>LFJQ01000019.1:0-2400000 GCA_001182835.1 Oropetium thomaeum | reverse complement strand
GAGTTATAAACTGTCTAGATAGCCGTGCTCACGGTCATGAGCGGCATGGACACTTCCATAATAGATAGCATGGTTTGGTTGGGATCTGGTGGGATACACAGGTCTGGGATAGTACTGATGGGTATATAACACTAAGGTGCAGGCGGGTAGCCTGTGACTTGGTTTGAGGCAGGGTAGCCTCATGGTTGACAAGTGGGTAACTTGTTAATGTGCATCGGTGTGCACATGGATATATTCATCTAGTAATAGGTTGCTAAAATATGAATTAGACATAGGTTGCTTCTTGCTTAAACCTATGTAAGCCTTCCTCTTTGTTGAGCCACTCATGTCATATTTTCCTACAATAAATTGTACTCACCCTTGTCATACACATTTTTGCTGTTCAGAGGATGCATCCGAGGCAGGCTTCTTCGGTGGAGACTCTTCTTCCTAGGCAGGCGCTTCCCCCGTTCGACTGCTGTGGCGTTGTGGGGCCTTCGTCCGCTAGCTCCGTCCGCTGTCGCATTTAGCCCTTGTGAGGCATTTTTGTACTTTTTGACTCGAACTATGTAATAAAGACGTGGAATACTTTGTACTACTTTATTTCTGTCTCTCGTGTGATAAAATTCCTGGGCACACTTGAGCTCGGTTTATTTTCATGAAACCGGGTGTGACAATTTCTATCTCTCTCTTTCTCGTTTTCAGTGCACCTATCATATTTTTTTTTCTTAATCTCCGTATCGAAAGCTAGAAAGACAAATAATTTAGGACGGAGTGAGCAGTAACTTTGTTCACACCTCCTTTATGGCTAGCGCCTTTGAACTGCACCAGCCCGTTAACTTGCAGTTTCTGCCTTCATTGAAGCATTTGGTCGAAGATGAGACCAGCATGGCGCCTTCTTGACGGGTTCTAAGAACCTCGTCGTGTCTGTCCATGCGGGGGGACGTCGGGAGCACGCGGAGCAGTGGCTCGCCGGGAGGCTACTAGGAGCCAAGAACGCGTCGGCCGGCAGCGGCCTCCGTCAGAGCAAGCCCCCACTCGCTGGCTGCTTGCTTATTGTGACTCAATGTAGATCAAAGAGATCAAATGCTACTAAAATTTTATTACAATTATATTCGGATTTTAAATGATATAGGTCCTGTTTGGTTAAATCTTTTTTTGGAGCTGTAGCTTTCGACAAAAGTTAGGAATCTAACCAAATGAGGTTAGCTTGCAAAAGTATTCTGGACGAACGCAAATCAAATAGCTTTTTCATATGTGAATCGAATTTGTAAACAGAAAAATAAGTCTTCTTTCTCCTTTCGAATAGACGAAGGGCTCTTTCTCCTTGTCCACAACTCTCTCGCTCTCTTCTCCCAAATCCCGACGGATCGAGCTCAGGCGAGAGGTGCGGTAGCTGCAACGGGGTTCGGCGAACTCGCGGGAGGCGGGGGACCTGCGGTGGGGCATGGTGACCGCGCGGCTCACAGGAAGCACGGGACCTACGTCGGGGCACGGTGAGAGTGTGGCTCGTAGGAGGCTGAGGACCTACGGCGTTGCGAGATTCTTGTAGCAAAACGTCAAGTGGACGTCATCATGGGCTGAAGTTGTGCAGCGTCATAGTCATTATATTATTGACAATATGTTAATGATGAATACTAATTTTAAAAAACTAATTTATTTAAATATAATAATCAAATTTATGTGACTTATTGGATAATACGATGATATTTTTTTACATATAAACAGTCCCTTAAACATTTAGTAGTATTACAGATATTTTTCTTTCAAAGCTAGTGTCACAGCTATTTCAATTAAATGACTTTCAGCTTTCTCTATAGCTCACAATCCACGGCTACTTTTTTCACAGCCACAGCCTACAGCTAAAATTTCACAGCTACAGCTCAACCAAACAGGGCCTTAGTGCATGTTGAAATTCACTTAAATCATGGTAAAAAAAATCATCCAAACGTGTTGAATATATGAATATTCTGCTTCCCGTGCATGATCGACTAGTTTTGCAAGGGCATATATATTTGTTTGCACAGGATTTAACACCGTTAAAAACCTCTTAACAAAATGTATCATCTCAAATTTTTAAATTTTAAAACATTTTTGTAACAGTTTGAAGTTTATCTTCAGTTAATTAGAATGCTATAATTTCTTTTAGGAACAGAGCTATTTTCTAAATTAAATGAATTAGACTAATTTTATAAGTGTGTACACGTTTCTTACATAGGATTTGACACCTTTAAAACCTCTTAAAGGAATAAGATCATCATAATGCTTCGGATTTAAAATGCATAACTGATTTTTTAAATTTCAGAAGAAACAACGAATTTCAAAATTAGGGTGTGAAACAAACCTCTTTTGAAACTGCAAAAAACATAAAGGAAATTTGACTAGGATAGGAATACACGCTACTTCCTCCCTACAAATATAAGCATTTAAAATCAAATAATAGAGCGATAAATATGCTATGTATCTAAATATAATGTATGTTTAGATTTATATAATGTAGAGACACGAGGATATCGAATGTACGGAGGAAGTAGTACCAATTTTCTACTTCGCGATCTGCCCCCTCTTCAAATCTCATATTTACAACTCGCTCCTACCTCCACCGCAGCGAATCCGCGATCTTCTTCTGCTGCAAGCAAGGCTGCACTGCGCCAACAAAAGCGCAGCGACCCCATCGGACCTGCCGGCTGACGAATATCACGCGCCGCCCACATTCAAATACTACTACCGTGTGGCGGCGGCAAACTTGATCGGAGAATCGGCGACGGCGAACCTGATCGGAGAATCAGCGGCGGAGTAGGGCGAGAACATGGCGGCGGCGGCGGTGAGCTCGGCGGGCTCGCTGCTGGCGATGCTGCAGGAGCCGGCGCCGGAGCTCAAGCTGCACGCGCTCGCCAGCCTCAACTCCATCGTCCACAACTTCTGGCCTGAGATCTCCACGAGCGTCATGGACATGTGAGTTCTCCGCCCACCGCCCTCTCCCGCTGCGTGCGCTCCCCTCTGACTGTCTTGCCGTGCCCTCCGTAACCGCCGCCGCCCCAGCGGCTGGTGGCGCTTCCTTCGGTTGCTTCGATATTTGGTCTGCTCCGCCGAGTTCAGATTATGTTAGTTTTGGTTTGGATCATCGAGGAGAGGGGTTCCTGCTAGGCGGCCACTTGTCCGGTTTGAATTCGGCGCTTGTTTCGTCTCAGGCAACCGTAGGTTCGATCCGTTCCAGCTGTACGTTTTGGGAGGACGTGGTTTGTGAATTGTGATGGTTCTTGTATCGATTGTAATTGTACAACTGGGAACCAGTATTTTAGAGAGCAATGGCCTCCGTGGAAGATTTTAAAGAGCATAGTCAGAACCAATATTCTTGGATATTGAGCAATTCAGACTTCACTGGGGAGGAGGGAGTTGAACTTGTGCATAAGGTTTTCGGCTTTCGTTTGTGGGTTTTAGCTGAGCCGAACGAAATCCAATGTTACCTGGATTTTGGTGTGGGTATATTTTGGCTTGGACTAGTTATTTTTACTCTGCTGTAGTGTGCTTTTTACGGTTATGCTAGTAGCAAGTAGAAATTGTCATGCTCATGAGATTTACTTGTATCATGCACCACATCTTATGGGGGAATAATCGGATTTTTGAATGTGTTTGACTGTGATGATAGTATGATACTATGATATGGTGTGGTTACTTTGATTTCTCAGAGTTACAACAAGCCACAGAATGATGCAGTTTGATGTGCTTGCTGATTAGTGCTGGAACTAAAATCAATCTTTCATTACCTTTTTCTTTAGATGAATGAAAGAGGGTCTAATTTTCCAAACAAATGTTATGACAATTGTTGTTTCTTCCCTGGAACCCTATGAATATAGGTTGATAGAGTCTATTTGGCTTCTCCTGTTGTCGTTGATGTGCGTGGGCCTAAATATTTTCACTTCATTCTGTCAATCGGTTGTAAAAAAGGTTCAACTTAAGCTTGTGAAGTGTATTGTGCTTATAATATTTTATGTTATAGAATTTATTTATTCCAACTTCTTGTAGTGAGAGATTGTCTGAAGCTGGGGGGTTTGACCAGAGGCAACTTGCAGCATTACTTGCTTCTAAGGTGCTTTTCTACTTGGCCGATCTAACCCCAGCTTTGACATTTGCACTTGCTGCTGGGCCCCTCTTTGATGTTTCTGATGATTCCGATTACACACAAACACTTTTAGGTGAGGGCTTACCTGAATAACTCTTCTTATTGCCATTGTTATTTTGTCAGAAAACTTGTGGCATCAATATTTTTCTTTCCATTTCCCTTTTCTTCAGCAAAAGCTTTAGATGAATATGCTGCCATCCGATCGAGGGCTACTGAAGCTACTGAGAAAGAAAATCAGATAGATCTAAGATTGGAGGCCATTGTGGAAAAAATGCTGGACATGTAATGATTGTATGCTCATTATCAATTGTTTTCTGGTTCATAACAAGTGTAGCAATGATATGAATGATATGAAACATGCTTTGTTTTCTTTCAGGTGCATTAGTGATGGAAAATATCAACAGGCCATGGGCATGGCTGTTGAATGCAGGAGACTGGATAAGCTAGCGGTAGCAATTTCACAATGTGATAATATCCACGGAGCTCTTTCATACTGCATCAATCTGTCCCACCAGTATGTGAACCATCATGAATATCGTGGTGAGGTAAAGACATATTTTGGCTGGTTCGAATCCTGTCTGGCTATTGGATCATGTTTCACACAACTGTATTGCGCAAAATATTAGAACATCTATGGACTCAGTCTCTGTTTCTGTTTTCCAGATTCTACATCTCCTTACCAAAATATACCTGACATCCGAAAATCCGGATTTTCTAAAAATTTGCCAGTGTCTGATGTTCTTGAATAGCCCTGAAACTGTTGCAACTATTTTGAATGGCCTGCTTATTGGAAGCGAGGTATGCAACACTTCACAATTTTCCACAATAGTGAGCTCTCTTTATTCGGCATTATCAAATTGATTTTTAACAGTTGTATTCACTTTTTCTTATCCAAAAACTGTGTCCACTCTGCAGGATGATACTCTCCTTGCATACCAAATTGCTTTCGATCTTGTCGAAAATGAAAATCAGGCTTTTCTCTTGGGTGTGCGGAATCGCCTTGACGCACTGTGTCTGGGTAGCACACTAACTTTAGCAAGTGATCAAACTGTTAATGCTTCTACTGAGCCATCTGCTGAAGTTCAAATAACAGATGTTGCTACCACGCCAAATAGGGATGTCCTCACTGTGGATCCAAATCTTGTACAAGCTTATAGGCTGAGTAAAATTAAGGGTATACTATCAGGAGAGACATCTATTCAGTTGACACTGCAGTTTTTGTCCAGCCAAAATAGGTAAGTGATGTTTATCTGACTGAATAGAATAGCTGAGTTTTTCCTTAGTTTTATATGCCATAATATATTTTATCTATTTCTTTTTTAATCAACAGGTCTGATCTGTTAATTCTAAAGACTATAAAGCAGGCGGAAACAAGAAACAGCATCTGTCACAGTGCAACAATATGCGCCAATGCAATCATGCATGCAGGAACAACAGTAGATACCTTCCTCAGAGAAAACATGGTATGTATTCACACTATGCTATGTCAGAACCCTTTTCCCCTACAGTTTGCTATAATCGTATTGTGTTATATATTTCTCATTTTTGTCTGCATTTCAGGAATGGTTAGGTAAGGCAACCAACTGGGCAAAGTTCAGTGCCACTGCTGGGCTAGGAGTCATTCATAGAGGCCATCTTCGACAAGGTCGGACTCTGATGGCCCCTTACCTACCTTCAGATGGTGCTGTTGGTAGCAGTAGTCCATACTCCGAAGGAGGAGCCCTCTATGCTCTTGGTTTGATTCATGCAAACCATGGTGAAGGAATCAAACAGTTTCTCCGTGAGAGTCTTCGTAACACGAGCAATGAGGTGATATTTATAAGTCCATGACCCTTAGTTTGTTTTGGTGTGTATATATGTATTTTGTGAATACAAATTTTTTGGGGGATGTTGGCACATAGATAGTTTGAGATATTTGTTTTTAACTTTATTTCTCTGTGCCTTAATTGATTATATAGTAATTTCTAACATTGAATCTTATGACACAGGTAGTCCAGCATGGTGCTTGTCTGGGACTTGGGCTTGCAGCTTTGGGCACAGCAGATGAGGAAGTATGTGAGGACATTAAGAATGTTTTATACACCGATAGTGCTGTGGCTGGTGAAGCAGCTGCTATTGGCATGGGATTGCTTATGGTTGGTACAGCCAGTGAGAAAGCTACAGAGATGCTTGCCTATGCTCATGATACACAACATGAAAAAATTATTAGGTACCTCCCTTTTTGCTTCAGTAAGATGTCCTCTTGGCAGACAGTCTTAGATCTTAAATTTCTTGATAAAGATTTTTGTGTTCTGATACACTTTCTCCTATTCTCCCTCCAGGGGTTTGGCACTTGGAATCGCATTGACGGTTTATGGCAGGGAAGAGGAAGCTGATACCTTGATTGAACAAATGACTAGAGATCAGGATCCTATACTTCGTTATGGTGGTATGTATGCATTGGCTCTAGCATACAGGGGAACTGCAAATAATAAAGCCATCCACCAGCTTCTTCATTTTGCTGTATCGGATGTGAGTGATGATGTGCGGAGGACTGCAGTATTGTCTCTTGGCTTTGTTCTCTACAACGAGCCTGAGCGGGTTAGTTTTATTACCTCATTAACCATTTGGTTACAAAATTTAGAAACAAATTGAAAGGTTTCTTATTCTCTGTCTGACATAACTTCAATTGTGATCAAATGTAGACACCCAGAATCGTGTCCCTATTATCAGAATCATACAATCCACATGTCCGTTATGGCGCAGCTCTAGCTGTTGGAATCTCCTGTGCTGGAACAGCATCTAGTGAAGCCATCTCCTTGCTGGAGCCTCTTATGTCAGATATCGTTGACTTTGTACGCCAGGGTGCTCTCATTGCCATGGCAATGGTCATGATTCAGACAAATGAATCTTATGACTCACGTGTTGGAACGTTCAGGCGTCAGTTGGAAAAGATTATTCTTGACAACCGTGAGGATACTATGAGCAAAATGGGTGCCATACTGGCTTCAGGTATTCTCGATGCTGGTGGTAGGAATGTCAGCATCAAGCTTAAGTCGAGGTCAAAGCATGACAAGCTTACAGCAGTTATTGGATTAGCTGTCTTTACGCAGTTCTGGTATTGGTATCCGCTCACTTATTTCATCAGCCTTGCCTTCTCTCCAACTGCTCTGATTGGCCTCAACTCTGACCTGAAACTGCCAAAGTTTGAGTTTGTATCGAACGCTAAGCCATCACTGTTTGATTATCCCAAGCGAACAACCCAGCAGACCACGGCTGCATCAGTGAAGCTGCCATCGGCCGTGCTGTCAACATTTGCTAAGGCAAAATCTAGGGTAAAGAAGGAAGCGGAAAAGCAAGCCCAGGAGAAGGCAGCTGCACCTGCACCTTCAAGTGAAGACACTTCTGCTGGCTTTATTTCTATTCAGGTAACTAATCCAGGATTGCTCTCACTTTAACAAATTTGAGTATCTATCAAAGTTTAGTTTGTAGCGTCATAGCCCCTGTTGTCTGCTAGCGACACTATCCGAGTTGAACTAACTGCTTGCTTCTATCTTGACTGTATTTGTTGAATCCTCCGTCTCACGAATGCCCTTATCTGTAAACTCAGGTTTATGTTGCTGCAGAAAAGAAGGCTCCTGAGCCAGAGCCGACGTTCCAGATCCTATCCAACCCAGCCCGTGTCGTCCCAGCTCAGGAGAAATTCATTGAGTTCCTTGAAGGCAGCAGATACGAGCCAGTAAGGGCGGCACCCTCTGGATTCATCCTCCTCCGAGACCTCAAGCCCACTGAGCCTGAGGAGCTTGTTCTCAAAGATGCCCCCTCAACAGCACCCGCATCCGATGATCAATGCTCTGGGTCCACTGCCATGGCCGTTGACGAGGAACCACATACACCCCAGGAATTTATCTACATCCCGTCATGGAGTCCATGATCCTCATGGGTTCGTCGTGGGAACCCAATGATATTTCACTAACACTGAGGATTTTTTAACGAACTGTGATTCGTCTAACTCAAAATTCTCCATCTCAACCCTTTGTCCCATCCTGTGGAAATATATTAGTTCTCTGATTCAGTTGGGAATTGTGATGTGCCTCAAAAAACAAATTGTAATTGGGTTACTAGTTCGTGTTCCGTCATGGGATGCCATGTGCAGCACGTGCGATTTTGTAATGTTTCATATCAACGTCGAATGCGATTCTTGACGGCCCATCCACATTACCAACCTGTTTGGCAGGTGATCACCAGCGAAGGATCTATTCGAGCCAGAGACTATTGGCACCAGCAGGCGGTAGATTTGGGTGTAGTTTGGACTTTGGAGTAAATGATTTTTTGTTTATAGAAAAGAAAAACAAAATCCGACATAATGGTTTACACGGATTATCAAATGGCTCATGCCATGTGCATTGCTGTTGAGCTCATGGTAGTCATGTGAGAGACGTGGTGGCTGCACCTTCCTGCACGCCACAATTTTTTTCCCCCGCTGAGCGAGTGGGCACTTCTTTCCATTTTCTTTTTTGCACAATTCTGGACGATTCTGTTTTTTTTTTATCGGAACGATTCTGTTATTTTAAGGTTAAGAAATTTCGTAACTTTCACTTTTCCTGAATAGTAGTAAATGGGGGATTTTATTATTTTAAATTGATTTCGTGCTAAATTAGTAAATATAGTAATCTAGAGCTTGATAAGGACTGTCCCAGTTCAGGCCAGGTGAACTCAAACTCAAACCCACCGTCCGGCCCCTTGCATCCGACCACCTGGAATTGTTGCCCAGGACGCCGGCACCATCTGTCCGCTTCGTCTTGGCCGGTCAAAGCCAGCAGCGACGGCGAGCCCCGGCGATCGGCGACTGGTGGCTGGTGCTCCGAGACGCGTGCCGTCGGGCCCACGCGATACTACTTCCACGGACAAGACAACGTAGTACTGTAGTACCGCAACCGGCAGTCTGGCTCTGGCAGTGGGGCCCCCCTCTTGTCTCGCGGCATGTCGCGGCATATCGCGCTGTTGCGTTCTGTACTGTACTTCCCTATCACTGTAGCCGAAGTCCTTTCGCCGCAACATTTGCACATGCGGCCCCCTCCCTAAAGATTCGGGTTCGCCTAGATCTTTTGTGGAAGGAAAGAAATAATGCTCCTCCTCGTACGGTCTCTAGGACCGAACACCAGCTGATAATTCCGTCAAATTTGAACTAATCAACGAAAAGGATGAATTAAATCTCTTTTTTATAACATTGTGATCAAAACGTCTGCAACATTCTAACTCAACGTGTCAGTGCTTTTAGACTCGTCAAAACGAAAAATTTCCCACCACAACTTTTTTTCCCTACACGTAACATTGGCCCCACGTTAGTGTTTAAATGGTTACGGCAAAATAAATTTGAAATCATTTCAACGGATCTAAATTTTTTATGTTGTAAGCCGTCCGCATGGATGCCGCAACATTTATTATGGACAAAGTGGTGAAAATATACACTATCTATTCATTACTACTACCTTCCTATTTTTATTGTTATTGTTAGGACGAACATTTTTAGTTGAAATAAATTAAATTTGTTTCTTAATGACAAAAAATGAATTACTGAGATAGTAAATATTATTGCTGGTTAGTTTAAATTTGAACTAACTAGTATACTAGTATTTAAGAAATGGGGGTACTAGCGCATACAAAAATAACTGTTCGTGGAGATGAAGAAATTGTTCTCTCTTTCCTTCTCTCAGGGTCCTAAGTGCAAAATGATGCGCTCTTGACGTGTGGGCCCGGATTTTTGGTGGAGGTGAGCCCGCCCACGCCCACGCAGACGCAGGGAGGCACCACCGACCAGCCGCAACCCAATTGCTAAATTGCCAGGCGTGACGGGGCAGCGAGAGACACAGCTCTTCTTCCTCCTTCCTCCGCTCTCCGGCTCTCCCACCCTCCTCTCCTTCCCAAAACAGCACGAGGAAGCAGTGAGGCGCCCACGCCGACGGACATAGGCAGGGAGCCTCGCCGCCTTCCGCGGCAGATCTCTCGCCAAGCTCGGATTGTGACGCGAGATCCGCCGGAACCCCCTCGCAGCCGGAGGCCCCCTCGCTCCATCGCCTCTGTGGAGCGGAACCTCGCCGAGCCTGTTCTGTTCGCTCCGATCTCGGTCCGTTCTCTTCACCCCCCCCCCCCTACCGGTTCTTGCTCTTTCATCGATGGTGAAACATCGCGTTCGCGAAATGCTGGGAGAAAAATCTCTGCCCTTTTTTTTCTTCTTTCTTTAGCCGCTATGTTTGTGACCCCCTTCGATCTCCAGGCTTGCCGTTCAAGGGGAAAATAGCAGGTTTTGGGTCATTTGATATTTCATTGATAATTTCTGTCGCACTGGAATCGGGATCATTAGAGTGCATCTGCATTTGATGCTTTTTTATGTGGAAATGCTTTTCATGTGGCCGCGGCGCTGGGAGCAGGAATTCGGTGGGTGGGGTGAATTCGAGCTGATGCTTTCGCTCGTCGTGTTCCTCCCGTGCTCCTTGAGCCTGTTGCAACGCTCGCATCGCATCTTTAGATTCTGCCAGCTAATAGCATCGTGGGTTGACCCCAATGCCAAAGCTGCGACATTTACAGCTGGAGGAAGATTCCTTGTTGGGGCCAGATTCGTGCTCCTGATGCTTTCGCTGGCTTGATCGCTAAGAACACCAGGGTCATTGTCTAAATTTTGGTGGTGAACTTTCAGGTATTCCAATGTTCGCCACCTTTCTTTTGATGGCACCACCTGGGTATTTGGAATCGGAATGACGTACTGAATCGTGTTCTCAATTTTTCCCCCTTGTGTTTCGGAATGACAATTCAGTTACATTTTAGTATTGATGAGAAAGAAGGTTGAACAACATCTCAAGCTATTGTCATGAATTCTAAAGCTCCTCTAGTTACGTGGCCTCTGGTGCAAGCAATTCGAGCCTGCTCCAAATTCTGTATGATCTTCGCTTCCCCAAAAACTGTGTATTTCTAAAAATATCTGGTGGCTAGGATTTGGTCAACATGACTTGGTGGCTAAGCACGTTTCGCAATAGCTTTCTGGTTATACGTCTTGGATCCTTCCAACCATTCGCTATTAAGTAATGAGAAAGACGCTTTTTTCTTCTTTCTTTTTGATGTCACTTTCTTTGGGTTTCAAAATACAATAAGTTTAAAAAATCTGTAAAGGTAGTGTTTGAAAGCGATGTATTTTGTGCTTCTTCGCTACATATATGCTAGCCACTTGCCAAAAGGACCTTCACTTTGGAGTCTCATTTTTTTTGTCTTCCTCGTTTTTGCCAGGAACAATATCAAGTTCATACCCCTGCCTCGAAGATGATGATGAGTTTGCTAGCGTTTGAGAGCAATCAGGGGATCTGGAGCGGTGGATACTATTCACAGTTGTTTGGAATTGGAGGAGTTATGATCACTTTGGCCATTCTTATGTTGTCCACAAGCTACTTTGGGGGAATAGGTGCTCCGTTCGCTCCCTATTTTTGGCCATATCTAGGACAAGCTCCAAAGAAGGAGCGCAAAAGGCCTGTGAGGGTGTACATGGATGGGTGCTTTGATCTCATGCATTATGGCCATGCAAATGCATTGCGGCAGGCTAAGTTGCTGGGAGATCAGCTCATAGTTGGAGTTGTCAGTGATGAGGAGATTGTTGCAAATAAGGGCCCACCTGTTCTTTCGATGGAAGAGAGGTACTACAGAGCTTAACTTCTTCTTTTTTTGCCTGTGAAAGAAGTAATCTTTTTTTCTGAACTTGCTCATATTTATAGTAATGCAGCAAATTTAGTAAAAATCTGGTATAGCCACATTGTTCCGTATGCTCTCATTATTGAATCTCTAACAGTAGACTTTTTTTTTAGCTTTCATCGTGATCTGAACATTCATTGCAAATAATTCTATATATGCTTTACCTGCTATCTAGGTTGACTCTTGTTAGTGGGCTTAAGTGGGTTGATGAGGTCATTCCCAATGCACCCTATGAGATCACGGAAGAATTCATGAATACCCTCTTCAACAAGTACAACATTAATTACATTATACATGGAGATGATCCTTGTCTTCTTCCTGATGGGACTGATGCCTATGCTTTAGCAAAGAAGGTTGGTCGTTACAAGCAAATCAAGAGAACAGAAGGTGTCTCGAGCACTGACATAGTTGGTAAGATTCAGTAACCTCACCATTTGTTCTGGAATGTTACCTGAAATCAAGTTCTTTTTTTTTTTGTTTTTCATCAATTGCTATCTTACACAGGAACATCCTTTTTATACAGGGCGGATATTGCTAACATTCAAGCAGAAAGATTCTGACGCTAATGTAAATATTGCTTTCAATGGAGCTGGATCATGTGATGAAGTGAAAAGTCAGCTATCTCATTTTCTCCCAACTTCTCGTCGGATTATGCAGTTTTCAAATGGGAAGGTACGAGATTTGAAGAGCAAACATGCGTTAATATTCTAACCGTTATATGCTAGTGACCTTTTCTTGATATAATTAAGGGCATATGCAATATATATCAAATAGGGTATTTTAATTTGATCAACCTTTTAGGGCATCTAGATAAAGTGGTCAGCTTTGTTTTTCCCAACTTATTTAACATATTAATTGATGTCAATTATCATGCATCATATGTTCATAGCACATCAATTTTGTTTTTTCAAATATTTATGTCATATGCGACTGTAAGTACTTGGCAGTGTTTATTAAAAGATTCTGTGATTGAAGACTTCATACTTATGTTGCTTGTAATAAACCATATGCTCATATGCACTCAGGCTCCTTCGCCAGGTGCTCGGGTTGTGTATATAGATGGTGCATTTGACCTTTTCCATGCAGGCCATGTCGAGGTATTATTTTATCTGTTTCCATGCAGATCTCTAACTTTTATTGTAACAAGTTTATGCACTCCTGGATTATGTGTAGCCAACTAGATATTGAACTCTATGGTTGAATGCAGATCCTCAGAAGTGCTAGACAACTTGGTGACTTTCTCCTTGTGGGTGTTCATGATGACCAGGTCATCAGGTATTATTCAATTTATTTCCTGAAAATTTGCTAGTAATATGCTAACTGATTGGGTGAAAAAGAATATCAAGTATGTAGCTGATTCCTGTCAAAGGAGCTTATTATTATGAGTTTTTAAAATACATCTACTGACACAAATCATTTCTCCAGGGATAGAAGAGGCTATCGTCCTATCATGCATCTCCATGAGCGTGTTCTTAGTGTACTTGCCTGTCGCTATGTCGATGAAGTCATTATTGGTGCACCATGGGAAGTTTCAAAGGATATGGTATGTTCAGGAGTATACTTTTTTATCCATGCTATATACTTATCCATTGGTAACTTAGTCAGTCATAATAATTCCTTTCTATCAAATTGTACAGATCACCACTTTTAACATTTCAATGGTTGTGCACGGGACAGTAGCCGAGGGCAATTCTTCTGTGAGTATATTTTAAAAACTGATGCCAAACAAAACCCTGATGTGTAATAATTGCTGAAATTCATTTGAAAACTTTATAAACATGTGTTGCAGGGTGAAATTGATCCTTATGCCGTTCCAAAGAGCATGGGTATATTTAGGACAATTACTAGCCCAAAAACTATAACATCAGTATCGGTTGCAACAAGAATTATTGACAATCATGAAGCCTATAAGGTACACATCATCACAAATCTATGTTTGTTTTATCACAATTTATCTGAGCTAATCATTGTTAATGTGGCTTTAACAGAAAAGGAACTTGAAAAAGAAAGCCAGTGAAGACAGGTACTATACACAAAAGAAATTTGTTTTGGGAGACTAATGCTGCATAAGGAGGACATATAGTTCTGCAGCAAACAGAGGTGTGCAGCCATCCTGTACTGGTGTTATTCTACAGCAGAGACTGGATCAGATAATCGGCTATAGAAAGGCCATAGTGATAGTTAGACAGCCATTCGGCAGTGAGGTTCAGCTGATGGAGCCAAATTAGGGGGGATAGGGAAATATCAGTCTTCTGCTATTGCCCATGTAGGAAGGACGTTCGCTTGACATCAAGAGTTCATATACATGATTCTTTTTGACTTTGTTATCCCTGGAGGGGGTGTATTCATAGCTGATCATCTTCAGCAAACCTTTGTCGTATACTTGTGTTTATTACATAACGGTGTGGAGTGACCAGCATTGTATACACTCTGATTGTACTAGATCATACTTGAGGTTTATATTGCTGAGACAGAGAACCTAGTGATGGTCAATATTCTATGGTATTTTATTCAGTATCTCGTTTATCTGGTATTACTATTATCAGGGTATCTGGTGAAAAAAAAAACCTGTTATCGGGGTATGATTCATTGCTCTCAATAACTCGATACAATGTGTGTCAAAGAACATTAAGAATAGACCTCCATCTTGTGCATCGACCGATTTCCTGTATTTAGTATTTAAAGACTGGCTTCAGTACCTTTTGACCGAGCAAAGGAAAATTTTTGGTTCCTGCAAGAATTTTTACCCATAAGTCTTTCAGTTCTGGACGGTCTGTCTGCGATAGACTGACTTGGATGGTATCTTTGGCCTTGTTTGGTTAAGTCTCAGCCGCTCTGCTCCTCTGTCGCTGGTCTGACATGGAATACTGTTGCTTGGAGCGATTCTTCATCACGTTGTTGAACGAGGAGCGGGCAAAGCAGCATTTTGTAGCTCCGCTCACACCCGGGAGGGGGCGCCTGTGACGTGGTACAGTGGCAGTAGCGGAGGGGAGGAAGCTCAACAAAACTACCACAACTTATTTAAATCCTTTTCCAAAAATATCTAGCTTAACAATTAGATCTACTGAACGCTAGTGTATCATATAGTGATTTAAGTGGCAATGATTGTAAAGGACGATATTATCATGCATGGTAATAGCAGGGAATTAGGTAGTCTATGAATCTATACAATATAGAGCAAACATGTCCGAGAAGCGAAGGCTGCACAGAGCATGTGCTGCATGATTTCCACGATCGCAGGCAAGAGTTTTCAGCTTTCTGGCTTGATCGTCACTCGTCATATTCAGAAGAAACCTGCAGTTGCAAGGACATCGAGCATCTGCTCAGCAAAATCTCTCACTTTGCAAATCTGTTCAACATAGTTTGTGCATTTTGACTGCAGGTTCTTCCTAACCTGAAAAGAATGGGGTGTGCTGCTGCTGTTTCAGGGTAGAGCACTGCTGGAGATCCACCTCGACGTCCATTGGCTCCGCCTGGTCTGCTCTGGATTCTGAAGATTTACTCCCAGAGGCAGTGCTAATTGTGCAGTCATTGAGCGCTTCTTGGCCCTGAGCTGGCAACACGGGCGGCATGAACATGGTTGGTTGAACATGAGCTGGTGAAGCATCTGCATCTGCAAGTGCTTCCTCCTCTTCCATCATTACTGCAACCTCTGCATCCTAGCGACAGAAACAAATAGAGCAAACATTGAACTGTAAGATAATTATCAGTGTTCCATCGAGGTACTCGTTATCATCAATTCAATATCGTCCGTTCTAACAACGAATTACTATCATAGATTGAACTGAGCTGATGGATGCGATATATTTTCATGTGGATGATCTTCAGGTTTTTAACACTCAAAGATCCTGAAAAGGTAAGTAAAGACCCCGGAGTCTTAAATGACAGTAAATAAAAGCATATGGTCCTCTGCACCTTTCATTCATATCTTTCCTCAGCATGTGATCCGTTTCATCGTCGGGTCCGATCGGATGTGCTTCCTGCACAGCGCTGTTTGCTGCTGCTGCAAGGAGCCAAGTGAAATGAAAATAGAGAAACCGCAGCTACAGCCAGCAGCGCTGCAACTTTAGCTCATCCGATCAGGCCCGATCGATGTTTACTATCTTCCCTAAACTGTATCCAGTAACTCGGCGCTGTACCAGGGTAAGTGCCGTTTACATGAATTTTGAAGATATTTCAAAACTTAAAAAAGCAACTTAATTCTCATGGGACAACAAATATTGCATAGAACAAATTGAGCCCTGGGTGGTTTTTGACTCAGATCACGCAGTTTTTCTTCCATACTCTGAAAACCAACCGGGCACATATTCTAAGCTATTTTCCTACTCAGGTAGCATGAGCCTGAAACAAAGTAACCAGCAACAGCAAACATCTTTCAGCTGCCTTCCCTACCTGTAATTTGGCTCTCTTGGGATCAAGAAAGATGGAGAATCCATGGCTGGCCACCTCAACATCCTTCCTCTTCATGGTCACCGACACCAAAACGTCAGTCATCTCGCAATGAATCCGAACACTAATGCACTGCCTCGCTCAAAGCACTCCTCTCCTTGATTTGGTAGTTTGTAAGCGTTTGGATCAACACTGAAGAATCAACCCGATTTCACCTCTTTATGGTTTCTGGGAAAGGAAAAAGTTGACCAAAAACGCGCCCAAACGACTTGGATCTGGATCATGTCTTTGCGAAGCCTGTGGTAACTAAAATATACCGCAGAGACCAATTCCAGTTGACTTTTTTGCATGTTAGAACTTGTGAGACTTGCCCTTGAGATCCATTGTCCTTCAATTTCTGGTTTGCCAGCATTTACGATCAAAATAAAGAAAGACCATGACAGTTTAGAAGAGATTTACTTAAAAAAAAAAACAGTTCAGAAGAGTTTTATCTTCGAAATTTATATTCAGTCAGCAACTGTCTACTGGGTCAAAAAAAAAAAAAAATCTGTTAGCGATGCATACCCGCTCGAAAGTTTCCTTGTTCCAACTTGGAACTTGGAAGATATATGGGATTAACATATGCCAAGATGACCCCGATGTTTGACATGAGGTGCACTTTGAATCGTTCAAAGGCACATCAATCGAATTGCATAGGCCTTGTTCGGATCGCTGAAAGTACAACATAATTCCTAGTGTTAATAGTCATTGTTTTTCATGAAGCTTCACAACCTCAGGGCTAAAAGAATCATTAATACCATGACCTGACCTATAGGCAGTCAGACATGTTCATACGTCTCCATGCTAGGTCCACTAGTGTTTTTCTTAATCACGCACAAGGAATTACTAAGAAGTACGAGGAATTATAAGATGATTCTACTCAACCAACGAATTGCCTAATACCATTCTTGGCATATACTAGGAACTGAAAGAATTAATCACAGGAAAAGGGGTGAATCAGCTCAAGTTTTGCAAAGCTCAACCAAACCATAATTGCTTAATGATTATTCCATCAAGCTACCCAAGATAATGTTATCCTGTATACAACAGCGTTCTAGCTGCACTAAGCCCCTCGAAAATGATATAAATTGTGGGACGCGACATATGCAAACAGGAAAATGGTTGCCTCAAGTAATGTATGCATGTTCAGTTCAAAACTCAATTCCTTAACGAAATCAACCTGATCCCGTTCTAAGCAATGATTCTTATCCTTGCATTATTCAGTCACACTGACCAGGAGGAATTCTCCCTCACAAACTAGATCGCCACCAACATAAGCTTTTCCTTCCATTTTTGCAAGTCCGAATTTCTTTTGGTACTTTGTTAGAGTCATTCTCATGATCAATGTATCCCCAGGAACGACTGGCTTCCGGAATCTGACTTTGTCGATCCCTGCAAAGAAGAAGTTGTCTCGCGATCCACCAACTTCAGGTTGCAACATCACCAGACCGCCAACCTGGGCCATAGCCTGTGGATGTACAAAATAAGTTTCTTACATGACCAATTAAATTCAACCATGTACTCAGCATGATTCACACTATGTAATAATTGAGACAACTACATATCTGCAGATTTGGGCATTTTAACTGAGCTCTTATTCAGACAAAACAATGTGATATGGACGCATACGAGCAAATAAAATTCAGCAATTTTTTAGTCCAAACAAGTTGGGGTATGCTAAAATGAAACCCATGAGATCCATCCAACACAAACAAGACAGAAAGAAATGTAGAGAAGACAACTGATGAAAGATTTAAAAAAAAATCAAAGGTAAAAAAGAGTGAAGCATCCAACACAAATGATTGATAAAAGGAATGACCGAAGGGTAAAGATTCACGCTATACAATAATTCAGATAATGTATGCATATCTTTGCTCATTTGAAGATTTTAACTGAGTATCTGATTCAGAGAGCTTTAACTGAGTATCTGATTCAGAGAGCACAACGTGAAAATAGGATGCAAATCAAAGGTCACCATCTACATCAAGATTTCAACTACTGAATTTCTCAGTTACTACATGTGCGTATGTTTAACAGCTAGAGATCATAGTAGCCAGCTAATTTCAGAAATTTCTTGAGCCAATCAATTCCACCAGCAGGATAAAAACGAAAATACGATGCGCATAAAAAAAGTCATATTGTTCGTGGAGTTAAAAGAAAAAGAGAGTAAAATGTACAAATATGAAAAACTGCAATGGTATATATATTTCATGTTTTTTCTAAAGATTGATGCACTGAAAAATAGGAAGAAGTCCTTATAGGTGTTCCAGCATCATGCTTCCACAATAATAACCAAGACAGAACTGGTGACATAATTTCAAGACTATACGAGTATCACTGCAAGGGATGGCAATATAGTGAGTGATTGCATACCTCAACCTGGAGAACACCAGGCATTATGGGTCGTTCTGGGAAATGTCCTGGGAAAAAGTTGTCATTTATGGTGATGTTCTTGATTCCGACTGCATATTCTCCAGCTTTGTATTCAATAACTCTATCAACCAAAAGAAATGGGAACCTAACATGCATAAAAAGAAGCACATGGTCAGTTCTATAAAATGCGTATAAATCCACTTTTTATACACAGGGACAAAAAAAAAGCAGACTGGTTCACAAGGGGTCATATTTCTTAATCATTCAAATTTTGCAACTTGAATTTCTTCAAAAGTTGAAAAAAAAAACAAATTGTAGCATGCAAAGTCAGTTGTCTTTACAACCACAGGGATCCAAAGGTGCATAACGATCCATTATAAGACTTTATGTAATCATATTGCCAGGTACTCTTGTCTCGTAATACATTTACTGTCCGTCAGAATATTTGATTTCAAGGATCAGAATTCGACTTCCCCCGTGTGATTCAGAGGTTGTAACGGCAAAAATGTCACGAGCAGCAGGCCAACCTAATTAACCCACCCACGAGCAGGCACTCACCTGTGCGGTAGGATCTCGCGGATCTGGTTGATGTCCATGACGGTCGGGTAGGGAGGGAAGCCTGCAACCACATGCACAGGCGGCAAGAAGAAGAAGCGCTTAGATAAACCCAGTCAGAAGGAGCCAAGCGCGGCCTGACGAGGCACGCACGGGACGGAAGGGTAAGGAAATGCACCGACTTTTCTCGATGGGGACCAGCTCCTCCTTGTCATCGTTGTCGTTGTCGGCGGCGGCGGCGCGCGCGACGACGAGGCGCCGCCTGGGTGCCGCGGCGAGCTCGCGGCGCGACCGTGTCAGGGGGCGCGCCGTGGTGCGGCTGGCCCTGGCCAGAAGCGCCGGCGAGGCGGCAGATCTGGACACGGTCATGGGCACGGCGACGGCCTCCATTGGCGCCGGCGGAGTACGAGGAGAGGAGCGGGGATGCGTGAGCGCGGCGGATGGTACTACGGGCAGAGGCCGTTGAAAGCAGGGAGAGAAGATGGCGATAGGAACGAGGAGAGTGGCAAGCTTTTTCCTGGGTTTTGTAGGGGCTTTGCGCCTTGGGAGATCCGTTGCGACGTTTGCGGCGATGATTTTGCTTTGGAAACAAGCAGCAGTTTTTATCATACATCAATTTTTAAAATGGAGTAGTAGTAAGTATTTTATGAATTCAAATAAAGTCCACACTTTTCTGATTTTGATTATTATCAGAAAAGAAAAATCATAAACATTGAGACATAAATCAACGTCAGATTCTTTTTCTTTTTGTTGAGAAATCAAAGTCAGATTTTTTTTTTTAGAAATTAACCTCATATTCATTATGAAATACTCCTCCAGTCTTGAAATTGCGTCGTTTCAGACAACCACCGCAAGTCAGAAAAGAGCTACGGCAGCCTGTCCTAGAGACAAGAAAAAACCAACAAAGGAGTACTAGATATAGGATGCTTATTTTAGAATAATTTAGTGTTTCAGTCAAAGTTAATGCATTGGACTTTAATCAAATATAGAAGCATTTATACTTTTCCAACGGAGTGAGCATAATGGAATAGTTTTTAAACTCATGCATATATCTGATCCTAGTAGAATGAAATTAATCTGATTCCGGTGAAATTCCTGTGTAACTTCTATGAAAATCATGCATTCTAAGGGAACCTCTCACGTGCTATAGTGGTGATTACAGCATAACAATTGGCTGGCAGGGGACCAAGATAGGCGACCTGCGTATCTGACATTTTCTTCTTGGTGGTGCCTTGTTGCAGCGGGGGGTTGCATTGAATTTACGAAATCTTTATTGTCTCGCCTTCTTTGGTTTGTTCACACGATTTGGTTGCGAAACAATTGCACGCTTCGTCAGGTTTAATACGGTCATGACGCCCAACGAAAACAGCTTGTGATTTACTACTGATGCTAGAGATTTTCAAACCGTTTGCTTTCTGGCCAACTACTTTCTCCAGAGACGAAGATGCACATTGTTTTCAGATGCGAGCGGTCCCTGAAGTTTTTAATTACCAAGATCATTCTGTCATCTTCGCGCTGTTGCTTACCTGACGTACAACTCAAACGAAACAAATAGGGCGCCATGAAATGTATTAGCATTTTCCGGTAAAGCCACTCAACCAGGTTATGCAAAGGGATGGGCTATGCAATTTTATTGCCACCTCAAACAGGTGGTTTTCAAACAGGACAAACGATGACGGCCAAAAAAAAAAAAAACAAAGATAGAGATGACGAGTGAAATACAAGTTGTTGCAATTGGCCCATATACCAGGATACACACAGGTTACACCACCACTGTACTGTACATATCACATACAATTGCAATACGTAGGCTGGAGATGCTACGATTGAAGCTATTAGCTTTCAGGTCCATGTACAAAAGAGGGGGAAGTATTAAAAAAAAAAAGCAGATCCATCGATGTACATGCGGAAGTCATGCAGCATCCTGAGCTGCACCCAATGATTCTCTTCCAAAAGGGACCCAAGAAGGGAGCTGCTCAAACAGTTCAGTGCTTTGCGCAAACATGTAGAGGCAGAAGATACTAAGGGCTGAGCATGAGAATAAAAATATCAAGTCAAAACTTAATTTTGATGCAAACATTGTTACATAAAAATCCAAAGAAGATAACTGAAAAGAAATAGAGCATATGAGAAATTAAGTTGCTTTATATTACCAGCATAAGCAACTGCAGCGCCTGACACTACCCTTCCAAGCGCTGCTAGAAAATACAACGTAAACACTACCTGCAAAGTTGTAGTTCAGCATTAGTGCAAGGATGTGTAATCATGAGATGGGATCAAATCTACATCTACTTTCCAGGAAACAGTTCTAAAACTTGGAAGATTTACAACAAAAAACTTAGATAATATATAACAGCGGTAATTGATGATGACCATCTATCTATTTGCTCCTGTTAGTAGAGAAGGTCTGAAAATGTGAAATTGCTGACTAGCATGTTTGAAACGACGAACAAATTATAGCTTTGATGGCAGCAGCATTATATCTTTCGCAAAACTTAAAAACCATCAACAAAACATGAGGACCTCATAAAACCTTAACATTTCAGTTTAGAAGTTGGATATATGTGTGAGGTACATTACCTTGAAAAAGAGCTTCTTATCATGTCCAGTTGCAGCCACCCTCAATACAGACTCAGCAGCTCCAATTGTGTTAGCTAAGGATGCAACTATACTATTTGCCATCTCCTGAGAAATTTGCCATTCAAGTGGATCCACAGGCACCCTACAGACAAATTCATTAGATAACAGAATGATATACTGTAACAGAAACTTCCATTTTCAAATTATGAAGTGTAAGCAGCTTGCGAGGAGAAGTGGTCATAACAGTAACTCAAATGCATTGGCATTGCATCCAGTTACTACCATCGAGGAAAAAAAATTATGAAATAAACAGAACTATTACAAAAACAACAAAAGCACACCGTCCAAAAGTATAAAATGCAGAATAGCTCTTTTCATTTGAAAACAATTTCTTTCCTATCTCCATTGCAATGTCGCTACCATGAAAAGAAATATCCAACCTAAAATAAATTGGTTTGTCACAAGAAAAGAGGATGACAAGGCTGGCCATCAGAGGCTGAAATAATTTATTAGTTCATACCAGCTACAAGCTGTTGCCTTGTGAAACAGCCTCTTGCAGAAATCCAGGGAAAGGATGCATACCAAAGTGGTCAGAACCTTTCCTAGACCCTGCGCAAGCAGGACTGCACCTGGCTGCCCTTTTTATACTGGCTATAAGCAACCTCCGAAGATGTTTATATAATCATAATGATTAGTGTTGCTTGGAGGTTAGAGCAACCCTAATATCCAATAATGCTGCTTTATTAGTTCAAAAGAAAGATATCTATGTTCCTTCAAAAAAGGAAGATATCAATTTTCTGTTGGCAGGAGGCACTAGAGATGAGGTAATAATGAGTGGTTTCCAATTCCCATATTCTAATCCATCAAGTAGACATTGGAAACAATTTTATGCTAGTTAAAGTCTCGACCATTTGTAGTCCTTTTCCTGCCCTCTCGTTTGTGCCTTCCACATAGTTAAAAGTTGAAATGTAAACTGAATAGTCTCATCTGGTTATTTCACACTTCGTGGACCTTTTCTTGTCGAGACACGTCATTTTTTACCGTCGTGGCCATGTTCTTTGGCAGGCATGTCGTTTGTTGTGGATGTGGCCGCGTGCTGTGTCTTGTGGAACGTCGGTTCGCGTTCATGGGCTGAGCCGCACCGGGCCTGCAGCCCATTTCGTCTACCGGCTTAGAGAATGACGGTGCATCACCGACTTCCCCCGACTCCCATGCCGCTTTGGATGCCTTTCCTTCTGTGACACGCCACCTATCTCTGCTCCCACTGACGCGTGCAAGGCCGCTGCCATGGCGTCCTCTTCCTCCTCTCCTCCGGTGCTTGGGAGGCACACAGGAGAACGTCGGCTCCCTTCCGCTGTGCCACCAGCGTCCCGGCACCCTCGCCCGTGCGTGCTTCGTTCTCCTTCTGCTCTGTACCAATCCCTCTTCTATAGCTCCTTCGCTCAATTCGTCTCCATGTGTGTTCCATTTCTTGATGTCCCCTCATTTCGTTGCTCTTGCTTGCATTGGTACTTTACTACAATGCGCTCTTCTTGGTCTTGACTATGTCTCCCAGCTCTCCTGAAAACCTCTTTCATCAACACGGTTCCTTCTTCGTCGAATTTGGGTTCCGGACTCCCTTTCTCAGTGCATTTTTTATTTATAGATTGCCGGTGATGACGCTTTGTCAGCCCGACTTGCTTTGATTCGGATTTGCAGGAGACCATGTTCGTTGATGTCCCCAGAGTACTCGTGCGACCTGCACAAGGTAATCCTTTTTTCTGTGTTTAATTTACGGCTGCCCTTTTTGTTCACTTGTTTGATTTCATATTCACTGTTTGGGGTTCCTATTGTGGCTTACCGCCGATTGCGTCCTCTGCTTGATCGTAGCTATGGTATTGTCGTGTTCATTGGCTGCTTCTGGTTGCCTACCCTATATACCTCTGTCTGTTTTGGACGCTGCAATCCTCATTTTGCTTTATTGCATAGGTGCTGGAATTTGTCTGTGCCATTGTTGTGTGTGTCAAACGGGTCTCTCACAAAGCATTTGTACCACGAAGGGTTATGTTGCCTTGCCTCACATCATGAGTATCCTCAAAGTGAAATCTTGGCAGCAAGAATCGACGATGACAGGTTTGACGCGTACACAGGCTGAAACCATTTTGAGCTACCCAAACTAATGTCCGATGATGAACAAGAAACCACCGAGATTTATGGCTGCATGACCATGGAGAACATGGTAGACGCAGCAACAGAGAGTGCAGCCTCCAACACACAGATGCGGGAGACGACACCACCTTTCCACTAAACTGCTCTGCTCGGGTAATCAAAAGTCCAAAGCAGCCTGTCACAGGCGCCTGTATAGCATCTAACGTACAATGACCATATTGGCCACCTATATGTAAACAGCAGGGCTACGCTTTTGAACTACTTGCACTAGCTGTAAGAAACTGGCAGCTTTATGTTTCGTTTAACTCACTTAGCTATCTCTCTTCTAAGTTTTGATTGTGACGCTGACGCATATTTACTCCATGGCCACTCACCCAACAAGTCCTCGCACCACACGCTCCGTGGACAGAACAGGTTCACGCAAAAAGAAAAGAATTTAACCCAACCTGGCGCAGGGAGCGTGCCACAACATCTAGTAGTCCATAATTCATAATTGTTTCCTTAGGAAATACATAATTCAATAAAAAAAGCTACTTCCTCCATCCCAATGCAAAATATTAACTCCAATCAATCTCATCTCGTGAGGTAGTCCGTTTCTTGACAATACATCACAATTTATAAACATATGAGTTTGTTTGTTGAAAAAATTATGTTGTCTACTGTAATAACAAATCAATGACAGGTCGAGGAGAGGTTGAGGAGGAGACGATAGTAGTGCGGCGGCGAGCATGGCAACGTGTCGTTATAGCGGCGGTCGGTGGGCCCTATAACATTGACTATGCCTCAGATGCCGTAAACCCGGTCGAGGAAGGAAGAACGCAAAGGTCACAACGTCCTCAGTCATTAACTCATCCTTAACTCACTGTTGTCCAGTCCAGCTCTGTGGCTCGTAGTCACAGTTGAAGCGGCAAAGTGCCCTCGATGAGAATCCTTGATTTTCTCTGACGCCTTGCATGCGATTGTAGCATGCACTATAACTATTTTTCTTGATTTTCTCCGGATATGCATATGTGAAGGAAAACAAATAAAGATTACGGGTCTGTTTGGCAGGGACTATGAAACTAATTATGCAAACAAATTATACTCCATAAGATGATTTTGTCTGCTCAAACACCTAAAACTTATAACTGATTATAGTCACATTCATCCATAAGCTATTTTCAAATCATATCACTTTTAGGTGTTTAACAATTATAATCATTTATGAACTATAATCTGTTTGTATAATCAGATTTCTAATTCCTGTCAAACAACCCCCTACATACATTTATTAGTTTAAAATTTATTTTTCTGGATTTTCTTTTGATTGAATACATGCGGCTGTAGCATGTACTACTACTACTTTTTTTTTCTAGTCATGCGCATGTGATGGAAAGGAATAAAAATTACTTATTTGTGATAAGGCATATTTTTGATTTTTTTCGGTTTTTAACTTCCTACAATTTTTTCCCTGACAAATATGATTTATTTCAACATCTTCCGATTCTTAGTTTGTCGGCTAGGATTTCTCAAAATTAGTCAAATTTTGAAACCAAAACGAAACCTGACCGGTTTTCACAGGTTTTTGTAAACCTCAAAAGTCACGACAGGAGCGCGACTACGACGGAGATGGCCACAGCCCATGGGACATTTTAGCGAACACCGGGGACCGTGGGACCGTTCGCAAACGGGGGATCAGCCAGAGAAGCTGGTCCGTACAACGCCCATTCAGACAGGGACAATGGGTCCTAAAATTCCCCATCCGGGGGCTCGCTCGCAGCTGCTGGCCTCCCCTGGACGCTCGCCCAACTAGCAACGGCGGTCCGACGAACAGATGGACCAGTCGCCGCCATGGCGCCGTTCCGACGCTTGTAATGTTGGTTTCTATAAAACTTCAGGTACTACAAGAGAGCATATCAAGCAAAAAAGCGAATCATATAATCCCCGACTATTTCCATTGGTAAACGAATCGACCGCTAGTATTGTACGACTGTGTGGGCTTCGTCATACCGATTAACCTATAAATTATAAAATGGGGATCAATCAAATCCTTTCTCTTTCTTTGTCTGACCCCCTTTCTACTTCTATAACATCATACACTAGCCTCTGCTGCCTCCATCATCCACTACAGGTAGCCTAATAATACTATCAATCAATCAATAGCCAATCATAATAATACTATCAATCAGAAACCCAAAAATTCTTAGCCAGGCCATCGCCTCAAGCATCATCAACGCCACAGAGAGACATCAACATGAGGAAATTAAACTTGCTGCAATCGAAGGGACTCAGGAGAAGGCAACGCGACGAGGGAGAGTGAGGGAGGGAAGGAGAGGCACGCACGAGATTTGGAGGTGGCGGAAGAGGAGGCCGAGGATGGAGAGCGAGCAGAGGAGGACGAGGAGCACGTCGGCGGCGAGGGAGACCGCGCTGGCACGCTGCACCGCGCAGTGGTAGTACACCAGGCCCCCGCACACCGCGCCCACTGCCCAGCGACCGGCCCCACCTACCCCCCTCGCCGCCGCTTCGCCGTCGCCGCAGGTGGACAGGAACTCCATCGCGAGGAGGAGGCGGCGGATGGCTACTATCCCGTCGGGGTTCCGGTGGTGGGTGGGTTTGTCTTACCGTATTATTTGGGCTGCCCCGATGGGCTAGGCTGAGAGTGTTTGCCTATCTGGCCTGGGAAAAGAAGACCAAACATTCCCGGCTGGGCTAGGTTTAGTGTTTGCCTATCCGGCCTAGGAGGTGAAGCCCAAATCCTCGGCTGGGCTAGGCTGAGTGTTTGCCTATCTGGGCTAGGAGAAGAAGGCCAAATTTGTCGGAATAAACCAAATAAATCGGGGAAAACTGTTCTATCATATAATCTAGAGTTAAAACGTTTTTTGTTTCACAATCCAGAGCCAAAATAAACGGGACCTTAGGTGTAGACGGCTCTCTTATTTTAGCATTTCTATTATTGTTGACAAATATATGTAATTACTTAGTTAGTTGATTTGCTTCCTAGCTAGTCATTAGATATTTATCTTTTTACAAACCAAAATTAATCATTACACTTTTAACGTACAAAAAGATGCTAAATAGGCTTATTCATTGAAAAGATATGCCAAATAGGGTGTTTCTTCAAAGATGCCAAATAAGATCTGAGCCCTCATGTGTGTACTACTACCGTCGATTTCTACTAGCTGAGAATATAACCATTATTACATGGAAATGACTTGTTGCCTGTGTACCCTTCATGTATGTTCCCGTTAACCTTTTTGGCACTTTGACCGCATGCTGGAACAAAGCCAGGAGAATATTAATTTTGGTTTCTACAACTGTTGAATAATACCTAAGAAATGATAATTTTATTTTCGGGCTGGTCCATGAAGATCGAGGCAATAATTTATATCTTGGTTATATAGCTTTTCCAGATAAGTTGTAGCTAATAATCAAGTAAACGAAATTACATATATTCCGTATTAGATCATGTGGGACGTTCCCGATCTCGCTAGCTGCGTACAAAAGAAGCTTAATAATTTATGAGATGATAAAGAGTAGGAGCGGATCAGAGAAGCACACAAAATCCTATATCCCAAACGGGTCATGAAGAGGCATCATATCGGATCGATGAAAAGTAGCAGCAGAAAGGAAATTCTAGAATCATTCCATTTTCCTACACTGAATAGGGAATCAAACTTGGGAGGTTGACTTCTAACATGTTGTGGCTATAATTAATTGAGCTATATATACACACACGCGCGGGCGCACACACACGAGTAAATACAATTGCTACAGCTAAGACTGATGGTTTTCATCATATATATAGACTATATAGTTTCATACAGAAAGATCTGATAATATACGCATATTATAGCATGCTGGTTCTTGGTATCTACTTTGTTCGGTATTATCAGGTTTTGCTTTTTAAGATGATAGCTTTCAGTATTTTCAGGTTTGATTTTTCAGTGTGTGAGTGTGACTCCAAAGAAAGAATAAAGTTAGGATGCTCATGATATATAAGCAACAGTAAGCACACGAAACTCAATGCACTTTTGAGGGAATCGACCTCTCTGTATTAGTACTCCATATACGGTCTGTGGTCTGTGGACAAGTGTACCGAGCTGTGATCACAGAAGAACAGAATAGCTACTGTCCAGGCAAGGCAAGCTTATTGTTAGACTATTAGATTTGGGCTTAATCTTGTAATTAGTCTTAGCTAATCTGGGGCCTGTACCCAGACTCGTGCGGCCCATACTGGCGCACGTAGCATGCTAGGGTTTGCCCAAGCACCGACGGCTAACCATGTATATTAACAGATGTACATGGACCAAAATGAATCAATTAAGTTTTGCATGATTCTATTCCTGCTTTCATGGTATCTACGACCTAATTCGATCCTGCTTCCGCTACTCTAACCTAACCGTCGCCGACCTCACGTCGCGACGTCCGCTCCGTCGACGTCCTCCCTACACGTCGCGAGCACCTCTTCTCATCCTCTTCCGATGGTGTCCGAGACCTCCGCCGGACCTTCTGCCGAGGATCTCGAGCGTACTGCTATTAGCGCCGCTGAATCCGCCGTGTCTCGCCTTGAGGCCGCGCAAGCCGACACCGCCGCCGTACAAGCGGCCAAGGATGTCATCACCCAACTGGAGGCGGCGCGCACTGCTCGCGCCAAGCTTGCCAAGGAGGCCGCCAAGCTCGCCGAGGGCGCTCAATCCACCCGTGACGCCGAACTCCAGGCCTACGCCGCCGCTCAGGCCGCGGCCGGCGTCTCCGCGCTTCATGCACAGGCTGTTGCCAGCAGCGGGCCGCACCACTCCACGCCCACCCTGTCCGGGCCTGCTGCCTCTCCCACACAGGCCACTCTGTACACCCCTCCACGTGGGCCGCCACCAGGCTTCACCACGCCTGGGCCGCATGCTGCCCCAGCGCCCTCTCCCCCATGGGCCCTCGTGCACACTGGGCCTCCTTCGGTGGCTTGGTCTCGCGGGCCGCCACCAGGCTTCTCGCCTCGCCTTGCGGTCCCCACGAGCACACCTGCCTCTGCGTCTCGGCCTGTCGCTGCCCCTGCCGCATCCCCTGCGCAGGTTGTTGCTAGCGGCAGCCAAGACACTGTTTCGACTCCGACTCCACGCGACGTATCTGCGACACACGTTCGGCCTTTGCCCAAGAACGCAGTGCCCATATCCGCCGTTGCCAATGACCAAACCATGGTAACCCGTGGTAAAACTGGGTTTCGTCAACCGGCTAAAATTCTTGATCTTCAGGTGTCCACTCTGTCACCGCTGCCCAAGACATATCGCGGGGCTCTCTCTGATCCCAACTGGAGAGACGCCATGATTGAGGAATTCTCCGCACTTCGGGCCAACAATACTTGGGACCTTGTGCCACCACCGTCATGAGTCGACATTGTCACCGGCAAGTGGGTTTATCGGCACAAATTCCATCCTGATGGTACGCTTGACCGATACAAAGCACGATGGGTCATGCGTGGGTTCACTCAACGCCCTGGCATCGACTTCGGTGAGACTTTCAGCCCCGTTGTGAAGCCTGCCACAATACGTACTGTTCTTTCTCTTGCGGTTTCTCGTGACTGGCCTATTCATTAGCTTGACGTGAAGAATGCATTCCTCCATGGGACTCTCTCAGAGACTGTTTATTGTGCTCAGCCCTCAGGTTTTGTCGATTCTTCTCATCCAGATTATGTCTGTCGGCTCAACAAGTCTCTTTATGGTCTGAAACAGGCACCTCGTGCATGGTACAGTCGTTTTGCAACATTCATTCAGTCGGCTGGATTTATTGGAGCTAAGTCCGACACATCTCTGTTTGTGTATCAGCATGGTTCGGACACTGCCTATCTGCTATTATATGTGGACGACATTATTCTGACCTCCTCATCCAGCGGCCTGCTTCAGCGGATTATGCAGTTCTTACTTCAGAGTTCAGCATGAAGGACCTTGGCCCTCTCCATCATTTTCTTGGTATGACAGTCACTCGCAGCGACATTGGGTTATTCCTCTCTCAGCGCCAGTACATGTTAGAAATTTTGGATCGTGCTGGTATGACTGATTGTAAGCCATGCAGTACTCCTGTTGACACTAGTGCCAAGCTATCTCCTGACGGTGCTCCTGTTTCTGACGCGACTCACTTTCGTGCTCTCGCTGGTGCCCTGCAGTATCTTACTTTCACTCGGCCAGATATTTCATATGCAGTTCAACAGATTTGCCTCTTCATGCATGATCCGCGTGAGCCACACTTAGCTCTGGTCAAGCGAGTGCTTCGCTATCTTCGCGGCAGTCTGGATTTTGGCCTTCAGATTCACCATTCTCCATCAGCAGACCTCGTGGCCTACTCCGACGCAGATTGGGCTGGCTGTCCAGAAACTCGCCGCTCTACTTCTGGTTATGCCGTGTTTTTGGGAAACAGTCTAATATCTTGGTCCTCCAAACAACAGGCTACTGTCTCTCGTTCTAGTGCCGAAGCTGAGTATTGTGCAGTCGCCAACGCTGTGGCTGAGACATCCTGGTTGCGTCAGTTATTGGATGAGCTGCTCTCTCCAGTCGGTCGTGCCACCTTGGTCTTTTGTGACAACATCAGTGCAGTTTATCTCTCCAGCAATCCGGTGCAGCATCAACGCATGAAGCACATTGAGATTGATCTGCACTTTGTCCGTGACAAAGTGGCCACCGGTGCCATCCGTGTTCTTCACGTACCGACGACCTCGTAGTACGCTGACATCTTCATGAAAGGCTTGCCGTCTTCTGTCTTTATCGAGTTTCGCTCCAGTCTGAATGTACGTCCTAGTGGCTAGTAGCGGTGTTCAGACTGCGGGAGGATGTTAGACTATTAGATTTGGGCTTAATCTTGTAATTAGTCTTAGCTAATCTGGGGCCTGTACCCAGACTCGTGCGGCCCATACTAGCGCATGTAGCATGCTAGGGTTTGCCCAAGCACCAACGCTAACCATGTATATTAACAGATGTACATCGACCAAAATAAATCAATTAACTTTTGCATGATTCTATTCCTGCTTTCAATTATGTTCCTGCTGGTAGCTACAATTTGGCCCACAAATCTTTCAGAAAAGAGATGGAAATCTGGACAGAAAGCGCTGCACTATACACAGGCACTAGTAAGTGGATAGGTCCTTGTTGAGTCAGTTCGTTCACCCTTAATGGCAATGGCATAACTTTGCGCCAATCGAATCCTATCCAGAAAGAGGAAATTGAGAGGTCAAAAGGCTGGCCCACATGCATCGCTTCTGCGGGCTCTGCCTATAAATTTCGCATCAAGGAGGTACTCTGTTCACTTCATCAACAGAAGTAGAGCAAAGTAGCTGCAGCTGCAAGTATCTCTAACCTTAACAGCCTTGGCAGCAATGCAAGAGGAGGTAGAGAGCAGGAGATGCAGCCAAGGATGACTTGCCGGCCGGCGGCTGCTCGCCGGAGGTTCGCGGCGTTCAGGGACGACGGTTGCAATTGCCGTCCATCCTGCCGGCCGGCAAGTCCGTCCTTGGCTACACCTTGCTCTCTCTCCATCATGTGTTGCCTTTCCTTGGCTTGAGAGTAAAGGCCACATCTATTTTTTTTTCCTTAGCTGTTCGTCCAAGTGTTTTTTATTTCAGGTGATGAAACTAAATAAATATGCTCTTATACATATCAATCAGTATTCTAAATGTTTGAAAATGTCGTCAGTATTTGAATGTGGCCAAATTAAATTTCTACTAGCACTATTCAATTTCCAGCCTATAGTTGCACTTTTAAGTACAAAAATTTCAAATCCTATAGCTCTATACACTTTATCTAAGTGCTTGTGACTTGCAAATGGAGCATTTGGCTTTCCATACCTAAGTGTGTGATGTGTGTGTGTGTGTGTGTGGACTTTGGATTTGAGCATTTCTGTTCATATAGAAACGTTTTAGGGTGACTTGCAAAATTGAGTATATACATAATTGCTATCTGGATTTTGTTTCAGGGTGTTGGGCTTTCGCAAAGTCTGCGTTGCTGGGTAGCTTCCCATGCGTTAAAAGTTAAAACTTCCCGTGGTCACTATGATGGATATATGTACTATACTGATCCATGAGAAATTTAGGTTACTAAAAGGCTAATATTAATGAGAGGTCTCATTTTGTTGTTTACCAGAGTGCCATGTCACCTGGAAAGTTTTGATAAAGCCACAAATGCATAGTTTACATTTCGGTGTTTCATGCACTTATCTCGTTTCATTATAGCTCTTCGAAAACATTGGTTTCATTGTTATGAAGTGACTCTTTTTGTTGGTAAGCTCATGGATCAAAATGAAGTATTTGTAGTGGTGGAGTCAGGATGAATAATGTCTAGTCATGGCTTTTTTCTATAACTATATATTGCACCACTATTTTTCCGTTGCTTAAGGGTTGACGATCATGATAACTGACTTACTGATGAAATTTTTGGAGCCAGCTAAAGGGAGGCAACATTAGGCAATTATATCTGATTATATCATACTCACTGTTGGGTTTCTATATCTGTCTATGCTAGCCATCATTGCGCTTTTAACTGTTTATCTGGATCACCATGAATGTTATTTTTCTTGTTGAGAAATTCCTTATTTGACCCTAGAAAAAGGGATAAATTCCTTTTCTTTTGCAAAATGGGATAAATTCCCTATTGGCCATAAAAAAAGTTCAAGTTCACTGTTGGCCGCTCAATTTTGAATTTCCTTATTGGCCATCAATTTTATTTTCTATTCTTTATTGACCACTCCTATAGATTGTTACTTGTCTAACTCGAAAATGGTCCAGAGTTTAAAGTTAAAATTTTGTATAGCTCCATAATATATGTGCAACTTTGGATGGTGATTTTTTCAAAAAAAAAATATCAAAACCTCAAAATATGTTTCTGAAAACTACATCAAAAAACATGCTTCAAAAGTTTCAAAACGTTCTAAAGAACCTCACCATGCAAAACGGCACCTTTAGATTACGGAGCTATACACAATTTCAACTTCAAACTCCATACCAGTTTCCGGTTACAAAAATAACAATCTATGAGAGTGGTAAATGAGGAATGAAAAATAAAGAAATTTAAAATTTTGTATGGCCAATAAAGAAGTTGAACTTTTTTTTTATGACTATAAGGAATTCCCCCTAGAAAAAGCCTAGCTTCTTTCTTGACCCTTTCTTCTAATACATGTTCCTAATGTGCCGTCAACTGCCTAACTATCAACCATCACTTTCGTCTAATACTACTGTAAAAGATAGCCTTAATAAATTACTCTTAGATATTAAATGCAAAGCACATAGACACAACTATTAACCTTCCTAGCTTGTTTCTAAAAAAAATATTAACTTCTCTTTATTTCTTTTTCTCGTTGGCATAATTTTGTATCGTATACTGGAACATCTAAAAATAGGGCGGATATGATTGCCAGACATAATAGGCCGGGACATGGCATATAAGATAGGTAAAAAAATTATAAGGAACAAAACATAGAAGATGTGACATATAAGATAGACGTGGAAATAGTGTAGAAAAGTAGAATGAGATAAATCTTTTTAATATATTCGCCATGCACCACCTATTCTTTTCCACTATGTATATCATTGTTCACCTAAGGTTATAGTATCTATCCTTTCTCCAACCAAAAATTTTGATTTTCCTCCTCACATCAAGTTTTTTATGAAGCTTCCCATAATTGTTTGTTATCTCCGACACATAAAGCTGCACCGTTGTCGGCGTTCTTTACCGCCGACGAGTGATTTATCGTGGGATGCGCGTTTTGGGGTTCGGATGGTTCGTAAGAAGACACAAGTATTTATACTGGTTCAGTCAATTGTGCCCTACGTCTAGTTTCGAGCTGCTTGTGTTACTTGCGTTTGTTTGTAGTAGGGGGTTACAAACGAGCGAGAGAGGGAAGATCTCCCAAGTCTCTGGATGAGCGTGTGTGTGATGGAGTGTTCGGTGTTTGTTGTCTCAGAAAAATCTCTCTCTCCCCCCCCTTGGGGGTCCCCGGTCTCCCCTTTATATCACAAGGGGCGAGACCCGGGTTACATAACGGTCAAAGAAAAAGGAGGATAGAGAGGAAGAGACGGCGGAATGGTGGTCGTGGCTGTACGCTCCAAGTTGGGCTTCGTTGCTGTGGACGGCGTCATCGGTATGGCGGCATCCTTTGGATCCGGTGGTCGTGGAAAGTGCCAATCAATCCGTGATGTCCTGTCCGTATGGCGGAACAACTTTCGGCGGGGATCGACGAAGTGATGCCGTCGTCGTGGCTGTTACTCAGAAATGTCCCGCCCTGGTGGGAGAGTGGGCTTCTGACAGGAGCTGTAGCAACAGTGGCAGTCCTTCGACCGGAACACGTCGGGTGCTTTCACTGCCCACTTGCCTGGGTAATCGATGCCATCTCCTGTCTGTGGACATGGGAGTTACAGGCATTTATTGCCCAACCGTCACCGTCCAGCCTACCCGTGGCGTGGTAGGCTGTTCGCCCGTCCCTGGGGTCGGGCGAGGCCGAACTTCGTGCGATCTCCCGACCTTGATGCGAGGAGGTCGAGCGCACCGGACGAACTGGGGGAATCCGACCCCTATTCGGGAGGGGTCGGGCGAGGCGGAGGTTACCCGTGGGTCCGATCCGTCGGGTATTCACGCGGCACATGGGTCGGGCGAAACGGAGATTGTTTCTCCTCCCTCGTGTTATTAAGACCGCGGGTCGTTAATGATGATCACCTCTGATATTTTTCCTCGACAACCGTGTTCATTTCTCGGCTTCTAAACTTGAAATTCCAGCAGTAATAGTAAAGATTTCTTTGTTTCCAATGTTAAGTGTTGGATTCTGCTTCTAGTCTAGAATTAGTAGTGTAAATAAAAATCGTAAAGCTTCTGTTTAGACTCTCACAATTTGTATTTTGAAATCCCATAATCCCATAATCCCATAATCCACCTTTTCATAGCAACAGATTTTAAAGATTGTGGGAAGCAGCAGTGTAAAAATTTGGCTGATCTGGAAAGTTAACGAAGCTCCTCCGTCCACGAGCCCAGCCGATTTGCTGCAGCCCAAAACAGCCACAGCAAAGAAAGGCTCGATCGACTTATCCACGAAAATCAGCATCGGATCCTCCTCGGTTCCTTGCTGCGCCGCCGGCCGACGGGAGGAGCTTCGTCAACTTTCCACCGCCCTAGAGGTCGTTCTCCGCCATTTCCCATGGAGGCCTCGTGGCCGGAGTCGCCGTGACCCCGGTTTCCCGGCGGATCTGCTCGGAGGAGGCTCGACAAGGTCCACTCCGTTCCTCTTCTAGCTGCGGCGTTGGGTAGGGTACCATTACGGCAGCGCGACCGTTACAGCACCGTGAGGAGGGCTTCCATACGTCCTTGGTTCGTTGCTTCCTGCTTCAGCTCATCCAAGATTTCAGATCTCCCTATTTTCTTACTAGGACAAACTCTGCATTCACCTGTCCGTAAAGCTTGTTTATTTCAGATACGTGTCATGTGAATTCTAGTTTTATAGGATGCCCACAAAAAAAAAAAGGAGCATGGCGAAAGTGGTGTTGTTTACCTGTAATTACTTCTATTGCTCCAATGCATCGTACCTTGTGTGGCTTTGTGTCTGAGTGCAAATCTATTACTGAGCTCATTCTTACCATATTAATCAGCATGCTGAATCATATTATTGGTTCTTTCTAGCAGTGTCAAGAAACAAGTATATGCACAATTGAACATTATTGCAACCTGAAAAGCAAGCCGTTTGGTAATGCGCCAAAAAGTTGAGTTTCTCATCAAACTGGCTATCGTGTTCAGTAAAATTGGACTTGTTCATTTAGTAATTGTTAGCCTTGCAAGTTACAAGCACCAGTTACAAGGTTGATTACTTTCAGTTAGCTAGACTTATCATAAAACTGATAATGTTACAGAAATTGAATATATGTATCATCAATCTGTTGAGCATATCTATTAAATTATTGTGGTCCAAATTTTGGTTGGCAAACAAATATTTGTGTGGCAGAATTCTACATATACATATTGATCAGCCATGCTCATTTTTAGAAGCCAATGACATACGCAGCTGCAGCTTCCAGCCTTCCACACAACGGAGTCGTCAACATCGTCATGGTCTCCCCCTGAGTGCGCTCGATACAAGCCATGTCTAACTACTGCTAGGTGCAGCCATCTCAAGGCAAGTATTGGTCCTTTATTGTTACAAAATTTTTGACCAGTTTCTCCTTTTATTTTCACGTCTTCCTATTATTGCAAGAAAAAAATAGAAGAGCTAAATATTTTTGTTAGGAACAGATGGCCGGAGGCCGTGCGGATTGGGACGATAACCTTACAAAGTTTTTCTTGGACCTCTGCATTGCTGAGAAGCAGAAATTGAACTATAGTAACAAGAAGGGGCTTACTAAAACTGGGTGGAACAATGTTTATCGGAATTTCCGCCAACAAACAGGACGACGCTATACCGAGAAACAAATGCAGAATAAATTTAATAGCCTGAAGAGACTCTATAAAGTATGGAGAAAACTGAAGTCGGCTAGCGGCGGTGGCCAGAACAGTAACACTGGCACCATAACAATGGATGCTCACTGGTGGAATGACCGAATTGCGGTAAGGACATGCCTTGATATTTTTACTATTCAATTGCTTGTATGATTGTTTAGTCTCTAATCTCACATGCCATCAATCTCGTGCATGTAGGAGGACCAGCTAGCCGATACATTCCGAAGGAGGCCGCTTTCTCATGAGAATGAGCTGGACATTCTGTTTGGTAGTATGGAAACCGAAGATGGAAACATGGTCTGCGTCGGTGGTATTGGAGACGGAACGCCAAGTCGTGGAAGTGAAGGGAACCGGACTCCGCATTCGGATGACAGCCTGTCAGAGAGCTTTCTGCAAAACAATAAGAATGAAGCCAGTATACGTAGAGAACAGGATGAAATCGCACGACTGCTGCAGATTGTAGAAACGGATGGCGTCGATCAAGGATCTGAATTGTATTTCATTGCTACTGAGCTCTTTAGATCAGCAGCACGACGTGCAGCCTTTCAAACAATTCGTACCCAAGTGAATCGCATTTCGTGGCTCCGTTGGACATGGGACAACATAAAGAAGTGATATGGGTCCATGATTATTTGCACAACTATCTGTAATTATGTAGTGTTTTAGTATGGCATTGCGTACGAACTGCTAATATGTATCTGTATGACAATGGCAATCTGTAGTTGTACCTGTCTTATTGTATCTGCGTACTTTTCATATAGTTTTATGACTGTACCTATGTTAACCTTTCACTATTGTTTGTCTTTTTTACTGTTAACAATATCGTGCCTACAAATGCAATTTTTCACTTGCGCTGATAGTATGATTTCTGTTATGAACCGGAAGATCTTGGCGTGGAGAACCTGGTGCAGAATTCAACAGGAGAGGTCACAAAGGTATGAAGCAATTTTATGAAACAATACCATATTTCCATTGCACCACAAATTTGGGAAATGGGTGCAGCGGTTGGTCTTGTTTGCTACTGTTGCATGTTGAAACTCAAGTGGATCTCTCAAATACAAGAGCTGATAGGTACGCAATGAGTAGCCCTTTGATCTCTCAAATACAAGAAAGTGCTACAAAGTTTTCGTATGCATCTTAATGCATTCCACAAGTTGCATGACACAGTGACAAAGCATGGTTTAAAATCAACAAGTCAGTGTGATTCAATTGATCAGGCCTTAGGGATGTTCTTGTGGGCATGTGAGACGTGACACACAACAAAGTCAGAGACAAATGGCATATTGGTTTGGTCAGTCACAAAATACAATGGGAGGTGCTAGAGGCTACGACATCTTTTGGACGATCTATAATTAAGCCTAAGATGAACCTTCACACATGTTCATCCCGAATTACATCAGTTCTCATCATATTTTGATAGATGCATAGTAGCTATAGATGGAGCCCACATCCTAGTAACAGTCAATGAGGAGTTCACTACCAGAATGTCATGGCTGGCACCATATCTGTATAAGAAAACTTTTCAGTCGTTGATCAGCTTTCTTTCCTCTAATAAGAAGAATCAACATCAATCGAAAACGATTATTAACTTTTACAATTTCTAGTAACAAGGCAACATAAATCACAACGCGTACTCACTCCTGCTGCTGAGTAGGCCTTGTGTTTTCTTACCGCAAATACGGTTTGGTTTTTTCCCTTTAATTTATACTGGTCAGCTGCAAATACGCCCTCATATTACTACATATAATAAGAATGGCTTTCCATTTTGTTTACATTGGGAAATTAGGTCAGCCCAGGATGAGGTTTCGGTTTAATCAAGATGCACGACATCTGCATGCACCCAATAGCAAATTGCACATTCCCGGGCCTCAGGTGCGACGGGAGAAAAACGGCTGGTTGGAGTATATGCGAGGAGAAGTGAGCGGTCTTTTTTTGTCTTGTTTTTCTACGAGAGCCTCTGCGTGAGTGGCGTGTGTGTTGTTCCTAGTGTGCGTGTGCCTCTCTCTGCACGTATGTCTGCGTGTGTATGAGAGTCACGGTGGGTGAGCGTGAGTCCCTTCACAAAGCACCAAAGCACTGCAAAGTGAAAAACATCTATTTTTTCGATCCCCACCATGCACTGTCACACACGCTCAAGGTCCGCCCTGTCAGAGGTCTACCTGGCCGCGCCAGAGTCCGCCTGTCGGCGAGCAGCACCCATTGCGCTGCTTCCTGCCATCCTTACCACGAGATAGCTCAATACTAGAAAAATGATTTCGAGTCTGACAAATCCCAAAAGTTACTAGCGGTGGGCATAGAAAATATAGCTCATACTTGTCACACTATCAACTATAAATTTTAAAAGCGGATGTTACAGGCAAAGCCTATTACTAAAAATCAATGGCGGATCCTTAGGAGACGTGTCATACAAATTGGACACAAATGAAATGGCGGACATCTTAGTAGCCGACCCACGCAAATTGATAGTGGCAAGTTATAAAGTGGCACATCACAGAAAAGACGTTTCCAGTAATAAGCTGTAATATAGTCTGCGACAATCCATTTTGGTACGTTACCTAAAAAAGCAGCACCCCTCTCTCTCGTGAGGAAACCCTAGAAACCCGCGCCGTTTCTTTCCTTTCTCTCCCTCTTAGCTGACTCGACGGCAGTGGGGCTTGTTCGGCAATGGCTGGTGCGGACGACAACACAACGACGGCATATTAGGAAGGTTTGACCGTCCTTATAATTTCCTATTTTATATCCCTCCTTCTCTCGATTTCAAATGTGCAATTGTTTTGTCACCACCCTCCGACCATCCTCAACTGCTTCCCCAATGACGTCTCGCGACATGTCGATGCCAACGACGTTCGCGACGTGTGACGCAGGCACTGCAGGGGAAGCACCTGTTCTGTGTCAACAGGTACAGCCATGAGAGGGACACGGGAGAGGGCTGCATGATTAGGTCTGGTGTACTCTTGGTCGGTGGCCACAAATGGTTTCTGGTGTGTGTCGTTCCTGGTGTGTGCGTGTCTCTGTCTGCTCGTATGTCTCTGCGTGTGTATGAGTGTGTGAGTGTGAGCCCCCTTCTGATTTCATATGCAGAAGCGGTATCCGAGCCCTCCAGCCTTAGGGAAATGAGGCCAGCCCAAGTCCCAGGATGAGGATTCGGTTTAATCAAGATGCACAGCTGCATGCACATAATATCTAAACAAAAATTATTATAAAATCTTGCCAGATAATTCTTTTTTTTGTGTCATATAAATATTTGAATACGTACCCGATGTCAGTAGTCAGTTTTAGATTAAAGCACCACTTGCTAGCTCTTTTAAAAGTCCATTCATCTCTTTTTTTCTCAGGATGTACAATCAAACAAGTATATCACTGGCCACATCGACATTTCACGTACTTTGATTACTCAAAATCCTTATATGTTTTTCACGCACATTCACGCTATAACTGTAGTACTCAACATTTTGGAGAGTTTTTCCAGCTTTTGCTTCTTAAAACAGCTCAAAGACAAAAGCTCCTCAAACAGGGTTGCTTTTTAAAAATGGCAGAAGCTCCAGAGAATTGACCTATTGGAGTGAAATGACTAGAATAGAAAAAAAAAGCAAGCCTTGAGTCGCTTCTCCAGCTTTTTCCATCCCCACTGTGCACTCTATCGGAGACGTTTGAGCTCCGCCCCTATTGGAGATCTACCTGATCCTGCCCGAGTGAGTCCACCCATCGGCGAGCAACATCCATCATGCTGCTTCCTCCCATCCTTCTGAAGAGATAGCTGCCGTGCATGAGGAGTCCATGTCCGCCACCGGGAGAGAACTTCGCTGCCACCGTCGGGAGGAACTAGAGGTCAGTATGCCATGCCCGAAGGCATCCACTTCTGCGCCCATGGATCCGAACACCACCGTCACGTTTGAGGAGCTCATCGTCGCCGCGCCTAAGCAGCTAAACATCACCGTCGGAGGAGGTCCCTGCTGCACTGCCTGAGGAGGTCAATGCCAACCCATGCAAATTGATAGTGGCGGGCGGTAAAGTGGTCCAGCATAGAAAGAACATTTCTAGTAGTGAACTGTAATATGGCAAACAGTAACATATTTGGTACATCACCTATAAAGCATCACCCCTCTCTCTCGCGAGTAAACCCTAGCCACCCCACCTCTACCTTTCACCCTCGCTACCTCTCTCTCTCTCTCTCTCTCTCTCTCTCTCTCTCTCTCTCTCTCTCTCTCTCGGCTGACCCGACGGGGGTGTCATCTCTGACGAGTTAGGGATGGAGGTGGCTGGTGCGGACGACGACACGGTGAGGCCATCTTAAGATGATTTCTGGTGTATCCTCCGTACAGGAGAGGGCTGCATGATCAGGTCTGGTGTATCCTCCGTTGGTGGCCATAAATGGTTTCTGGTGTGTGTGTGTGTGTGTGTGTGTGTGTGTGTGTGTGTGTGTGTGTGTGTGTGTTGTTCCTGGTGTAAAGTCTCGGTATGTGAGTGTGAGCCCCTTCACAACCGGATAACAATCGTATCCAAGCACTGTACAAAGTTAACACCAATGTGAGCTACTTTATAACATTCTCCGATGAACTAATATATATTTAAATGAAAAACACACTATATATTTCTCGCTACTAGGGGTGTGTCGTGCACCTAAAAAGGTAACCTCTAAACCTCTTTATTAGTTTTAAAAAATAAACTAAGTTTTTTTGGACCTGAACCTAATGGTGTCATGGTTTCACCCTAGACGCTACATAACTCGTTTAATTGTTTGATTAGGCCATCGGTTGCAGTTCACCCTTTGTTGGACAAGGAAGAAGCGACTCGGAGCCTCTGGCATTTTCAAAAAGCAACCCCGTTTGGGGAGCTTTTTTAACTTCTTCAGCTGTTTGGAGAAGCAAAGCTAGAAAAGCTCTCCAAACAGGACCTATGTCAGAAGAGGTGGAGGAGAAAATGTTGAGTACTACAAACATAGCATGGAATGTGAGTGAAAAACATTTGCTTTTTTGATCCTCACCATGCATTGTTGAAGATGCTCAAGCTCCGCCCTGTCGAAGGTCTACTTGGCCACGCCAGAGTCTGCTCATCGACGAGCAGCATCCATCGTGCCGCTTCCTCCCATCCTTCAAAAGGAGTCCATGTTCGCTGCCAGGAGAGGACCTCGCTGCCATCATCAAGAGGAGCTAGATGCCACGCCCGAAGTCCTCCAGAATAGCTGTGCCTAGGACCTTTTCATGCCCGTGGATCCGAACACCACTGTCGTGTCCAAGGAGCTCATCATCACCGCGCCTAAGGAGCTAATCATCATTGTCGGAAAAGGTCCTTGCTGCGCCACCTGAAGAGGTCGATGCCATGGCCTCCCCTCCCTTCCATGGCTCAAGCCGAGCTCAAATCAAAAAGCGAGGTACCAAACACTAATCTATAGCTTTTTCGAATTGATGCTTCTTGGACCAGCAGCTTATGGCTCAAAATGGTGATTGTAAAAAAAACCCAAAGGCAGCAGCTCCCTCAAACAAAGCCATAGTGTGTTCCAGAAAAAGTAAACAATTTGTGTCATTTTCTAGTCGCAAAAGGTTATCCCATAGAAAATTATGTATATGCTATATAATATGCCCTAGATACATCTCTTCTACATATCACTACTAGAACATGATTTCGAGTGTGACAAGTCCCAAAAGTTACTGGTGGTGGGCATAGAACATATAGCTCAATACCTGTCACAATATCACACTATAAATTTATAAAGCGGCTGCGCAGTCAAAGCCCATTACTAGAAATCAATGGTGACCCCTTGAGAGGCGTGTCACTATATTGGTCACAAAAGAAGTGGCAGACATCTCAGTAGCCGACCCATGCAAATTGATAGTGGCGGGCCGTAAAGTGGCCCATCACAGGAAAAACATTTCCAATAATAATATGGCCCGCAACAATCCATTTTGGTACATCACCTAATAAGGCAGCACTCCTCTCTCGCGAGTAAACCCTAGCCACCCACGCCTCTCCCTTTCATCCCCGCTGCCTCTTTCCTCTCTCTGTCTCTCTCCCTATCTCTCTCTCTCTCTCAGTTGACTCGATGACGGTGGGGCTTGTTCGGCAGTGGCTAGTGTGGGTGACAACACAACGAAGCCATCTTAGGAAGGTTTGACCGTCGTTATAATTTCCTATTTTGTATCCTCCTCTCGATTTCATGTGCAACTTTTTTGTCATCACCATCAGATCCACAATCGCAGTGTTGAATCTGCATCCTACGACCATCCTCAACTGCTTCCCCGATGACATCTCACGACATGTCGACGCCAACGACGTTCTCGATGTGTGACACAGGCACTGCAGAGGAAGCACATGTTCCGCATCAATGGGTATAAGCATGAGATGGGCCCGGAGAGGGCTACATGATTAGGTCCGGTGTATTCTCTGTCGGTGGCCATAGATGGTTTCTGGTGTGTGTGTGTTGTTCCTGGGGTGTGTGTGCCTCTCCAATGTTCATATATGTCTCTGCGTGTGTATGTGTCTCGGTGTGTGAGTGTGAGCCCCCTTGTGATGGAGCCGTGATCCTTACTTATATAGCCTGAGTGAACATGGTAGTCAATCAAATAAAATCCTTCCATCGTCTGAGTACGTACTTGCTCTCTTTCTGCAATGCGAGCAAAGTTTCCTTGCTGAGAATACGATTTTCCTTATATATACACACTGTCGTGACAAAAGTTTGACAAATGTTTCTCACTCTTCAATTAAGAATTTTAAAACCAGCATAAATAATGTTTTCGCATGAATTCTATTTGTATGTTTTCATTGCTTCCATTTCCAACTGTGGCATAGTACGTGCCTCTAAATGTTGTAATGCGATGAGATAGGATAAATGTTACAGGTTGAATTTGTACTCTGCTTCATCATTGTCCCTGAAGATACCTTATATATAAAGGTATCTATCTACACGTTCACTCTGTTCGCGTTAAACTGCAGCGTTCCAACAAGGTCATTGGCCATCACTTGTCCCTGAAGATACTAAGCAATATATCAGGGATATGGCATACACTTGTTGCTGACACATTTAGTGAGAGAATTTGTGTTTATTAAGGAAATGAGGAAATTGTAAGGACTTATTCACCAAGCCTCCCTGATTAAGCATGAAGATGAGTGCATATCTTCTTTACTACTTATTAAATGCCTTGGTGTCGTCCGCCCCTTCAGTTTTCGGCTCACCTTTCCATCTGTAATTCCGTCGTTATCGCTTGGTCCACCTTTGGTTTTCGTCTGTAAAGAGTCCCCATCCAAAAAGCAACCCAAAACGAAGGTTGTACAGGGTTCATGTCAAGTCCACTTCCAAAAGCAACGCGCATGTCAGGATTCATGACGAGTTCGAAGAGGAAGCAAAAACAACGCAAAAGTAAAGCTCATCTGGGGATAACAGGCGGAGATGAAGGCAGACCGGCGACTCACCTAGGAACAAGATGAAGCAGGCTCAGTCCATGGTCCAAGCGCCAATGGCTCGCGCCTGGCTGAGCCACCATCGCCTCCGGGCACCGCCTCCATCGTCGCAAGCTGGACGCTGTGTGCTGCCAGCACAAAGAGCTTGTCCAGCCCGCAACAAACCTGATGAGGCCGCCGTCCGCAAGCTCCTGGAGCTCGATGACCACATCGCGCCGTCTTGGCCTCCTCATCCTCCGGTCTGATATGCTTGGCTTGCAAGCCGTGCAAGGGAACAGACAGAAGCAAGAGGCGCTGGATTGTTGGTTGCTGGTGGCGGTGCCGTGCGAAAGTTTTTTTTTTTTTTTCCCCTTTTGAGACACCGTATGACCAGAGATTGGGGATGAGGAATGACCCAGCTGGGTTGTTGAAGTGGGCTAGACTGGGCTGACATTGTTTGGGTTTGCTATCTTCGGTATCATTTGTTAGGGCTCTGCTTGTGCTAAAAAAAAAGAAAAAAAAAGTTAGGGCTCCGCTAGGTTGAAGTTGAAGCCACGTAACACAAAAAACTACTCTTGCATTTTTATATTATCATCATCGACTTCTTCAAAAAATAAGACAAATATCATATATTCTATTATAAATTACTTTATTTTTACAGATGCATGATGATTTAAAATTTTATATATTTAAATTATTTTTTGAATAAGACAAATGATCAAATTTTATGTTAAAAATAACGGTGACAATATTTAAAGATTGAATAGAGCATGTAATTACGTGACTATTGCTGCTTTGAAACTATGAAGGTGTTTCCTACACCAATTATCAATTTTCGTATACTTTAGTCATTTAATTAGTAGTATAGATTATCTTTCTATAAACTTGCCGTAGAAATTTCTATAAACTGCTCCATATAATTAACTTCGCTTATTTATGTTGTCTACTTTACTTCATATTTGTTGCTTTGATGAAAATCGTTGTTTGCAAAATTAGGTTCGAAAAATAGATAAGGTAAAGTCTATATGTCCCAATTTTGTGATACAAAGCCTCTACTAAGGGCATAATCCACATATGAGTTGGGATTTCCCTCCAAAGGGCATAATCCAGACACGAGTTTCCCTCTCCTAATCAGCTGGATACATATACTAGAGCATTTCGCTTTAATATAAGAATCACCTTATCATTTTAGTTAAGAACTTAAGATGATGTCCTAAGCACATGTAATATTTTTTTCCTCGAAAAAAAGGCTTGAAAGTGGAGAGAGGACAATTACAATTTATTTGATAAGGTCTAAACTAATGGAAGATGATGCATGCATAGAAATTAAATATGATATGTTCTACGTAATAAATTTAGAAATTATGATTCCCGTTGCAACAATTCCTAGTTATTATTGAATCATCTTAATGAACTCCAAGACTTGAGTCACTGTAGAAGGCTCGTCAGTATAAAAACCACTGAACATAAGCTGCTATTTAGGATTATAACCTCCAACATTGATCATAGTTACATTGACAATCACAAAAACAACAATAAAACAAGTGCAGAACTGCATGCAGATTGCAAATCAGTGACAATATGGTGACAAGATGAATTTGGAAAACATGATTGCAGTGTAAACCAGTATGATGTTTAGCTGAAACTGATCCAGTTATTAGTCAGCAGACGCTCAACTTTAAAATTACTTTTCAACTGGAGCAACTTGGTACAAAACGTTGTCCTAAAGTTTCAAATTTTCTAATCACTGCAAGGGATGTGGTTGACCAATGAAAACCACTCGTCCGTCAAACCATTGGCCACAATAGTATACTTATGTTTTATGACTTAAACAAGGATCATAATAAAATTTAAAGAATTTAGTAGGCATAGCTGCAGCATACAGGCCTCGGAGAATAATCTACGAGATCAAATTGTACATAAAAATTAAACTTTTAGAATCAAAGGTAATGCAATGGACACCGTTGTAGAATCCATGAACTTGCTGCATTCCTGCACATACTACGGTGAATCTGATACTGATTCATTACAAAAGATGTGATGACCATGACACCTCCGGACCTTGATGCTACAATATTAGCGCATCTAACAGTTTGACAAAAGGTCCATAACAATCTAAGAAGCTAAATTAGCACCCATGGGTTCAAGTTATGCATGGTCTTCTTATGAAAACCAGCAAGCTACCCATGCTTAGGAACTAAACTACTTACTAATAGAGTTCATTGACTTAGCTTATTATGGAATGCCACTCTATGTCTTGCGAAACTTGCTTGTCTTCTCCAGTACATCTACAAGGATAGAAGGGCATGTTCTCTTGAGATTAGCATAACCTTCGGTTGCCACGATAGCCTTCATCTCACCTGATGAGCCCATGAACTCGATGCAAACTTCTTTAAGCCTGTCACAGTTATGCCGGTCAGCCATGGCCAGCGTGGTCGCCACAGACTCCGCATCAAGATATTGGACAAGAAGGTTTGCACACAGCAATTTCAGCCTGTCCATGGCATATCTATCTGCAGCAACAAGCAGGTGCCTGATAATGTCACAATACGTGTTGTCATCAAGATCCTTCCAGTCAGACTCAGGCAAAGAATCAGTATAGATGAAATGCAGCAGCGCGCCGAATACATCAGGCTGTATATCTTCCACAATCACACGACATGCCCTCCTCTCCTTCATCGATCCATAAAGTTCCGCCTCGAAGACAGGGGACCGTGAGGCAAGCACAATCTTGTGCGCAGGGAAATTCTCCCCTCCTACGCTGAATGTGACATCTGCTCTCTCACTGTCCAACAACAATTTACCGAAATGCTTCGACAAGTCGGAGGGCGGCACTTCAATGTCAAGGGCCCCTGTGACATCTGACACCTGTGATTTCATCACAACAGTGACACTACACTCAATGGTAAGGCTATCGTTGACGATGTAGCCAGCTGATTTTGACTCCAGCTTGCTTCTTTCTATGAGGGCACTCAAGCTGAATGGATTGGAAAAATTGAACAATGTAGCACTGGTTACTGAGCGCAGAGTCTCTGGCAACCCTGTAGTCTGGTTCACCAAGCTCAGGCTGTAGGATGCAGACACATTGGCGTTCTTGCTCAAGAGCTCCAGAAAGATGGCGATGTACTCCTTTTCGTATTCAGACGACCCGTCGGTGTAGAATCGGATGGACCAATCTCTGCCGGCGACGGTGAAGGTGCCCGACCGAATGAAGTTGCCGACGCCGATGCCTTTCTTGAGCGTATAGCCGACGATCTCGAACCCGTGCGTTCCCGTCTCCGCCTCGGTGGTGTGCCTCGATGCCGTCCTCTTGGGTTCGGATCCCATTTTCCTTCGTGAGTCCCTGCAGATTCCAAGAAATCATCAGAGAGAGGGTTTGGTCGAAAAGAGGCACTTTTCTTTGACAGGACAAGGAAGCGGAGGGCTGGAGGCAAACCTTGGCTGAGGAGGGTGGCAAGAGCCCAGAAAGTGAGCGGCAGCCGGCTGGCGACGACGGCGGCGGCGGCGGTCACCGGGGAAAGTGAGGAGTGGGGAAAAAAAATTGTGGGGCTGCCGTGCGGTAATTTTTTTTTTTGACAAAACCCTGCGGTAATATTTGTTGCATGTTTAGGGGTGTGAGAGGCTAGACCTAGATCATTGTATGTCGGTCCACCAATCTAAAAATTTCAATCTCCTCTATTAAGAAATATTCTTTTGAATTGTAAAAATGTTTCGTCTTTAATAAATATTTATTTCAGCTACAAAATAATATTTCTGTTATTTATTTCATATGATTTGATAAAGATTTTATTCACCTCAAGCATTAAGGATGTGTTTGAGCCACACCATACTTGACACTTGTGTAATGTAGAAAAAAATATATCTTTTTTTGTGTTTGATTACTTGTTTATTGCTAAGTCCGATTTATCTAATGTAAAATACTTCTCAAGCTGACTTGTCTAGAACATGAATTTTGACCGCTTTTTAGTTAAACTAAACTTATATGATACATGGCAATCCACTTTTGAAGGGGGTGTGATCACATACAAACTAAGTTAATCAAACAATTACAATCTTTCACAGCACGCACCTAATCAAACACTAATAAAAGTTTTATAAATATGACTTATGTGAATTAAAATGTTTCACAGGTTTATATTGCTCGCTCCAAAAATGTAATTTGGTCGGTAAGGAGTATATCTTACCTCTGATCTAGCCAGTTCAGCCCTTCCCCTATTTGATCTCTCTTCTCTCGGCTGCGCAACGCAGAATAACCAGACGGTCGGATCTCAGGCAGCATGGCGTGAGAAGTGAAGGAGACGGCGCCGCAGTGCACAACGGAGACGGCGACGGGCGCCCACAGGTTCACCATCAGCGGGTATAGCCTGAAGAAGGGCATCGGCGCTGGCAGGTCCTTAGAGTCCGACACCTTCAACGTTGGCGGCTACAGCTAAGTCCTCTGCTTCTGCCCCGACAGGCTCACCAGCAACAAGAATGACCCCGCCTTGGCACGGATTATACAACTGATTATAGAACTGCTTATAGCTGACTATTTAAGAAAACAAATTATCTGCTTATAAAAGATTATGTGCATAATCTGTTTTCTTACGTGTGTGACTGTTTGGCAAAATTGATTATGCTAGTAAAATCAGAAGATAAGCTACTTTTTTTCAGCTTATGGATTATAGATTATGCTAGTACAAGTGAAAAAAGTGATTATCCTATTTTTTTAGGCTAATCACTTATTTGATTTGGGTGTTTGGCACCCATAATCACTTATGGAGCATAATCAGTTTTGATAATCAATTGTGTAATCCCTGCTAAACATGCCCTTAATCCTATAATCTGTGCCAAACAAACTCTTAATATTTGCATAAATCTTTTAATAAGACAAAGTTTAAAGTTAAGACCTCAAAAGGTAAAACGTCAAGTATTTTTGAGACAATGAAGTAATTATCTAGATCCTTGGATAACTACTTGAACTACCATGCTTTTGAATTTATCTTTTAATTGAGTTTTCTATATTTGAATTCATGTTTTGGTACTCTGGTTGCGCAGGCACTTGCCTAACAAACTCGGACTTGGTCTTAGGCCGATCCACACTACAAAAGGGAGCCCTAGCTCCCACAGTGTTCTGACCAGTTGCCCTATTATTACACCAACCAAGATGAGTGTAGGATCGGTCTGAAAGCCACGTTAAGAAATCTAAGGAGATGGAGATCATAACTAAGAAAAGAGTCACTGCACCTTGGTTCATCAACCAGGCCTATGGCTTTATCATTAGAAACAGATTGCAATGGTAGTGTCCAATAAGCGGACATGAATAGTACAACAGCGGACACGTCAACATTTTAGATTACTTCGACTACTGCATATCCTTGGATGTTGTTTGTCATGCATATTCGGCGCTACATTTATAGTACTCAACATTTTCTACTCCACCTCTTCTGACGTAGTGTGTTTAGGGATAAATAATTTGCATCGTTTTAATTTGTAGTTGCAAAAGATTATCCCCTGAAATATATATATATGCTTCAATGACTCAATGAGCACCAGATGCATCATTCAAATTGCTACTAGAACAATGACTTCAAGTGTGACACATCCAAAAAGTCAAACTAGTGGCGGCCATAGGACCTACAGCTCAATAGCAGTCATTATAAATGCACAAAAAAAAAATGAATGCATAGGCAAAGCCCATCACTAGCAACAAATTTGCGCTGGCAGACCTTTGCGAGGAATGGCACCGAAAATTGGTCACAAAAAAAAGAAAAGGATAACTGTGCAGCCCACTCCTGCAAAGTGGCCCATCACAGGAAAAACATTCGATTGATGCACTTTAATACAGCCCACAAGAACCCATTTGGGTACATCACATATAAAAGGAGCATCTCGCAAGTAAACCCTAGCGTCGATCCCACCTCTCCCATTCACCGCCGCCGCCTCTTTCCTCTCTCTCCCTCTCCCTCTCTCTCTACTGACTCGATCGACGGTGGTGGGGCTTGTTCAGCGGTGGCTAGTGCGGACGACATCGGGACGAGGACATCTTAGGAAGGTTTGACCTTTCTTATAATTTCCTATTTTGTATTCCTCCTTCTCTCGGATTTCGATGTCAATTCTTTTGTCACCACCAGCAGATACACAATGGCTATGTACTCAACCACGTCCTCGATGATGTCTTGCAACATGTCGATGCCGATGACGTTCTCGACGTGCGACGCGGGCACTGTGCAGGGGAAGCACGTGTTCCGCATCGATGGATACAGCCAGGACAGAGGCACAGGAGAGGGTTGCATGATCAGGTCTGGTGTCTTCTTCGTCGGTGGTCACAGGTGGTTTCTTGCCTTCAACCCTTTGCATTTCATCACCGAAATCAGGGATTTTGTCAGTGTTGCGCTAATGCTCTTTGGAGTAAAGGGAGGCCCAAGGGCCCGAGCATCGTATGAGCTTAGCCTGATAGACCAGAGCACCAAGATGCCTGTCTTGGTGCACAAGGAGCCACCAAGGATGTTTGAACCTGATCCTGATGTTAGCACCTGTGTATCATACCTTCAGAAGAAAAATCGGAGCATGTTCGAGTCTCCTAGATTTCTTAGGAACGATTGCCTCATAATGGAAGTCGTTGTCAGTGTCTTCAAGGAACTAGGGACAACACTACCAGAAACTAGGTTAATTCCCAAGATTGAGGTCCCGCCATCTGACATCGGAGAGCAGTTTGGCAAGCTTTTAGAAACAAAGGAGGGGGCGGATGTTGCTTTCATTGTAGGAGGGGAGACTTTCTCAGGGCACAAGATTGTTCTTGCCACGCGGTCATCGGTCTTCAAAGCACAACTATATGGACCTTTGAGGAAGGAAGGAACAGAACCTACAACCATTGAAGTTGAAGATTTGCAACCTTCTGTTTTCCAGGCACTATTGTATTTCATTTACACTGATTCCTTACCTGCCATGGATAATAATATGGAGATAAAAGACCGCTTTGAAATGATATGTCAGTTGCTTGTTGCTGCTGATCAGTATGCCATCGAGAGGCTGAAGGTGATGTGCCAAAGCATCCTTAGTAAAAATCTTCAAGTGCAGAATGTGGCAACGACCCTGGCTTTAGCTGATGAACACCATTGTGACAAGCTTAAGGATGCTTGCATTGAATTTATGGCGTGTTCAAATGCTGCACTAGATGCTGTGGTGGAGACCCAGGGCTACAAGAATCTGAAAATAAACCATCCATCTATTGTAATAGAAGCATTAGAGAAGGCAAGCAGGGTTCTCAAAGCATATGATCAGCCCAGCTCATCATTGGTATGCTGTACGATGTTTATATATTGAATACTAGTTCGTTATTGTGATGGCTAACTTTCACAGCTTTGTTGGAGCAGCTCATCCTGCCTCGACCACATGGGGACGAACAGCACAATGTGACATGGCTCAGAGTTGTGTAATTCTTAATTATCAAAACATGGGGATAGATGCTGTTTTCGTTCAAGCTAATAAGCTATTTATGTTCCAGCAGCTTCTTCTGCTGAATGAGTTCTTTTGAATTTGAACATCTGGATTGGCGGTGTGTGTTATAATGTTGTTTTATCGTCTATGTTATTTAGGATGACATTATATTTTTCTCTGCTCACCTAGCTAAGATAATAGTATTGGTTAATGCAGTCTCTACTTTTTGAATGCGTTATGCTGCATTTCTAATCGTATATATCTTCCCAACATTTGCTGCTTAGGGAGTAGTTTTTTGGCGTTGGACGGTTAGTTTTATTGTCCTGAATCTATAAATTTTTTTTATAATCTGCGCGATGCTGCAGAATTTTAATTACATTTTTCATACTAACATGTGACGTGAATAAGATGATGTTTTTTTACATGAAAAAGGTTAAAATTGATTTGCTCACCATTTAACTATATTTATAGTTTTTAACTAAACAAAAAGTGATGGTAGTTTGGTGGTAGGGGGTTTGAATTGATTTTTAAAGTTAATGAGTTTAATTGTCTATTGTAACCTAGTTTTTATATATAATTATCAATAATTTAATAAAAAGTGTATGATCTTCAGACAAATGTTGTGGTTTGTTGACGATACTAATCAGATGACTGATATGAGTTGTTGATGACATAACACAATCTTATGTGAGAGAAGTAGGTAGTGGATAATGGTTATTATATAAAAGCAGATGAGGTGACTCCAATTTATGCATTATATCATAGTCTAAGGACTTTGAAAAATAGTTAATAAGCCTATATCATAGGGAGAGTTGTTTATGTATCTAAATGGTACTGAAAAAAAATCCTTATAGGCCTAAATGCCATAATAAAAAAATGATAGATTCAAAAGATAACAATAATGGTGAACTCTAGAAAGCGGGTTACATGAGCATCTCCAATGGTCCACTTAAATATGAGTCTAAAAACATCAATTTAGGAGCAACTAAAAAAAATTTTATACTTAAATTTTATTTCCTACTCCAATAGAATGCGTAAAAATAGACCCTTAATTTTTAAATTGTGTCATGTTAGCAGTTTTTAATCTAAAAGTCCAGTGTTCCACATACTCTCTCCAATCCTAGTGCTAGTCTATGGTTTAAAAAAAGAGTACGACATCCTCTCTACGATCCTAGTCCTAGTCGGTGGTTAAAAAGGAGTTCGGACAACGGACGATGGAATTGGCATTGGAGCATCTTCAATTAAGAGCCTAAAACGCTTCCTAAATCAAATTATGAGGGATTTTTTAACTATCGACTAGGACTAAGATCGAAGAGAGGAGAGCGTACTCTTTTTTTAAACTAGTGACTGGGACTAGGATCGGAGAGAAGATGTCGAACACTGAACTTTAGATTAAAAAACTGATGACATATCACAATTTAAACTTTAAGGTTTATTTTTACGTACTCTGTTGGAGAAGGAGATAAATTTAAGTATAATTTTTTTGACCGCTTCTAAATTTATGTTTTGTTACTTTTATTTTAAGTGGACCGTTGGAGATACTCTAAAATTTATAATGTTGCAGTATTACCAAGTTCCAATCGTGATCAAAGATTTAAAAAAGAAGCCAAAAACAAACTTGAAAGAAAATAGTTTGAGAGGAAGCGGGTTATATGTTGACGTATTGCCAGGTTCCAATCTGCAATCTCCCTCGGCGTGCCCTCCTCCTCTCTGTCCTTAAGCCCCGCCGCCACCGCCGTGGCCTCTCGGGTTCTCCGGTCACCGTGCGAAGGTTCGACTACCTCCATGTTCCTCCTCTTCCCTCTCCGGCAGGCGGATCCAGATTTTGTGAGATTTTGGGCGTTTCATCCTCGCTATTTGATTCAGATGGGCGGCGAATTCTAGGACAACGCCGTCGCCGCCGCCAACGTCATGTCCATTCTCCCCCTTCCGGTCGTCCCCTCCGTCGCCGGCACCTCAGCGCGTACCACATGGAGATCTCGAGGACGGTGTCGACTTGGACCCCTCAGACGGAGTAAGGCACCCACGTGTTTCGCATCTTAGGGTACAACCAACGGCTTCGCCGTCCACGAGAACGACCTCTTGTCCGACGAGTTCTCCGTCGGCGGGTCTGAATGGGCCATCTCTGTCATGGATGAGGTGACCTTCGGCAAAGATGATGACGAATTCTGGCGAGATCATTCCTTGGTTGGACTCTCCCGGGGAGAGACCACGGCGCACGCGTCGTTCGAGCTGAGGTTGGTCGACCAGAGCAAAGGGATGTCCCTCTGCGTGTGCAAGGAGGAACCAAAGACGTTCCACTGTGATGAGCCGGAGTGCCAGGAACCAAAGACGTGTCCCTCTTTAGCAGGGGAATGCCATCAGTTCGTAATAGCTTGTTAACTTTTATTAGAGCACAGAGCAGCTTATCCTTTGCTAGAAGCCTAGAATGCAATGGACGTCTCACCTCTCATTGTTTGGTTATTGTCATGTAGGCTACTTCAGTGCTTAAGCTATATCATTACCTTGCTACTTTTGTTGTGTTCTCTTGCCCCAAGCTACGTATAATAGTCAGTATGGTGCCTTTTCTTGTGGTGACATTTTATCTTATCTTGGCAATTCTTTGCAAGCTTGATGATCTTATGAAGCATTTACCGTTTGTTCATATAGGCATTTGACTGTGAGCACACTGAAAGTTCTCTAGAAACAGTGGTCGTATGATGTGCATTGACATATGCTGTCTTGATGGATGCCCAGCACCTAAAAATCATACTACCGAAACGTTATACAAAACATATTGTTATAGGAAATATAGTATCACAAACAGGAATAGCTTGACCTATGATAGTGTTAATTGTGGTTCCTTGATAATTAAGTTCATATTAAGTTGTTTGGCGTTGCCTCCTCCTATTTAGGCCTCGTTCGTTTCAGCCTGGAATGGCTTGGAACGTGGGTTCCAGCTGGAATGGTTCAGTCTAGTTCTAAATTGGGCCTGCTCTGGAATAGGCATTCAGTTAATACTAGGCCGGAATGAAACTAACCCGATCCAGGCCTCTCGGCACCCATCCTGGCCCAGAACAAAACCTAATCCTTCTACCTTTGGAACCAAACCTAATCATCTCTCTCCTTTTCCAGAGGCGGCATGCAAGCGGGAGGCTTACGGCATGGCAGAGCGCAGGTTGGCGGTGGAGCGGCGGGCGGTGGCTCAGCGGGCGGCGGAGCGGTGGGAGGCGGGGCGGCGCGCGACTGGTCCTTAGCTGTGACAGAGGAGAAGGACGACACGTTATACTCCCTGAGAAGAACCCCGTGCGGCGCGCCCAGGACCGCAGCTCCTGCGGATTGTGGTCATGGTTGTTCCCCATAACGGGCAGCACCGACGCGTCCCCCGGCCGTTTGCACCGCCCCCCTCTACCGCCCGCGCCGTGACCTGCCGTCCATCGTGAGCTCGGCATCTCCGCTGCCGGCGCCGGCGCGGATGAGCAGCAAACTTCTCCCTGTACGTATTCTTAGCACCATTCTTTGTCTATAAGTAAATTAAAATCCAAATGCAACTTGATGCGCAATGGTTCAATAGTAATGATTAGAATGGAGTGATGGCCTGGTTCAAGTGCCAAAGACTGGATTCACTCTAACCAGCCCTGTGAGAAAGAAAGTAACAAAGAAACTGTCTGGCCCAGTCAATCTAGTCCTTGAACCGGCCCGGCCTAGCCACCAGTGTTTGCCGTCTGAACACGATATGGGTCCCCCCTATCAGCGCCTCACCAGTAGGGGGACGAAATTCTAGGTCTCCTTGTCACCGCCGCGGCCGCCGTGGTCATCGGCTCCTTCTCCGGCAGTAGCCGACAGGTTTGCTTTGACTCCCTACTCCGTTAGCGTCCGCCCACGAAATGTACCTCTCCTGACCACCACCCGTAACCCTGCAGCTTCTGATTGCAGAACCACGTCGAGAGCAGAGCAGCGGACGGACGCGCGCTCTGTCGCTTGGTGAAGCTCATTCAACTCTTCGTCGGTCGGTGAAGCTTTACCTTAATGGTGGAATCGAGGACTGCGTCGATGTGCCACCCGGATAAGGCGCAGGGCACCCATTCGTTCGACGTCTTCGGGTACAGCCTGCACCGGGGAATGGGCGTCGGCAGATACATCTCCTCCGGCGTGTTCTCCGTCGGAGGCTTCGATTGGGTCATCCGCTTCTACCCTGATGGGCTCAACGATTCGTCCAAAGAGTACGTCTCCGTACATCTCGAGCTCCTGACTAAGGGCGCCGTGGTTCGTGCCTCCTGTGACCTGAGATTGGTGGACCTGACCACCGGGCTGCCGTCCTCGGTGTACAAGACAGAGACCAAGGGTGTTCGACCAAACCGGTAGCAGCAGCAGGATGGCTCCGCGGGAGGGTGATTTCAAGAGGAGGAGCGAGCTGGAGGCGTCGCCGATTCTCCGGGATGACCACCTCAGGATCGAACGTGCCGTCACAGTCCTGAAAGAGCCGCTGGTGTCTGAAACCAGATCGTCCCCAAAAGTCGAGCTGCCACCGTCAGACCTCGCGGCTCATCTTGGCAAGCTGTTGGAAGGAGAGAAGGGTGCGGATACCACACTGAGCGTGGGAGCAGAGACGTTTGCTGCACACAAGATTCATCCTGGCAATGCGGTCACCGGTGTTCAAGCCTGAGCTCTATGGGCCAATGAGCGAGACTGGGTTGCAGCTGATACCCATCAATGACATGCAGCCTGCCGTCTTCAGGGCTCTGCTGCATTTCATCTACACGATTCGCTGCCTGCCACGAACGATCTCGAGGGAAATGATCGTAGCAAAATGATCCGGCACTTGCTTGTGGCTCCGGAACTCTATATATTGTAGGATAGCATGAAGATAATTATTGGTGTTGTAGTTTGTTGTCACTCTAGTGGCAATGGAGGACGTAGCTAGCCTTCTTGAGTGGGAATCCAGCTTGTTAGGAAGAGCCAACAATGAATTTGAAAATAGGATCGATTGCCTGGAACATGACATGATTTTTGATTTGTGGGAGTGGGGTGCATAGGGAATGACAGATCAGCTTTTCTATCTCCTGGACCATTAGTTTATTGCTACTACGGTTGCTGGGATGTCAAATTCTACATCCAAGTCACCAAGGCTGTACATAGCAATGTCATCCTAAAAATCGATGGTGGTGGCGGAGGTTTGGCGCCGGCTTAGGACACATCGAGCATCGTCACAGGAGGAGGTTGAGGTTGAGGATGACTCTGCGCCTGCACTGGATCGTCGTAGTATGAGTCGTACGAGAAGTAGAAAACATGTCCTTGGGTTGGATGCCCGTAGGGCCAAGGGAGTACATGGATGCGGCATGTGATGCCTGCATTATGGTCATGGTCATCTCTAAGGTTTACCTGACCGTCAAGATAAGATTTTTCCTTTTTTTTTCGGATTGCCTACAAATGATTTTTCCGATTTATTGACTGGTTAATGAACGACATAGGGAGCAAATTTTGTCATGGTCAACAGTTGAAAATAGGCCGATCTAAGTAAAAAATGGCTGCAAGTATTTTTGCCAGGATACAGAACATTGTCAAATCCTACGGAGTAACCAAACTACCCTGAGCGTGGCATCCTTTATAAATAAACTGGAGTGTGGTTTCTTAGTTAAACATAAATTTACACTTGTGAGCGTAACCGCTCAAGATTTCATACTACTCATTGTTTAAGTATATACTCCACTGTAATAGGAGTCTAATTCCTGGCTCATTTTCTCTCGTCTCCTGTGCCTAGCTAGAGCCAGACGACAGATAAAATTGTGATGGAGGGACATCCTATGACTCTTATCCCACGTATATATTGTAGGATAGCATGCGGTAAATTATTGATGGTTAGCAAACAATATATCATTGCAGCTAACTCAATTTGGTCCTCTCGATCTCATATAAATACTAGCATGATTCATCCACAAAAGCAGTCAGAAAGAATGCTGTTGTTGGTTCGTTGTCGATCTAGTGGTAAACGGAGGGGCGTACGTAGCTAGCCTTCCTTTGTGTAAATCCAGCTTGTTTTTTTTTTCTTTTTCTGAGCATTGTGTAAATCCAGCTTGTTAGAAAGAGCCGACAATGAGTTTGAAAATAGAATCCATTTTCCATGACTATTGGTGGGAGTGAGATGCATAGGGAACGGCAGATCAACTTTCATGTTGCTACTTTGGTGCGTTGGTGCCTGGGATGCCAACTTCTACATTCCTTCTTCTTGGTCCTTGTTGCAACTGAGGGGAGTTTGCGGAATGAGGACCATTCGACCAAACGGATCTGCAAACTGCGGTGTGGTTTGTTCCATAAATATGGAAAGGACGTGCTGCTCGGACGCACCGTGAGAAAGAACTGAAGGATCCAAATGATTAAGGTTTAGCTTGTAGTGTCGCAATTGTGCAATATAAAAATTAAACGATCTCTATTTGTATTCTACTACTACTACAAAGACAAATTTTTGTGACCGCCAAAAATGTTAGGATAATCAGTTTTACTGACAGGAACAATTGTCGCCAGGAATACAACGACAAAAAAGTAAGATTTTCCTGATGGGCTTTGAAACAATGTCGCTGCTAGCTGTATTAGCGATGGGTTTTTGAGAAACTATTATTACTGTTTTAGTGATGGGTTTTGAAACACCGTCCCTGCTATGTATTAGTATGGGGCTTACTAAGCCGCTGTTGAAACAATAGTTTTAATTTAATCTAGAAATAAATCATGATCACACATAATAGATTGTAAATATTGAACAGAATTACGTTAGATCTAAACCAGTTTATCATGTCAACAGAATCACAGATTCTACCATACACTCAAGCAATATGAACATATAATAGATCACAATAGCAAGCATGAAAGACATAATACTAGATGAGGGTACGTACGTTTCCTTCTTGACGACGATCGGGTAGCCCAGATCTCTGCGACGAACAGCAGCCACGTGCAGGAGCTGAAGAATGGTGGGTGTTACGTGGCGGCGCAGAAGACAAGCCGTAGTGACGAAGTCGGTGAAGAACGCGTCAAAGAGACGAAGACGAAGCGATCGAACAGTCACGTAGAGTGCTTTCCAAAAACCTTATTTGTCCTCTCCAGATGCAGAAGCTTAGAGGACGAGGGTTCCGGACACCCACTCTCCCGTTCAACGGTGCATGCCGACGATCGGGATGGAGTAGGCGGCAGCAGGGGCACAACGATAGCAGAGTTGAAAACCTAGATGCATTGGTTGGATGCGTTCTGGGATGCAAGTTGCTCTCTGGCTGCGGCGTCCGTCTGGTTTTATAGGCTCAATCGAGTCAGCTACCAGATCATGGCCGTGATGGACATGATGTCTTACAACCGGGCCAGTTTCCATATCTTATCCATGTTGGACACGAAACTGCAAAAAGAAAAACAGCAAAAGGAGGCACGGGCACATCGCGTGCCCGTTGCCCCACTCGATGAGGCGAGCGAGCGCATGTGTTCTTCTTTCTTTCTTTTCCATGTCTCAAATAGTGGTAGAACAACCAACTATTTCAGTTGGTCTCCCTCCACCTCACTATCAATGTGGGACTAAATATTTGTACCATCCTCATGTTTGAATATGGCTTTGAGATTTCTAGAAAATATTGAGAATATTAAATGAGTCGAACCCAATAATTCTAACATACACCAGTAACGTGGCAGTGAAGATTTTTTAGACGTTACTAATAGCAATATTGACGGGTGTTATGGTCATTTGTGATTTGTCATTACTAATGACCTACTAATGACTTTTTCTTTGGCAGTGAAGTTCTGTCAGTTAGGTTTGGAATCATTTTTTCATGTGTGCCTGTGCCCATAGGGAATGGAAAATTCCTAGCGATTGGCGCACAGGAAAATGGTTGCTGTTGAGCTTGCTCCCGACAAAATTCAGCACCTTCTTCTTGCACCTTCTCCACGCCTCCACTGCAAGGCTAAAAGCCGCAGTGAATCCTGTCGAAGGTGATACGCTGCCATGGCCGCGCGCATTGGGGCTATCTGTGCCGACCACCCTACGTTGGGGACCTAGCATGCAGATCACGGCATGGAGGGTTTGGTCTGAGATCTGGAGGGGGAGAAGGCGAAGAGGGGCTTTGGAAGGGGACGGCACAGGTAGCTATGGTTATGGATTCTTTGTTTTCGTCACTTGGCTACGTGAAAGTGGCGAACATGTCCTCAAGTCAGAGCACTGCAGGTGACTCCGGCCGAGGGAGTACAAGGCAGCGGCGATCAAGGGCGGCACGTGTGGTGGCTGCATAGTGGCCATCTAGGGTTTGCTGTTCCGTCAAGATGAGATTTTTGGATTGCGTACGATTGAGAGTAATTATTGACTGGTTAATAAGCACGAGACGGTGCAAAACTTGTCATGGGGCTAACAACTGAATAGGCCGATCTAAAGAAGAAGAAAAACAAGCCCTGCAACTTGGCCCACTTGAGGATTGAAAACCTTGTCATTTTCATCAGAATACCATATGGAGTGACCGAACTACCTTGTGCGTGACATCCTTTGTAACTAGATACTGGAGTAAAGACGAATATACCCTCGTGAGCCAATGTCCAAGGTTTCATATTACTTCATTGTTTCAAGTAGTATAGTCCATTGTTATACGAGTCCAATTCCTGTGCGTCACTCATTCTCGAGCTCTCCCCTAGCCTCTTGTGTGGCGAGCTACAGCAAAATGACAGATATAAATTGTGATGGAGAGGCTAAATATATAGTGTAGGATAGTGGAGTTAATTATTGGTGGTTAGATTCTCAAAAAAATAAAATATTGGTAGTTGGTGCACAATACTCCCTCCGGGCTGGAAATAAAGCTCGTTCTGGGGAGGAGACGAGTTTGCACAAAGGAACTCGTTTTGGAGTCCCGCGTAAACATTTACTCATGCCGTTTCATTTCTGCGCTTGCTTCCAAGGATGTGAGTAAATGCAAAGCATGCACGCGCGTCTACTAAGATTCCAGCCGGGACTATATATCTTCATGTTGCCTGGCTCTCTTCTCCAACTCGCCATAGTTAGGCTAGCTCGCATGGACGTTGACAGCGAGCTTCTCGGTCTCGTCGTGCCTGACTCCGAGGACGACGAAGCTATGGAGACCATGGCACCGGAGACGGTAGTGCCGGACTCGTTGACGCCGGAGATGGTGATGTCGGACTCGTTGGCGCCGGAGACGATGGTGCAGAACTCGGTGGCTTCAGAGTCCGCGGCGTCTGAGAACTTGGCGCCGGAGATGGTGATGCCGGACTCGTTGGCGCCGGAGACGACGATGGTGTCGGACTCCGTTGCTTCGGAGGCCGTGGCGTCCGAGAACTTGGCGCCGGACTCGGTTCCGGAGACGGTGGTGCCGGACTCGGTTCCGGAGACGCTGGTGCTGGATTCGGTGGCTCCGGAGGCCGTGGCGTCTGAGAGCTTGGCACCGGAGACGGTGGTGCCGGACTCGTTGCCGCCAGAAGACGCTGAACTCGAACTGTACTATTCACGCAGGTGCAATCGTTGTGGTCTCGTTCATGGCAACGACTTGTTGTTGCAGGTCATATGCGACCATGTTCTTGGCACGATTTATGAGTCCATGAGAAAGGAAGAAGAGAAGAAAGCAGCCGAGAAAATGAAGGGTTAGATCGGTAAGTTTGCTTACACATAAAACAAAGATTACATTCCATTGCTTAGACTAAATTCATGGCTACTGAACTGAGCATCCCTAATTGTTCATTGCAGCAAGAGCTTCCAGTGCTTCAGCCAACAAGGATGGCTCACATGTCACTTGCAATGGCAGCCTTCCTTGTCTCTCAAGCTTTCCTTTTTTCATGTGCGGAATTTTATACTTGTTGGCACCTTTTACTTTCATCGTTTCCTTCAAAACATTATGCAATGCAAGTAAATTCTGTTGGCCTTACGTGGACAGTGCTCTTGGAATGCCTACAAAAAACAAAACAGTGACATTAGCTATGAACAAACGATCGGTTAATAATGAATAAATGAAATAATAGTCATAGTGAACTTACTCCTTCTACGGCAGGAACTAAGTCCTCAACATTTTTTGCTTTCTTTTTGTACTGAATGGATTGGATAGCACGAAAAAATCCCAAGTCAAGAATGTTAAAATCAGGAGAATTAGGTGGCTGACAAATGAGTCGAATATCAAACCCATCTTCTTTTGCAGCCTTACAAAAAACTGGATCATCACATTCTAGATGAGTAGGAGCATTGTCCTGTTGAATGAAAATAGGTTGACTCACATCTTCATGTGGCCACTTGGCTCTGATAGCAGGCAACACTTTTTTCACCATGAAATATCTAATGACATCTCTTGTGATGGACGTTATTGGCTTCAACACGTCTGTTCCAGCAGGACGATTCACACTGCTTCTTTTAGCTTTCTCATAAGTAACCAGAGGAAAACAACCAATTTTTCCATCAAAAATGCACACACCATTCCTAAATCTTGGCCGAGCACAAACACATAGAAACATAAGTCTAGGAATGTAATTCTTGCTCTTACAAGTGCGGTGGGGATCATCTTCCTCTGGTAGCAAGTAGTAGTTCTCAGACTTTTGTGTTAAAAAGAACCATTTCTCATCTATAAAGACATAGTTAAAAAGTCCTTTAAACTTTGGTTCTTGCTGTAAACTTTCACTATCTAACATGTCTATGCACCACTGCAACCTTGCCTTCATGTTTGATGGAGTCAAATGGGGTTTGATGGTACTTGAATGGCGCCGAAGATAACCTTTTTTCAAATACCATTGCAGTTTCCATTTACTAATACCTAGAGCCTTGCTTACATCTTGTAGTGTCATTCGTTGTTTCAAAGGAACATCACGCAATCGCTCCAAGTCAACAGGGATAGGCTTACGTCCTACTCTACCCTTCTTTTGACTAGCAGAATCAACCGGAATGTTTTCAGCAAGTTGGATTTTACCTCGCGCCCACAACTCTTGGACAGACCGGATGTGCACTCCATATTGTTCAGCTACAACTTTTGTATCAGTCTTCCCAAGTTTCCCGTTCTTGCTTCTAGCCAACAAAGTCTGGAACACTTGTTTCCTAACATGATCGGTCATGTCTTTTCTCCTTGTTCTACCTTCAAAAGAGAATAACAACCCCATCAGTCAACCGAATATATTATTCTCTTGAGTAGTACAATATCAGAACCAAAAGTACCTTGCGCCGATTCGTCATCTAAAGTCAAGTCTGTAATATCATCCTCACCAACATCTTGAGGAGCAAAGTTTAAATCGAAGTCACCTACCAATGGAAAAATATGAAAGAATAAATACACATGTCATATTCAAATCAATATGAAGGAATGTTGTCCATACCATCAATTCCTTCAAAGTTTATAGCACCATATTCATCTAATGGTATGTTTAAACCCAAATCATCTTCCGGAACTTCCACATTCAAATCGATTCCTATATAATGACCAAATGAAATAAAAAATGCACAAGGAATAAGAGAGGGAAAAACATTGGTATGGAGTAAGAATAAGAAATGAAGAAGCAAATAATACTGTTGCTCACCTGTGTCACGTGCCTCAGGAGGCTCTTTGTTTAGATCGAAGTCCATGCACTTGGATTTGTTAGACCTTTTCTGTAGTCACCAGCGCTACCGGTTGTGCTGCTCAAATAGACCACAGGAAGAATACGAAGGGGTAGGAGTACGGTGCAAAAAAATGAAAATTGGCCGGTAAAAAAGTAGCGGCAAATACGAAAACGTAGCGCGCTGGCCGCGTAACGAACTGGCCGGGTGCGAGCGCGCGAACAGAGAGATAAAAACGCGCCATGCAGACCCGCCATGACAAATTCGGGAAAAATGCCAGCAAAAGAGAGGCAAAATTGCTGCAGCAAGATTCGAACTCGCGAGCTGTAGGCACATCTCCCACGCCCCACCTCGGTAACCGCTCGGCTAGCTAAAGATTGTTGATTGAATGGCACCCCGCAATCTATTTATTTAGCTCTTGGTATGCGAAATGCTGTCCAAAACGAGCTTTATTTCCAGCCCGGAGGGAGTAAATAATTGCAGCTAACTTTGGTCCTCTCGATGTCATATAAATTCTTGCATGTCTCAACCACAAAGGCACTAATCAGAAAATGCAGTTGTTGTAGGTTTGTTGTCCATAGGTAGTTGGCAAACGGAGGAGCATACGTCGCTAGCATTTTTGAGTAGAAATCCAGCTTGTTTGGAAGAGCCGACAATAAGTTTGAAAATAGAATTGACTAACATGATCTGGCGGACTAGGATGCACTAGTTTTTCTGGGACGTGGGACGCACGCGCAAATTATACTACAATAATATCATATACTAAAAGGAACAATAAGGTAACCAAATTCTTATTGATAAATGATAAAGAGAAAGTTTAAACTTGTCGATCTAACCATGCTACCTAGGTATATTCTAGCAAGTGAAACTGATCACGTTCTTGTCCGCTATCCGTCGCTTTTTCTTATTTGTAACAAAAATAGGTGATGGGGACATCGATATAATAGTATCACAAAGCTAGTACATAAAAAAGAAGCATAAAAACAAATGTTAGAAATAGAAGCATGGAATAATTACAAATATACACTATTTCACAAGTGTCGAAGCTGATCAAACAGAAATAACGCACCAAAGAATCAAACTCTGCATACATTTCTCTCAGCCAAGATATTCTATTTCTTAGATGGACGATTTAATATCTACAGTAGGGTATTCATACATTTAGCATCTAGACAGGCAACACCACTAAATGAGCAATTACACATTCACATTCTAACATTTCAATCATGAACAGTAAAATGTAACCGTTAATTGATATTCAGAATAGTTTTTTCCCTTTCGAAAAAAGGGCTGCTCCACGGAGAGGCAGGAAATCATGATCTCAAGCAAATACTACAGCCGCAATTAAACTTTCAACCGAGTGGCTTTAATTACAGCGATTGCACTTCACTCTTATCTTCGTTCTGATGGCATCCACTTCATGCAGGTCTCTGGTTAGCAAGTAGGACGCAAAGCAAGTAGTTAGGATAGTGTTCTTCTTGAGCGTGTGGCGCTGCAGCTTGGCCTTGCTGCAACAGATCTAGGCGTCGATCAACACCACTACTTTCCTTCGTCTTTGCTTGCGTCACAAACTCCGCCTACTATTTCAATGAGACCACAACACAACGACCGATTTAGATCCAGGGATATGGACTACAGACACAGACAAACGACAGAAAATGGCACGGGTCTCACATTGAGTCCTTGCTGCATTGGTTGATGTCAGCATAGACGGAGGCATTGTTTGATGCTGTCAGCAAAGTCAGAAGATGTCAAAGGATGGCTGGATTATGGGTTATGGTGATAGTTGTGAAATAAAGCAATTTAGATATCCAAAAAACTATAGGATATGGTAACAAAATCTGAAACAAGATAGATTTAAGATTTGGCAAAAATTAAATAGGATGAATGTTGGTTTAAGAATATTACTGAAAATCAGTATACAGCTACACTGCTTGGTCCACATGAGATGTACAGTTGCATTAAAAAAGAACGACATTGTTATTAGCTAGTAAGCACGCTTGCAAATAGCATTGTATACGAGATTGTGCACTTATGTTTGAGAACAATCACATTCCTTACCCTTCCACTCACGCCAGCAAGCTCGTCATGTGGCTCCAATATACACGCCAAAGCATTATTTTTCCAACATGTATAGTAGTATCTTTTAGTTCAACCCATGGGATAGCGGTATGAAGACTAAAAATGGAACACAAATTACAGTCACAATTCTAAAAATTAAGGAGAAGAGAATAGCAAGAAAATTAGCTACACCAAGTACATGCTGCTTTACTACTAATAAAAATGATAAAATTGAAAACAGCATTACACCTTAAATCAGCACAGGTGTGTTTGAATTAGTTCACATTGTTACCACTTCCTTGAACGACAGAAAGCCGCAAGAGCACAGGCATAAACAGACTTTCATCAGCTAATAAGAACCTAACTATAGAACCTATACAGATCTGACGAGATAATCTTAAGAGGCATGACCGCATCAGGGGCACTGAAAATAGTGCAAATTAAATGCGCGTCATTTAATCTTAAAGATGCATTACATTATTTACACATCGCTTTCATGTTATATGGCAACTATTTTCAGTAGTCATTTTCAAATTTATACTATAAATGCACCAACAACCAAGCATCTAGGCTGTTAATGCAGAATAAAGAGTAACAAACAGAGAAGCTTGAATAAAGCATACTGTATTTAGTCCTTGATGACCCTAAGGAGGCAATGTATCTGCCAGATCAAAACGAATAGAGATCATCATCATTTATGCCCACTAACGCAAGTTTTTTGCTTTACCGTATATACTCCACATTGGTGTTTTAAGATAAAGGGCTAACGTTTTAATAAAGAATTTATCAGAAATCAGTAAACACAAATCAGGGTACACACAATCCGAAGAAGATCCCTGAAACAGTGTTTCTAGATGAAATATTAATTCAACTGGATGATCAAGATTGCATTGCTTGTAGTAGAATTTTCTTTCTATAAGATAGTTTTCAAGGTACGCAATGGAGAGGATAGAACATGGAAAGGAGAAAACATAAACAAAGGCTGTAATTAGATTATATTCTGTAAATTGGAATAAATCATCTTGAATAGAAAGCTACCACTCTAAAAATTACAACGGTTAAGTAACAGAAAATCACAATACATAACTAACAGATCCATACGCTATGGTCCGTAGCCAAGTTTGTACCTTGCCGTACTGGTGGCTGAAAATTTGTTATGTCCACAAAAGGAACCCTATTCCCCTCGGCTTCCTACCCTGTCAATATAGATACCTATGACACAAGAAAACATTATGAAGATGATATTTGGTTAGATTGTCCAAACTGTATCACTCCCAACATTTATAGGAATCTATCTATTTTATTTCAGACTCACGCACAAGAAAAATACATTTTACATAATGCCACAGGAATCAAACAGAATAAACACCACACTAATGGAAAGGGTGGCCAGCTAAATTTAAACATCAAGCATGGAGCGCTTCCTAAATTTATATAAGGCACTAAAATTGAAGAAAACTAACTGTAATCTAGGCAGGTCTCATGATTTACCTGAACTCCCCAAAGCATCATGGATTGTTTTTTTAATATTCATCTCCATGTAATCAACATTTCTTGATATTTAGATCAGCCCATTCCACAACTCCTTCAGTAGAAATCAAAAACAAAACAAAAAATAGTAACAATGTGCTTTACATGTATCAAAAGATCTGCGTGGATTCAATGGATTAGAAATGGTAAGGCTAAGAACTCCACCTAATAGAAGAGATTCAGAGAGTAAAAAAAGATTCACATAATTTCATCTTTATTACTACCTGTTAGGATATCGATAGGACCCATATGTTGAACCTGCTGTGTGAATCATGGATCAGACCTGATTTGTTCTACCGAGGCGCTGCTAGCGCGACGGGCTGCACTGGCGGCTAGGGTGATCAGTTGCCATCGGCAAGGCACTGTTCGTCGGGGTGCAGTGGCAGCGCGGGCTGTTGAGGGACGTCAGGCGGCGCGCGGCAGTCTGACGGGGGACTCCCAGTAGTCCGCAAGAGTCCGGGCGAAGGGACGGCCTGCACCAGGAGGTGCGGGGCAGCTCGCCGTCGTCCCGATTGTCTGTCTCTGTCCTCGTCGCGGTGGGGCGGCTTGCGTCCGTATTCTGACGGGCACAGCAGGGCCCTGCGGGGTGGGTTGCTAGGTGGTGTGTCCGGCGTACGAGTACAACACGGCATTGGATCGAGGGAGGCGAGGGCGCCATTACTGGCGCGTTTCGTGGGCAGGAGTGAAGTTATCACGAGCGCAGTTTGGGGAGGGTACAGAGCGGAAGGGACGGTGAGCCGTGGGTGTGGGTAGCTGCGGATATGTTAGGTGAGAAAAGATTTTATCGAGAGGGCAGACCACGGTTATTTTTGTGTAAACTCTTACATTTATCCTACGTAATCTGTGGATCCGAGGTGAATTAACGTACAAGATTGAAGCAATAAAAATATTTGAGGGTTGTGATCGTTGAGTCTCCTGTTATATGGTGCGTCTAGATTGACAGGGAACTCGAGTTTTTATAGTATAGATAGTGAACGGCAGATCAGCTTTTTTGTTCCGTGTAACCATTAGTTTATTACAATTCACAATTATAAGGGCTGACGTTGTCGACTGGTCTCTTGACATGGGCCGTGCAAAACTGGGGTGACCCACGGCAGGGACGTTTGATGTGGACTAAGACACAGCATGTCATCTTGGACCCAATGGGCAAAACAACACGACATGACATGCCACCTTGTGCCGTGGCTGGGACGACATGGCACGATGACCGTATGGCGACACCACGGGGAACGGCAGTACGGAGGTGGCATGAGGAATGGGGAGGTGGCACGGAAGTATACCCCGGCCCGTGGTGCCATGCATGCATGTGGCGGTGGGCACGGTGTGTGTGTGTGTGTTTTTTTTTTAGTGTTTGAACCGAGGTTCTATTTATGATTTTGATTCATATAAAAAACTTAAAAGCTGTATATTGATTTCACATGTGAGCTCAAATGCATCGGTTTTTTATAAAATATTTAAAAAATCATCTCTATCACAGGGAATTGTTTCATTTTGCTATATATTTTAGTAAGCAGATTGGAATAAGAGTTGCGGTAACAAATCTCTAGAAGTTTAGCACAGCTATATGCAAGAGAGGTGGGTGCGGCTAATGAACCACCACCTTTATCCTTCAAGAAGGAAAAGCATTCACTGCATATCACGATTTTTCACAGGGTAACTCAACTAATAGTGTGCAGTGTCTCGCTTGTCTGTCAAACATATGAGAGTTGCCTACAAAAATTAGTGCTACGTACAATGGTACCTCTACTCTGTGGTTGGATATTTCAATGGTTTTTTACGTATTCCTGGATACCAATTGCTGTTTGGTAAGTCATTATTAGTGACTGTCTGTACTGAAGTCCTGCTAGCCCTGCTTCTATCTGGATGTTAAATAGTAGCCATTTTCTGCCTTAGCTGGGGGAGATATTCGCTTTGCTAGTTGTTTGGCTTCTTGCATAGAACAAGTCACTATGCACAAATTAATTAGACACTACTGCAAATTAGTTTCTTCTCCCTGGATGGAAATCCCCATGATCGAGCGAGAGAGCCAACGATATGCGATGTATTCTGCTGAAATGGTGGTAGCTGGTGAGAGTGGGATGCATTCGGAATAAGAGTACGACGATGTCCATCAACTCAGCCCTGCGGTCATTATTTGGGGCGTCACTGGACAACGATGAAAAGTAATGGCCAGCTGTGTGTCATACATACGAAGGTCAGTGGATTGCTTGCGTACCCTCGGTCTCGTGTCACAGTACAGATCTGGCAGTGCATCCAACACTGCAGCAAAGCAAGGGGCAGGGTCGCCGCACAAAGGGCAGCCACAGATCTGACTGACGGGGACCACGGACCTCACGCTTGTCAATCAAATTCTCATGTTGAAGAATAATGGGGCTTGAACACACGCGTCAAGAGCTGGAACAATGTCCTTCAGGCAGGAGTTCAATAAAAGGAATCCTAGATCTCGAGAAGAAAGAAAGGGATATGATTTTTATCTTCCTATGGAGGTGGTGGTCAGTACGTAATAAGGCCAATGAAGGAGATAAAATAATGATAGGGAGCGAAGTATACAATCTGGTGAATTTTTATTTGTTGGAACTTGAGAAACTACAAAATGAGAGAAGGAACACAACTGCATCAAGAGCTTTGAGGTGGAAAGCTCCGCCGGTAAATTGTTACAAAATTAATGTTGATGCCTCATTTTGTCATAATACAGGTATAGGAGGATGGGGAATTGTTGCCCGTGATTGTGAAGGTCATTTTCTAGATGGAGGTGTAGGCAACCTGAGAAGGGCCGCAAGGGCTCTTCATGCAGAAGCAGTAGCTGCGCTGATGGGTTTGCAAAGGGCTGCAGAGCTGGGGATGACACGCATTATCCTGGAAACAGACGCCGAAGTTTTAGGAGCTGCCTTGCGGAGCAATGAGATGGACTGGAGTTCAAATGGAAGCCTTTTCAGACAGATACGGGACATGATGGTGAATGAATTTGTTAGCTGTTCTGTATCTGTTGTTTCAAGATCATGTAATTCAGTAGCTGATCGTCTAGCTGCCCATGGGGCAACCGATCTCAGTCCTGGCTCTCATGTGTTTATGAGTCAGGCTCCAGACTTTGTATTACCTCTGGTCTCTGGTGATTTGCCAGCAGCCACTGTTTAATGGAAGTTTCCTTCTGTGTCAAAAAAAATTGTTATATTTTTTTCTTTCTGAAAAACTTGTAGTCAGAGTGTAATTGTATTTGATCTTCCCATCCTGTTGAAAAACCAACTACGTTCATCTAGCTCGTCGAATTTGTAGCACTGAGCGTGAACATTCAGGATGGGAAGGAGGAATGCGCATATGATATGGCTACGTCATATATGTATCATTGTCTCATTGAGGCCGAGAAGTCTCAATCATGTGTTGACGACATCTTTTTTTTGACTGACGTTTACTAAAACCAAAACAATAGGGAAAACAGGATATCAAGCACAGCAGCATTGTTTCTCTTCCAGATCACATGAGCTTTGAGAGGAAAAAACAACGTACAAATCTAAGTAAACCGACATGCGTACTGTCGTGCCCACAAAAGTGTGAGTGCAGACCGGGAATCATATAGATCTACATATCGTTATGTTTTCCTTTTCAAATGAATTAGCCTTCTAAAAGAGCAAGACACACGGACATTTGTACTCAGTATATATACATATAAAGTTTCAAGTATTTTAGATGGAGGGAGTATTAGGGTATTTTGGTAGTGACACTGTTTGTCCATAAATTACGCTTTCTACATTGTATATTTTTCCCGTTTGTAATGATTGGATCGAGGATATCGCAACCTCTTTAGTGGAGACACTGCCTCCTCCTCCTGAGGAACTGGCGGCCACCACCCGCCATCGCCGCCACCCTCCTCACCTAAGCCTCTAATCGCCACCTCCTGAGGAACTGTCAGCCGTCGGCCAGACTGCCGCCTCGCCATCTGCTGCTGCTGCTACCATCATTTTACGAATAGCTATTCGACTATTTTCCCAAAATACCCCTGTATTGATATTACTACCCAATAATAGTTGTAGTAAATATGATTCGACATGTATTTACTATAAATATTATTCTGGCTCTATTATTTAATAACTAAAACATGTATCAGCCGGTTTTGAGTTTACAAAACTTTAGCAACGAAGTGGTAACTGGTAATAATGGAGTACAGATGACATACCGTATAACAGGGGGTTGGTTGGTGAGTAATGATTACTCTGTTTTTATTTTGTGATGTTCGGACAGAGATTGCTAAGCCATTGGTAGTTCATTTGCTTGTCTTAAACGACAACAATAAAAGATCAGAGGAGTATCATATAAGAGAAGCGGGACATGTGTGCTCCGAGCCACCTCCCTAGCTCGATCGTTATATCCAACAGTCGCAAGTCTTTTCCAAACACTATCCTAGAGAATGTGTAGTGCATTGTCAATGGCCTCAATAGTGAAAGCTAGTTTAATTTACTTAGTTGTTTTACGGGAGCTTAAGTGTGTCAGGGTTTAGATGAGATGACCGAGAGAAACATATTGCTGACAGTTGTTTTGCGAGACCAGAACCTGTGGGACGACAACACTGGGAGTGGGAGGTATTGGGAATGCTCGCCTGGCTCCCTTGCATAGAAAGAATCCTGATTCTCAATCTGCTGTCATGGCGTCCCACAGACCACCGTGCTGCCCCGTCGTTCTTCTTGCTGCAGTGAGCGGCTTCAGTAGCCACGTCCTGGAATATGGAGACTCTGAAGGTAGCTACTAGAGGCAAAATATGGCAACCAGAGAATATCCAAGCCTTAGAGCCAATAAGTAGAAAGATATGGTTCGTCTTCCCTATCCACAAGCCACTAAGGATTTGGATCTCCGTCCTGCACAGATCAATACACCTTGATTTTGTTTTTGGCACCTCAATTCCCTGATCTTCCAAGTACTCCAATAGATCAGAACGTTGAAATGGCACCAAATCCATTACCTTAATTAGGATTACGCATGCATTTTAGTCTTAGTTGTACTAAACTTAAATGGTGTAGTACTTTCTAATTTTGATGCCTTACGCCGTGGTTCTTGACTGCATCTATGAACCATGATCCTTGTTGAAGTATAAGTGGATTGTCCTCCTTTCCCATCAGCTTAGGTTTTTGGATGAACTGGTTAGGTGCATGAAACTTAATATGGTATTAGAGTCAGAGGTCTCGAGTTCGAATCCTAACAGAGGCAATTTTCCGCAATTTAAGTCCTCCACTTCAAAATTCTACGTTTGCGCCCTACGGGAGGCTGCACATGAGGGAGAGTCTTGAAGATAAGTGGATTATCCTCCTTTCCCATCAGCTTAGGTTTTTCGATGAGCTGGTTAGGTGCATGAAACTCAATAATCCTCATGCAGCTTGTAGTCAACAGAGTCTTGAAAGGAGAATGCTTAAGAAGCTGTTGTTAGCAACATAGTATCATGTATGCACTGGAAATTTCTGTATAAGGTTGACGAAATGCTTAATTTAGTTAGTGGAAACTTTTTGGTCACAAAATCATTCAATGAAATTCGATCTCTACACATAAGGATGAATGATTTTTTGAGGCTTCAAAATAATGCAGTATATATTGGAGGAATTTGTATGATTTGAGTTTCAATCCATCGATCAACTAATACTAGTAATCTGTGTCAACTTACAGTGGTCATGAAATCTAGTAATAACTAAATAAGTTTGAGCCCTACGACAACTTCTAGATATCTCTTGTGGTAGATATACTAATCCCTCTGTCCCTCAATATAAGCATTTGTACCATTCTAACATTTAATTATGTATAAATGACATTATTGAATTCATCAAATTGATTGACTTTGACCAAACCTAGAAATGCTCATAAGTAGCTATTTAGTAGCTGTTTGGCCTTATTGTTTTCTTTTCCTCGAACATGGCCCTTATGCTTTCCCACTATCCCCACTTCTCTATGCTATAAATAGTTAGTATCTACCGCGAGAGGTAGCGTACAAGTGCTCTAGTAGGACTTAATACATTTTCGTTAGGAGTGGGATGTATAGGGAATCTGTAGGGACATAATGAGTAGGCCGTGTGAGGGTCTAAGAGACCGTGACCAGCTAGGCATCTAACTCCTGTCCACAACCAAGAGTCCCAAGACTCAATAGTCAGTGTTCGCTTGAGCTTCAGCCTCTGCCTTTGCAGCGATGGACGACGCAACGCAATCACGGATATTGAAGCAGATTGGCCCATCGCCGACCATGTATATAAGCTAATTAAACAACAGTGAGGAATAGTGCTCAAGTTTACAGAATTGCTTTTAATAGCCTGATGATGTGAGGAAATAATAGTCAACTAATTTACATTGGCACTAATAGTAGGATGCCTTCGATATCCCCTTGTTTAAACTGAAGACTGCTTTGAACGAACCTCACTCATTGTCATATATCAGATTATATTGCCTACCGATTCGTGTTACAGTGGAAAAATATCAATAGATAAAACATGATATGAATCCTGAGATCGATATCTCAAAAAGAACAATTATTGGATTATCTAGTTCTATTATATTTTCTTTATTAAATACCAAAATAATTTCTCCAACGTACTCTCTTACATTCTGATAAGGTAACACGTACACATGTGCTGCAAGACCTCGGTATCTTCTCAAAGTACTCCCTCCGTTTTTTTAATATAGTGGTTGGTTAGTACGCACTTGTACTAATCGATGACTATATTAAAAGAACAGAGGTAGTACATCTAAAAGCAGCGCAGGGCTGGTTTCCTTGAGACCCTTGTAACCTGGGTTTCCACAACCGCGGCCATCACATTTGGAACGCTGAGATACTTACTGCAGGCAAACGTCCCTAAGCTTGTCGCAGTCATACTGACAAGACAAAGCCAATGTAATGTGGTCGCTACGTACGTCGGACAATATTCTCGCAAAGTATGCTCTGGCAAATCAGCTTGAGCCTGTCAACGGCTTACCTATCAGCCGCCACGAGCAAATGCACGATCATTATTTCACCTTTAGCAGCGCCTCCGTACTGGTGCTCCTCCAGCTGGTCAGGCAACGAGTCGGTGTACAGAAAGAAGAGCAGGGCCCGGAACACGTCCGGATGCATCTCCTCGACCGTTATCATCACGTCGTCACCATGTTGAGCGCGCCCCCTCCTTCATCGGCCCGTAGAGCTCCGCCTTGAACACCGGCGGCCGCATGGCAAGCACGACCCGGTGCGCCGAGAAGGTCTCGCCGCCGACGCCGAAGCTGACGTCCCGGCCCTCCGCCGCCTCCATCAGCGACCGGCCGAGGTTCTGCGCGATGTCCGACGGCGGGACCCCTATCCTGTTCGGGATCTCGGCGGTGGCCACCTGCACGTCCTTGGGGATGCTGACGGTGCACTCGAATCTGATGCGGTCGTAGTCCTGAAGGTACCGTGCCTCGAGCAAGGTCCTTCTCATGAACTTGCCTGTGTCCGGATGGAGCGGTCGGACTGGACTGCTGATCGCCCTTATTCTGATACGACGCGGTTGCATAGACTCCTCCAAGTTGGAAGCAACTCTTCAGCTCGAAGGTTGTGAGCGGTATATATCTTGTGCGTCCAAGCCGGCAACCCGGTGGTGGTCTGGTCGAGGAGGCTGAGGACACCGGACGCCTGCACCCTGCCCTCGCTCCGGAGCTCGAGGTAGACCGAGATGTAAGCGTCGTCCTTCTTCCGGTTCCTCCCGTTAGGGTAGAAGCGGATGCACCAGGTGTGGCCGCCGACGGAGAAGTTGCCCGACCAGCTGACGAACTGCCCCCTGCAGTTCACCGCCCTCAGCCTGCCGTAGCCGATGATCTCGAACACTTTGCTTGCCTGCTTCGTAGCCTGGGTGCACGTCGTCACCTTCATCGTCGTCGTCGTCGTCGTGGGGGGCCATAGGACGATTATTGGAGCGACGGCGGGAGGAATCAGTCGACCTGTGTTATTATATGGAGAAGAAAAAGAAGAAACAACAACGGCAAATCCTCTAACCGGAGGTGGCCCGGCCGTGAGAATAGAAAAAGCCGTACGAGTCGTACTGTTCCTTATTCGGATAGGAAAAGCTGTGAACCAAATCGGATTTCGTTTGTACGTGATTTCTTTTTGTTTTGACATGTATGGTAAATTTCCAACCCATAGAAAAGGATGAGATTTGTGTATGTATTGTGGTTAAAACTTTAAATTAACCCGCGAGTGCAGGTAGATGGGAGCGGGCCCACTTACCGTCACTGCTAATGAGCAACAACAACCATATGCGAAGTGCTGATCAACAAAACTTGATTTTCAGCGGCTACCATTGCTACATCAGCCACGGCCACTACCAGTGTCTCCATTTGCTGGGGACATGTCAACGACGGCCCAGCACTAAAATTCAGGACTTCTATTTTTTTCGAGAGGGGTCGAGACTAAGCTATGAGTGTTTATTTGTTGTCAGACCCATTATTGATCATAAATGTTGAAACGGTTTATTACAAATATTGATTATCGGACTCCTTTAAAACTCAGGATTTTCATAGAGATAACGTAGAATTTCACAGGAATCAGTTCAATTTCAAAGGAAAAACATAGGATTCAGAAAAAATTCCCACGATCCAAAAAGGAACCCTAAACAATTGTTTAAAAAACAAATTATCATAGGTGCTGAAAAGATTGTTGAAACAGTTTATCATAAATGATCCTCGCATAAGAAAAGTTTGTTATAAATGTTAAAACAATATACTACAAAGATTATAATAAGTTTTTTTTGCGATGGAGGTTATAATAAGTTGTTAAAATAATTTATCACAAATGTTGAAATAGTTTATTACGAATGTTGAAACGGTATGAATAAAATGTTGAACCATCAAATTTAGATTTTATAAAGATATGTACATTACTTTCAGAGTTGTTTAAAAAAAAAAAGCTGAACTAGCTTATGCAAAATATTAAATAGGTGACGATTCTTGGGCCATTTTCTCTAAATCGGTTCCTTACCGGAGGCCCAATGAATTCCCGAACGACCAAGGGTACCTTTAAATTTATCTTGCTGTCCTGTCCACATTCGTGAGACAGAAAGACGTACACTTTCTAATAATACGATGAATTCTCAAGTCTGAAATAATCGTGGCGGCAGTTGACGCCCCAGGAGTTCGTGTACTTACGTGTTCTGGAACGAAGCAGCACTTGATCAATCTCAGGGACGTACCTGCTCTCCACCGACAAATAGTACCAGTATAGCACCAGGCTGCAACTAAACTCTGCAAGCCCAAAAGCATCTAGTACTACATTTCCACTTGAGCATTGTAATTGTATCAGTGCCAGATATATATAATTGTTCAAAGGAAAATGACATCCTCCTCTGTCACCAAAAATACTAATATGGTTACTCAGAGCTGTGTCACACTGGAACAAATCATCCGCGCAAAATAGACGGGCAAAACTGATTCATTCGCCCCAATTCTGATATGGCTATACTCTAGCAATCTAGAAAATCGTCCTCATATAATAAGAATATTGTTTAACTTCTCTTTGTACATTTATTAGAAAGAGTAAACTTCTTCTTGACTAAAGGACTCCAAAGGTGCAGAATACAAGTACAAGCACACAAACCACCATTGGGACCATATTCAATGGTCTAGGATGATAAAACATACTACCTCCATCCCCTTTCAAATGGCATTTAGCATCCATTATTTGTCTCTAAATATTTGACGTTCTTGCTTCTCAATACACTTTTCTCTTTTCTCAATACATTTCTATCTCTACCTCTCTTCTCGTTTTCTGTGCACCCACGTACCTTATTCCTCTTTAATTAATCTTCATGCCCAGAGCTAATAGGACATAAGAAAAAGGGGTGGAGGGAGTATATTATAAAGCTGCATATGCCAGAACCATGTATCGTATAGGGTAAGTGTCCTCCATTTCTTCATCATCATTTTCCATCACAAATTAATGAAGTGCCCAACAGCCTGCTCAGCAGCTCTACGTTCAATCGAATGCCTTGACCAGCAACTTGCTGCCAGAATCTTGCTTCAATGTTGCGCCATGTTGATAGGCTACTCGACGATGCAGAGCCAGGATCCATACAGTACTTGAGGATTAGATCATTCTCACAAGCAGCTACCCCAAAATCTGGTGACAATGGATTGCCCAATATTTGGACATGCGACACACTGCAAAAGAAAACCATATCATTCAGATGTGCAAACTAAAGACACTTGTAGTCATAAACAGAGTCAACAACAGCAACAATAACAATAATAATAATAATAATAATAATAATAATAATAATAATAATAATAATAATATTTATTATTATTATTGTTATTGTTGTTGTTGTTGTTGTTGTTGTTGTTGTTATTATTGTTATTCAGCAACACCATGACCAGTAGAGGTGGTCAGCATTCGATCATGAAAGTGAGACCATGGCACTCACCATATGTAGTAGAGATCATCAGCATCCTGTTCCTGAATTCTACCAAGAAGCTCAACCTTCACAACTCCACCAATGCATAGAACTGAGCGTGGTAGCTTAAAAGATTGCAAAACACTCTCCTGAAACAGAACAAACAATTAACTCTAGGTAGTTTAATAACATAGCTGCAAATTGATAAACAAGTAGGAGTATGAGACAAGAGCTTAACAAAAATAGAGGTTCTTTTAAGGCAAAAATATAGAATGAAGCTCTAGCGCTAGATCAAATCATACAGTCTACATTCTGCAAAAAAAAAAGAAAATCATACAGTCTACACCCAAATCTACTGTATGTATGAATCGATTAAGGCTTGTGAGGGAAAATGCATATGAAACCTGCAACATTGGGAATTCTGGAGATGTGTATGTCCAGATATAGTTGCTGTCAGCGGTCAGCATCCCTTCATTTTCATCGGTTACGAGATCTTCAGGTTTCAAAGGTGACTTGGGACACCCAAATCTGAAACGAACGTACTGTGCAGAATATATTGGGAGACCGTGCTGAAAAGTAGCTGCATATAGCAGCAAAGTGTAAGTAGCAGACACAAAAGTATCATCGCAAAAAAAAAAAACAAATTTCAATCATGATCACACACACCTTTGTACGGCTTTATCTTGATTTCATCAATGAGGCACATGTCCGAGCACAGCTTGTATATGAGGAATTCTGGGATGTTGGGATCCGCTTGGCCCCCGCTGGACCAATACCATGGCTCCAAATCCACAATATCCCTCGGGTCCAGGGTGTTCTGTATGCTCTCTCGTGGGAAATTGTCGGTGCTGGATGCGCCAACACATCCAGTGATGCAATCCACTCTTGTGTAACCGGAAAGAAGAGTGTGAGCAAGGTGGGTGTAAACCCTCTGCTCGCTCCTGTGGTTCTCCCACGCAGCAGCAGCACTTGATCCAGCAATTTCGACGTTTATGCCATTGTTATTGGGCGATCCGGTTACTTGCTCAATGCGGGCAAAGCTGGCGACCTCGGGACAGATTTGCAGGCATCGTATCTTGCTGAAGTGAGTCGCCAAGACTGGATGGATGACAGGTAATTTGAAAACCGAATTGGTACTTCAGTTGTCGTGGCGTGGGTCATGGATTAGAATACAAACAAGAAAGACAGGATAAAAATTGACGAAAAAAATATGATACTAAACAAGAAAGACATAGGGTGCGTTTGGCTGCAAGAATCACTTCCGAATCACTAGAATCGGTGCCAAACGGTATTTTTCACAGGTGATTCGAATCAGAATCACTTGAAATGATTCACTCTTTTTATACTAGGAATGAGAATCACCTAAAAGAGTGTTTCAAGTGATTCTGATTCATTTTCTTCTTGTTTTAGCTGAATCTGAAACGTTTCAGCAAATGAGCCAAACGATTTCACAAAAGTGATTCTGATTCAATAGAGAAACGTTTCACTGGAGAATCTGAATCTGAAACGGTTCTAATAGAATCTGAAACCGTACCAAACGCACCCATAATATAAGCAATAGGACGGGATAAATACATCTAGATCCAGGCATCTCTCGGGAAGCGGAGCGGGCAAATTAATGAACAGAAACAAATAAATACAGTAGAAGAGAAGAGGAGAAAGCAGACCGATAGTGCGCCATGAACGGGAGACGGCGGAGGCGCGCGCGATGTCGGCGGGGTCGCGGAGCAGCGCGAAAACGACTGCGGAGGTGTCGGGACCCACCCACTCCAGGAAGTCCACGCTCTCGGCGGCGGCCTCTTGCTCCCCCACCACCGCCATGACGATTGAGGTGAACGGTGAACCCAATCGGATTGGAACGGATAGCAGTCAGGGATCTCCGATCCCTCTCGTCTCTTCCTCTGTCTTTTTTTTTTTTTGGATCGGGTCTCTTCCTCTGTCTTGGGGAGGAGGATGGCGGATCTGGATCCAACTCGTCGGCAGTCACCCGGCGGGCAGTGGACCCAGCAGTCGCTGTGTGAAGATTTTTTTTGCTTGACCCTTCTAAAACTTAAAATTTTAGAAATAGTTTTCATAGAGCAGTATTTTCAGAATCTAAATTTTTGGTCACCCTAATCAAAATAGCATGACTCATCTATATGTCACGCCACATTAGCTGTCATAACCAAATAACACGTAGGAGAAAAGCACTAACTTGATATATTTATTATATGTGTATTAAATCACATTAAACTTGAGTCACGTTAATTTTATCGACGTGACTAAAACGGACCAGATTTTAGAAATAGAGATCTAAACAGGTCATTTATAAAATATTAGGAATTTACCGTATGTTGCTACAGGAGCTATAATTTCTAAATTTATTAAATAGGAGGTTGCATATTTAGTTCATATATGTCATCCTTTATTAGTTTTAGACCATATCAAATAAATTACAATTATTTGTCCTCTCTCGAACTTAGGATATCATCTGCGTATTACTAACTAAAATGACTAAGAGGATTCTTATACCAAATTTTCCCTTTTTTTTTATTTTTTTGAGTACAGTACAAAATTTCCTACTATGAAGCCTCTACGTGTATGACGAGCCCAGTAAACCCAGTAGCATTTATACATTTCAGCCCATCTAACAACTACCGTAACACCCCCCGTCCCCATCCCCAAGTCCCTAAATCCCCACTCAGCCACCGCCACGCATACGCGCTCAAAAGGATTTGTTTTGCTTTTGTCTTCAACACCTTGTCGCTTTCTTCAATTCACTATTTATTAGATGGCTTTGCTTTCAATTTAATCGAATGATATTAAGTGGAGCAAGCGCTTCCTTTTCCTTTCTTTTTTGTTCTTGCGGGGATTCATCTTCCTTCCTTTTTCATCCCCTACTTCATCAATTTTGCATCGAATTCTTTTTTTTTCTTCTAAACTGGACTCCCTATTCTATCCGACATGGACTCTGCTTGACTTTTGCTTTTTACCTTTACTTTTGCCGGTATGGACTACGCGCGTTGCTTTTTGATTCCTTGGAGCATTGCTTTTGTATGGATCAAGGAGCGGACGACGCCTAAGTCGATTAATAAGATGGAGATTAGTTTTAGAATGATCAAAATGTAAAAAAACCTGTGTGAACCGCCCACTCCCAGCGAATCTATCCAAGGGTACAGCCTGATCTAGTCCATGGTACAGCCAGCCAACTAATAATTGAACAAAAAATTCATCTCACTTTGAAAACAAATTTGACTAACATCTAGGCTTCGAAAATTCATACCGATTTTTCTGAGGGAATTAAAAATCTTGAGACAACAATGCTATCTGAAACAATTCTATAATATTTTACATAATTAAAATTAAAATTCTTTCCAAATGGTTAGTTTGTAAAACTGTTTTAATGGTTTCACAAATAATCTTTACCTAATAATTTAATATTACATATGTTTTATTTTATGTATACAAAAGTATTAAGAAATTTTTTGGGCCAAGTTATATCAAAATGTTTGAGTTGCTTTATAAGGCATAAAATTAATTCAACAATTCCCGATGAAACTTTGTTCTGAAGCAATTAAAAATTTATATAGAACTTAGCCCACCAAAAATATTTTGCTTAGTTTTTTACCTCACAACATAAATTTATTATAACTTTTTGAAAAATAATAAAGTTTTTTATGGCTAAAAAAATTCAAACAATATTATAGACTAGCAATCTAGAAAGAATTTCAATTAAAATAAAATCTACCATATATTTTGAGATTTTTTCAACTCGAATGGGTGTTTTGATGTCTGAGTTTCCATCACAGAAAACCGCATGAATTTCTGAGGCCTGTAAGTTAATCAAATGTTTTTGAAAAAGGAATTAGTATTTATTTCAATTAGTTGGCAGCCTGTACACTCTAGCACACAGAGGATCGGTGGGAGAGACTGCTGGGTCGACTGGCCCGGTGGGTGACTGCCGATCCGGCGGATCTGCTCTCGGTTACAGCATTGAGAAAAATGAGAACCGAAGATAAGGGTGGTTCTTTTTTTTTTTTTTAGGCAACAAGATAAGGCGCTGTTTGATAGTTTGTTGGGTTTGTGACGTGGAAATAAGATAGGAAATATAGAGTAGGTCGTGGACAAATATATAAAGTTTAAATTCTTTTTATTTTACGTGTTTGTATACTTCAAAATGAAATGGAGAAATAACCATGTCATATATGTTTTTTATTCTCTTTGAATCCATTTCCTGGTGATAACCCATCCTCTCTCCTATGGTTGAGATCTATGGAAAATGTAGCAACTATTTCCCTAACCCAAAATGGCTTTATTTCCTTATCTCATTCTCCAAACCATTGGAAATGACAACCTCGCTCCCTTATTTCCTAACCCACCTCTCATTTCTAGTATCCAAACATCAACTAAGGGCATGAACAACGCCATTTAAAAGGCCATCTCTATAGCTGACGTATGTGTTGTTTTGCAAAAATGACCCTCGACCAAGCTAGAGACGGACGGGCTGTCTCTTCACGAAGAATCTACTCCTGTGCTTCGTCTGAGGAGGGAGAGACCGCGCGAGGCACATTGTAGGGGAGAGGCGTCTCCACCCAAATCCCGTGTGGCAGCCTTCAAAAATCTCTGAAAATCCTTGTGCGCACTCCCGGTCGAAGTCTTCCGCGTGCTCCACCTTCTGTCCACTCCATCATCTAGATCTCCGGTGCGGTCGGGACTTCACCCCCGCCCTTGTAGCAGATGGGTCGTGGCGGCGTATTCATAGATGCCACCGTACTACTTTAACGCTTGTTTATTTACTACTAGAAATCAGATGTTGAATGATTTAGTACTTGCTATTACATTTAATTACTACCACCAAAGCATGATCGAACAACAGCCTAAAGGAAAGAAAAACGAAAGAACTCTGGTCTCTTATTAATCAAACCCTCATCTCCATTCTATAGAGTCTAGAATCATAAAGTTTATGTCAATTTGAAACCTTTAAAGCAACTACAAAAAATTTTCAAAAGATTTTCCTTGAGTTTTTAAGAAAATAGTCTAACATACTCAACTTAAGTGTAGCCAAATTTCCAGTAAAGCATCTAAACTATTATAATATCTCAGCCCAATGTGCCGGATGGGCCAGGTCTAGTTACCAGTTGGAAGCACTAATTATTGTTAGCAAGGGTGAAAGAGACTTTCTATAGAATTTGGCAATTATTAGTCCCATATCACTACTACAGAACAAAAATTACATGTGCCTCTAAAAGCATCATGAAAATAGGAAAACCCGTCACGAAAAGAATTCATGACAGTCAGCTATAATGTAAAGGCACACATGATAACGGCGCCATGGATTCTGAGAGGCGGCTCTCACTAAACTGCTTTTTCATATATGATGGGAGTTCGTGACACCGACTCTCAAGAAAAATAGGGTGCCGTCAGATTTACACAGGCAATTTTCATGAAGATCGACCCTCTCTAAATACCTTTTTCGTGGAGGGAATTAACCCACACGAAAATGTGTACAAGCCAAAATAAAAAAAATAGTTTGTAATTACCAATCAAGCTTCTCTTATTGGTCTACAGTCATGTTTACATCACACAACTATAATTAATTGTACATCGACTCAACAGATATCTGGTGTGCCAGATTATAATTCATTTACACATTATTTTTGGACACAACACTTTGCCAGTCATAAGCTATTAAGCTGTACATTTGAACTAACTCATACATCACTAGCATGATTTGTCTGCGTAGCAGGTACATATGGTCCTCCTACTTATTTCATTTTGATGCCGTCACACGATTGTCTGGACCGACCACATTTTTCAACAAACAAAACCCAATAAAATAAATGTGATGCAGGAACCAAATTTAACTTTTGGCCAAATCACTATCAGGTTGTTACTGATCATCAATTTTAGACACAAAGAAGCTTCTGCGTGGGTCGACTTATGGGGGATTTGGTAATTACTAAACTGTGAATTTGTTAGTACGTTAAGAAAAGAAAAAAGAAACGTCACAGATCACGGAGGCTTTGTTCCTGCAATTTCTTACTACCTTCTTCACGAGAAGACGAACTGAATCAATGAATATATGAGTAGTGTTACAACACAAAACTAACCAAGCAGCAATTATTAGAATAACGAAAATCAAAACGTGGACGGCGCAACGAAGAAGTATTCAAGCTAATTAAGCTGACGTGTCTGAGGCGGTGGTGGTTTCGGTCAAAGCCTGCGATAAGGGATCGGATTCAGATTCCAGATGCGCGAAGGGGCTGACAGGCGGCGCGGGGACCGCCTCGTCGTCTTCCAGCATCCTTACGACGCTGCTCATCTCCGGCCGGTCCTCGGGCCGGTACTGCACGCACCAGAGCGCCACCGCGCACATCCTCTCCACCTTCTTCCTCCTCCCGTCCTTGTCCTTGCCCGACTTGTCGGCGGCCAGAAGCGCCCTCGCGACGACCGCCTCCGTCTCGCCGGCGTCGAGCTGCTGCCACACCCACCGCGGGTACCAACGCTCCCCACTGTCCTGCGCCTCGACGTCGTAGTTCCTCCGGCGCCCGAGTATCTCGAACAGGAGCATGCCGAAGCTGTACACGTCGCACTTGCGCGTTGCCGGCGCCGCCATCCACAGCTCCGGCGCGGCGTAGCCCGGCGTGCCGCGCCCGCCGCCGCCGCCGGTCAGCGTCATGTGTGTCCTCTCCCGGTCGCAGAGCCGCGCGAGCCCGAAGTCAGCGACCTTCGGCCGAAACGCCTCGTCCAGGAGCACGTTTCCCGGCTTGATGTCGTAGTGGATGATCCGGCGCTCGCACTCGCCGTGCAGGTACCGGATCGCCTTCGCCGTGCCGACGGCGACCTCGTACAGCGTGTCGAACCCGAGCTGCTGCTTCTGCTGCTCGCCGCTGTCGTCGGAGACGAAGAAGAGGTGGCCTTCGAGCGAGCCGTTGGGCATGAACTCGTACACGAGCGCCTTGAGGTCGGCGTCGAAGCAGAAGCCGTACAGCCGGACCAGGTTCACGTGCGACGTCCGCCCGATGGTCCCGACCTCCGCCATGAACTGCTCCTCGGCGCGCCGCCCGATGCCGCTGTGGAGGACCTTCACGGCGACCGCCAGCTGGCTGCCGTCAAGGAGCGGGATCTGGCCCTTGTACACGGCGCCGAAGCCGCCGGCGCCGAGCCGCTCGGTGTAGCCGCCGGTGAATTCTTGCAGCTGCAGTGAGCTGAACCTGACGGGCCGGTCCTTGACGACATCGTACGTGCTGCAGCCGTTCGTGCTCTTGCTCCCGCTCGTCGTGGACGGTACCAATGCCCCTGTTGTCGTGCCCACCACAAGTGGCAATACCGGCGGCGGCGTCTGCCTGTGGACGCCGTATTTGCGCAACATGCGGAGCTTGTAGCACTTGTAGATGAGCACTGAAACTACGATGATTACCACGCCGCCGGTGATCACCGACACTGAAGACGAAGTAATAACAATAATTAAGTTACCAGTAGTAGTAGTATGGATGAACAGAAGAGGAAGCTAATTAGCAACAAATCTCCAACTTACCGATGGCTATTGCTATTTCCCCGCCGGTTATTGTGTCGTCGCTCGAGCTCGACATGTTGCAACTCGCAAGCTCGATGTTCCTGTCTGAGCAAGTAAAGATTGGCGGCTGTAGGAAAGTAACCAGCTATGGGCTAGCATAAGCCGTCATCGAGACACTATATTAAAAGAGGGAGGAGAGGCTCAAATAAAAATCAGTCACGGCCGGGCGCTATCATCTATAGAGTCAATAAGAAGGATTTCTAAAAAATTTTCTGTCCCATGACTGATCGAGGAGATGACGATATGAGCTTCTGACCCTACACGAGCGATGGTTGCTGGTCACACTACGCTGTTGAAAGAAACATTGTCTACGAGCGGTCCTGGATGGGCTCCGGTAGGAGGCCAAATGCGCGGCGGCTGACCTTCACCCCGGCGGCCATTGCGTCAGCGCTGAGATCCTGGTCGGCTGAGAGCTGCGACACGGGAGCTCAGGAAGATTGGCAAGAGGAAAGCACGGACGACTGGGAAATTGGAGTGGCGTGCTGCAGCTCAGAGCCGGTGCTTGTGCAGACAGCGGATCCCTTGGCCGGGTGCGTGCGGATCTTCTGTCTCGAACAGGAGGAAGGGGTCATAGAAGGCGATGAAAATCTAAAGAAGTTCATCACTAACTATTACAAAGGCCACTTTGGTGCTCCAGAAATTAACAATTTCACTATGGTAGAATCTATTACGGATGATATACTACAAGTATCCAGAATGGAGAATGATCTTTTAAATGGAGTTTTTACAGAAAATGAAATTAGGGAGGCCATTTTTCATATGGAACACAATAAAACGACGGGTCTAGATGATTTCCCTAGCGGAGTTCTATCAAGCCTTTTGGGGACTTATAAAACAGGATCTAATGGCTCTCTTCTTAGATTTTCATAAAGGAGACGTACACTCTTTATTCTCAACTTTGGAATAATTACGTTATTACCAAAGCAGAAGGAGACAACCCAAATCCAACAGTTTCGTCCCATCTGCCTATTAAATATTAGTTATAAAATTCTTTACCAAGGTATTGACTAATCGGATAGCCCTAGTGGCGCAAAAGATAGTTAAACCATCTCAAACAACATTTATGAAGGGAAGGAATATTTTGGAGGGAGTTATCATTTTACATGAAACTATACATGAAATGCACAAGAAAAAGATGGATGGGTTTATCTTAAAGCTAGACTTTGAGAAAGCCTATGATAAGGTGAAATGGTCTTTTCTTCAACAGACTTTGAGGATGAAAGGCTTTTCTTCACAATGGTGCAAGTGGATAGATCAAGTAGTTAGGGGCGGGAGTGTTGGTATTAAAGTCAATAATGATTTGTGTCATTATTTTCAGACTAAGAAAGGACTTAGACAGGGGATCACTTGTCACCTATCCTTTTTAACTTAGTAGCTGATATGCTAGCAACACTAATTGAAACAGCCAAATCAAATGGAAAGTTTCAAGGTGTTGTCCCGCATCTTGTGGAAGATGGTTTATCCATTTTGCAACATGCAGATGATACCATTTTATTTATGGATCATGATATGCTCCAGGCCAAAGAGCTTAAAATTGTATTAAGCACCTTTGAGCAATTATCAGGGCTGAAAATCAACTTTCACAAGAGTGAATTATTTTGTTATGGTAAGGCTAAGGAAAGTGAACGACAATACACAAAGCTCTTCGGATGTAAGTCTGGGGAATTTCCATTCAAGTACCTTGGTATTCCTATGCATCAAAGAAAACTTTCAAATAAAATTTGGGCAATTATAGAAGATAAGTTTCAAAAGAAACTAAGTAGTTGGAAAGGAAAGCTTTTATCTGTTGGTGGCAGGCTAGTGCTAATTAATTCAGTTCTATCTAGCTTGGCTATGTTTATGCTATCCTTTTTTGAAGTACCTAGAGGGGTTCTCCAAAAGTTGGATTACTATTGGTCTCAATTCTTTTGGCAATGTGATGAACATAAGAAGAAGTATAGACTCACTAAATGGAGTGTACTTTGTAGGCCAAAAGACTGTGGAGGACTAGGTATTCTAAATTTAGATCTTCAAAACAAAGTGTCTTTTAAGTCAATGGTTGTACAAATTGATAAATGAGGATGGGGTTTGGCAAAATCTTTTACGAAAGAAATATTTGTCTAATAAAACCTTAACTCAAGTTCGCAAAAGACCGGGAGACTCCCATTTTTGGTCTGGGCTCATGGAAGTCAAAGATAAATTCTTGGCTTGTGGACATTTTAAAGTTCAAGATGGGTCTCAAATAAGATTTTGGAAAGACACTTGGTTGGGAAACAAGCCGCTGGGAGAGTTTTTATCCAAGTCTTTATAACATTGTGAGGAAAAAAGATGATACAGTGGCGGATGTGCTAAGAACTATCCCACTTAATGTGTCATTTAGCAGAGGATTGAGGGATAGAAACCTAAGTGCTTGGCACAGTTTAGTGACTAAAATTGTGCAAATTAACCTCATAAGTAATAGAGATGTGTTTATTTAGGATCTTAGTAAAAGTGGTACTTTTACAATCAACACAATGTACACTATTTTGGTACAAGAAGGTGTTGTTCCGTATAATAGTCCACTTTGGAAGGTAAGAGTGCCCTTAAAGATTAAGATTTTTCTTTGGTATCTTCATAAGGGTGTTACACTTACGAAAGATAACCTTACAAAAAGAAATTGGCAAGGTAGTGTAAAGTTTTGTTTTTGTAGCTCTCTAGAGTCCATTCAACATCTTTTCTTTGATTGCCACTTTGCAAAATTCATTTGGAATACCGTTTATGTCACTTTAGGAATTCAACCTCCTACTAGCATAGCTAACTTGTTTGGTTCTTGGCTATATGGCGTCCATCCTAAGCTTAAAAACCAGATTTTATTAGGTGCTACCGCTATTTGTTGGGCTATATGGTTGAATAGAAATGATGTGGTATTTAACAAAGGGAGGACTGAGACCTACTTGCAGGTAATCTTCAGAGCAACATATTAGATTCGACAATGGTCGCTACTTTATAAAGAGGAAGAAAGACAAGACATCAAGAATGATACTAGCAGTTGGACAGTAATTATGGAGATCTTCGCAGAGTTTGGATGGAGGTTTCGAAATAGAATTAAGGATTAGTATTTAGTTCATTCCTTGTATAGTCGTTTGTTTATCTTTGTTATGAGTTTGTTTCTCTCTATGAGGGGGACTGTAGCCTTAAGGCTGGATTGGTGATTGTTTAAGCCGTGTTCTATGTTTTTGAAGAACATAGAAGAGGCTGGGACATTGTCTACCGTGTTCAGACTAGAGTGTGACAGCAAAAAGACACCTGCAGGTATATGTACTAGTACTAGGTATTCTTCAACTTGTCTCCTGTCCCCCATATATGATTCTATGTCCATATACATAAATTAGATATGTAGAACCACTTGTGCACGTGTGTTTTTGTCACACCAATATGATTTCTTTTGCTTATACTGCAGTCCATATGAGGTCTACCAGATATTGTCATGGAGACACTTGTTTTGGTGGAAGGAAGTAGAAGTCATGCTTCGAGGAACATGTTGATGGTTTGACTGTTTCACCTCAACATTATGGCACCAAACCATGGTGTATCTAGCACCATCACAATGTGATAGGAAACTAGGTTGCTAAGGTCCTCAGACATGTATGAGAGCATTTTCAAGACATGAAACTATATAGAAGGATACACATAGTAAGGGTTGTAGATATCGTGACTTTAGTAGCATGCTTGATGAGGTTTTCATAATTTCTAGTACTTGTTAGGTTGTTGTTGGTATTCCTAATTTCTACTGGTCAAGTAATAAAAAACTACAGTAATTGGAATATTGTCCTATTTGTTTATGTGTTAAGCTGAAAAGTAACATTAAAGTGATCTGTGTCGTGGAATCAATATAGACACCATTTAGACTTCAGTGCTTAAAAAGTTAAAGCTGAAGGATTCACAATCATGCTATTGAAGATAAAAGTTTTAATGTTGCTTCCACATAATCTGATCATCAAAGAAGTTGATATCCTTGGAAACTATGGATTTTCAACTAATATTTGAAAACAGGAGGTAAAACATTCGTATGCTAAACTTCAATGTTCACAATTTAGCACCCAATAAAACTGTGCGTGAATTCACTAGTATAATTAAATCTTGTTGCAATGTTTGGACACTACTAATTTTGTGAAAGTACCATTGCCGAATAATTTTAGCCCCTAGTTATTTGCATAACTTAACTAATGAAAACGGTTGCGGGTTCTATGACTGTAAATTAAGGGAAAGGTGTCTTATCCTCATCAACCAGTAAATGTGTAGCAGGAAATCATTCCAATAATAAAGAAAGTGGAAACGGAAGCTCTCTATTATCACTATGATTGCTCACAGAGAGATCATTAGCGAAGAAGCGTGGAAAGCTAGAAGCAAAGAATACTTTAATTGTTCGCTTTCTCTTTTTTCTTCACCATTGAATTGTTGCCTATCCCAAGACTCTAGATTGCTTCAAAAGGCTGCAAATCGTAGGTTGTTGAATCTTTTCACTGTATTATACTATATATTTATTTATTCTTTTTTGAATCTAGAAGATATGTCTAACAAGAAGATTTCACATCTTTTCTTCGTTTTCTTTTGTCTTCAGTACGTCAGCTAGCCATGTCGACATCGTGAGCTACTATGTCTACATGCTTCACTGTAACAATGAGCGGAACACATATGTTCCAAGTCACAAAGTATAGCCTCCATAAGGGTCTTGGTATGGGTCGCTATATCAGATCTGCCATCTTCAAAGTTGGTGGTTACGATTGGGCAATTTGCTACTATCCTGAAGGTATTGGCCCTGTTACTCAAGGTAATGTAGGGGTTGCCCTAGAGCTTATTAGCCCTAATTCTGAAGTAAGGGCAACCTTCAGTTTTGGGTTGGTCAACCAAAGAACTAGGTTGTCACAAGTTTTAAGGACAGTAACAGTGCCACAATTATATAATACATCACTTCGTAGTAGATCGTTGATTGGTTTTTATCCTCCGATGAAAAGAAGTGAGTTAGAAGTTTTCGAATTCCTACGAGATGATTGTCTTATCATTTGAAGTTGATATGTGAGTACAACCTTTCTGAGAAACTTTCTATGGAAAATGTGGTTGCAATACTTCAGTTTGCAGATGAGAATAACTGCCAGAAGCTCAAGGATGCATGCAGTGAGTTTATGGTTTCTACAAACAGAATAAGTGATGTAGCTCTGTGCTAAGGCTATTCAGACCTCAAAAGAAACCACCCTTCCATTTTACTGGAGGTGCTTGAGAAGGCTAGTAATATCCCAAAAATCTAGTTCATATTCTCTAATTGTCCCACCGCCTAATAGTTCCAAAAATGTCAGTTTGTTTTTTGTGTTTAAAAATTTGGTACTACTGTTATATTTGTAACTTATTTGCATGATTTTTCTTATTTACACTCTGATCTATAACTTACATGTTTGTCACATCTGACATCAAAGTTGTCTTCAGGTGATTGGTTGGTCGCCTCTTTTCGTATGCTTGAAAGTAGAACAAGTTTAATCAAGTGAAGCTTCATCGTTGCTCATGTGGATGGACCACACTTTTCTTCGTGTTGAACATTATTAAACTTAGTTTGTAAACTTGGATTGTAGGCTTTTTCCCGTTTTATTTCCGCTATTTTAATTTTCTATGTTGTTGAACTAATAATTTGTGGCTGTAAAACCTGCATTTCTGTTGTAAGTTGTGGGTTCCATGAATAAAATCCCTGGAAAATCTTTCGATACAGCTACAGCTATCTTCAGTGTCAGAAGACACCAGTGTCAATTCCTGAATAATAATATAAATTTCGCTATCTGCCTTAATGACTAGTCTCCAAGCGATGCTATAGCTCAGCGAGTCACCGCCCTGCAATGACCAATCACTCACGCAAAGCACCTTCTGCTCAATAGCACGGTTCAACAAATCTGCTTGCTTCTCCGGTTCTGATGCAAAATTCTGGGAAGGCCACGGAGTGAAATCAGGACAACTATACTAAGGAAGGAAATTAATTTATTGGAGGCACTTAATTTATGTGCTATAAATAATTTAGTAGTAGTTTTTTTTCCAGGATCCTGCTTATCGCTTCCAAGAAATTAATTTCCTTCCTAGTATTTCTCCTCTAATTAATACAGTGGATCCAAGACATTAATTTCCTTCCTAATTAAAATCTCTCTTGATATTTCTCCTCTAGTTAACCGACGAGTTCACCACGGTGAGCGAGATGCAATAATAACATCTACCTACGTGACGATCGCACTGATTGTCATCAAGCGCGATCACTGTTATCAAGGAACCACGGTAGAGGAGAGAGAGAGGACCATCAAGCATCGAGTCTGCTGCTCTGCCTCATCCATCGGATCTATTTGATTTTGGAAAATTACTGCTGCATGTTGAGGTTTTCCTCACCGACAAATCACAAGGCAGCTCGTGCGGTGCGATGTCCGACGATCCTCTAGCCTGCCATCGTTGATGGAATCTCCAGGCGGCGGCTGTTCCCTCCACACTAAAGCATCCCATATCGGGGGGTACATCACACACCCGGTTGAGAAAAAAACAGTTTGGGTGGAAGACAAGACCGTCGAGCGAGGTTATCGTCCTGCCTCCTCTGTCGGATCTATTCGATTTCGAAAAGTTACTAGAGATATGGAGAGCTGGTGGATGTGATTTTCTTGTCCTCGTCCAGAAGGTAGTTCTCGCAATGCAATCCCTGATGATCTTCGAATTGGAGGAGGTGTGCGAGGCTACAGGGGAGAAGGACAAAGGCTACGTAAAAGGATCATATATAGACTGCAAGGCAGCATTGTTCCGCTTCATCTATACCGGCTCCCTACCTGATCATATGGAATGTATCTGAATCGCATTCAACTCGGTATGGTCAAGAACTTGCTCGTGGCTGCAGACAGGTATCTCATGGAGAGGCTGAAGCTGATCTGTGAAGGAATTCTTTGTAGGGTTGTTGATATGCCAAGACCGTTGCGACCATGCTGACCCGCACCACTGCGACAATCTAAAAAAAGCTTGCCTCAGATTTATCATATATATCAACTGTCTTCGTTTATAGAGATTGGGTGTTGCAGTGGCATGCCAACCGCTACCTTTGTAGATTTTTATATAGAAATTAAATTGGAGAGTTATTGAGTTAGCCAGTTAAGCATGTCCTCCTATGTTTAGATTCTTCAAATAGTTATAGTTTATTACGAGACTTGAAGTACTTAATTATAAAAGATATCTTTTACTATGGTTACACATGGGTCATTCATTGTGTTTGACCTAGTGGTTTATAATAAAGTTACCAACCTTAATTTAGAAGCAATTCTTCGGTGTCATTGCAAATTTGGTTCACCCCTTATTTTCATCAATTGGTATATCTCACTGATACGTGGGGCACATTATGTCATTGACATGTGTGCGAAATGGTGGCAAATATCGATAGAGATACTTAAGTGTCGAGGACACAACAAGGTAATTTCACCCACTCACAAATCTACAAGGGTTATAGGTAACAACGAAAGTGATACGACATGATGATTACCTTCTTCTATATGCATTCTTTATCACGATTTGTTTGATATTAGTGTACATCCTTTGAGTGAAGAACACAACTAGTGAGGTCACATGACGAGTTTTGTCTGTGTTGACTAATGTTTGGAAGGATAAGCCAAGAACACGTCAATTCGGCAGGGACAATGGCAAGGCATCGTCTCTTGGTTTTTACAAAACATTCATATTTACACTGTTTTACTTAGATTTAGTCATCAGTTTATAATGTTGTTTCTTATTACTGACCCAAAGAATACATCTATTTCCTCACTACTATGATGAGGTTGGCGATTTCATAGGTACATACATAATTATTATTTTTATATACGCTCAAGCGAGATATATAGTATAGTAGTACTAATAGGTGAATAGATTAGCGGTACCATATGCATACAGTTGGCTCTTTGAAACATGCAATTTGGCACACCTACTTGGCTCTTTGAATAGGTGAATATTGATTAAATTTGTTAAGAGACTTATGCTACTTGCCTGGTGCGAGGCATGAAAATATAAATAGAACGCTCCACTTTATATGGGACGGTTTTTGTGTGCAAAAACGTCCAAACAAGATGCAGATCGAGTACCTGTTTTAAAAAATCAGAGTAATCATCACGAACGTACACTTTGAACGCCTTTCTTACAATAACGATAGGTGGTAATTATTCCTTGTGTATAAGCTATGCAGCATCGTGACTTCTAAATGACTAAATTTGTAATAGCAATTTGGGATATATAAATAAAAGTCAGACACTCTCAAGTTGCACGCCTATATAGCCTTTTTACCAGTTGTTTTTCAAGTCAATATCCCTCCACCATCTGTCATTATTAAACATGAACATCAATCATTAGTTCATAATAATGCATAGCGCGATTGGAGCCCTGAGTCACGAATTATGTTAACAATTATTTTCTATTTCATTAGTATGTGTTCCCTTTGTTTATTTCCAGCATTCTGGGTAACATTGTCTAAGATCCCACATTAATAAGTTTAAGAAGTATATAAATTCAAATTTGGATACACTACTACGAAATACCACAGCAATACCAGTCCATAACTTGTATCAATAATACCGGTTTTTAACCCAGCAGTAATATGACCTATCTATGCCAGTTTTAGAACTGGCATAGATAGTGGATTATCAATACCGGTTCCTAATTAGAACCGGTACTGACGTCTAGTATAACACCGGTTCTTCTTATGAACGTTAACGGGTACTGATATGCATAATATCAATGTCGATTCTTGATGTGAATGGGTATTGAATACCTAGTGTCAACACCGGTTCTTGTTGTGAATGGGTACTGATACCTATAGTATCATCACCGGTTTTTGTTGCGAACAGCTACTGATACCTATCGTATCAACACCGGTTCCTATTGTCAATGGTACTGATACCTATCATCATATCAATAACCGGTTCTTATAAAGAACAGGTATTAAACTCAGTTCCATGGTAAAAAAAATCACAATAGCGCTTTTGCAATCCATGGTTAATAATAATTTCACAAAAGAGTAGTCGAACATTAATTATCTCACATATATAGGTGTCACAAACAACATAGCAAGTACCAAAATAGTCTCAATTATTGAACCTGTGTAGGATGACAAGAACCGGTAACTGTGATATATTATGAGTATCGGTTCTAGAAAAACCAGTACCGATGAGAGGGTATATTTTGATGTTTGTTCTTCGTAGTGTACACTCAATACGATCTCTTTTAGTTTGAATGTTGCTGTTTCAAGTTATTAATAAGACTAAATTTTTTTGAAAAGTCACAAACCTGTGCAGACAGAGTAGTATCTTTATCAATGCTGTCCAAATATCTCTTTTAACCTATTTTCTAAATCAATTGAATAGTACATAGAGGGACCAATGTGCATTGAACTACCACTCATCAATGTTTAGTGAAATCTGACATCGATAATAGTGTGAAGAATTCTTTTCTAGGTTTTCTTATTGGAAGTATTAGCTTTGGTTCAATTGAACTAGCGTGTCAAATAAACCAGGGAGGTTCAATCGAAAGGAAATTAATAGGTGCGTCGTCGAGGAAACTAAGGCAAGTTTTTCAATCAAAATGTTTCACCAATTCATATCCATGATATAATAGGTAGTAAAAGCTTTTTCGGAATTAGCAGAATATTAGAACGAAAACGAACTTTATTAAGTTGACTTGGATGGAAATTAAATAATAAAACCCCGATTCATTGTTGTTTCTGAGCAACAGCACGCCCACTATATATGAGCCTGACATCTAACTTTTCAACGGTTTGAGGGATTCGTACGTGTATGTCACTCTTATACGCTAGCTATATTCTTATGATGCCACTTAATCAATCAGTGACCTCATGCCCATTGGGTAACACGCAAACTTCATACCCTGTTGGGCAAGCAACCTAGCTTAATGATGTCGGGGTCGTTCTGCCGCTGGCCATCGATCCGCTATATATACTAATAATCCACACTGCTATATCGACGATAAAATGGCCTCGAAATCCACGGGTGATCTGGCTGCAGGGACGATGCGGCCAGACATGCTGGGAGCTGCCGCTGATGATGTGCCCGTATCCAACGAGATAACCGTAGATGTCCCATCCGATTCCGAGGCAGGATGTCCTAGCGCCTCCAACGCCAGGCAAGACTTTCTTGTTATCATTACAGTGTTATTATGCATGGCAATATATATAGTGCCATCTTCTGACATTTCTGGACACTGCTAGCAATTAGCAATTAGACTTTATTATCATCTTAGCATTGTTATTATGCATGGCGTGGCGCTAAATTTTGTTGATGCAGGCATTAGATTGAGTATTACATTGCATTGTTATCGTTTCAAGCATACCTAAAAAAATACAATAACATTTTTTTACTTTTAGCCGGATACAAATCCATGACCTCGCGCACATGTACAGGTAGAGACATGAGATATGAGACGACCTGTGCGTCCGCTGCATCAGGATCATGATAAACTAGATTGATAGCAGCTAAAAACGTAATAGTATTTGGCAACTAATGCTTCGTGTTTTTATTTTTCCAAAAGATCCCAGAACATTCCCTGTTACATTATAAGAAGAAGATAGAGTTTAATTACATGCGCAAGTTGTGCATTGCAACAATTTGCCAGCCTAGGAGCATGGGCTAATTAATTAAGCTGACCTCAAAACCTAAAAGGACTGTACTCGCTAAATGCTTCGTCTTGAATTATCGTGCCAAGGGTTTTCTTTTCTGCTGCATATGAAGCATTTTCTTTTCTGCTCATATTCTTCATTTTATACAATAGGAGATGCCACACCACGACTTGTTCTATCTGATCCAAAAACAAAAAAAAATTATTTGCTTCACATAGTTGTTTCTTATTGTGTTGTCATACTTATGTTAGTTAAGGTTTTGTGCCTGTATGCCAACAAGAGATTCCAACATTACTAAAGGTAAACAAAGTAATCACATAAAAAACATCAAATGGGTCAGCATCCTGGCCATCATAGAAGAAGGCAACGGCGTACTTTGATGTCAATGTCTAATATCATGATTCAACAGATTTTTGACATAGCTGATATAATCAAAAGGGAGTGGACACGCGTGTCCACATGCACAAAGAATATATTCCCTAATTAACTATATGTCTTCGACGCAGGAGCCATACAAGTGAAATGAGAACTTCCAATGCACCTGAACATGTCGGAGCATCAGTCCAATTACTGGAGCCGCTGGAAACAGAACTGCACAGAGCAGTGAGTCGACGTGCTAATGCGGAAGAGTTCGAAAAGTTGAGTATCCTGTCGGACGCTCTGATATGGGCGCAAACACCGGACTTATCCGGCATGCCTCCGCTGTATCTCGCAATCTACTTGGGGTACAGCGACGTAACACAGATTCTGATCGATACGTTTGATAAAAATCTGTCCACTGGTGGTCCGCGCGGGCAGAATGTGCTCCACATCGCAGCTCTTCGGAGTAAAGGTAAGATACATGTCGTTGATGCTTACTAGAAAGTGTTAACAATTAAAAAACGAAGGTAGTATTGGATTAGAAAGTGTCAACGATTAAAATCCGGAGGTAGCAGAATATAAAAGGCCAAGCCGCTCGTTGCACCACTGGGAAACAAAATAAATTATGCAGTTTATATATGTGCACTTGGCTACTTGCTTGTGTCGATTATAAAGAGGCTGCAGACCTCCTACCAGCCTCACATGCGGTGAACTTTATTCTTCTATGGTTCATATATATTTATATGAAAACTGTGTCCCACAAAACTGAGTTTGTTGCCCTTTAGAGCGTCAATTTTAACCATTTGTCGTCTAAAATAATTAAATATTAAACAGAGATGTCCCACAAAACTAGTTACTGACAGTAACATTATTTGCTGGCAGATCTCACAAATCGAATTCTAACTTGGCGGGAACATCTCATCAATATGGCTGATGAATCCGGAGACAAACCTCTTCACTACGCAGCATCGGTTGGAGTTGACGGTGTAACAAGCTTGCTGATTGAGAAAGATAAAAAGGATAATGTGAGGGATCAAAGTAACAATGAAGGGATGTGCCCAATACACATAGCTGCTTCCGTCGGCGTGATGGAAGCAGTACACGCACTGGTTGGTGGGGAAGACAATTATCCGTCGTCATGCTTCGGGATCATCGGTAGGTTAATCAACAACATGATACGGTGGTTGTTTTCTGTTGGTATCCGTCGTCGTGGCCAACCAGACCGGACAGCACAACATACCGCCACCCTACGCGACGCAAATGGTAGAACATTTCTTCACGTCGCCGTTGGGAATGGGAAGAAGGAAGTAGTCGAGTATGTGTGCAGAAGTAACTCCCCGTTCGATGGCATTTTTAACATGAAGGACCAAGACGGAAACACCGCATTACATTTGGCTGTGAAAACAAGAGACACGACCATTTTTGGTTACCTACTGGGGAACAGGCTTGTGGAGATCAACCTCGTGAACAATGAAGGCTACACACCACTCGACGTCGCAAGCCAGATAAAGACAGAACAATCGTACGCCTCTCGCCAGGTACAAATATATGGACGACGATAACTAGTCGTTAACCGTTTCCGTTAACAAAGGGAACTAACGCACATTTCGAGTTTTGCGTGTTGCTTTAATTAATTTAATTTGGCAGAACCCAACGGAATGGATGATTAGGACATTGGCGCATTCCGGAGGTCACTTCAGTGCCCACATCCGTGGCAGTAGTACATCTGAAACAAGGCACAATCACGGAGAAGACATGGCCCGGTCGACGGAAAGCGTTTTGGTCGCGTCAGCCCTGATCGCGACAGTGACGTTTGCCGCAGCGTTCACCATGCCGGGATCGTACAAGACCGACGGCGACCCTAAAACCGGCACGCCTGCGTTAGGCCGCAGTTACGGTGTCAAGGTCTTCCTCGTCGCCGACATACTCGCATTCTTCTGCTCGGTGGCGGCCACTTACAGCCTCGCCGAGTACGGGAACCGCGGGGACCCTCTTGTCCGCTGCATCTACGCGCGGCGAGCCGTGCGATTCTTCCACGTCGCGCTGAAGAGCGTCATAGTCGCTTTCGCGCTGGGGGTCAGCGTCGTGATGTGGGACATCTCCATCCTGACCACCGTCGTCGTCGGATTCATCGCTTTCCTTCTGATGCTCTATGGGAACGAAGCGCTAGCTCACGATACGAGGCTTATGTGGGTATTGTGGAACAGGTTTGGCTTCTCACGTTCGTGGACTCTGCATCCCTCCACGAGCTCACGTCTCGACTGGACCACCTGGCGGCTCAGAAGCTTTTCCATGACGCTTGCTTGGAACGCAGTCAAACTTTGCTCCACATATATCTTAATATTTGTGGTCGCTTACGTTGCCCAATTGAAGCAGAAAAGTGGGTAGCAAATCTTAGAAAATCATACGTCCATCCAACCGCTTGTCGTTTATTTTATTCGTTTATGTCAGCAACTCAGCATTCGTCTCTTCTTTTGTTAAATTTCATTCCCAAGTCTTGCATGCTTTAAAAAGTGTGTTGAACGTTTATCATGCATGTTTCCTTAATTGTGTCCTCAATTAATGTAAAGCAAAAGATGTTTATACCCGAAGCTATAAAAGATCATTAGCACAAATTAATTTAACCAAATAACTATAAGACAAATCTTTTTTTGACAACATGAGACAAATCTTTTATATATATGTAGGCCGCACAAGTAATATGTACATATGTTATATCACACAAACCCACCTCCTTCTGACTAAAAGGGAGTGTGTGTGTGTGTGTGTGTGTGTGTGTGTGTGTGTGTGTTTCTTTTCTTTTCTTTTGTTTGTTACATTTTCCATTGTGTTTTTATTTGATCTTTTCCAACCCCACATACTCCTTTCATCCAATGTCTGTAAATATGAAGTTTATACTGCTCTGGTTTTCAATATTAATATAGGTAGGGGCCTCCCCTCCCGATTTCCTGAACAAAAAAAAAAAGATATATGCCATGAAGAGACTGAAGCTCATCTGTGAGGGCATTCTCTGCAAACTTCTAGAGGTTGAGACTGTTGCTGCCTTCCTCTATCTTGCTGACCCATATAATTTCAGGAACCTCAAAGATGCTTGCATTGAATATATAAACTTTGAAGATAGAACTGAAGATGTGGTGGCAAGCGAAGGATATCGATTGGTACCTCAAAAGATCAAGTCCGGAGATATTTGTGTAAATTTATGGGAGAAGGAGAAAGCAATCAAATCTCAAGAAATATTAGGTCATACTTTTATGTCATCTCTACCAAGGAGGTAAATCGAACTTCGACAACAATTGAGGGAGGTCAAAAAGGACTTCTTCCTTTTATATTTACACAATTATCTTTATGAATTTAATACTTGATTCTTGATTAGCGTTTTGGGTTAGTATTTTTCCTAAGTTCATTACTTGGTCCATGGATCAAATTTGCTTTCATAAACACTCCTAGACAGGACATCAGCAATTGAAGTTAAGAATTTTGTTCCGTAAGAAGTGATCGTGTCATGCTATCAGATTCGTTGCGTAAAGTGATCGTGTCATGCTATCAGATTTTGCTGCATAACACTCCGGAACGCAAACTGTACGAGTATAGATATTGTCCATATGCTAACGCTATTATAAGGTGACATTTGGTAACACAAATCAAAGTCGCAAAACACAAAAGCATCGTCCCTTACTGGAAACTACATATAGAAACCATTTGCGTTGTTTTTTGTTCATATATGCATATAATACGGGTCAGAACTCAGAAGCGAGGACGGTTACGTTGTAGGAATCCTTTTTTGTATAAGGGAAGGGCAGGTTACTGTATTACACATATGATTCCGTCTATATACAGATTGCTTACGAAGAGACAAGCGGCTGATCCTAGATAGCGTGAACAAATTAGGATCAGCTAGCAGTAGATATGTGCACGCAGCCGCCGTCGAGCTCTCCAGATCGCCGCGGTTATTACACCTTGAATAGGTTTAATCCACCCCCCCCCCCCCCCCCAACACACACACACACACACACACACGAGAAACAATGGCGGAATGCAGCAGCAGGCACGAGTAACCAGGACGGCGTCGCGATGCGCGGTGGAGACGGCGTAGGTCACGCACAGGTTCGAGATCGTCGGGTACAGCCTGCACAAGGGCATCGGCGCCGGCAACTCTGTCCAGTCCGCCTCCTTCACCGTCGGCGGGCACCAGTGGTGCGTTCGCTTCTACGTACCCCGACGGGCTCACCGGCGGCGACCAAAACACCACCGCCGCGGTCTTTCTTGAGCTGCTCAGCGCGAGGTCCCAGGTGCGGGCGTCGCGTTAGTTCAAGCTGTTCAACCCGAGCAACAGATCGCTGCAGCCGCCGCGGTCTCTGCTGGGTCTGGGCCACCTGGGCTTCGAGACACCGGTGGTGTTCACCACCATGGACACGACGGGCAAGGATAATGGTTTCCCTGTCCGCGGCGGCGTCCGTGGGTTACTGACGAGCCTGCTCGAGAAGTAGAAGTACTACGTGGACAACGACGATTGCCTCACCTGCGAACTCCATCTTGGCAGAACTCTTGACGCTGACACTGTTGCTGCTACACTATGCTTTGCTGACCGTTATTGTTGTAGGAACCTCAGAGCAGCTTGCGTGGAGTACATCAACTCTTCCAATAAAATGGATCATGTGAAGGCAACCCAGGGGTATAGGTACCTCAAAAGAGAATGCCCCATTGTTTTTATTAATATGTGGGAAAGGGCCACCAAACATCACAAAAGTTAGTTCTAGCACCACATATACATACATAAGAATTTTATTTTACTTTGTTGTTCGCATACATATAGTATATATCTAATTTTTCTCATCACCATAAAGAATGATAAAGACTAGATGAGCAACATGGCACAAAAGAAATAAGAACTCTCCAATCTACTTTTAAAGCTCCCTAGTTCCAGCTGATTAAAAATTAGATGCTCTCTAATATAATATCTCACGAATTGATTTAAAAGATGCTTTTGAGATTAATCGAGCAAATCTAGCACGTACTGAAGTCGGACTCAGCCTATAAATTAATCTCGACATCTCCAGTTGGAATTCTGTCCGCGGCCGATTCTAAAACTCCTTCCGGTTCGAACTCTGTCCGATCCGCGGCCGATCGTATAACTCCTTCCGGATCCCTCGAGCTATACAGTACCGCGTGAGAGTCGTATCTGCAGGTTACCAGATCGAGTCGCGGCAATGGCGTTCGATCTACCGCGGCCAACGACGAGGACGGCGTCCACGTGCACTCCGCAGATGGCGCAGGGCACGCACTCGTTCGAGATCATCGGGTACAACGTGCATCGGGGTCTCGGCGCTGGCAACTTCATCCGGTCCGCCGCCTTTGACGTCGACGGGTACAGCTGTTGGTCAATGGGTCAATGTACCACTAAAAAATCAAAGAATACTTGCTCCCACGGAATGTCAAACCCAAAACCCTAGATGCTACAAAGACTGTTGTAGCCACTCGGATACAAGCCATTTGACAGCCACTACAAGAAATCAGTCCTTTAGTGATGATGACTTTCATCACTAAATATCTATTTTTCATCACTATAACTACGTTGTGACGGATTTCATGTCATCACAAGGTCATCACTAATGTTGGCGTCACAATAAACTTAGTGATGAAATTTGTTTCATCACAAGTATTTTTTACTTTTGCGACAAATTAACTACTCACAAATGTCTTGGACTTTAGTGAGAACATTGTCGTCATAGTTTTAGGGTTAATTAGTGACATTATATTTGTCACTTTTTCATGTATTTTATGATAAATTTATTAATCACTATTAGGTAAAAATTTGTGACAATATACCGTCACAAATTCTACTTATCAGCTGTGATGATTTATGGTGTTACAAGTATACTTTTGTTACAAAAGATGATGTCACATAAAACCAATTTTATGTGATGAGGTGTACTTGTAACTAATATACATTATTATCTCAAATTGATTCCTCACTTATTATGCATTTGTGACCACCGTTCTCTCCACTAATTACAATAAAACATCAGTGAGAAAAGCTATGTTTATCATTTTTGTTGCAACCATAACTCAAATAATGTGCAGTGAAAATCATTTCAAAATATTTCAAATTGTAAAATAATAATTGAAGATGGAACAAATAGTAAGATATTAACAAACTTGTCTCGACATACTTATAAAATCATAACCTACAGCAAGCTCATAACACCATATCTTAACTGAGAAGAACCTAAAATACTAAAACTGAACTAAAGCCAATAACAAAAGGACTAAAGCAATCCTGAAATTTCAGGTTGGAGGAGTAGAATGAGCTGTAGCAATGCGTGCAAGGTATGAGTTCAATCTCTCCTCAAGTTTCTGATCCATCAAGCTCCATATCCACATTATGTGCTTCTACCGACTTTCTTTGGGAAGCAAGCTCTTCACGATGAGAATCAAGCTCATCTCGTAGCTGCATATTTGATTGAGTCAACAGTTGTACTTCTGCCTCCAGAGCAGCTGCATGTTTTTGGGCATTATAAGCACTTTGTTGAGCTATCTCAGCTTGTGCATGAAACCTAAACCTATCTTGAGCCACTTGGTTTACAGCAAGTACACCGACGCCATGAGAGTGAATTTTTTTTTCTACCTAAGACTAGAGCAAAATGCTTAACTAGAGGCACCGCAGCGGATAAGATTTTTTCTTGCTCTGTTTCAGCTATATTTTGAAGATTGGCCTGCAATTTTAGAGCACATATATAAGGTAACTAAAACCGTAGTGATTTTGAATGAGAAGTGATCAAATGTAATTATACCAATATTTGTTCTCCATCAGGAAGGGACCATGTTCCATCAGGCTTTTGATACATCGCCTGCCAAACATCCATTGCACTTGGCCAAGCCCCAGTCTCAGGATCTCTCTACAATTATGTTAAGAACAAATTCAATGTTGTAATCCTACAAATAATATTATAAATCTAGTTCATATAATTGGTAAATGCATGTAATGAGTAAGCTAACTAGATCATATGCTATTTGCACTATAGACTTTGTTCCAACAAGGGACTACATCTCTTGCTGTGATCTGTTCTGAGAGTTCTGTCTGCTCCTTTTCTGAAATTAGACATTGAAATGTAAGTGCAAAAGCAATATGAATAATTCTCATGATTTTAATGTCTACCTGAAAGTTTGCATTAGTCCATAGGTTATCAATCAATCAATTCCAATCCTGAGGTGCTACATCAGAAGGACGTTGTTTTGTTGTGCAATATATCTTGTATAGCGTGTGACACCATACATTACTGGCGCTCAACTTGTCGCATGACATAGTCATGGTCTGCAGTAGAAATCTCAGGAAAATTATCCTAAAAAATAGAATTAACGTGTTACAATCCATCTATACATATATATAAAAGAATTAAGACATGATTAATCGAATCACTAACCCTCAAAAAATTCCACATTGCTGTTGTGGAACCAGGGAATGTAGTTTCCATTTGTCTCCACTTTATAACCCTTAGGGGGACTCTTGCCTAATGCATACAGTGACTTCACTCTTGAAAATACTAGCATGGCTACCGCACACTTTGCCAAACTGTGGGGCAAAATGAATCTGTAATGGTGTTCCCTATGCTCTCAGCATTGTTAGTCTTTCAGTGATGGTTAACCCACGACCTCTCCTCTGTTGTTGTCGGCCTAATACAGAACAGAAGGCAATTTGAAATACATATATGCAACAATGATTGATTAAATGATTTGAAGTGTAAATTCATTGTACATCTAGGTTGTGCTGCAACGTTTTCGTGCAATCCATTTGTGGTCAGACCGGCTCCATGATCTTGTGTCACACCTGAGGTCACCAACTGTTCAGCTGATCGACAAGGTTGAGGCACCATCTTATCCTGCAAGCAAATATCAAGTAAAAACACAATATATATATATATATATATATAAGTGTTATATGTTATAGTCAATAGATAATATTGTAAAATCAATTATCTACATGGTACCACGTCTAGATATTTATGAGAGCAAAGTGTGTACTGTATTAGTAGATCGAAACTAAAATTTAGAATTTTTTATCTAATTAATGATGTAAGTTTATCATTAGTACAAAGAAAAATGATGGTATATTTTAACACTAGTTAGAAATAAATATTAACTGACATGCTATTTGTCAAAATTTGAGTTGTACAATTATGAAGTTTAGTGATAATGTGATTTTTTATCATTAATTATCAATTTTGTAGCGAGGATGAAAATATAAAATTGTCACAATAATAATATTGTGTAACCGTAAATTATTTCATTACTATTAATAATGAAATAGTGACGTTATGATATTGCGTCACTATTTTAATTGTCACCAATATAACATGTTGTGACGCTAAAATAATTTATCACAAATTCTAAGTATAATAATGACAATTCAGAGATTCATCACATTAGTTAGTCACTAGAAACATGATTTGTGATGATACATTATTTCATCACAAATTATGATGTAGATGGTGATGAAAATAGTTTCATCACAAAATTATGATGTAGATGGTGATGAAAATAGTATTTGTCACTACAATACACGTAACAATGACTAAGCAAAGTTTCATCACTAGTATCTGTCACAGAAAACCCAATTTCTTGTAGTGAACCAAAACTACTTGGACAATGTTATATAAGATAAGGCACATGCTGGCATTTATGTCAATGGATGCATGAAATAAATTAAGTGCACCGATAAATCCAGCTAGAGTTTCAGGGAGCATGATCTTATAATCAAGGATGTACCTTTGTCGAGGCTGTGGAGCCATAATTCAGCTAAAGAGGGGGTGCGGGATGAGAGAAATGCATGGAGCACAGGGGGGGCTATGGCCTCTGATTTCGCCCCTTGGCTCAGCCCTCTGCATCCAGGGAATGAGACATTCATCAAACTAAAATTGGTTATTACTGACAGAGCGTCTGGTAAAAGCTCATAGTTGTAATATCGATTGAGCATCCAATATAACTCAAATCATGCTTTAAAAAGTCACTTTGAAAACAATTTTTTGGAAAAGAATTTCTTCATAAAATATAAAATTATCAGTTCCAGGGAAGAGTAATTATATTTGTGTACATCTCAACTACTGCTATGCTGAACTAAATACAGTAAAAACAATGTAAAAAGTTCTCTAAAAGCACTAAAATTGACTCACAGTAAATCAGCTATTGCAAAAGTGGCCTACTACCTCCGTTTTTTAATTGTTGACACTTTGTAATACAAATTTATAATAAAAAGCATCAACAATTAAAAAACAGAGGTAGTATAAGATAAGAATAATTATCTAGACCTATTAATATTGACACTAAAAGATTTCTCAAAAAAAAATTGACACTAAAAGGTATAAGAACATATTTGCTGTTTAGTGCATCCAACAATGTGAATCATTGAACTGAACAATAATGGGGGTGAAGGTAGAAATCAATACGCCATTGAAACATTTTCAATTACATATGTTCACAGCTCAACAAAATGAAACTCTACCTGCTGCGTCACTTATTCTTGAAGTAATACAGAAGCTGATAATTCAAAATAACTTGGGGCGCAGTCGAGAAGCTCAGCATGTTATTAGGCTCTCCGGTTGTCACTTTAGTGTAAAAAAGAAACCTACAGTCGATTTACTACAAGGTTTGCAGCACAACTTCTGTCTGCCATCTCAAATTATTACTGAGACAGTACCATCTGATCTATCATTTCTGCTGAAAATACATCTGGAGCGAGACCATAAAAAAAACATCAATCTTTGAGAAATGCTTAATTAATTGATGCCAAATATTAAAAATGATCTCTGGGCAACTTCAAAGGAACTTTTAAAAGATGATTCATATTAGAAGAAACAGATAAATAACACGTAGCAAATTCTTAATAATGGTTGTCGATCATCACATACAAATGTTGTAGAAGTATCACCCTATACATGAAGCAACAAGCAGATGCAGCAAGTAGTACTTTGACTGTAACAGAAGGTATATGGATATATTATAGCAATTAATAGAAATATGATTATTAGCAGAAACAAAAGTAAGGCATAGTTAATAAAACATAGATGAGGAATTTAGCTCTATCATCTTGGTACAAGCAAACGATGATCTGATAAAAACTCATAGCTGTACTGTCGATTGAGCATCCAATATGACTCAAAACATGTTTTAAAAAAGTAATTTTGAGGACATTGTATTTTTTGGAAACGAATTTCTTCGTAGCACATACAATCTCTAAAAGAAGTGTCTATTCCTGGAAAGAGTAATGGTTGTACTATATCTTCTATACTCTTCAGCTGAACTAAATATGGTAAAAGCGACATAGAATGTTCTCTAGAAGCATTGAAATTGACTCACAGTAAGCTATTCCAAAAGTGACCTATAAAGATATGGCCTGCAACTATAAATTTATACACTAAATGATAAAAACAAAACATACTTGCTGCACCCAAATAATGTTTAATGCATCCAACAATGTGAATCATTTCAACTGAACAATGATGGAGGTGAAAGTCGACATCTGTGCGCAATCAAAACATTTTCAATTGGATATATGTTCACAGCTTAACAAAACGAAAATCGACCCGCTTGAGCAACTGACTCAATCCCAGGATGGGAAGAGGTCATTGTTCTTGAAGTAACACAGACGCTGGTAATTCAAAATAACATGGGCAAGTCAGAAATCTCTCAAGTTTTTTTTTTTTTGAGGAAATGAAATCTCTCAAGTTTTTTTTTTTTTGAGGAAATGAAATCTCTCAAGTTATTAGGTTTTTCGCAATTGGAAAAAAAATAGGTTTTACTTCAAAATAACTACAGCCGAGTTACTACAAGGTTTGCAGCACTTCAGCCTGCCATCTCAAATTACTGGTGCTGAAAGTCCATCTAGACCATAAGAAGAAAATAAGTCGACCTCTGAGAAGGCTTAATTGATGCACCATGAAAAATGAGCTCATAATATAAACAGAGAAGTGACATAGCAAACTGATAAATTCATAATCATGGTTTTGCCCATCATCAAATACAACTGTTGTAGAAGTATCACCACAAACATGAAGCAACAGGCAGATAAAGTTTACAATACCCAACCATGTCTTAAAAAGCATCTCTGGAATACCAAGGGAAATATCATCTATGGAAAATAAACAACAAGACATACTCATAACACACTCCTTTGATAAGGAAACCCAACTACCATACCTCCCTTTCCTTTTTGTTGACATTTGGACAGCACACAATCAGTGCAAAAAAATATTTTGCGCAGACTGATGTGTGTCGTAACATCAACAAGAAAAGTATGGAGGCATTATTAAGGATGAGCATCCTTGTTTTGTCGATGCTTGGCAACTTTCTCCCATGCCTCAACCAAAAGAGTAGGACATGCCCTTTTAAGGTACAGGTACCCTTGGCTTGCCACCACATCATTGGTTCTGTTGGAGGAGGCAATAAGATTGATGCAAGCCGCCTTGAGGTTGAAGCAGTTATGCTGGTCAGCAAGGGCAAGAGTGGTAGCAACCTGCTCAACATCAGTGAGGAACATGCAGAGGATGTTCTCACAGCTCAGCTTCAGGTTTTCCATGCCATACCTGTCAGCAGCCACAAGCAGGTGCTTGACGATCTCGTAGTTTTCAGTTGCGTCGCCGACGTCCATGGCAGGAAGAGCACCTGCGTATATGAAGTTGAGCAGTGCCTTAAACACTACAGGCTGCATGTCCTCGACGGTTATGCATTGGCCTGTAGCATCTGTCAACGTCCCAAACAGCTGTGCATCGAACACCGGGGACCGGGACGCTAGCAGAACCTTGTGCGCAGAGAAAAGCTCGTCTTTCACCTTGAACGTGACGTCGGTTCCTTTGTTCCCCTCCAGTAGCTTCCCAAGGTTGGAGGACAGGTCAGAGGGAGTTACCTGATGAGCTTGCTGAGCATTAAAGAACGCTGGCAGGGCAAGTTCGTCCTCCACCAGCTGGTGCCCCTTGATGACAATAAGGCTGCACTCGATCACGACGCCGTCGTTGCGCAGGTACGGAGACGCTTCGAACTCGGGCTTCGCCATGATCTGCATGAAGCCCCGGGCAGGTTCCACAACAGCAGCATCGTTGTTGTCCGTGGTGTCGTACACCATGGGCTCCTCGTCGCGGAAGTACAGACGGTGCCCGTTGATCACGTCCACCAGCCTGAACTCCACGCTGGCCCTCGCCTGGGTGTTGCCGCTCAGGAGCTCGAGGCAGAAGGCAATGCAGCCACCGTTGTTGGCTGCAGGCAGGTCGCCGTCGGGGTAGAAGCGAACGCACCAGTCCAGGCCACCGACGGAGAAGGTACTAGACCGCGTGAAGTGGCCTCCACCTTTGCGCCTCAGGAGGCTGTAGTCGGCGACCCTGAACATGTGGATGCCCCGCGCCGTGTCTGCTCTGCAGGTCGACTCCGTCATCGTCGCAATCGCAACAGCGTGGCTATGGTACGATGCCGCCATAGCTGCCGGGGCCTGGGGAGGAATAGCGGCGAGATCTGGAAGCTCTTTGCTCAGGAGGAGGCAGCCGGCGGATCTCAGACCGCTGAGGGTGAGTGAGGACTCTGAAGCAGACAGGGGGGCGATTATATAGCCGCCGACTGCTAATTTTAAGGCTGCAGCCTGGACGAAGGGCTGCGAGAGCCCTACTGGGCACCAGTGGTCTGCAAGTCGTTGGATGGGGGATTAACGTCCGGATGCACTGCGAAAATGACTGCAATCGCTGCCTTCTTACCAATTTTTTTGTTTTTGGCTCAGACAACTGACATGCAGATATCGTCGTCCCTAGCTTGGTTGGCGACGTCATCACATGCATTTCCTATCGTCATCACAGCCATAGTTGTTCACACTCTAATTTTCTTGATTAATATTTGCAGCCAACACCCTAGACAAGAAGTTTACCATACATAATATTACTAATACGATACATATATTGCATAGGATATTTTTGTAACTATAATTTTACACCGCTCGCCACCACCCACCGTGATTCTCTACCGCATGCCATTCTTCCCTAATCCCGCACGCTGTCGCCAACGATAACGCCTCACACGCTGCCGTTACGCCCCAAACGCACCGTCCGGTGTGGCTCGTCCCAAAACACATTTAACCGCCACTCCACTGTTCACACCACCCGGTACTCATCCCTAACCATGCGCCGCCAAAGCCTATCCATCACGAACACGGCGCACCACCGCCCCGCCCGTTGATATGTCCGCTTGCGCACCATTGGGTCTTCGTATTGCCGCAGTAGATTGACCATGTCAATATAAACAAATTACTACAACCTCAAAAAAAATAGGAACAATTAACTACTCTACCATTTAGTTTCTTCCAACAATAGCTCAGTAGTACAATGAAATAGTAGCCAAAAATACTGGTAGCGTCACTATTTACTACTAATGTTATCCACCATATATATAGGACCTCTAATATAAATAAGTTTAGATCTGGTCAAAGTCAGTTATTTCTAGCTTTCACCTACTACTATCTATAACAATAAATTGTGTTTTGAATAAATCTTTGGGGATTTTTTTTCATTAAAATATATGGCGCGGTGGCGCCGTGATCTCACGTACAGGACGGCTTCCACTAGTGATAATTGCCATTAATTGCCACCTTGGGAATAAGCTCTTCTAAACCTCCGTTGGGCAGTCGTAGGGCCTATATATTTTGATCACTGTGCTTTTTTAAATCCAATTTCTAAGAGTTTCAAAAAAACAAATCCAATTTTTGTGATCACAAATTATTCCAAATGTATCAGTTTTTTTATAATTTAAAAAACCCAATCTCGAGCAAGAATTAATTATAAATGATCAAGAAAACATTAACTGCTAAAAACATTGAGAGAAAACTACTAAAAAAAATGGAGGACTACAGTTTCTGGAAAACTAGAGTCTTCAAATAGCCCCATCGAATTTTTTATTTAAAGAACATCCTTAAAAACTACTAACTTTTAAGAAATTAGAGGGACCCAAGCAAGGCACTACTAGAAGCACCATCCACAACTCAAACTCCTATATCCTTTGGCTAATCTCTGCATGGTGCACGGTGCCTTTTTTTTAAGAGTCATGAGAACTGCCAAATCTTCAGGCATCTAAAATTAGGATGGCATGATTATATATTAGAATCAAATTTTTTTATGGAAATAAATTAAGGCTGTTAGGTGAAACAAATATACAGACATTTGGAGACCGGATAAAAAAAGAAAAATGAATCTTTATTCCAAAAATTATGAAGGCTGAATTCATTCAAAAAATAATTACAACCATTTTGTAGTGATGCTAGAAAGAGTAATAAAATATCAAGAAAAACCTCAGGATTGAGTAATCATATATTATAACCTATAAGACTATATAGCAGTAAATGGGGATCCTTTCAATCTAAAGATTGAAGCAAAATTAAATTCTGGCATGACATTTGGTCCAGCGCTCTAAGTGATGATCAATTTTCAATCACTGTATATTGTTGCCAGACGGAAACAAATTAAGTGTAGGAAGTTTTCTTGAGGTCACCTTTAGCTATTAGGAAGTCAATTATTAAATGATCGGAATAATATATGGTGACAAATTTGGCCAATATTCAACTTCACGATGATCCAGATTCTTTTACATGGATCTTACATGCAAGTGGTACTTTCTTGGTTCACTCCGATGTAGACAATGCGATGTTAATGCAACTAAAATCGAATATAAAAAAAAAAACTGGAATATCAAACACGCTAAAGATTCAAACTATTTCTAATGGAAGAAGCAAAAAGTAATGTTTCTGCAACAATATTGTAACACACATCACTTGTTCTTCAAGCGTTATATGGCTAGTTCTCTATGGCATTTCTAGTTTTATTAATACAGAATTAGCTAGCTACCCACCCCTTGATATGGCCTCTTATTAGCCCTCAGATCATCATCATGATTGAGAATTTCCTACATCAGTGCTTGATAGGAGATGATGTGGCTAAATCACAGCCATCTGGTAATAATCTGAAGGTTGATAATAGGTCATTTCATTGGGTGGGTATATATGTACCCCCTAGTAGCAAATCCACTTTCTTTATTAATATTGACTATAGTGTTCTACAGAATATTTTGTAAATTTGAAGCATTTTGTTGTTTAATTTACATTTCCTTGTGGTCGTCCAGTCTTCCACTACCGGAAACGCGTCATATGCCGAGCGCCGCAACTATGCCGAGGACAAAACCACGGCCACTCGGCATAGGGACACCTTTACCGTGAGCCCCAAAGAAAACTCACGGCACAAAAAACACTCGGTATACAACAAATTTGCCGAGAGCAAAACAAAAAACGCACGGCAAAAATACCTGTATGCCGAGAGTCCACGGGCGGCTCTCGGCAAAGTGCCCATCCCTGACCCTGTGCACCGGCCGCCGTCGGGTTGGGTAACGACGTTACACCTTTGCCGAGAGTCCTCCGTCGGGCTCTCGGCAAAAGGTCACATTTGCCGAGGGCCTGTTCCAGACTCACGGCAAAGACGATTTTTACCGTGTGTTTTGTGCTGACCGTCGGCAAATAGGTTTGTACTTTTTCCTTTTCTCCACTCAAGATTTTTTCTTGTGTACTGATATGTTATTTTGTATGTCATGTTAAAATTTTTTTTATTTTACATGCTGTTTCTTATATTTAGTGCATTAATTTCATTTAATTGATTTATTGGACAAGAGTCAAATTCGAACTACAAGTCTTTGTGACAATAATGAAAATGAATGAAAAAATTATAATCATGATTTGTTAATCCAATAATGTTTTAATCCAGGCTATGAAAGAAAAATTTGAACATATTATACACGAAACTTGTCCGATAACACGTTCAAAAGTGTTAAAATTCTAATAAAAGGAAATGAAGTTAAAAAATCATGAAATTTGTCGAGACATCAAGATAGCAAACACTGAGGTTATGGTAAAAAATTAAAGCAGTTTGGACGAAATGGCTATGTACGATGCTTAGAAAACGAAAAATCTCCGAAGAAGTAGATGAGAGTTGAGAGTAATGTATGAGAATTGGGAGTCAAAGCGACACCGCATGTGGAGTTTGACTTCAAATATTTTTTAATGGGTAATAGACATGATATAGTGTATCATGTGAATTTTTGAAAATTTTTATGATATTTTTGGTAATTTTAAAATTTATACAGCATTTATTATATTTACTGGAAAATTATATTTGCCGTGTGCTTTTAGGAAAAGCTCACGGCAAATATGTCCTTTTTGCCGTGAGCCGCCGTTAGACTCTCGGCAAATTTCGTAACGTTTTTATTTTAAATCGGAATTTGTTTGCCGAGCGCTAGATCGATTTTTGCCGAGAGTGTTTTGGGCTCACGGCAAACCATGTTTGCCGAGAGCTAGATCTAGTTTGCCGAGCGTGTTTCTCGCACACGGCAAAGTGGCTATATATACCGTTTCCCGCGCCCGCGCGCTCAACAAAGTTTTAGCCAAGTCTTGCGAGCGCGCGAGGTACTGAGCTCCGGCGCCCCCCCCCCCCCGGGCGCCGGTCGAGCGCCCCCCCCCCCCGGCCCGCCCCCCGCCCCCGGCGGGGAAGGCCCCCTCCCGCCCCCGGCCCGCCGCGCGCGCCCCTCCGGCGGCAGAGGCCCCCGCGCCCCGCCCCCCCCCCCACCCGACGGTCGGCGGAGGGCCGTCCCCCCCCCCCACCCCCCTCTCCCCCCGACGGCGGCGGAGCCCCCACGCCCGCCCCCCCCCCCCCCGGGGCGCCCGCGGCCGGCCGAGCCCCCCCCCCCCCCGCCCCCGGCGGGAAGGCCCCCTCCCGCCCCCGGCCCGCCCCGCGCGCCCCTCCGGCGGCAGAGGCCCCCGCGCCCCGCCCCCCCCCCCCCCGACGGTCGGCGGAGGGCCGTCCCCCCCCCCCTCTCCCCCCGGCGGCGGCGGAGCCCCCGCGCCCTCCCCCCCCCCCCCCCCCCCGCGGCAGAGCCCTCCACCCCGCCGGCCGAGCCCCCCCCCCCCCCCAAAAAAAAAAATTCTTGAGCTATTCAAGACTCCCTATTGCTGTGTAAATAGTTTGTTCAGCTTGTGAAAAACTTTCTTTTTTGTTCAGATTAATACTTCAAATATTGTGAAAGTTTTCTTTTTTGTTCATCTTGAATAGTTAAGGAAGAAATTTACCAAGTGCCACTGTAAATATAGATGATATCATATTTGTCCTTGTCAGTGGCACAAGTTGGCCCCAACTATCATTGAGACACCAATAGCACATCACACTACAAATTTTCTTGATGCATGTATAAAATTGATGTAATTTTATTACATATCTTTGTTGTTAATTGTCATTCAATATACAGCAACAACAAACAAGCCGTTTAGTCCCAAACAAGTTGAGGTAGGCTTATGTTTCTCATCATAGATCAATACTTCTTTTTGAGGGATTGTTATTTATTCTGAATTCATGACAACTTGAGTGAAGCTACATACAAGTAACTTAAGAGTTGATTTATAACTCCAAACATAAAAGATTAATACTTCTTTTGAGGGATTGTTATTTACTCTAAATTCGCATGTTGCTCATTTTGCAATAATTAGTGGTTCATGTAAATAGGTTTTTTAAAACCTATTCACCTGGTTATGTTAAAAATTACAATTGACACCATTTTGTTTCTTTTTTGACAGGAGCGGCCGTGTGCACCATCGTCGACGCTTCATTTCGCTTGAGAGCTAGGTGAGTCATAAAAGAACCTCGTGTCTTTGAATGTTCGTAGATCACGAAACCGAGTTAGGCGTCTCCCGTTCGAAAGAGATAGGGTTGGAGATATGCACATGTTTGCATATCTATAACTGTATCTGTTTCGAATTGTCCACGTTATGGACAGCCCGAGGACTCGTAGATGAGGTCAGTTTTCGTGGTCTACCCCGATCTGAGACAGAGTTTCGGCACCATCTTCCCGTTGTTCTCCGGATACACACTCTCTCTTTGTGGACGTGTATTTGGAGAACAGCGGGGAGGTGCTGTCGAAATTCTATCTTGGATAGGGGTAACCATAGAAAACTGACCTCATCTACGCGTCTTTGGGTGGGATTAGGACCTATCCTTACCTATTAGGTAGTAGGAACATCGTGTAGATTCAGTTGAATGGTTACATCACTTGTTGATATATATGTTAAGAGGATGGATGACCGTGAGTGGATGTACACGGGTCGTCCAAGCCCCGGTTCGTTCACGGATGAATGGATCGAGAAGACCGAAGCTTTCTTGGAACTGGCATTTGCTAAGGCGAAAGGAGCGCGCACGACTTGGTGCCCTTGTAGCAAATGTGGAAACACGCGTCTGAAAACCAAGGAGGAGATGGGTAAACATCTGGGCAGGAATGGATACACCACGAACTATTATCGGTGGATATACCATGGTGAAGCCGACCGTACGAGAGACGAGGTCGTTAGACAACGCCTCGAGGAAGTTGATGACGATGGCGGCGTAGCAGACATGTTAAATGACTTTGATGAAGCACGTATGGAAGAGGAGCCAGAGGCGTCCGCAAAGGCGTTCTACGACATGTTGTCCGCGGCACAGAAACCTCTCCACGTCCACACAAAGGTTTCTCAGCTAGATGCCATTGGACGCATAATGGCCGTGAAGTCTCAGTTTAGTCTGAGTCGAGAATGCTATGATGTTCTAATGACGGTCGTTGGAAGCTTCCTTCCGGAAAATCACATTATGCCAAAGAGCCTGTACGAGTCACAGAAACTCCTACGAGCACTTAAGATGCCATATGACCAGATACACTACTGTCCCAATAAGTGCCTCTTATTTACGAAAGAGCACGCGAAAGCAAATTATTGTCCAAACTGTGGTGCCTCTAGGTACCTGGAGGTAGACACAGATGAAGGTCAGAAGAGGCAGCTTGCGATCCCCGTGAAGATCATGCGGCACCTTCCGTTTATATCGAGGATCCAACGGCTCTTTATGACCGAGGAATCCGCGAAACAGATGACATGGCACAAAAATGGCAAACGATACAATCCTGACAAGATGGTCCATCCAGCGGATGGTGAAGCATGGAACCATTTCGATGATATTCATCGTGAGAAAGCTTTAGAGGCTCGCAATGTACGTGTTGCCCTGGCAACAGATGGTTTCAATCCTTATGGAATGGGTGCTGCTGCATACACTTGTTGGCCCGTTTTCGTTGTCCCCCTCAACCTCCCTCCCGGCGTCCTCTTTCAACGACAGAACATATTCTTGTCCTTGATCATTCCTGAACACCCTGGAAGTAATATGGGTGTGTTCATGAAGCCTTTGATTGATGAATTGGTCCGCGCTTGGGAGGAAGGGGTATGGACGTATGATCGAGCTACAAAGACAAACTTCAAAATGCATGTTTGGTACCACTACTCTTTGCATGACTTGCCGGCATATGGGATATTCTGCGGATGGTGTGTTCACGGAAAGTACCCTTGTCCAGTATGCAGGCAGCTCTGCAGTTCATTTACTTGCAGAAGGGTCGCAAGTATTCTGCGTTCGACAAACATCGACAATTCCTTCCTCTTGATCACGCATTTAGATGAGACATCAAGAACTTTACGAAAGGCGTGGTAGTTACAGACCCGCCCCCGCAGACTATGACAAGTGCCGCGGTTCGAGCCCAAATAGATTCTCTCAGGTCGATGCAGAAGAAGGTGGTTTTGTGGGATATAGTCAGCTACATATGTGGACTCATAAGTCCGGATTAGAGCGGCTCCCCTATTATGATGACCTTCTTCTTCCACATAACATCGATGTAATGCATACCGAGAAGAATATCGCCGAGGCACTTTGGGGAACAATTATGGACATTCCTGAGAAGACAAAAGACAACGTGAAGGCTAGAGTGGATCTGGCAACGTTGTGTGATAGACCAAAGCAAGTTATGCAGCCTCCTGCAGGCGGCAAGAATTGGAGAAAGCCTAAGGCTGAATTCGTCTTGGACAGGCCTCAAAGGAGGCAAGTGCTAGAATGGTTTCAATTGTTGATGTTCCCTGATGGGTATGCAGCGAATCTGAGAAGGGGAGTGAATTTATCTACTATGCGAATCAATGGGATGAAGAGTCATGACTTCCACATATGGATTGAGCGACTGCTTCCGGTGATGGTTCGAGGCTACGTCCCCAATCATGTATGGGAAGTGTTGGCAGAGTTGAGCTACTTCTTCCGTCAGCTTTGTGCTAAAGAGCTATCTCGAACCGTGGTCGCTGACATGGAAAGATTGGCACCTGTGTTGCTCTGTAAGTTGGAGAAGATCTTTCCCCCGGGCTTCTTCAATCCAATGCAGCATTTGCTTTTGCACCTTCCATATGAGGCACGAATGGGGGGGCCTGTGCAGGCCCGTTGGTGCTATCCAATCGAGAGATGTCAAAAGGTTCTTCGAAGTAAATGTAGAAATAAATGCAAAATTGAAGCTTCCATTGCAGAGGCATATGTTCTCGAGGAGGTATCAAACACCACGACAACTTACTATGGTGACAAACTTCCTAGCGTGCATAATCCACCCCCTCGTTACAATTCTGGCGAAAATGGTACCAGCCTCAGCCTTTTTCAAGGACAACTAGGAAGTGCAAGTAATGCGAGCCCCAAAAACTTGAATAATGAGGAGTGGCGCTCTATCATGTACTATGTGCTGACCAACCTCTCCGAAGTGGAGCCGTACATGCAGTAAGTCCTTAAAAACTTGTTAACTAAAACATCATAATTTCTCATGTAATCCCTTTTGATTGTCGTTCTGACAGAGAATTTCATCGCCGATTCTGGTGTTCTTCAAGGAAAGCTACCCCGCAACAAGCTGAGACCCTTCTTAGACAGGGTGCGGGGGATGGAAAGCCTGATTTCATTTCTTGGTTCAAACAAAAGGTATTATGCAATGAATGTTGTACGTTGTTTGACAAAGCAAATTGGTCGTGCGTCTCTGATGTAACGATCTTTCGTCCTTGAGCTTTGCAGGGTCAAACTGATGCGTCTATGAGTCCCGAGTTGAGACAGGTTGCCGATGGCTGTGCATATAGAGTCATGTCATTTAATGTCTATGACGTGAATGGATATCGCTTTCATACAACAAGACATGAGCACAGTCGCCCGAATCGTAGAACCACTAATTCCGGGGTGTGCACACCCGGCGAAGATGGCGTCGATTATTATGGAAGAGTTGAAGAGATATACGAACTCACTTTTTATGGTTGCAAACCTCTGAAGCCTATCATATTCAAATGCCGGTGGTTTGATCCCGCACAAACCAGACACACTCCTAATGTCGGTCTAGTCGAAATTCGACAGTCATCCGTCTACCCAGGAGACGATGTCTATATCGTGGCTCAACAGGCCACCCAAGTTTACTATCTGTCATACCCGTGTCAAACGGACGCCCGGCTAAAGGGTTGGGATGTTGTGTACAAGGTATTACTGAAAGGTAGGCTACCTCTTCCAAACGATGAAGACTACAACAACCCAAACACAAATGACGTAGAGTTCTTTCAAGAAGAGGGGCTACAAGGGAGTTTTGAGATAAACTTAAACGAAGCGATCGCAATGCAAGTAGACATTGATGAGGACGCTGGAGATGAAGTAGAAAATATGATGGACTTGCAATTACTTGAGCGATTACAGTTAGGGATTGATGATGATGACGGCAGTGCTCCTTCGAATGATATCGAGGAATATATGGACATGGCTGATAGTGATGATGACACTTATGATCCTGCCAAACCCGATTATGATGACTACTTCTGAAACATGTAATGCTACATAATGCAAATATATTATGTTTTGTTTACTTTGTTTTTCTCAGATTATATACATCATGCTTATTATTTTGTTTACCTCATGCTTATTATTTTGTTGAATTGTATTGCAGGTAATTGTTCAAAGATGGTGGGCGGCATGAGGAACGTGCGCTCGTTGTATCAAAAGATAAGGGGACAGCGAGCTGATCAGTCGGAGGGGAGCACGAGCCGAGGGATGAGCAGGAAGAGCCGTCCTTCTTTTCGTGAGCCGTCGCCTGATCCAGAGTACGAGGAGGAGCAGGAGGCGGAGGAGCAGCAGTCCTCAGAGGAGGGCGAGCAGGGGGAGGGGGGGGAGGAGGAGCACGAGGAGCACGAGGAGGGGGAGGAGGAGGACGAGGAGGAGGAGGGAGAGCAGGCGACAGGGAGTTGCAGTAACTCTGTTCCGCCGGTGTGGCTGCGAGGTCCTTCCAGACTACCGGATCGTCCGATCCCTCCTGAGAGACGACCGATGATTCGACCCTCTGGAGATAGGTAACTAACTTTAAATGTTTCCACTTCATTTTCTATTTTAAGAATCGGACTCGAAACTAATAATCTTTCTGATTCACTTGGGCAGGTATTGGAGGAAAGTGGCGCCAGGTTGTCACGCGCGCAAGGTGAACGGCATATTGGGCCTTCTGTTGAAGGCCCACTTTCCTGGCTTGGTGACGCATGCCGGAGTGACGGAACCGGCCTACACTTGGGAGCACTACAAGGTCGTCCCTGATCGAGCAGATCGGGATGGCAGGGTGTTCGCTAACAAGGCGGCGCGGGTCACCGGCGAGCTGTGGGTAAGTGTTCCTCTCCCTACAAGGGTCAATACATCGCTTTACTAGTCTTTTTTGGATTCATGACTGCATACATGTTGTCAATGTGTATAGGATTTCTTCAGATGCCAGGAGGGTTACGAGGATAGGGCAGCTGTTGTGGCCAACGCCGCCTGCCCGAAGCTGGTCACGGACATGCACCACGAGGCGCGGATCCAGGCGATCGTGACCTTCCACGGTTCGTACCTTGGTGAGAAGGTCACGAAAAAGCAAGCTCGACAGATGACGCTCACTCGGCAGCAATACCTGCAGGTACATGCAAAACGTTAATAATGATGTATGTACTCTAATAGTATGCGCATTAAATTTGATCTTCTTATAAGTATATATTCTTAATGACGTGTAGGTAGTTCCGAGCTGGTGCGCCGCGCATGTCCGGTGCTGGGAAGTGATGGTGGACAAATGGTGTTCCCCCGAGTGGTTGGAGGCGCACAACGCCGCTCGAGACCGACGTTTGCTGATGACAGGTGCACCACACCATCAAGGCAACCTTAGCCTTGAGGAGTACGGGGAAAGATGGGTACGTGACTTAATTTCTGTATTGTAGTGCTCAATTATGCATACTTTCTAACCATCTTGCTGTTTTTGCGCAGTCGGCGTCGCACGGTGGCCAACCATGTGGACAGTTCAAGGCTTGGGTTCTGTCCCACAAGGGTAAGGCCACCGCCGACATTGACTACAACCCGGAGGACCCACCTGAGGCCTACAGCAACGCGAGCGTCCACAGCCGCATAAGTCAGTACACCGACGTGGCAAAGAAGATCCATGGTCCTGAGTACGACCCTAGCACTCAGGACCTTCATGGAGAGGTTGTCATGCTGGCGGGAGGTGGCAAGAAGCACGGACGCTACATGATGGGCCACGGCACGCTTGACACGTCAAGCACTCCTACTCTCTCGCAGCTTCGAGCGAGGAGTACGAGCTCGACCCCAGCCGTACGTCCACGGCCGACCACGACGCAGCACCAGGTGGATGCACTCAAGGTTAGTTGTGTTTCATTTATCGCTACATGACTCTTAAATTCGTATCTTTGCATTGTAATATTTGAGTGACATGTTGTAGGCCCAGCTCGAACAAGAGAGGAGGCAGAGGGAGGAGATGGCGGCGACGATGGCGGCCCAGCAGCACCAGATGGAGCACATGATGCGCTACATGCAGATGCTGAGCCAGATGGGTGGTGCACCGCCGCTGCAGATCCCGATGTTCCAGCCACCTCCACCTCCATCTCCTCATACACCTCCTGGGGTATGAGTGCTTTTACTTCATTTTCTTCTTCTTTTTGGTCTCCTCTGTTGCGTATGTCTCACAAATATTTTTTCTTCTCTATGCAGACTGGACGTTCCGGAGCAGCATCAAATGAAGAGATCCACGACTCACAGGGATCACAGTTTCCGCCTCCGTGAGTGCTGTGTGCATTTTGTCACTTTCTTTTTGTTGTTGTAGGACTTGGACTTGAACTTGAACTTTTATTTATATAGAAACCACTTGAACTTGTACTTACACTTGTTTATGAACTTGTGTTGCTGAATTATGATGAGTTATGGTGTTCGTATGGTCAATATGTGATTTGTGGTGATTTGTGATGAGTTTTGGTGCTATATGGTTATATTTGGTGTTATATGGTGGTATATTGTGAGAAATGGTGATATATTGTGAGAATTAGTGATATATTGTGAGAATTGATGATATATTGTGAGAATTGTTGATATTGGGTAATCTATGTGATATCTTGTACTTTCTTGATATATTTTTGATGATGTAAATGTCTGGAATTAAATAAATAAAAAAAAACAGAAAATTATGGTCACTTTGCCGTGGGCTTTCTGGGGCTCTCGGCAAAGTGACCCTAAACTGCACCTGGGCACATCCCTTTGCCGAGAGCTCCAGAAAGCCCACGGCAAAAAGACCACTCTTTGCCGTGGGTCGCAGAAGGGGCTCACGGCAAAATTAGATACTTTGCCGTCGGCCGCCAGGAGAGCTCACGGCAAACAGGAGATATTTGCCGTGGGCTCTTCCGTTTGGCTCACGGCAAAGGTGCCGTTAGTCGGCGGGGCGTAGCGCGGGTGGTCTGCGGGGCCCAAATCTTTGCCGTGTGCCGGTATGGCTCTCGGCAACATGTATGCCGAGAGCCCGCGTTTTTGCCCTCGGCAAAGCGTGCTTTGCCATCAGCCGATAAGCCGTGCGGAGTTTGCCGTCGGTTACGCACGTTAACATTTTTGCCGAGAGTTTTTGAGTCTTTGCCGAGTTCTTTTGGCCCTCGGCAAAGCAGCTGTTTCCAGTAGTGTTCAGTCTCATTCTCGTCTACATTTTATGTTGTTTATGGAAGAGAAACTCCCGTATGCTAGTTGCCCTAGGGAAGCTACGTACTCCTCCCTTCGCTAATGTTTGTCGTTCCAGACTAATAAAATGTACTAAAACTAACCTGTAGAGTGCTGTCATAACGACAGAAAAAAAAACGGATGAGTACTAATTTGTGAGGGTTATACATTAGTATACAACATTATATTAAAGAACCGTGTAAGAAATAAAAAAACATAATTACAGGAAAAATCACTTTATTGATATTGCGCCAAGCAGCATCTTATAATTAAAGGACTATATGTGGCTTCTATCCCTGGGCCGTGTGTGACCTTGAAGGCGGCGGACTGGAGACAACGCCACGTGCTTGTTTCTAGTGTCACCGCACAACGTATGGATAGGAGCTATAGGAGGAGTTGAAGCTTGACCATTGTTTTCTTTTTTGTAATCCCAGTAGTGCTCACACATAATCCGATTCTCAATCCCTCAAATGTTTTGAACGAGTTGGATCACTCACAAATGCATTTAAAAGCCTATATTTGGATACCTTCATTTTTTTAAAGAAACTGATTTTTAGAACATTTTCTCCAGAATTTGGTTCTAAGAGATAGGTGGGGTTAAAAAATAGGTGGAGGTGGTAGCAAAGTGCTTTAGGTATCAAAAAATAGTCAAAATTAGTGAGTCTTTCGTGAAGTAATAAAAATATGGTAGGCTAAATTTCTTGTTTCAACTATACTGAAAACTGGTTACTGGAAATCAGGAACGAAATGATCTACCTAAAACCATATTTCAGTCTTATAAAATAAAAGGACCTTTCACTGGCCTCTTTGTTTCACCTTTAGACTATGGAATCTGGATTATGGATTCTAGACGAAAATCTGAATGTCGTTGTTTGTTTGGATTCCACAATATATATAGCTTCAGTACTCTGTATTGCATCTTAATGGGAAAGATGTAAATAAATTTGTACCATAATCTGACAAAGGGCATGTTTAATTGCACTAGGGATTGTGAGAATCTATTGGATCATCTAAATTTATGAAAAGCTAAATTGTGTAAAAACTATGATGCAAAAGCTGAAAGATACGAGTGATTGCTAGATTCTGCACTCAAGCTTTTGTGTGTTGAGTGAGACAAAAGCTGGCAAATCTAGGCTATAGTGGATTATGAGATTTTTTTTTATTTTGGAAGGTTTCACTAATAAAGTCTATGCTAAATCTAGTCTGTTGGTTTACACTACAGCCTACAGAAGCAGAATCCCAAAATCTGTGCTGGAAACAGAGTTACAACTACCTCTATCACGATTGTACGATGATAAGAATCTAGAGGTGTAGATTGTAAAATTTTAATTTCTGTAATTTGGAGTGTTTGTTTCACAATCCAGATCGTAGAATTCAGATTCCGATCTGAAGGATCAAAGACTCCCATAGGTGGGTTGGGCCGAGCTGAGTTGGCAACTCTTGATGTAGAATGGTTTTTGGTCCTTCAACAGTACGGTGTGGGTCATTCAAAACATGAATGAGCGATGGCTTAGCTGTCGATTTTGACAGTCCGGAAGAATGCAACAATAATGGACAAGACACATAAGCATGAATGTCCATCTGGATTTTCATAAATACGGGAACTTGTGATCCAAACTTAATTTTATTCTGCAAAATTCGAGGGGATTCCCCTACTGTATATTAGCTGTACTTTATCCGATGTCAAGCTTGGATTCCCTCTGTAGGTTTCTGTTTCCAGCATTGAAGATATATATTACAGTGATTTACTAGAATTCTCCTGGACGCAATCACACAACTTCCATATAGCACGGGTCTGGAAACCGAGTTTCCGTCATTACTGTGAGAATCCACATTGAAAAACCAAGTGACTACTCACTCCAAGTTGGTTGTGCTCTGCTCACTATTCACTTTAGGCACGCCAAACCTCTTATGCTGGAGAAAGTTCCTTGTATTCAATAATTAACAAAGGAGCTCGAAAAATACTTTATAGTGACAGAAAGATATCAAAAGCCATTGGAAGAGTAATGGAGCCTGAACCTTTGCCAAATATGAGACGATAAGCTTGTTTTGAGGAACAAAGCCCTGATCCATATATGTCCCATCAATCATTCTCATATTTCTCCAATCCCAATTATTTATCCTAAGCCAACTCTGCAAGCTCTGTGAAGCATCACTGATACTGAGGTAAAAGAAATAGGTTGTTGTATCAAGACAGCAACATGTACAGTTTGACTCTAGCAATATAGCATAAGAGAAGAACTGTGGACAGAGCAGTGGTAAAAAGGATCCAAAATTCCAAATCCTGCCGAAACATGCTTGCGTACCCTTGCCACTGCCTAGGCATAATCTCTAATGTCAAAGCTTACAGAAGCTCGACACCTATTCGATGCTTGAGGCGAGGAGTAATAAGGTTGTCAAATCAAGTTCATCACCAGAGAGCACACACTCTGTAGAAAAAGCTGAAAGACCAAGAACCGTGATAGTGTTGTTTGGCGCTGCTGGAAGCTGCAGCTTTTTCAGACTCTGTATTAGGCCTAAATAAATCTAGACTAAGTACAAGGATCAAGGCCCTAGTGCCAACCTTAATGATCCTAGAAAATAGGCATGATCTGCACCTGGATCTAGGCCACAAAGGCACAAACTACCTACTGTTGACTAACTGAAAATAGAAAATAAAATCTAACTAACTGGACAGACTCGACCAACACAAGGTTACCTATCACCAATTGGTTAAAATCTATTGATTTATATTTTAAAGCATGAAACTTACACTGCATGAAGATTCTATGCCTTGGTTACCTGCCGTCTTGAAGTCTATTCTTTTAAAAGAGCTCTAGCTCTTCACATGTCACATCCCTTGCCATCATGATAATATCCAAGTTATCATTTAGTTGATCAGATGATCTCCAGATGTAATCCAAGAAACTCGAGGAGAACTCAAATAAGCGTTGTAGCAAATATACAGTCAGCTAATTATATCATCAAGCATTCAAGCTCATTGCTAGTTAATGTAGTTCAACTGTTTAATATTACAGAAACTGTTATATGATAAATTCTAATTTAAAGAACTTGCAGAACAATAACTAAATCATTTAGTCTTAAGTTTTAGAAATAATCAAATTACAGAGTTTATATAGAATAATAAAATTATTTTTTAATCTCAGTGATAGTAAGAAAATTAGAGTTATTACCAAATCAAAGTTAAAAGTTAATTAACAGATGCAATCAGCACACACTTTACAAAACCTACTCCCTTCCATAGGCACAAATTGCAAGTCGTATTTGTATATTGATTACATTTCTACCTTGTATCACAAGCTGAGGATTTCTCAAAAGTCAAAACTGAATAAGTTGGCAAACAAAATAAATAGGTGAGGGCGACAAGCATATGCTTTCATGATCTAAACAAAGATGTGCAAAAAAATTAGAAACTGTAGTGAAAAATAAAAATATCTCCTCATCGATATTTCTGGTAGCATGCTTCAATAAATGAATGTGACCACGGATACCATCAATCCAGCATACAACTGATCTCTGAATTGCTAACTTTGTCTTGAGAAAAGATGCACATAAAAATAAAATAAGAGACAATGCATTATTTGCTTGCACATCAACCACACAGGTTCACACAGGATGACAAAAACTACATCAGCCGCATAGCTTAGTATAGCTGTGAACCATCACTCACACTGCAGTCGTACAAATGGAAACAATCTACATTGTTCTACACAATAGTATAGAAACCTAAAGGACTATCTATCTCCCACCTACCAGGCATCAAGTAGACTAATAATTCATAAGTTAAATATGGATGAAATTCAACACCCTAAATCTTGTGAGACTTGGCTGATTTTTCCCACATTTCCACAATGATAGAAGGGCATGCTCTTTTTAAGTGCTGATAACCTTCACTTGATACCACATCACCCAATCTACTCGATGAGTTGATAAATCCAATGCAAGCATCTTTGAGATGGCTGCAATCATGCTGATCAGCTAGTGCCAAAATGTCTGCAACGTTCTCAACACCAAGTTTCTTTGCAAGCATGCTCTCACAGATTACCTTCATCCTTTCCATGGCGTACCTGTCAGCAGCCACAAGCAAATGCTTAACAATTTCTTCCTTCCCGTCTCTATCAAGGTCATCCATCACTGGCAATGTATCCTTGTAGATGAAGTAAAGCAAAGCCTTGAAAACACAAGGCTGCATATCTTCAACAGTTATGGTCTTCGTGTTCTTTACAGCCATCGTTCCATAGAGCTCAGCCTTAAAGACTGGTGACCGCATTGCGAGCACAATCTTGTGAGCATGGAAAATCTCTCCTTTAACCTTGAACTTTACATCTGATCCCTCCTTCCAATTTAGCAAGTTCCCAAGATTATCCAATAGGTCCGACGGAGCCACTTCAATATCACAGATTGTTTTTGATGTGGTCACTACCGTCTCTGTGGCAACAGTTATGTCGCACTCTATCACCAGGCGATCGTTTCGCACATATGAAGATTCCAGTAAGTTGATCTTCAAAAACGATTCAACGCCCAGCAATCGCATCGATTGCTGAACACCCCATCCTCACTGAACACTGAGGACGACAGACCAGTAGCCTGGTCAACCAGCCTGAAGTCGAAGAAAACACATTGATTCTCAGTTGTTTTGCTCACCATATTGAGGAAGATGGCCGCATGGTCCTTCAAATCAACCTCGGAACCTTTGGGATAGAACAAAATGCGCCAGTTCTGACCGCCTCCGGCAAATGTGGCGGACATGATGGGCTCGTAGGCAGAGGTGAGGCCCTTCTGCATACTGTAGTTGTCTATCTCAAACACGTGCGTGCACCGCTCCGTCTTCGTGCAACTCCTCTACGCTGTCCTCCTCTCTGGTCTCCCGGCTTCCACCATTGCCAGCACTTCGGAGGAGAAACAGAAGGCAGAGACGGTGGGAGCAGAGACGTCGAAGGGGGGAATTTTCTTTTGCTTGCCAGCTCAAAAGGCGCAGATCAGCGCGGCCGGCAGTGTGGGAAGGTCAATGAAAGGTGGATTGGAAGACGGCGGCCGGCGAGATTGAGCAGAGGGGGTTGGCGGCGTAGGCCCGCCGGCGAGCGAGTTGGTGAGGTTAGGGTTTGGTGGGGCGAGACCGCGAGACTAACAGACTAAATGAACTGTTGGGAATTTTCTTTTCTTTTTTTCTTTTTTGGGGGTTTTTTGCGGAGAAGAAGTCAGGCTAAGATTTCCTAGGACCCACCTGTCATTGCGGGACAACGTCAATGACTTGTTTAGAAATTGGTTGACGCGAACAAAAGCAAAATCAGAAGATTGAGGGTAAAAGGTGGGATCTTACCAGTTACCATATTGATTATTACTATTACTAGTTTGGTTAAGAGGTCTGAAAAAGTTGTTTCAAGGCTTCAAGCTGTGGGGCATAGGTTAGAAACTTTAAAGCTGTTTAACTGAACAGTTCTAGCTTGTTGGATAAAAGCTGATGTCAACGAGTTTTGCGCGTCATCTGATTACGCCAATCACAAACGCAAACAATGGAGCATCTCTTCTTAAGGTGTTCCTATGCAAAAGACTTTTGAAAATTATTGATCAAATAATCCATGATAATGGCCCTGTTTGGAACCGTTTCTTTTTAACGAGCTTTGGTACTAAATTCACTTCCTCTCATCCCAGCTGTGGGAAGAATTTGATATCTAAAGAGTAGTTGTTTGGCGGTTGGCTTTTGAAAGTGGCCGATTTTTTTCTCTTGAGCATGAAAATGATAGTTAGACATGTTTGATTGCTAAATACCAATGTCACTATTTCATGAAAATTTGATAGTTTGAAATAAAAAGATAAGAGTTTGAAATAAAAAGATAAAGACATGTAGATTATAGACATCGTTTTGCACAGTTCGAGATTTGCTTTTTATACAAATTGCCAAGATAAAGGTAGCAGTTTGGCACGTCAAACGAAATCAGAATTTCCACCGGACAAAAAAAAAATCTGAACTAGCAGATCGTAAAATTGAAAAAGAAATCACAAAAAAGAAAAAATCAGCATCACTCCATCCTGCACAGCTCGGATCTGAACAACTAATAGCATGCATATTCAATTCGGACTCCATTTTCAATCCCACACGAAGGAGAAGTGCAAGAAAAATTGCCATTGGAGGTCGCTTGAGGAAGGAGGCCAGTCCGGGAAAACTTCATCTCTCTCAAAAACCCACTGGCAGTGCCTTTGGGTATGGAAACCATCATAATCATGCGTTGGATAATATGGAAGGCAAGGAACAGAGGCATATAATTGATAATAACGAGGTGACAACAATATTGCAGTGCAACAGAAATTTTAAAAAGGATTTTGCCATGGTTATCCATAGGGAAAGCAGCGGCATAAAGCACAATTTGAAGAATGGCTACAGCAACTAAATTAACTCTGCTTTTTTCTCTGCATTTCCTCTTTTACTTGTAATCTTTTTTGTCTCTACTCTTTTATCAGTTTTAATATAATATTAGAAGGCTGAACCGGCATGGCTTTGCTCCCACCATATTGATTCAACCTTTGTGGCTCTTTACCGTTATGACAAATGTCCTGCCACGTGTTGCAACGGTATTTATCGATAAAAAATTGATATGCAGATTTTAAATTAATTTTTTGATTAAACCATAACTTTATTTTGGAATATGTTTAAACCATCGTGTTCCTTACTATTACCAACAAAATGAAATCCCACATGATACACATTTTCAATCCAACAATTGAATAATGAAAGTTAATTGTTTAAGTAATTTCTATAAATTTGATTCTTTTTATTTTTTAAAAAACATATTCTAAATTTTATTTAAACTCTGCACTTTAGTCAACTTTATTCAAAATTCATCTCCTTTAAAATCTCACTGTCAATTTATCCCGAGCTGTTTTATTCTTAAATCTAACACTCCTCTTTTAGTCTTTACAATCTTTTTTTAAAAAGAAAACCGTATAAGTTTGTGTGCTTCTATTTTTTACGATTTATATATATAATCTTTTCAATACATATATATTTTTATATAAAATTTATTAATTGTTTTAGGAGCGCGGCGGAGCGCGGCTTAGCCTATATAATAGATACAACAAGGGCTGCGCTAGTTCGCCGCATGGCACGAGCTCATGCTCGCGCTAGTAAATACTGAAGACGTTTTTTATTTGAAAAAAAAATAATACTGAAGACGTTTCATCTATCTTCCTGAAATGAAAACCCATCCTAAGAATTCAAGAGTTTGGACGCAAAATGTGAATTTTCATTAACTGTCAAACATTTTATTATAAAATTCATATTTAAGGTCAATTGACATATACTAAATTGGCAAGACGATAACATTGAAATGTAAACTGAATAGCATTGCTCAATGAACTGCAAAAGCATGTAATGTACTTATGTTCAGATACTTATTTCCATCACTATTTTTTTTAGAGAAAAGGCCTTAACCCTATTTTAATTGAAAGCAAAAATATTGAGTCACTGTGTTACCAGTTTATTTACAACAAGCATTCATTACGCTTGCAGGACACTTGCAACTTACTGATCTATTTAGCCGAATTTCAAAAAAACAAGAGAAAAAGGCCACCCTGTAGCGTGAACCAAAAGATAGAGATAAAAGCAACCATTTCCCACCACTACTCATTTAGCTAATTTTCCATCACTATTCAGTATTCACAATGACTGACTAGTTTCTGAAAGCATTATTCATTAACACTGGACAGGCAAACAAAAGGACATCATGAAAGCAAACTACAACAGTAAATGCATTACCAGAATGGAGATCAGACCAACATAGAGAATGTTACTGCACTACCATTGATTCATATAGGGTGCGGCCTTGATCCATCATCAGTTCACAACATGACAGACGCACATTTCACAAAATGTAATTTTCTTCCCCAGAACACCACTAAAACAAATGGATCATGCAACTTCCACCAAGAAGGTTACTATAAGTAAACTAACAATTGATAAGTTAACCGAAGATGAGGTCAATCTCCTAAACCCTGACTTCTCCAATATCTCTGCAATGACATCCGTGCATGCTCTTTTGAGGTGTGCGTAACCCTGGCTATCAACCACGCTACCCAGGCTATTTGAGGAGTCGATAAATTCGATGCAAGCATCTTTGAGCTGGCTGCAATGATGTTGGTCCGCTAGAGCTAAAGTAGTTGCAACGTTCTCCACAGTGAGTTTCTTGCTTAAGGTGCTCTCGCAAATCACCTTCATCCTTTCCATGGCATACCTGTCTGCAGCGACGAGCAGATGCTTAACCATTTCTTCATGCTCATCTCTGTGCAGATCCTTCATTGCCGGCAACGAATCGTTGTAAATGAAGTGCAGTAACGCCTGGAAGACAGCAGGCTGCATATCCTCAATGCGCAGGCTTATGTCCTTTCCACTCCTATCACTCATTGGGCCGAGGAGGACTGCCTTGAAGACCGGCGACCGCATCGCAAGCACAATCTTGTGGGCATGGAAAACCTCATCTTGAACCATGAATGTCACATCAGCTCCCTCAGCGGATTCCAGCAATTTCCCAAGATTACCCAACGCGTCTGAGGGCGGCACTTGGATCTCACACATTATCTTGGATTCGGACACTGATACTCCCAAGATAACAGTGAGGTCGCACTCTAGCACAAAGCGGTCGTCCCGCACGTACGTTGCTTCTAGCTCGCTTCTCTTCATGAAGCGTGCAGTCCCTGTGGTCGGGCATTCCTCTTCCAACACGCAAGTTCCAGCGCACACTAATGACGAAACACCGGTCGCCGGATTGAGTAGCCTGAAGTCGTAGAGGACCCCTCACCTTGCTGGTGGTCTCGCTCAGTAGGAAGAGAAAGATGGAGGCGTAGTCTTCGAAACCATCGTCTCCGTCAGGGCAGTAACTGATGCGCCAGTCGTGGCCACCGACGTTGAAGGGGGCTGAGTCGATGAACTCGCCGACACCGAGGCCCTTCAGTAGGCTGTATCCGGTGACCTCGAAGATATGCCTCCCCCGCGCCGTCACCGGGGCGCATCTCGATGCCATACTAGTTATCCACTCCTGCGACGCCGCCATTGATGGAGCCTGCGAGGAAATAGGACAGACAGCGAGCGGAGACGGTTGGGAGCGGCTGCGGCGGAAAAAGGTTTCTGCCGACGAAGAAGGGGCATCCGGCACACAGGGTGGCGAAGGGGCGGCGGGCAACGGGCTGAAGAGGTGGCGGCGGGCAACGGGCTGAAGAGGTGGCGGCGGCGTCGGCCGAGGAGCGGCGATTGGGGGTTACAGGGTACAGCAGACGGGGAAATTGGGGTCCCGTTGTTTTTTCATTTTCAGATGGGGAAGGAACAATTATGTTTTGGGCAAATTGGTTTTTTTAACCCTGTTTTAAAGCTCTATTGCTAGTTTGACCTATTTTTTCAACTTTGCTTGTTTGACACTGTTTTAAAACACTGTTAAATTAACCCTATTAGAGTCATTTTTTCAACTAAGTATTTCAAAACAGGGTTAAATTAGTAAAATTGAAAAAATAAGGTCAAACGAGCAATGTTTCTTATGTTTTTACGCTATTTTTAATTTTAATTTTGCTTTTACCACACTTTTTTAGGTAGTACATAGTTTTATCCGCAATTTAAAAAACGAAGCCACACTTTATCCTGACTCTGTTATAGAGCTAGTTAATTGTTTTAAATCAACTGTATAAGATAAGAATATCATTGATTATAGAGAATGTGAAGAAAAATAAGATTATCTAGAACCGACAGGATTGAGGTGTAGGACACCGTTTGTTTGCGTATTTTATTGTTAGGCACCCTTTGTTTCAAAATTAGCTACAGGACACTATGAATCAATAATATTTGTCTTAGGACATTAACGCGCAAAAAAGGTACTTTCAAACATTTTACACACAAGATACATGACGATTCAAATTTTTTCATAAATATTCAATTTACATTATCTATTTACATAATTTTTTATAAAAGTAAATTCAATTATTTGGATAGTTCGATCTAAAAAGTAAATATTCTTTTAAGTTAAAAGTCATACAAACAATGCGGATTTCACATAGTAAGGCTATTATTTTAGCATTTTAGCAGGGGATGGCACTTTAGTCCCTTGTGATTTATTCCTTTTCCCTCTGATGATCTCAAAAGCAAGAAGTTGATCAAAGAGATCTTCAGTCTAGTATAACGTTACCTTTTATAGGTTACTAGCGCGATGGACGACCATCGGCCCAAGGCCTGCCCACGCGAACCGATCGTACGGAGACGGACGCGTCGATCAGGGGAGGTGGCCACGCCGTCGGGAGGTGACACGTCGCCGCCAGAAGCCACCCACGTCGGCTAGATTAACAGGGGCGTCGAGGCCAGCTGGTTCAGCCTTGTTATATTTTGTATTAAGTTTTCCCTTTTTTATGGATTATCTACTTTTCAGTCACCTAAATCGTTTCAGGCGACGTGAATGACAAAAACAATGAGCAGGTGCATTCCGCGCGCGAACAATCAACAGATTGAATGCATCGCATGAAACTTCAAGCGGATAACAAAGAGGATTTTCGTTTTTTTATACATCCATCATTATTTTATAAATTAAATTGTATCTAAGTTGTCCTATTTTTAATCATATATATATATATATGAGACATTCTATTTTAGTGTATTCTGGGGAAAAAAATCAATCTGATATAAAGTAAACTCAAATTAAATATACCCTCCATGTCCATATTTTTCATAGTTAGACTTTCAAACACGAATCATGAACCCATGATACAAGCTTTAGGAAAAAAAACCTACAGGTTTGCAAATCCATGTTCTAAATTTATGGTAGCAAAATTATACAAAATCCACCAAATTCCTCTTTTTCTACACTATATTTGGAAACCAGCTGACCTGTCAACATGGTATGGCCTCTAAAAAGGATGATGTGATCACATCTGAAAATATTTGAAAACAAGCCTTGGAATAATTGGATTAGATCAATTTTGTTGCTCTCAATAGTTAGTTAGAAACTCTCTAAACCATGTTTTGAGTAATTTTTTACCAATTTGTTGGAGATGCTCTAATAAGGAAGAAATGAGCACGTCAAACATGGAGTTAATAAGTCAGTAGTTTGAAGGATCAATCATACTTTATTCATTGAATTCTATCTTCAATATCGAGCCAAATATATTGTGGTCATTGGAGTTACCTAAAATTATTTGCATGCACATTGGTTGATGCACGGTTCGAAACAAAAGAATATGTGTGCATTGCATCATAAGACTCCAGAAATTCTTTACAAAAATATCTTTGGTCCCACATCTCACTTTACCATTCCACACAATATAATTGTTCGGAAAGATCTTATATCATTTTGTAGCCAAATGAACACCTGGCTCTATAAGCCTCCAATGCCATAATCTAGCAGTTAGATTTTGCACAACTGCTGGGAAAACCATTATTATTTCCCCCTTTTTTATTTTAGTTCAAACGATAACCCGTTAGAATTCATGAAAAAGAGGTATTTTACATCATTATATTTGATTACTAATAAACCAGGAAGGATATTGTATTGTAGAAATCACTGATCATATGTAGCCATACTTGGCCTAAGTTATGATGCAGATAGGGCATGCAGAAGTCCTAGTCCTAGAGCAAAAAGAACAATGCATAGCACAGGGACCAATGAGGGAGACTTTTATACGAGTCTGACATGCACAGGAAAGTCCAAGGCAACAAGAGTGCATGCATGGAACTGGAAGCACATCAGAACAATCATCCTTTATTTCAATTCGAATCAGAGAAACATGTTTAGCATGAATTTAAATCAACAAGTTCTTTTACTAGCGATTATTTGATTCTTTCAGAATAGAAGATCAAAGAAAGTTTATGAATCAGCACATGGTCATAGACGTTGCTTAGTATAAATAACCTCACATGAACAGAGGATTTTACTGACTGTTCCTAGCATGTGAAACCATACATTCTAATGTTGCATTGGCATCTCCTCTGCTTGTCAGAAGCTTTCTGTGAGGTATCAGAAAACCAAACAACTCTGTAGGTGATTCGATAACAACTCTGCAGCAGAACAATGATCTCTTGAATCATTATTTCTCCACAAAATTGAACAGAGCATCTGTGAAGGAATCTTGTGAGAATGGAAAACCGAAAACCTACCCTGCCAGATCCGCTCCCAGATTATCCCAAAAATCACAAATCATTGAAAACATATCATGGTATGCACCACCTAGGTAGCATGCTTGACCTCTAATTCAGATAGTGGTGCCACATGATAACAGCGGCATCAACACAATACAGTGCGTTCATCTTAGGTTACACTATGTTTGAAGTTACTTTTCTTGAGTTGTGTATTTGTGTCAATTGACAAAAATGCAAACCATCGTAACATTTTTAAAAGTATTGAGTAATTGAAGTCTTCATTCAGGAAAACAAATAAAAAAACAACAAAAGCACCAAAATAGTAAAAATGAAACCATAACTCTTTGCTGTAGGTTCAACAAATAGGCACAGAGGATAGAAAGCAATTCAATTTGCCAAAACATATCCTTCAACTATTGGATAACTTACTGGTGTATTTTCTCACTGTCGCTTTAATGTTTTCCAGATCAAATAATCCTGTGGTTGTAATCAGTATCGAGGAGTAATCAGTATACCAAGAAGTGGCCAAGCATCCTGTCACAGATGGATATGAGCTTCCATTTGCAGCCTCACCACTCTCTCCTGCTATTTATGCAGTGGTAATGAAGAAAGTAGTATAACATAGTGGTAATAAAGAAAAGTATGAAAAGGTTGAATCAGAGCAATCTTTGTCTATGCTGCAATCAAAATTATAGTACAAAATAAGCAGATAAAACTAACTGCTCGAGATGTGCTCTTACTGCTACTGTTGCTACATGTACGGCAGGAGGCAGGCAGTTGGGTCTTATCTGATTGTTTTCTGTTTGAGATACCAAAGACTCAGCAAGATGGTCGCGTTTGTCATTGTAGAATCATAGATATTATACTAGCTATCTTAAAACTTGAGAACATTAAGTACTTGACAACTGCATAGGAGATCTGAACTCAAAGTGAAATATGAAATCGACTCTGTTGCTTAAAAAGAAGCCAACAAATGTAAATTTAGAAGCATATACAAGAGCTTACAAAAGAATGAATATTTCCATAGAAATCCTAAGGACATTGTTAACATACCTAAAAAAGGTAAAACAACAACAAATATATAACATGTTGCATTAAATTGTCTGTATGGGAAACAATAGAACCTGCAGAATGCTGACTTAACACAAAAGGAATGTGTCAGGTAGGTCGGATATATTGAACCACCCGATATGTAGCTGCTAAGCAAATGAACTGACTCATCAATGACTTAATGATGCATATCGATATTGCGGGTTGATTACACTATGTTTGGAGATGCTATATATAAACTCTGTTCGCTAACAATTAAATACTTATAGGACTAAACCAAATCTTTTGTTCTTGAAATAATGAAGCATTATTCTATTGTAAGATAAAAACATACATGATCTTACACTGAACATTGAATCATGGTAGCATATGATTTTAAGCCTAAAAATATACAAGAGAGTACAAGTGATGCATAAGCCTAAAACATTAAGTGGGAATCATCAATACCATATATATTGAAATGTAGACTAGCGAAGCAAATAACATAGTACAATAAAATAAAATAGAGCAACGAGATTGGCTGAACAAAATGGCACATAAATTGCATATGTTTCTTTCTGAAGCTCAATTTTAATCAAAACAATTAGTCTGAAAGGGTCCAAAGGTTTTATTTACCTCCACAATGCCAATAAAAACATATGGTGCTGAAACTGTGAAATTCATATTCAAATAATAGTGCAAGAAAGTCTTTGTTACACATGTTGTTCTCATTCAAATATGTTACGTCCGTTTCTAATTTGTTGTCAATTAGGACAATAGCCTAAAAGTAAAATCGGACACGTGATTTTTGAACCACATATAAAATGATCCCATTGCTCAACAATTCGTAGTTATGTATATTTGCTAGTTTCCCATTACAAAGTTGAATGGATTTGGTCAAGAAGCACATGAAGGTATTGTTCATTTATGCTAGACTGGGTAAGCTCTTGCTTTTGAGAAATAGAAAGAGTACACAAAAGGAGAAAAAAGAATAATGTAGGTGATGTTTTACTTAGGCAGAAGATAGATGTAGTGAATGTTACCCAACTAGCATAGATAATACATAGCACACCAGACACATACTTTGCATAATCCACCCCATCCTGCAAAAGATCCCTGCAAACTAATCGACTATCCCCAAAGTTATACAGCAATCAGACTAATGGATACTAATCCAAGCTAGGCATATTAACTTTTTCGAGATTTAGAAGATTTCTCCCATATATCAATCAAGACATCTGGGCAAACTCTTTTGAGGTTCCCGTACCCATGGCTTGCCACCACATCATCCATTCTCTCCGAAGAGTTCACAAATCCAATGCAGGCATCTTTGAGGCTGCTACAATGATACTGGTCAGCTAGAGCTAATGTAGATGCCACATTGTCAACATCAAGCTTCTGGCAAAGTATGTTCTCACACATCAATTTCATCCTTTCCAGAGCATACCTATCAGCCGCCACAAGTAAATGCTTAACCATTTCAGTGTTCTCCACGCCAGTAACTTCATACATGGCAGGCAACGAATCTGTGTAGATGAAGTGAAGCAAGGCCTTGAAAACACCAGGCTGCATATCCTCGACTGTTATAGTTTCCCTTCTCTTCTCCCTCATTGGTCCGTAGAGCTCCGCCTCGAAGACCGGCGACCGCATTGCGAGGACGAGCTTATGGGCATGAAAAACCTCCCCTTCAACCTTGAATGTCACATCGGTCCTCTTCTCAAACTCCAGCAACTTTCCAAGATCATCCGGTAAGTCAGAGGACGGGACCTCGATCTCACACATTGTCTCGGACGTGGACACTGGCAGCCCCAACACAACAGTGATGTCGCACTCCATGACCAGGCGGTCGTCCCTCAGGTACGGTGACATCTCTAGCTCGCTAATCTTCTTAAACTTTCTAGTGCCCCACGCCGAATTTGTAGAATTGAACAGCCTCGGCTCCGTCTGATTTGTGAAAACCTTGGAAAGCCCGGTGGTTTGGTTGAGCAGCCTAAAGTCAAAGCATGCCATCGCAACTGTGGTCTTACTCATCAGCTCAAGGTAGAAGGATATGTATCCTTTGCTTTCTTCACTGACTTCCCTGTTGGGGTAGAATCGGATGCACCAGTCATGGCCGCCGACGGAGAAGGTGGCGGACCGGATGAATTTGCCGAGCTCCTGCCCCTTGAGTAGGCTGTAGCCTGAGATGTCGAAAACGAGCGTGGATCGCTCCACCTGCGGGGTGCATCTCGACACCATCTTCCTCCCTGGCCTCTGGGATGCCACCATTGCCGGCGCTGAGCCGGAGAGACGGAGGGCGGCGTTGTCAGTGAGAGCCGAGAACGGAGGTGGCGAAGAGAGGGATTTCTGTGCTTTCCCGCTCTACTAGGATCGCGCTGGGGAGGGCTTCGCCGGGGCGAAGAGAGGCCAAGCGGCGGCGGCAGGCAGGGTGGAGGAGACGAGGAGGCGGCGGCCGGAAGCGGCAGCCAAACGGGGTGGGTTGGGAGACTGAGATTAGGGCCAACAATCTTTTATATATATATATATATATATATATATATATATATATATATATATATATATAACTTTTTGGGACCGGCGGCCTAAATTGGGACTCATATAGGCCCAATTCGTTGAAACATTTTTTTCTTTAATCTATTTTTAAATAAGGAGAAAATTACAAAAACCCCACTTGTAAGTAAAGCTGATTTTTATATACCACTTATAAAGTTATAAAATCAACTTAGTATAGTGCCCGTACGTTACAACGGAATAAGAAAAATGAATTGGATAAGATATATTCATTTATAACTTTTGTGAATTATTTTCAAAATGAACTCTTCATCTCAAGTGCGTTTCTTAATTGGAAGTGCACTCTCGCAGCTACTGAATAACCCGGCAATCACAAGTTACGGGCTCGCATCCACCACCGTTCGCAGCTAGTGTCTTATGCGGGCTTGCGTTTTTATATTAAACAATAATATTTTTCACTTATAATTTTGAGTATATTTTTTTGACAATTGATGTTTTTAAGACATACAATATTTTTTAATGAGTGATGATTTCTTATACATATTTCTTTTCACCTTCTGTCGTCATACTGTGTGATATCAGCTTTCCCTTTTTTTCATCAATTTTTACTGAATACAATGACCAGCCAAATGAGCATAGTTTGGATTAATTATTCTTTTAGTTATAGGCAATGTCTCAATCATTTTCCGTTAGCATATATAAAGGTAGGATATGCGTGCGTTTGTTCATAGGGGTAATTAATTGTGCATATATGTGGGTCTTTACATTTGTACTGCTGTATTGTTGAAATATAAAGACTACTATATTGTTGAAATAAATATTATATTGTAAAAGTCTTCAAAATACTCAATCATCAAAAAACATTGTAACAAGTCTTCAAAATTATCTATCATCAAAACATTATATTCAGAATCATGGGTGAGATATATTGTTCTTTAATGTGAAAACACAAATAAACTTTAAAAAACATTATACTTAAAATCATATGAGTGACATACAAATAAAAAAAATTAACATCGTTAGAGAGAGACTGATGGCATTATAAAAAGAATTTTACTGATAACGAAGGAACTTCAACTCTCTTTGGATGTCATACAAGTAACTATATATAGTAAAAAAAAATTAATGGCATAGAGGCAATTTGCTCAAGATTTCGTGGCTTGCATTGTGTACACATGAGTACAAATTCAGGACCAATGGATTTAGTTTCTAATTTTCAATCACATCCAACTTTAATGATAAGATCTAAATTTGAGAGCAGAGCTGAAAAAATGAAGTGAAGCGCTCCTAAATAGGCCCTTATTGTTTTCTATATAGAAAAATGGGTGAGACAATTCGCTTTTGTCCATCCTCTTCCAAACAAAATGTTGGCTTAATTTAATCTCTGTATATTGGGAATCTAGAACCAAAGCGTTCCACATACCAAAATGACTGGGCGTATCAAAATGCTACAGTTGCCGAAGAGGAGAGGGCGGAGCCGACATGTGCACGCCGCAGATCCAAGCTTGCGCCCCATGCGGCATCGCTTTGTGCTGTCGCTGCTGCTACGAGCAAAGTTTTTTTTTTTCTAATTTTTTATGTTGTTTTGTCACTCTCGTGGGTTGTTGGATTTAATAGCTAGTGATACAATCATGTGGAGGGAATATTACAAGCCCCCATGCAATAAATGATTTAACATTTTATATTAGTTTGTCACGTCGTTGTTTGAGCAGTTAGATCCTGTTTGAATCGAAGTGGCTAATTGCTAGTCTCTAGTTAGCTAACAATTAGTATTAAAACATAAGAATAGAGAAAATATAGAATTAAAATAGTTATACATTTTCTCAAATCCTACGGGATGATAAAACGTAGGATTACTCGTACGAGTTGTTTAATACTATACACTGTAGTTTGACATGAGAAAATTCTTATTCCGTATGAAAAATAGTTTGATACGGAATAAGGATTTTCTCGTGTGAGTAATTTTATATTTATCGTCCTACAATGTATCTAACTAAATTTTGTCATCATCCTACAATGTATCAAACCACATTTTATCAAATAACTCAGTCTAGAAAATGAGTAATTGTCAGCCTAGAAAACTATAAAAAGTTTGTTTTCTTCCTAGCTCGACAAGAAGGCTATAGGAGGGAGGGCACAACTATTATAGATTTGAGTCAGAGGAAAAATATGAGGAGTAGAAAGAGCAGCAACATGCGGAAGAACAGAGCGGTGCCATGTAGAAATATAAAAAAGTGCACGGAGACGGAAAGGGATAAAAGATACGCTATTCTCTTTTTCTTGAAAGTATAATGTATCACGACTTAACAACGACTTTAAAGTTATTTTTAAATTTATATTCTTAATGTTTGACTAAGACTTTCTCTTAAATAAATTTATTTATAGGCTAGAGAGGGAGTATTTCTTTTACACGTGTTACATTATTTATAACATTATAGTAGTATATACTGATTGTACGACACAATCTACAGTATAGATGCACTGCACTGTACCTCTCATTCCTTCTACGACAACGTGTACTCATCAAAGTGCATTAAAAAGGCAGTTGGGTACTTGGGTTGCCTTGCCATTAAAAGACTCCTGAATCCTACTTGATCGTCATCGATCTATCGATCACAGTGCGTGTGGCACAGGATGCAGTCCCTTGCTATTGGTGGTGTGCTGCAGCCTTCCAAATGGAAGGATCAGGGACTATTACAAGCATCTAATGCAGGCAAAGCACGTGTGAGGAAGAATGTTTTAACTGTTTCGTAGCTACAATAATCATATATATCAAATGATTGGGAGGCACTCTGTTTAATTTGCAGGTTCAAAGGCGGCGGAGCTGTAAGGTCAGTAGTGCTGCTGACGGCGGAGGATCAGGCAGCGCCGGCAGGCGGATGCCTTCGCTACCCGCTACCGTGCGCCTCAAGCTTGCTGCCTTCGCCGCCGCGCAGCGCCCGGACGGCAGGTTTCGTTACCAGCTCCTCTCGATCGGTGACCTCAAAGCCTCCGCCAGCCACTTGCCCGACGCCCATGGCGTCAGCTCCGCTGACATCACCATGGACGCCTCGCGAGGCCTGTGGGCGCGCGTCTTCTACCCCTCAGTGACCAGGGACGACAACGCTCGTCCGCTTCCTGTCGTCGTCTACTTCCACGGCGGCGGGTTCGTGGTGTTCTCCGCGGCTTCCGGCACCTACGACGCGTTCTGTCGCCGGTTATGCCGCGGCCTGGGCGCCGTCGTGGTGTCCGTGAACTACCGCCTCGCCCCGCACCACCGCTTGCCCGCCGCCTACGACGATGGCGTGGCCGCCCTCCGCTACATCGACGCCAACGCCCTGCCTGTTCCAGTGGACCTCTCCAGCTGCTTCATTGCCGGCGACAGCGCCGGAGGAAATATTGCTCATCACGTCGTGGCCCGGAGGTGGCAGCCGCCGGTGAACCGCCTCCGCGTCGCCGGTGCCGTCTTCATTCAACCGCTCTTCAGTGGGGAGGAGCGGACGAAGGCGGAGCTGGAACTCGGCCACATGTGCCCGTCGATGACACTGCCGGTTGCAGACTGCTGCTGGAGGGAGTTCTTGCCGGAGGGCGCCACGCGGGACCACGTCGCGGCACGCGTGTGCGGCCGGGACGTGGATGTGGATTCCTTCCCGCCGGCGATGGTGGTCACCGGCGGTTTCGACCCGCTCAAGGACCGGCATAGGAGGTACGTGCAGGAGCTGCTCGCGAACAAGGGTAAACCGGTGCGGCTGGTCGAGTACCCGGACGCCATCCATGGTTTTTACCTGTTCCCGGAACTCGCCGACTCTGGCAGACTAATGACCGAAATCAAGCTGTTCGTCCAAGAACACAGATCTAAGCCTGTGGTTTAAACGCTCACTGTGAATGTGCAGTGAGTTTTTTTTTTTTGCACTTGTGATTTGTTTTACAACATGTAGTGAGTTGTATGCGCAAACACCCAGGATTTTCATCTTTTTTTTGAAGAAAAAACACCAATTAAAATGTTATGCTGCTAATAAAAAACTCAGATCAATCTGGCGTCAAAGTAGAGCCGAGTTTATCGGCTGTCACAGCTGCAGATTAAAACAACAGCAACAGAAAACTAATGTGAAACCAAGAAAATGAGCTGCCAAGGTCGTATGAAACTCTGCATGTTAAATTTTGTTTTTAGAAAATAGACGAATTGGGGTATGTTGTGCTAAAGCACTATTAAGCGTGTTTTAGCCAATTTGTATGTCTTCTATGAAGTGGAACATTTTTGTTAATCAAAACAATTTTATGAGAACAAGAGAATATAAAAACAATCTGTGTGCTCAGATCAGGTTGAAAAAAATAACCGACTGATAGGCGAAAAATTCAATCAATTTTATTTATTTATGTTTATTCAAATACATCTAGCTAGCTAACAATTGCAGTTCAACAAAGATTACTTCGTGCCTCGTACAAGATTACAAATTCAGGACTGAAGGGATTCTCAAGAGAGAAAAAAAATCAGGACTGGAGGATTTAGTTTTTGATTTCGTGACATCCAACTTAAAATGATAAGGTCGTATTGTTTTTTATAGAGAAAATGTTTTTACTCCCCACAACAATTCACTCATCCGTTCTCGTCCCCAAATAAAATGTTGGTTTAATTTAGTCTCTATATCAGGTTCCTAGAACCAGCGATACACATATCAATATGATTCGGCATATTTTAATACTAACCCATTGCATATTAATTTTTCACCTTCTGACCTCTTTGGCACACACAAGAAACAAGTATCATGCCGGGTTCGTTGGCATTGCGTACCATACCACGCCACCCTTGTTCTGTTTTGATATTAGCTAAAACCAGGTCTGCATACTAGATACTCTTTATAAGATCGTCAGTCTAGTCTTTTTGAATGAATAAGGATTTTATTCGTCGCAAAGAAATAAGGATTACTATCAATATTTTAGTTGGTTATTAGCAGCCGGTGATGTCTACATGTGAGTTTAATGTGAGAGAGGCGGGTCCTACAACTACAAGCAAAGTTGTTTTGAATTTCTTTTATGTTGTTTTGTCACCCTCGTGGGATTGTCGGATTTAATAGCTAGTGTTACAATCATGTGGGTGGGAGTATTTTCTTTTATGCTGTTTAATTTGTCACCCTCGTGGGTTGTGGTCATAAACCATAAAATTCAGTGAGCTCGCCACACACTAACACTATCTAGCTTAATGTTATTAAAAATTTATTTAAAATGTGTAGTAGCCTTTAAAATAATTAATAAATACTCAACACTGTAAAATAACCTTCATAAATTTTTCCATGATTTCTAAAACAACATACACTCTATTTAAATTACTTTAATTTAATACATGAATAAGAGCAATATTTAATAAGAAATTTATGTGAGGATCAGTGATAATAAAACATAAAAAAAATTGTTTGGCATTCTTTTAGCTATATTCAAATTATTGTGGATTTTCATGAAACATTCCCAAATTTGCATTTTTCAATATTTTGAATTGTCCCACCAAAATCATGTTCGAAGATATTCGAAATCAAATAAATATTTTGAATATTTTTGAATAAATATTTTATTTGTCCATAAAATTTTAAAATATACTAATTATTGGAAAATATAATTTCTGCCACGTGGTATAGGTGGGTGGGATTATGCAATTAAACCAAAACATTTATGCAGAGTATTTGTTTAACATATGTGTTGCATTATTATTATATAACATTATTGTATACATTAGTTTATTTAATATGTATCTCTCTCATTGTATGACTAACGCTCAATTTTCTGTGTGCCACTGCAAACTTGTATAATATCGTATCTTTCATCGCAAAAATAAAAATATGATATATGTCATCTTTTTTTTGTAAACTTAAATGTTTTTTACCATTTTCGTTAGCCGATCGTTAGCCAAGACGTGACAGCCGACCCACACAGTCGAATCAATACTAAGATTTGTAACTTTATTTTTTCACTTGCATAGATAAATATTTTCATATTTTTCTTACATGTAAACAAACATTGCCCCTAACATCTTTACACATTTCAGATGACGTAATATATATTTATATGTCAAAAAATATGAAAATATTCATACATACAGGTAGCATACATAATATTCTAAAATCTGAGTACTAATTCGGTTGTAGTGATTATTCCATATGACTGTCACGTCCTGTATAATAGCAGCATCTCGACAATGGAATAAAACATTAAAGTTTAAAAAAAGTTACATATACCATCTTTTATTTTTTGTGACGACAGATATCATATTGCGTGAGTTTGTAATGGCATACAGCAAATCATCCCGAGGACTAAATATAGAGTAATGCACTGAACTGTACCTCTCATTGCCCTCCCTACTACGACGTGTACTCATCAAAGTGCATTAAAGTGGCAGTTGGATTACCTTGCCATAAAAGACTCACGAATCCTCCTCGATCGATGGATCACGCTGCGTCTGGCACAAGATGCAGTCTGTTCGCGTTGGTGGTGTGCTGCAGCTGCAGCCTCCTAAATGGAAGGATCAGGTAATACTACGACAATCACCCAATGCTAGCAAAGCGCGTGTGAGGAAGAACGTTTAAAGTGTTTGATAGTATAGTAGTAATCTTATACCGTAGTAGTATAATATCAAACGATTGGGAGGCATTGAAGAATTTGATGCTGTTTAATTTGCAGATTCCTATGCGGCGGAGCTGTAAGGCCAGTAGTACTGTTGACGGAGGAGGATCCGGCAGCGCCGCCAGACGGACGCCATCACTACCCGCTACGGTTCGCCTCAAGCTTGCTGCCTACTCTGCTGCGCAACACTCAGACGGCAGGTTCCGGTACCAGCTCCTTTCGATCGGTGACCTCAAAGCCTCTGCCAGTCACTTGCCGGACGCCCATGGCGTCCGCTCCGCTGACATCACCATGGACGCCTCGCGGGGCCTGTGGGCGCGCGTCTTCTACCCCTCGGTGGCCGCGGACGCTCATCCTCCGCTTCCCGTTGTCGCCTTCTTCCACGGCGGCGGATTCGTGCTGTTCTCTGCCGCTTCCCGTCACTATGACGCGTTCTGCCGCAGGTTATGCCGTGGCCTGGGGGCCGTCGTGGTGTCCGTGAACTACCGTCTCGCCCCGCGGCACCGCTTTCCCGCTGCCTACGACGACGGCGTCGCCGCTCTCCGCTACCTTGACTCCCACGCCAACGACGCCCTACCCGTTCCAGTGGACCTCTCCAGCTGTTTCATCGCCGGCGACAGCGCTGGAGGAAACATTGCTCACCACGTCATGCACAAGAGGTGGCCTCCGCCGTCGACCTCGCCGCCGGTAAACCGCCTCCGCGTCGCCGGTGCCGTCTTCATACAGCCGCTCTTCAGTGGGGAGGAGCGGACGAGGACGGAGCTGGAATTCGGACGTGTGTGCCCGTCAATGACACTGCCGGTTGCAGACTGCTGCTGGAGGGAGTTCTTACCGGAAGGCGCGACGCGGGACCACGTCGCTGCACGCGTGTGCGGCCGGGACGTGGACGTGGATTCCTTCCCACCGGCGATGGTGGTGACCGGCGGTTTCGACCCGCTCAAGGACCGGCATGTGAGGTACGTGGAGGAGCTGCTCGAGAACAAGGGGAAGCCGGTGCGTCTGGTCGAGTACCCGGACGCCATCCATGGTTTTTACCTGTTCCCCGAAATCGCCGACTCTGGCAGACTCATCACCGAAATCAAGCTGTTCGTCCAAGAACACAGGTCTAAGCCCATAGTATAAACGCTCGTCTCCTCGCAATATATATATATGTAAAGGCTCATCACCGTTACCGACTTATTACATGGAAAAATAATTAAGTGACTAACTACACAAAGTAAACTATGTTTTTCTATAGGGATAAACTCTTATATGACACTACGATTTCACACAAACCCTTATTCAACACTATAAACACGAAAAACCCTTGTATAACATCGAGTTGCAATTTTAATCCCTTCTCTAACATTGCCGTTATAGTTCAAATAAAAAAAAATTAAGAAAAAAATACTTATGTAATCCAAATAAATCTCAAACTTTTTGTGGTTGTGTGAGAAATTATATTCTACAACTTTGCTTTTGTTTTAGATTCGAAAACTATTTTAATTTAAAATTAAGATATTTAAATCTACCATAAAACAATTTAGATTATTTAAAATAGTTAAAATTTGAAATAAATTGTAAAACTTGTCCAACCATTTATTTCAAAACCTTGAACACTCTAAAATTGTGTACACTATTTTTTTCAATATCTAGTATGTGAACATATTTTAATAGTTTATATTCAAGTCAAATTTTTAACATTCACAAATTTTATAGCAACACATAGTGACCATAACTTTATAGTGACCATCAACCTCACAGAAAGACGTGAATCAAATTTTACAATTTAGATCAAAGTATAACTATTTTAAATAATTCAACAGTATGGTTATGGTAGATTTCATTCTATAAATTTTAAATAAATTTTTTTTAGAATTTGAACCTGAATAAAAAATAAAATTTGTAGAAAATGGTTTCCCCTACCACCACAAAAATTATAGTATTTTTTATATTCCATAAGTACTGTTTTTCTAATTTTCTTTATTTAAACTATAAGATCAGCGTCACAGAAGGGACTAAAATTGCAACCGGATGTCATTAAAGGGTTTTTCGTGTTTGCAGTATCAAATAAGGGTTTGTGTAAAATTACAGTGTTATGCAAGGGTTTATCTCTTCCTATATGGTATAATTATTGAAGGAATAGTAAACAACTGAAGTTGCTTCGTGGTGATACCTGAAGCAACAACGAACATTTGTGTATTGTCAAGAAAAGCCAACGCAGTTCAGGACCTGAACTTCATATAACCTGCAGGGAGAAAATGAAAAAGATGGGTAGTTACTCACTGTAGCTAGTAGATTTCATATATTTACTTATGTGGTTTTCATATGCTATCATCCCGTAAGGGACTTCTGTTACAATCTTATTACACTTATAAATTAAATTATAAATTCCATATATCCCAAATAATTTGACCTGTCAGCATATCGTTATTTTCTGGCCCCATAAGATTGCTCCTGTAGCAGGGCGTGTATGAAACTCTTACTTCTAAGATATAGAGGGTCTGTTTTTTTTTTTTGCAAGGGATATGTAGTCAAAAACCTCTTTTTAAGTGTAGTTAAAAAACTTTAGAAAAAAATTTAGTATCTTCTTTAACAGCTGTATTCAATAGTAGATGAGTCGATGGCGACTCCTATTTTTTTTTTCTCTGTTTGTACGTACATATCACAATGGTTTTGAAAAAGTTCAAAATTTAGGATAGCTGTTGGAGAGATGGTTTATTCTTATAGTTTAATTTAGAAGACATTTTAAAATAGCTCTTAGAGATGCTCTAAGTGTCTTTTGCATTTGATTTCTTTTTATAATTTATTTAACCAATTATAAACATTAGCAAGGTTCTAACTTTATGGCCTCACCAATAGCGAGGTTGTAACTTTTTCGTTGTATACATCGGTAGTCAGAAAGGACAGGTCAAGTGGTTAAAATAATATATCGGAATACATCAAAATTGCCTAAATCATAACACCCGTTCTTGATAAACCACTTCACCATAGCTAGTGGTTGTCGCACTTGTGATTTATTATATTATTTGCAACATGTAGCGAGTTGTATACTAGTAACACCAGAATTCTTGTTTTTTGAAAAAGAAAACACCAGTTACGTTTATCTCTAATGAAGGCTCAGAGAGATTGTGATTTGTCACAGGTGCAGAGCAACACGACAGCGACAGAAAGCTAAATGTGAAAACAAGGAAATGAGCTGCCAAGGTCATATGCATGAAACTTTTGCATGTTCGGCATACGGCCTCTCTTTTGCATGTTGAATATATGATAAAAGTACATGTGAACGGTTACACCCCTTGTTTTCTAAAGATCTAAAGTAATATATTCCTTATTTGTGCGACACAGCTCACTAGGAGCATATCTTTTCTCCTTTGTGCGGCACAAACAGTCTAATATAAAACTATCCCGGAGTAGTGTTAGCAAACTGAAGCTCCAACATTGATCTCTATCCACACTGGCTCCCATGGGAAGTTCCACCTGGGGCCTCGGAACTTCAGTTTCACTACTATGCCTCTTACTTCTCCAGCTTGCCGATGCAAGGCTTCTTCTTGCAGGCAAAAACAGCTTAAACGACATCAAGTCGTTCTCCATCAAAGGCGCCTCCGGTGAGGGAGGTGGCCGAGGTTTTGGTGTGAGCATCAGCCATGGCGGGCATGACACATCAATTGGTATTGGCGGTGGGTTCGGCGGTGGAGCTGGAAGTAGCCGTGGCAGTGGTGAAAGCGTGGGTGGCGGTGCAGGTGCTGGCGTTGGCATTGATGTAGGACACGGCGGTGTCGACGTAGGAATTGGCGGAGGTGGAGGTGGTGCTGTCAATGTTGGTGGTGTGCATGTCGGAGGTGGCGGTGGAGACGGTCTAGGTGTTCATATTGGTCGTGGTGGAGTAAGTGTGAGCACCGGCGGTGGTGGTGGAGGAGCAAATGGAGAAAGCGGTGGCGGTGGCTCGGGAGGTGGTAGTGGTGTTGGCCATGCTGGCAATGCCTATGGCGGCGGCGGCGGGTTCGGAAATGCAAATGGCAATAGTGGAAGTGGGGAAGGTAGTGGAGTTGGGTCAGCAGGACGAGTTGTGGCAGGCGATCAGGCAGTGGTGGTGGTCAAGGTTGACGAAGGTTACGTCCTAAAGATTGACACACATAACAAGGACTATATTATCAACTATAAGGATGGGCCTAATAAGCAAAGTTTGTGTTTTGGATGTCCTTATACTACTTTATATCTGTGGCATATATATTGTCCTTATAAATAGCTTTGGATGTGTTCCATATACATTTTATAGAGTAACAAAGGACATATTAATCAGTTAAACTAGTAGTCCAATAAAGTCTAAAAGCTTTATGACATAGATACTATGTGGGCACATTTCGAAAGTTCCATTGCACCAAATTAAAGACATTAATTAATAATCAGTTGTCGACATTATCTATCTCATACGTAGCACCAAGAGAAAAACTGTTCACTGATCACTAGGAGCACACGTCGTCCCTGCGGCACATTTTTTTTACCGGCGGGCCCCTTTCCAGAGCATCCAATAAGACCATAGGGCATGTTTCGCGGACCCTTCTGTAGCCTTGGGTCGCCTTCACCTGTTGCGGCCTTTCCGACATGAAGTCCTCGCAGGCGTGTCTGAGTACGCTGCAGCCCACGTCGCCGGCGAGCTCTAGCGTTTCCGCCACGTTATCGACGCTGAGCGCCGCGCGGAGCCGGTGCTCGCACAGCAGCTTCAGTCTGTCCACGCAGTACCTGTCCGCAGCGACAAGTAGACCACGGAGCAGCTTGTCGTCGTCGTCGTCCTGACCGTCGGCGGCGGAGGGCGGCGGCAAGACGTCGGTGTAGATGTAGTCCAGGAGCGCGAGGAAGACGTCGGGGTCCACGCCCTCCACCTCGATGGCCTTTGACGACGTCGTCGTCATGCTCTCCGACATGCCGCCGAACAGCTCCGCCTCGAACACCGGCGACCGCATGGCGAGGATGATCCTGTGCGCCGGGACACGTACGCCCTGCACCGAGAAGGTGACGTCGGCGCCCTTCCCGGTCGCGCGGATCCGGGCGAGCTGCGCCGTCAAGTCCGACTCCGACTCGGACGGCGGCGGCGGCGAGACGACGTGGGCGACGACCTGCTCCTCAACGGCGGGGAATTGCGCCGCCGCCGCCGGCGCGAGTACGGTGGCGGTGCATTGGAAGAGGAGCCCGCCGCGCGTGAGGAACCCCGGGCCGGGCGCGCCGTAGTTGAGCTTCCTCCTGGGCACCGTGAGCCCGATCCCAACCCGGCGGACGTCGTGGCCGACGAGGTCCATCGTGCGGGGCGCCGTCAGGCTCCACACCGGGTGGGCGCCGGAGGGGTCGACCAGGCTTATCTCAATCTCGACCGTCACGGTGGCGCCCGGGGTCTCGAGCCGCAGCGCGATCCCGACGCCTTCCTCTTCCTCGCCCATGACGCCGCCGACGCCGGGGACGCGGACCACGGGCTGGAACAGGAAGGACCAGGCGTAGCCGCCGGCCTCGAACACAGGGGACCGCCGGGTAAAGGGCTCCACGTAGAGGAGCCCGTCCGATCGAGCGTACCCGGGGATCTCGAAAAATCGCTGGAACGTCGTCGTCGCGGACGCCGCCATGGTGGATCGATCGAGGTGCGCACGTACGCACAGTTCAGTAACAAGCTGGCGCGCGCGGTTTGGCGTACGGTGGCGAGCGAGGCAGGAGGACACGTGCGATGCGATGGAAGTTGTTGTAGCGCAGTACAGTAGTAAGTTATATATACAGCCGCGCGCTTAGATGTTCATGGCAGTGTCGGAGTCGTAGCGCGTCGATCTGTACCATATCCGTATCCGTATGGACGACGGCGAACGTCCTCGGACGTCCGTCTCGGTCTCGGACTCTGAGGAAGAGGACGACGGTCCTCGCGCACCCCCTAGGCGTCTAATCCTTCCCACTGTTTCGGGCGCCGTGACGTGCTCCGACTGTTTCGCGCAGCTTTGTACGTTAAACGAAAAAAAACTCATTTATTACCTGCAACTAAAAAATTAAAAATGGAGAAAAAGGAAACACAATATTTTAAATCTCATTTGTTAAACAAAAATGTTCTGTTATTTTACAAATGTTCCGCCTACAATGAACATTTGTTCCAACTTCAAAATAACAATGTTTCTTATATATAATTAAGAGTAAAGTGTATTGTAGGTCCCTAAATTATTCGTATGGTGTTATTTAGGTCCTTAAATTCTCAAACTGATCATCTGAGTCCTTAAACTATTTTTATAGTGTCAAGTTAGGTCCAAATCTATTTTTGTTGTGTCAAGCTAGATTTAAATTTATTTCTTTTTTAGAAAAAAAATCATATAGATGAAGAATATATCAAAGAGCCGACCCAAAATCACACGGGCCATTGAGGGTGGAGGCAAGGTGAAGGAGTTTTCTTGACCTACGTGAGAAGGTCTTTTTCTTAACAAAATGTCCGGGGGCCGGGACTGTATTATCTACCGTAGGTCGAGTTTTTTTAAAAAAAATTAAATCATCATGTATATTATGCATTGAGTAAAAAGGTTTATAAGAGTTTTCTCTTGTATTATAGTGTCGTAGGGACAAAAACTATGTTTTCTTAGTGTCCTATAGTCAATATCTGAGTTTTGTAGTACTCATTGACCAAAACCAAATTTTAAAAGTGTACTACAGAAAATTTTTCCTTTTCTTAAAAGGCAAAACCATATTTCCTAGCTTACAAATAGAATTTGGACCTAGGTTGATACAACAAAAATAGTTTGGAGACTCAGGTGGTCAGTTTAGGAGTTTAGTAACCTAAGTGACACGACATGAATAGTTTAAAGACCTGAAGTAAACTTTACTCTATAATTAATTTGTTTCATACGATATATATGCACTATTTTATCCAACTAAAACACTTAATGTTCTATTGTTTTAGCTTTACAAACAAAATATTTCACACGTTAATATTAACTGTTTCAAAAAAAATAACTAAGAAATATATATAATTTCAGGCGTTTGAGAAGGAGCAAATCTCATTTTTTTTTGTCTTGATATGATATAATATTTATTATTTGATTTGATATGTAAACAGAATATCTCAGGGATGGAACAAATAAAAAAAAGTAACTGAAACAAAACCAGAAAGTAGTCGGAACAACGTAAATATAGTATTTCAACATTATTATCAACACATGTACTAAACATATTGGATAAATTGTTTCAACATTTTTTAAACAAATTTTAATAATTTTTAAAAATAATATACATTTCTAAAATATAATATTTAAATCTAATTGTCTAACAATTTGTACCGTTTCAACGTTCCTGATAAACTGTTTCAACATTTACTATGAACTATTTCAACAATGGTTTTTTAACATTTTGAATAAACTATTTCAACATATGTAATATATTGTTTCAATAATTTGTTCAACATCTGTGAAACAACCGTTCAATATTTTTAATATATTATTTTAACATTTACAATGTATTATTTTAACTTTTATAATCGTTAATAAATTTGAAGATTTAAAGGCTCATAACTTAATGAATTGAGTATCAGTTAGTTAACTGACACCCGGATGTCAGATAGGGAGTTCCTATGCGAGACGCATCTTCCCGTCCCGCGTATACGATGGCGATGATTTCTTCGGCTCGAGGTGCGCAGCGGAGGGCGGGCGCAGACACATGCTTCGGCGCACTCATGACCTGCTTCGACGCACTTTCGACGTTGCTCATGTGAGGCGAGCAAGCAGCTAGGCGCGTCGACGCGTGGGGGCGCAGCGCTCGCGGGCGAATACGGCTTCCACTTCACAGGCTGCACCTGCGTCCTCACTGTTCTCCTACTCCTATATGGAATGCGAGTGCAGCAAGTAGCTCTACGACACCAACATTTGCTCCTGCCTCGGCAATGGCTATGTGTTGATTTAAATATTGTTACAGTAATGTTTGGTGCAAAGTGTTATCAAATTAATATTAAATTGGTGTCAAAATTATATCTGCAACAGGGGGTCTAGTGAACATTTCTAAAAAGAAACAAAGGATAAAGTCAGAAGGTCGTTTCAGTTTTTTCACATTAGACTTAACACCGTTAATCCGCTATAACAGACTAGTGGCAAAGTGATGTTTTGTTTCTAAAAAGTGGAGGCAAAATTGATAAATTGAAAAAAAATAGGGATAAAATCAACATTAGAGGTCAGAGCGTGCCCCATATGAAAACCACTCTCACTTGTATGTGTTTAGTTTTTATTCTCCCTTTAATAAACTCTATATGTATTATTATATAATAATTAATTTTAGCAACAAAATGACTTAATTCTACTATTGTAACGTACAATTTACATTACTAGAACAATTCATATTCACTCTTGGAACAATATGGTTTCTTTAATTGAACATTTATATTCATTTAATAACTCAAGTGGTCAACATACAAAATTTCAAAAATATAAAAGCATATTATTTTCAGGTTAGAAATTTTATTTTCATAATTGAAGCAATATATTTTCTCTCTGGGAGCATTTGAATTTTAAGAAACAATTTAAAAGTCATTCAAAAATTAAAAAAAATTCAAAACTACTAATGTTTGATCTTGATTTATGACTACTAATAAGGTACATGGTAGTTGGGTCTGAATTTTAAAAACAGAGGCATGGTTTGAGATAAAAATTATTTGAAAATATCAAATATAGATTTGATTTTGAGCAGACCAAGAGTTAGATGATTTTTCGAAGATTTTGAATTATGAAACAATGTTACGGAGCTAATGTCTCCCATCTTCTGAGTTAAATCATCTGACACCGTGCCTAAAGCCAGTGAATCTAGAAAGTGTTGCATCCATTAAACATCATCCAAGCATCTCTTAACAACCACAAAACACAATTATTATATCTCTAAATTGTGCCCCTGCTAAATGGTACTCCTCCATTTGGAATTAGTTGCCGTTTCAGACAACAACTTTAAGCTACAAACGAATTAGCTGATAGTGTTCTTAAGACAAGAATAAAAAAAAGGAGGGAGTCTCGCCTCCACCGACCAAACATCAACGTTGAATGGCGTCGCTTGTCACAACTCGCAACGCCCACGGCGCACGACCTATATATCCCCATCCTTCTCTTCCTGTGCCTCGTCTCTTCGACCGATTCTTGCTTCCTCGCCTATTCATCAACGCGTGGCATCCTCTGCTTCTCCATGGGGCACGGTTCTTGATAAGCAGACAAGGCGGCGCTCAATCAATTGTTCGACCCACCTGTTGCGTTCCTTGCTTATCGGAAGAGCTCGAAGGGACGAAGGGACGAAGGGAAAAGGATGGCTGATGAAGACGGTTCGGGACCGAACCGGCGGCCGAAAAAGAAGAGGGCGACGACTCACGACGAAGGCGCTACCGTGACCTCTCCTACCTTGGCCGGACAATGTGAGCGGCTATGGTTGTTGCTTCCGCGCGCTGTCCTCACACTCTCTCTTCACGATTTCACCTTCTTGCACGGCATGGGCAGACAATGTGCGGAAGTAAACTGTCGTGCGTGTTACAGACAAGAAGAGGCCCACCCTCTCTCCCGGCCAAAATCCTCGACCGTGACGCCGATGTAGCTAGAGCAGCGCCTCACGGTGATGAGGTGAGCTCACGTATCGGGTTTGCAAGGTCAGGCCGTCAAGAGTAACGCTCTGGCCATGCCAGCACCGCAACCTCTGCATTATATGTTACGATGGGCACCGCTTAAGCTGCCCAACCTGCTACGCCTTTGCTCAGTGATGGAGTAGTCGCTCTTGCAACTACCTTTGGTGTTGTTTTGATACGTAGTGAATTAGAATGTTGTCAATGCAGTGACTTTGCGGTATGTATATGGTTACTCGCTACCAGTGAGCAATTTTAAATGTTGCTCTTTAAGCCAATCTAGTTGATGTGGACTAATTCAAACTTTTCTGCAGTATAGTTGAATACGTACTATATATGCTTTTAAACATGTTTTTGATTATGCGGTTGCAATGTTGGATGCTTCATATGATTGGAATGGTTCGCTGTGTTGTAACTTATAACTGATATAATTGGGATTAAAATGAACAAACTATATCATATATATCTTGTTTGGTCAATTTTTGGACAATTTTATCTTGCTATGTATAAAGTTGTGTTACATACCCATATATATTCTTATTTTACATGTATGTCATTATAAATGCTCAGCAAACTATATATGAAGAATGAGGAATATTACGGCAATGTAGTCAATCTATCTGATGTGGAATAATTAATTCTAACTTTCTACAGCTTAAGTGAATACATATTGTATATGCCTTCAAACATGTTTTTGATTGTGTGGTTCGAATGGTTTGCTCTCTCTCTCTCTCTCTCTCTCTCTCTACTATATATATATATATATATATATATATATATATATATATATATATATATATATATAGTTGACATTTGAAATGAATAGACCCTATCATATCATGTTGGTAATTTTTTGAGAAATCTTGTCTGCCCATATATAGTGTTGTGTCATTATGATAACTTTTTAGCAACTATGCGAAGGATGAGGAGTGACAATAGTGGACGTGGCGGAGGTAGTGCAGTTGGGTCAGCAGGAGGAGTTGTAGCATGTTGGTGGCCAAGGTTGACGCAGATTATCCTAAAGATTAATTACCAGTATACATATAACAAGGACTATATGATCAGCTACAAATATATAATGGGCCTCATAACATTCAAACTTTGGGAGTTTTTTGGTACACTTGTACAATAATTTTACGCCTGGTGTCATATATATTATTGTTGCAAAGCTTTGGATGTGTTCCAAAGATCTAAATGTGGTTATATATCACTACACTTATAGTGTAAAAGGATATATTAAACCAGTACTGTGTGTAAATTGTGTGTGATATGGTGAGATGGACCAACAAACTCATACAAGACACTGGAACCTTCTTTTTGACACAAATGCTATATGGACAGAGTTTTGATGTTCCAGTGGAACAAAAGACAATAATCAGTTATCAACATTAGCTTAATCGTCACGCTTTTTTTCTTCTATAGCATCCTAGTCCCCAGTGTACTCCCTCCCTTCTTTTTTACTTGTTACTGTTGACTTTAACCTATAATTTTGATCATTCGTCTTATTTAAAAATTATAAAAATATCTTATATTTCGTTATGATTAATTTATTACTAAAACTTTTAAAATATTACTTTTAATAATTTTTTAACGACGACAAGTTAAAAAGAATGGAAGGAGTATTGACTACTGTCTACTACTTAGTATGTACCCTATTCGCTAAATCAGTCGGAACACATGTCGTCCCTGCGGCACACTGTTTTTTCCAGCGCATCCAGCAAGACCATAGGACACGTTTCGCGGACCCTTTTGTAGCCTTGGGTCTCCTTCACCTGATCCAGCCTTTGCGACATGAACTCGATGCAGGCGCCTTTGAGCACGCTGCAGCCCACATCACTGGCGAGCTCCAACATCTCCGTCACGTTCTCGACGCTGAGCGCCGTGCAGAGCCGGTGCTCGCACAGCAGCTTCAGCCTGTCCACGCAGTACCTGTCCGCAGCGACAAGTAGAGCACGGAGAAACCCGTCGTCGTCATCGTTTTGACCGTCGTCCTCGGCGGCGGAGGGTGGCAGAGCGTCGGTGTAGATGTAGTCCAAGAGCGCCAGGAAGACCTGGGGGTCCATGTCCTCAACCTTGATGACCTTTGATGTCGTGCTCTCCAACATGCTGCCGAACAGCTCCGCGTCGAAGACCGGCGAGCGCATGGCGAGGATGATCCTGTGGGCCGGGATCTCCACTCCCCGCACAGAGAAGGTCACGTCGGCGCCTTTCCCGGTCGCGCGGATCCCAGCGAGCTGCACCGTCAAATCCGACTCCGGCGGCGGCGAGACGCCGACGTCGTCCTGCTGCTCGACGGGCGGTTGCGGCGCCGCCGGAGCCAAGACGGTGATGGTGCACTGGATGAGGAGCCCGCCCCGCTTGAGGAAGCCCGGGCCGGGTGCTCGGTAGTTGAGGTCCACCGTGCGCACCTTCAGCCCGAGCCCGAACCTGTAGGCATCGGTGCCGACGCGGTCGCGGGAGAAGAGCTCCGTCGCGAAGGGCCCTTCCGACAGTCTCCACACCGGGTGGGCGCCCGACGGGTCGACGAGGCCGAAGTCGACCTCGACCGCCACGGCGGCGGCGCCCAGGGTCTCGAGCAGCAGCCAGATGCCCACGCTTTCCGTCCCCGCGTCGCCATAGCCGGCGGCGACGGGGTCGAACAACAAGGACCAGTGGTAGCCGACGGCCTCGAACACGGCGGACCGCCGGGTCTGGTGGGGCTCCACGTACAGGATCCCGTCAGATATGGCGTGTCCGGGGACCTCGAAGAATCTCTGGAACGTCGCCGTCGCGGAGGACGGTGACGCCATATGACGATGGATCGAGTTGCACGCACCACGCACGCAGTTCCTCGGCTGCAATCTGGCGAGACGGAAGAGGCCGTGCGATGCGATGCGATCGATCGAGGAAGTGGTACTGGTAGCCGCTTAATTAGATGTTCATGCCCGTATCCGAGTCGAAGTAGAGTTTCACATTGATCCGAGCCATACTCATGTCCATATGGACGACGACGGACTTGCTCAGACGTCCGACTCGGACTCTGTGAGGAAGAGAATGACAGAATATTCGAGAATGACATACCCCCGAGCGGCGCGGTCCATCACGCGGCGGCGCTCTCTGCAGGCCTTGCCGGATTTGTCCGGCGTCGGCCCACCGTACAAATAACATACTTTTTGGGCCGAACCCAAATAAGCAAAGGCCGACCCGCCAGCCCACCTCCTTTTCTCCTTCTCTCACCGACTACGGGACCCGCCTCACTGACGCCACGGCCCTACGTCGTCCGGGACAGCCATCACATGAACAAACAACCATCGCAGCGGCATCTCTCCTCCCCATTTCCGCCGTCCCTATCCTCTTCTTCCCCTCCGACTCCATCGCCATCACCACCACCTCCCTCCGCCGTCCCCTTCCCACATGGCGCGCCTCCTCGCTCATACCCTGACCCTGGCCCGCCCGGCGCCGACCTCCCTCCGCGGCCTGGCCACTAAGGTCGAGGTCATCGAGATCGACCTCGCGGAGGAGGACGCGGCGGCCCCGGCGCCCTCCTCCTCCTCCTCCTCGGTCGAGGTACTCGGGATACGGCGCTTGGAGGAGGCCATCCACGGCGTCATGGTGCGCCGCGCCACGCCCGACTGGCTCCCCTTCGTGCCCGGCGGCTCCTTCTGGGTGCCCCCCGTGCGGCGCCCGCACGGGGTCGCCGAGCTCGTGGGCCGGATCGCCGCGGCCGGTGGCGCCGAAGGGCTCGTCGGAGGCGGAGGCGCGCTCGAGGTGGTAGAGCTCGACGCGCCCATGACCGAGGAGGAGGCGCTCTCCTTCTCCACGGCCCGCGGGTGGCCCTCCGCGTCGTACTTCGTCGAAGGTGAGCCTGTGATCCGACGCTAAATGGTTTCCAGCTTTGGGTCTATGACCAAATTGTTGTGGATCTTGGTACCAGGATACATATGCTCAATTAGTTGTGGCATTGAGCTTGATAAAATGAGTGGTAAATCAAATTGGAACGCTACGCCGCCTGATTTGACCAGATTTGTAGGTCGTCTTGTCAGCCTTGCGCTTTCTATTGGTTGCTGCTTGTTAGATCACGGATGCTATTGACTTCTGCTTTTAGTTCTGAAGACGTAGCTGTTAATAATGCTAATAGATAATGAGCACCTTTCATCATAACTACTTCGTCCAAAATGAAGACTTGATCTGATACTGACCTTTAATCCTTTAGGTGCCTGGTCTAGTCCAGGACCTTCTTTTTGATGTGTGTGCTGTTGTTTCGCTGTCTATAGTTGTCATTGTTTGCACTAATTAAAATCCTGTACCTAGAGAAAATTTACTGGTCTGTATGATTTGGGCAATGGCTCAAATTTTTTGTGTAATTGTCTAGCAGCGTCCTATTTTTCCATTTATGTGCAAATCTCTATGCATTTCTCATGTGCGCGCTGAAAAATTCATAATGGTAGATATTAATTTCATTTGCCAGTTTGGCCATGCCATTATTTGCTTATATGCTTGGCTTGTTATGTTCAAGGGAAATTTCCACGTCCGACGAAGAAAACTTGGAAAGGTGCAACTCAAACTGATGATGAAGAAAGCTGATTGGTCCATGCTACATTTTCAGGGGTAAGATGATGTGAATTAAACTAATCTCATTAATAATCAATGCACTGTCTAACGTATCAACTACTGCCATTGAAATTTCGTCCTCTAATCTGCTTTTTGCACTGTTGAGTTTTGTAGGTGATTCTATTATCACCTGCACCTGATTACTCCCATTTGTGTTTGTTCAGTATTTGTTGCCAGTAGTTGTGCTGGCATTTGACGTATTGTATGGAAAAGAGGGGAGTTTATTTAAAATTCCATGTACTTTTTTAGCTTATTATGGCTTTAGTGAGGGTGCAGTCTTAAAGTGAAGCCAAAATATCCATGACCAGGGTATTTTTGCACCTTCTGTATCATAGACTACCACATTAAGAAATTAGTAGGTGCTGTATGACATCCCTTGATTTCTGTCATTTTTCATGTTAAATATTAACATGTACAAAAAAAGTAACTGTTTCCTAAGAACAATTTCTTCTTAATGTGCGCTTATTCTATTGAGTGAGCAGATGCAGAGTAGCTTATGTTTTAATGACAGATTAGTGCTCTGGTAATGTGGAACTGAGCCTACCTCAGTTGGTTGGGGGTGTGAATGGATGTACACGTTGACCACCCTGGTTCAAGTCTTCTTGGACTTGATTTTGGGTGCATATTTCTTCTTAATAAAACGTCCTAGGTTGGTCGAGTTTTTTAGTGCTCTGGCAATGAGTTCAGAATCATTTATTATGCATCATATCATTTGATCAAAAACCTCTAATTTTGCTCCTGCCCACCAGGAGAAAGAAAAAGAAAACCCTAAAGACCAATCAAATTTGTTTTCTAGTTTTTATGGCTCCGTGGTTGCCGATAATTTGTTTGTGCCCACAGTTTTGGCAGTTTTCTTTCATTTTTTATTTTCATAAAGCATCTCTTAATTCATAGCTCCCCACTCTCATCTGACACAGTTTTCCTATATATTTTGTAACATTGGCAAACAGGAATAGCATCATATAGAGTAACATTGTATTGTCTTGCTTGCCAAATAAGCGTATTTTGTAGTTCAGGTTAAGGTATGAAAATATCGAATTTATATATTTGAATCTATCACTCTAGGAACATCAAACAGTGCAAACAGTAAGGCTCTGATGACAAGGTCGTATGACAAGGCTGAGGTTGGGGATCTGACTGTGTCAAGGTTGTTGAGCTACATGTAGTTATGCTTGCTAGTCAGGTTGTTTTTACATATGGGGTTAACACAAACAATAATATCTTTTTATCCATGTTGCCTGTGATGGACCTTGTAATGTTCTTACATTTGTTAGTTGGTGAATCTTAGAATCTTGATAACACAATTCTGCTAGAAATTGTACCTGAAAATAACTGGCCATGACTTCTAAGAAAACAAAACTATATTCTAGCTCGCTTTTGACTGGTTCAATAGTGTTAGAACTTATTACCCACCTACCTGTTCTTCACTCTGTTAACCACAACCACAATTATATTTGATCTCATGGCATCCCTATATGCAGGGTTTCATCAAGAAAAAGGATGTGCTGATTTCCAGACTCTGCCATGACTAATGTACATATGCCATTGCTGAAAAGGTGTCCCAACTGCTATGTGGCAAATACTGCAAGATAAACAAATTGTTGCAACTGTCGGATCCCCTTTGGAAGATAAACCATTGCAACTGTTCTGAGTCAGTTGCAATGCTGTAACATTCTGTCTGAAGCTCTAGCGTTTAATGTATCAACAAGCCCCATCTACCAGGTTTCGGTTGTAATAGGGCAGCTGATTGTGTGCTATGATACTGGACTCGAACAAGGGCTTCAGATGACTTGTGTCAACTATGGTGAACTTTGTTGTAAAACTGGGATAAGCATGTAAGCTTTATTAAGATTGTTCTTGGCTCGGTTTTCATGTTTTGGTTGTAATAATAATAAAAAGCATGGAGAGGGCAGCTGATTGTGTGCTACGATACTGGACTCGAACAAGGGCTTTAGATAACTTGTGCCGACTATGATGAACTTTGCAGTAAAACTGGGAAAAGCATTTGTGCCCATCCCTGAGTTTTAATTGTCTGCATATAAGCTTTATTAAGATTGTTCTTGGCTCGGTTTTCATGTGGACATAGTAATGCCTTATTAGCTTACTACTACCTCCGTTTTTATTTTGTTGACCCTTTCAAGTACAAATTTTATACTAGAAAGGGTCATCAAAATAAAAACGGAGGTAGTAATTCCTATGAACCTGTACGCGTACGTTGTTTGAAATTCTCGTTTTTCATTTTGTAAGATTTTTAGCCTAATGGATGTGGAGAGGCTTTGGCCTTTGGGGAATGCTGCCATGGTGACAGGCGCTGTCCAAATTTATGGCCGGGGCGATCAGTAGGCAGTGAGGAACTATCGTGAACAGAACAGTAGGAGCTGCAACATGAGAGTGCGATATGTTTCTGAACTTTTCACGCTGGGCTTCAATCTCGACCTGAGAGCTCGCCCCTCTCCTTTTTTGTTCAGACTTGGAGCTAGATCAAGGATAAGCTGCCTTTTAATAAGGTAGAGTAATTATCAGTGTTAGTACACAGGTCCGGTCAAACTAAATAGATCATGCGTTTTGCGTTAATGTGGATGGGCCTATTTGAATTCTATCATGTTCTGTAGAACTCATTCTACGAGACGTGGCAGTAGCATATCTACTAGTTCTTGTGCTAAAATAAAGTGTACTCCTAGTTTTGGGTTACCAGAAACAGAGGATTTAAGCCCTATTTGTATCCTTCCATTTTTAAGAAACCAAATTTTAAAACCGAAGGGGATCCAAACATGTCAAAATTTTAAAAATAGTTTTGAAATCTCCCAGCCAAGTTTTTAAGAAACCTATTTTTGAATCATAGGAAACCAATGATTCCAAAGGCAAACTGGTTATTGACCACAAAAAAGTTGAGAATTCGCTTTTAAGAAGCCAAGGATCCAATGCAAACATATCCACATCTTAACCTTTTTTCTTAGAAACCAGCTTTTATGAAGCCGAAACTAATCCAAACGGGGCTTCAGTATTATGTATCATAAGTACATGTGAGATACTGCTCCCGTGTTGGAACACAACTCCATTTCTAGGAAAGTAAAAGGAAGGAAGGAAGAAACAAAGGACAATGCTTTGCAACATATATAAAGTCGCTTAGTGCCGTCCTGGGGCATCTAGACATGCTAGTTCACCGTGCTCTCTCCATTTATATTTATTGTACCTTTATAAATAGGACGAATTGTTAAAGTCGACGTCAAAAGTCAGCAGCAACAATAAAAACGAAAGAGATTATATTATGTACTTAAAGAAAAAGAGGTTATCTCAAGCGGCCATGAAAATGTGGTGGCAAGTGATAATTACCACCATCCCGCACTAGCCGCACCTTTCGCTAGTAGAAACAACTCGTGATTCATTAGGCCATGGCAACATATATAGCTTGCAATCTTCAATATTCCAAATCAAGAAGCTAAAGCCAAAGTTCAAGATCTTCGTGTTCTTTCTTAACAATCAAGATTGTCCCGTCTTCCTTCCTTTTTTTACTTTACAGTTTCTTCTTCTATCAGTGAGACTAGAGGTCAAGTTTGTTGAGGCTTGCTTAGCATGACAAGTTGATGCCAATTAGGTGGCTCCGTCCAACCAAATGCATAAGGGAGAGAAAGCAGTGTGGGTGCAGCCCCACAACTAAAAACCATGTGAGCTCTCTCAAGAACCCTGACCTAACGGCAGCTCGGAGCTTCCCCGTATTCCATCTCGATTTGTCGTGTGGATTACATATATACTCCTATATGAATGGTGTCATAGAGGAAAAGTGTAGATGTGTCTAACTAAATGCGAACATGAACTTGATAATTTTTAAGCTATATCTATATATATAATTTGTTGTTACAAAAAATATATGAGCCATAGTAGTTGTGTTGTCCGGCTTATGATTTGGACAAAACGTATCGTCCCCACCACATCTTCCAGGGACATTAACCTCTAGACCTCTGGAGCCTGCATCATTCTTTTATAAAGCCACTTCGTTCCATTCACGGTTCAGGCACGCACAACATGTAGTTTATACTAGTATAATTATAGTTGGCTTATGTACTAATTAGTTGACTGGAGATTTTATATCTACGGGTTACTCAAGGAAAAAAAAAAAGAGTGGAGTGCTCACGACACAATTCTAGCCTCGATGAAAAATGCACTACAACTTAAGTAGTATTTTTTATTGGTATTTGTTCAACTACTTGATTTTGCATTGCTGGTGAGACTTTTGAGATTAGCTAGATAACTATTTAACTATCTTGTTTATATTTACCCCACTGAGATATGCTATAACCTAACTTATAATGCATAATGGTGTTCGTAATAGATATAATACAATGCTTCTATCATATTTTTATAGAAAAACCGAAAACAACAACCTAGCAGAAGCAGCTAATTAATGAAATGTATGATGCCAACGGAAGGGCCACTGCCAGTACGTGGTGAGGAAGTATGGGCTGACTCCATTGTGTTCTACACTTTTTCGACATCGAGGTCTCTAACGAAAAAGCCACATCAAACCAACAATTTTCACTTTAAAAAGATACATAATGATGTCATTATTATACGCGCCTTTTCAAAATGCATCAATAGGTAGTGATGTAATAAGCGTTTGAGCGTCACCTATATGAACAAATAACGTAGCAACGTATCAAAATCAACGGGGCAAAATACGAAAACGTACTACAAAGCACGTCGGTTACCTTACCATCGTTCCAACTGCTGCAAAAATAGTGCAACGGTTACGTGCGTTTCTCTTGAAAGACTTGATACACATTATGTACGTACACCCCTGATATATGTCACTATTTTTTTTGCAAACTAATTCTTTTTAAAGACTAGAGAGAGGAAGTTGTGGAGAAGCCTCCCAAATTATATGCTTAATGATCAAATACGCCGGCTAACCTCGGAATGAGCCTCAGCATGCAACACGTGCCAAAAATCATTTCAAGCTGTCAGCTCAATAATACTCGATCATCATACATAAAATTCCGGTATTCCCCGATATGCATTTTAACGCCCAAGATCAACATGCATATCGCTAAGCCATAAAATGTAACCATCATCGTCACAAGATACACATAGAGAGCAAATTCAGATTTCAGTTCAGGTCTTGTTAACCTACATTTTTACAACAAAATGAGGTTTTGAGCACAAGGTGGCTCTCATGATCAACAACATGAACAAGGACATCACTAGGTGAATGTTTGGCCCTTGATACAACGCAACGGAAAAACAACAACAAAAGACCTTTGGTGCTCAGCCCAAAGCACCACTTATTCATGCCCATTACCGTCGCCAGCGTGATAGAAATACCCAAACACACGGAGGTACACAAGAGTCATATAGCTCTTAAACCAAAGTAAGATGCATTTAGCTTTGGACAAGGATAGGTAAAAGGATGACATTTTGCATAAAGCGATTAATTGAGCAATTAAATAATATTTAAGTGACAAGCATAAATGGAATATTTGTGAGCAACTTAACCTATACCCAACCATTCCCACAGCTCAAGTGTACAAAACAGGGCACCTTTTATCCATAAGTCAACACGAGCTCAAACCCATAAATACGGACGAACATAAACGTGCTCATAACCGAGAGCGCGGCAACTCGAATTGATCAAACCCTGCAGGGGTGTACTACTTTACCCACACGACACAAGACCCCCGGCCATACAACCCGTTGGAAGTAAGCGGTGCTTCAATATGTCAACCCACTTCAAATACGCTCTGACCATTTAACAGACGTTCGGTCAGGGCAAGTTGGTCGCACTCGGCCCACACATGGAGTATTCTAGCACCTTCTACATCCCCTGAACTCACAAGGTAAATGGTCGCAGCTAAATAAGAAGGAAGGCTTGCCCGTTCCATTATATTAGGCATGTGGTAGCACGAAAAAGTGTTTATGTCGACGATAAACTTAATTAACTTAAGCGAGTCTATGGTGCATTCGAGACTCCATTCCCGAACCACCCTACTTCTCGCCCAACTCTCCCACCCATAACCCATCATCATCCACCAGCCCAAACCAACATGAGCTAGCCATCCTATACATGCGAACGGTAGTGGACCTTACCACCATTCGACTTCTACCGAGGACTATTAAGCATGATAAGCAATAATCGTGACACCTGCATATGAACTCTACCCACCTGGACATGTTACAAAGTGGAAGGCATACAATTATCGAGGAAGGACATGCAACAAATAGGAGCTAAAAAACCTCTATTACTCAACTATTGCATAACCTAGCATCAAATTAATTAACCATGAGTATCCAAAATAGTTGACGATATGCATAGATGCTTGTCTTGAGCTGCAGGTTCAACACACACAACCTCTGGATCAGCTGCACCCTCGGTACTGCCCACGTCACCCTCCGGTTGCTCGATCGCTAGAAGATTAAATACACCAATGAATGATGTGAACAAGTAATGAATGATAAGTGATGTCATGAAAATTGAAAGATATGATGTGCAATGTGTCATGGTTACAAAGCAAAAAGAACCAGGTCATTTCAGTTTGATTTGCTCAAATTATAAACATTAACAGTTAGCTGTGTAGAAATATGAGCAGGGTTAGCATTAAATTCGTGAAGGGATTAACACTACCCCGGCTAAATATTCGGGGGTATATAAATATAATAAATTCGCACAGGAATTTATAGATATGATAATTGATAGCAGCAAATCAGCAATGGAGTCGGTGGGCATTCTCTGACAAACAAACAAGCAGCGGGTAGAGAGAGAAAGTAACTGCATGTATTGGCCTGCTAGAGAGAGAGAGACAGGCTGCGGTGCCGGTGAGGTAGTAATCCTCCCCTCTCCTACTCGTACTAGTAGTATCTTGTTTATTTATTTATTTATGCTGATTATTAGGGGGCCTAAAGTATATTTTCTTCTCTGTTTACCCACCTGTTTGTTTTTTCTCTCTCTCTCTCTACGGCCTGTCGCTCTGTCCGTTTGTTGGGTGGGAGCGGAGCGCGCGGCCTCGCTACTAGTACTACTAGTACTGCTGCTGCTACTACTAGCTTTCTCTCTCTATCCCTTCCCTTTCTCTCTCTCTCACTTGCCATTCTGCCGTCCCCAGTCCAAATCCACTACTCAACTTCCCGAGAAGAAAAAAAAATCTACCCCGCGCCGCCACGAGAACTCCCACTCCGATCTCTGGCAGCGGCGGCGCAGCAAGCACGGCGGCCAGTGCTGCTCCAGGTGAGGCCTGAGCTCTCCTCCCTTAGACTCCTCCTTTCTTCTACTACTGCTAGTCGACATTTAGGCGGGGACGGGTCGATCTCTGCGCACGCGACGCGCGGAAGAAACCCTTCGCCCTGCCGGTTGGTCCGCCTCCCGGGACTGATTTCGCGAGCCGGATCTAGTGTTTTGTTTCGTGCGCGCCTGGTGGCACGGCGTTCCGCTTTCTTCCTCGTCTCCGTGACGAGATTCACCTGGATCTGGCGCCGGTTCCTTCCCGGATCTGGAAACGGCGGCATTGCTTCGCGGCGTGGTTCCTCGCGCCGCGGCACCATAGCTTCTGCGCTTCCCCGTGCAATGTGTCTAGCCTGCGTGCTGTTTCGTTCGTTCATGCGAGATTTTTTTTCTCTCTCTTTCCTTTCCCTGTGCCCGGTTCCACCTCCGCGTTGAGGAGGACTGGTAGGTGATTAGTTCGCTTATTACGGTATTATTAGAGAAAGAAGAAATCACGCTTTTGGTGGCGAGTATCTTGATTTTTTTTTCTTAAGAGGCGGGGGGGGGGGGGGGGGGGGGTGGGGCCCTCGGAGAGGGTTGTAGGTTGTAACATGTGCCGCTGCGTTTGCTTATTGTTGTTGAGAATATGTTGGCACGTACCTGTCAACTTCTTTGCTGAGGCTTTAAGCTACTACGCTGGTCGTCGTGATCTCTAATGTGGGTGTCGGTGGCCTGCCTGGTTATTTATTTCCTTCCATTCGACTGACTATGGGCTGGTCGAAATCATCATTTGGTAGGCACCAGCTTGCTTGCTCTTACTTACGAACTATATGATAGGACGCGCTTTGTGCCAACCCATGAAACCGTCGCTATCGGTATTGTTCTTTCACGTCATGTTTCGCTTCTTTGACTGTGGCTACTGCTTCCTTAAATTCTGCATGTTTTGAGCTGTTTGTCTGTACTCCCTTAGCTTCTTTTTTAGATAGGAGTGGAGTGGATATTACTTTATATCGCAGTGATGCGTGTTGGCCCGTACTCAGATGGTGAAACATGAGGTGGGTGTTGCTGTGATACCAAGTGCTTGCTATTTCCAACTTGTTGACTATATATTTCTGTTTCCTTCATGCTTTTGTACGATGGAAGTGAGGCTTTGGCTTCATAGAGAAAGGTGTAGCTTTGTCGTGACCCACCCATGCTCTACAGCCTCAAGATAGAATGTTTTATCATCACTTGTGGTTGGCATTTGTTATGACATTTGCAGAGTTTGCGTTTCTGCGTTTCAAAGAAACGCGCCATTGCTGAAACTAAATAAAAGTATTATTGTGCCAGCATTTTCGACCTCACTATTACATTTTGTTTGGGCTTTTAACCCTACTAACCCAGGCTCATGCTAGGCTAACCCACCGTGTTTATTATTGCTAACAATGTTATCACCGTTTAGGCAATTATTACGTGAGGCAGCAACTAATCCAACAATGTTGGCTGTCATACCCTGTTGCTGGTTCAAGCTTAACCCCAGAGAGGTTAATGTTAGCTAATATGGCTATAATGACCGGAGCCTAATGCATCGAGTATCATTAACATTCACGTTGATTTGTTTGCATGCAAAGAAAAGCTGTGCCAAGTTTTTGATGCTTATGTAGTGTAAACATAGCGGTATTCGTGGAAATCTTAGCTTTGTTTAGATATTTTGTGTTGTGTTTATTGCCTAGTTTGTGCTACTATGTATTTTTGGAAGTATTTGCGCTGGTCAGCTGTACTACTTCAACCATACAGCTGTTGCCTAATATTTTATTCTTTAAATGATAACGTGTTGCACCATCAGCTGTTTTACGTCATGTATTATTTAGAACACCATGAAGAGCTTTTCCTTTATCTAAAGTCGTGTCAGTCTTGGGTAATCCTTTTCGACTTTAGGTAGCCTTTTTGTGTAGGGTGATATTTATCTCTTTAAAAAATAGTGCTGCTGTCTCTTGTAAGCTCTTCCACATTGGTGTAGCATGCTAACTTCTTTTTTGCATGTCCTTTCATAGGAGCAGTGACATGATCTGTTTTCTTTTGTTTTGTTTCAGGTTCTAATGCAAGGTTATCAAAAGCTCAGTAGTCTCACTTGACACAGCAAAATACCTCTGAATTTATAGTTGAACCAGTTGTTTCAGATCATGGGTTCACGGTTTCCATCCCACCAGCTCAGCAATGGCCTGTATGTCTCGGGGCGACCTGAGCAACCAAAGGAGAAAGCCCCAGTCATTTGCTCTACAGCTATGCCCTACACTGGTGGAGACATTAAGAAATCTGGAGAGCTTGGAAAGATGTTTGATATTCATCGGAAATCTGGTCCTTTAGGTAATCAGCCTTCAAGGAATACTTCATTTGGTGGTGCTGCCTCCAACTCAGGACCAGTTTCTAATGCTGTTGGTCGCTCCAATTACTCTGGTTCTATTTCATCTGCTGTTCCTGGCACTGGAGGATCTTCAAGGACTAAATCTAACTCTGGACCTCTCAATAAGCATGGAGAACCGACGAAGAGGTCGTCTGGCCCTCAGTCAGGTGGGGTAACCCCAATGGCCCGCCAGAACTCTGGTCCTCTGCCTCCTGTGCTACCTACGACTGGTCTTATCACATCAGGTCCTATCACGTCAGGTCCGATGAACACATCCGGCACTGCACGGAAAGTTTCAGGCCCTCTTGATTCCAGTGTGTCAATGAAGATGCGTGCAACCTCTTTTGCACATAATCAGGCTGTATCAAATCTTAATGGGGAAGATGGTTACTCAATTAAAGGCAGCATTCCAACAGCAATATGGTGGCTGGTCTCACTGCTCTTTGTGGTTGGGTTTGTAGCAGGGATCTTCATTCTTGCTGCTATTCATAACCCAATTTTACTTATAGTTGTTGTGGTGATATTTGGTTTTGTTGCTGCACTTGTGGCCTGGAATATGTGGTGGGGTACCAAAGGAGTGATTGGGTTTGTCAGTCGCTATCCTGATGCAGATCTTAGAACCGCAAAAGATGGAGAGTATGTGAAGGTTACTGGGGTATGTGAACACCTATTGCCTTGTTCGTGTCACTTACTCTACTTGTTTGTACACTTTTTTTTTATATATACAGTTTTAGTTGTCTTTTTGCTTGCATGTATTATAGTTTCTTCTCTTCACACGCAAAACGCATCTTTATAATGTGGGGTATCTAGTTGCCCTGTTTCAATTGCATATCTTGCTGGTTCTATAGTACTTCATCCAGTAATGTAAGCTTTTATGGGTTTGGTCAAAATCAAACATTCTCAGTTTAAATTGTGAATAACAAAAAGTTAATGAGATTAATTATATAAAAAATTAGTTCATTTGAATTCATTGTAAACCTAACAATCATTTTTTTCTCGAATGCTAAATCTAACTATCATGATATACAACTCTTCTGATTTTAGTTAGAAAAAGTTCGAGTTAATCCTAAAAATGCACATTTATGGATGGAGGGAGAACATGCTTTTGAACTGCACTATTAAGTGTATTGTAATGCCAGTTTGTCTGGTATTAAGATATTTAGTGTATAGGTATCTCATTTTGGATATTTTTCTATAGTTTTATTAGAAGATAATTTAGATGTTGAGAACACACACAAAAAGAATATATTCCTACTACCACCAGTTCGATGGCCATGAGTGGTAATTTTTTTTTATGAATATCAACATCTTCTCGCCAGGGTCTTGTCAAAGTTGAAGCAACATGGCTAATGTGTTTTCACTTTTTCCCATGCATTGCTTCTCTACTTATTTATTAGAACTTAAAGTGGCTTTATTAAGCTATAACACTTCCTTTTTTTTGCATCAATAGCAGCCAGTCCTTATGTAGTACATTGACTTCTGCAGGTTGTTACTTGTGGAAATGTCCCTCTTGAGACCTCATTCCAAAGAGTGCAGAGATGTGTTTACACTTCCACTTGCTTGTACGAGTATAGGGGTTGGGATTCGAAAGCTGCTAACCCTCAGCATCGGCGATTCACCTGGGGACTCAGGTCAATGGAGGTGAGTTTACTATTGATTTGAAATTTATTTTGATTGTCCAGAAGATTCAGTTCTCGCAGTTGGGCGGAATGCCTGACTCATCCTAACTTTATCACCTAAATTCATAAATTTATCTTTTTCCTGTATAACAATGGCAGCGACATGCAGTGGATTTCTACATCTCTGATTTCCAATCTGGACTGCGAGCATTGGTGAAAACAGGTTTTGGTGCCCGTGTTACGCCATATGTTGATGAGTCTGTTGTCATTGACATAAACCCAGACAACAAGGACATGTCACCTGATTTCCTGAGGTGGCTACGGGCAAGGAATCTATCAAGCGATGACCGCATAATGCGCCTAAAAGAAGGGTACTCTTATTCATCATCTGTGTTCCAGTGAGTTTGTCAATTGTTGCTATTCCTTTCATTTGACATGGCCGTTTGCGCTGCAGATACATTAAGGAGGGCAGCACTGTGAGTGTCATGGGTGTTGTTCAAAAGAATGACAACGTGCTGATGATTGTTCCTCCAGCTGAACCAATCTCCACTGGCTGCCAGTGGGCCAAGTGCATCCTCCCTACTAGCCTTGATGGACTGGTCCTTAGATGCGATACATCTGACATCGATGTGATACCAGTTTAGCCAGCTTCGCTCTGGCAGTTCTGAAAGGGGAAAAAAATGCCTATTACAAATCTTTTTGACTTTTGATTTGTTCCTTGGGGTGTTAGGGTTGAAAGAATGTGCAAATGCAGGGTGTGATTATGGCTAAGTACAACAATATCGATGGTCCTTTACCTGGGCCGTGGTTGTATAGTATTATATGTAATTTTCTCTTTTCTTTGGTTGAGCCATGGATGCTTGTAACATGGATGGCTTGATGTCGTTGCCATGGAGCCGTTTGGAGAGTTAGCGGTTTCTGGTTAATATGGTTTTGGTTGTAGGATTAAAGCTATATCGTGAACGCTTATCCAATTCCCTGTTCTCAATCGTATATTCAATGTTAGGTGCTGTCAGTAATGATAGTAGGAATAGGATGCTAGTGCAATTGATTCCCCGTTCCATGTTGACATGTTCGGCATCTGATTATGTAAAGCTATGAATCGAAGTCGTTGACATATTTAAATTTTCTTGACTCCAGCTAAGTTGTGAGTCATTTCAATATGTAAAGCTATGAATCACAAAGAATGCACGTCCATACCGACTAGCAGGTGCTATTCTGTCAACATTTATTAGTAGTTAATACTTACCTTTGTATAGGAAACAACCGGGGCTTGTCTGATCTGTAGTTATTGTGTTGTTATTGTTAACATGCTGCTGTAGCATCACTTACTGTCACCTCATGTGCTGTCGTCGATGCTGATCACTCACTGTCACAATCTACCAACCACAATCACAACTTAGAAGGCAAGTTTTGACAAATCTTGTATTCACAAATTGTATACTTGCTGAAAATGACACGGTTTTATATACAACTGTGGTTTGGGGAGTGTGTCTAGCTGTTCAGATGTGTCTGTAGCTTGGAAAAGTAGCTATGCAAAAAACAAAAGAAGACCTCTTTAGGGTTAAAAATGCAATTTATGAACGTGCAATTAATAATGCAAAAATAATGTTAACGTGGTCCTTAGTAGTCTGATGCCCCAAGAGTAGGAGTAGGGATGATATGGTAGGTAGTGGTAGTCTTTGGGTTTTGTTGCAAATCATATAAAACTACCGGCGCTCGACAAAAAGTTGTGCGCACCTGTAAGGTCATCGACCTTTTTTCTTCTTAATACAAAGATACGCAGCTCTTCTATGTATTTTAGTAAAAAAATGTTACAAATATTTGTTTAGTGGCAAGGTGTAACATATAATAAACATTGCAATGTCTCGTCATCATGTATAACAAACATGCAGTTTTCGAAAGGGGCCCTGAAGGGCACTCCTATGGTGAGTTTTCCAGAATTTTTGAAACTTTGAAGTACGGTTTTTTTTAATGAAGTTTTCAAGGTCCCAACTTTTTTTTTGGTTTTCACTGGATATGCACTCTGGTTAGTGCATCGTTACATATATGAGAAAGTCGACAACTATACCTAGGCATTCGGGTCGCCCTGCCTGGTACAGCCCGACCCAGCCTGCTCAAGCATTACATGTGTTGGTGGCCCAATCATGACGTTGGACATGATTGATTATTTTCCACACTTGTTCAAATAAAAAAATCACAGAATATGAATTTGAACTTGTAGAGCTCAAAGTTCAAACTTTAACCCAATGTGTAAAAGAGACCAAACATTCAAAATAGCAAATTACAATGAAATTGAGTTGTTCTTATGTGGCTGCCCTGTTAAAAAATTTCCAAACAGAAGAAAAGGGTACAACCCAGCTCATAAGTTCAGAAATTATAACAAGGTCACAAATTATAGCAAGTTCACGAGTTACACGCCAGATAGAATTAGATTACAGCCAAGAGCCAACTAGCTAAGCTAACTCATCAATCATCATCGCCGTTAGTTGAAGCTTTCGGATTAGCATCAAGGTAGCAGTTATTGAACAGGTCAAGTTCATGAGTAAAATCTTTTTTTTGTGTGTGACTTATGAGTAAAATCTTTCATCTATAACACATATAAGTGGGCAAGTGGCTGATGAACCAAATATAGATGCATGCAGGGACCCCTTGATGTCTGTGTCTCAAAGCGGATCTGGACAGGCGCTACATGTTTTTGTCCATGATGTGTGTATGATCCAGCAATGGTTTAAAAAATGGTCCCCAATGCGAAATAATCCAGACTTCAATGGGTCCCGTTATTGCAGAATTAATGTGCACATGACAATACCTGCATGTTGATATACCGTTACAAGATCCGAAAGCGATCTATTACCCTTGAGCTTCATCAAACTAGTGCTCTCTCCAAAATTCTGTGACCCAAGCACCATCACCAGATCGATTCAAATGACAGGCTTAGTGCATGCTAGCCTACTTGTGACTGCAATGCGATATTAAGAACACCAAGAGATGGTCCTGAGCAATTCTCATGCTTTGGATTGTTATGGACAACAACGTAATCTCTCTTTTCATGACCATTTGAGATCCCACCAGACATTGGTAACGGAATAACAATCTGTCCCAGACATCATTTGACAGACATTCTTTGGAACATATGAATCTGACAAAGGAATAAAAATTTGACCCACGAGCAGACAAGCGAGTCCTTATTGGCAAAATAACACAGGGATTACTGGTCCATGAACAATTGACAGGTAGGCATCAGCCGGACCATCACTAAAACTTTCAGAATATAGGTACACAGGCCAGATGAGTACAGATATTGAACATCTCAATGATCATTATACCTTCAGATTTATCATGAAACAGTTTTAACAATGAAGAATTACACAAGATGGTATTATTCGAATCTAAACATTAAACCTATCACATTCAGATTTTAACAACATACATTCTAAAGATTCAACACAAGCTCCACCTGATACAGCTGCCCGTCGAATCTCAATCCTAAGGCTTCTGCAGGGTGCACAAGGCCATCAACCATTCCACCCAAAATATACACACAGCAACCAGAAGTATCTACACATGCCCCGTGGAAGGACCGATAATTTGGGCACTGACCATCAATTCTTAGCTTTTTCCACATCCTTTTAGCCATTTTCTTAGAACCTGACTCATGCTGTAGTAGAGCTGGAATATCTAAGATCCAGAAGTCATCCTTCCGCCGCCTTTGTGAGTCCTCCCCACCATATACAAGCACCTTGCCTCCCAACACAAGGATTGCTGAATGCCCAACCCGTGGAAACGGCATTTCACCTAGAGCACTAGACAAATCATACTTCAGCTCCTTCCATTTCGGGTAATGATCACTAATATCAATGAGCCATACATCATTAAGAACCTCAAATTCTGATCCTCTCCCCCCAAACAAGACCATACGTGTCCCACCGATACAAGTTAAAGAGTGACCAGAACGAGGGGGAGGCAGAGGCCACGTGTTCCCTATTTGGTGCCAACTGCCAGATCTGAGGCCATTGGAGAGATCAAGAAGCCATGTATCACCAAGACGGCTGCCATAGAGACCTATCCCTCCATGAATTACAATGAACTTATCATCAACACAGCAGGCTGCATGGGCTCCACGAGGAGGTGGTGCAAGTGGACCCACCTCCAGCAATCTCCAAAGGATCCGCATCCTGCGAGTTTCTTCACTTACAAGTTGGCCTATCCATGTATCATTCAAACGCTGCCCACGATCAGTGATTCCACCAAACAAGACTAACGCATCACCGATTAGAGTGCATGAGTGACTGAAACGACCACTTGGAGTGCCAGAGGCTAACTGCTGCCAGTTAAGAACACTGGGCTGTCTATTTCCAGCACCATATCCAGCATAAGCCACCCAAGTATCATCAAGATGGCAACCTAACTAAAGCAATAGAGAACATCAGACAAGTAGTCAAACATCATAAAAAACGAATAAAATCTAATTAAGAAATTCCTAAGAGTAAGAAAATCAGTCATAATACACAATCATTGTATCATATAGAAAGAATAAAAAACCAAAAAGAGACGGGCACCACACATAGAAAGTGTTATACTCTGATACCACCTGTTAGCTGTAGAAGCCCTAGGACTAGGACAAACCTGACATCATCGAACACAGCATAACATTTTAAATTAGGACAACTATCATTCAGATGAAGGATTAACAGCATGGGCTAAAAGAGGTAAGAGCACAAAAGGGAAGCTGGAACATAGATGAGAGAATATTAGCAGAGGAATAACCAAATGCCATTTTCTCTAGCAAATTGTTAGTTCCTTCGGTAGAGGGGACAGTCATCCAGGCTCCAGCCCTAGGAGCACCATTTGTGGATACCTCTCTGAGGAATGGTTTCAGTATCTTTCCTGCCTGCCAGGGTTCCAAACTTCCCAAAACTCAATTTTTAAAGGAAAAAGTACACAGGAGAGTCTCTTCTCATAGTCAGGAAATAAAATAAAATTCACTTTGTCTAGCATATGTATCCCTCAAACGTGACAAACTTAACTACCTCCTGCAGACTTCATAATGTACGCTAACCCTATATTCCTGCACACGAATCCATATATGCATGTCCATGCCTATGTGTTCTTGCCATACATACAGCTTAAGCTAGGCCCTCATCCAGAGCATTAGAGTCTTCAGAACAAGAACTCATTCTCAAGCTGCAAAGTGTCTGCCACAATCCAAGTCCTTGCTTGCCCCACATTGACAAGAATATGTTGATGGTGGACAGCCCCTAACAAAGTTTGACTTCAAGGAAGCAGTCAATGCCAAGGAAATGGGCAGCACTAGTTCAAAAAAATTTCATGATCTAATGCCTTAAAAAACATTTTATGATCTACTACCTCCGTTTTTTAATTGTTGACCGTTTTTAGTACAAATTTGTATTAAAAAGGGTCAACAATTAAAAAACGGAGGTAGTACATACTTTGGCCGAAAACACAGAGAAACATGGAACAACAGCAACCTTCTTTTCCCGCGAGCTGTAGTAATTTTGCTTAAAGTAGTGTATCAAATCTGGTGACTTTCAGTATGGAACTGATGGCTAGACACTGTGACGGACCCTTTGGCCAACTTTTCGATTACTCTTCAGCTTATACATGTAGTGAAGAACTCCAAAAATATTCTGAGGCATTCCTCTCGTATATCTTGACAGCGTGAATGCAAGTAACTCACTGTCAAGCCATAAACAGCCATCATAGATACACTGGCCCAACTTGCAATCTTCCCAAAGCACTTTTGTATCATGAATTATGGTGCGAAGTCATGAATTATATGACCAAGGCCACAACCCTTTTTATCTCCCTTTGAATATTTCAGTAGTCTTCATAACTCTTAAGGATGAAAGAGTTGATGAAGGGCACTCTTTGTCATCGAATAAAACATTTTAAGGATCATAACACAGAGGATGCTTCTCATGGTTATTTCTCGCATAATCCATATACTATCCAATCAGCCATCCGCAAATGCCCTAGCAATTTCAGACACTAAATGATAACATAATTTCACATATGGGTTACTACCGTGCAAAGGAAAGTGAAGTCATTTGGCATGAACTTGAACGAGTGCAACTGTACAAGTCATTCATGTAGGAGCTTAACTCAAATGCAACCCTGAGCAGCATAATGAGCTGGTGCACGCATGGCTTCCAGGCATTTCTATTTAGTTAGTACTTCCAAGGATTAAAAGGCTTGGTTATTGTAGTATTTCCAAGGATTTGAATCTAATCCTAAGAAGAATGTCATGATATTAAGGACTTGGACTAAATTAGGCCAGAATACCAGTTTACCAACTCCCTTCAGGTATAAGAATGCAATGCTTCAGTATTGGTTAGACAAACCTCAAGACTTCGTACACAAGATATGCCTTGTTCCCAGAGTAAGCAAATTGAATCCACATTTCTTTAACCTACCTAACAAAGATGTTTTCAACCTAGGAAATCAGCTAAGAGACTAACGAAATTGAGGTAAAATACGTAGCATTCATATTCAACTATAAAGAGCAATGAAAAATCTTAATATTGATTTACGACATTAGATATGTATTGGAGTTAGGCTATATTAAGTAGCCTCCAGCACTCTGAAGTCCATAAATTTCTCCATCACATTTTATTCGGCCTTAAAAAGACTAAAAAAAGTTGAGTGAAATATACAGAGTTAAAATAGGCATCATGGAAGACAATTATCGGGAAGAAGGTGGCCGAAAACAATGATTGACAAAGGAACGTTAGGAGGAAAGCATATAGGCCATGGTGAATTATTCTTTCCATTCATTCTTGATTGTTTTGAAAAGCAATCATCATTTCAGAAATCAAAAGTAACTTATCAGATAATCGATGGCATCCCTCAAAAAAATATAGCATTTTGAAGGAAGCACTAACATGAAAGGCAAGATAAAATCCTTCCAGTTAACGAACTACGTGTGCAAGGGTCATCTCTCATCTGGATTCGACCCTTATTATTCAGTTCAAACTTGGGAATAAACTCCAATCCAAAATTTCCTAGGAATATTATTTATAACAATACCATGTAACTCTATCCATCCAGAGTCCAGCCTAACATGCCACCCTAACCACAGTTTAAGAAAGAGGTGCATGACAATTTTTTGTGCAAGCTACGCTGCAAGTAAACAAGCATATCTAATCTAAGCATGAATAAAACAACTTCTAACATCGCCCAAATTCTCCAGATAACCATCAGAGCCAAATGAAGTGTGGAGTTCATCATTCCCATCCGAATGCTCAACCCTAGTTATCAAATTTCTCCTTAAGAATTGTCATCTGATTCATAAAGGGCGCCCAAAGAAGAAAGAAACCATCTTTTTCATCTTATAATGCAATTATGAGACCAAAAACAAAAAAAGCTGTGGGACGACATGGTTGTAGTTACCTCCCTCGCAGCCGCCGCCGAAGAGCACGAGCCAGCCGGCGACGAGGTTGAGCGAATGCGACGCCCGTGGCCGCGGCGATGCGCCCTTCACGGGGACTCGGCGCGCGGATAGGGCGCCGAGCCTGGCGACCTCGGCGTACACCCTCCGCCACGGTGCGCCCCCGCGCTCGCGTCGGCGCTCGGCGAGCGCGGCGGCGGCGCGGGCGCCCCAGTCGCGGCGGCACAAAGCCTCCCACAGCGCGTCGGAGGATGCCCAGGCACGGAAGACGCGGCAGGTGGCGACGAACGAGAGCACGGCCTCGGCGGGGAGCAGGCGGAGCACGGACAGCACCTGGTCGTAGCCCAGCATCGCGATGGCCGGCAGCGATGCGGGGGGCCCCGCGTCATCCATCGGCGGCTCACCGCCGCCTGCAGCCTCTTGACCGCCGTCGCATCTCATGGCTGCCATAGTTCGCCATTTCTTGGCCTTTGCCCCTCAAACGGCGCCATGATTCTTCGTTTGTTGCTTGACAAATTACCTAGGACGCCATGGTTGTTGCTTTCTTGGTTTCTTTGGTGCTTGGATCAGATCCTTGCGAAGAAGTCGATTCGATGCTCTTCCCTACTAGGTAGATGAGGTCTTGGGTGCCATGGATTTAGCAAGCAAAGGCTAGTGGTAGTGGTGGAGGGGCACACTGGGGCCTTGGGAGCTCGAGCAAAGCAAGCAGTGGAGGGCGAGTGTGGCTTCCTCGTGCTAGTGGTGGTGAATAAGTGGAATAATGTGCTAATTAGTTGTTTTGGTGGTGGAAATGCGGATTATGTTTTTTTATGTCATATCACATACCAATAGATCTTGATAAATAGGCATAAACAAAGAAAATTGATAACTGGTGCTATGTAGTGGTCCTAGCACTTTTTATTTGTTTATTTACTAGTATTTCATTTTGTTGCATCTCTAATTTTCTCCGTACCCGATTGGAACATTCTAATGGAGTTTTTCTTTCGAAAGAAGAAACGTGTATAACTATTGTCTACTACGTACCTTATATTGCCAACGTTGGTTTGTGCAAAATTTAAACAAAACAGTATCAACAGAAACAAAGGGGGAGTAGTAATGAAAAAAGCCAGCATACTATGAGATCTTAGCAACGGTATTTAATTTAAATAAATATATCAACTGGTTTTGGTGCACCAACCGAGTCATGACATACTGACAAGGGAGTTAGTTCATATCTAAACTTAAAAACTTGTCCTAGCGACAGGAAAAACTAGTTCATATTTTTGGCACATGTATAACTCTGCAAATATGTTTTTCTTTCTCAATTGAATATTTTTTCTTTCTCAATTAAATATGAAAACTGACGGAGATAGATGGTTTTAGTTTGCAGGGAAATAATTTGGTGGAATTTGGAGCGTTTCGGCTGCAGGCCTTGGAGATGGATGGGACAGAATTCTTGTTTCTAGAGAGGCAGTGGGGCTGGGGGTTGATGTCTGGACGCCTTTTGATAGCGAGCCTTTCATCCCCATCTGAGGAAGCCCCTTTCGCTCGCTCTTATCACAACACTGGACACGAGGGCTCATCCCCATGGAAAAAAGATCCCCGGTTCAGGGACATGTTTTGACGATCCATACAATTTTTTTCCTTTTACTTATAGAACCTTAGAGTCTGATACTATATAGATTAGAGAAACAACAGAATTAGAGTCAGCTAGTACCAAACATTACTGTCAAAGTGAGCAAGTTCACCAGGCATCCAAAGAAGCCTGGAATTTCTGAACTTCCTCCGGGTATGCTCCAAAAGCAAGAATACTGCACTAGATGTTACACACCAGGAAGTTACTTGTTCAAATCGCTCACCCAAAGCTAGGTGCCATGTGACCGCAGACAGATTATTCGGCTCAGCGTAAATTGATGACGACAGTGCAGTCCAAGTTTCAGCTCTGGGATACACACGGGTCGTGGAGCTAGCTAGCTATGCTAGGTAGGACATTCTACCTGTCTCACAATATAAGTATTTTTAGGTTTAATCGAAATCAAATAAGCTCAATTTTAACTACTAATATCTATAAAAATAAATTAGTTTAAAATTTATTTATGATGAATCTAAATAACATTATTTTATATGACTAAATATTATAAATTTTAATTATTAATGGTTAAAATTGAATAAGATTGATTTTCACCAAACCTAAAAAGTACTTATATTGAGGGATAGAGGGAATAGTAAAATCAAAGTCAGTAGGCTGTACGTAATAATTTATTAAAATAAATTGCAGTTATGTTTATATTTCATTTAATCAGAATTAAGGATCTTTCATGTAAAAAAGGAAGTTTTAAAATATGTAAATTATCTAATTCTTCCACAATATGAGCTCATATGTGAAATTAGCGAGTGTATAAAAAGTCAAGATCGCGAGTCATTAGCAGCTTTAAAGACACAGTCGAAACTTTCTTGACTCCTTGGCCCCGTTCTTTCCATAGTTGCCACAAAACAGAGGTGTTTTTTCTCTCATCTAAATCAGAGTCAGAGCTACGACCTATCTTCTGAATCTCCTGACCTCGATAATTTCTTATAAAATTAATAAGAACTGTTATAGTGTAGTGATGAAGACCTTTGACCTCAACGCTTCCTTCGATTGACTTTTCCCTACCTCACTGAACTAGTAAATTCATATCTTTTTTAGTTAAATATTAGGAGTTTGAAGTTTGATCCCTAGCCCATCCTACAAAAGCACTTAAGCCTTCGTCGAACTCTAGTTAGCCCCCTCACTCCCTCTCTCGTCCCACAACGTTGTTCTCTCGCTTATGCTATTGGCCCTGTTTGGATACGTTTTTTTTTATTTCGCTTATTAAAAAAACCTGCTTTTCTGATTATGCTGTGGTCTGGAAAAGCGAGAGTCTAAATAAGCGAAGTGTTTGGCAATCTTGCTTATTTTTCAACGAATTGTCAATTTGACAATAATATTAATGCAAAAACTTCCGGAAAGCAGCAATCCAAGATTAATAGTTCAAGTAATATTGCATCACCTACATTTGATTTATAACTACCCATTACATTCATTAAAATGCTCATCAATCATCTCGATAGAAAAAAAAAGGAAAAAAACAGAAAAAAAAAGAACAAAAAGAAAAGGTCTGATCCATGACGACAGGGAAGAACTGTCCAGGCAGGCAACACATGGGTGGCACGTGAGGAGGAGCGTGGCCGGTGACGCCCTTGACGCGCATGTCCAGGTGTGCCTTTGATGCGCGATGGAGGAGCCTTGGCCGGCGGCGCCCCAAAATCGGCAGCCTTCCCAAGCCTGCCCGGCAGCGGCCCCTCCCAGCCGAGCTATGGTGGCAGCAGCGAGCAGAGCATAGAGGAAGGAAGGTTAGGGGCGAGCTGCGGCTGGGAAGGTACGGCGGGGATCTGCGGCGGCACTCCTCCCTCCTTCGGGTCCGGGCGCCGCGGGCTACCGCCGGCACGCTGTCCTGCCGCCGTGCTGCTCGGCCGGAAGGGTCTTCAATTTGGGGCGCCGCCGGACACGTGCGGATGAGAGAGAGCCAGAAAGGAACGCGAGAGGAAGAAGAAGAGAGGAGAAAAGCGACTCGCGGCCCTCGTACGCAACCTTTCGTGGCTGTTCAAGAAAAGCGAGGCCCCAGTGTTATTTCGCGTCCGCGGGCCGGTCGCGTTTCGGAAACGTGGATTACAATCAGACCGTTTGGGTGTAATTCTCGCTTTTTTCAGCCCATAAGCGAATTATAATCGGAAACAAACGGGGCCATTGTCGGACCCAACGTGTTGCCACGCATCTGATCGTTTTAGGCAACACGTGTGCCATAAAGGACATAAGTTATCCAAACTTTTAAATCTATTCAAATTCAAATACCCATCATCTATAAGTCTCCTGCCGCCCACAATTAACGACGGCCCTACCGCCTTCTGTTATCTCCAGAGTAAGAATTGATGTGCATCCCAATTATCTTGCTCCACTTCTATCTGACTGCTATCAGCAACTTCTTGATCATCAAATGTAAAATCTATACATATCGTATATGATGTCTCCGGTCCATCCATCTCTCTCAGTCTTTTTTATCGGGAATTGTATCCACCTTAAAAAAGTTAAAATCTTAGCCGAATACAACCGAAAAACTTACTTCCTCCATTCTTAAATTGTTGTCACTGTTTTAACAGTTAACTCTTATTTAAAAAATATAAACAATATCAAATATTTGTTATGATTCAATTTATTAATAAATTTTTTTAAATATAACTTTTAATTTTACATATTGAACATATTTTTTGAATAAGATGAATCGTCAAAGTTACCGGTTAAAATCAACAACAACAATAATTTAAAAATGGAGGGAGCATGTAGCTCCCCTAAACTTCATTGAAATGCTTTGTTGAAATTACAGTATTTCAAGTGAAATATTATTTAATCATTACTGCCTGAACTGAACCCTAAACTTCATTGAAAAGCTTTGTTGAAATTACAGTATTTCAAATGAAAATATTTATTACATCACCACGGCATCACCATTGTCCAACGAGCTGGAAAGAGCTCCAAGTGCTCCACGCTCTGCAGCTCCTGATTTCGCTGGAGGCCTCGCCGGCGGTGGCAAGGCAGTATTTCGGCGATCACCTGGCGCCGGCACCGCCCATGGGTCGACGGTCGCACTCGTCCTCGTCGCGGGTGTGGCGCCATCTGAGCCCGTCGTACTACCTCAAGCGGCCCGTTCGCCTGGCCCTCCTCTTCCTCGGCTTCGTCGCCGCCTGCTTTGCCGCCTGGGACCGGCTCTCCCTCGTCTGGGACTACGAGGTGAGTGTGAGCTTCTATCTGACGGCACTTCCCAGCAGATTCGAGTTCGATTGGCGGGGATCTGGCTGGTTGCATGCCTGCCCGCAGATCTCTTTTGTTCCCGAATAGTGAAAAAATTATTGCTCAAGGACTACAATGGATAATAAAGTTCGTTTTTTTCTTTGGGGGTTAGAACTCATGGGTATACATTTGGCGTTGGTCATGAATTGCGATAATTTCGATTAGCAGGATCTTCTATTTCATCAGCGTCACGTGACTTTTATGGCCATATTGTTTCGTTCATGTTGCTTTGGAGTGAAACTCGTAGTCCTATGGTAGCCTTTCTTTTCCTTGTGCAGTACCATGTAAAAATGTGTAATTGTTCTCACCAGATCTATTGAGAGGAGTAGTTTTGATCTTTCTATTTGTTTGCAGGCTGAAATATCCCGATTGGATGAGGAGGTGGATCGTTTGCATGACCAGGTATGTTTATGTGCACATTTACTCACATCCAATATATATTGTGCTCCCTTGTCTTTTTTTGATATGAGAATATACAGCTGTGTCTTATATCGGTTGATTAGTGGAAGTGTCAGCCTTTTAATGTGATACGCTTTTATGTAGTTAAGAAAGGCTGGGTTTTATCTTGCTGAAGATGCAAACATTGGTCACATTGTCAAGAAACATCATCTAGATGTTGACCCTGTCAATAATGCTAGGAGAGAGAGCATCAAGGAAGCTATGCTTCATGCCTGGAACTCATATGTAAAGTATGCATGGGGACAGGATGAGCTCCAGGTTTATTCACTTCTACTTACTCGTATCAGATTTCTTGTAAGTTGTATTCAAACACGCTCGAAAAACGATTTTATTTCTTCCCTTTTCTCTTTTGCATCAAATTACTGTCCAGCCTCAATCAAAGAATGGTGTCAATAGTTTTGGTGGTCGTGGGGCTACCGTTGTGGACTCACTTGATACACTATATATAATGGGATTGAAAGATGAATTCCAAAAGGCCAGAGAGTAAGTTCTATTTTGGTTCTTGTAAATGATTTTTTAAAAAAATTCAACCGGTGGGGGTAAGACCGCCCCCACGCTTTCTTTGATAGATAAGCTCAACATTCCCCGGTCGAGAAAACCCACGAACCTTGATCCCACAATTAGGGAGCCACCCCCTATGGTTTGGCCTTCCCATGCTTTGGGCCCACCCTATACACGAGTAAATGGAATGCAACAAGTGGATTTTTTTATTTATTTCTATAAATTGATGTCAACACCAGGATTTGAACCCTGGTGGGTGGCCTCACCCCTGGAGCTCTAACCAACTGAGCTACAACCAGTTTGCTGTAAATGAATTTTAATTTTTGGATTGAGCAATAATGTTATCTGCAGTATATTACACTTTTTGTCTTTAGTTCTGCATTGTCAGTTATCGTGTATTGTAGTAACATGTGTGTAAGCTTTGTGGACCCAACATAGTTAGCACACAAGCTTTGGTGGCCCAATATAGGTTTTAACCTTGTAGGCAAAGCAAGGTATAACTCCCAAGATACACATGTGTATCTGCTAATTCCGCTGATCCATTCCTCTTGGTGGCTGGGTTTCTGCAAATTTCCCTCAGTAAAGCATATCATTCAGCAGGGGGTATTTCTATTTAAGTCAACTTTGACTCTTTGAATTGGAAAAAATAACCTTGGCCAATGTCAGTGTGGTGGGGAAAGACTGGAGGTTATGACCCCTATGGATCAGAGCTTTAACATGCACACGACCAGGGGATCAATTTACTTCCATGAGGAATCAAACCTTGGACCTGGGGGTCCTACTAAGAGTCCTAACCGCTAGGCTTACCGTTCTTCAATTATACACTTCCAATAAATATGGCAGTGTTTGTGCTGTCATTTGAATATCTGGAGGATTCAAACTAGGCAGTAATCCATTTTTACATTACTTACCAGTGATACATATATCGTAGGTCTAACACTCTAACTTGTGTTCCTTTATAATGACAGCTGGGTTGCAGAGTCGTTAACATTTGACAAGGATTATGAAGCAAGTGTGTTTGAAACAACAATAAGGTGATGTTATAACATTTTACTCCAGGACAGTCTCCTTGAATGCTAGAATGTTTGTGTGTGTTTTTCTCTATTTTGTTTTGGTGACAGACTGTATAGTTAATTTGTTTAAGCTTTCCTCTTTTTGGTTTTTGTTCAGAGTTGTTGGAGGTCTACTCAGTGCATATGATTTGTCAGGTGACAAAATATTTCTTGATAAGGCAAGAGACATCGCTGATCGACTATTACCTGCCTGGGATACATCATCGGGTATCCCCTACAATAGAATCAACCTAGCTCAAGGCGAAGCCAGTAATCCTAGATGGAATGGTGTAAGGCTTTGTTATTTTAGTTTTTTAGATGCTGGTCGCATGGATTGCATGATGTAGCTTTCAAAGAACTGCACCACAATAACAATCATTGTCTTATCTTCTTGAGCATATATAGCATTAGGAGTTTCATACTTCCATCTAACATTCTTGGACATGGATGCATAAATCAACTTTGCATTTTACAGGGCAGAAGTATACTTGCAGATTCAGGCACAGAGCAACTTGAATTTATAGCCTTATCTCAAAGGACTGGAGATCCAAAGTATCAGCAAAAGGTTTATTACGTCTCCCTCACATACTGGATATGGCAGGGAAACATTAGAATCATGCTTGTAATGGTTTCCTTATTTTGTTTTTTGCTGGTTGCAGTTAAAGTAGTAGATACCTATTATGAAGGAAATGTTGATAGACTTTGCTGTTACATGCATTCATGACCACTTTTTCCCGAGCATTAGTCACACCGGGAGTTGGGAGTCTGAATTAGTTTCTCAATAGTTAAGGAAAGGGGAAGAGTTCCATTAAATCCATTAAATATAGGCCCAATTAGTGTTAGGAAAATTTGAGATGGAGTCGATGTTAAATTCTTAGTTTATTTCTAGAGGTATGGGTCATCTAGAACTTTATAAGCATCAGTTGTGTAATAGATCAATTCAAGATAGAAAAAGGATCGCCTTTCGCTCTTCCAGTTACTGTTTATTGTATAATTTTTTTTCTTTTCTCTTTATTTTTGCTCTATACAATTTTTTTTGGTTATCAATAAAATTCTATAGGGGCCTTGCACCTCCAGTTCTAAAAAGGAGCAGCCTGATGCATGTAGCTCCTGCTTGCGAATGTTTAGGAAAGGGTCCAACCACTTTGGGTCTTTTCTATGCAGCCTTTCCGTGCATTTCTGCAAGAGACTCTTTCAAGACTCGAACCCGTGACCTCATGGTCACAAGGCCCCTCCAGTTCTACAAATCCAATCTCTCTAGATCGTCTTCTCTATGCCCCTTACTCTTCTTTGAATTGGTGGTCACACAATTACTCTTGCAAGTGGACCAACAATGGAAAATGATGATGCATAATCAAATGATGCAGACGTTTTTGGTCTTTAGTTTGCTTACCTTATATACTCACAATTTTATTTCATACATAACAGCTTCATTAAACTAATTATTCCATTTGCACAGTAAATATGAACCTGATTAGCCTTAGGCATATACTACATGACAACCATTTTCAGATGATGGTTCTCAAATACCATTAATGTAATCCATCAGTTTAAACCTTTACTGGTTCTCAAATACAATAAAAAGTTCAATTCCATTTTTTAAGACCCCTTTTACTTTTTTTTATATGCTTTCTATACCACACACTGATTTTTCTTAACCGTATTATGAAATTTATTTTTTGAACTTTTGTCCAATCTTAGGCGGAGAATGTAATTAGGCAATTTCAGAAGATATTCCCTAGTGATGGCTTACTTCCTATTAACATAGATCCTCATTCGGGGACTGCAGAATCATACTCAACAATCACATTTGGTGCGATGGGGGACAGGTATAATCTTGTCTCCTAATGTATTACCATAGTGATTGACAATTTTGAAATATATGTATATCAATTTTGCGGATTTTCTTTTCTATCCAGGTGACTTCACATTGTCTAGCTGGATTAGAGTTGAGTTGTTTTTGTATTTAACGACCCATATGCATGTCACAGTTTCTATGAATACTTGCTCAAGGTCTGGATACAGGGTAACAAAAGTGAAAGTGTAGAACATTACAGGTTCAGTACTCATCCTGGATTCGTGCAACTTGTTGCCATCTATATTGGCTAAAGTTATGTCATTCTGTTTTGTGGGTTAAACAATGTTTCATTATTACTGCTGTCTTAGACAAATGTGGGAGACATCAATGGAGGGTCTTTTGAGTTTGACAAAGAAGACATCTCCCTCTAATTTCTACTATGTATGTGAGAAGAATGGGGATTCATTATCTGACAAGGTAAAGAGTACTGTAGTCTCATTGTTTGTTGTTAGGTTTTTTTTTTTCCCTGTCTTATGTACTGATTTTGTCATCCCAACTAGAACAGATGGATGAATTAGCTTGCTTTGTACCTGGTATGCTGGCATTGGGAGCATCAGGCTATAGCCCTGAAAAAGCAGAAAAAATCATGGATCTTGCAAAAGAGGTGGTCTTTTCTTTCCTTGTTCTATGCATTTTATTCTTATCTTGAAAAGTATTTATTCTAGTTTTTTCTCTCTTTTTTAGTTTTGTGTTGATCTATTTGGACCAGATCGTAATTCTGATTTTGTATATTAAGTATAAGATGCAATTTAAAATGTACACCACTTCGCCATGGTGGACCTTTTGTGACGGCATGCATTCAGTATCAGGCAGAAGAGCAGAGTTATGCACGTGAACTTGGACTTTACAGTGCTTATCAGTTTTAACCGAAATACAAGGTGTCATGCCTCTTTTGTTTTATGCATTAATATTGATTCTTGTTATTTAAACTGCATGTAAATTAATTTTTTTTTTTACCGGATAAGCCTCTAAAATTTGTTATTAATGCAATTGCATTGCTAGAAGTATATACCTTGTTGATCTCAAATGATTAATTGGAGAGGTTGAGTCAGAAAGTAGTAACCAACATGATTTCATATTTAGCTATGCGGTCAATTAAAGCAAAGATAATTCTAGATGGTATTCGTGTTCTGTGCAGAACTTAGTGACTTTAATGGCCTTTCTCTTTCTGGTTTTTCCTTCCTGGTCTTATTTGCCTTTCTATGTTTTCCCTGACTCTTTGCTGTAGCTTGCATGGACCTGTTACAACTTCTACCAATCAACACCAACAAAATTGGCTGGAGAGAACTATTATTTCCATGCCGGAGAGGTTTCACTTCAGCCTATTTATGTATATGTTTTTAGCAATCTAGTGCATTACACTTCATATGAATGTAAAATTGCCATTGCTTTTGTACTATAGGACATGGCTGTGGGCACGTCATGGAACATCCTAAGACCAGAGACTGTTGAGTCACTCATGTATTTGTGGCGCTTAACTGGGAACGAAACTTACCAAGATTGGGGTTGGAATATATTCCAGGCATTTGAGAAGAATTCACGTGTAGAATCTGGATACGTGGGACTGAAAGATGTAAGTTTCTATTGGCACCAGCATAGTTCCATGCATCCAGTTGTTCTGATATTGTTTTTGCATACTAATATTGAAACTTTTTGAAAATTAGGTGAAAACTGGTATAAAGGATGACATGATGCAGAGCTTTTTCCTAGCAGAGACGCTCAAATATCTGTACCTGTTGTTCTCTCCACCATCATTTATATCCTTCGATGAGTGGGTCTTCAACACTGAAGCCCACCCACTGAAAATAGTCACAAGACATGACACTGAAGGTGGCTCAGGCACCATATAAGGTAAGGGTCTTGCTGACTGTTCCATAAACGTGGAAGTAAGCACAGAAAACCTTAGTGGAATTTGAACAGTTCAAAGTATAGGCCATAGGGCTTCTGTTAACACCATCTGATATGGACATACATGATATAGGAAATCAATAGTGATGGAAGTGGAGAGCCTTAAATGGACCAATATAGAGCAGGATGAAACTACAAACAAAATGGGGCGGTACTATATCATTCAACTAATTATGGCTGGATACCTTTTTTTTTTTTTTTTTACATTCTGCTTTAGAGGACGGTCTGACCAGCAACTGAGACGGTTATAGTAGCAGGTCTGCGTCTATTGTTGTTACCATACACCATGTCTGAACTGCATCTATTTCTTATATTTATGAATGTCTCTTTTTTGTCTTTGTCCACGTAAAAACAGTAGCAAAAAACAATAATCAAGTTCACACAGAAGATAATGCAAACAATAGTAATTCACCTGCCACAGTTGAAGTTCGATAGAAAGAGCCCATGCCTCATCACAACCGGATATTGGGATATTAGAACGTTAGCAAGAATGTGGAAAAATGCTATCTTCCCTCAACAATTCATAACTTTAACGAGTATCTTCTTAACCAGAAAGGATTCACTTAAATGCTTATATGGCTACGAATGCGATCAATGCTAGCACATGTCTAACTTGTATATATTGACAAAAGATACACAGAATATATAGAACTAAAGCTTAGTCGTAGCTAATACAATAACAACAACAACAGCCTTTTAGTTCCAAATAAGTTAGGGTAGGCTAGAGATGAAACCTTAAATATCCAATACAAAGAAGATGGACCAAAGATGAAAGACAAACAAAATCAAACAACCAAAGGCAAGGGATGAATGAAAGAATTAAGGTAAAAAGAATGAATCACGCAAACAACAAAGACCGACAAAAAATATGATGACAGATTAAAATAAAAAGGAAAAAAATAAGTTTAAGAAGCAAATCAAAGTTCTGGTTAGTGTGACAATAATGGTTCAAAGAAAAGAAAAAGGTGCTCAGATTTCGTAAAAGAGTTCCTAAAACATGGAGAGGATGCATTGTATTGTAGCTAATGTAACAAAAATCTCTGGTATGCAGAAACAACTAACAGTTCGTCAATAATTATTTGCCCACTGGTTGTAAATTTGCTACCATGTGAAAACATGATTCGGCATAAGACAGATAGGTGCCAATTGAAAGCACATAATAATAAATAAAGGGGAACTGCTATCACCTTGCATTGTCGAATCAACCGAAAAAGAAAAACTATTACAAAAGCAGCTCTAGACGAATTGTCTAGTAGATTAAAAGCTGCAATGCTTATAAACGATATTTAAAGTAATATCTGATAACGTACCGAGTTTTCTTCCATCCCAAAGAACGAGCAACCTGAGTTCTGGTTCATTGACCAGTGACATCGCAGAATAATTGTTCAAAGAACACAACAAATTGGAGACTGAATATTGAAGGTAAAATTGAACACACAACAACAAGAACTGAACCCGTAATAATAGATGACAAAGTTACATGGGTCTCAGATCTCTCCAGAGGCACAATCATAGAAAATAAAGTTTGTCTGAAAAGCTAAAAATTTAAATTGCTGATGACTCACAACGATTTACTACAGACGACTGCTCTGGAATTCATAATGTACGACGCTGCTCATTGATATTAGACTAGTAGATTACTAGCTCTTTTCCGAATGAAAATGCTAGTATAAGTTTATAACCCATGCCAAGGATTGAGCTCAGGAAACTAAATCTTGCAAGACTTGGCTGCTTTCTCCCATAAATCCACAATGATAGTAGGGCATGCTCTCTTCAGGCGCTCGTACCCTTGGCTTGCAGCAACATGATTCATTCTATCAAGAGAGTTGATAAATCCCATGCAAGCATCTTTCAGCTGGCTGCAATGGTACTGGTCAGCAAGAGCTAAGGTACTGGCCACACTCTCAGTGTCAAGCCTCTCACCTAGGATGCTCTCACAAATTAATTTCATCCTCTCCATGGCGTACTTGTCCGCAGCCACAAGCAAATGCTTGACCATTTCTTCCTTCTCATCTTCATCACCAAGACCATCCACTGCAGGCAACGAATCCGTGTAGATGAAGTGAAGCAACGCCTTGAAAATAGTGGGTTGGATATCTTCGATCACGATGCATTGTCGATTGCTCTCCCCAACAGCCCCTGTGAGCTGCGCCCTAAAGACTGGCGACCGCACAGCAAGCACCATCTTGTGGGCATGGAAAACTTCCCCTGAAACGTTGAATGTCACATCAGCCCCCTCCTCTAACTCCAACAATTTTCCTAAATTCTCCGAGAGGTCTGAGTGCGGCACTTTGATCTTGAGGTGTGAGGTAGCCTCAGTGTCCCACACCACTTGTTTTTTGATAACAGTGGCGCTGCATTCAATCACGAGGCAGTCATTCTTTAGGTAAGGTGATGCTTCCAAAGTGCGCTTCTTCATGAAATGGCCCCATGATTCACTGTTCCAAGGAACAAACTTTGTTGTCTCTGCGATGAAAAGTATTAACAATTTCCTAGTGGTCTGATCGACCAGACTCAGGGAGCAACGCGCTTGCACCATGGCGTTATGTGACGCCATGGGCTCCAGGTAGATGCTCACGAAGCCTGCCTTGCTCGCATAGCTCGTGTTGGGGTAGAAGCGGATGCACCATACCTGGCTGCCGACAACGAAGGGTTTGGATCGGATGAAGTAGTCGGAGCCGAGGTCCTTGAGGAGGCTGTAGCCCGTGATGTCGAAGGCATGGGTGCCTCGGGCCATCTCTATCGTGCACCGCGATCCCGTCCTTGCTCCGGAACTTTCGGGTGCCGCCGCCATCTTTTGATCGGTTGTGCAAGTAAAGCAAAGGCATAAGGGTTTGGGGCGACGATGGCTCGGCGAGGTAGAGGAATTTGTGGAGAGGGTCAGACTGGATTAGGATGGTTGTGCAGGTAACCAAGGGGATAATAGTTTGGGAATGGCAGGACGACGAGGTAGAGGAAGTTGTGGAGAGGGGCAAATCGGATTTGGATGGTTGTGCAGGTAACCAAGGGGATAATAGTTTGGGAATGGCAGGACGACGAGGTAGAGGAAGCTGTGGAGAGGGGCAAATCGGATTTGGATGGTTGTGTAGGTCAATCGATGGTAAAGGTTTGGGACGGCGATGGCAAGGTAGAAGAAGCTATGGGGAGGATCGGGATTGGGATGGTTGTGTTGGTAACAAAGGGGAGAAGGGTATGGGGATGGCGGCGCGGTGAGGTAGAGGAAGTTGTAGAGAGGATCGGATTAGATAAGGCTGATTTTTTATTTATTTTTGACCTAATATGTAATAAGAGCTCGTTTAAGGTGTGAAAGGATCCGTGGTCAGTTTTTTCTAAGCTTTCTCTCTCTTATTCAACCTTTTTTTAAAGAGGGTATACCCTTTGCTATTATTGTTGGTGATTTTAACTCCTGCTCTTTAAGAATAAAAATTTGCCCTGCTACATTATAAGCTTGTTAACACTGTTAAGTGAGAAAAGATAGAAATTTCCTTTTGACGGTACAAGACTCGATTAACTGCAACACAGTGCAATTTTTTGACATGTGTCTACATCACAATAGCTTGCATAAATAGTATAACTTAAAATTTAAAAGTGGGAGCCGCTACACTTGGGAATAGAGCTACACTTGAGAGTAGATAGGGGTTTTTCTATATTATATAATATAAACAATTCTTTTAATTGTTTTTATTATTTATTTCAACACTAAATATTTCCTATTGCAGTTTTGCTTAAAAAATTATAAAATTCAGTTAAATTGCTCTATCCTCAGTTCCTTTTTTTTTCAGTAACTCCTTTTTAGGTTCCTATAATTCTGTCATCTAAAATGTGCTATATAACATCTTTGAGTTGCTATCTATAGCATTACCTTGCCTTAACATTATCATTTGAGTTGTTTACATTTGATAGAATGATATTCTCTGAATGAAAAAGAAGGAATTATCACTGCATAGATTCTGTACATGTTTCGATAATGCCTTTCACCTGTACATTAGCTCATTCGGCGATGTAAAACTTACCTAATTAAAAAAAAAAAAACTTGTTCGTCGGCGCCCAAAGCACTTAGCACACAACTTCGAAACGACTGAACAGGCAAATTTTAATTTCTTTTCTTTTTTGTTGTTTTTCAGTTATGGTATTTTTGAGAATTCTATTTAGCAGCCCTTGGTACGTTAGGTCCAGTTAAACACGTCCCTAAACAATACTACCACACAAATGTTGCAGCTGGGCATTGAAATATCATTTTATCATCAATTGTTTCTACACTGTCCTAAGAGAAGTCTACAATTCATTACCTCTCCGAAAATCTATTTTTTCTTTTGTTTAACTGCACTGCACACTACTGTGTATTCTTTCTTTGTGTACCAGCAATAAGACGATAATTAAATCTTTTTCAAGGTAAGGGTGATTGATGAGTCGACGAAAAAACCTGTGGGCAGTGTAAATTATACTAGCAAACATTGAATTCGTTTGAGGCATGTTGCTATTTCACTTTTTTTTTCCCCTTAATTAGAAGAATCTTATAACATTATAAGCAACACCTTCGTGAGTCCTACAATATCAAAAGAGTGGAAGTTGTAGCATGGAAAATTTGATTATTATCTTACATTAACCTTGCTCGACAAGGTAACACGTGATGTTGATACGACTTTCAAAAATATCAGTTGTGCCATTGGTAAAAAAAAACATTATAAATCACTTGTATGTCACTTTTTTTTTGCAGGGACACTTGTATGTTACTATATGTCTAATTTGAAATATGGATCCATCTCTATCTGTGACATGTGGGGGACAATGGCATATTAGAGATTTTTAAAGTTTTAATATAAACATAAAAGGAATTTTTCCAAATAAGTATGGGAGTCTGAGCCAGATGATTAAAAAGTACAATAGTACCTCCTCTATCCATAAATATAAGCATTTTAAGTCATCTACTAGGATCACTGAGCATTTTAAGTCATCTACTAGGATCACTGAACATTCTCTGAATCTCAACATACATCGTCTAGATGCATAAAAACGTATTTTATCGTAAAAAAAAGATACATAAAACATACTCCGTCCATTCTTTTTTACTTGTCGCTACTGACTTTGACTAAAAACTTTGACCGTTAGTCTTATTAAAAAAATTAGTTCAAATATGTAAAAATTTAAAATTAGAATTCAAAAACCTTAAGTAATAAATCAAATCCTAATAAAATATTTGATATTTTTTATTTTTTTATAAGAAAAATAGTCAAAGTTATTGATCAAAATCAACGACAACACATAAAAAAAGGAAGAGAGTATAATGAATCTAGACACATTAAAAGAGGGCTTTAAATGTTTATATTTATGGACTGAGGAAGTATTTGACAATTTTAGAGCCATGAATCTTGCTTTAAGAATATATGTGCTCTTGTTTCACTGCAGTGTGTTGTGTATTTGCTTCTGATAATAATCATCACTGTTTTGCTGAGTCCTTGATCTCACACAACGCCTCTCTGACTCAGCGCCACCAATGGTAGCGCACCCTCTGCTGCATCTGCATGGCTACTGGCTGTGGGCTGGGGCTGGGCGAAGGCACTGCACGTTCGTAGCGACGAGTCGCGGCAAGAGCTAGGCTGCACGTGTGGGGGACCTCGAGCGTGCGTAGGCCCGAATCTCGAGGCTCATACTATTGGCATGCAATGTGGGTCCTAACCGTCAGGCAACGTCTTACCACAATCTTCTCTTCTTTTTGTTCAGGTTTGCATGCCAGCGCCGTTATGAAGAAGATGCTATACTACGTAAGGACAGTTTGGTTCGCCTCCAACCCCTCGGCCTCTTGTCACTGCTGTGTTAGTGTCAGTCCTAAGCGAGGAAAGGTAGCTCTCGCAGCTCCTCGCATGTATTCAAGCTTCAAACCAACTCCCATCTCCTAGCTACAGTGCGCTAAACAATATTGCATTCAAACTTTGGGCATGTTTGTTTTGGATCTCAGTACACAATTACTGTAGCAAGGAGCTGTTTTGATTTTTTCACCTCAAATCAATGGGGAGCGGACGGAGCTACATATTCTAGTTTCATCTACTCCCAGGAGCAACTGGGTCTGACAACAAAACAGTGTCGAAGCCGAGCGCCGTGAATCTAAAACAAACAGCCCTTTATCAGAAGGATCGGAGCTGCCTTACCGAACCAAACAGTATGCCAAACAGTAATCCCTCTAGTTTGGAAACAGCTCCTCTATCGATCTGCGCGTGGGCCAGCTTGCTCGGTGCACGAAGCACGGGCACGGCCCGCTTGTCAACCACCTCTAACGCTCGTGAGAGGATCCAAGTGCCTCTTCTTTTGGCTCTAGGTGCGAGGATAAGAATAAGATCAAAAAAAAGTGGGTTGCCTATATATGAAAACGAGAACGAGATATGGAAACATACAAGGAAAAGAACAGCTTGTATTGAGGTACGGCAATGATAGATATTACCGAGGGATAAATGTCAAGAACTAAAATAATATATAATGAGAAATGGATGGATTATGTAGAAGTAATGTGTCTGTCTGTGAGCTGCCGTGCAAAACTCGTGCACAACTAAATCTTTTTTTTTCCCAAAAAAAAGAGAGAAAGAATCATGCAAAATTAGATTAAACCAGCAAGATTAGAAGAACGGTCGTTGGTTACTTGAAAGAAAGAAACATATACCATAGTACGACTAGATGGTTGAACCGAACAAGCAATGCCCATCAAAAAACGGCAACTTTCCGCGCTGAATTGCAGGAAAGATCGATGGTAAGCAAAGGTCCACAGCAAAGGCATTCCTGATCGAAGACCCCGACCCCAACAACCCCCCCCCCCCCCCCCCCCCCCCACACACACACACACACACACACACACACACGGATGATGGGTGCTCTCGTCTCGTGTGGTGCGTGAACTACGTAGCAGGCGAGTCAGACCAAACAAAACACGCTCTTCGTTGCGCCCGAGCAGCGGATAAAACTGAGACTGAGATACAGGCTCACACAAACAGAGCATTGCAAGATCTCGTCATCCAGCTGCTGCATCGTGCGTGACTAGCGCGAGGAGTTCTCGTTCCTCTGCACTACACACATCTTTCCAGTCCGTTCTTCTGCGTGCCTCACCCAAAGCGGCTAGAGAGAGAGAGAGGGAGGTAAAGAAGGACGCAGAACAGGGAGGATGGCGGCCCGGGTAACGGCGGCGGCGTGCTGCGGGCTGGCGGAGGAGACGGTGGCGGCGGAGCGCAAGGCGCCGGGGGCGTGCCCGAGGTGCGGCGGCGCCGTCGTGGCCACCGACGTAGAGAGCGTGCGCCGGGTCCTCGGCTGCCTGCCGCTCTGCATCAAGAACAAGCGCAGGTTCTCCTGCGCGCGCTGCCGCCGCAGCCTCGTCGCGCTCTACAATCCAAAATCCCCCTTCTGACTTCTGACTTCTGACTTCTGACTACCGCTCCGAAATCCGAATCAGACCTCTTCGCCTGCGCAACCTGCTCCGGCTGTCTATTTAATTACTGTAGGACCGAGTTCATGAGATTAGCTAGCTAGTAGTAATAACTATTAACTAGTATTAACTAGTGGTGGTCTAGTTTAGTTTCCGTCTGCTATTTCCAATTTTCCAGTTCATAGCAAGGTAACCACTAGTTCGACCTAATCAAAAGTAGCTTTGTAATTGGCTTGTTGTTTCTAATATATACTAAGTTGATTGTAAATACGTTAGTTATCTATTCCGTTCATACTGTATGTTTTTTCTTCACTGTTGAATTCTGGCTGATCATCTTTCCTTTTCATCAATTTCCTCTTTCACACGAAATTTGATTAAAGACACGTGACATAGTTAATTTTCAAAGTTACCATTGTCGGGTATATTTCAAGAGGCTAATTCCTTTTTTGTCATTGGTAAAACCTTTAACCCCTGATTCAGCAACTAAAAAAACATGTATTTCTTTAGCATCATCAGTTTTAAAATTTATCCCTTAAATGTGGTGGCATGTAAGGGATTAAAATTTTAAAATGTCATTCAAATGAGCACAATTTAAAGAGTATGTCATCATCTGAATTATCCGAGATTATGTCTTCATCTCAGTCAAATTTTTTTATTGTCGACTGGACATGGTACGGTCAAGATTTCGTCTTCAACTTTCAACCCAACATACCATCTTCTCTATCCTCCTGACTAACGCATGGCTATCCGCGTTCCCCTGCCTCCCGCCCTCCCACCGCGCTAGCTCATTGGCTCACAATCCGTCACCCCCACACACGCAGGCCAACCGTCGTCTCCCGCCGCCCGTGAGGCAGCGCTGCCTCCGTCGTCTGTTCCGCCACACCGTCGGGCTTGGTGTAACCAAGGGAACATTCCAGCTCAGACCAAATTTGAAACCGGGCTGAACCATTCTATCTGCAACCATGTTCCTGACCGAAACGAACAAGGCCTTGCACATATCAGGTTTGAGTCCGGCCAGTAATCAAATCATGGCTTGGTTCAAGCGGATCCAGCCTTGTCACTTGAACCTTGCTTGATGCCTTGATTTAATTCCAGCCAATATTCAATTCACTACATCTAAAATGTTGTTCAGTGAACTAGAGTTGGATTCAAATCAAGAAATGTATTAATTTCACAACACTCATATTCAGTCATGTATGCTACAGTAAAATTAATCCAAAAAAAGTATACAAATAACATGCATTGTACTAATTTAACAATCACATCTGAACTATGCATCATTGCACAAAACAAGTTCATCAAATATATATTTCTTGCACTACTTCAAAAATTAGACTTTCAACATGACTTGGAGTTGACGGAAGGCAATAACAAGCTACTTCTTGCCAGGAGAATGCATATAACCACACGGAAACGATGATTTGCGCCGGTCCTCAACTTGTTAGCGATGACATTGTGTCACAACTGTAACGTCCCGTCTCCTCGAGGCCGAGCCCGCTTACGTCAGGTAGCTTTCTATAGGACGTAGGTTGGCTTCACAGACCAACACAAGTCTTTTCTGCACACATTTATCCTCACCCGTGCACATCCGGAAATAACTTCCCGGTCGGTAACCCATACTAAAATTGCTCCAGGTCAAGCACGCTTAACCTCGGAGTTTTTCGGAACTAGGCTACCGAAAAAGAAATTACAACTTGTTGATATGAGCATCCTATTAATCCTATTAAGCTCTAGATCGGGGTGTCCACACGTTCGTGAAACCGCAAGAGTCGGCTCTGATACCATTATGTAACGTCCCGCCTCCTCGAGGCCGAGCCCGCTTACGTCAGGTAGCTTTTTGTAGGACGTAGGTTGGCCTCACAGACCAACACAAGTCTTTTCTGCGCACATTTATCCTCACCTGTGCGCACCCGAGAATAACTTTCCGGTCGGTCACCCATCCTAAAATTGCTCCAGGTCAAGCACGCTTAAGCTCAGAGTTTTTCGGAACTAGGCTACCGAAAAAGAAGTTGCAACTTGTTGATATGAGTATCTTATTAATCCTATTAAGCCCTGGATCGGGGTGTCACAACAACTTGAAAAATAAACCACACACAAAGCTAAGCAATTACACTTTGATAAGATCAATTCCAGTCAAGTCATTAGTTAACTGGTTACTAGAACCAAAACTTGTTGTAACGAGCAAGGATCAATTGTAACATGCACAGGCAAGATGCTGAACTACAACTAATGGACACTTGCATCTAATGGGAACAAATCAGCTACTGGGAGACCATTATTGAACAGCAAGGACAAAGCGAACAATTACTGAACAGCAAAGATAGAAGCAAATAAGTACTTCACCATACACCAGACTCATCACAATATGCATTGCAGCTGCAGGAGATAATGTAATATCCGATAATGTTCCTAGTTTTCATCCATCCAAAAAACGATCAACATCGCAGAATACTTGTTCAAACAACACAACAAATTGGAAACTGAATCTTAAAGGTAAGGTGCAGAGACAATGGTGCAAGAACTGAACCAGTAATGTATAGCTGACAAAGTTAATGGGTCTCGTAGCGTTCCAGAGAGGCACAATCATAGAAAATAAAAGTTTGTCTAAAAAGCTAAAAATTTAAATTGGTGATGAGTCCCAACGATTTACTACAGAGACTGGTCTGGAATTTGATACTGCATGACACTGCTCATTGATAATTAGACTAGCAGATTACTAGCTCTTTTCTGAATGAAAATGCTAGTGTAAGTTTATTACCATGGCCGAGGAATGAGCTCAACAAACTAAATCTTGCAAGACTTGGCTGCTTTCTCCCATAAATCCACAATGACAGTCGGACATGCTCTCTCTAGACGCTTGTACCCTTGGCTTGCAGCAACATGATTCATTCTATCAAGAGAGTTGATAAATCCCATGCAAGCATCTTTCAGCTGGCTGCAATGGTACTGGTCAGCAAGAGCTAAGGTGCTGGCCACACTCTCAGTGTCAAGCCTCTCACCTAGGATGCTCTCACAAATTAATTTCATCCTCTCCATGGCGTACTTGTCCGCAGCCACAAGCAAATGCTTGACCATTTCTTCCTTCTCATCTTCAGCACCAAGATCATCCACTGCAGGCAACGAATCCATGTAGATGAAGTGAAGCAACGCCTTGAAAATAGTGGGTTGGATATCTTCGATCACGATGCATTGTAGATTGCTCTCCCCAACAGCCCCTGTGAGCTGCGCCCTAAAGACCGGCGACGCACAGCAAGCACCATCTTGTGGGCATGGAAAACTTCCCCTAATACCTTGAATGTCACATCAGCCCCTTCCTTTGACTCTAGCAATTTTTCTAAATTCTCTGAGAGGTCTGAGGGCGGCACTTTGATTTTGAGGTGTGAGGTAGGCACAGTCTCCTGCACCACATGTTCTTTAATAATAGTGATGTTGCATTCGATAACGAGGCAATCATTCTTTAGGTAAGGCGACGCTTCCAAAGTGTGCTTCCTCATGGAATGGCCCCAGCCCCATAGTTCCCTAGTCCAAGGAATAAACTTCGTTGTCTGTGCGTGGAAAAGTGTGAACAATTGGCCAGTGGTTTGATCGATTAGGCTTAGGGAGCAACGAGCTTGCACCATGGCATTATGCGACGCCATGGGCTCCAAGTACATGCCCACAAAGCCTACCTTGTTCGTGTGGCTCTTGTTGGGGTAGAAGCGGATGGACCATACCTGGCCGCCAATACTGAAGTTTTTGGATCTGATGAAGTAGTCGAGACCGAGGTTCTTGAGGTGGTTGTAGCCCTTGATCTTGAAGGTATGTGTGTCGCGCGCCATCTCCATCGTCAACCGTGATCCCGTCCTTACTTCGGAACTTTCGGATGCCGCCACCATTTGTTGGATGGGTTGTGCAGGTGACGCTAGGGGATAAGGATTTGGGGACGACGACGCTGTGAGGTAGAGGAAGTTGTGGAGAGGGTGGACTGGATTAGGATGGTTGTGTATGTAAAGCAAGGGGCAAATGGTTTGGGGATGACGGCACAACGAGGTAGACGAAGCTAGAGGGTCGGACTGGATTAGGATGGTTGTGTAGGTAAATCAAGAGGATTAGGGTTTGGATCGAGATGGGTGAGTGGTGAGGTAGAAGAAGATGTGCATAGGTTCGAGATTAGGATGGTTGTGCGGGGGTAAACAAAGGGGGTAAGGTTTGGGATGACGGTGCGGCGAGCTAGAGGAGTTGTGGAGATGATCGGATTTAGATGAGGCTGAATTTTTATTTATTTTAACGCAGTACATAATGAGAGCTCGTTTAAGGCGTGAAGGATCCATGGTTAGTTTTCCGAATTTTTTTCTCTCTTATTCAACTTCTTTAAAAGAGGGTATATACCCTTGCTATTATGGTTTGTGATTTAACTCCTACTTTATAAAATACAATTACAAAGTTCACCCCTGTTCCATTATAAGCTTGTTAACACTGTTAAGTGTGAAAAAGAAAGAAATTTCCTTTTGACGGTACTAGACCCGATTGACTATAACACAGTGCAAATTTTTAGACATTTGTCTACATCACAGTAGCCACTGCCGGTCCACCACTATTGTCATGCCATCTGGGTCCTATCCGTCAGATGATTTACAGGCAACCTGGTACCACTAGCTTCTCTCTCTCTCTCTCTCTCTTTTTTTGGTTTTGCATGCTTAGTGCCACTATCTTGAGCCTCGAGATATGACTGAGAAAAATAAAAATGTGTATTGAAGAGCGAGAATGAGAAATATTGAGGAATAAATGTGAAAAATTAAAATAATAAATATCTGGAGATGGGAGGATTGCGTGGAAGTAATGTGTCTGTGAGCTGCTGCGGTGCAAAAAAAAAAATCAATGTACAATTGAATCTTTTTTTTCCTAAGAAAATAGCAAGAATCATACATAATTAAATTAAACTAGCAAAATATCATAAAAACGGTCGTTGGCTACTTGAAAGAAACAAATCTTGTGAAAGGCTATTGTACACTACGGCTAAGATGGTTGAAACGAACAAGCAACGTCCATCAAAAAAAGGGAACGTTCCGAGCAGGATATACTGCAGAAAAGATGGTTACGTCCCACCTAGAGCTACAGTTTCACCATAGATAGGAAAAAAGCCGCTTTAGCTGTCCTGTACCTGGATGCCATCCGAGAGAAGAAGCAACGGCCGTGTGCTCTTGATCGTTAGGTGCGTGAACTGGCAGGCGAGTCAAACCAAACAAAACCCGTTCTTTGCTGAGCCGAGCTGAGCACCCCGGGTAAAATTGAGACAGCAGGCTCACACAAAGCGAGAGCATTGCAAGATCTTTGTCATCCAGCTGGATCGTGAGGTATACCAGTCTCTGTGTGTTCTACACTACACACGCCTTTCCCGTTCTGCGCGCCTCACCCGATGCGGCTCGCTCGAGATAGAAGCTAGTACTGAGCTAGAGATCGAGAGGGAGGCGAAGAAGAAGAAGAAACAGGGAGGAGAGCTAGCAAGGATGGCCCGGGCAATGGCGGTGGCGTGCTGCGGGCTAGCGGAGGAGACGGTGAAGGCGGAGCGCAAGGCGCCGGGGGCGTGCCCGCGGTGCGAAGGCGCCGTGGTGGCCACCGACGTGGAGAGCGTGCGCCGGGTGCTCGGCTGCCTGCCGCTCTGCATCACGAACAAGCGCAGATTCTCCTGCGCGCGCTGCCATCGCAGCCTCGTCGCGCTCTACAATCCAAAATCCCCCTTCGGATGAGTCTGACTAGCGACCACTGCTGCTCCGAATCGAACCTCTTCGCCTGCGCAACATGCTCCGTCGTCTATGTCCATGTAATTAGGACCGAGTTCGTGAGATTAGCCAGCTAGTAGTAATAACTAGTGGTCCGATCCTCTAGTTTAGTTTAATTTTCGTCTGCTATTTCCAGTTCCTAGCAAGGAGGTAGCCGCTAGTTCGACCTAATTAAAAGTATCTTGGTAATTGACTTGCTGTTTAATACAAGTTGAATGTAAATATGTTAGTTATCTGTTCCGTTCATCTTTCTTTTTCTTTTTCCCCCTTCTTTTATATAGAAATAGAATTTGATGAGACACAAGTGACATAGTAGTAGTAAATTTTTCTGATGCACTTCATCTTAATATTTACGTGTTAGGGTGTTAGATGCAACATCAACAAGTTAGATTTGAGAACATCAGGAAGTTAGATTAGGCCCAGTTTTACTATGAAGATGTTTTAGCCCGAAATTGAAGCAGTCCAACATCAGCAATGTTTTAGCCCGAAACAAGCAGCCCAACATCAGCAGGCCGAGTATGCTGTCCGCCCAAAGATTAAACTGGGCCCAAACCCCACTCCATTTTCCATTTTCATTCCTCGCCTCTGCATTCGTCAGATGCGACATACCATCAACCATAGCCGTCCGATCCTCCCACCTTAAGCGTCGGGAACCCTAACCCTAGCGACTGAAGCAAAAACCTCACGTCCACCGATAAGTAGTCTGCTCCGTCCTCCCCGCCGCCACTCCCTTCTGTTACCACCTCGGCCTCCTCTCAGCTCCCACGCGCACCCAGGCGTTCGAGGTAAGCCACTCCATTCTCCGCCCTCTCCTGTCAAAGACCTAGCGCGCGGCGTGCTCGTCTTCTGCGTGTTCTGGATCTGAACCTGTTTTGCTTCGTTCCAGATGGCGTCGGCGGAGGCGAAGGCGGCGAAGGTGATCCCAGAGTCCAAGCTGAAGAAGCGGAAGAGGGAGGAGCTGTGGGATAAGGAGGCCAAGGAGAAGGCGCTTGCCGCCAGGAAGAAGGCCAACGAGAGCCGCAAGCTCATCTTCACCCGCGCCAAGGAGTACGCCGAGGAGTACGATGCCAAGGTAACGAGCATTCCTGTACCCATCTTTTGCTGCTTCGACTCGCGCTGCTGCGTGCGGTCTGAGTTCGCTTGCATTATTTGTGCTCATTGTGTCCGTCCGAAATGGGATTACAACTGTCTGCTAGACTTAGCGATGACTTGTACTGCGACCATCGTTGTAGATGCAGTTTCAGATGATGTCTTGATTGATACCTTTTACATGCCCGAAAAGAATATCGATACCTTTTTCGTTAGACGATAAATGAATGCTGCAAATGTGTTGCCATTATGATTATATTACCAGTGATTAGTTTATTTCGTGCAGGTTTAGCATACTGTAGCGCCAGTAAAATGCAATCCGTGGTTTCTTAATCAACCGTTCTTGAACCACTTGTCGTTGCAGTAAATTGTTGGCTGTTTTGTTCAGTTTGTAGATTCCGAATATTTGGTAGAAGTAAATTATATATATTCAGTTTATAGTTACCTCAGCCACACATGAATTTTGATCTGATGCCGACTCTGAATTTGATTAGTTGAGTTGTTTTGTTATACATAATGGACTTTGTGTTTAGTCATGATTAGAGGTTGGAATTTTAAGGAATCGGTTACTGAATTCTCCTACTTTTTGCAGGAGAAGGAACTTGTGCAGCTCAAGCGTGAGGCCCGTATGAAGGGTGGCTTCTATGTGGAACCTGAGGCCAAGCTTCTGTTTGTGATCCGCATCCGTGGGTAGGGTTTTGAAAATCATGGCAACACTTTTATCATTCTATTTTCCTTCTTTAGTTTGTAGAGATAATTTGTTGAAATTTGCTATGTAGTATCAACGCCATGCACCCCAAGACTAGGAAGATTTTGCAGCTCTTGCGGTTGAGGCAGATCTTCAATGGTGTCTTCCTCAAGGTTAACAAAGCTACCATTAACATGCTCCGCAGGGTTGAACCATATGTTGCCTATGGGTAAGTTTTGTGTGTAGTGCCTATTGCTATGTTTAACAATGCCTACTTCAAGTAGTTGTTGAAGTACATGACAATCACAAACTGGAAGTAAATCATTCTTATTGTCAGGCATATATTTTATGATTTGGATTCTATGATTAGAACATCTGGTGGTATATCTGTTTTATTTTAAGTTCTTCAAACTGTACGCACTTTTTTGGAGCTTACATTGAGGCATAACTTAGCACCACTAAATCTAATTGGGTACATTATTGTAAATACTGCATCAACTTCATAAATCCTTTTGCCATTTTGTTACAGCCTTGCTTCTTTTAAACTTTATATATATTGAAATAATCTGAAACATAAATTCTATTTTTCAGGTACCCCAACCTGAAGAGTGTCAGGGAGTTGATCTACAAGAGGGGTTATGGCAAGCTGGACAAGCAGAGAATTCCTCTGAGCAACAACAGTGTCATTGAGCAGGTATGTCATTTGAAAATGTTTATTGTTATTTTGTATATGTATGCTATCAAGTTTGAAGAATTAATTTCTCTACTTGCTTTTTATTAGGGCCTTGGTAAGCACAACATCATCTGTATCGAGGATCTTGTTCACGAGATCATGACTGTTGGCCCACACTTCAAGGAGGCCAACAACTTCCTCTGGCCATTCAAGCTGAAGGCACCGCTTGGTGGCCTGAAGAAGAAGAGGAACCACTATGTTGAGGGTGGTGATGCTGGCAACCGTGAGAACTACATCAACGAGCTCATCAGGAGGATGAACTAGGCACTTGTATCCTCTGAGAATGATTTCTATGTCAACAGTGTCATTCTACTTTAGGAACTTGATGTTGGATAATGAAGGATATGCAGTTTTGGCGTTCCAAAATGAATGTAGACTTGGCTCATTCAAAGTGAGACTTCCTACTATTTTGCTGTTCCTGAAGTTATGTGCATTCTGTGGTCGTATGTGCTGTGTTCTCACCGATCTTTCATTGTCGCTCTAGTTGAGGAGGGATAATATGATTTGTTCTTGTGATGCAATCATTTATTCTAGATCCTTGAGCTAGGAATCAATCTGACGTTTGCACAATATGTTGACAACCGGTAATATTGTTGTGCTTTAATGCATCAATCTGACTGTTGCTCAGTGACAACTGTGAATAATATAACTTGCGTAATCGTTTGTTTTGTTGTCATAAACTTCGAATGCACAAAGGTTCTTCAACTATTTAGTTCAGCGCCCGACTGCATCATTGGACGTAGGATTCCTTTTTCTTTGCTTGGTTGAACCAAGCTAATTAAATTGGCTGTTTATAAAATGCTTAGCTGATATCCTTAGCTGGACTCTTCCGTTTCAGACTTCCGGTGGCTTCTGCAGTTGTGCTGGCTGCTGCGGAAGCTCCATTTTTACATTGGCGTGGTACAAGCAAGGAGATGTCTGATCAACGTGTTCATTGTCAGTCACCGCCGGATGCTGTGGTGATCGTGCACGAGATGGCGAACAAGCGTACTACTGGTATCCTTGCAACACAAAATGGTTAAATCTTTGCTGATAATTGGTTGATCGATGCACTAAGATAAGAGCAAGGCTAATAGTCCACCTTTCAACCCGACTCATAATAGTTCTCTTTCATCTCTCACAATGTGTCTTAGTTCTTACTCCCTCCGTTTATGTTTTGTTGACGGTTGTAGACAAGCCAATTGAACTAGAATGAACTAGCAATCTCTGTTCGAACGATAGTATTTAACAAAAAGAGTACTTCTTATGGATATGTTGACTCAGACGATGGACTCGGTCGATGGATCGGTGGAAGTAGCAAACTAATACTATAGACATTGAACTTAATTAGTTGAACCAGTAAAAAGAGCAACAATCCCATCATAATTCGGCAGTTTGGATGCCAACTGTAAATGACGATGAATATTCGTTGTACGAGTATACAACTCAAATCATGGCAATCCAAATGCTGCTAATTGGTAATCAGATGTTGACTTTACTAAAAAAACTCAGTAATCATTCACGCCTTGGTCAAAATCTGGGCTGTCGTAATCAATGGACGGGGGGGCGTTGGCACTGGTTTAGGTGCTGGAATCTTAACAAATAAAACTGTTTGGAGAAAGAAAAAAAATCTAGGCAAAACAGCTATATTTAAAGGCGGAATAGCCACCCACGGTTACCTAACATTCAATTTCATACCTCAAACTTTCAATATGGCAATGCAAGTCCCTTGTGCCTATTATGTCTACACAGGCATTCGCCGCATTCCAAGTAACCGTGTAAGACATGTAAAGGAGGAAAATAGAAGTATAAGGCTGTCTCCAACCGTGGCCACCTATTTGCCTGACCCATATGAACGAATGGGTCATACTACAGTAGATAGAGCAGGACCCAGACCTGAGTGTCTCCAACCAGAGAACGCATAAAGCTGTTTTGGGTGCGCGCGCGCCGGAAAGCCAAGACAGGAGCATCCTTTTCCCGCCTTTTGCAGGTGCTTGGCACGGGAGCAACGCTACTCCCAGACGACAGAAGACGGGACCAACGCTGGCCCCAGGCGATCGGCGTTCGTGCTGGACGTTGCTAGACCTGCACGCTTCCCTTCCCCGCTGGTTGGTTTTTCTGTCACTCCAGTTCGTAGATAAATATAGTTTCTGAAATAGAATTTGTTTTCTTATTTTTCAGACCGTTGACAGTAGGTTTTGTATCTCCAGTTCGTTTTCTTATGGTCCCATGGCATATCAGTACTATCGAAGTAGTTGGTGTGGGTCTATTGCAGCATCGACGCGCAAGAACGAAGAGATTGAAGCCTGCGTTTATGTTATTACTACTTTGAGGCAAAAGCGGCGTTGGGGAGGTTCTGTTGTAGGGCATAGAACAAAAAAACGAGACCGCGTTGGTGGAGCCATTCGATTAACTAATGACTATTTTGTCGAGAGGCCATTGTTCAACCCTGAAGAATTCCGCAGAAGGTACAATGCTCATGAAAAGTGAAAATTAATTTGATTATCTATGTTACACAATATTTAGGAGAATAATTTATATTCTGAAAGTGTTTGTCTCTTTTTTGTTGTTAATCAGGTACCGTATGCAACAATCCCTTGTGCTGGAGATCGAAGATAAAGTTTCAGCTGCAAATGATTTCTTCAAGCAAAAAAGGGATGGTCTTGGTGTGCTGGGATTCTCCACTAGACAAAAGTGTACTGTTGCTTTAAGAATGTTGGCATATGGTGGACCAGCAGATTCTCATGATGAAGGACTGCGTATGGGAGAAAGTACTGTTCTACAGACAGTTAAAGAGTTTGCTAGCACAATCATCGAAGTATTTGGAGATGAATTTCTTAGGCCTCCTTCTGAAACTGAGTTACAACACATTTTATCTGTGAATGAGGCCCGTGGATTCCCTGGCATGATTGGAAGTATTGACTGCATGCACTGGGAATGGACGAACTGTCCCACTAGTTTTGCTGGGATGTATAAAGGTCATAAGCCCAAACCTACAATAATACTAGAGGCAGTTGCTACGAAGGATTTGCGAATTTGGCATGCATTCTTTGGTCTTCCTGGGTCTCACAACGACATCAATGTGCTGCGTCGTTCTCCTGTTTTCGATGATTTGGCAAATGGAAAAACACCGTCAGTGGAGTTTACTGTGAATGGCAACCCATATACTCTTGGTACCTTGGTGACGGGATATATCCTGATTGGGCCACTCTTGTAAAGAGTGTAAGTGGACCTGTGACTAACAAGGAGATTGTGTTTGCAAAACAACAAGAATCTTGCCGCAAGGATGTTGAAAGATGTTTTGGTGTTCTTCAGGCCAAGTGGAAGATCCTGCATCGTGGTGCTCGCCTATGGAACCAACGTGATCTCAACACAATTATGCGAGCGTGTGTCATTCTACACAATATGATTGTGGAGAACGAGCGAGGAGTTGGTCTTCCAAATGTGCATGTGTCGGAGTGGCCAGGGGCAGCAAATCCGCCAATAACTCCTGTGAGCACCCTTCCTTCAGTTCAGGAGTACATGGAAGCATACTCCTTAATCCATGACAAATCCACTTCGCAACAGCTCAAGCTAGATCTTATTGATAATATGTGGGAACTTTATGGCTCTAAGTCAGGACCCTTTGCTCCAAAGGCAGGATGACAGTACGACAGGATGATAGTAGGACATGATGACATTATTTTGTTTATATCTGACCTAGCAAAGTTAGGACTTGGTGATTTTATTTTGTGCGTAAAGTCCAAACTGCAAGTGCTAGAATCTGCAAGTAATATATATATGCTGTAATGTGACTTGGTGATTTTATTTTGTTTGTAAAGTCCAAACTGCAAGTGCTGGGACATGCAAGTAATATGTACATGCTGTAATGTGAATACATATGTACCAGAATGTCTCATCTCATATATACCAGAATGTCCCATCTCCAATCAACATGTCATACATGTAAAATGTCTAATCTTCCAGAAACTAGAATATGAGTATCCATATATATCGCACACACATCGCACAGGCAACATCAAAGAAACCAGAATGTGAACATTCATATATCACGAGACATATCGCACACATTGCATCATATAGTGTCAAATGTCGCACAACGACCAGAATACATATAGCACACACATCGCACATATAGTGTCAATTGTATCACAACGACCAGAACACATAGCACACACATCGCACATATACTGCTGATGTCTCACAACAACCAGAATATATATAACACATACATTGCATAGATGATGCACACACGACATATTAGGAGACAACTACATTGACAAGTCTTCAAGGTCCGTCGTTATTCTCCGGGGGCACGACACCTCTACGCTCTAAAATCTGACGCTGCATCATAACATAGTATGACCTAACCACAGGAGAAAGCTTCTCTAAATCTGCTCCCATGATTCCAACTTCTGCCATAAGCAATTGTGCTTCACTTTGCTTGGCTCGCACCTCTATGTCTTGTTTGGTGAGACTAAGTTGTTCCTTGCTTATACTGATTTGTTCCGCCTTAAACTTGCTCCTAACATCTATATCTACCTTCTGCAGGTCATACATCTTCTGAGTAAGATCAATTTTATTCCCCTTCATGCTCAGGATCTCTTGCATTTGTTGCTCTTGCTTCCCTTCTGCATTCATATTTCTATCATGTATTTGCTGCAACACTTCTATCGCAGCACTAGAGGATGCGGTGTCTTCCTTTGATCGCCTTCTTTTTGCACTGTCACGACCTTCGGGCCTCTCTGTAGGTGCATTGTTCACATTTTCTGGATTACAGGAAGTTTTTGTTCCAACTTTAGCAGCATTGGCGCTGGTCCTCAATTCCAACAGTTTATCATTCCATTTTTGTTCATCGCGCAGCTCTTTCCAACAATGCATAAAATGAAATGGCTCGGTTGCCTCATACATCTTCACTGCATCCTCAATCTGAAATCATCAGAGACAGAACATATTACTGAAACCAGCAAAGAGAGGAAACAAACCAACAAAGATAGGATAGAAACCAGCAGATAACTTACCCTGTCGTATTCATTCTTCCCACTTTCATTTCTTCTATCTACTGCTGATTTGAATGCAGAAAATTTGGAAACAGCCTTTTGGATAATGCTCCACCTTTTTTGCAATGATATCTGACTACGTACGGAGCCTTCTGGTTTTCGTCGTTGATAATAATCATGTATCTTTTTGTAGTATCCATCCATGTTTTGATTAATCCCGACAATAGGATCCTTACCAACATTGAGGAATGCTAAGCAAAGGACATGATCCTCCTCTTTTGTGAATGCAATACCTCTGTGAGCAACTCTTTTGGCTGTCACATTTTTCTTTCCTTGCTATGGAGGCTGGCTGCACTGTTTCGGTGGGCGTCAAATGGCAATCTTCAATCCCGGCTGAGGCATTCCCACTGTACATGTCATACTGCACACACAAGTAATGTATGAAGACTGCACTGTAATTTATGAAGAACAAGTGTCCAACACACCTGATATGCAGTAGCATTATCTATGTCTTCAACGGAACCACCAAAAAATAAATTTTGCTGAATATCTCCCTCTCCAGGTTCACCATGTTCCATCCTAAACACAAAAAATAAATTTACACATAATTGAGCTAATCAGGACAGACACAAATAAATGACCATGATAGATACATAATTGAGCTAAAGCAGGGACAAAAGGCATCCACGTGATGCACTGAGTCCGAGTAACAATCATCCCAAATCTGAACCAAATCCTTCAGATTGGAGTGTGGTCGGTTCATCCAAGGTGGGGAACGCATGTCCATGGCGAGCAGGTGCCGGAACCTTTGCCAGTGCGACCCGCCTCCGTTTTCTCCGCAGATCTAGAAGGGGCAAAAGGTTGGGACATACCTGCCAAATGGCTAAGCGTCGCCGCTGCTGCTGCCCGGCCTGGCCGCTGCTGCCGTTGCCTCCAACCGCGTACGCCGCAGCCGCCCTCCGCTGCTGCCGCCACGAGCGCTGCCCGCCGCCACGAGCACCGCCCGAACGCTCTTTCCTTTCCTGCACAGTGAGCTCGGTCGATTCAGCCGAGAAGATGATGCCTCAAATGTGGGTGGTGACCTTCCAGTATTCCAAAATGGGTTTCGTATATAGGTCATCGGTTGGAGACTTATTTTTAGTGTTTGGAAGCCCATTTTAGGTTTAATGTAGCAAAAGGGTGGTGGGTTGGAGACAGTCTAAGGTAATGAAGAATTGGGCACCAAGCAAGAGTATATTATTTTTTGAGATTAATTAATTTTATGTTCAAATTGATCTTGAGATGAATTTTTAATCAATATGAACATAGCACAAGTTGAAGGACATGATTTGCTCTAGAGTGAAAACTTACATGAAACCTAAGCTAGCTGACTTGCAATACTTACATTGAACTGAAGCCATGTTTATCAAGGACTAGATTGATCCACGAGAAGTTGAGGGACTTAAGTCGTTGTTCTGAAAGTTGGGTGATGAAAGTTGAGCCTTAGATGAAAATTGAAGGGCCAAATTAACTATTCTACCTTTAGTCAACCCCGTTGCCGTTGGTCCTGGGATGGCTTATAAGTTTTCAATTCCGGAGGTGGAGGCCTCGCTGTGCAATACAGTTTGAGGGATCTTGAGCAGTGTCTTCGTGGTCTCTCTTTCCTCTTCATTGACATATTTGTATATTGGAGCATGCCGGAAGAACGGAACACTCTGCTGGCTGCCCCAGTCCAAGAAAATATTGCAGTTTCCATGCCTCAAAAGCATAAAGCTCGATGGCCATATTGGAAAATTGCCAGAATGGATTTCCTGTTCATCGACAGTTTGTGTGGTAAAGCTGTATAGGACCAATCTGCAACAAGATGATATAAGTATTCTAGATAGAATGCATAGTTTGACTGCACTTGCTCTCCTAGACGGTTCTTATATCAACCAGAAGTTGTTCTTCTACACGAGAACCTTTTCAGGGCTCAAGCAGTTGGATCTCGAAGGATTGCCCAACTTGAAAGTAGTGAAATTTATGGAGAAAGCAGGTTCCCAGATTCGCGAAATAAACATCAAGGCGTGTCAGCTGAGTTTATATGGGACAAGTAATCTGATGAAACTTCAGCGTCGTGTTCGTCATGATAGTGGTGTCATTGTAGTCGATTGAGATAGGAACTATCACTTTGTTAGTGATGATTCCATTTTAATCTTGGAAAAGATTAAATCTGGTCATTGTATTGTAGTATTCCTTTTTTTTCTTTCTTTTCAATCAGTAATTTGCGTTGGGTCTTGTGGATTTCTCTCTCTGTACATATAGTTTTGCCCAAACAAATGGCTTTGCTCTATAAATTCTTTTTAATACCTGGAATATGTTATAATGTTCACTTGTTCAGCATAGCTTTGTTTCATTATTATAACCACAACCTTAGGTCCGAAGTAAGCAACACAAAGAGCTCTCAGATTTTATCTGTGTATAGCCTCAAAAACCTTAATCAGATTCTTTACAAATGGTTTATTGAAATAAAGATTGTTGTTGTCGTCTGTTTCGTCAAATCACTGTTGTTGGAAAATTCATGAAATTCTAGAAATGGTTATCTTAATAATTTATTAGAAGAGAACTGCTCCGGTAGAGTTTTCATAAAAAAATAGCACAAACCTTAAGGCAACTAATTATATTAATTAATCATTTGATTTTTTTAAAGAAACAAGCCGGATAGAGTCATGGGCCGTTGTGGCTTACTCCCTCCATCTCCATTTATTTATGATTCTAGCATTCTTTAATTTTTTTTCCTTTTAGTTATGATTCTCGTTTTTCAATACATCTTTCCTTCTTCTCAATACTTCTCTATCTCTTCTTTTTATTTTTTATGTATCTAAATTATTTTTATTTTTTAATCTCCACATCTATAGTTAGAACTGTAAATAAATGAGTACGGAGGGAGCAGGAAAGAGCCCAACGCCACAGACAACTTCTAGTCTGGTCTGGAGAATGGGCTCCGGAATCTCACTACTGGACATGGGGTTGGGAGAGGCCGAGAGGGGGTGGCCGGGGAAGGGGAGGGTGCTCCACTGCTCCTCGATCGCTGCCACTATTGGTGGGCTCGTCGGCGCCGCCGGCAGTGGATTCGTATATCGTGCGGGAGAGGGGCTCGGCTGATAAGCTTTCACGGGTCATGGCTGCTAGTTTGTTTAAGATCGTTAGTTTAAAATAATCTCTATCTCTATCTCTATATACTACTTATTAAGTGGCTTAAAGTCGTCCGTCCAAGAATTTTTGCTCACCACCTCCTTAATACAGTCATTAGTGTGGGCCCACATTAAAACTAACAAAATCTGCCGCCTCTTTCATAAAAAAAAAACTATCGTCGTCTGAGCTTCGCTCGCCGCCCAAGCCTCGTCGAGCCTGAGACGTCCGTCACCCGAGCTCTGCGTGTCGCCTCTGAGCCCCGTTGAGCCGTCGCCCGATCTCCGCCGCCACCACTGAGCCTTGTCGAGCCGTATCCTGGCTTCTATGAGCCGTAGCCCGAGGTCCGCCGCCAGCTATGAACCCTGCTCGCCTGAGCCCCACCGCTGACCAGACATGGCGCGTAGGCGTCGTCGTCTCGGGCCTTGCCGCATGGGCACTATCGAGGATGGGGGATTGAGGAAGCAGAGTGAGGAGTGAAGGTGCTAGGGTTCGAGCCGTTCGCTTCTGTTTTTTATATTGAAAGCAGTGAATCTTGTCCGCTCGCTTTCAGGCATCGGATCCAACGGACAAGTTGATTACTCGCTCCGTTATAAAAAAGAAACTAGTTTAGAACAATGACACGATCTTTAAAATATAATTTTAACTTTAATTTTTAATAAAAATATTTAGTAAAAAGTGACATATGTATGCTTTTATGAAGGTATTTTTTAAGATGAATCTACTCATACGATTTTTATATTTTCAAATATAATAATTTAAAAGTTATTTATAATTTATATTTTTAATGTTTAATTAAAATTTTGTCCTAAACTATATTGTTTTTGACACCAGAGAGAGTACCGTAAATCTAAGCAACCTTTTCCTAAATCCAAACTTTTTTCTAGGGTGCAGGCCTGAGCTGTCGCAATGGATTATAACAGGCCTAGGCTGTTGCAATGGATTGGGATCGAAACTCTCATTTTTCTAGAATACGCAGGAGAGCCGCGTATCTTTGTATTAAAAAGAAAATGGTCGATGACCATATAGCGTGCGCTCTGCTATTTGTCGGGCGCCGGTAGCCATACATTGTGAAATTACACTGAGGAATTGGGGGCGACCATCTGGCCTAATGCCCTGCTCCTACTACTCTCGCGACATCAAACCACCTAGGAAACGAGCGACCGCTGCTATCCGAAGCCTAGCTTCGTCCTTGACTCTCTGCTCGATCTGTTGCACTGTGATGTCCTCGTTTCGGAACACCCGGGCATTGCGCACATTCCAGAGTATCGAGGATACTAGGATGAACATGGCGTCAATACCTTCGAGTCCTTTTCTCTAGTCCCGTCCTGAGCCTGGTCCATGTATCGGTGATGTCTTCTTGTGCCATTGTGAAGCGATTTGGCAGCTGAATATGCACAAGAATGTACCACCATACTTGGCGCGCCACTGGGCAGTGGAGCAGGAGATGTTCAATGGTTTCGGAGGCCTGACAGCAGAGCGCGCATGTGTCGTTTGCTTGTAGCCCATGCCGGTGTCTTCGGTACGCAGTCCAAGTTTTCCGGTGAATTGCGAGATATAGGAACAGTCGTGCTTTAGGCGGTGCCCATGACTTCCAGATCAAATTGGCTGCCCCGAAAACCACGTTGGCTTTGAAGAACATGCCGTATGCAGAGGCAGCGGTATATTTGCCGTTGCGGTTCCAGCGCCAGGCGGTTACCACATCGTCTACCTCCGGTGGAGGTGTACTTCCTGCAGTAAGAACCAGATTTCGAAATATTGGAACAAGACTTGAGTTGTGATCGCACCCATAATGTCCCGGATCCATTGCTTGTCCATCATTGCTGCCTGTACAGTTCTTGTGCATCTGGCTCGTTATGCAACTGCTCGGCATAAGTCCGGTGCCAGGGAATTGATCGATTTGCCGGCTAAGCCATCGGTCGGTCCAGAAGTATGTTTTAGTTCCATTTCCTGTGTGGACTGAGGAAGAAATAAGGAAAAAAAACATCGATGAGATTGTGCCGTTGTGATAAAATTGCCGAAAATTTTGAACCAAAGAAAAAAATAAATTGTAGGATATACGTGCAAATGATATCCTATAAAGAAAGGGCCGTGACGGGCTCAAAGTTGGGCTAGGTAGGTTGGAAAGAGTTTAAAGATAAGCTACCGCGTCGTTTGGGCCTTTGCTTTTTAAAAAGAGAAAAGTCTTTTAACTTCCTCAACTTTCGATGAAGTTATTGATAACTAAAAAAGTTATGGGGATAAACTATTGATATTGGACTAGGTTTTAATTTAGCTTTCAAAAAATTATAAAAAAAAAATCTCTGGACAACGTTCATTTTATTTGGATAAACAGCTAATTACACCATTTTTATGATGCACAAAAAAATCTGAAAAAAAATCACTGAAACTATGTTTTGAGGTTATCTTTACAACCATTAAGCTCTCGATGTACAATTATTTTGAAAGTATTTGGGAATTCAAACAAGCATTCCTTTTAAAATATTTGAACATAAGTGCAAAAGAACTGCATGGTTGTAAGTATCATGTTAATTGCTGATTTTTTTCAGAAATTTTGTGCCTCTGAAAAAATGGTGTAGTTGATTATTTTTTTCCCCTATAAAACGGTACTGTCCAGAGATTTAAACAAAGAATTTGGAACAAATGACAAAGATGAGCTCAACGTGTGTGTTGGGAGGAGGCTGTTGAGCGTGGACGATACACGACACAGAAATTTTAACATTGTTGCTATGGAGAAGCAGAAGCAATAAGACGCAAACAATCGTATCTTCTCGGGACAAAAAAAAAAAAGAAGTAAACAATGCACAATATGCCTCTGAAACGCAAACCGTAGTGTATTTTTTTCAAGGAAATGTTAAATGCATTGTTGTTATAAAAGCAACATGAAGAAAACAGTCCGCAGCTCTATCCCTCCCATCCGAGCGCGGCCCGCATTTGGGATCAATGAAGAAGGAAGAGGTAGTGCTAACAGGTACAGGTGCAGCAGCTTTCTTCCCAACGGCCAACGACCTTCGTCTCTCCACGGCGGTCTCCGGTGGCCGGCCACTCCGCCATTACTCTGCTTGGTCTGCAACCAACCAAGATTGGCCTGCTTGTTCGCTTTAAAACCGGAGCTCCACGTAGTACAACGGCAGCTGACCTGCCCGCTGCCCTGCTCAGCTCTGCGTGGTCGTGCGTCGACATTGAAATTGAAACCCCACTGTTGCAAGAGGAGACCTACTGCACTGCACGACCGAGAGCGACCCACTCCGGCCGGTGTCAGAGGTTTTATTCGGCTGGGAACTGAACTGAATAGCAGTACAGTACAGTAACAGATGGGAGTTGACTGCAGCCAGCCACCAGCCACCAGCACTACCCGTCACTGACGAGCGATGATGGAGCTAGTGTGCCCGTCCACATCGTCGCTGGTTACATGCGTGCTTGCGGGTGGTCGCATGAATCAGGGAGGAGCTCGAGATGATGATTTCAACAACGGTTGGGGTTGGGGAGCACTAATAATACAATCATGAATTCTACTATTTTTTTTCAAGGTCCTAAAAACTGAGGGTCATTTCAATTGGTGTACATATTGTACTTGCTAGCTGTCTATTTCTGTTTAATGATTAAGTATTTATCATGGAATTTTTAAAATGAATAAATTACATGATTACGTTGTTACAATGCATTTTTCATCGCAAACTTATAACTACAAGTATGAAAGCGTAGTACTAACTTAACACAAATACTACCGTCGTTTTTTATTGTTGACACTTTTTAATATAAATTTATATTAAAAAAGCGTCAATAATTAAAAAACAGAGGTAGTATATCCAATTTCCACCATGGAAATAATTTACATTTTTGGATTACTTTGTTTATAAATAAATTATTAAATGTTGGTTGTATATTATAGCCGTAGCAACGCATAGACACTGATCTAGTGAGATGGTTAATTAGTATAATTGATTGTTTTAAGATTCGTGCTATTTTTTTTAGAAACTCTACCTGAACTGAACAGTTCTTTTCTTCTTCCGATACATATGGCTTCACGGGCAATAATGTAGGAACCATAGATAGAATATAAATCATTATGATCTTCAGGTTTTCAAGGTCTAATAAACTGTCTCTTCGCAAAAAGAAAAACGTCTAATATACTCTCACAAACTCAAAATTCTAAGTTATTTATTGGTGCTTGATTTGTTCGCTTTGCTCTGTAAATTCTTTTTAATAAGTGAATACAGTCTTATAATATATATTCCCTCCTTCCCACTATCTCCCTTGTATTATAAAAAATAAAAATTCCTAATGTCTTTCTAGTATTACTTGTGTAATTGTTGCTGTAGTATAATGAATTCCTAAATTCCTAGAGTAGCTCCTCGTATTCGAGCCAGAGTAAATGGATTATGGTGACTTTTCATGTTGTTTTGACTACCGTATTTGCCAATCCATAGGGCCCAAGTACTTTGACATAATATTTAAGCGAGTTTAGTGAGGAATAATTATTTGCTCTACCCTTTATTATGCCTGTTTATTCTTTCATGTTCACCATGTCAGAGTGTAATATTAAGAAGAATATTAAGAAGATAGTGGGGTGGAGGGAGTATTCAGCGTCTATTTGCAGCAATAATCACTACATGTAGCTTTGTTCGTTATTACAACCACAACCTTAGGTCCCAAGGCCGGAACCTCTAGTACACAGCAAAGAGTAAACGAAGAAGGTTTAGATATACCAAGTCTGTAACTGAGAGCCTGTAATACCTCAGTATGTTTGAAGCTCGTGTTTGGTCCATGTGATCCAGAAGTGAAGTAAAGTTGTGGGCTTAATCTCATATTAGTTGTTTAATTAGGTAGGTGAAAATCAACATATAACTCACTTTCATTTTTTTTAAGAAATATAACCTATATTGTTTCAACTATAGCACCTCCGGGTTAATTCTTTTACACGAAGGAAGGACGAAAGCGGAAGAGAAGCGTAGAATACGTGTGCATGCTCCACGCGGACGGAAACTATGCCGTAAGCAGAATTCGGAAGCAGGGCGTTACAGAGACAAATCTTGATAGGATGTATGTCTTATAGTTGATGAATTCTTTATTATTCTCTTTTACGGGCCACGACCATTAGCCCGCTCTTCATCTGCAGAATACAAGATAGCTTTGGCTGGATGTTCTGCCCTTCCAATACCTGCATGTCAAAGTTCCAGACGACTGCAGCAGCGACGGTCTTCAACTGCGTGACTGCGATGTCCTTGCCGAGGCACATCCTTGGCCCCGAGTTGAAGACAAGGAACTTGTGGGACGGAAAGTACCGCAGCTTGAGGCCGTCCTCGGCCTCAGAGAGCCACCTCTCCGGCTTGTAGTCATGGCAATCTTTACCCCACACGCTCTCCATCCTACCCAGGGCGTAGAGGGAGATGAGAACTGTGTCGCCGGAGCGAACCTCGTGGCCGCTCGGCATCACGTCGTCTTCGAGCACGGTTTTGCGCTCGATAGGGATTGGTGGGTGCAGCCTTAGTGACTCGAACAGGGCAGCTTGAAGATAGAGTAGGCCCTTCGTATCCTCTGGTTCAAACACAACCATCTTCGTGCTGCTGGTGTAGTTATTGGAGGCGACCATCGAAGCGTGTTTGCGAGACACGATGGGTTCTAGTTCCTTGCGGATGGCAGAGATGACGTGAGGGTTCTTGGCAAGGTTGTAGAAGAACCACGGCAGAGTCGCGCCCATGGTGTCCCGCCCAGCGAGGATGTAGGTGAGGAGTGTTGGTGTTGCATGCCGCAAGTCGTCGTCGCTGGATTCTGCAGGGTCATGGATGTAGGAAGACAGAATGTCCACCTTGTTGTCTACATTCTCGGCCCTCCTCTTCTCCATCATCTCCATGATGAACTGATGGAGCGTCGACTGCGCTGCCGCAAGCTTCTTCTCCGGACCTATGTTTAGCCACCTCATCAACTTCCAGCATGAAGCAGGCATGGCGTGCCGTAATAAGCCAACAGCCATCACCGTGTTCATGGCTGCCGCCGCGTGCGCGGGTCGCAACTCATCAGGAGAGAGGAGACCTGGGTCCACGCTGAAGATCGGCATCACGCTCAAATCGAACGTGAACCGGGTGAGCAAATCATGAAGGTCGAATGGAGCCCTCGTGTTTGCCATAATGTCCAAACACGGGATCAGGGCCTTGGTGACCTTCTCCTTGCAATAACTAGACATCAAAGAAACCATCCGTGGGTTGCTCAGGATGCTCTGATATTTACCGCGCTGTCGGCGAGCCGACTCCCCGTCCGCGGTCAACAAGCTATCACGCATGATGTCAAATATTTCACCAAACTCCTCACCCTTGGGATAATTCGCATGGTTTACTGTGAAGATGTGTCTGATATTTGTTGGGTCACAAGTGGCGAAGAACCGCATGCTAGATAGCAGTGGTCCATGCGCTTGTAAGCTGCCACAAGAGGTGCCAAGGACGCGTAGTGCATACTCGTTCAGGTTGTGGAGATTTGGTATAAGGGAAGGGAGCACGCCGAGTATCGGCCAGTCCAGCGGAAAAGATGATCTCTTTGATCTCCGGGATTTGATGAACAAGCAGTACAGTGCCACAACAGTGCCGCACAGTGCTACGAATGGCAAGAACGAGAATGCCATTTTGGTTGTTTGGCGAATGAGATGTGCGATTCCTTCACTGCACATGGCTCAATTTATAGAGAAGGCTCAGCTCACATGTGCACCTGTATTAATAAAGTCTTAACGCGTCAGTTTCAGATCACATCATATTCAGTTCGCGGTTTGACAATGTGAAATTCATCCCCTTTCATTAAGTCACTAATTAATTATCAACAACAATAGAAAGAGAACGACCACAAGGAAAACCTTCTTCAAAACAATAGGAAAGATCAAATTGAGAATTGGATAATTCCTTGTATGCCGTTGTTACTATGTTTTCTTATTTGCCATCGTTAAGTTTGTGAACGGAAAGACTTTGTATATTATTAATAGTTTGGGTACCTAAATGACACCTCTAGTTAAGTTTGAAGATTTAAAAGTTTAAAATGGGAGTTTGAAGAACTAGATGACACTTTCTAACAACTTTGAGGACCTCCATATGCGTTTTACTGGAAGCAAATTCATACTAGACCTTTTTAAATTATTGTTGCCGTTTACTTTGAGTATCATCTTTCTCTATTCATTGTGCTTAAAACAAGTACGATAAATATTATGTATTTTAATATAATTTGCTTTATCAGTACGCCATGGTGTGGGTAGTTCTAGATCTGCTTCTTGCAGAAAATAAAACCCAACAAAGAGAGGAGGGGGGGAGGGGGGAGCTTAGGTGCCTTCTCCATTGGAACCAGCGGCCTTTGTTAATTAAGTACTGACTTAAGGACAAAGAACTTCATGTCATCAAAACCGAACTGCCTCGACCAAAAACAATAATAAATAAACTGAATTGTGTAATAATATAATAGACGCAACTGACAAGCTACCAGTAGCAAGATAGTAAGATGTAGCTACCATACTAAATTCTCCAACCATTCACACACTAAATTCTCTAATCTCTATCACACTAAATTCTCTAAATACTACCATACTAAATTCTCTGTCACTGAAAGTGCATCTAGGCCCCCTAAGTGGGTTTTGGTGGTTAACGACAATAAAATTAAAGAGCTAATCGTATCTTGAGTAATTGTGCAGCAAACGTATATGCATACGGAGAAAAAATGGCACATGACCTAGAAAGAATGCCCCTCAATTTGTTAAAAAGTTGAAGGTTCAAAAGGACATCAAAATGAGTGAGAAACGTGAAGAAAATCGAGTCCGATCTCTGTTTTTCTCTTCTAGGCATGTCGTACTATCAAGGGGGGTGCAAAACCAAGTGGATGGACGAATCGAATAATCAAAATCCAACTTTCAGACCTGAAACTTCAGGCCGGACCACCAAGTGGATGGACGAATCGAATGCTCAAAATAATCAAAATCCAACTTTCAGACCTGAAACTTCAGGCCGGACCTCCGGCCCGTGGTCGGAACTCCGGCGCGTTGGAAGTCCGGCAAGTTGCCGGACCTCCGGACCATTCGAACAGTGCCGACTATCTGAAACCTCTTGCCGGATGTTCGGTAGACAGCCGGAGCTCCGGCACTGCGGAGGTCCGATCTATGGCCGGAACTCCGTAAATTCTGTAACCAAACCCTAATGGCTAGCTGCTATGGGTCTCGGGTATAAATACCCCTTCGGCTCCAACACTTAACCTCTTTTGCCTACAAACAAAAAACACCCTCTTGAGCTCTCTCTTCCTCTCCCACACCCTACTAAGGTTTTCAAGCAAAGATTTGAGCTAGGGTTTGCTAGTGAGAGGGATTGAAAGGTTGAGAGCACTCGATTTTCACTCTTGAGCATTTGAGGAGTCTACGAAGCTTGGTCTTGGACCTATTACTCTCGGGGATTCATCCCCTAGACGACTAGAGATCACCCCGGAGCTCCCAAACTTATGTGGTGACGTCCCGGAAAGTTTGTATTGCCACTCCTCAAAAGAGGAATTTGCTAGTGAAGAACAAGTTTGACCTTCGTGGTTGCTTGGAAAGAAAAAGGGTTGAAAGAGACCCGGTTCTTTGTAGACTTCTCAACGGAGACGTAAGCTTCTTTGTGGAGCTGAACTTTGAGAAACAAATCTTGTGTCTTCGTGTGCTTATCTCTTTTTTAGCTAACTTGTGCTTGTTCTTCATTTCCTCTAGTTATTTGCTTCGATCTACGCATATACTTGCTAATAACCTATTTCACCTGTCCTTTTCTGTTCTTATATATCTAGGCTTGTTTTCGGTTCAAATAGTTTTCCAAATACCTGCTCAGTTTGTGAATTTCGCATTTACCAGGTTTTGCCGGAGTTCCGGCGCTTTACTGAAACTCCGACGTACCGAATATCAGGTGTTTTACCGGACATCCGGGGGACTGATTCAGGTTGCTGAGTGCTGTGTCGCAGGAAAATTATAAATTGCCTTTTCACCCCTCCTCTAGGCAACTTTCAGTCACACTAAATTCTCCACCGTTCAGCCTCTTCTAAGGCCACAGGCATGAGGTAATTTTGATCTCCAAATCCAAATCCCCCTATATTCTAGTTCAAATTTAGTTGATTAAGGTGGAGCAAATTCAAAAACAAATTTAACTATATATTGTCTATTCATGGGTATAATATAAGTCTGAGAGTGGTAGTTACATCCTCTAATGTAGCTATCACTAGCTAAATAGACTTATTGGTAATATAAAGTGATCTGAAGCTCACTCATTTAAGACAGGTAAGCATGTGCATTAGTGCATAACATTGGAAGCTTCTCTAAGTCATGTGCTCTAGCATAGTCTCTCATTCGCTCGGCGAACAACCAAAAGTGTTCTTGATTCGTAGTCACACCCTCCTTGCGATAGTTCTGGCATTGTACATAAAATTCCGGGTGCAGGTCGACAGCTTGCGTGGCAAGACTGGTACTTCTTATATATTAACGGTTTGGGCCAGCAAATCCATTAATGTCTCATCTGCAACCAAGATTACCTTATATTATTTCACACGCCATGGCAGCTACCTGTGTTGTCATCGTCCATATCAGAAAAAATTATTTCACATGCCATGGCGATTCTGATCAGTAACATCAAAGTTTGTATAATATGGTTTAATTTCACCTGCCTCCATATAAAAATCCGGAATTTTTTCAATTCAGAAGCTTCTTATTTCAATGCTCCAAGTAAATAAGAGTTGAAAGCATATGGTTGACGTCATAAAAGGAATAAAAATTACAACATAGTGGTATACAGTGGATTCTCAATTTTACGATGTCAAATAAGAGATTGAAGAAAATTACAGTGCGACTGAGGGTATTTTGTCTCTTGTATTTATTACTGTAATTAATTAGTGACTTAGAGGGTGTATCAAACCAGTACGAATAGATGTTAGCTAAATTTTGTTGTGGAGTTGGAGAAGATAGTAAAATACTGGTTGTTAGGTTAGAACATAGATAATTATTATCTACACTATTAACTAGACATGTGTTCCAAACCATTAGGAATAACTAGTACACAATAATTATTTCTAGTGCTTTGGAACATCTCTTTATTAAGGGCAAAGATTTTCATATCATCAAACCGAACTGAGAATTACTGAAATAATGTAATGCGATCTGAATCTCACTCGTTAAGATAGGTAAACATTTGTGGAAGATAGATGGGAAGCTTCTCTATAAATAGAGCCATTTCCTCACAGATCATGTGCAGCAGAGAAGCATAGCATCTCATTCGCCAAAAACCAAGAAATTACATTCTCCATATCATGCCATTCGTAGTGACCCTCCGTGCAATAGTTCTGGCACTCTACTCGTTAATCACATCGCGGAGATCAAAGAGATCATCGTTCCCACTGGACTGGCCAATACTCGGCATGCTCCCTTCTTTTATACTACCAAATCTCCACAACCTGCACGTACGAGTATGCAACAATCGTCCTTGCTAGCTTTTGTTACAGCTTACAAGCGCGAGGACCACTGTGTTCTCTAGCATGAGGTTCTTCGTAACTACTTGTGACCCTGCAAATATCAGGCACATCTTCACAGTCAACCATGAAAAAACTATCCCAAGGCTTAGCAGTTTGGTGAGATGTTTGACACCACGCATGGTCGTACCTTCTTCACCATGCCGCCGGCAGCGAGCAAAAATACAGAGTGCAGTGCAGATAGCAATAATGTGCACAGTTCAGTTTCAGATGCATGAGGGATAACAGCTTATCAGATTTAGATTTGGTTAATGGGTTTTGACAACGCTTTTTGAAAAAGCTTAAAAAGTTGAAATCTCTTGAAACCTCGCTTCTCATCTATAGTCCATTTTAGGATTTTGAGGAGGTTTGGTTTTCAAAAATACATATTTGAAAAGCTCATTATATAATATATCTACTTAAACTATTTTTTAAAATATGAAGAATAATCAAAATTAACCTTAGAAGTCAAACATAATGTCATTGTTAACAATTTAAATAGATGAGCTAAAACGCTCGTGTGTTGGACTAGATGATCTATCGGTTGTTTCCAGGTTATTAGGGGGGTGTTTGGTGGTTGCATATGAGCTAGCCAGGCTTATGGGATACAATTGATCGTTGATTGGTTGCTTGAATCTTGGCTAGCCAGGCTCATGTGATGCGAGAATGAATGATTGGTTGGCTGCATAAATGTTTGAAATTGTCTCGCAGCAGAAGCAAGAAAGAGGCTTCAGCCGGGCTCACGGGATACGAAATTGAAATGCGTTTCTCTGGAGCCTGGCCCGTGAGCTGCTGGCTAGCGTTGGCCTGGCCACCCAGGTGCGAGCCAGTCTCGCTGTAGATTAGATGAGCTTGGACCATCTTTTAACCGTTTCAGGTGTGTCTCTACTTATGGTTTCCTGTTTCTAGGATCCATCAATGCGCCGGTTAGTAAAAACGGAGGGAGTATATATGTAATTAAATGAGAGTTTTTTCTTCAAATGTAATTAATGTTTGCAATAAGGAATATATAATTGAGATTATTTATACCCAGATATCTCGACAGTGTATTTACCATGTACTACGTGTTAGTAAACTTGTGGTTCTTTCTTTGAGGATTAACGATTTATAGGACCATCTTAGAAAAAAAAACACAAGGGTTGATTTCGTTCATATAAGTTCAAACGCTTCAAGTGAAAGTTATGAAAACTGCTTTGCCAACCTCCAGGGGGGCACTACACTACCAATTAATTGATACATGCTCAGATTGTTTGCAAACAACTCCAATATTCCATGCTGCAAATAATGAGCTCAACTTGTTGGAATGTTGGAAGGCTGTTGATGATAAACGACAAAGAAATTCTACATTGTTGCTATGGAGAAGCAAGAACCAAACATACGTATCTTCTCCAAAAAAAAAGGAAGGAAAAACTTCCAAGGGTAACATATAGCCTCGTCGAGGGTCAATACCATAGGTTATTAACTTTAATGACCACGGTCTTAATAACACGATGAAGGCAGGGACGATCTCTGCCTCAACCGACCCTCGTGTCATGTGGACACCCGACTGGTCGGGTCCACGGGCGATCTCCGCCTCGCCCGATCCCCCCCCTCCCCCCCAGGGAGGGGGTCGGATCCTCCATAGCACGGCCGGTGCGTTCGACCCTATCCGTGTCAGGGTCAGGAGACCGCCTCTCCGCCTCGCTCCACCCTGGGGTCGGACGAACCGCCTACCACGCCGCGAGTAGGAAGGGTGTTGGCGGTTGGGCAATAAATGTCTGTCGCTCCCACGCCCGCTGACAGAAGAAGGCATCGATTACTCGAGCAAGTGGGTAATGAATGCACGCGACGTGCACCGGCCAAAGGACAACCGCTGCTGCTACAGCTCCTGTCAGAAGCCTATTTTTTCCACTTGGACGCGACACTCTTGAGCGACGGCACGGCAAGGATGAGGACGGTGACGACGGCGCGGCTCTGCCGACCCCCACCGAAAGCCGCTCCTCCATACGGACGGGACATCCACGATTGACGGCACGCCCCACACCGCCGGACCAAAAGGATGACGCCATGCCGATGACGACGCCCACAGCGACGAAGCCCAACTTGAGGCGTACGGTCACGACCACCACTTCACCGTGACTCATTCCGCACCTCATCCCGTACGGAAAGGCCGGGATGAGAAGAGGGAGGGAGACGAATAGACCACGAACACTTTCTCACTGGTAGACTTTCATCCAAAGATTTGGGAGTCCATCCCTCTCTCACCCGTTTGTAACCCCCTACTACAAACAAGTCGCGAGTAACACGACCAGCTCGAAACCGGACGTAGGGCCTCGTTGCCCGAACCAGTATAATTCCTTGTGTCCTCTCACGAACCATCTGAACCCTAAAACACGCGTCCCACGATAATTCATTCGTCGGCGGTAACGAACGCCGACAGTTGGCGCGCCAGGTAGGAGGGCTTTGCGCGTTTTCGCCGATCACCTTTCGGGTTCCAATGGCCAACCACGTCAACGGATGGATTCCTGGCACGATCATGTGCTTTGGGAATATAAGCTTTGTTGCCACCCCAGAGGGCAACCTAGCGCTTGTCGACACACCGGCTTTGTCAATCGCCGCCCCCGCTTCCTAAGATGCGTCGGCACGCGGTGCGACGCGAAAATTAGGCAAGGGTTCACGCTCCACAAAGCCCTTCGTTGCCACCCCAGAGGGCAACCTGGCGCTTGTCGACACACCGGCTTTGCCAATCGCCGCCCCCGCTTCCTACGATGCATCAGCACGCGGGGCGACGCGAAAATTAGGCAAGGGTTCGCGCTCCACAAAGCCCTCCTGCAGGGGCCAGCGCGCAACCACTTCCCCTGGCCGGTCCAGCGCTAGCGAAGGCGCGATGACCCGCGTGTTGTCGCGTGAAGACCTGCGCACCACAAACATCGAGTTCGTGGGAATGGCAGGCTACACGTCCGAATCCTTCTTCGACCTTCTCGACGAGGCAAACGAAGACTCCGGTGCGGAACACAGCGAGGGGAGTCACCACCCTTCTTGCGAGTGCCTCATGGCACATTTGGAAGATCTCCCTAACCCGGAGAACGACCACCCCGTCGCCCCCACGGTGGCGGTAACCAGAACTCCGTCCCGCGACGTACTGCCCGAGCAGTTACAAGCACGGAGGGACGAGCTCCGTGAGGCCAAGCGCCAGTTGGAGCAGGAGTAAGCAAAGATTGACCGTGAACTCGCTCGATGCGAGGCCGGTGGACATGGTCACTCCATGGCACGCGATGTGCGCCGACGAATCGTCGAGGAAGGCGACAGATACTCGTGTTTCGCGCGGGCGAGCCAGAACCTCGCTGCAGTGGCGACATTGCTCCGGGGGCTCCCTGAGCCCGCCACGCCTGAGGCCCGACACACTCAACGCGAAGTTGAGGCGCTGCTGGAACGAGCAGCGACGCAACAAGCGGAGAGCTCGTGGTCACGAATTCGTGGACCGCGTACCCAAAACGCGTCTGTCCAATGGACACGTCATGGGACAGACGGGGCCTCCAAGGCCTTCGTCCGCGGACGCCTTGGGGCGAATCGTGACGCCCGTGCCACTTTGGAGGCGCGCCGGCGCCAACCGGAGCACGGCTCCGAAATGGGCCAGGCTTGCCACCCACGCGCGCGGTGGGCGCCACGACGAAAATGAAGACAGGAGTCCAAGCCCGGATGCTCCGGGACTTCGAGCCTTCGGTTTCCACATCCGGGACGCTGTGTTTCCTCGACGTTTCCGGCCTTCGACCAATGTACCGAAGTACACGGGGGAAACGAGCCCGAGCTTCTGGCTTGAGGACTACCGCCTCGCTTGCCAAGCCGGGGGTGCGGACGATGATCGCTTTAGCCGGCCCTTTAGCCGGCGGGGCCGTCGATGCCGCCGTCGGCTCGTCACCGGCGCCGCCATCCACCGACACGGCAGCCGCCCGCCGACTCCTCCTCCGTCGGAGGCCCAAAAACGGGCGACCCCGGCACGTCCGCCGGAGCCGTCGCCACCTCCTCCGTCGGCACTTCCGGAGGGACGGCCGTTGCCACCTCCGCCGACGCTGAGGGACCGGCCAGGAGGGCTTCCGGCCCCTCCGCTGCCGCCAGCCTCGGCGTTGCCGCCTGCTCCTGGGGCAGCTCCGCTACCGGCCGGGACTCCGAAGTCCCGCCCTCGTCGGTCTCTGACGCACTCGAGGGCCTTCGGTGCGCCAGGGCCTTATTCGGCGCCGCCTGGAGCTCCGTCGCCGGCCCTCCGCCCCTGCGCAAACGATTATAGTGAGAGGGACTAAGAAAAGAAGTAGAGAAACGGCACGACGCACTCACCCTCGAGACATGGAGCGGCGACGCTTTGGCGTCCGCCCCCCTGTTCCTCCACGAGGCGCTTCCCGCCGACCCTTGGGGTCACGGCCCCGCCCGGGGTGGACCGCGACGTCTCCATACGGCCTAGGGGCCCGAAGGTTGACGGCCCCAACCCCGTCGTTTCAGGGTGGGCTGAAGCCTGCGCTCTTGGCGGCACCGGCAGCCTTTCCTCAGGGACCGGCCGCGGGGCAGAGCCAGAGGGGGTGGAGGCCGGCACCGCCTCCGACCCCCAAGGCTCCAGCCTCGACTCCTGCACGCGTGGGCGCACCACCGGCCCTCCTTGGCCAGGACGGGGGACCTCAACCACCTCATCCTCCTCCTCCTCCTCCTCCTCCTCCTCGTTAGACCCCCGACGACGCCGACCCCGGTCCAACTAGGCCCGGAGCCTTTTCGTCTTTTTCGCCGCCAGGGCATCCTTCTTCCTCTTCTTCTTCTCGGCTGCGAGGCGGTTCACCGTCCGGGCGGCCGCGTCCTCGGGGACGGGAGCGGGGGAGGGTCGGATGAGGAGACCCACCTGCTACCATCCAAGAGAGGGGGGGAGAGAAAGCGTGAGAGTCAGAAGAGCCGAGAAGAAGAAAAAATCACAGAGAGAGGCGCGGCGACCTACCAGTATGATGCTCCTCTCTGCGGGGCGCATTGGGGGATGCCCGTTGAGCGGGGCATCGGCGTCTTTGGGTGCGAGGGTTTCCCTCAAAGCGCTGCTTCAGCTCCGAATCAGAGAGGGGCTCGGGCGACATCACCAATCCGAAGAGATCCGAGCTGGGCCCCATCTGCCACATTCGGAGCGGGCGCACCATGAGTGGCAGCACCCATCGGGCGTGGTACGCCGTGATTATGCCAGCGCCACGCAGCCCCCGGGCCCTCAGGGACCGGACCGCACCCAGGAGGTCGTCCAGCCGCTTCCTCTCCTTCGCTGCCGGTCCCCACTTCCACACCTCGGGCGCCACGGTCGAAGGTGCGCCCCGTGAACTCCGGCAGGGGGCTGGCGGCGTTGTTCTTCAAATAGAACCACTGCCTGTACCCAACCCCTGTTGGAGCTCCTCAACCAGAGTGGGATGTAGGCGTTGGCGCGCTCCCCCCGGAGGTGGATGCTGGCGCACCCGACGGGGAAGCGGGCTCCCCTCCTTCGTTTGGAGGGAGATGGCGAAGAAGTATCGTCATAGGTCGAAATGGGGATCGATCCCCAGGAACCCTTCGCACAACGCCACGAAGACGGCAATGTGTTGGATCCCGTTGAGGTTGAGGTGTTGGAGCTCGAGGCCGTAGTGGTGGAGCAGCCCCCGCAAGAAACGGTGCGCGGGGACTCCCAGCCCATGCTCATGGAAGTGGGCGAAGGATACCACGTAGTCGTCCGCCGGCGCCGGCGCCGTCTCCTTGTCGGGGAGCATCCACTCCCTCGCCTCCGTCCGCGTGACGAGGAGGCCGCGCTTTACTAGGCCATCCAGACACGCCCCCCGCACGTCGGATCTCCACCAGTTCACCATTGCGGGAGATGTGGGGATGTGAAGGAGGTGGGCGCGCGAAAGAGGATTTGGGAGCAAGGGAGCGCGAAAAATGAAGAGCAAGGAGGCGAAGCGGCGCAGGGAGACAAAGGGACGCAAATGACAAGTGAAGGCGAACGGGCGCGTGAGGTGCGTATTTATATCCCCCGCTCGCTTGGTGTTTTCTCCCAATTGCTGTGAGCGGGGCCCACATGGCCGCCTCGCTCGGCGCGGGCGGGCGCGCGTGCACTCATGCGGCCCGAAGACCAACACCGACGCGCGTCCCATTGCAGCAGGCACCTCTGTCGTGAATTAATTCTAGCAGGTGGCGACTTGGGCTGAAATATGCCCTGACGGCCCAAAGAGTTCGAAGGCTGGCCCAGCGGACGGGTTCGACAGCCGCTCAGGGCAAAAATAGAGCGAGGGGTGGAGAGAGATGGGCCCGCTAGCGCATAGTACCCTGGCGCTCGAGCGCCAAGGGCGTCATGATCCACGGTCAAGTCCTGGTTCGAACCGGCCCATGGGTATTTCACCGCAGAAATGCAACTAGCCCTCGAAGCCTATCGAACGGCATCCGGGTACCAAATTGGGATGGCAGCCGGGAAGATTGAAGTAGACCACCAGCTGGTCCATCGAGGTCCCCCCGAAGGGATCCCGGAGCTTCACTTGAACTCTCCCGTTAGCAGCTCGACGAGCGCCACGCTTCGGCCGCCGCGGTAAAGCGTGGTCCGGCTCAACCTCCTCGTCCGACGAACGGGCGCGCAAGAGGGACGATACAAGTCGAACCGTGTCCTCAAACGGACCGCCGCAATGAGCGGAGGTCTCGAGGAACGGAATCACAAAAAGAGGTCCAATATGGGATCGCAGAGCACGTCAACTCAATAAGGCAGAAAGCAAGCCTACACTCGCAAAATAAGCCTTCCTCTCCCGATTTGATTGACCCCTGACCCCCTTTCACACAGAGGTCAGGCCTCACTCGAAGGCTACTTTCGAGGGTCAATATCATAGGTATTTAACCTTAATAACCCACTGGTAGACTTTCATCCAGAGACTTGGGCTCATCTCTCTCTCGTCCGTTTGTAACCCCCTACTACAAACAAGTCGCAAGTAACACAAGCAGCTCGAAACTGGACGTAGGGCCTCGTTGCCCGAACCAGTATAATTCCTTGTGTCCTCTTGCGAACCATTCGAACCCACGATAATTCACTCGTCGGCGGTAACGAACACCGACAAGCCTCTATAGGGCGACACTTATTTTTGCGATGTCTATAGGGCGACACGAACGTCCTGCTTACTCATCAAGGGCCAAAGTATTTATGGAGGATATCTTTCACAGTTTAGCCTATATACATACATACATATATATATATATATATATATATATATATATATATATATATATATATATATCTTGATCATAGGTTCATTTGTTCACTGAGGAAGAAATAAGGGAAAAAAAAACATCGACGAAATTTTGAACCAAAAAAATAAATAAATTGTAGGATATACGTGCAAATGATATCCTATAAAGAAAGGGCCGTGACGGGCTCAAAGTTGGGCTAGGTAGGTTGGAAAGAGTTTAAATATAGGCTACCGCGTCGTTTGGGCCTTTGCATTTTAAAAAGGGAAAATTCTTTTAACTTCCTCAACTTTCGATGAAGTTATTGATAACTAAAAAAGTTATGGGGAGAAACTATTGTTATTGGACTAGGTTTTAATTTAGCTTCCAAAAATTATAAAAAAAATAATCTCTGGACAACGTTCATTTTATTTGGATAAACAGCTAATTACACCATTTTTATGATGCGCAAAAAAATCTGAAAAAAAATCACTGAAACTATGTTTTGAGGTTATCTTTACAACCATTAAGCTCTCGATGTACAATTATTTTGAAAGTATTTGGGAATTCAAACAAGCATTCCTTTTAAAATATTTGAACATAAGTGCAAAAGAACTGCATGGTTGTAAGTATCATGTTAATTGCTGATTTTTTTCAGAAATTTTGTGCCTCTGAAAAAATGGTGTAGTTGATTATTTTTCTCCCTATAAAACGGTACTGTCCAGAGATTTAAACAAAGAATTTGGAACAAATGACAAAGATGAGCTCAACGTGTGTGTTGGGAGGAGGCTGTTGAGCGTGGACGATACACGACACAGAAATTTTAACATTGTTGTTATGGAGAAGCAGAAGCAATAAGACGCAAACAATCGTATCTTCTCGGGACAAAAAAAAAAGAAGTAAACAATGCACAATATGCCTCTGAAACGCAAACCGTAGTGTATTTTTTTCAAGGAAATGTTAAATGCATTGTTGTTATAAAAGCAACATGAAGAAAACAGTCCGCAGCTCTATCCCTCCCATCCGAGCGCGGCCCGCATTTGGGATCAATGAAGAAGGAAGAGGTAGTGCTAACAGGTACAGGTGCAGCAGCTTTCTTCCCAACGGCCAACGACCTTCGTCTCTCCACGGCGGTCTCCGGTGGCCGGCCACTCCGCCATTACTCTGCTTGGTCTGCAACCAACCAAGATTGGCCTGCTTGTTCGCTTTAAAACCGGAGCTCCACGTAGTACAACGGCAGCTGACCTGCCCGCTGCCCTGCTCAGCTCTGCGTGGTCGTGCGTCGACATTGAAATTGAAACCCCACTGTTGCAAGAGGAGACCTACTGCACTGCACGACCGAGAGCGACCCACTCCGGCCGGTGTCAGAGGTTTTATTCGGCTGGGAACTGAACTGAATAGCAGTACAGTACAGTAACAGATGGGAGTTGACTGCAGCCAGCCACCAGCCACCAGCACTACTCGTCACTGACGAGCGATGATGGAGCTAGTGTGCCCGTCCACATCGTCGCTGGTTACATGCGTGCTTGCGGGTGGTCGCATGAATCAGGGAGGAGCTCGAGACGATGATTTCAACAACGGTTGGGGTTGGGGTAGGGGGCTGACTTTGGCGCACCAAAAACTTCAGGAGCAGGTTTAGAAGCCATGGAACGGTATAGTTTATCATCAGGTCATTTTCATAGTACTACTATGACTTTTGAGGAGCGCTGACCAAGGGAGACGGCACTGGGATTTTTTGCTCGCACGTGTGTGATGTGAGTGATTAGATTTGTGAGATGGTCAAATGTGATCTACTACTACTAGTAGTAGAAGCTTGTGTAAACGGAACCATCGCTGACATGTAGGGTCCACGTTCATCACCTTGATCCACATGTGTTAGTGGCGCTCGCTGTGACCTTGCAAGAATGTGTCCTAACATGTGATATACTAGTAATTTGTTTTATGTTAATAGTATGCTATGTGATAAATTCACCCCCGGAGCAACATGTGTGCTTGACTTTAGACCCCCTTCTTGTGGCACGTGCTGTAGTCAATTACTATATTCTAACTATTGCAAAAAGAGTTTTATTATAGAAACGAACGTGATTATTTATTATAGATATCTGAAAATTTATGCACCACTACTGCCACCTTTGTTTCTTTATTGTTGATGTTTTTTAAAAGCATAAATTTATATTAAAAAACATCAATAATATAATTTTTTTAAAAAAAGGTAGTACCTCCAATTTTTAGATAGATTAGTTAAAGTTTAAAATAACCAGCGATGTAATATTTAAAACAAATTACTGTAATACCTGTCTAATAACATCATTTCATTTCTCAAATATTGATCAATCGTCAGACTACACTTGTACTACTCTAAAAGAAAACTTGACAATTTAATGCTACAGAGTAGTACTATAGCTAGGAGGAAAAGAAATTCAACGGGGCAACGTTGAGGAAGAAAAGTCAAGCTCTCTCAGATGGCTTTATATAAAATAATCAGAACAAAAAGTCTTGGTATAGCTTAGCTGTGAAGAAGATGACCCTGTCGAATGTCCAGTGCTTTTGTGATATGCTTTGCTTACGGTCAGAGCAAGCAAAGCAAATGAAATATCAAAATTCAAAAGTAAGCGCACTAGCTCCACCCATGACGCCATGATTTACACAAGTCCACTGGCAATTAACATAATGGAATCTGATAGTAAGAAACCAAAACAACAGGCACTTACGTATTCTTTATGTTTGTTGACCAACAACTTATACTATTGTATAATATCTTAAGTAATTCGGAAAACATCTGCCGGGGTGTGCAGATTACCGGTCAGACTTTGGAATGGCGCAACTTTAATTTCTTCACGAACTTGGACAAAGAAAAAAAAAAGTGTATTACTATAGCTGAGGGGCCCCTTTGCATAAAAAGAAAGCTGAGGGGCCGGGGTGTGTGTATTAATAATATCAGTGGGCATGGTATACACGGCAAACAGTCGGCAAGGCGTAGAATACATGTGCTTTTGACTCGTCACTCGAATAAATGGTAATACTACTGTACTGTATAGTATAGCACTACTGGTTTATATACCTACAGTATTGGTCAACCCATATGAGTATATGACCATGTGGATCGATATCAGTTTGGTATATTAGATTTTTTTTCTTTTCTGCGAAAATGGTGGTACAGTAGACATTGTTGCCACTAAGCGCCATAATTTAGAGACGAAGTATTTATATTATTTTTAGCTATCATGTCCTCTATGCTTTCCGAATTCTGATAAAACAAATAGTATAAATTTATTTTCAGAAAATAATAAAGTTTTAAATTATTAAAGAAGAATTCCTCTCACCGTCAAACGGGACTGGAACAGCGAAAGCTACCGATTCCAAAAACAGCCTCAGGCTCTCAGCATTGGAGCACCCAAAAGTCAACGGAAGGAAAAAGCTACCTGACACGTGGGCCCGGACGCCGGCCCTCGCTTTTACTAACGTGGAGGCATGGAGTGGATCTGTGGATGGAGACGAATGAATGAAACAGAGGAGGTGTGGTCAACTCTTGGACACCGAAACCGGCGTTGAATAGCAGCCGTACGAATGGACCGAACCGAGAACTCCAGAACCCACAAGGAGCCGGAGGGGAAGGGGTGCAGTGATGGGCATGGGCGGGCCTCGGGCCTCGAAAGCGACCGCTCATCCGCGACCGCTTTTGACCGGCCTTTCTTTGTTTTGTTGGTGGGACCAGCGCCGGCCCGACACGTAAATTAAGGCGCGTATTGATGCCCAACCATTTCTTCTTGACTCGCGCAAAGTACAGTAGCACCTTTGTTTTCTTTGGTTTGATGCGATGCTTGACGATTTTCAGTCAAATCTTAGACGGTTCTGACGAATTTTGAAAGACGGTAAGTACAATTTGACGCGAATTTTGTCAAGAAGAGACGCGATTCGAATTTTCCAGGCTACAGCAACGTCTGTTTGACGATCCTTCTTTACACAAGCAACTACTACTAATCTACAAGAACAAATGAAATAGTACTCCATCTACTTGCCACTACTAGTACGTAGTAACAGCCTCAGGGCGCGCCGGCGGCGGCGTCGTGGCGGTGGTCGCCCTCGTAGGTGACGAGCAGCGTGCCGGGGTCGGCGGCGTCGCGCTCGACGTGTTTCCGCGCGGGGCAGCCCTTGACGGTGCTGCAGCGGTAGTAGCCGCGCGGGAACGGGGACCCCTTGATGGGCTTCTGCCCGTACTTGCGCCACGAGTACTCGTCGGCGGGCACGTCCGCCGCCGCAGAAGCAGACGCGCGGGCCGACGGCGGAGCGGAGCCAGAGCCGGACTGTGCGGGCGCCGGCACGCGCACCGTCCGCGTCGCGCCGCGCGGGTGCTTGCGCCGCTTCTTCATGGAGCAGTGGCACGCGGGGTGCGCCGCCGGGTTGGTTGGGGCGGAGCAGGGGTGCTGCTTGCGCTTGGGGAGCGGCGGCTTCCCGGACGAGACGGCGGCGGCCAGGCTCTGGCCCTTGGACACGCTGCCCTCGCCGCCGCCGCCGCCCGCTGTCACCGAGGACAGGAACGAAGTCGACGTCGCGGCGGACACGGCCGGCGCCGGCTTGGCCTCCGGCTTCGTGAAGTCCAGCGTCAGGAGAGTGGGCTGCGACTGCGAGACGACGGCCGGTGCCGGTGCCGGTGCCGTAGGAGCCGGACGACGAGGCGACGCGGGAGGCGACGAGTCAAGGTCCGCCGCCACCACCGCGGCCGGCGCGCGGCGGAAGCGCGCGTGGCCGGTGCGGTCGAGCAGGTTGATGACGCGGCGGAACCGGGACACGGCCTGGTCGGCGATCTGCCCGAGCTGCGGGGGGCGCTCGGCCCGCGGCGAGAGCGAGGACGCCAGGAGCTCCAGGCTGCGCAGCCCCGCGGCGGCCGCCTCCTGGAACGCGAGCTGCTCGCCGGCGGCGAAGGCGGCGTGGCCCAGCAGGTCGACGGCCATGATGGATGGATGGCTGGCTTCCTGGGCGGGACGGGCGCCAGAGAAGACCGAACGCGCGCGGTGGAGAAGGAGGACCGGTCGCTCCTGCTCCTGCTGGCGCTGCTTCTGGTCCACGCGGTGGTGGATGCGTTCTTCTTGGCTTGTGTGTTTGTATGAGTTGGGGGAGAGGACCGCGTGAGGTGGGAATGGGTCGACGGGTGGGGGGTGGGTTTTATAGGTGGAACTGGGCAACTGGGGTGGGGAGGAGCAAGAGGAAGACGAGGCGGTGCAAAGTCAATCACCTCGTTATCTACAGTATTTCCTTTTCTTTTTTCTTTTTTTTTTTCTTTCAGATATGACTTGCGTACAAAACTTTTGTACAACATAAGATTATTTATATTGTTGAACTGGTCGGTGGTGGATGAGACTCGGTATGGGATGTCAAAGTCAGAGAGTATATACGGAGTGCTACTAGTATTTTTGGAGTTCTTATAAAATGGTCAACGGTAGGCTAACAAATTGAAATGGCCTCAGCGGTGATATTATGCATGCCTTTACTAATAAAACTCGATGCAGGATCCTACTGGTATGTCAAGAGTCATATGGGGCCGCCCGTACGATCTAGCTGTTGACAATCGATCGCCCCGTCGTGGTCGTAGCTGGCGGGTGGATGCACACGGCACACGGCACACGGAGAGCGAAGGACACGATCGGATCGGAGAAGTCAACAACACAATGGTCAGCGGCTAGAGCCGTAGCGCGAATGGCTACGGTGAGTTATTTTCAGTTGTCCTCACTTTGTTGTCGTGTTTCCTTCGTCGTCCACTGTTTTTGATCATTTTGCGTTTAAACACTTCTTATTAGGCTATCAGAATTCAGAACTACTAGCACCGCTGAACCGTTCGATTCAATACACCGTGCTCCGCCTCTGCTCGCCCTACAATGTTTGAGGAGCTTTATTGTTTTCAAATAACGGTTAAGAATTGAACATTTAGCACCACCTAGCGCAATTTAAAATAAAATACGTATTTATAATGTTAACATTAAAAATAAATGACATCAATATTTGCAACAGAGTAGTAACGATACTTGCTGTATTTAAATGCTACAACTCAAAGTATCTCTACCACTAAATGTTAGTCTTTCTGTTCTTTTTTTTTGTCATTGTTGATTTTGACTTATAGCTTTGATCATTCATTTTATTTAAAAAATATGAGAAATATTAAATATTATGTTAGAATTTAATTTATTAATAAATATTTTTTTAATTTTAATTTTTAATTTTATATATTTAAACTAATTTTTTGAATAAGACGAATGATCAAAATTTTTATTTAAAATTAATGACGACAGAAAAAGAAACAGAGAAAGTACCTGCTATACATATTAAATCGGCGCACTGTCGATGTTGGGTGCCTCGTCATAGAGAGACGAGCTGGAACCAGTTTGGAATTACTAATACAAAATGGATGGCTCTCACTTTTTCACATTTGGTAGAGGCCGCGAGACTTGCTGGGGCTAAAAGAGGGCGGCTTGGCTTGGAAGTCAACCATTGGAAAACGGTAGCGAGGTTCCTAGTTGATCGCATGATTAATAACTACGTGTCCAGTTGTCCACTACGAGATGCATGAGAGCATGCATGGCTCGATCCTTGAATTTTGAATAACGAGTTGATTAAGTAACCTGATGAGTCTGGAGCCTATCCTCTCTCTTATTAAATACTTAATGTGATGCCAGATTTTATGTTGATCGATTAAAGTACTCGGAGACTATCAGAGAGTCTTCGTGTCCACGTTTCTGTTTATGCGCGTTGACAATCAGCCCCCCCTTCGTCGCCTGGAGCCCGTGGATCGCCGCGAAGAAATTAAAATATTCCCATCATCAAGATGCACACACGGACGGAGGGAGAGCGAGGGAGAGGTCAACGCCTACGAAACTGAACGGAGGGTCAATGGCTAGAGCCGTGTAGTACTGTATTTGGCATTTGCATCAAATGGATTTTAGAGCAACTACAACAGCTATCAAAATGCAGCATATAAACATAAATATACTCCCTCCTTTTTAAATTGTCGTCGCCGTTGATTTTAACCACCATCTTTGATCATTTGTCGTATTCAAAAAAATTTTAAATATGTAAAATTAAAAGTTATATCTAAAAATCTTTAGTGACAAATCAAATCATAATAAAATATTTAATATTTTTTATATTTTTTAATAAAATAAATGATTAAAATTGATGATTAAAGTCAATGACGACAACAATTTAAAAAATAAGGGAGTAGGTATTCTTAGTAAGAACATGTCTTCAAAACTGCAGTCTAACCGAGGACCTAGTATATTTTACCTACTCCCAATATCATATTTTCTAGGTAGTCAAATGTGGGTACTATACAGACAAAACCAATATTAAGTGGTACGTGCCTTTAGGGAATTGTTGAACACGAGTACATTTTTTTACTAATAATATCAATTTACTACCACTAACTATAATATCTAATAAAAAATTTAGATAGTCTATTTTTAAGCATCTGTTGGAGATTTTCCTCTGTCAGAGAACTGGTACCGCTAAATCTGTCATCAACCGGCTTCTCTACTCTAAGTTATTACTGATATATATTCTTCGTAAAAGAAAAGTTATTATTCATATAATATATATGACCTTCCTTGATTTCAGATCATACATTTTTAGCTACGTGATCTCTATCGTTTCTTCAAATCATTAATTCTTATTTTCACTAATAGATTGAAAGATGATGACAGTATATTTTGTAATGCAAGATGACCCCTTCTTTTCATCTGCAAGTTAATTTAAGGTTGTCCTCTCGCTAGGACAAAAAGAAAAAGGAGTACAAAAACCTTTCTAATCAATTTCCTCTTGGGGAGAATAGAGTACATGTACCTCTCTGCTCTACGGTTCATGTATTCGTTTTACACAAAAACGAAAACTGTGAAAACCAAACTGATAAAACTGAGAAAATTATTGAAAACAGTTTTTACTACGTACTATAACACATGCGGTTTTAATTGAAAAGTGATCTGTTTTAGTAACCGAGGCAGACCAAAAACCACCAATACTGAACCCTGTCTTTGGCGGGCTTTGGTTGCATGTACGGGCATAGACTTCGCCTGCGTTTCGGTTTTTGTTAAGTAGTGCCGCCATTGCTGCTGGCTGAACAGGTCAATTGACTCGTTGCGTTCCATCTGTTCTATTAGTGCTAATTATTTCTCCGCTATATTGCTCGTATTAATTATTTGTCCGATATATTGCTCCAACTAAGAAGATAGTCCATGTCACTTCACGCATGCTACCGCCTCCGTTCTTTTCTACTTGTCGTCATTGACTTTGACCGAAAATTTTAACCGTTCGTCTTATTAAAAAGTTAGTTTAAATATGTAAAAAATTAGAAATTAAGATTCAAAAAACCTTCAATAATAAGTCAAATGTAGTAAAACTTTTGATATTTCTCATACTTTTTTAAATAAAATGAATTATTAAAATTGTTTGATCAAAGTCAATGACGACACAAAAAAAAGAACAGATGAAGTACTTAATACTTACTCTTTTTTATTATTCATGATGTTAAGATATGACTGTTTAGTTTATTAATAGGTTTTTTTTGGTTGTCTTAAACAACAACAAATTTAAAACAGAGGAGTATATTATATATACAAAATCGATGACACAAATTACACTAGTTCTGCAGTATATATCCGTTTTTAGAAAGAAAAAGCTTCTAGTACAATGAAGAAATGTACTCGCTCCATTTCAATTTATTTGTTCATCTAGAATCTTATATTTGTTCTATTTTACTTATTTATCTCGGCTTCTAATACATCTTTATCTCTATCTCTTTTTCTCATTTTCTATCTTATTTATTTTTTCTTAATCTCCTAGTCCGTAGCCAAACGAACAAATAAATTAGGATACCATTTTAATTTTCATAACTGGTCTTATACCGTACGGATTACTAGTCTTTCGTTTCAGTATAGCAGCAGTAGGTCGATGGAATGAACTCGCTTCTGTTTTCCTCACTTTGCTATCGTGTTCCCACTCGGCACTTTTCCCCTGCTGCATCTACAGTAAACATGGAAAATGCCGCTGCTACTAGTGGACCTACGCGTGACTCGTCCCACACTACTGAACCGGTCAACGAAATGCAGTCTGCTACGACCTCTTGCTGCCATGCTACAAGACAGGTCCGGATGCAGGCTGGATAGGTTTACTGCCTGCGTCGTGTTCAGTTTTTCAGTAATTTCGCCGGCGCTCGATAAATTTACTTCACTCTTATTTTTATAAATTTTTCTTGCGTTCTTATCTACTACTACCATTACTACTTTTTTTTTTTCCTTATGTACGTTCCGACAGTATGTGTAAGTCATTTTTTAACTGCACTGCACCCTCAGGACGACATTTAGAAAAAAAAATCTGGATGTAGTAGTAACAGTAAGTGAGAGAATGCTCCTTTTGCTGGCTTTTATCGTACGAAGCCCACCTGTTCTTCCCACTATTGGGCTGAAGTACCATACAGCGGAAACAGCCCAAACGGCACGGCCGCCTATCCGAAGACGGATGGCCCGGCCCTGCTGCTTCCAAATTCCAGGTGTCGAAGCCCATCTCTCGTCGTGATTGAAGCACATGGACCCGAGGAGCAACGAAGCAGCTCGACTCGCCGCCGGCCGAACCTTGTGTTTCACGCTCAAAGCACCCCGGCCAGCGCGTGCTCGTCCGTCTCGTCGACCTGCATGTGCCGGCGGCGTTCGAAAATGCCCAACCACGTTCCAACAAGCTCAATTGCTTCAATTGCCATAAAATTAATTTTCTATTTTTCTTGATATCAATTGCCAGCAAATTAATTTGCCATTTTTCTTGGTATATGTGACGGATACCATCCGTATTACTTCAACCTCCCATCGGCCCCATTTGGTACCACTCTTTTCCCACACGCTTTCATTGGAAACAGACTTTTCATCAAATGGCTATGAAAAAAATTGATGTGGGCCCAAGCGACGCGTTTGGCAGTCCTGCTTTTACCCTCTTCTCTAACCCGCCGTCGTCTCAACTGTCAACCCACCTCAACAGATCACCAGGACGCCGACACATGCAGCACCTCAGCCGGAGCCTTGGCCTCTCCGGAGATGGAGGCGCACAAGGCCGTCTGTCTCTTATCAATCCAGCTCCCCGTCCTCCGCGCGGCACAATCTAGAAACTTCGCGGTTGATGGTGTGAACTCGTGAGGGTGGCAGCCATTCAAGAAGAATTAGCTGCGGCAGTGGGAAAAGCAGGTAACGCAGAGGTCATCGGAGGCAAGCCAGGGGCGAGGCTAGGAGAGAGGCGACAACAACCTCTGCAGAACTCGTCGATATGGTGGCTCTGCCTCAGCCGCACTTGTTGCTGGATGCGGCGGCGCCGCCTCAACGGGCCGAACTGGCCACGGGCTGTGGCTCTGCCCCGGATGCACTTGCCGGCAGGGGCGAGCTGCGGAAGAATCGGTCGGATGTGTTAGAGAGCGAAAGTGACAGGGAGCAGAGAGAATGATTGTTACAAGTATTGATTAGTTCTGCCAACAGTCGGGAGACGCAACCATTCAGAAAAATGGTTTTCGAAGGGGTGTCCCCTGAGGTGGCAGTTCTTCATGTGTTAATTACATGATTAATGATAATTGATCATTTACACCATGTCTGTTGTAACACTCCTCCTTGATCAATTATATCTTGTAATTATTGATTCAATGACTTCTCCAAAGACCCTGTAAAAAAATATTGAGAAGTGTATGGTGATATAATATGTTGTGAAAAACTCTTTAAAAACCCAGTGGAAAAAATAAGGAGAAAATGATACAACGTATTCTGACATTGCTTCATAGCCACATACGAGAAAAATTTTGATAAGAAAAAAACTCATAGGCTGCAATGCTTATGATCTGATGATCATAATTTAATATAATCTTCCTAAAACCATATAGGAATAATATGGAAGAAATTATGATATGTCCTGAAAAATTCCTTCTTAAACCATAGAAGAAAGATCAGGAGAAAAGATATGACATATCTTTAATACTTGTAATGTATATTGCCTCATTAAAACCTGTATGATAAAAACCTTGATAGGAAAACTCAACAGGGAAAAGAGTACAATATCATGATAAGAATATCATTAATAGGTTATCTCCAAGGACTTACTCCCCCTGATCGTTGCAAGTCTCTAAGTCTTCTCATACCTATACCATCGACATATTTTTGGAATAGTGATGTAGGTAGAGACTTTGTGAATAAATCTGCTAGATTATCACAAGACTTTATTTGCAAGATCTCTATTTTCCCATTCTCTTGTAACTGATGAGGGTAAAATATTTTAGGAGTAATGTGCTTTGTGATATCACTCTTTATATAACCCGTATACATCTATGCAATACAAGCTGCATTATCTTCATAGATAATCGTTGGCTCCTTGATAGTCCCAATACCACATGAATTTTGTATGTGATTTATCACTCTGCGAAGCCATACACATTCACGTGTAGCTTCAAATAATGCAATTATTTCAGAATGATTTGTGGAGGTGGTAACTAAAGTTTGTTTTGAAGACTTCCACGATATAGCTGTTCCACCATGTAAAAATACAAACCCAGTCTGTGATCGGCCATTATGGGGATCAGATAAATAGCCAGCATCGGCATAATCAATTATGGTCTTGTCTTGGTTAAGTCTATAAAATAAACCAAGATCTTTTGTGCCTTGGAGATATCGGAAGATATTTTTAACTCCCGTCCAATGACGTATAGTAGGAGCAGCACTATGTCTAGCTAGTAAATTTAGTACAAATGCGATATCAGGCCTGGTGCAATTTGCAATATACATAAGCGCTCCAATGGCATTAAGATATGAGAATTCTGGTCCCAATAACTCTTCATGTTCCTCCCTAGGTCTGAATTGATCTTTTTTTAGATCGAGGGATCGAACGACTATAGGTGTTTTAGAGGGATAAGACTTATCCATATTGAATTTTTTCAAAATTTTCTGTACATATGCAGACTGGTGTATCAATACTCCTGAAGGGAGATGCTCAAGTTGTAGACCTAAGCAAAATTTGGTTTTACCCAAATCTTTCATCTCAAATTCCGTCTTAATATGATTGCATGCTTCATCAATATGTTGTGTATTTTCGATGATATTAAGATCATCTACATACACCGAGATGATGCAAAATCCATTCAGGGATTTCTTGATGAACACACATGGGCAATTGTCATTGTTAGAATAACCCTTTTGAAGAAGGAATTCTTTTAGTCGGTTGTACCACATTCTTCCCGACTGCTTTAAGCCATAGAGTGACTTTTTAAGTTTTACACAATATATGTTGCGATTGTGATTCTCATTGGGAATTTTAAGTCCTTCAGGAACTTTCATATAAATATCCGAATCTAGTGACCCATATAGATATGTAGTCACCACATCCATGAGATGCATGGATAGACCTTTCTATGCTGCCAATGATATTAAATATCGAAAAGTTATGCCACTCATGACTGGATAATATGTTTCATCAAAATCGATGCCTGGTCTCTGCGTGAACCCTTGTGTTACAAGTCTTGCTTTATATCTCACTACCTCGTCGTTTTCATTCCTTTTGCGAACGAAAACCCATTTATATCCCACAGGAAAGATATTTCGAGAAGTAGGCATTACTGATGTAAATACCTCTCTTTTCTTGAGCGAGAGCAATTCTGCTTCGATTGCTTCCTTCCATTTGATCCAATCTGAGCGCTTGATGCACTCTGCCATGGTCTTAGGATCTGGATCTGGTTGAAGGTCACTTGCAATCTTGGAGGAGAAATTAATGTCGACAATTGTAGTCTTTCTATTGAATGATTCTCCAGAATCAATATAGTTCGTGGAAATTTCTTTTACCCCTTCTAACTCACCGTGTTTTCCCATGACGATTGAATTGAGGTCTTCCCATGTCCCAGCACTATTATTTGTGTGTACATCTGTGCTGGGTATGTGGTGATTCTGATGAACCTCCACATCATTTGGATTTTCAATATCCAACTGGTGTCTATCAACATGGTGTTGATTTGCATTTACTGTTTTGGAAGTAATCTTCCGTTCTTTCCGCGGTGGCTTCTCTGAAACCTTTGGTTTTTGTGGAGCCTTATCCCTTATAACCATACTTCTCCCCCTCTTATTTTGATTTGGGAGTTGAGTGGTTTTAACTGGTACCTCCACTCTTTCTGGTACATTAATAGCGGGATTATGAGACTTTGTGACCCCTTTATAGTCAATAAATGCATCTGGCAGATTATTTGCAATGTTTTGCAAATTGATAATCCTTTGAACTTCATGTTCGGATTCTTTAGTACGTGGGTCTAAGGACTAAATGCCCGTAGCATTCCAATTTATTTCTCGGCAATCTTTTTGGTACGGATTATCTCCCTCTAATGCCGGGAAATTGTCCTCATCAAAGATGCAATCAGCGTAACGAGCAGTGAATAAGTTCCCTGTAAGAGGCTCGAGGTACTTTATGATAGACGGTGATCTGTACCCCACATATATCCCCAATTTTCTGTGGGGGCCCATTGATGTACGCTGCGGTGGTGATATCGGTAAGTACATAGCACAACCGAATCTACGCAGATGGGAAATACTTGGTTGATTTCCACGTACTAACTGCAACGGGGAAGCCGTATGATATGCAGTAGGTCTAATTTGAATCAAGTCTGCAGCGTGTAAGACTGCATGACCCCAACATGATGTTGGCAAATTGCAATTCTGTAACATTCGTCGTGCAATTAGTTTCACTCTCTTGATGAGGGCTTCAGCTAATCCATTTTGTGCATGTACATAGGGCACTGAGTGCTCCACATTAATTTTGAGGGCCATACAATAATCATTGAAGGCTTTAGAAGAAAATTCTGCGGCATTGTCCATCCTAATAGATTTTATCCCGTGTCCAGGATAATGTGCTCTCATTTGATAATTTGAGCAATGACCCGTGCGAAAGCATGGTTCCTTGTGAACAATAGACATGCATGTGACCATCTAGTAGATGCATCAATGAGTACCAAGAAGTACCTAAATGGTCCAGATAATGGATATATTGGCCCACAACTGTCTCCTTGAATGTGTTTAAGGAATTGTAGTGGCTCAGCCTTGATTTTAAGATAAAAGGGTCTTAAAATCAATTTTCCTGTGGCACATGTAGTGCACACAAAATCTGAAGATTTGGGAAAGTTTGTAGCTTGTATTTGATGACCAATTGAATTGCTGATAATTTTTCTCATCATCCCAATGCCGGGATGACCAAGGCGATCATGCCAAATCTGGAAGACATCAAGATTCAGCAAAATTACCTTATATGCAACGTGTTGTACTGGTTTGATGTATGTGTAGTACAATCCAGTTGATAATGAAGGAATCTTTTCAAGCACTTGCTTGCTATATCCGTCATGTTTTGTGATGAGTAGAAATTCATCTTTGTTGTCATTATGAGTTTCCACATGGAAACTATTTTGACGGATATCTTTATAACTCAATAAGGTACGAGTTGAATCAGGATACAGGAGTGCATCCTCTATTATAAGCTGTGTACCCATAGGGAGAATAATTGTGGCTCGTCCAGAACCAACAATAACAGCGTCACGACCAGCAATGGTCGTAACATTCCCCTTACTCTTTTTAAGAGTTTGGAAATATTTTATCTCCGTGAGTATAGTGTTAGTGGTACAACTATCCACTAAACAAATTTCTTCCTCCATTTGGATGACCCCGTAAGATAATCTATAATGAGTAAATCAAATATTAAGATTTGGCTCAAAAGATTGTACAATAATACTATATTAAGTATCATATGTCTTGATACAATACACACAATATAATGACAACAATACAAATACAATACATAGTTATATGACTAATACAAACTAAGTTCTAAAGGAATTTGGAGACTAATTGAGGTCTCCAAACATGTCATTAGACTTGAATTCCATGAGCATGTCATCAACACCAGCGGTGTTTTCCAAATCTAGTTGGATATTACCACTCTGTTGTTTCGCAGGAACATCTTTGGAGCATCCAGCATCTTGAGTGTTGAAATGAGTTTCAAACTTGTCCCCTTGAACTTGTTTACCTTTGCCAATAGAGTTCTGGTATAATTCAACCAAATGTTTTGCGGTATTGCACTTCTTTGTAGTGTGGCTGTAGCAACCGCATCTGTAACAAGTTTGTGACTTGTAACAAGTTTGTGACTTGTCATTTTGGGTTTGCCTTTTGAAAGTGTCTTTGCCTTTCTTAGGACCCCTAAACTTCTGACTTTTGTTCTTGGACAATTTCCCCTTGAAGTTTCTCTTCTTGTCACCACCAAATTTCTTGTCATTCTGAGCATTATGATGCACTTCTGGCAAAGGTGCAGTCCCAATAGGGCGCATCTGATGGTTGTTTGTTAAGAGCTCATCATGTTTTTCTGCCTGACGTAAGTTGTAGATCAACTCGGAATATTTGGTGTAACCATTGTTACGGTATTGCTGCTGCAATAACCTGTTTGAAGGGAGAAATGTAGACAAAGTTTTCTCAATCAATTCTGCATCGGTAATGACTTCATCACAGAAGCGAAGTTTGGACCAAATCGTGTGAACTGCAGAACTATATTCTGCCACTGATTTGAAATCCATAAAACGGAGTAATGACCACTCGCATTTTGCTTCTGGTAGAATGATTGCCTTTTGCTGTTCATAGCGTTCTTTGAGAGCATCCCAAAGAGCCTTTGGATCCTCTTTCATCATATACTCATTCTTGAGATCTGGATGGAGATGATGCCTCATGAAGTGCAATGCGGCATATTTGGTCGAGTCTTGAATCTATGGGTCATTAAGATCTGGCATTATAGCAGTAACAAGTGATTTGGATGCTAAATAGATTTTCACATCCATACACCATGTCAAATAGTTGCTACCATCGGGTTCGAGTTGCTTAAACTCCTTGTTGGCAAAGTGAGCCATGTCCTATATGAGAAAATCATGTGTGGAATTAATTTACTATTGTAAATTAATCAATATGTATTGCTTTGAAATAATGCAAAATATCATACAAGATGATTCTTGTATAAATTTAGGTATATAAGTAACAAATAGCAATACAATTGCTCCAAGATGTCGTATTTATTCTTGATAGAATAACTCTTTTTAACAACATTCATTGATTATTTTGTTACATTTGGATATAAAGGTAATTATCAAAGAAATGATGCAGACCTTTTAATAATGGAACATGCTATATTATGATAGTCCATGTTTTTATCCATTATTCTTGAATCTGAAATTAGTATACCTTTATTTTGCTTTTTTTTTGGTAAGTAGATAGCACATGGGCTTTTTCCTCCGGAGTGCACAGGTTGCTAGCCCTGTCCAGCAACAAGCCCACTACGGACAAGTATAAAAGCAAGCGGCTAAAGCAGTTAGGGTTGCCAGCCCCAACCGTGCAACAGCCGCCACCAGCCATTGACAGCCACCAGAGTCACCATCTTTGGCCAGCAGCGTCGCCACCTCCCTTCCCTGCTCTGCCACGCCCCCTCCCTGCGCCACCGGGCACCATTAGTTGTTGGAGAGGCCTAGATCTGCCGGGTTCCATGACCCGCGACGAATCCCAGGGCGGCGGTCGATGGCAAACACGGGGCGGAGGCCTCAAAGGAAATGCGCCGGTGCTGCCGGGACGGTCGTCGGCGATGGCCCGGTGGACGCGACCAAGGAAGAAGTCGCCGGCGCCGGACCCGACGGTCCTGCCGGCGCAGCCATAGCCACGGCGAAGTCTCCGGGCGGCTGCGGGTTGGTACCCGTGAAAAACGGTAGCGCACCGCTTCGGGCCGCCATCGTGCCTGGTGTCGCCTCCGGAGCAGAATCGGTCGTTGGCGGCGGCGGAGAGTTGAGGTCGAGACGGCGATGCCGTCTAAGGTCCGCCCCGGCGACTCATTCGGAACACAATCCGACGGCGTGGTGGTTCTCCGTTGGGCTGTGTTCGCGTCGGTGGGCGAGCCGTCCCAGAGGTTCCCTCGCCGGGGTCTATCGTTGGCAGTTGCAGGGGGATGCCCTGGCGCTAGCCATTGACGAGGCCGTTGGTGTACGGCGGCGTGGCCGCACTGGAGGAGTCTGACGAACCGCTGATGCGCTGCTGTTAATGTCACCGGCGGAGGCTGGAGCAGTTCTCATCGAACTCCTTGCTTGGGGTCCAATCGGTCCAAGGTGTCGGAAGACGCTCAGGCGACCGCGGCCTTTGCCACGGCCATGGTTCCAGGAAACACGGTGACCAACTACTCCAACTCGGCGACGTCCATTGAAGAAAGGACGACAAACAGAAACAGCAAGTCTACGGCGAAAAACAGGAACAGGACGAATAGGGACGGTGATGAACATGAACGGTAAGTTCTGGAAATCCATCACGTACCCAAGGATGAAGACCGGCAGCCTGCCGGCGAAGCCTACTAGGTCGGTGAGCGAAAGTGCTGATACCGTGTTAGAGAGCGAAAGTGACAGGGAGTAGAGAGAATGATCGTTCTGTGTATTGATTAGTGAGGGGGACCTCACACTTTATACTCTACCAACAGTCGGGAGACGCAACCATTCAGAAAGACGGTTTTCGAAGGGGTGTCCCCTGGGGTGGCAGTTCCCCATGTGTTAATTACATGATTAATAATAATTGATCATTTACACCATGTGGGTTATAACAGGATGTTCGGTACAAGCTCCTCGACCGAATCGACGTTGTTGTGTAAAAGAGGCGTTGGGAAAGAAGCGTGTCCGGGAGAAGCTGATTCAGAATCGTGTCGTGTGAGGGCACCTGCCGCTTAATTCCAATGAAAACGACTAATAATCAGTATCAAACAAGGCCATCATATATGCATCGTCTCTTCACTGTTTCCCACTGGCCGCATCCTCTAAGGACAATGGCAAACAAGATTTTCTTATTCTTCTATAAAGTACACAATGTGAGAATATGAATATTGTGAAATTTGAATGCGACCGTGTATGGATGAGCCTTGTGGATCGTTTTATACAAAGTACATTGTGCTTGAATCAAAACTAATCCTACCACCATGTCATATAACATACATATTATTATCTTACAAAATGATCTAGCACACATCATAAATACACTCCATATTCTTAAGTAAATCGATGTCGTTTGAACACTGAATCTACTTAGTTCAAAACTGAACAAAAATTCTAACCAAAAAAACATTTTACAATGGCGAAAGTACCTAAATACGGATTGGAAGTACAAATTTAAAGTGATGTTAATTTGTTAAGGCATGTTATCCTCAGATCAAGTGTGTGAACAACAAGTCAACTCCTGAACATGGTGGTATCTCACTTACATGGAGCTAGTGAGACCATCACGTGGGTTCTAACTCTTTGTGTGATGAGTGGCACCTCCTTAAGAATATGGAATTATGCTGCTTAGTGTCACTGACTTGTTTACAGGGACGGCGACTCCATGTGATGTATCTTATATATTTTTATGCTATGCTTCACATTATTAGAGAAAATCATAAAAATAGGTTTCAGCAATGAACCCCATCATTTCACAATACTGTATATCTTCGATCATTCGTTTTACTCAAACTTTGAAGCCATTAATCTTGATTAAGACCCCAAACCATACATGCATTAACACTTTTTTTTAATTTGTACTAGCATAACATTATTTTATGTGCGGAATGAATATATGTAGTACTAATTTCTTATTTTCTTATCCTTCACATAAGCTACTTATACTTTTGTATCGTTCGCACATATTATTTTGCATGAGTTGTTTTTGATGCGTAATCATGTCCAAAACTTAAGTCACTATGGGAATCCTACAATTCCCCTAGAGTTAAATATAGTATTCAATATTCAATATCATTTAATCATTTAAGTTCAAATCAAATTTAGATTGCATAAAAGACCTTCACAAATTTTATAGTAACACACAGTGAACATAATTTTAGAGTGACCATGCATAAACCGTACGGATAGTTTTGAACTAAGTTTTACAATTTATTTCAAAGCCTAACTATTTTACATAATTGAAACAATGTTTATGGTAAATTTCAAAGTCTCTATATTTTAGTTCAAAATCCTTTCGAATTTGAACTAGGATAAGAAATAAAAGTTATAGAATAGGATTCATCTGCTACGTTTGGGAAGTTCTTAAATTTTAGAAACTATTCATTTCAATACTCTATATTAAAACTATAAGGTGTTATAGGAGGGATTAAATTGTACAGTACATGGGATTTTTAATTGTTTGATGTTAAATAAGGGAATGAAAACAACTACACTATCACTGAGGAGATTTTTCCTTCTTTTTTTAAGAACTTCCCGGAGCCTAACTATACTCTATGTAGAAAGGTATAAAAAAAGTATTCGATCCTAAACCTAGAAATGTACAAGTATAAATAATTCTATCTATATCACCATTGTTAATACTCTCCATGTCCCAATTTACTTGTTTAGGAAGGAGATTAAGAAAAAGAAAATAAGTTAAGTGCACAAGAAATATGGAGAGAGATAGAGATAAAGATGTATTAGAAAGAAAGAGAAGAATTTTTAGAAGCGAGATAAACAAATAAAAAGGAGTAGTATATTTTTGTGTATACCATCACGTTATCTAAATTACATGTAGGACCAGAGGCACCTCTGATCCTATGTGTGATTAACTGTAGGAGTGGTGACAATAGCCTGCCACTCTGCTACTTGCGATCGAAGGCATTACGTGCTATATCTTGGCTCACCAACACACATGCACATGCGGCTTTTACTAATCCTCGCTCTTTCTATTTTTCGAACAGGTGTATTATTAGCTAATTACGATACTCCATATGGTTAAATTAAGCCAAGCAAAGCAAGCACCATCTCCACGTAGAGCGCTGCAGGCAGGTGGTGGCCTAGTTGCGACTAGCGAGGTCAACCGGCAACGCCGTGCATGGATTTCTCAGAAGCATAACCTTCCATGAGAGAGCCTCAGCCAGAGCATCCAGCCTGACACTCCATGGATCGTAACATGCCATGCCTCTCAAACATTCACAGCAACATGCCCTGGTTCTTCCTGCCTACTTCCCCATACGGTGACCATCAAATACATCTAGATCGGTCCGTTCGTTATAAATACGCGCAGATCCCGATCTCAGGAGCAAGTTAATTGGTGGATTTGTGGGATCCGGTTGTTGCGCAGCAAATTCTTATTGGCAGCCATGGCGTCGTCGTCGGCGTCGCCACCACCTTCTTGTATGCTGGTGGCGGCGTTGCTTGTAATGTTAATGGCAATGGCGGCCACCGCGGAGAAGAAGAAACTGCTGTACGATCAGGTTCAGCTGAACTGGGGCGAGCAGCACAGCTTCTTCTACATGGAAGGCGAGGAGGAGGACACGCTGGCGCTGTGCCTCGACAAGGACAGCGGCTCGGGGTTCCAGTCCAAGGAGTCGTTCCTCTACGGCCGCTTCGACATCGACATCCAGCTCGTCGCCGGCGACTCTGCCGGCACCGTCACGACGCTCTACGTAAGTCTCTCTCTCAGTCTCTCGTCTCATCTCACAGCCGCCCATGCTCGTGACGCGCGTCTGCTGATGCCGGCATTTCTCCGCTCCCACACTGGCATTTCTCAATCTGATGCCGGCCTGACGACACAGCTCATGCCGGACGATGTGGCGTGGGATTACCACGATGAGATCGACCTGGAGTTCCTCGGCAACGTCACGAACGAGCCCTACACTCTGCACACCAACGTCTTCACCAACGGCGTCGGGCACAGGGAGCAGCAGTTCCGGCTCTGGTTCGACCCCACCCAAGACTTCCACACCTATTCCATCGTCTGGAACCCCAAGCACATCCTGTAAGCTGCTAGCTTCTGCTTCCTTTTCGATATTGCTCATCCTGTAAGCACATCCTGGAAGCCTGGAACCCTCAAACTTTTCGACACTGCTCTGGCGCAGGATCCTCGTCGACGGCGTGCCGATCCGCGACTTCAAGAACGACGACCAGGCGAGCAAGGCGGCGTTCCCGACGTGGCAGCACATGAAGCTGCACGGGACCATCTGGAACGCCGACCAGTGGGCGACGCAGGGCGGCCGCGTCAAGACCAACTGGACGCTCGCGCCCTTCTACGCCTACTACCGCAACCTCCGGGTCACGCCGTGCGCGCCGTCGCCCGGCATGGCCTGGTGCGGCGCCGAGCCGCCGGAGTCGGGGCGGTTCGACCAGGGCATCGACGTCGCGGCGCTGCGCAGTGCGCGGCAGAAGTACATGCTCTACGACTACTGCTCGGGCCTCAAAAACCGATCCAGCAAGGACCAGAAGCTCCCCACGGAGTGTACCCAAGACTAGTGCGTAACTACAGGAATTCTTTGGTTCATTGATTATGTAACTAATAAAGTAGCATTTCTTTCTCATGAGCGGTGTATATTATCGAGCCAGGAGCTTGTAGACTACCCGTTTTAGCTCACTTCCTAGAGCATATTCGTTCAATTCCGGCCAATCGGCTCTATATCGATAAGAAGGCCCTGCGACGGGTACGGCAGGGGGAACCTGGCGTAGCTGCCGTCGCAGCCGGCGGCGAGTTTCCACCGAAACCGCGTCACGATATAGTGCATGGCCACCAGTGTCTCCACCCGAGCAAAGTCGTTCCCAGGGCAGACGCGCGCGCCACCGCCAAAAGGGATGAAGCAGAAGGGCGGTATCGCCGATGCGTCCTCGAACCGCGCCGGGTCGAACCTGCCGGGCTCCGGGAAGACGGCCGGGTCCCACTGCGTCGTGGTGATCGGTTGTATGGTCTGCCACCCTTTCGGTATGCAGTAGCCGCCGAACTCAACGTCGTCGGTAGTCTTCCTCAGGATGCTGAACACCGGCGGGACCAGCCGCAACTTCTCCAGCGCCGCCGCCCAGGTGTAGCGCATCCTGCCGAGGTCCTCCCACGTAAGGGCCTCGTAGGGTGCCTTGCACCGCGCGATCTCTTCTTGCTCTGATCATTATTCATAGGAATAATTGGTCACTCTCATCAGTAAGTTATGATCGATCCAGCCAAGTGTATGTGGGACAGTAGAAATGCAAAACGAAAATGACCTTGGACAACTTTGTCGTACGCTTCCCTGTTGGCATCGAGTTCCCGGATGAGAAAGGTGAGGAGCGCGGCGGTGGTGTCGTACGCCGCGATCATGAGGAACATGACGTTGTCTATGATCTCGTCGTCTGGAAGGCCCTCGGCGACCATGTGGGTGAGCACGTCGTTCGCAGCAGAGCTCTGCCCACTCTCCAGCCTGGCCCGCCTCTCCCGCAACACCCCGGCGAAAGCGTGCCGCCCGCGCCGGCTCGCGGCGAGGTACCTGCTGAATGGGGTGAAGAGCAGGTTTATCGGGACCGTTAACACGCCCCTGACCAGCTGCCGGAACTCCGTCGCAAGCTCCCGGCAAACGCCGTCCCTCTCCAGCAGTGCCCGAATAGGACGGTGCACATGACGTCGAACGTCAGGTCCTTCATGGACGGCATCACGGCGACCGCGGTCCGGCCGCGCCACCGCGCGTCGAGGTGACGCCGGACCTCGTCGTCCATGCCGGCGACGTACCGCCTGCACGCGTCGGGCCCGAGGAACTGCGCCACCATGGCCCTGACGCGGCGGTGCTCGTCGCCGACCACGTCCCGGACCGTCCGTTCGCCAATCAGCCGCGACATCGACCCGGTGCTCTTTGGGATCACCGCGGGGCTGGAGAAGATGAACTTGTTGCCGCGACCCGCCGTCGCAGCCATTCCTCACCGGTGTTGGCGCGGAGGTTGCGCACGAAGCTGAGCGTCTGCCCGACCACAGGTAGGCCGAAGGAGCCCGGCGGCAGGGGCTTCGTCTTCTTGCTGGCGGCGCCCGAGTGGAGGGTCCGGAGCGACGAAGCCACAACCACGGCAAGACAGGTAACCGTGGCCGCCAATAACATCATCCACGCAGCAGATGCATCCATTGCTACTATTAGCTACACTTCTGAAAAAGATCCTGCTCAGCAACTTTTTTGTCTTAATTGAATGCTTAATCAGTGCTTGGCTTGTAAATGGGAAGTCCTGATGTGCAGTAGACAGCACGCCTTCTTCATTTCATACACGTTCTATTGGTGTTTGAGGGAATCATCATTTACAGGATTAACCAAAGATTCCAGTGGAGTAAGGACAAAAACTAAGGCTTCAATGATGCTATAGTACTTTATAGTTTGCTACCAAATCTTCAATAATATTATTAGTATATAATCCTATCAGGTGTTATCTGACGACTCTAAAAATGACATAATATATAGATATTAATCAACACTAACGAAACAATTTTCTGTAACTAAATACCGGATTCATATGGCACATCTCTAAGAACGCTCAAGTTATCACATAACTCTACTTTTTTTTTCAGCAAAAAAAAAGATTCTTGTGTCTGCATATAAATTAGGTTATTGAAGAAAGAATTCATCACAACGATCCTGTGTCTGTCAAGGAGCAGATGCTGGATGGCGTAGTCCCATATTGCAGAGTCAACTCCCCCCGGGCTTGAGAGAATATTATTATTCTCTACTAGGGGTATCCCTCTGAATAATATGGGATGGTTTCCTCCTCCGATCTGAATGATGGTCTTGTTGAATGGAACACATATATAATGATTCGTTAACATATTCTTGATCTCTGCAACCAGAGTATCTTGTAAAAAGTAGTCACAATATCTACCAAAACATCGTTCAGTAACGCCACTTCGATTTTAAGAACTCGAGAAGGTCGGTGGAGGTCTGTAACCTGTAAGCCGGCAATCCCGGTTCAACTCGGCTTGTGAACTCTGTTATAGGCTTTCAACACAAAGTAGGCTTTTCTAAAAAAAAAAGAAAAAGAAAAAAAGAAGGTCGGTGGAGGCAGATCAAGGGGAGCAAAATAGCCATGTTTGACTTGCACGTATGGTGGGCTTCTTCTGATACGAATCGGAGGTCGGTGTTCATCTAGCTAGGCGGTGCTGTTTCCTCTGAGGCAGAGGAAGACGCACATCTGCCAATCGGAGAGTGGCGCGCGACGGTCTTGGAGATGACGACCACTGCGCGCCGTGGCCGAGGAGGTCCTCGAGGCAGGGACCCGATGGCGTGGAGGAGCCAGGTCGGGACGCGGTCGAGCCTTGGCGACGGAGTGGCCGTTGAGCTAGCTGCAGCTGCGTCAGGCCCATGAGCGTTTTGAGCTGAGTCGTCAGAGCAGCTGGAGAAGGTGTGTGTGGTTGCTGTGCCGGAGATGCACTTTACCCAAACCGCCGTCACCAGGCCCAGCCATTTTAATTGTTCAGCCAAACAGTTTTTTTTTATTTTGATTCCTGGAAATGAATTATTTGTACCACCGCCAAACAACATTATTGGACATGATTTGGTTTTAATCTGATTCAATTACAATCAATCAATTGATTTACTTAGAATTTGGTTCAAAAAACCATTTTAATTTTAGGTATCCAAACGGAGCTTTAGTTTTTTTTTTTTCCCCGCTGAATTCAGCTTCACACTTCTTTCGATAACAACATAGTAGTATCAATTTAAAATGGAAGGAGTATGCCTTCGATGGGCCAGCTCAGCTCTAATACGTGCTCTCCGTTGGGCCAAGCCTGGATCTACGGTTGTTCATACTTTATTTCCTAGTATTTTCTGATGAGTGCGCGTTCAGCGTTCTAAAACTGCTCACAAAATGCGTGATCGTGGAGTGTTGCAAAGTTGGCGCTAGACGGCACACAGTTACGTTCAGTTGAGAGTAAACCATGCTGCACTGAGGAATAAAGGTGTAAGCTATACATGACGTGACCTCTCTGCTGTTCGGATCGATAACAGACCTTAGACAGGAATGAAATATATAAGAGTTGAAGTGTATTGAGTGTGGAAGGTTGTACTTGTACTACTACAGAATGAGATGCCATATCGTTTCGAGCTCGATTTTGTTCCCTTGCGTGATGCTAGAGAAACTCCTTTTTGGCAAAATCAGATTGCACACACAAAAAAAAAAGAATAACTGCTTCACTCTACGGCCCTTAAGCCACTACAGAAAATAGTAGTATACTTTCCTTTCAGTGACATGTTTTTTTTTTGACATGATTAGCATCCTTCATCTAGAAGCTTAAGGTGTGGTACGATTAGCATGCAGTTAATGGAACCGTTGGTCCACGCGTACGCACCTACGCTATTGTCCGTCGCATTCCAAAGTAGTGCGTGTATGTATGCATGCACTCGGCTCGGCCAAATATTAAGTGGCAGGCAAGACATAAAAAAATTTAGCCCCATAAACTTCTTCTAAAATTCTTAGGAGCAATTTTCTCCGTTCCTCCAACAATTCACCTAAAAGTGATCTAAAATCCTTTTTAGAAGGAAACATATATATCCACTGAGACACACAGACAAAAAGAAAACCGTGGAATCGATCAGAGATATGCCACTAGCATATGAGGGAGTAATTGGAAGCCCAAGTTTTCCCTAACTTTTCTTTGCACCTATATAAAATGTGGGAGTTTCCAAAATTTCATATGAAAGTTAAGAAAAGAATTCATATTGAAAGTGTCATTTAGACGTACACTAAAATGCGTTCTTTTTATTCATTCCATAACCCACTGCAAGCCCACAAAAGGGTCCCAAACAGAAGGGACGGCTCCTTTATATATATATCCTTTATCCTTTGCTTGTTCTCGAGTTTTGGCATTGGCAGAACCTTTGGGGTGGTGGTGCTGTGTTGTGTGAAGGTTGGATGGCGACGGGATCCACGGTTCCATGGCCAGAACCTCTGGGCGTGCGCGCTGGAGGAAATCATGTGAGGATGGCTGTGTCCGGCCGCACGCCCACGCACTGCTCAACAACCTCCTACATCTAGGACCAAAACGTGCACGTCCTTCTAAAAGCCGTACCGTACCTGCGGTTTGATCAGCATCTGCATGGAATGGAGGCGGGTTCAGATTGGAGTTTCAGCTAGCGCAGCCACTTTCAGATTAGAGGCGGCAGCTAGGCCGTTCTGGGAGAGCTGAAAATACAGCTGCGTCACATTATTGTCGTGCTCGTGCGCAAATGTTATCCACTTTAATTCGGTCCTAGCACAAATGTCTTGATCACATCATCTTTTTGATAAACGCCACTCCTCCTCCGCTCGCTTTTACCTGTCGTTTCAGATAGGGATTTTACGCTAACGCTGGTTGGTTTTTGTTGATCCGAAACAACGACAACCAAAAAGAGAACGCGGAGGTGCAACATTTCGTTCCGTCTTGCGTTTCGAGCGGTACCTAGACATCATCCGTTCCACTTGGAATAATTTCTCGGATCTCAAACGTCCATTATTTTAGAAACTGTTGGCAGAGGTGACCTTGAATATGTATGATAAAGTCAATAAGATGTATCTCGATGATTTCCACTCCGAACGATCGCGGTCTGACATCTCCAAGTACACATACTACTGTATATATGCTACTCCGAGCCCTAGGTCCTTACGTGGCAGCCTGCTTTCGAGAGTCCAATTGCCAGGCTTTCAATAATTTCCTTACTAATCCTTCTTGATTTGCCGCGTAAAGTAGTATTAATCTGCCGGGCAAGGTCCGTCGGGGCTGGGAGCCTGGGAGATCATCGATGCTCTTCGTCAGTAAGACTCCCTCCCCTTCCCCTGCCGCTCTGAACTGTTTTTCAGAGCAGAGCGCTGATCTATCGGAGATCTCTCTCGGTCTCGGGTCACGCAGAAGAATCTCTCTCTCTCTCATCCGCCACCGCGCCCCTGGCTGAACCGAACCCGCCCTGCTGTCCGTCACGCTGCTCAAGGACAGAAACGTGCACGCCGTTAACCTTCCACATGCCTCTGTTTAGTAGTACTAGCAGTACTACGGGACTAGACTCTGTTTATATCAAATGAAAGTACAGGTAGTTGTTAGTTTCGATTCATTGTTAGCTCGGTACGAATCAGTCTGAGCATGTTTAGAGATCGGGTAAATTGTTCGTTAAATTGCAGCAGAAGGGGGTGGGGTGGGGTGGGGAAATCAGTATCTCCGTAGAGGGGGAAAAACTAAAAAAAGTAGGGTGTTTGTGTTCGTCTTAGAATGGCCGAACGGGCCGTACGTGATGAGGACACGGAAACACGGCCATCCGCCCGAATATGATGAATATGGCGGCAGCCGGCAGCAGCAGGAAGAGATAGAGATGGATCGAATACGGTGGCGCGTCGCGTGTGCCCAGTCAGCCCCAGCTGTTGTTTCGCCGAACTACTAACAATGTTTGGCACCCGCCCCGCCTCGCCCGACACACACAAACAACAGGCGCAGGTGCACTTCCTTCCGCTCTCTTCTCCATCCACATCCCCCATCGCCACCCCAAAAAAGCAGACTCCAGTCCGCTTGCTGTATAAAACCGGCAGCTCTCCACCTGCGCTGCACTCGCTCCGCCACACCGGAGACCGGACTGAACTGAACCCCACAACAACGGAACCAACCCAACCCCACAGCCCTCAATCCCACTACCTGTCGACGTCAGCCGAATGGCACGGCGGCGCGGCGTGCCTCTGCCTCTGCTGCCGCCCGTCCTCTTCGTCGCGCCGCTGCTGCTGCTGCTCCTCCAGGTGGACGCCTCGGAGTCGTGGCTGCAGGAGAAGTTCACGACGGAGGGGCACGTCCGCGCGGACTACGACGCTATGGGGCGGCAGGTGGCGTCGCTGATCCTGGACCGGCAGTCCGGCGGCGCGTTCCACTCCAAGGACTGGTACCACTACGGCGAGTTCAGCATCCAGCTCAAGCTCATCCGGGGCGAGTCCGCGGGCACCGTAACCTCATTCTACGTACGCACGACTACCTCGTTCGTTTCTTTCCTTCTCGCATCGTACGTGATTCTTACTTTCTGAAAACGCAAACTGTACTGGCAGCTGTCGTCGGGCGAGGGTCCCGGGCACGACGAGATCGACATGGAGTTCATGGGCAACCGGTCGGGCCACACGGTGGTGCTGAGCACGAACGTGTGGGCCAACGGCGACGGCCGGAAGGAGCAGCAGTTGGACCTGCTCTGGTTCGACCCGTCCGCCGACTTCCACACCTACACCATCCTCTGGACCGACCGCAACATCATCTTCAAGGTGGACGACCTCTTCGTGCGCTGCTTCACGCGCCACGCCGACCTCCCTTACCCCGGCGGCAAGCCGATGCGGGTGCACGCCACGCTCTGGGACGGCGGCTGGTGGGCCACCGAGAAGGGCGCCGTCCCCGTCGACTGGGCGAACGCGCCCTTCGTCGTCTCGTACAGGAACTACGCCGCCGACGGGTGCGCGCCCATGGGCGAGGGGAGGCCGCTCGCGTGCCCCGAGGACACCGACCGGTGGATGAAGCGCCGGCCCAGCGACGCCGAGTGGGGGACGATCGCGTGGGTGAGGAGCAAGTACATGAGCTATGACTACTGTAAGGACGGGTGGAGGTTCCCCAAAGGCTTCCCGCCCGAGTGCTTCCGCCGCGGCTAATTAAACTAGCCGCGCCATTCTTTTCGTTCTCTTGATGATTTCTTCTTTGCCTCTTTTTTTTTCTTGAGTTTTTTCCTTTCTTTCTAGTTATTAAAGAGGAAAAGGACTGATTGGTGGTTATACTACAGAGTGGAGTAGTAGTGGTTGTTCTTGGTCCTCGCTGATTGTTTGTCCACCGATCTGAGGGACACAGGACAGGACACGTGCCGTTTCTTCCCCCCAATGAACATTTGTTGGTCCATTGATCCTCATGACTTCATCCTTCTGCTTTGTTAACTCATCACGGAGACAAGGTAGTACTACAGGAATAAACTACGTTCCGCGAGGCTGTAAGTAGATTCGTGACGGCATCATGAATCAAACAGTAAAAAGCGGAAGGATTTGGGTTTTTGCGATTGGCCGCATTCCCCCAGCCTGACAGCCCCAGCAGAACGGACAGCAGAGCACTGCATGGGGCGCTCCTGAGTCCTGACGCGCCGTACGAAACGAACCATACTCAAACTCAACAGTGTCATGTGGATTGACCGCTACTTCAGCTGTGAGCTGTGCCTTGGGTCGGGATTCGTCTCTGTTGCGTTGCGCTGGTAAAAAAATATAAAGTAAACAGTAGTTTCTTAAATTATTTATTTATAATGCGTCGCGTAGGTATGTAAACTCTCAAACTAATCTTACGAGTCTCTTAGTATAATTTTACTATGTCAAATAAGATTTAAATCTATATTAATTATATCAAGTTAAGTTATTTTTTTCAAAAAATTATATAAAAAAGATAAAAGACTTCTAACCGAATGGTTAGGACATTCAAGTGATACTCTCAGGTCCTAGGTTTGATTCCTTTTGAAGCGAATTTTTAATTGAGGTTGAAAAAATTTCCACATAATAGTCTACGTCAAAATACAATTAAGAACCGACCTAAACTTACATCAGACACGGATCTAAGACCCTTGTTATAAGGGTGGAGTAAAGAAAGTTTAGAAATTTCTTTGACCTGCCGTAAGAATATCTTCTTTTAAAAAAAAATGTCCATAGGACGGAGCTGTCTTACGTCACTGATCAAGGATTTTTTAATTTTACCTGATCATGTATGTTATGCATTAAGATAAAAAATTTATAATAGTTTTCTCTCATATTACAGTGTCTTAAGGATAAAAACTATATTTTCTCAGTGTCATATTACCAATATCGAGCTGCAGTGTTCGTTGATGAAAACCAACTTTTCAAAAGTGTCATACAACAAATTTTTCTTTTATGAAATAATCACAATATATTTCTGGCTCTTAAATGTGATTTAGACCTTACTTGATACAGTAAAAATAGTTTAGTAATTCAGATAGTCCGTTTGAGAATTTATGAACTTAAGCAATACAGGATGAATAGTTTAGGGACTTACTTCTTCTGTTTGTAAATATAAGTATTTAAAGTTCTTTCAAAAAGTGTTTAGATTCATTATATATTTTATGAATATAGACATAACATAGAATGTTAAATAAATCTAATAGATAAATTTTAAATTCTTATATTTGTAGATGGAGAAAATATATTGTATTTTACTTTTAAAAAAAATAAGAAAATGTCCAGTTCAAAAGTTTTCCTTTCGCCTTGGATACGCGCCCAGTTGTGCACCGGGAACCGTAAATGCTGCTGCAGGCGGCGGGCGCGTGAAACGACGGCGAGTACGACGCGGGGGCCGGTGCGGTGCAGCTGGAACCGGACAACCGTGTCGCCTTTTACGAGGGCACCGCCACCGCGCCGGTACCGATCGAGGCAATTCACCCAAACGAGCAGGACAGGCAGTTGAGTATATACGATACTATACTACGGGAAACGACGACGGTGTTGCTGCCGAGGTGAGCGACAACCAAAGTTTCAAAAATGGATTGCGTAAAATCGAATGATTATCATAAAATTAAATAGAAATCATTTTTACTATAATATATAGTTATAGTTTTTTAAAAAAATTATTTAATTTGAAAGATTAAACCGAAGCGGTTTAAACAAAAACCACCAAAATCAAACAGTTTTCAAAATCTTGGCGCCAACACCAACCCGGGCCCGAAAGAAGACCACAGTGGAGCTGGAGTGCTGAAAATCGCCACTTCACGGTCACGGGTTTGCGTCCTCTCCTGATATGACTTCCTGACTCCCGGGGATGCAGCTCCATGTGACCAACATCCCTTCAGACCAGAACATTCACTCGATCACTGCAAAAGAAGGCGGCGGCAACCTGTTCGCGCGCGCAACTCAAACCCGAAATGGGCCTGTAATGTTACAGACTGAATGGCAGGGGTACGTATTAATGCTCGTACGTCTTCTCTCCTGTTGCTAATAGTGGCGGGCTGGCCAGATCAGGCCTGTAGCTTGTAATTGTAACAACAGAAGAACAAAATTACACCGTTTCTTCTTGCGTGTGCGGAACCACAGTATCATCTCCCTGTTCTTGACTTGTTCTTGCGTGTGGATAAAGACCGTCGGAGTGCAAACTGCATGCTTACTGTCGCACACTTGTTTTGATTTCGGGTTGGATTGACCATTACATACTAGTAGAAAAGGGATCCCTATTACTTATGGGCCAGACGTTGCATCGGACCTAGACTTGTCCGAGTAACAAGCCCATCCTGGATAGCACAGGAACACTATACGATCAAGAATATGTCGAGTTAAGGAGTTTGTCTCTCAGTTTTGACACCATGGTTGGATTCTAAAATTTTGGTCCCTTTTTGCAAACGGATCTGCTGCGTTTTCTGTAGTTCGTACCTCATACTTTCCTATTTTTTTTATGTCGGTTAGTTGGATGGAAAACGAGTTTCTTTCTTTTTTTTTTGTTAGTACATACTCAACGGTTTGAAAATATTTGACAGTAATGACTTTTATCCTAATCTTTAACCATTTGTCTTGTTAAAAATTAACTCACATATGTAACTATAAATTGTACTAGCAAGATACCCATGCGTTGCTACGGGTTACTTTCCTATCATTTTTTATACCTAAAAAAGCACATTCTTTATTCTATAATATATAGTATCAAAGCCTGTTCGTTGATACGGATGTAAATGATATTACTGATACGAGGGGAACAACTTTATTTCACCCGCCATGGTTTCGATTATTGCCTACTTAATACAACACAATATATATATACATATATATATATATGTATATATATATGTTGTATATATATATACGTATATGTATATGTGTGTGTGTGGTATTTGCCTGTTACTTTATCTCTCCTGAAAAAAAAACATTTACTACACCATTTGTAGCTTTTCCCAACAATTCTACTATAAGTTTTACTATCAAATATTTATAATAATGAAAAAATCATAATAAAATATGTTATATTTATCTCTCTCTCTCTAACCTTCCGAATGGGGGATGATTGCGGATAGGTTCTTATGCGTCTTCCTAAGCTAGTCAATACACAAGGCAAGTGGCTCTATAGAAACTTGGAAATTTGCTCAAAGAATTTATACCCTTGTTTAAAAGATTTTGTTAATGCTTGCTTAGTTATTGTATACACCAAACAAATGCGTTTTATACCCTTATTAAATTTTGTTTTATTTGTTGCATAGCTATTACTGCAGGTTGTACAAATTAACAAGTTTTTATAAATCTAAAAATTTCTTTCGGTAGTAAATTGTTGCATTCAAAATTTAAACACTTATATTTAAATAATAAAAGTTCACAATCTCTTGCTTTAATCTATTATAGCATTTTTGATTGTGTGAAAAATCGATTGTATGTATGGTAATGTAATGCTATGATATTTGTAAAGTTAAAACACTTAATGAGTTATAACATTTTGCTTATTTTTTCTTCATTTTTCTAGTTTTTATTTTGACTTAGAACTGCTTATAATTGCATAAAAATGGAGTTGAAACATTGCATCATGAACGATTCACACATTGCTATGTTACCTTAAAATAAGTTAGAGATGAATTTCAAAAGAGAAGGTTTTGGAGAACAAACCAAGAGGTTATTTTAAGTGGGGGAGGGGGGTGTGCTGGACAACGAATCTGTTCTATTAATTGAGGCAGTTTTAATCACTGTTAGCTTATATTATAAGTTTGAAGATAGATTTTATACAAGAATAGTTACTTTGACGCCTGATATAATGAATAAAGCTCATACTAAGTTGAGGATCGAAACATAGCTAAGACTAAGAGGGTAGGTGACCATCTAGCAGTAGTAATTCTGACTTCAGATATAATAGCGTTACGCATCTTCCTACAACACCACCACTACCACTATCGGCAACCTCACCTTCAGTAGCCCTCATTCTAATAGGATATCATAGGCGACAACCCAATCAAAGCCCAATCTTTTCTTCTTTCTTGCTGATGTAATTTTATTTTTTAAATATACTAATATAATCATTCTATCATATCTTACCATAATTCTTTTTCATAATTTATAAGTAACAACATCGTATGTGTCTTTATAAATGATGCACTATTATGACACTATATTACCTTAATATACCATATGTATAAATATAGACATAGTTAGCAATACATTTTATGTGAAACAGTCTTTGCCACAATTCACTTCTTTTTTTGGAACATTTTTTAACGTATAACTAGTAAAATCGTAGTTAGATTTAAAATCCAACCTAGTTTTATTTTAACGCTCAACCGAGACCACACACGTAGATAGATGTAAAGATGGATTACATCATATTTGCAAAGACAACCAACAACGACTTATACACCTAATATAACACGTTATGAAATTGTTGTTTGAGGGGAACAAGGATGTGTTATAATATGGTTATTCAAATATTGTTCTATATATGAGTCTCAAAAAATATTGTTCGATATCTTACTCCCTCCATTTGAATTTTTTTTGATGCTACCAAGTTCATAACCAAACAGAGGAGTATGTGAAATACACATCGAGCACGCCATATACTTAAGTACTTGAAAGTAATCTTTATAAAGCAGTAGGAGACGTGGCACAATAAGAAACATGAACACAGTTTTCTTAACAATATCAAGATACAGAGACAATTTAATCACACAAAAATGGGATACTTTAGTATTTCCTTATCCTTCCTAAAAAATACGTATACCACTAAGATTATGTACTTTCGAACTATTAATTAGTCATATTGATGTATGACTTGAATGATATTTTTGTGCAGCAGAGAGCTTAGGTAATGCAAAAAAGAAAAAAAAAATTCATAGAACAGAGCAACTTTTTAGTAAGGATCGGACAGAGCATTTCAAATTTTGAGTAGTACCCTTATTATGAATATTTATTTTAGACAGAAATTCACTTTAGTCCCTCAAGATTTTACTGAAGTCTAGAAAATCCTCCATAGTAATATTTGGTTTGTTTCTCAATCAAACTTTGTTAATCCCGCGCAACGCGACAGCATTGAAATATTTAAGTGTTGTTTTTAGCCTAAAATATTATTTATTATAAAAGTGACACTTAAACACCATGAAAAGTTTTATCAGTTTGTGTGTTTTTTTCACTTTTACGGGAAAAAGTGTTTGCTACACAAACGGCTGTGGTTAAAATGAAGGATTTTTGAAAATAAAATCTGTAATCCGAAATTTAAGTTTGCTTTTCCACTTTTCTGAGCACGCGCGGTTGGACTGGCTAGTACAATTTTGGTCCCTCTTGCGAACAATAGTACTAGTACCGTATTAAGTACTCCTCTTAGCACAAACTTTCCCGTTCTTCATTGTTGACATTAATCGTTTTGCGAGCAGTAGTACTTACTATTACTACCGTAGCTTGTTGTTGTTCGAATAACGACTCTAGTTCAGATTTAAGCTAGTAGTAGTACAAATACTAGTACCTGCTTAGCGTATAAGGGAGTCGTACACGGCATAATAACCCGTTGGTCCGGTTCTGTCCGCGTACGCGACAACAATGCTTGTGGGTTCAAGCTAAAGCAGTGGTGGCTTTTGCCCCCGATGACAGTGCACGGGTACTAGCTATAGTGGGCGGTGGGCGCCGCTCGTTTCTGTCTTTTTTTTTTTTTTGAGGCTTTTGGCACATGCCCTGCGAGCGCTCGTTGTGAAGGGTCCCTCTTCGCTTCGCTGGCACTAAGCTGCGATGCGACGATTTGGGTGTGATGATGGGGGCTACGCTCCAAAACAAGTCTTTGCCATCTCCATGAAATGGTAGTTATAGTAGTAGCAAGGCAACAAGAGATTATCCATCCAACCCAGCATTACAGAGATGAGGCCTTGAGAAGAACACGGAATAATGGATGGAATCTGATTCCGTTGCCGCCGGTGGCAATGGCAATGCCGTTCTGGCGGGCGGAGCGCCGGGCACCACCTACCGCGGCGCGCGGCGGCGTACACATGCGCCCCGCGTTCAAATTTGCTGGCCCGGGCCCGGCCACCACGTGAGCCGGCGGTGGATTGTGGCCTTGTGGGCGCAGATGACGAATTGTGGGTACGCGTTGAACTGGCGCCAGGGCAGCACAACACTCTCGTGTCGTTTGTTTACTCAACGCGCAGGAACAGTCTCTTCGTATAATCATCAGTAACAATTTTAATCAATGAATGAAAAACAATGCTAGTACTTTACACATAACTATTTGTCACCGTAAATATACATAATAAAGTTACTAGCACGACCCAAGATTAAGAACCCAAAGAATAATCAAATCATCACCACGATCCGAGAAATAATCACGGGAGGAAGAAGAACTCAACAACAACACTGCGCGCGCCGGCCGGACGAACTAATAAGTAGCATATCAGAATCAGAATCAGAATCAGCTGCGCGCACACTCGCCGGGGAATCCCTTGGGGAACCTCCATCCGTCGGCGCAGTAGTTGTAGCTCATGCAGTTCTTCTTGGCCCAGGCGATGGTGACGCGGTCGTCGTCGTCGGGCACGCGGTCCATCCACTCCCCCAAACACTCCTGTTCCCCTTTCTTGCAGGCGCGCTCGGTGTATCCGCGGTAGGACGTGAGGAAGGGCGCCTTGGACCAGTCGATCTTCACGGCGCCGTTGCGCGTGGCCCAGAAGCTGCCGTCCCAGAAGGTGGCGTGCACCTCCATGGGCCGCGCGTCCGGGTACGGCAGGTCGTCGTACCGCCGGTGCGCGCGCACCGTCACGCCGTCCACCTGGAAGATGATGTTCTTCTTGTTCCAGATGATGGTGTACCGGTGGAAGTCCGCCGCCGGGTCGAACCACAGGTCGAACTGGTGCTCCTTCTTCCCGTCGCCGCTCGCCCACACGTTCGTGTTCAGAACCACCGGCTGACCCGTCGTGTTGCCCATGAACTCCATGTCGATCTCGTCGTGGTCAGTGCCGTTGCCAGGACCCGAAGTCAGCTGCATTTTTGAGTGTTTTTTTTTTCTTTGGTTAGTTCAGAGAGCCGTTGATGAGCGGAACCCTCACAGCCCGAGCAAAGCAAAGCAAGATCTGGTGGAAGCACCACCTGCTACTACTAGTACTTACGTAGAAGCAGCTGACGGTGCCGGCGGAGTTGCCGCCGACGAGCTTCGCCTCGATGCTGAACTCGCCGAACAGGTACTTCTCCTTGGAGATGAGGCTGGACCCGGAGTGCCGGTCCAGCACCAGCGACGTCACCAGGTGCCCGGAGTCGTCGTAGTCCGCGCGCACGTCGCCGCGAGTCTTGAACTTGTCGTCCAGCCACGTCGACGCGCTCGACGAACCCACCAGCACGGCCACCACCAGCACGGCGAGGACGAAGGCGGGCAGAGAACGCGGCGGCGCCATGGATGGATGGATGGCTCAAGCAGAGCTGGAGCTGGAGCTGAACTTGCTGAAGCAGAGCAGAGCAGAGCAGAGGAGAGTGAGGCTCTGAACAAGGATTAGTGGAGAGTGGACTAGTAGTGCTAGCGGTGGTGTCCTTCAGCACATGGCACCCCTCGTCTGTTAATGCACTGGACAGACCTTTATTTATTTCTTGTCGGGGGTCGCGAAGTTTCGGACCGTGTCGAGCGAGAGAGCGGTTGGTGAAAACGGTGTGGCGCTGCGCTGCTAGTACTACTAGTAGTAATCTTGTACTAATTCGACCTGTCTGACGAGCTGTCCTCAAGAATTCTGGCTGGACAGTTCTGGCGTATCCAGAAAGGTAGACCTGAGGTATGCTAAACTCTTTTGACATTACATGCACATCCTAGGTGGTCTAATTTGTTTCCAAATGCATCATTGAAGTATACAAAATCAGTTACTAGTAGCTCCATGCCTAGTTGTCATTGTCATCATCTTTGGAGATGCTTATGTCCAGATGGTCTAATTTGTTTCCTTTCCGAATGCATTATTGAAGTACGACCAGCTGATTATAACATACTAGAGGATCTAATTTGTTTCCTGTCCTGTGTCATGACCTGCTGCTTACTGTATAATATTAAGTTGGAGCAAAAATATATCGCAATGATTGATGCATGCTTCAAGCCTCCATGTGCAGAGTACAGCGGTGGATCGATAAGATTATGGACGAGTTCTTGAGGATTATGATTATGCGGCTCTTGTACCATATATGCTCACTCCACCCTTGTTTTGTATCGAGTCGTAAAATAATTATCCTTCAGCAATTATTTACTTTTACAGTTGCTGAAGAAGCTCGATATAGAACCAATCAATTTCTCTACCTATGATGTATTGTCCCGCAAAACACTTCATGAAAACCACAGATAAACTATTCCTGATGCAAAGTCAGCTAAACAAAAATAATGGCAAATACGTACAGGTTCATTCCATTTTTGGAACTTGGTTAATGGAAAAATATTTCATTTCTAGGTATCCAAATCGGGCCTGAGGAAATCCTCGGCCTTAGGTCTCCTTTTGCTGCAATGTGCAATCCTATGAATTTACACAAATAATATTGATCTCTGCCTCGGCTGAGTAAATTAGGCAGGGTTGATGAAAATGAATTACCTTCACTAAGACCATTTGTGATTTGTCCCCATTGCGTATCGAATATTAGTAGACCATTAGTGAATTACCTTCACTAATGTGCAATGTGCCTTTTTTTTTTTTTGAGACTATGGGCTTCCGGTGCTGGCCGTGAAGGTATGGCTAGGCGGTCCAATGGACTGTTCGTAACGGATAAAGATGCTTTGGGCCCTTGGAAGCCGTTTGGGCCAACTCTTAAACGAGGACAACGTACTAGTATGTGGTCGTGCAGCCCATCAGAACCGGGTTTCGTACAAGCGCGTGCCTTGTTATTTAACTCAGGTAGAGATTGGCATGGCAATATATAACAAGATAATAAAGAAAAAAAATATCATGAATAGTAATATAGATATCTGTATGCATCTGAATATTATGATCATCAGTTCCGGCTGCACTCGGCGGGAAATCCCTGCGGGAAGCGCCACCCGTCCTCGCAGTAGTCGTAGCGCATGAAGTTCTTCTTCGCCCACGCCACGGTCCCCAACTCTTTGTCGTCGAGCTGCCGCTTCATCCACCGGTCAGTGCTGGCGGGGCACGACAGCGGCTCGCCCTCGCCGCCGACGGCAGGCGTGCAGGCGTCGGCGCTGTACCCGCGGTAGGATACGACGAAGGGCGCTTGGGACCAGTCGACGGGGACCTTGCCGTTGCGCGTGGCCCACCAGCTGCCGTCCCAGAGCGTGGCGTGCACCGACATGGGCTGGCCGCCCGGGTAGGGCAGGTCGCCGTAGCGCTTGAAGCTGCGGACGAAGAGGTCGTCCACCTTGAAGAGGACGTTCCGGTCGTTCCAGATGATGGTGTAGGTGTGGTAATCGGCGGCCGGGTCGAACCAGAGGTCGAACTGGTGCTCCTTCTTGCCGTCCCCGTTGGCCCACACGTTGGTGTTGAGCACCACGGGTTGGCCGCTCCAGTTGCCCATGAACTCCATGTCGATCTCGTCGTGCCCGGGGCCCTCACCCGACGACAGCTGCACTTAACAATTCAGCTATAGAACATTGTTCCAGTTAACTAATCAGCTCGAGAATGATGAGAGTTTACTTAGTCGTACTTACGTAGAAGGATGTGACCGTGCCGGCGGAGTTGCCGGGGATGAGCTTCATCTGTATGCTGAACTCGCCGTAGAGGTACTTGTTCTTAGAGGTGAAGCCGGCGCCGGAGTTCTGGTCGAGGACGAGCGACGCCACCTGCTGGCCCGACGACGCGTCGTAGTCCACGCGGACGGTGCCGTCCGTGGTGAACTTCTCGTACAGCCATGAATCTGCTGCCGAGGTTGGTGCTGCGACAACGAATCCTAGGACGACAGCCGCGGCGAGCAAGTGTAGAAGAAGAAGGCACTGCCCTGCCATGCTATTATATTACGTACAGGATTAGACGATTAGTGACTAGCTTATTAGTGCTCTCTTTGCTACTAGTAGAGTGACGCTCTGCTGGCTCCTTGGGAGAGCGTGAGTGTGGCGAAGAAGCTGTGTTATATTGGCCGCCAAGCGCCAATGGTGGTGCTCCACCGTGGCCGGTCGATCGAGACTCAGATTGACGGTGACAGATCCTGAATGCATTTACCAAATTGTCACTACAGGCATAATTCAGTTCACTGTACTAAGTATATACTATCTCTGATTTTTAATTATTAACACTGCTAGTACAAATTTGTATTAAAAAACGTCAACAATTAAAAATGGAGGTATTACTACTACCACGTAATACTAATTAACAAAGTGGAAGTATCAGCTTATATCCAGAACTGTGGACGGTTGGTCACAGGTAGCTTCTCAACTTGATTTCGCATGCATGGCCACAAGCTCGCCCACAACGTAACAGGGAGAGAAGAAGTGGTTCGCGAGTTCGTGTCCGGCTCTGTGGCTGCATGCTGCTGCCCTGCCGTGGCGGCTGCGAGGTCGCCGTCTCCTCCACATGGGACTCTCGCTTTCTCATCAGGACGCTGCAAATATGCGCCTCTCCGCGTGCGGCCGTTCGTCGCGGATGTGGCATGCACGGCGACGCGATAACTGGATAAGGCATAATAAGGGCCGATCGATAATGAGGGCCGCTGCGAGTGAGGTTTTTCTTCTTCTTTCTTTTGGGGTCGTCTCGCCATGTGTGGCTGGCTTGTTAGCGCAAGGATTGTTTTTTTTGTTTTTAGAATGTTGGCGCAAGGTTGTTAGGTCAATTAATGCGTATCACAATTGTAGATTACAATATATAGACCAAAAGTATTTTTTACATATGTTTCTGTATTATGAGAGAGTGGTAAAAAACAGTTACTTTTTCTTTTAAGAATTTCTCGTTACTAAAAGTGACAAAAAAGTGGGTACAACATACTTGTCTACCAGGACTCGCAGCACTTCACAAAGGATAGGGAAAGAACAACTAGAATCAACAATACATATATATACGACAAAAATAGTGTGGGAAATCCATTTGCAAACCGAGTCTGTGCATTTCCCAACCGAAGAAAGAATGTGACCGATCGTAGGCTTGCACACGCATAACAAAAGGTGCATGCATGTCATGTTAGAACAAGCGTACGTGCTTTTCCCATAAACGACGACGACACGAGTTGCAATTGCTGCTTGTGCGTCGAGAACCAAATCACGGGAGCTAGCGCGTGGCTGCAGTCTCCAGCTCGCTCTAGAGAAAAGGGTGACAAAATAGAGAAGAATTGAAGCACTTCATCAAATTAAGACAATTGTTGCTGACTAATAAGTTTCACGTTTTGTTTTGATGTCTAGCTATTTTATATAATTATTTTGACGGGTTGTATTTTAAATACTTGAAACAACAACGTTCATCGCTGATTTTTTCGATCCATGAATTTTACTGCAAAACATTTTTCGAATTTGAACTAGGATGAAAAAAAAAAGGAAAGATGTAGAGTACGACATCGCTACACAGTTTCCAGTTGTCATGCTACATATATTTTGTGAAATTTTTGAGTCCATTCCTGATGCTTCACATGTCCGATCCATGCATCCTCAAGATAACAGGTGAGATATGAAACTGCAATTAACGTCGATGTCATATGTACAAGAAAATCATATTGCAGTGCGTAGTGTTAATGGAGAATATATAGTAGTGTATATATATATATCATGCATTTTTCTAATTTATTACAACCTCTGTTTTTTTATTATTGACGTTTTTTAATATAAATTTATACTAGAAAGTATCAATAATAGAAAAACGGAGGTAGTATTTGATAAAATGTTCTGCTGCGTGCGTGAATTTCTGAAAGCCTTTTTAGGTGTAGAGAACGTACGAGGCACACAGTTCCAAGAACTCGAGTTGTGCCAAGCGATCCCTAGCTAACAATTAAGCTGCCAGCACTTTACTCGTTAGGCTAAACCTTGCTCCGACAACCGAGTGGGACAGTTTGACGCTTTTGATTCCATATATACATACGGACGACGGGGGCTGGCCGGGCCGCCAATACAATACGTGTGTGTGTTCGGCGCCCGAACATACTCTCTCTCTCTCTCTCTCTGGTTCGGTGACAGCGCGTTTAGCACTCTCTAATAAAAACACGCAATCCAGTCAAGGAAATAATGCAACGCACATGGAGGAGAGAGATACAGCAACGACATGATCAGGCGCAGCTAGCGGCATGGCGGCCGGGCGGCCGGCAGGTGGGCGGTGGTCTCCACATCCTCCAGCCCCAAGTGACATTGGCGACAGTCTTCGCGCGATGGATACGCATATATGATTCCTATTTTAGTTCTTCTAGGAAGAGGATCGGAAGAACAACAGCGATTCGACGAGATGATCCGATGAGAGCGGTGCACTACAACCACCACCGCCTCTATCAATGCAAGCTCTCACCTGGTATATTATTATTATCGATCGGTGGTGGAAAACAGCGCAAAAAGTACACGATGATCACAACGCATCTGCGCGGTGCCGGAGGAGCATATTATTAACATATACTTATGCTCGATCATCGCCTAATTAATGCATGATTGGCGTTTCTCGCTTACTGCTCTGTTAGCCTCTGTAGCTTTTTAGCAGCCTAATAATAAGATTCTGTGTGTACAGGCTGGGACGACGTATAGATAGGTGTAGCTTAGCGTGTGGCTTTTTGAACAAGCAAACGCGCGTATCCACATTTTGATTAATTCATTTATTGGACACACACACGGGAGTATGGGACGCGCGGGGAGTACAGGTCGCGCAGCACCCACCCATAAAAGTTTCAGCGAGTTCTCTCTCGCTCGTTTATGAACCGACCTGATATGATTGTAGCCTACACGGTTAAGCAACGCATCGTGCTTAATTATTATTAGCTGTTCCGAAAGCACGAACAGTGCTAACGATCGACACGCTTTAATTTCTAGTGCTAACGATCGAGAGGCGTCCAATTGGCTCAACACGTATAGAAACAGTAAATGCATCGAACTTCATTATTTCCTCTCAGCAAATCAAAGAACATTATTTATATTGTTTTCTACATTCAAGCAGCCACTACAGATTTGAAAGCTAGTGTACCTATTACAATTTAGAGCGACAACACCTTACTAATCAGGGGGGAAACAAATCCATCCCATAATTAATATACAGAAGACGAGAATCAAACCCCGGATGGCTAGGTGACAACCACCATCAGTAGCCAATTACTATCTCAGAGAGAGACCCTCCTGTCCTGTGTACGTATATACCACTATATAACAAGAATATCACCCAATAAACGAAAAATCGATAAATAATGAACATCATGCTGGATGGCTTCATCGTCGTCCATCGATAAGCAGATAATATAGTAGGCGGCCGGGATTATATTGTTAATTAGTTGCGGCTGCACTCGGCGGGGAGCCCTTGTGTGAACCTCCACCCATCCTGGCAGTAGTTGTAGCGCATGTAGTTCTTCTCAGCCCAGGCAATAGTGCCCTGCTCGGCCTTGGTGGGCTTCTGGCTGTACCACTTCCCGCTGCCGGCGGGGCACTTGCGGCCGCCGACGCAGGCGTTTGCGTAGTAGTCGCGGTAGGAGACGGTGAAGGGCGCCTTGGACCAGTCGATGGGCACCTTGCCCTTCTCCGTGGCCCAGTAGCTGCCGTCCCACAGCGTGGCGTGCACCGTCATGGGCTTCGAGGTCGGGAAGGGCAGGTCGCCGTACCGCTTGAAGCTGCGGATCACGTCGTCGTCCACCTTGAAGATGATGTTCTCCGGGTTCCAGATGATGGTGTAGGTGTGGTAGTCGGCGGACGGGTCGAACCACAGGTCGAACTGGTGCTCCTTCTTCCCGTCGCCGTTGGCCCAGACGTTGGTGTTCAGCACGACGGGTTGGCCGCTGGCGTTGCCCATGAACTCCATGTCGATCTCGTCGCGGTAGTTATCGTCTCCCGACGAGAGCTGCATCCATTAAGTCCGACGAAATCGATCGCTCAGGTGTTTGATCGAGTGATAATTTGAAGGAAAGTGCAGACAGAGTTGAAGAAAGATTCATACGTAGAAGCAGCTGACTGTGCCCGCAGAGTTGCCGGGGATGAGCTTCATCTTGATGCTGAACTCGCCGAACAGGAACTTCTTCTTGGAGTTGAAGCCGCCGCCGCCGGACTGCTGGTTCAGGCTGACCATGGCGACCTCCTTGCCCGCGGCGTCGTAGCCGGCACGGACGTTGCCATCGGTCGTGAAGTAGTCGTTGAGCCAGTGCTCCGACGCGGCCGCCTGCAGGAGTGCCAGGCCCACGGCGAGGGACGCAAGATGAGACCACCTGGCCATGGCTGGTGCTGCTGCTCTGCCCTGTTGGAGCTAGGAAATAATGGAGAGAGGGAAGCTGGTTTGGTGCAGAAATGTGCAGGAGATGGTGCGGCTTTATAGAGTTTGTGCGAGGCGCGGTGGTGCTAATAAGCTTCGGTTGGCGCCGGCGCCTGAACGACGTATCTGCTCATGTGGATATGGGCCACACACTCTAGTTGCGATATTCTCGGTTCGGTGCGAACCATCGGGCTGTTGTTAGCTAGTATGATGGATTCGTCGTCATGATTTAGCAGTTTGGTACGTGATGTATCCTAAAGAATTCTCAACGACAGTCACGAATCTAGAATTTAAGTATAAGAGAGAGGGCTAATTAAGCTTGTCACACAAGCGTTATATTATATATCTTTCTATGTTTCGATTATTTTTGTTTAAACTAACACATGGCCTAGTGTCAATAGTAGCGATTAAATAGATGACTGCTCTGATTATGCGAAAATCTAATAGTAATTCACACGTCTACCTGTCGACAGTTCCCAAAAATTATCGTCTACAATATAAAAAATAACTGAAATAGGCATATGTAAATTTAGAACTGTCAGCTATACTTCCACGCACTATGTAAATAATCCGACACAAATATCTATGTTTATATAGTTATCGGCTACTTACATTACGATATGTAAAGTAGATGTTTATGTAACATATATATTTTTCCTTTCAATGTGATCTGTTACTATTCCTCTCATGGCCCTAATTAAAAAGATAGCCGTGAGACTATGAGAGGAATAATAACAGACTACATGGCCTGTGTAATCTTGTATGCTATGAAACACACACACACACACACAGAAAAATGTTTTGATTTGCTCAAAGGTCCACACTCCCTTTATTCTGTCGGCCGATGTTCCTTTCTTCGCTGGTCACAACTGGCGAGTCCAGAACCTAAACCCATGCTAAATAATGAATCTGGTTCCACCGTGGAGACGCACCGCACTCGGCGCGGATTGGCAAGACGAGAAAAAGAGGAGGAACCAGCCAAACGTCACGTACCACTATTCTACTAAGCTAATGATTGATTTTCTCAAATCCTAATAATCATTTCGTTGGTTGCTTGTTCGTTGGTTAACCACTCTGCATCACTCGCATCGAATCAGCTGGGAACGGCGGGGGCCATGCCATGTTCGCATAACGGTAAGGGCGGCTTATCCGCATTCGACCGATCGTCGTCCGGGCCGAAGCGGAGGAAACGGTCTTTGCGCGTTGCTTTCGACGACGACGCCGCCGCCGCCGCCGCTGCTGTCCATGATGTCTTTCTCCACGACACGATCGAGCGGCCCCGGCCCGTGTTCCGGCGCCGCAGGCAACCAACACGCCGTTAGCAGATTTGGTGCCTTATTAGCTTGTTGCCGTACCTACTAATCAGGCAGCGGCGGGCGGGCCAGGCGAGGCCTGTAACCGGCAGTCTCACCGGTGGCTGATTGTCTCCCATGTTCCAGAAATAAAGTATGGAATCGAACCTTTTCACTAGCCACGAGACTCTTTATTTGTACTTCTGTTCACACATGTTATCATCGGAGGGTATATTATTACTTGAATTTTTCCAAGTGGAATCTGATATTTGGCTCGAGTATTTATCTTTCTTTTTTTTGTTGTGGGAAGGCTCGATTATTTTTATCGGATGGGGAAAGCTAAACAAAATCTAAGCCTTTCATGCTATTGGGAATGGAGCATCCGTCTTTGTCCAATTCACAGCTATACGTATCTTTTTTAATGCAGAGGCTGGAATATCAATGTATGCTCTTTTCTAAAAGAAAAAAAAGTGTGTGTTTTAAAAGTCTTCAACGCCTGAATTTTAATAGTTCAGGTTTACGTTAACGTTTGTGCTTCAAACGAAAGAGAATATATGCAACGTAACGTCCTCCGACGCTAGAATTCTTCTATACACTAAGTCATATTACGTAAAAAAGTAAAGTCATTTTCTTATGTGACTTTTCTATACTTACCCATTTTTACAACCATTGAAAACATACCCATCTTTACAATCCCCACCACACCCCCTCAAAAATTCGATCCAGCTTGGTTAGTAAAGTCACATAAAACTGAATATGTGTTCTGTAGTAATGAATGGTTTTCTATCTGTTTTCTTGGTTTATGAACGCACTTTTTTCTATTGCAGTTTTTGTTGGTTTTCCATAAGTTGAACCCAGACACATGGTGTACTCATTTCCAAAACGGATATAAACGGATCTCCTTTAATATTTTTCCTCAGCAATATGCTGCAACGGATATGCTAAATTAAGTCGTTCTCTCTAATTATATTAGTCAAATTTTAAGGTAAACCAAAATAAATGCAAACCGTCCATTTGCTTAGATTTCGAGGCATATGACGAAGTATTATAACCTAATAAGATGTAATATTTAGTTTCGCATTATTGTTATTTTTAATTAAGAAATAGATACTTAGTTGCTGAAAATAATTCAAGCATAATTCAAATGTAAAAAATAACTCAAACATAATTGTCATGCCGGAATTCAATTGCCAATAATAACTCAACAAGCATTATTGTCATGTGAATTTAGTTGCCAAGAATAATACAACAAACATTCCAATAAAAACCAATGGCCAAGATTGTTTTCTGATTTTACATCCTAGGCTGTAAGACAACAAGACATCGTCTAGTGTAAAAAGACTTGTATTGACCATTTGGCTAAGGATTCATTCATCAACCGTGTATATGTACGTGAAACCTCCAAAACTTTTTGGTCTAGATGTCACCTCCGGCTTGACCACATATCATAGAGATCTCTTCATAATCACATATTTCTTGTTTTGCCCTACAGTAAATCGTCCCAGTGAACTAGCTAGCTCTATATATATATAGCTGAGTCCATACTACGAATGTACATTCTCTGGCAAGAGACACCCATTGTATAATAATTGGGTAGCGAATTAACTCAAGCTACTCTCTATATGAGGATTGCTATATTTTTGGCTACTAGGTAAGGTTACAATGCTTTATTTTGACTAAACCTAGATATATATGCTAACATTCTTGATCGACCAGAGGGTCTATGTTGAAGCAAGCAGGGTGCTAGTTGCGGATGCACTCGCCGGGAAATCCATGTGGGAACCTCCCCCTGTCATGGCAGTAATTGTAGCGCATGTTTTATTCTTCTCAACCCAGGCTATGTTGCTCCAGTCCGCCTTGCTGGGCTGCTCGTCGATCCACGCGGCGCTGCCAGGCGGGCACTTGCTGCCGCCCGCCCACACCCACACCCACACCACAAGCATTGGCGTAGTAGTCGCGGTAAGAGACGGTGAAGGGAGCGTGCGACCAATCGATCGGGATCTTGCCATTCTCCGTTGCCCAGGAACTGCCGTCCCAGATGCTGGCGTGCACCCACATTGGTTTCGAGTTAGGGTATGGGACGCCGGGGTAACGCTTGAACCTGCGGATGGCTTGGTTGTGTCAACCTTGAAGATGATGTTCTCCGGGTTCCAGATCATGGTGTAGGTGTGGTAGTCGGCTGCCGGGTCGAACCAGAGCAGGTCGAACTGCTGCTCTTTCTTGCCGTCGCCGTTGGCCCAGACGTTGGTGCTCAGCACCACCGGTTGGCCCCTGGTGTTGCCCAGGAACTCCATGTTGATCTCGTCGCGGTAGTTATCGTTCCCCGACGAGAGCTGCAAAATTTCCATTTTCATCATCGTCCAAAAAGAAAATCCATCGACCAAAAACAAAATATATGTTGACAAAAAGTAATAAAGATCGAATAATAATAATAATAAGAAAGATTAGATTAGAATCGTTACGTAGAAACTGCTGAATGTGCCAGCAGAGTCTCCGGGGACGAGCTTCATCTTGATGCTGAACTCGCCGAACAGAAACGTTTTCTTGGAGTAGAGCCAGGCCGCCGGACTTCTGGTTGAGGGTGAGCATGACGACCTGCTGGCCTGAGGCGTCACAGGGTGTGCTGAAGTAGTCATTGAGCCACTGGTCGGACGAGACCGCCTGCAGCAGGAGTGCTCGGGCCACAGCAAGGGACACGATGAGATGAGACCAACTGCAACTAGTCATGGCTGCTTCGTTCTGCTCTGCGCTTGGAACGGAGAGGTTGCTTGCTGGTTTGGTGCAGAAAAACACAGGACATGGTGCGGCTTTATATATAGAGTTTGTATTGTTGGAGCAGAGCAGGCGCTCGGCTTCGGCGGTGGCGCCGGACCGGATCGGAGGGACGTGTGTTGGCGATGGAGGATTCCTCAGAATTTTGCAGTTCGTTAATGTATCCTAATTAATGCATTCTCTCAAAAAATTCAGAATTAAATGGATGATATTTAGCATTAATGTCAATGATAGTGATAATATCCAGAATTAAGAATGGCTCGTAATTGACTTAAAAAAATAAACATCACCCTTTTACATTCATATTATTTTTCAATTTGTGATAATATCATATATTTTATTATAATCTGTTAATTTCATCCTAAATCATTAAACATATATAATTAAAAATGATTTATATTTTACATATTAAAATTAATTTACTAAATAACATGAATGGTCAAGGTTGCTACTAAAAGTTAGTGACAACAATTGAAAAAAAAAAATACTCCACTACAAAACTGATTGATCCTGATACGATGCCTGTCCTCGTTGACTGTTACTATGGTTCACACGTAGCTTCTCAACCATTTTGTTCAATGGAGAAACATGTGGGTTCACTGGTCATACTCATAGCAAATTAGCAAGGGACGATCAGGAAGGAGTGATCTTAATCACGTCATGCCGGACTATATTCAGGTGTGCTGATGCAGACGAGGCCGAGCTGTTTGCTTGTCGAGAAGGATTGAATTTGGCAATGCACTGGAGGATACAGCAACCTGTTATCCTGGAAACGGATTGTGTTTCTCATCGTTTGCAAGGTATAATTAATAGCAGTGACATGGGTAGGTCCCGGTTGGGACTGCTAATTCGATAAGGTACGTAAAAGCTCATCGCTGAGTGGAGGGCGCTTGAAGTTAAACATTGTGTGTTCCCTCTTAGAATAAAGGTTAGTCATGTACTAGCTAATGGAGCGTGTGTGGAATCCATTATCAGTTACATCGTTGACTTTAAAAATATTTAAGAAATTATATGCATCTGTCCTGTCAGAATTTGTAAAAGTGAAATAAACATTAAGGCCCCTTTGGCAGAGATTCTTGTAGAGTGATTCTCAGTGAGAAGTGATTCTCTGAGTCAGAAGTGATTCTGTGCCTGAAATTGATTCTCTTTGATTCTCCATAATATACTCTTACAATCAGGACAGAGAATCACTTCACAGAATCAGGAGAAGCTACTTTTTTTAGCTCTCAGCCCCTTAGTTCATTTAAGAGAATCACTTCACAGAATCAGACAAGAATCACTTCTCCTGCAATACGGCGTTTGGTAGAGCTCTCCAGATTCTCTCTGAGAATCAGCTCCGTGGAGCTCTGCCAAAGGGGGCCTTAGACTAACGAATTCGAAATTGGATCAATAGTTTATTAGAAAAGTCACTTGCACGGATCTAAAACACTGGGTGCACAACCTAAGTGTCATATAGTATTCCTGCATCGTTGATGTGTGGATCCAACTGCATAATATTGAAAAAAGAAGAAGCCCGCTTGTGTATTTTGTAAAAGAAAGAACACATTGCACCTGTTTGGTTCCCTGTGGGCTGAATTGAGTTATTTCTATGTGGTAGGCTGCTTGTACATGGAATTGAATTGCTCTTTTCGTTAGTTTCGGATCACTGAAAAACGTAGAAACTCTCTGAATCCTCCTCTCATCTATTCCTCTCCCCATCCATGGGACTCGATAGTTCCCCAGGAAGTCATGGGCGAAGACGAAGACAATGCCGCGGCTACGACCTTGTCAGGCCTTGTTTGACTACACTCTAATCCATGTGGATTGAGTGGAATTGAAGTGGGTTGAGAGAGTAGTTCATTTTCCGTCATAAACCACTTCAATCTCACTCAATCTATATGGATCAGGGTGTTGCCAAACAAAACCTCGGGGAGGAGGCGGCGGTCCGGTACCTGAGCGGGCAGGGGAGTTCACGAATTGAATCATTTGGCTGCTGCCTTGTATGCGCGCTACTTTGGAATGCTTACCAGTGGGGCGGACATCCCAAGCGATGATCCACTACAACTACACCCACCCATGTCTTAGATCATGTGGATCAGTTCGTTGTCTCAGACAGCGATATTTTACTTGGACAGCACAAAAGTACATATGTACTGTATAAAACATATGGGTGCATAATAATTGTTGTATGCACTTTTTGCCTGCTAGAAAATTCCGCACTAATAGGGGCCGACACTAAGATAAAGGGTCGGTATGCATGACAAGCAAACGCGTCTACACCGCAGGATCGGAAGAGTACATATTGCAGCACAAACAAGTGCAGGATTAAGCTTTTGATAGCAAAGATAATTACTCTACACAAATCACTTCTCTCGTCCTGTAATACAAATAAATTGTACCTTAGTCGTCTACACCACCACAATTTGGTCTTTGCCTCAAGAATCATAATACTGCAAGAGTAATAATAATCGTGCCCAACAGTCTGTTTGCAAGGAAGTGGCCGACGGTTCTTAGTTATACTTTGGTTAATTATATATATGTTCAGTAACTATGTAGTTACGTTGACTTCCCTATATTTTGTACGGTATCAATTACTTACTACAGATCAGTTCGGTGTCATTGACCTTGCTTCCACACATATCAATATTTTGCTCACCTCGGTGGAGTGAAAACCAAGACAAATTGTTCTGTTTCAGTATGTTCATTCATAGATCTATTTACAGAAAGAGATAAGAACAACAAGATGTACTTATTTGTATTCAACTATAAAACCTTTGATTAATTAGGGAGAGCGACCGACATCAGAACATCCACCGTACCCTAATCATTAATATACAGAAGAGAAGATGAGAATCAAACTCGGATGGCGAGGTGACAACCACCGTCATTAGCCAATAAATCTCAGAGAGACTCTCTTGTTTGTAACTTTGTATTATCACCATAATAATAAATCATCGCATCGAAGAAAAAGCGAAAGAATAAATCAACCACAATCGAGGGCGCCTTGTTGATAGATACGCTGACGACGGCAGCCGGCGGCCGGGCAGGTTAATTAGCTTAGCTGCGGGTGCACTCGCCGGGGAAGCCTTGCGGGAACCTCCACCCGTCCTTGCAGTAGTCGTAGGTCATGTACGTGCTCTCCGCCCAGGAAATGGTGCCCCACTCGGCCTTGCTGGGCTGCCGGTTCATCCACGCGTCGCTGCCGGCGGGGCACGCGCCGCCGCTGGCGCAGGCGTCGGCGCTGTATCCCTGGTAGGAGACGGTGAAGGGTGCGTTGGACCAGTCGATGGGGACCTTGCCCTTCTCCGTGGCCCAGTAGCTGCCGTCCCAGAGCGTGGCGTGCACCGACATGGGCTTGGCGTTCGGGTACGCGAGGTCGGCGTATCGCTTGAAGCAGCGGATCACGTCGTCGTCCACCTTGAAGATGATGTTCTCCGGGTTCCAGATGATGGTGTAGGTGTGGTAGTCGGCCGCCGGGTCGAACCAGAGGTTGAACTGGTGCTCCTTCTTCCCGTCGCCGCTGGCCCACACGTTCGTGTTCAGCACCACGGGTTGGCCGGTGGCGTTGCCCATGAACTCCATGTCGATCTCGTCGCGGGAGTCGTCGTCTCCAGAGGAGAGCTGATTGAACAGATAGTAGGTAACAATAAGCGTAGTTAGAGTTATTAATTATCGGTCACATGTATGGCTGGTGAGATGAGCTAATAGAGCTTAGAATTAATTTTACATAGAAGCAGCTGACGGTGCCGGCAGTGTTGCCGGGCTTGAGCTTCATCCTGATGCTGAACTGCCCGAACAGGTACTTCTGCTTGGAGTTGAAGCCGCCGCCGGACTGCTGGTTGAGGCTGACCAGCGCCACCTGCTGCCCGGCAGCGTCGTAGTCCGCACGGACGTTCCCGTCTGTGGTGAAGTCGTCGTTGAGCCAGTGCTCCGACGAGACCGCCTGCAGGAGGGCGAGGGCGGCGACGGCGAGGGACGCGAGATGAGACCACCTGGCGGCCATGATTGCTGCTGTGTGTGCTCGATGCAGAAATGGTGTTGTTTGGTGTGGTGCGGCACAGCAGGTGTGGTGGCGTGGCTTTATACTAGCGTCAGGGATGGCGGATGGTGCTCTCATCATCAGCTCCGGTTGGTGCTGTGCTGGGCCCGATCGAGGAACCGCGTTCTGTTGATGAGAATGGAGCACTTTTCCTTTTTACATGTTGTCGGGTGGCCTCTCGACGGTTTGTATTTGAACGGATGGATGATTTCTCTTTAATAAGAGGTAATTGCAACTAACACGTGGCTTAATTTGTTACCCTATAATGCCACTAATAATGAAAACCTGATCACTTGATCATACGCGAGTCGAGGAGATTTATATTATTGATTGCAACGAAATCAATGAAGACGGGATAGATGGAGCTGAGAATCATGTTCCTTGGAGCCACTGTGCGTGGCCAAAATAGGGTCAACTAACTAACTAACCAAGACGAGCCAAAACTGGGCACACACCGTTTTGTGTAGTCAATTGTGTCTCCACACACTTGGCTTTAAATTAATAATCCCTCCGTTCCGGCATTGTTGTTATTTTTAGAACGAGTTTTATTTCCAAAAATAACAGTTAGGACAAATAAAAGCATGATACTCATGTCGAAGATGCATGATCTGCATGTCCATTTGAAGTTTTGCCAAAAGCATGATATATATGCGTATCGTGTCGGTTGACATTGACATTAATCTTTTCCTTTAGGAAAGCAAAGAAAACAAGTGGCACGTCCCTCGTCAGAATCTATACCTCCCCTAGCAATTCATTAGCAACAGCAACCCCCCGTATATAATACTAACACGGATCAAATCCAGTCCACGGTACGTGTGGAGATCGACGCACCGCATCCGCATCCGATCGGCGCGGGTCGAGATTAGAAGAGGGAGGAATAATCAGCTGCATGCTGCCCTCGAACACAACCACACTAATGATGGTGATGATGACGGTTGTCCGTGTCTCTAATATCATACAGTAATCACCAAATTATTGCGTTGGTTACGCGTTGATCGCCCGTTCGGTTAAGCTCTCCACCTCACCTTTTTACTCTGCGCATATTTGGCGTCAAAATCAGAGCATTATCGATCGTCGATCAGGCATGCATGGACCATGCCATCATTTTAGCATATTTTGTTGCAGTAACGGAAAGAGCTTATATATCTTTGATGGTGATGAAGGAGGCCGGGACGATTATTGTACATATAGATTATCCGATCCGTCGGTTGGTAGCTGTTGGTGTATCTCTTCACTCGCACTCTTCTTCCTTTGATTTTGCATGCATGAGCTGATGAGCATTAGCCGGTGCGGCGTCACCCGTCACGGGCGCCGCGGGCCGGGGACGTGCGCGCGCGCGGTGGTGGTGGTTCACGCGTCGCCGGCGGGCGTCTTTCCACGTACTCGGGCCCTTGCATGCGCTTTCGCCGGTAGTGTCGTCCGGTAGTGTCGGTGCACTAGCATATATATATCTGCATATGCGTGGTGCCGTGCCTTCCTCGTCACGCTTTTTTTGTGTACGTGCACATGCAAAAAAGAAAAAAAAACGAAATTAATTTGTATATACGTTTTTGTGTACGTATAAATTAGCTCGTGCCAAAAGATAAGACATGGCGCACCTAGTACACGACAGACGACAGACAGCGTTGGTTGCCGCGGCCGCTGGAGCATGTTCGCTGGCTGGCTGGCGCGAGCTAGCAGGTGGGTGGGCGCGGGCGTCGCATCGTCCGCTTGTTTGTTGTTCCCTGCCGCGCGCCGGTTTGGCGCTGTGCGGGCGGCGCGGTATTAGGAATTGGAGGAAAAAAATTCCCGTGCACATGCCACATGCAGCGTCGTTGTTGTTGGACCTGGACGAACGAACGTTTTGCTGCTGGCCGCGTCGCGCGGTCGTCTGTCAGTAGTGTCAGCCGCCAGGGTCTGGGTCTGCTGGTGGTGAGTGGTGACCCGCCAACAGCAGCAAAATATGCTAAAACGTTCTCTACGTTCCGCGTTCACACACGTTAGTAATTATTAGCTGATTATCATTAGTGTGATTACTAGTAATAGTTGCTGTGGAACGCAATCATGCGAGCACCATGTGCACCGCCGTGTTGAACCATTTGCATTCCTTGACTCACGGCGGCGTCGGCCGGGCGCGCCCCGGCCAGGGCCCGGCGCGCGCGGGAACGTCGTCGTACGTGTGCGGCGCGCGCGTCTGTTCCGTTCCGCGTACGTGTACGTAGGAAGGAGGTGGCGGTGAGCGCGTTGACACAATGCGCGACGCGGAAACTCCTACCGAGTCTCAACGGAACACAGAGGCTGGGGGGCGCACATGCAGACATGCTACGCCTGGGCTGGGCGTCCACGCTCCAGCTCAGAGCGCGGTGACTTCGGTGCCAGGACAGAGCGGCGACACGCACCGGCGAGACCCAATAATCAACTAAGCGCCTGTTTATCAAGGATCAGATTATCTAAATGATTATAGTCTATATAAGTGGTTATATTTGACAAACAGTTCAAACTTACTAATTCAAGGTTATTTGTACCAACTTCATAGGGGTTGGAGGTTACTGCTGGGGTGGTAAGTAGAATTGTTAACTGTACCAACTTCTATGAATCTGCATGCTTAAGGAAACACTATTTTTACCTTGTTGATGCTTATTTGGCTGGAAAATTTGTGGCGGAGGTTCCCAAAACTGGCGATATAAAAGTCGTTGCCTCTCCCATCTTGCATACGTGACTGTCGAGGACATGAAAGGTGCTTCTTCTACAGAGATTACAGATTTTTGTTGTCTAGATTCTGAAGTATTTGGGCCGTACATTGCGTACGCTGACTAATAATCTTGTGTTCTTATGCTCTAATAATTAACCGTAGATCCATTTTTAAAAATCAGAGGTCAAATGCCCAATTATGATTCTAGGAGCTTAGATTGACACAATCACACCACCCAAACAAGTGCGGCAGCTCGAGCAAACCTTGCGTCAAAGAAAAGAGGTGACCTTCGGTCAGCTGTTTTTTGAGTTCCACTGAGCACCAAGGCACCGGCACCGATGACTACGAACTTTCTTGTTAGAACCTCAGACGTGTCTTGACCTGCCCTGTTTCTTGCATGCAGGTTCCCTACTTTGTCAGGATCTTCCCAGGAGTTGCAGATGGATTTGCTTGCAGATATAATACCACGGACCCATTCGCTGTCAAAAGTGCTGAACAAGCTTTTGCTAGCTGGACTGGTTCAACAAATACCTTAAGTGAAGATTACTACTTTTAAGTGTTAGTGCCGGAAATTATAAGAAAATGAGGGGTACTTGATATATATGTCGTATCATGTGTCTGCACCAAGGTTTTAAAAACCGTTGAAAACCGCTTGGTTTTCATTTCGCTCAAACCGCTCTGTCTCGATTTTTTAAACCGAACGGTTTTCTCTAAAAACCATAACTGTAAACTGTAGCAAAAATTGTTTTTGCTCGGTTTTTGTGGTAAACTGCCTGGTTTTCACATAATCGATTTTCACGGTCTGAACGGTTTTTGAAACCTTGGTCTGGACTGAATAAAACAGGCAAAACTATAAAGAAGTCTGGTGGTAAAGCAGTGAACTTGTTGATCGGCCTTGCAATGTTCTCGTCCATTTTTGTCATGTTTCGTAGTACCAAAATCTAAATCAACGTCACTATGCTTTTCCATCTGCGGATATGAATAAGAGCCGTTAGGATACGAAACCAATGATTTTGAACAGAAAGAAGCAAGTTCTAACTCTGAGTTTGATTCAAGTAACAGTGAGAGGAGAATACAAAAAGGAGGATGTATAGGTGCCATGCTTTAAAAGAAATGAACCTAGATATAAAATACTATGTGTGTGGTCATGTAAATTTTGCGAAGGAATGAACTTAGAATAGCGTGTTTGAGCCTAGATAAGTGTTAACCCCGAATATTGGTGTTCACCAATCGAAAACATACCATGGCTTAAAAAAAGGTAAAAATTGGCTGTGAGACAGTATAAAATCATCGTTTTAGCTGTGGCAAACTGTAAAATTAGCAACTAGCCACAACACAGCGCAAAATCCGAAAATAATTGTGCTAAAACACACTAGAGCAAGGAGGGTCAATATTTTATATTTTTGTTCTCTTTACTCGCAATTTATTGCTATTTGAAAGCTTTACACAAATATAAATTAATACATTACTTATATGATAGTTTGATTTACAAAATAAATATTTTTCTCAATGAAAAGTTAGTTAAAACATCTATAAACAAATCTAACAAAAAGTACATGTAAATATCAATAATATATTTTTCTATAGAGTTTGAAACTGAAATTTGGAAATGAGTTAAAAAAAACTTTAAAAATATAATTCCCACCTGTTTTAATGTGTTGTGGCATAATTTTCTGAATTTTATGGTGTGTTGTAGCTTCCCTGACTTCATATCAAACTATTATCGCCAGAACTGTAGATGCCGGTAATATTGGTTCCCTGCATGACTTTAGCTAGAAATAAGTGGTTGAAGGATACAAGTGAAAACAATTATTTCATGCTAATGTAAAGATATTAGTAATAAGAAAAATATTTGCTATAAAAATTAAACTAGTTGTTTTTTTAGAACGAAAACATTTTTTCTGAACATACGTCATATAGTAGCGTCTGGACCCATACAATCTTATGGTTGTGGTGCTAGTTACGCCACAGGAAAAGAGGTGACTTGTTGTCGTTGTAAGATGTGAGCCATAATAACTGCGTAACGGTGAATTTTGTTAGTAATCATAATGGAATTGTACTCGTCTAAGACTATGAAGCATCACATAGAGCTGCCGTCGGCTTTCAGAAATAAACCACCGTGCCGTAGGATATCGACGTGAAAACAACAGTGTCGTGGAATTCCCTGTCCAGCTTAACCCTACGGGCCTGCTATAAGCACACGTGATTCAACAGCACGGCAATGTAGAAATAGAAACGCAGAGCTTTCGGTGCCCGCACCGCACGCCATGGCCTCGGCCGCCCTGTTCTTCCTCTGCTTCACTGCCATGGTCGTGGCGGCAACTGCAGAAGTTGGTCATCATCAGCACTCGCAGTGCCTCGATAACCCGCCGTACCTGTTGCTGCGGGGCGGGAGGCTTCAGGGCCTACGTCACTGGCGCCGCCAGCTTCAGCCACGCTGTCGTCCTCGCCTCCGACGTCTTCGGTTGGTGCATCCATCCGTGTCGCGTTTCAGTGATTACTTACTAGTCATTGCATTGTTCCGTGCGTTCTGACTTATCTCTTTCTTGAATGATCTTTCTTCAGGGTTCGAGGCACCTCTACTGAGGTTGGCATAATTGCACTACATCCTTTTTTTTCTAAATAGGCTCTACTTGTTCTGTTTTCAACAAATCATGCCCTTCTGTGATAAAAATCCAACAAAAAAAAAAAGCACGTGTGTCTTGGGCTTTACGATGTAAATTATCTCCTGTATCTGAGGCGCGGTTTGTTTGTTTGCTAATGTTCAGAAAGATAGCCGATACGGTTGGCGAGGCTGGATACTTCGTCGTGGTGCCTGATTTCTTCCATGGAGATTACTTTGACACAAGTAAAAACCTTACCGAATGGTCACAGCTCCACTCCCCGGTCTGTCGTTCATCGTTTTCTAAACCTTTTCCATTCACCAAATCACCGCAAGTGAATAGTGATTTTTATTGAAGTGTTTGAGCATCTGATTAAATGGTCTGGATCTCACAGGTGACATCTGCTACGTATTCCAAGCCTCTGTTTGACGCTTTGCGACAGCAAGGAAAATCAGTTGGGATTGGAGGTTATTGCTGGGTGGTGAGTTAAGCCACATCGCTATGCGGAGTTGTTTGTGGTCTGTTATTTCGAAATCACTACATCGTGATGATCTAGTTGTATCATAGAAATTGGGCTCTCGTTGGGCCTAGGCCCCTTTGTGTCCATCAAGGAGCATTACATATTTCCTATTAAAAACAGTAAATCATCGTCCACGAGTTAAATCTATGACACCAGAAAAAACTACTGCTCCCTCTATCACAAATTATTTGTTATTTTTATTTTTTAATATATCCTTCTCTCTTCTCAACATATCTCTATCTCTTATCTCTTTACTTCTTTTTTCTATGCATTTATCTTATTTTTTTTTCTTAATCTCCATTCCAAGAGCTAGAATTGAAAACACTATGGGACGGAGGAAGTATTATTCTGATGTTATCTCAACATATTATAGTGTTCTGGAAAGAGAAAAAGGTATATCTAAAAGCGAGAAAGACAAGTAATTTGGGACAAATATTGAAGGGTAGAAGGATAAGTAATATAAGAAGGAGTGAATACTAATTATTGCCCATATTGTTATGGAACCTGTAGAAAAATTTGGAATATAGATGGCGAAAACCAGTTATGTTAAAGTGGTTAGCGTGTCCCATCCTACATTTATGACCTCTGATGACATGAAAGGTGTACTTCTGAATAACCCCGGCCCTATGGTTGTTGTACTGGTGCAATTAAAATTGTGCTCCTATACTGATTCCCAGTAGAAATTCAGAGGTCAAATGCCCGATTGAGATCCTTGGAGCGGAGCATGATGAAGCAACACCACTGAAATTAGTCGAACAGCTTGTGCATGTCTTACAGCAAAGAAGAGAAGTGAGATCTACTGAGACAATTTTTCCCATGCTTAATTTTCTTTCATCATTTGTCCAATTAAGTTAATACGTATGAAATAATAAGTTGACCTACATATTTGTATAGGATTAATATTATAATTATAGTTATTGGTTTATTCTCTTACATATATCTTATTAATTTAATTTTCTATATCTACATGTATATACATATATTGAAAGATGGAAATACTGATGCACAATGTTTTACATCTATATGCAGTGTATAGTATCATGTTTTCCAAAAAATAACATATTATAGTTCAAGAGAATTTTGTGAAGCAGCTCTGAGGTGCTCACATCTATATGGACCCTGCTTGTGGCAGATTCCCTACTTTGCCAAAGTCTTCCCAGGCGTTTCTCATGGATTCGCTTGCCGATACAATACAACAGACCCTTTTGCAGTCAAAACAGCTCAGGAAGCGCTTGCTTACATGCTCGACTGGTTCGACAAATACTTGAAGTGAAGATTACTGGATTACTACACATGCTGCACTTCCCAGGATATAGCTTCAACTTCAATTGATAATTAGTTATAATAATGCATAAATAAAAACCCTCCTTTGTGTATGTATGAGTTCACCGTCCTATCTCGTGGTCCCAGGTCAGGTGCTATGCAAAAGAATATTTGCAATATCACCTGGCGTTTATATTCGTTTATTATTATTCGCTTTTGCCTTCCGTTTAATTATATTTAGAGCAACTCCAACCATTTTTTAAATTAAGTCTCTAAATTAAAATTTAGAAAGTAATTGTCGGTGTTCGATATCACCGACTAGTGATTTGTTTTAGGGGAAGCGCGTTTTGGGCTCGGATGGTTTCGCAAATGGACACAAGGATTTATACTGGTTCGGGCCGAATACCCTACGTCCAGTTTTAGTGACAGCTCGTGTTATTTGCGACTGAGATTACAGTGGGGGGTTACAACAGAGGAGGAAGAGAGAGGGATTTCCACCTCTATGAGAGTTCGTGAGTGTTGTTCGTGTGTCTGGAGAGCTCGTGGATCGTGGAGGCTTCTCTGGACTTTGCTTGTGGAGAACTTGTTGATCTTTTTTTTTTTTCCCGTTTCTTCGTCTTCGATTCCCCTCTCCTTTTATACGACGGCTAGAGGGGGGCTGCTTCCTTGAAGCTGACGGCAGCCGTACTCCAGTTAGGCCGGGCCGTGATGGGGCGTCGTCCTTGATTTAGCCGTACTTGTTCCTGTTCGTCGGAATGGCCTGTGCTGTCATCCGGTGGAGTTCCATCCGTATGGAGAAGACGCCACTGTAGGAGCCGGTTTGGTGACGCCGTGAGTGTGGCCGTCGCTCGGGACGTCTTGTAGTACAGGGCGATGAGTCACTGACAGGGGGCTGTTGGAGCGGCGCCCATGCCGTGGGCGGTGCACGTGTACATTTAACGCCCACTTGCCCGAGTTGGCGAGCTACCCTGCCTGTCAGTGGTCGTGGAGTGTCAGGCATTTACTCCCCAACCGTCGTCGCCCTCCTAGTTTGTGGAGCAGTAGGTGATTCATCCGACCCAGGGATCGGGCGAGGCGGAGGCGCGTTCGTCCGACCCCTGGGAGGCGGGGTCGAGCGCCCCGTCCGAGCGTGCAAGATCCGACCCCCCTTCGCGGGGGTCGGGCGAGGCGGAGACTGTCAGTCGGCTCCGACCCCCTTTGCGGGGGTCGGGCGAGACGGAGACCGTCAGTCGACTCTTTCCGCAGCGCGCCCGTACGGTATGGGGACCGGTTTAGGCGAGATTTATTTATCCTTGACCGCGTCGTTAGGGCCGAGGATCATTAAAGTTAACTACCCTTGGTAGTGACCCTCAACAGTAGCCCCCGAGTGAGGCCTGACCTCCTCGTGAGAGGGAGGCTGGAGTCACTCACATCGGGAGCGGCAAAACCCCTGACGGTAGGCTCGCGCCGTACCCCATTGAGCTTACGTGTTCTGCGATCCCGTAATAGATCTCTTTTTGCGATTCCGTTCCCGAGACTCCCGCTCGTTGCGGTGGTCCGATCGTGGATACGGTTCGACTTTTTTCGTCCCTCCAGCGCGTCTGTCCGCCAGACGAGGAGGTCGAGCCGGGCCACGCTTTACCACGGAGGCCGAAGCGTGACGCTCATCGAGTTGCTAACGGGAGAGTTCGAGTGAGGCCCGGGCTCCCTTCGGGGGGTGCTCCGATGGACCAGCTGGTGGTCGACCTCAATATTCCTGGTTGTCGTCCCAATCTGGTACCCGGATGCCGTTCGCTAGGCTCCGAGGGCTCGCTGCCTCCTTGCGATAGGATACCCATGGGTCGGCGTGAACCGGGACTCGAACGCGGGCGGAGATGCCCTCGGCGCTCGTGCGCCAGGGTGTTGGCCGCTAGCGGGCCCATCTCTATCCACCCCTCACTCTATTTGTGCCCTGAGCGACTGTCGAACCCGTTCGTGGGGCCAGCCTTCGAACTCTTTGGGCCGTCGGGGCGTTTTTCAGCCCAAGACTCCGTCTGCCAGAATTTATTTCATGGCAGCGGCGTAGCAGAGGCGCCCGCCGAGACGGGACGTGCGGCAGAGGCGTTAGTCTTCGCGGGTCATGAGTACTAACGCGCGTGCGCTCGACCCTGCCTGGCGGGCGGCCGCGTGGGTCCCTTCTGCAGCGACTAACGGCGGACGTCGCACGGGCGGGAGCAGACATCGTCCTGCACGAGGCAGCATCGCGGGTCCCTCTTGCAGTGGCAGAGAGAACAGGCCAGGTGTGCGGGAAGCCTCCCGCGTCGCTCGTGGCGTCCAGTGGGACCCTTTAGGCAGCGAGTGGGGTGAGAGGAAGTTGAAGCGGCGGAGTCGCGCTTCGCGCGGGGCGGACTGGCTAGGCGGGCCCCACTCGCAGCGGTTTTGGAGTGATATCCCGAGGGCGGGATATTTCCCGCGCTGCGTGAGGTGGCTCCGCGGTCCCAGTTGCAGCGAGCGGTACGAGAGGAGGCTGGGAAGGCGAAGAGACGCCCGTGCTGAGCGGGATGAGCAGGCGGGGCCCGTTGGCGGCGAGAGGAGCGCCAAGCGGGTGAAAGGTATAAATACGCACCTCGCTCGTCTGTTCGCCGCATCCGTCACTTGCGTCTTCTTTTGCCTTTCGTCCTTCCGTGCTTGCGCATCTTCCTTCTCCTCGTCTTCCCCGTATTCCTTGTTCGTTTACATCTCACCTCTTGCTCGTCCTCCATGGCTTCTTGGCTAAGATCTGATATCCGGAAGACGCGCCTCGAGGGTTTGGTTAGCCGTGGCCTCCTCGTTGCCCGGACGGAGGCGAGGGAGTGGTTGCTCCCGGGCAGCGAAGAGGTGCCCGCGCCGCCGGAAGGTTACGTGGTGTCCTTCGCTCACTTCCACGAGCGCGGGCTGGGAGTCCCCGCGCACTCCTTCTTGCGGGGGCTCCTCCACTATTACGGCCTTGAGCTGCAGCACCTCAACCCCAACGGGGTACTGCACATCGCCATTTTCGTGGCGTTATGCGAGGGCTATCTGGGGATCGCGCCCCATTTTGATTTGTGGCGGTACTTCTTCTCCGTCACGCTCCAGACGAAGGAGGGGCCCCACCTCCCCATCGGCTGCGCCAGCATCCACCTCCGCAGCGATCGCTCCGGCTCCTACATCCCCCTGCGGCTGCGGAGCTCTCACAGGGGGTGGCACGGGCAGTGGTTCTATCTCAAGAACGACGCTGCCGCGCCCCTCCCTGTGTTCACCGGGCGTACATTCGACGCGGCGCCCGCGCTGTGGAGGTGGGGGCCGCCGGCCAAGGAGCAGAAGCTGATGGACGAGGTCCTCGACGCCGTGTGGGAGCTACGGGCCCGGAGGGTGCGCGGCGCCGGGGTTGTCGCCGCGTTCCACGCCCGCCGCGTGCTGCCGCTGATGGCGCGGCGGCTTCGGCTCTGGGAGATGGTACCTGGCTCGGATCTTTCCGGGTCGGCGATGTCGACCGAGCCGATCTCCGAGCTGGAGCTGAGGCAGCGACTCCGGGAGTCCCTCGCGGCGGAGGACCTCGAGGATCCGGTGGACGACCACCCGCCGATGCGTCCTGCTGAGGGAAGCTCCCTCTTGGTAAGCGCGATCCTTGTATTGTCACACCTCTCATCTTCCTTCCTCTGATTCTGACCTTTCTCTTCTGGCTGGTGACAGAGGAAGGAGCCCGTGGTCCGACCCTCTCGCCCTCCGTTGCCCGAGGACGCGGCCGTCCGGGAGGCCAACCGCTTGGCCGCCGAGGAGCACAAGCGGAAGAAGGACGCCCGGAAGGCCAAGCGGATGCTCAAGCTCCGGGCTAAGCTGGCCCGGAGTCGGCGCAGGCAAGGGTCGGACGACGACGACGACGACGACGACGACGACGACGAGGAGGAAGAGGAGGAGGTCGTGGAGATCCCTCCCCCTGCCCCGAGGCAGGAGTTGGTGCACGCCCACCAACGGGGCCACGGGTCGGGACCTCGGGGGTCGGAGGCCCGGGGCTCGGCGGCGGCACTACCTCCGTCGTCGACGTTCACGGTGGGGCAGCCGGCCCCTGAAGGAGGGGCGCCCGCTTCGACGGGCGTTCGTGCTCGCCCCGAGTCGGCGGGGTCGGGTCCGTCGGCCTCTGGGCAGGTATATGTCGGGGCGGCCGGCCCGGGGGTCGGCGAGAAGCGCCCGACGGCGGAGCAAGGAGGGTCGACCCCGAAGCGTCGCCGGACTTCGTCAGTGCGAGGGTAAGCGCGCTCGTGAGAACCTTCTCCTTCCTTCGCTTGTATTAAGCATCCATTCTTTTTGCAGGCCCGCGGCGGGAGAAGGGTCGCTGGCGATAGCGCCGCGGAAGGCCCTGGCGGGTCGGCGGCCCGGGCACGCCTCAATGGGCGCCGAGGGCGGGGCTTCGGAGCCCCCGCGCCCGTTGGCGGAGGTGGCGGTGGCTGCCAAGCCGCAACCAAAGGATGCGGTGGAGGTCGTCCCTCCGGAGGCGCCGTTGGCGGTGAGGCGGGTGGAGGCCCCGGCGCCTGGGCCGAAGCCGCCCGTTTTTGGGCCTCCGACGGCGGAGGAGGCAGCGGCGTCGGGTGCCGCCGTTGGGGAGGCTGCCGCTGTCGTGCCGATGGAGCACGCGGCGGGACGCGGAGGGGGTCTTGTCCGCCTTGGACTTGGTCGCGGCGTTCGTTCGTGGCCGACTCGTCGAGCAGGAGGAGCTTCCTGCCGCGCGCAAAGCGGCGGCGGACGCCCTCGCCCGGGAGAAGGCCATGTCGGAGCGACTCCGCGCCGAGCAGGAGGAGGCGCGGCAGGGCCATGGTGCCCTGACGGCCTTGACGGTGCAGCAGGCTTGCCGGCTGGAGGCAGCGGCGGCCATTTTGGAGGAGGAGACCAAGGCCCGGGTCGAGGCCGAGGCGGTGACCGCCTCCTTGGCGGCGGAGGTGGCCCAGAGCGACGTCGAGCTCAAGAGGCTTCGTGCTGGCACGTCGGGTAGGTTCCGTTCCTGACTCTACCCCCTCTTTTGGACTTAGTCGCGGGCTGACCATTGTTGTACGTTTTGCAGTCTTAACCGAGAAGCTGCAGGCGAGCACGAAGGAGCTGTCGTCGCTCCGGAAGGAGCTGTCCTCGCTCCGGGAAGAGCTGAAGGGGGAGGTCGAGGAGCACGGGATCCTCCGTGCCGTCGTCCGTGCAGCCCTCGTGGACCTTGGCGTGGCCGGGGAGGCTGGGTCGAGCGTGCTGGCTCCCCAAGTTCCCCGGCTTGTCACCCGGGCGCGGGCCATGGCGGAGGATGGAGTGTACCGGGGGGTGCACCGGGCGTTCGCCATCGCCCGGTCGCACTACGCCAACATCGCCCTCGACTACCTGAGCGAGGGCTTTGCTGCCGGATACACCGACGCCGAGCTGGACGCCATCGAGGCGGAGGCGGCTCCCTTCGCGCGGGTGCTAGCTGCAAGCACGGTGGCGGAAGAGGCAGAGGACGTGCCCCCTCCCCCCCCCCGGCAGAATAGGAGTTAGAGTAGTTTTAGTTTTGTACCTAGGACGGCTGAGGCCAAAAGTGTCCGGCCCTTTTGTAAATTAGAATGAATGAAATAGTTCTCTTCTGACGATGTCTCTAAGTGCTCCTACGAAGACGTTGCTTCACAGAGTCGCGAGGGTGTCCGACCCCTTTTTTCCTTGTTTTCGACTCCCAGGAGTCCTAGGCCACGGGTGGCTCCGATGCTCCGCCTAGCTGGTGAGCGCCGTTGCCGTAACCTTCGGGGGTCGTAGGCGTTGCGCGGTCCGACCGGCTAGACTTCGCATCTTCTTGCGCTCGTGACTTTCCCTTCTGAGATTCGAACGTAGGGCGAGGGGTCGAGATCCCTGAAGAGGGTAAAGATTCGTTCACCCTCTCCTCGAAATTTTGCAAGCGAAATAGCAAAATTTTAGCGTGGGTTAAGGTGCCCGCGCGATGCGCACCTTACAGGTGTAGCCCCCGAGCGGGGTCCGACTCCCGCGTGACGGGGGTCGGGCGCCGCTTAGTAAAGCGGCGGAATTTTAACGAGCGCTCGGGGTGCGCGTTCAATACGCGCACCCTGAGGGTGTAGCCCCCGAGCGGGGTCCGACTCCCGCGTGACGGGGGTCGGACGCCGCTTATCTCGGTTGGCACAAAAGTCGAACTATCGTTAGTTCTAGATACTACGTTGCAGATGGAACGACAAAAAGATTTCGTAAGAGTCAAGGTGCGCGCGCGATGCGCACCTTGCAGGTGTAGCCCCCGAGCGGGGTCCGACTCCCGCGTGACGGGGGTCGGGCGCCGCTTATCTCGGTGGCGAGGAACAATAAGAATACTACGAGTTTCAGGGATAGAAGTGACGTAGCTGTTCGATGTTCCATGCGTTGGCGAGTTCTTGCCCGTCCGCCATCTGCAACTTGTAGGAGCCGGGTCGGAGGATTCTTGAGACGATGAAGGGCCCTTCCCATGGAGGCGACAGCTTGTGGCGGTCCTTGCTGCTCTGAACGCGTCGAAGGACGAGGTCGCCGACGTTGAACGCTCTTTCCCGCACGTAGCGGGAGTGGTAACGCCGCAGCGCCTGCTGATATTTTGCCGATCGCAGGAGCGCTACGTCGCGCGTTTCGTCAAGCTGATCCATGGCGTCTTCGAGGGACGTCTGGTTGCCTTCTTCGTCGTAAGCTCTGATTCTTGGGGCTCCGTAGTCGAGGTCGGTCGGTAATACGGCTTCGGAGCCGTACACCATGAAGAAGGGGGTGAACCCCGTCGCCCGACTTGGGGATGTTCGCAAACTCCATAGCACGGCGGGCAGCTCGGCTGCCCATCGCCCGCTGAACTGTTTCAGCCGGTTGTAGATACGTGGCTTTAGGCCTTGAAGGATCAGACCGTTGGTGCGCTCGACCTGCCCGTTCGTTCGGGGGTGCGCCACGGCCGCCCAATCTACTCGGATATGGTAATCGTCGCAGAACTTAAGGAACCGCTTCCCTGTGAACTGCGTACCGTTATCTGTGATGATGGAGTTTGGGACCCCGAAGCGGTGGATTATGTCGAGGAAGAACTCGACTGCCTCTTCTGGTCGGATCCTCGTGATTGGCCGGGCTTCGACCCACTTGGTGAACTTATCGACAGCCACCAAGAGGTGGGTGTAGCCCCCGGGTGCCTTCTTGAGCGGTCCGACCAGATCCAATCCCCAGACCGCGAACGGCCATGTGATGGGGATGGACTGTAGTGCTTGTGCCGGCAGATGGGTCTGCCGGGCGTAGAACTGACATCCTTCGCACGTGCGGACGATGTGCGCAGCATCGTTGACGGCAGTTGGCCAGTAGAACCCCTGTCGGAACGCGTTTCCGACAAGGGTCCTGTGTGCGGCGTGATGGCCGCAGACCCCTCCATGAATGTCTCGCAGCAGCATCTTCCCTTGCTCGATGGGAATGCAGCGCTGCAAGATTCTGGTGAGGCTCCTTTTGTAGAGTTCTCCGTCGATGACTGTGAAGGATTTGGCGCGTCGCGCGATGCGTCGTGCCTCCGTCTTGTCGGCGGGGAGCTCTCCTTTGAGGAGTCGGTAGAGATACGGCGTCCTCCAGTCGTCTGGAGGGCTCGTACCAGGCGCGGGCGCCTCGTCGATCTCCATGACGCAGGGGTCGGGAGGCGTCGCGGCCGATCCGTTCCCTTGTGCCTGGGGCGGCTCGGTGCCGACCCCCGGCGTATCTTGGGGTCGGATTGATGGTTGGCTCTGATCGTGGGCGAAGACCCTGTCGGGACCTGTTCGCGCCCGGCCGCCATATTGGCCAGGGAGTCGGCTTCTTCGTTTTGTCGCCTCGGGATGTGCCTGAGCTCGAGGCCGTGGAACTTGTGTTCCAACTTGCGGACCTCCTTGCAGTAGGCGTCCATGGTCTCGTTGAGGCAGCTAGACTCCTTCATGACCTGACCAACGACAAGCTGGGAATCGCCCCGGACTTCGAGTCGTCGGATTCCCAACTCGTTGGCGATCTTGAGCCCGTTGACGACCGCCTCGTACTCGGCTACGTTGTTGGACGCGGGGAACGAGAGGCGGATTGCGTACTTCATGCGCACCCCCAGGGGGGAGACGAAGACAAGTCCGACCCCTGCTCCTTTTCGCATCAGCGAACCGTCGAAATACATCGCCCAATACTCCTGGTCGATAGGAGCAGTGGGTAATTGTACTTCTGTCCACTCCGCTATGAAATCAGCCAAGGACTGGGACTTGATCGCCGTTCGGGGGGCATATGTGATGCCCTCGCCCATCAGCTCAAGAGCCCACTTCGCGGCCTTGCCTGTTGCGTCGCGGTTCTCGACGACTTCGCGCAGTGGGAAGGAGCTGACGACGGTCACCGGGTGAGACTCGAAGTAGTGTCGGAGCTTCCTTTTAGCAAGGACGACGCCATAGAGAATCTTCAAGATTTGGAGATACCGCGTCTTCGTCTCCGACAAGACTTCGCTCACGTAGTAGACCGGTCACTGAACCTTGAGGACGTGGCCTTCTTCCGTCCGCTCCACGACGAGGGCGATGCTGACGACCTGGGTCGTTGCGGCGATGTAGAGGAGGAGAGGCTCCTTCGGGGACGGAGGTACCAGAACTGGGGGCTTCGACAGGATGTCCTTAATCTTGTCGAGTGCGTCCTGTGCCTCAGGCGTCCATTGAAACCGCTCGGATTTCTTCAGGAGCTGGTAGAGAGGGTGTACGCGCTCTCCGAGACGCGAGATGAAGCGGCTCAGAGCCGCTAAGCATCCGGTCACGCGCTGTACTCCCTTCAAGTTCTGGATCGGGCCCATTCGGTTGATGGCCTCGATTTTCTCCGGGTTGGCTTCGATGCCTCGCTCGGAGACGATGAATCCGAGCAACATTCCCCTCGGAACCCCGAAGACACACTTTTCGGGGTTGAGTTTGATGTCGTTCGCTCGGAGTTTGGCGAAGGTCCGCTCCAGGTCGGTGACGAGCTGGTCGGTCTTCTTGGATTTGACGACGATGTCGTCAACGTATGCTTCGACGACGTCTCGGATGAGTTCATCGAAGCATCTGATCATGCAGCGCTGGTAGGTTGCGCCTGCATTTTTGAGTCCGAACGGCATCGTGACGTAGCAGTATGACCCGAACGGAGTGATGAAGGACATCGCGATTTGATCGGATTCCTTCATACGGATCTGGTGGTATCCGGAATACGCATCAAGGAAGCATAGAGCTTCACATCCTGAGGTGGAGTCGACTATCTAGTCTATGCGTGGCAGAGGAAAAGGGTCCTTCGGGCACGCTTTGTTGAGACTAGTATAGTCAACACACATTCTCCATTTCCCATTCTTTTTTCGTACAAGGACGGGATTGGCTAACCATTCGGGGTGGTACACTTCCTTGATGAAACCGGCCGCCGACAGTTTGGCTACCTCCTCTCCGATGGCTCTGCGCTTCTCCTCGTCGAAGCGGCGCAGGCGTTGCTTTACCGGGCGGGAGTCCGGCCTGATGTGCAAGGAGTGCTCGGCGACTTCCCTCGGAACGCCCGGCATGTCCGAGGGCTTCCATGCGAAGATGTCGATGTTCGCGCGGAGGAAGTCGACGAGCACGCTTTCCTATTTGGCGGAGAGGGACGTCCCGATCTTGGCCACCTTCTCGGGGGCGTTGTCGGGGTCGAGCCGGATTTCCTTGGTGCCCTCGGCGGGCTCGAAGGATCCGGCGCTGCGGTTGGAGTCGGGGGCATCTTCGGTGATCTGCTGCCGAATGACGGCAAGCTCCTCCGAGGACGCGATGGTAGCGGAGGCGAGCTCGCCGCTCTCCGTTTCGCACTGGTAGGCGCGCTGAAAGGAAGCGCCCACTGTGATGACCCCCTTCGGCCCAGGCATCTTGAGCTTTAGGTAGGTGTAGTTGGGGATAGCCATGAACTTCGCGTAACACGGCCTCCCCAAGATGGCGTGGTACGACCCGTGGAATCCAACTACTTCGAACGTGAGGGTCTCCGTTCTGAAGTTGGTCGGTGTCCCGAAGGTGACGGGCAGGTCGATCTGCCCGAGCGGGACGGCCTGCTTCCCCGGGACGACGCCATGGAACGGGGCTCCGGTCGGTCGGATGAGCGACCGATCGACGCCCACGGCGTCGAGCGTCTCAGCGTAGAGGATGTTGAGGCCGCTGCCTCCGTCCATGAGGACTTTGGTGAGACGCTTCTTGCCGATGATGGGGTCGACTACCAGTGGGTATCGACCCGGTCGGGGGACGTGGCTGGGATGGTCGGATCGATCGAATGTGATCGGGGCCTCCGACCATCGGAGGAAGGCTGGTGTCGCGGGCTCGGCCGCGAAGACCTCGCGACGCTCGACCTTCGCACGGCGCTTCCCTCCTCGCGCCTCTGGTCCTGCGAAGATCATAAGGCAACCATCGGGTTCAGGAAAACCGTCGTTACCTTCGCTGGCGTCGCCTTCGCCCTCTGCTCCCTCGGGGGCTTGTCGAGGCTTGCCTTTCGGCTTGCCCTTCGGTGGCCCGTGGTTCAAGAACCGCTTCAAGAGTGAGCAGTCCTTGTAGAGGTGCTTGACGGAGTACTCGTGGTTGGGGCATGGACCGTTCCACTTCTTCTCGAAGTGGTCCGACGTCTCCCCTGCTGGCGCCTTGGCGCCCTTGCGTTCGGCGGCTGCAACCATCTGTCCTTCGGATGATTGTTGCCGGTTCTTCTTTTTCTTGCGGGAGCGATTGGAGGGGCCTTCGCCGGCGTTGTCCCCCTGTTTCCCTTTTGCATCGGGGCGGTCGAAGATCGCGCCCACAGCTTCCTCGCCGGAAGCGTGGCTGGTCGCGATATCCAGGAGCTCCTTGGCCGTTCGAGGACTCTTGCGCCCTAGCTTGTGGACTAGGGTGCGGCAAGTCGTCCCGGACAGGAACGCCCCGATGACGTCGGCATCGCCGACGTCCGGCAGCTCGTTGCACTGCCGGGAGAATCGTCGGACGTACTCCCGGAGAGTTTTCCCCGGTTTCTGTCGACAGTTCTTCAAATCCCAGGGGTTGCCCGGGCGCGCGTAGGTCCCTTGGAAGTTACCCACGAAGATTTCCCTCAAGTCGGACCAACTCGAGATCCGATCGGCGGGGAGGTGCTCGAGCCACGTTCTGGCCGAATCGGCCAGATAGAGGGGAAGGTTGCGGATGATGAAGCGATCATCATCCGCTCCTCCGGCTCGGCAAGCGAGCCGGTAGTCTTCGAGCCAGAGGCTCGGATTCGTCTCCCCAGCGTACTTCGGCACGTTGGTGGGCGGCCGAAAACGCTGTGGAAAGGGAGCGCTTCGTATGTGGGAGCTGAAGACGCGAGGACCCGGAGCGTCGGGACTCTGGCTCCTGTCCTCGTCATCGTCGTAGCGCCCCCCTCGGCGCGGATGACGTCCATGGCCCCCCTCGGGAGCGCGTTCCGGCTGTCACCGTCGCGCCTCCAGGGTGGCGCGGGCATCACGATTTGCACCGAGACGTCCACGGACAAAGGCTTTCGAGGCCTCGTCCTTCCCTGGGCGCGTCTGTTGTACAGACGCATTTGGGGTGTGCGGCTTACGTGCTCGCGATCGCGAGCTCTCCGCTTGCTGCGCCGCTGCCCGTTGCAGCAGCACCTCGACTTCGCGCTGAGTGCGCCGGGCTTCGGGAGTGATGGGTTCAGGGAGCTCCCGAAGCAACGCCGCTGCCGCGGCGAGGTTTTGGCTCGCCCGCGCGAAATGCGGGGGATCGTCGCCCTCCTCCATGATGCGCTGTCGTACGTCGCGCGCCATGGAGCGGGCACGTCCACCGGGCTCGGCGCGAGCGAGCTCTCGTTCGACCTCCGCCTCCTCCAGTTCCAGCTGTCGTTTGGCCTCGCGGATTTCCTCCCGACGCGGCTCTAGCTGGTCAGGCTGTACGTCGCGGGGAGGAGTTCCAGAGACTGGCGGCAGCTGGGTGAGAGGGAGAGTATCTCGTGTACCAAGAGGGTCCTCGGTGTGAGCCATGAGGCATTCGCGTGAGGGATTGTGGCTCCCCTCGCTGTGTTCTGGGTCGGAATCTCTGTTTGCCTCATCGAGGAGGCCGAAAAAGGATTCCGACGCGTACCCGGCCATCCCGACAAACTCGATGTTTGTGAGCTCCGGGTCACGGTACTGGACCGTGCGATGAGTTGTGGTCTCATCAATCGCGTCACCCACCAGAGTAGGTGACGAATGGTGTGGGTCAGAGGAGTGGATTGGCGGGGCTGAGACAGCCGTCAGCGCCAAGCCATCCTCCTGGGCGACGAAACTAAGACTTCCGAAACGCACGAATGCGCCAGAAGCCCATCCGCTTTCGTGGTTGGCCATCCGAACCAGTGGGATGATCGTCGAAAACGCGCTAAGCCCCCCTACCTGGCGCGCCAACTGTCGGTGTTCGATATCACCGACTAGTGATTTGTTTTAGGGGAAGCGCGTTTTGGGCTCGGATGGTTTCGCAAATGGACACAAGGATTTATACTGGTTCGGGCCGAATACCCTACGTCCAGTTTTAGTGACAGCTCGTGTTATTTGCGACTGAGATTACAGTGGGGGGTTACAACAGAGGAGGAAGAGAGAGGGATTTCCGCCTCTATGAGAGTTCGTGAGTGTTGTTCGTGTGTCTGGAGAGCTCGTGGATCGTGGAGGCTTCTCTAGACTTTGCTTGTGGAGAACTTGTTGATCTTTTTTTTTTTCCCGTTTCTTCGTCTTCGATTCCCCTCTCCTTTTATACGACGGCTAGAGGGGGGCTGCTTCCTTGAAGCTGACGGCAGCCGTACTCCAGTTAGGCCGGGCCGTGATGGGGCGTCGTCCTTGATTTAGCCGTACTTGTTCCTGTTCGTCGGAATGGCCTGTGCTGTCATCCGGTGAAGTTCCATCCGTATGGAGAAGACGCCACTGTAGGAGCTGGTTTGGTGACGCCGTGAGTGTGGCCGTCGCTCGGGACGTCTTGTAGTACAGGGCGATGAGTCACTGACAGGGGGCTGTTGGAGCGGCGCCCATGCCGTGGGCGGTGCACGTGTACATTTAACGCCCACTTGCCCGAGTTGGCGAGCTACCCTGCCTGTCAGTGGTCGTGGAGTGTCAGGCATTTACTCCCCAACCGTCGTCGCCCTCCTAGTTTGTGGAGCAGTAGGTGATTCGTCCGACCCAGGGATCGGGCGAGGCGGAGGCGCGTTCGTCCGACCCCTGGGAGGCGGGGTCGAGCGCCCCGTCCGAGCGTGCAAGATCCGACCCCCCTTCGCGGGGGTCGGGCGAGGCGGAGACCGTCAGTCGGCTCCGACCCCCTTTGCGGGGGTCGGGCGAGACGGAGACCGTCAGTCGACTCTTTCCGCAGCGCGCCCGTACGGTATGGGGACCGGTTTAGGCAAGATTTATTTATCCTTGACCGCGTCGTTAGGGCCGAGGATCATTAAAGTTAACTACCCTTGGTAGTGACCCTCAACAGTAATTAAAAAATAACTCTTCAAACGTTCTCTATACTAAGTCCCTAAACAATTCCTACTCACTTCCTACATTTAGAGATCAAATTGAAGCTCTCAAAAGATTAAAACAACTTTATATATGAGCTGGACCGAAGAAAATTATGTACATAAAAAAATATTTTAAATAGATTTGATAACTTATATCAGAAATTGTTGCAGCATATTAGCCTTTTTACTGCTAATACTTATTCTAAACTTACTAAAACAGTTTTTTAAAATAAAATTTTAAAAATTGATTAGAGATGCTGTTACGTGGCGTCCTCTTCCTGTCGGAATCGGAACTTTGCATAATGAATAGACACCTCCGAGCGGGCGGGCCGTAGGATAGGAGGACGGGGACGTGGCAACAGTTTCTGTCCGTACCACCCCTAAACCCAACCGATGATGGCCTCCAATTGGAAGGATTGGCGCACGCGATACAGGAAGCACTGTGTCATAACAGCATCGCAGAGCATTCACATTCTGTCCCGGCGCGCCGCCATGGACTCGAGGAATCCGGTAGTTCTGTTGTTCCTCTGCCTCGCCGCTGTGGTGTCGGCGGCGGCCGGTCATCATCAGCACTCGCAGTGCCTCGACAACCCGCCGTACCTGAAGCTGCGCGGCGGCGAAGAGGCCGGCGAGGTCGTCGGCGACCTCCCGGGAGGCTTCCGGGCCTACGTCGCTGGCGCTGCCAGCTCCAACCGCGTCGTCCTGCTCGCCTCCGACGTCTTCGGTTCGTGCGTCCCATCCATCTTGTTTGAGCCCCTCCCCCTGTTAACTGTCATCTCTCAATCGGTCCTTCGGTTGTGACACCAAATCTTTTTCATCCTCTGTTTCGTTGATTTCTTCAGGGTTCGAGGCACCTTTACTGAGGTACGTACCACACTTTCCCTTTATAGTTCCGGCAATTGCATTTCAGTTCCTGAATGGCCAAAAACATGAAGCTGCCCGATTGAAAACAAAAGAAATAGTTCAATTTAAATTTTAGAGTGAACGTGGACTGCATCTTAAATACAGTACCTAGAATTTGAACAAGCATTTGGAATACATTTGTTTCTTATTGAATTTGACTAAAGGTTAAACAGGGGCACATATGAACTGAATGTGGTTCGCAATAGACTTGACAATCTTGAGCCTGCATATAGGGATTCTCCATTCAAAATTGACATTATCAAAATACTTGGTAGATGCTGAGGATTACACTACTTTTATTTCATCTTCATAAGAATGACTAAAAATAGTTGCTAGCTAGCCAAGCCTATCAGACCCCCTCCTCCTTTATCCTAGCTTGGAATCATCCAAAAGAAAAATAGGCGGAGTTATGAGGATAACATTAGTACGTAACAATTTTCTATGGACCAAATCGACATTGTCACGGTGTCTCAGAAATTCCATCCTAACTCTGATAACTAGCAGATGCAGTAAACTCTGATAACTAGCAGATGCAGTAATGCACATCATAAAAAAGAGCAACTTCTGTTGTTGGCAAATCAGTAATAAAATCAGAGCAGCCACAGTTTAGGTTTTATTTTAATAGTTTCAGTTGGACACTTTAGAACCAACTTAATTCTACCTTTTCAGCCATATACCTTGTACTGTTTTCTATTAACAAAATTAACCATGCTTTATGCTTCTGTACAATGTAAATCACTACACATGAAAGCACACATGGTCCTTTTTTGTATTTTTGCGACTAGCATCCATGGTCCTTAATGTTCCATAGGTACATAAGAAAAGCATGTTTGATAGATTTTAATGTATTTAGAAGTACAAGTGGATTATACACCTTTCCTATCAGTTAAACTTTTAGATGAAATGATTAGTGCATAAAACCTAATATGGTATCAAAGCCAGAGGTTTCGAGATTGAATTCTAGGAGAAACAATTTTTTGTAAGTGCTCTGTTCTAAAATTGGATGTACCTTATGGGGGCTGAGTGTTGAAGTATAAATTGATTATCCAACCTTCTCCATCAATTTAATCTTTTGTATGAATTCATCATGCAAGAAAGCTAATATTTAGGTTTTATTTATAATCTAAACATTCTACACTTGGGCAGAAATATAGCAGATACAGTTGGCAAGGCCGGGTACTACGTCGTTGTCCCTGATTTCTTCCACGGAGATTACTTTGACTCAAGTAAAAACATTACAGAATGGATGAAGTTGCATTCCCCGGTATGTTCCTTTCAATTGCTATACTTCATTCAGTTCGCAATAAAAATTGCAGTTGAATGACTAATTCTACTATCTTACAGTGAATAACGAGAACTTTTTTTTAAGGAACTAGAGGGACTACGTCCCTACAGGCTTTTCTTATTTAAAGAAAATTTTATTAGTTAAAGAAAATAGATTGATGACCACCTGATGAATCGTACGTTGTCTTTCATACATACAGGTCAAAGCTGCTGAAGATGCCAAATCACTAATTGCTTCCTTCAGAAAGGAAGGAAAATCAGTTGGAGTTGGGGGCTACTGCTGGGGTGGTTAGTGAACCCTACGGCCCGAAGCTTTTCTTGCAACTGCAACCTTGTTATTTGCCTTCTTCAGGAAATTACCTTAAGCATATCCATACTGATTGCTCCACGCTTCTGCTTACCTGGCAGGTAAATTTGCAGCTGAGGTGGCGAAAACCGATGATGTCAAAGTAGTCTGCATGTCGCATCCTGCAGCAGTGACTGCTGACGACATGAAAGGTGTGTCTGTGCTTCTTTCAGTAATAGTTGATGTAATGCATCGTTTAGATGGTATGGCACGCCGTGTGAAAGTATGATTGTAATAATGTTCCTATTATAATGATATCTTCATGTGAAAAACGCAGCGGTCAAATGCCCAATTGAGATCCTTGGAGCCCAGAATGACACTACCACGCCACCAAAACAAGTGGACCAGTTTGTGCAGGTTTTACGTCAAGGAAAAGAGGTAAATTGTATAGTAGTAGTTTGGTTCCTGTGTGTGTGTGATTTTAACTGATACTCCCTCCTTCCACAAAATGAACCTGCTTGTGGACAAGCACCTCACCTGTATGAACCTTCTTGTTGCAGATTCCCTACCATGCCAAGATCTTTCCGGGAGTAGCCCATGGATTTGCTTGTAGATACAATACCACTGACCCTTTTGCAGTCAAAAGCGCAGAGCAAGCTCTTGCTTTAATGCTAGATTGGTTTGACAAATACTTGAAGTAAAGTTACTGTAGCTGGTTTACTATATGCATGAGGTATGTTCACCACTGTTTGAGAAAAATAAAATTTCCTGGAATCCAAATTGTAAACTTACCAAATTATCAGTCCAAGGATGCTTTCCCTTGTCAGCTGGTCTCCTCACTTCTCAATTTTAATATGTATGAACGGTTTTGAAAATTTACTTCATAATATGATATTTTCTACTATGAGGAAGCCAAGGGATGTGAGGAAAAATACTCATCTATATTATTTATTGGAATGCACAATCACTTCTCCCCCGCAAAGTACCATACATCTAAAAACCGTTATATCAAACTCAAATGTCCGAGGTTCAGAAATATTACTTTTGATCGTTGAGTCCTTAGTAATATCTATAGATGCACATATTTATAGATAGCAAGAAACCAATTTAATACAAACCGTCATAGCATTTGGATGTAAATAAAGTTTCACCAACCTGTACATACGAACGAGCCGGCCAGGTTTATAAAAATGGGAGGCACTAAAAAGCAAATTCAAACAGTCCCAACAATATGAATATGTTGAGATCCTCACATCCACTTGCCTAGATCGAGTCATCATAATGTGAATACATTCATAGTAGGGAGGAGGCTATTGTCCATTACTCCCGCCATTCTTTTTCAGTTATTGCCATTGACCATCAAATTTGATCATTCGCTTGAGTCGTCCTACTGGCCCCTGCACAGTGAAGCCCCCATAAGCCCCTCCTATATTTTTAACGACCATGGAGGAAAGAGTTTGGGACACAGGGGAGCTGGATCTGTCGGAGGTTGAAGAAGATGCTCTCTCCACGTCTTATGCCCAATAGTTGGGCCATTTTCTCTAAAAATCCCTTTTTGAAAAACCGGCCCACCAAAAGCTCCATTACCCCTTGGACCCATTACTAGTCTCCATGCGGTAACTTCCACCTTCGCCGCTTGCCGCCGCTCGCGACTCGGCGGAGCGAGCGTGCGCCGTGGGCACGTGGCGAGCGTGCTGTGCGTTGCGGGCGCGTGCCGAGCGTGCTCCATTGCGGGCGCGCGGCGCGCATTGCAGCGCTGCGGGCGGACGACGAGCTGCGCTGCAGCAGGGCAGGTGCAGCAAGGTAGGTCAGCATGCGGCACGGGCACGGCTTCTGTTTGCTCCGGCACCGGCTGGTAATTCCCAATTTCCTATTTCTAGCTACGCATAACACGGCCTGTTAGCTCCCATGGCATGACCACCCGTGGTAGCTAGAAAGTGATCAACAATAGAGTATACAGAGGGATGACCAAAAGAGAAGGACTTGCCACCAGGGGAGAAGACAACAACAGCAACCTTTGCACCACATAGGTGGACAGTTCGCTAGCTTTCTTGAATAGGCTTGGGCGGCGCTTGGAGAAGGTAACTTGACGTGCCTCCTTATTTGAAATGGGTTTGATCTCAATCGTTTTCCTACCCTTGGTCATCTTAACCTTCACCATGATCTAGCTAGTTGGTACTCTCTAAACACTATGGACTGGAAATGGCGAGAGGAGATAATGCACACTAGAGAATTTATGCAGAGAAAATAAGGATATGTCTTGAAATGGTGTGAATTTGCATTGTGTAGGAGTGGTCAGCTCTAGCTACATACCATGGTAATTTATATAGAAGGTATTAGTTATTGGGAGGCATTATTTAGCATGTAAACTTGTGAATAAACGTGTTGCAAAGTTGGCATGTTTAGAATTGACGTAAATGGGAATAAACGGAGGGCTAAGGCTAAAGTCAATTTAGGTGCCGGTAATGGAATGTACATTCCAAAAGTCCTCTATGTAATGAAATACAAATATTTGCCTATTCTATCGTAACGTAATTCCTTTATGTTGACAGCTTTGACTTTGCGCCTGAATATAACATTTCATATTGGTTAAAAGGAAACATATAATGGTGAGTTGTGTGGTGCAAGGAATAGAGTAGCCAAACATAGGGTCTGGCTTATATTTATGTTAGGTGGATGTGTGAACTGAAAATCGTTGTCATCTGGACTAGACAAACAGTTTGGATATGTAGCACACTTACAAATCACGAGAGAACATGGAGTAGCATGAACTGCAAGAAGAACTGCAAACAAAGGTTCATATGAAGGTGAACATTAGGGTTACAAGCCAGTTTTATGAAAACCAGTTGTTTAAATTGTTGCTCACAAATTCCACATGAATAGTAAATAAATAAGCTAGGTTTACTGTTCATTCATAATAGAAAACTGAAAAACAGTTTGGCAACTGGTTTGATAAAACCACTGTTGAACACTCCTATTGAACATGTTGAACAAGACTTGAGTCTTGTCTAACCCTCCACCACACCGTCCATCAAGTATGTCCTCTGGCATTCTCCAGTAGTTGTTATTGTACCACACTCATGCTAGTCAAGTTCCTTTTTTTCCTATAATTCGATCCTTTTCCTGTTTAGTGCCATTTTTTCATCAAATTTGTTTTCTTTTCTAAGGTTATTAATCTTCTGGTTTTGTTCCCAAAAGTCAACTGATCATCAAGCCCTCTCTGCTGCTCATGAGTAAACAGGGGACAGAACTAATACAGTATTATCAAAGGCTAAGTGAAGTACAGAAAGTATAAGTGGAACAAGTAAATTATTTAGGCAAAATATGTTTTTTTTCTATTTTTAATGGTACTGAAATTTGGCGTAACCCGAGGTCTGAAAAGCTTGACATCTGTATGTGCATTTTATGTATCTTCCCAGCCAGTTTTTTTTTTTTTTTCGCAATGAAGTATCTTCTCAGATCAATGTTATCCCCTACCCATCTAGTGGGTTGAGGAGCATATAGGGCACTGGTTCTTCTCGTTTGGCGGTATTTTTCAGATTTCAGAGGTCTTCAGCATACGTAAGTCCGATGCGGCGATGCCCTGACACTAGCAGAGGAACCCGAGGTGCTCAACATGCATTAACCAATTCAAGTTGTAGTCGTCCACGAAGCAAATAGGCCTCGAGTCTTGCCATTTGAAATCCTTGTCATGTGCAGCTAGACAACGACACTCAAGCTGGCTCCTCGGATGCTATCGCCCTACTAGAGAGATGTCGAGCAGTTTTTATTTTCTGGAGCACAGCAGAGCCCGACATTATTTTTTTCGATGAGCCCTCCAATTGTTATCCCTTGAAACGCTTTTGCAAAAGTTTATTTTTGATCTTATACAAATTTAATGATTTTAGTGACGCCTGGATAGAAGCTACAAATGATTTACCTATTTTTGTACTAAAAGTGCAAATCACCCAAAAGGTGCTTAAAGGGATTCTGATTCTTCTCATTTTAACTGAATGTAATTGTTTCAACGCACTGTAAGACAACATTATTATTGATTTCCAGAATTGTCCAAAGAAAGGTTCAGGCTGGTCATCTAAATCGTTCAGGTCAGAAAGGAGACTCCAAAAACTGATACTAAACCACTCAATATAAAATGCTTCCCAAAGCGAACTTACCTTTTAATTGCACAAACACACGCACAAGTCTTGCACATTGCACACTTTCTGAAGCAAGCAGGTGTGAGAGTGTGACTTCATCGACCACTCTAAACGTCTAACCCACCTTCGGATGCCCCCTTCGTGTCCCGTAGTACCACCCTTTTTCTCAGGCAGTGTAAGCAGAGAATTTCAGCTGTTGAATTCCTTCCGAGAAGCTTCCTACATTCTTAGATGCTGCCAACAATTCGCACATCCAGATTCATGCCAGAAGGCCAATCTACTTTACCAATGGCCAGGACAATACGGACGCTCAGCTAAAACATGGGCAAGATGTAGTGGCAGAGCGATACAAATTCCAAATCAGAAGCTGAACAACGTTCCCTCGGATCAATAAGGTTTAACAGTCAGATAAATGCAAGAAAGATACCGTACAGACGTCTTATCGCAACAAAGTCACTGTACAAGATGACAGTGGTAGCCTCTGACCTGCTCCTTCCGTCCCAGTTTTTCACATTGGGTCCTGTACATGTAAAGATAACTGAAAAAAAAAAAACTTTATTTTCTGCCATGTATCCAAAGTCAGAATCTGGAAAATAGTAATGAAATTAATGAAGCAGTATTGCCAGTATAGGAAAAATAGAGCCCACATGCAGTTAACATGTGCTCTGCTCTCCCCGAATACACCGCCGGTACAAAAAGTTTCTCTCAAAGAACTCAACACTTCTCATGTACAAAAGCATATGCTCAGCCCAAACAAAAAAACTATGACTGCATCTTGATCGATAGGATCTCCATCTCCTCCATAAACAAATGAAACATTAATTAGAGGTTAGAGAAGATTTACGTATATCGAGAAGTTACAGCCCATGTGACCTGCATTACAAGCCTGCATGACGGTCTTCTACACAAAGACACTTGAATACTGTGAACTCATTTTGTAGTCAACCCAAGACTTGTACGAATCGGTACTATTACCTGGTAAAAAGAATATTCTGTTAAGTTACAGCGAAAGGTATGAGCGAATGCTGGATCCATAAACAAGTTGCAGAAAGATGTATGCAGTTGTCAGACAGTTATACTCACTGAAACGAAATTTAGCAAAATCAATATGATCACTCACCAAGATGTCCAGAATACTGCAGCTTGATATATGGCAGTGGTATTACTTACCAATCAATTCAGGCTCTGTCAAATTACGTACATGTCCCAAATCTATCTCCAGTTATGAACAGTTGTGGAAAATCTTAATGCCCTGGATCACAGGGTGTGTGAGTGTGGTTGGTGGGGTGGAATGGGGGGTTGGCATGCAGATAAACAATACTGAAAAGAATTATCAACCAATTCAGGCGAAATCCATCTGCACTTCTTTTTTGAATCACCTTTGTTTACACTTGCTTGACAAGTAGCAGAAAAATGTTACAAATTTGTAGAGTTTAGTTCAGTATAAATGAGTTTAAGAGTGATAACACCATAATTTGAAAAGAATAACACAGAAGATTGAATAGAAGAAAAAAAAAGGTAGTCAGAAACTTGGAGGTGTGAATCTCTGGTGGAACCTGCAGCGCACATGGCCTCGTGATGTACATTGAGTTGCCCATTAGACTTGCAGATACATTTGCAAAAGGAGGACCAGGTCACCAAAATGTTAGGAAATAGCAACTCCAAATACAGTTACAGTGTAGATATACGCAGAAAGGTCTCCAAATAGAGAGGAAATACAAGTTTAAGGAGCTATGATACGTGTCTAACAACCACCTCATGCATATTTTATCTGGGCAAAATCATTTTATCTTTTTTTCTCGAAAACGCATGAGAGCTGCGCTTCATTATAGTAAGAAGAAAAATGGGATAAGAACCCAGTACAACGCACACCAACCAATCAAGTACACGAAACAAGCCGCTCATGCTTCTTCCAAAGTTTTAATTGCCTGAATTTTACACAATATTATAGATGTCGAATTGAATGGCAGCAGATTATCATCTCGCAAAAAAAAAGATTAGTGATTATCAGTGCTTTAGGGCATATTCCATATTTACAAAGAAAGTTTTTAATTTGTTCATAATCAATACCCTACAGTACTGTCACATGATAGCCAATGACACTAAAATACTCTTCTAAGAAACACCATGGGGCGGCTCACAGATTGGAGAAGCCATACAACCCAGTTAGAACAAGTTGGTCAACTCTTCCACAGTTCAAGCTTTAATTGAAGCATCAGATTTTAAAAATGCACTTACCTAGCAGCTAAGATGATTCTCTCCAATTTCTTATATATCCCACAGAATCAAAGTTGCTATGGGTTAGATTTTGATTTGACTTGAACTCTAATCTCTACTTCTCAATCTATTTAAATCAACTCATTAGGAACAAAGCACACTCCCATTGTACTCACTTACCAACTCCAGCAGCCATGGGGCAGGCTAGGGCTCACCTCCTAGCCTCCCTGGTTGCTGTATACCTCATACTGGCCATCTCCCATGTCGCTGGCAACATAGCCAATGAAATTGATAGAATGTGGGGCAACTCAAAGGTGGTTACAGACAGCGATGGCCAGCAGGCAATCGCATTGACTCTAGACCGCCACAGTAGTTCTGCAATGCGCTCAAAAAACACATACCGCTTTTGCCGGATCGACATTGATATCAAGCTTGTACCTGGGAACTCCGCTGGCACAGTGACCACATTTTATGTAAGTGATCAAATGATGAACAGATTACCGTTCAAGCTGCTTGTTGATTCTTTAGACTAACCACCTTGCATGTTGGGAACAGATGATATCAGAGGGATCATGGCAGAACCATGATGAGATTGACCTTGAGTTCTTGGGGAACAGCTCCGGCCAGCCCTACACCTTGCACACAAATATGTACGCCAGTGGGAAAGGTGGAAGAGAGAAGCAGTACCGGCTTTGGTTTGATCCAACAACAAGTTACCACACCTACACCATCATCTGGAACAGAGATTGGACCCTGTAAGTTACATTGCTATCGGCGTAAGCTTTCAAGTTTATACATTAGCAGCATTCAGCGGTATGCAGTAAAGGAATTCTAGAAAAAAAAAATTTGCTACATAAGGATGAGTTCTTGTTCAGTCTACTTATTTAAAAAACTTAAGCCTGAATCATATGTTCTGTTGGTCAAATGCAGAATCCTTGTGGATAACAAGGTTATTCGACAGATCAAGAATAAAGATATGTATGGTATCAAGTACCCATATCATCAACCAATGAGGGTATACGCAAGCCTCTGGAACGCTGACGACTGGGCAACACAAGGTGGACGGGTCAAGACTGATTGGTCAAAAGCGCCATTTGCTGCATACTTCAGGAATTACAGGGCTATATCATGTGCCTCATTATTCCAGAGCTCCTCACTGTGTGGTGAGGGTTCAACTAATCCTATCGGTTGGCTCAACCAGGAGCTGGACGACACACGAAAACAGCAACTCAAGGAGGTGGATGATAATTACAAGATCTATGACTATTGCACTGACAAAAAGAGATTCAAAAATGGGTTCCCCCAAGAGTGTGAGGCAGAGAAGTGATTCAGGTAAAAGATAGATAGGGTGAGAGGTGTAACGATGATTCAGCAATTCAGTTCATTATATTAAAGATGAACAGTATTATTAATGTGTTCTCCATTGCATTTTATTACGAATAAAATATAAACAAAATTTGATCACATAGATCCAGATATTAACTGCATATATAAAGTCTGATGCACTACAAAGATGCTGAAGTGAAGCTAAATACATAATAGTGTGGTTCGTGTTCGAGGTATGTATGGTTCATCTCCAGAACATTCTACATGGGAAGAATAATGCCAGCAAAAATGAGAAAGCCAATCAAAACAAACACCTGAAACTGAATGCTTATGAACAAAAAAAAAATGTGGCGTAATATTTTGATTTGTGATATACTGAGGTCAAATTTGTTACCTGGGTCATATCTGGCTTCATGCATATCATCAGTGCTATATGAATCAGTAAAGACAATCTGCATCCTTTCTTTTAGTGCTTCAGTGTAGCACCAAAAATACGAATTTAATTTGTTACCTGGGTCACATCTGGCTAGAACGATCTCAAACCAGTCAGATAGGTTGACAGCTTGAACAAATACTAACAACTCATATTTATGGTGCCTTAAGGCTGAACACTATTTGTGGTGTCTCACAGGTGGTATGAAGCTACAAGGGCTTGGCCTTGGTTTTATTAGTGCGTAGTGTTTTTGTGGTCAGGTCCAGTGAGTGTGTTTTTTCTGGTTGTTGCAACAAGTGTTCCTTTTATTATCTTCCCAACTTTGGTCCAAGTTGGGAGGGTATCATTGTATTGGGCCTTTTTTCTTCTCTTAATACAAAGATGCGCAGCTCTCCTGCGTATTCATGAAAAAAAAATACTAACAAAACCTCGTCATTATCCTATCGATCACATTTTGTTGTCAATATAACAGACACAATGTAATCACCTGCCATTGGTAGCATATTAGTATTGAGCTCATTAGTACTAGGGGTCTTGGGACAATGTGTTACAGTAAATACAGTAGCCCAATCTAATAATGTGGCAATGGTTACTGTAGCAGCATCTAGTGTTAGGGCGTCTCTCTCACACCATCTCGGGGACGAAGAGCTTTTCACAACTGTCATGAAACTCTAATCAGGACTAAATTTAACTCTTTCATTACTTTGATCCCCCGTGGAATGGAGTTCATAGGTTCCTTTGTGTGCGGGGTTATCTACTTGAAGTCTTTAATTCCCGAGATACTAACTGTTATGGGCCAAACCTGGCCCAAGGCCCAGCTGGTGCCCAGCCAGGTATTGTTCACGCCCATGAGCAGTACTGCGGCTACTGTAGCAGCAGGTCTACAATAGAATTCTTGTCAATTAAGTTAGATAAGATTAGATCTAGAACTTTCCATATTGTAATAGATTACTTAGGGGTCAAGTTGTACCCTCTCTATAAAGATAGACAGTCTATCAATAAAGGACAAACAAGAATAAAGGGGTTAAACCCTAATATCTCTCTCTCTCTTCCACTTTTATAGTATACATCCTAAATAAAGAACTTTTGCTACAAAGTATCGATGCTTAATCATGAATGAATGAATGAAGCAAATCTTACGGCAATACATTTAACGATGCATAGTTTATTGGTAGGAAAAGGATGGCATCTACGAGGTCAAATCCTACAAATAAGTAAACAATTTAATAACTGCGGTGTCGAAAATTGTAGCATAGAAAAAATCAAAGAACTTCATTCGATGACTTCCATGCTTGAGTGTTTCCATGCATTACGCATAACCATTCTTAATAATAAAGAGTGCGTACCTTCAGGAATAAGGTAAACAAGAATCGAACCACACCAGTTTTCGAGCTCTTTCTTTATAGTATTTTTCCCTCTTCTCAGCTTTTGTTGTACACAGCACAGCAAACAATTGCCGTTTACAGACACATATGTGGCATACATCAGGATGGAAAAGGTGTTGTCAGCATAGATGTTAAGGTGTAGTTTCGCATTTATATATGTAGCGTACATTGCTGAAAAATATATATATGTATGATTCATCTGCCTCGTGCGCTGAAAAAATTAATGTCAATCAGTAGTAACTATTGTATCATGGAATGCAAAACCAGAAATGAAGATGATCATATTGACAAACAATGCCCTGTAGAACTAGAATGCTGAAGCAAAACGAAATGATTTTTTTCAGGTGGTATTAAGAAAAATAACCATGTTAACTTTAGAGAAAGTCACCCACCGATTTTCCTTGCAGCAACCAAACCGAATTTTGTATGACTCTAAAACTTTCCTGGGATCCATGTCCTTCCTTATTCGAGAAAAAAACAATGTATTTCCTCAGTAACCTCCCAATGATTGCAGCCAATGTACCCAGAAGGGAATTGTGCGGCGTCGATGCTGTAGCATTGGGTCTGAACATTCAGCTGCATGTTTCATTATTAATCAAAAGCTCAAAGTGGGTAGCACCGGTGCCCAGTAATAAGGTCTGATGCCATGTAGAATCAGTGCCACAATTATTTTCAACCCTATCCCCCAACCCCCCTCATGCACTCATCACCCTGTTGAAATATCAATACATAATATTTCAGATAATCTGCAAACGAGCCTGATCATTGACTGCATAAGCATCATTCCCATCAAAGATCAGGAAGACATTCTTCCCTGTTGAACCAGCAGGTGAGCTGCCTGTCATTATATTGAGTAAAACATACAAAAGTGACACCCCACACAACTCCATACAAACACACCAGATAACAAACTCACACAACATGTGCCCTGGAAGGCACAAAGGCAAAAGGTCATGCAGACATTTGACAGGGATTTCAACATATTATGGAACTAATCTACAGCTTACTAGAAAGTTAATAACCAGTACACCATCAAACAATGCCAAACATATAAGATACGCAAATAGAATTATGCACTTTATCAGGTGAATATCATAGGCCGGGTGTGGTTAAAGCAGATTGTAATACATCTTCCAGGTATTTTTCTGCAGCAGCATACTGCCTCTTTTTGTCCTCTATAGCTAGTGCCGCAAGAGCTTTATCCTGTTTAGAATATAGCCAAAGAGCTCAAGAATAAGCACAGATTTACAGGAGGGGGAAAAGAATGAAATAGAAGGCAAGAGGCATACTGGAGGTAGATCTTGGTAGCTTCTCAATGTGTCAGCGATGGGTTTTGTCTTCCTCTCCAGATCCTTCTTATGCTCCGCCATTTCCATCAACACACCATGATTGATTTCTGGTGTATAACCCACTCGATTAAGCATTGCCTGGTAAAGCAAAGAAGAAGAATCTAACGTGTGAAGTAGATTTTTAAACTTAGTCTATGAAATGGCATATAGCTAGAAACAGCAAGGCTAATATGATAATATTGATTGGACAACTTAATTCGCTGCAAAATAACAAAGTACCAAAAACAGGAAATAAATGAACATAATAACATGATCAGATCAAATTCTACAGGTTAGTTGGATGAATCATTATTCAGAAGCCTTTATAGAACAAAAATAAAATTTATTTGCCTATCTAAGAAGCCAGTTAATGATATACATGATCCTTTTAAACCATCCATCTCATATATGCAAGAAAAGATTGAAGGTATTTCAGTATATAATAATGCATGAGGGTCATGTTCATAAGACGGGTAGTAAAATTATTGGCCACGCAGCACTTCATTAAACCTTTATAAAGACATTTCTTATTAAAAGATTGAAATAGGCTTCATGCCATTTAAAATTTTAAGAGACATATTTTGTGCAAGCAAGTTGAAGAAATATAATTGGATAACAAAATAAGCATGGGTGCATTATAGATGAGGTAAATATCATGTCAGGAGTCTGTTCTGTGATCAAGAGGAAGAAACTATCCAACATATTCTCACGACAAGTGTGTTTGCACGGCAGTCCTGGTTTCAGGTTTTCAGCACATGGTTGAGTTAAAGCGGGGTTTGAGGAATGATCATCATCTATGGTGTCTAGCTGGAGCTAAAAAACTCCAGGAGTTAGGTCTTGGTGGAGTGGTTGCCTAGCTATCTTATTGGCTGAGGTGCCTAATCTGGTCTAGCCCTCCCCTTGTTTAGTGTTTAGTTTTTTCGTTGTGTTTTTTTGTTGTTAACCTCTCAACTTTGGTCCGGGTTGAGGGGTGAAATGTAATGGACATCCTGTTTTTTCTCTTCTCTTAATACAAAGATACGCAGCTCTCCTGTGAATTCATGAAAAAAAAACATATCAGGAGCTTTTTCAGTTTTTCTCAAATGAAGAAATATGTTGACTGCAATGAATTTGTCGCCACACAAAAAGAGATCGAGCCCAGAACAATGGTAGAGGGGAGATTAGGGGTGGCACCAATTGAGCAAAAGCTTGTCCAACATAATTGAGATGGTCCTCCCCAAAGGCACCAGTGTGTCATGGGATAACAAGACGCCATGATAATATGAAGAGAGGTAGACGAAGACCAAACTTGACATAGGAGAGTTTGCGAAGAGAAACATGAAAAACTAGCAATGCAGGTGCTAGAACCTTGAATTTTTTGGCTTTCCCCTTTTTACCATAACCCTTTGACTCCCTTTTTCTCTTTTGTGTATTTTTATTTTTGTTGGTCCTTGTGGGTTTCATTTCTAGCCTACCCTAACTCTCTTGGGATTAAAGGCTTTGCTGTTCTTATTGTTATCGCTTGGTTGTTGTTGTTGTTGAGAATATGTTGGCTGCACTAGTTTGGTGCAAATTCAGTTTCATAATTGCACTTCATCTTTGTGGTGGCTATCCTTGGGTCTCATCTATAATCTAGCTGCCCCAACATGCTTGAGTCTAAAAGGCTTTGTATAACCATATTGAAATACTGACCTACCTATGGGCTAAGGCCTTGTTGTACAACCGCTTACTAACCTACAACTAATACAGGAAATTTATAGCTCATTTGAACAATATACCCTTGTTTGAAACGAAAACTGAAAATTATAAACACTAATTTTTTAGGGATCAAAAACAAGAAATGAAGCCTATGCATTGCATGCTACTAAACAGAAAATCAGTCACCTTATAATTTGAGACTTGAAGGATATATTGTCGCTCCTTTGAGTCCATCATGACAAGCTTTGTCTGCCAATCTGTCAATTGCTCCGCCTGTTGCTTCTCAACATCATTTTTGAATTTTTCCAACATCCTAGAAATGATTAAGTATTTATCATATGTAACCCAGGAATCCAGGTGGCAGTTATTAGTGAACACTCATTTAGTTAAACAATAATTGAATGGTTTTCTGCTCACTTCTTGAGTTCAGTAAGCTTGGTTATGGCCTTCCTTGTGTAATCGAGGAGTGCCTTTGATTCCTTATGCACTTTGTCCCTCTTCTCCTCAACCTCTGCACGCCTTAGAGATAAGTCTGCACTGGCCACCACAAAACTGCATAACAACTATTTTAGAGATCAATTAAAAACTACGATATACAACGGAGAATTATCAAGATAGCCTCATGATATCTGTTGGCTTCCTAACAGTGGAGGGGATGTAAAATCAAGAAAATTTTCTATTTCTAGTGCCTACAATATGAGGATGCAGTTTCATGGGTCAGTCCATCTAACTGTTTCCTTAGACTTGCAACAAAAGATATTAAACTCAGTTCATGTGTGGATTTTACTATTTGGCCAAAACCAACAGTGGTAGCTACAAAAGGCAGTCTGCCTACGTAATTGTTTGTGCATGCTTGCAACTAGGCATGTTAAATCTAGTTTCAGCAAGTAACATAACCTCCAGTCATATCCTTATAATCTAGTTTATCCCATGTATTTGTGGCTATTGGAGATATGGATAACTCATCCCAACTCATACAACAATGACAATAATAGCAACTCCCTTGTAATGTATATACACAATAGGTCTCATAAGTGTGGCACATATCCGTCCGATAACTCCATGCTCAAGGAGAAGATAAAACGAAAATTCAGAACCCTAGACTAGAGTGGTCCGTGAACCTGCTCATTTCGGTGTCACGGATGGCGAGGAAGTTAGCCACAGAAGCCACAGCGCGCGCCGCCACAGCTGCCGCCGGAGGGAGCGCGTCCCGCGCAAGCCCCGCCCGCTCGAGCGCCTCACGCAGGCGCGCCGCCTCGGCTCGGTACTCCGCGGCCTGCGCGCGCAGCCCCGCGGCCGCGATCCCGGCGGCCCGGGACCGCGCCTGCGACGCGGCCGCGAGGGTGCGGAGGTATGCCACCCCGCGAGGCGTTGGATCGGGGCCCAAGGACAGCTCCGCGGCCGTTCCGCCTCCGCGCCCTCCCGCTCCGGCCCCGCCCCCGGCCTCCGCGGCGAGAGAGGCCAGCCACGCGTTGACCTCAGCGACGGCCGCGGAGGAGGAGGCGGACGCGGGCGCTGGGGCGGCGGTGTCCAGGTGCTCGGCGGCGTGATCCATCGCGGGGCGAAGCTGGTGGGTCAGTCAGTGGGTGGCCGGCGACACGAAGTGGTGTTTTGAAATGGAACGGCGTTCTTTTTGGGTCGGGTTTCCCCGGGAACCATCAATATCATGGGGGCCTCACGTCGTCACTTCGCCCACGCCCATCATCTCGACGTTACACTTGAGTCTCGCCCATATGGTTCGTCTGGCCCGTTAGCATTTAAAGTTGGCCTAGTTAGCGTCTGGGTCGATCCATGTAGCATGTACGGCTCGGCCCAGATGACGAACAATGAAACAAGTGGAGCCTGGTATTTTTCTTCATTTCAAATACTGCATTGTTTTCATTGCATTCGTTTTTTCCCTATTATTTTTTAGTAATTCTTTTTAATCTATTTCTTATGGAACTTTTATTAATGGGGTTAATCTGCATGACGGGTGCTCCTCTCCAGTGGTGATAGAGATTGGTCTTCACTAAAGTACTACATATCAAGATGTAAGCGGGACGGATAGCGAACGGCTCGTAAGCCACGAAGCTAACCGTAAAGTATTTTGACGGGTTTTATGAAAACTCGTAGCCCACAAACTTTAAAAGTATAAAATTTGCGGACGACCGCGAATAAATTCGTGGAAAACTATTAAACCCGCATATGTATAAAGTTACGATTCGACACATGATTATTATAGCTAGATATATAAATATATGCATACCAATAACAAGTGCCCGTAAATTATTATGACTATGTTAACATACGAGTCACCTATCAATATAATCTATATTAGTCTATTTGTAATAAATAGTAGTTGACTATATGCGGATTTTTCGAGCTTATGCGGTTTTTCCGCTTGGTCCCCTAGATTTAGTGGGTTTATCTACTAAGCGGATTGATTATAGCGGCTTTTGTGGGTTTCTTCGCAGAGTGAACTTATGGATCGGGAAAACCCAGTCTCACTTGCACCATGAACTACTTATATCAAAGTTATGTTGCCCTATGTTGTCCAAGAGCTTGTGAGCTCAGACGGGCTATGCATGGACACTCGATGTTGTCGTCTGAGGAATAGTTCAGAAATACTGAGCCAGACTTGGTTCATGTGTGAAGCGAAAGAGATTATTCGTTTTAATCATGCTAACACATGAATGTAATTAAGTTACATATTTGTTGGCGCAGTTATTTAGATTGTACATACAACTTTCAAGTTATTTTACAAAATGAAAACTTTCTAGTTGGAGCAAATTACCAGCCGCATTTTAACGGCAATATGTAAACGGTTGAAAAAAAAATTCCTTGATCAATAAAGCTCACTGTTTACTTTAAAAATTGGGAATAGTAGGAGCAAAAAAGTAAGAATATATGTTTAAGGCAGCCACCACAGCAGGCACTTCTCTGAGATCACGCCCGCTTCCAATTCCAAGATCGAATAAGAAGGCTGTATATGGGGCCCGTCTGTAAAACGGTCCAATGCGAAGCATGTAAGCTACGGGTGACTTGTCAAATGCTCTCATGTTCAGATTGTCAGGTAAGTCAGCTAATGTGAGAGGGCAGTACAGACAAGCCGGGATCTTACCGTCCGCTGCATTACTACACGTGGGAAAAGAAATTTTTTCTGCTGAACTTCGCTATGGACATCCTCACTGTGGTACTTTTTTCTTTTCTCAAACACTAAGAAAGCTGCTTATTTTTGAACTATACAAACACCCGTCAAGCTCGAACCATAAGGAGAGGGATCACAACAAAAGAACTCTTAAACGAAAAAACTCAGTGCACTAATTCTGTTTATTTTAAATAAAGAGTGTCTAAGGTCAAATTTTGATCAAGTTAATTAGTTTTACGTAGTATCTAGAGCTTCGAACGGATAAAACAAATACATAGACTACCTGTACGAACTAATGGTTTTGCTATTCCTTTCACCAGACTAATACGAAGTAACAAACTAACAACTTCAACAAAAATTTAAGAAAGGACTATTTTATCCTTTCTCCTTACTTTTACTAACTAATGCATATAAATAGAAAAAGACTAATTGTTAATCATTGGTATAAAATAGACCTTTTGTCTGTATATAGAAATTATGCCATAAATATCTACGAATATCTCCTTTTTCTAACTCCTGTGGTCTTAGGGTCGGAGGACATAGAACATAGTGAAAAGATAATATTTGTTTCTCTCTCTATATACATCTTTTATTTTCTTGGTGAAATGCTTTCTATCTAGAAAGAAGGTATTCTCTTCGTATTTTATTTCTCGACATTTTGAACAACTCTGTGGAGATTAGAGAGTGTTAATTGACTGTCCTGCCTTTTCTTTCACGGTTCCACTCATCCAATTACACGCCGCCGCATCACCTCATGTGTCCAGCGTTTTACCTACCGACGCTAATGTCATGCGTTATAATACATGAGAATAAATATGAAAGAACCGTTTCGGTTTATAAAGCGACGTCAACAATTTCTAACATTTTCTGTATTGAGTTGCAGCGTCAAGAAATAAAATACGGAGAACAAGCGTGAACAACATGCACCCGGGAACCTCGGAGCAATGCAGAACCTCGGAGCAACGCAACGGAACCGCAGCGGCCCAAGCCCCAAGCCCAAGCCTGAACCCGACCGGGATGAAAAACCCACGCGCTATTTCACCCTGCCCAGCAAGTCTCAAGTCTCAACACACCACAGGTCCACACCCCACGAGACCAGAGGCCCGACGACGCCGCCCGCGGCGCCACGGGACCTGCGAGGCTGCCCGGAGGCGAGGGAGCGCGCCACCACCACCACCTAGGCTCGATCGAAGGGCAAGGCGCTCGCCTCGTCGGCGAGGAGGAAGGCAGCGCTCCTGATGACGGCATGGTGGCGGAAGAAGGTCGTCCCCCGCGCGCGCCGGGCGTGGGCCGCCGTCTCCCGTCGCCTCCATGCGCGCAAGCCAGGTCAGCTCCCCACCCGTCCTCCCACTCCCTCCTCTAATCCGGATGCATTTTTTTTCTTTCTTCATCTCGGGTGCTCCGTGCTCGCTCTCCCATGGAAGAAACACCCAAGTGACCAGAGGATTGTTTGCCCCCCGGTCGCGTCGCGTGCGATCAATCCTGCGCCGGAAACGGAAGATTATTCCCATTTCCGCGCTTCCGTTCCTTGGCCGACCTGCGGTTGGTTCCGTGTTCCTTTCCTCCCCACTACGCCTCTGTCGACTGAATCGAAACCGTTTCTGCTCGCTGTTTCGGTCGGCGACAAATTTCGCGGAGGAAAATTTGTGTGCCCTGTTCCGCGTCCACGCGTTCTTCTGTTCCGTTCCATGAAGGGAAACGAACACGCACGCACACGGAAGCAAATTATAATACTTTCAAAAGATGGATGATCTCCATTGATCTGCTACGAGAATATATGCTCTTTTCCTCACAGGAAAAAGGAACATATGCTCTGTTTTTTATGGACTAGGTAAAGATTTTTTTTTCCTTCGCTCTTCTTTATCTTTTTTTTTCCATAAACAAATGGAGCAATCAAATTTTCTATGCAAGATGGAATCCCAAATCTCTGTGGCCAAGCACAACCATTTCTGTGAAACATGCCACCACATGCTCCGGGCACCGTAGCTGGGAAGCACGCGCATCCTCTGCTCTGCAGGGCACCGATCCGTGCTCGCAAGTGCAAATGCAATTGGACCCGAGCAAAGCACGGTTCCCGTTGTTGCGTTCGGATATTGTTACGGTTACGGCTCATTAAACGCATTTGCATTGCCTGCGAAAATCTTCCGCGATCCCGGCTTCAATGGGCTGCGTGGCGTGGCGTGGCGTGGCGTCACGAGGCTTTCCTTTTCTTCGCTCGCAGTCGCAGCGCAGCCTCGCAGGTCATCGCCCACATGTTGACGTGACCGCACCGCAGAGCAGATGCATTTGCCTGCAGCAGTCAGCACCACTGCATGAGCACGGCCATTGACCTGGGTAAGGGAGGTCGGCCCGGGTCACGTACACGTGGGCCCTCGCTCGTTTGTGGTTGTGGATCCCATGTCAACGTGATCGTGTGAATGCTGCTGATATCTGCCCACGTTGCACGCCTTGAATGCCATTGATACGTTTAGAGCGTACTGAATGCTTTCGATGCAGAGTCATGGTCAGACCGAGGACTGTAACAGTGAGAAACGCCCTTTTTTGCATGATGGCCTAAACAGTAGACAAAGCGCTCAAATACTAGTGAACATAGTCTTGGCTGTTTTTTTTTTTTAATTGGACTTCCAAATGAACGACAATTTGAAGATAGGGAGTTGTAAAGAGTATAAGGTACTAGGCAATATTTTTCTCAAGATCTATTTGCGTTGTTTTTTTTTATCTGAAGAGTTAGGTTATGTCTCTTCGATAATTTATTTTTCTTTTTTTTTTCTCGAATACGAAGGAGATCTTCGTATCATTGCATTAATAGAGGAAGAAAGCAGTACAAAAACACACTCCCACCAAAAAGGAAAACAATTACCTTCGTGCCTTTTTAAACAATCAGACGAGACACTTGACCTCAAAACTATCAAACAAACATGCTACACTTGACTAGGCTCAGTTAGCGACGCAAGTCCTTTGGCCCCAGCTAAACGCCAAAGCCGAGCCTCATCCTCCACCAGTGTAAGAGCTGTAGTAGGGCACGGAGAGAGACCGTTAAAGACACAATAATTACGATGTCGCCTCGTCCACGCGCCCAGAATTATGATAGAGTTCAATCCATTTCTTGATGAGTTTCCCACTGAACAGACAGCTCGGATCCACCATTCATCAAAGATTGTTTCTGAAGGTTGTGGTGCAATGGCCGATAACCCAACATGCCACAGGAGAGAAAACCATACTTGGCGTGCAAACACACAGGAAAGAAGCAGATGATTAATTTTCTTTTCTTCTTGGTCACAAAGAGGGCATCGTGCTGAGTGGGGAGGATTAAGCTTAGCCAACATGTCAGCTGTCCAGCACCGATTATGAGCGACTAACCACGTGAAGAATTGGCACTTAGGTGGTGCCAAGTCTTCCAAATGCGCTCCCATGGATGTCTCTTCGATAAATGTAGTAGACTAGCCAAATTCTTGTTTGCAAAACATAATCTCTTGTACAAGTATCTAAAATGTGTTATGAAGAGTATAGTCAGTATGACTTGTGCTGTTCTCTAGCTTTGGTGGACCAATGAACTTTTGATCTTTATTTGGAGAGGTCCTCTGTCCCACCATCCATTGGCCTTGGCCATCCTTTCAGATTTGGGTCATCAGAATTCACCGTTGGGTCTTTCAGAAAAAAATGAACGTTGGTAATTTATTACACCCTTTTTTTTCAGCGAGGGGCTAACATAAGGGGAAAGAATGTTTATCCTTATGTAAAAGCAAGTACAAAAGTATAAGCTCGATATTCCACTCCCCCTCTTGTTTCCTCTCCACATTTACTTTTACTTGGTCATTTAGTATGATCATTATTTTCTTTTATTGAGCTCAAGTTTGGCCGTTGAAGTGTTAATGAAGATCAGAAACTTTGACCGAAATTATGCCAAGTCAACTGCTTTATTTATCAAAATCCTAGTACTTCGTTTCTTTTGTAGGTCTTTCTGTTCAAGTGTTCAGTCCTCATGTGTGCCGCCTGCTGATTTGTGATCTTGTTGATACTAGTTTAAATTTATTTACTTATACATGTCTTCTATTCAGCAGCACCAAAAATACACTTCAATAATTGCAGCATGTCTACAATGCATTTTTAATTCATATAATATGTAACAAAACTAGCGAACTTGATGTCTTAGCCTTTGAATTTAGTTAAGTTTGTTTAGAACTGTTGATCACGTGAATTCACAGGCAGAGTACAATCCCCATGGCCCAAAACAATATATGGCTTCATGCCTCTTTGTTGGCCTTGGCTGCTGGTTTTTGTATAAATTTGTACCGATGATGCCTTTCACACTTGGTTAGAAATAAAGGAAATGCATGTGCCCACTGTATATCATGTAATGTAATGAATGCTCCTTCACAATCTTAATAATTCACTGGCTGCATCAATTGTGGGAAACAGAAGTATCCCTGCAGGAATTTGCACACAAATAATTATCTTCTCTGGCCAAGATGCAACTGACAAGCTTTCATCTGAAACATCATGTGCAGGGAGTCGTGGCATCCTGAAGCTCCACGACGACGTACAGAGCTGCGGGTACAAGGACGTCCAGGTCATGTTCGACATGATCACCTCTGAGCTCGAGGCGGCGTCACAGGCCGCCCAGAAGCAGATGCCATCGCCGAGTAAAGGGGCGGCGGTGCCGAGCCTGCCATCTGCGTGGCCCGGCCGCTCGTCGACTATCGCCGCAGCGCCACCGCCGGCACAATAGAGCATGTCCAGCTCATGAAGTGAAATACTCCGTCTATCAGTGGTAGTATTCTCAAAGTCGTTTATACCAGTAATCGTCCCCCTGCCTTTCTGTCTGCCAAAAGAGCGAAAAACGGCAGCAACAACAATAAGAGGTGGAGAGAGGGCGCCTCAGAGGAAACATATGTGCCGTGGGCCTTTTGGGCGTCTGTACATAGAGTAATATGAACTGGTGCTGTATGTGTTTTTCGCCAGCCGGGGAGCAGAAGGAGCAAGAGGGGTTTCAGTTTTCAGATATATCTGCTTTGCCTCAAAAGTCCCTTAGAAAGTATTCCCTCCGTTTTTCTTTTTTGTCGCTGTTGATATTGACTATTCGTCTTATTCAAAAAAAAATGAAAAATATCAAATGTTTTTTTATGATTTGATCTAGTATTGAAGGTTTTTGAATCCTAATTTTTAATATTACATATTTTAATTAATTTTTTAAATCAAACAAGTGGTCAAATTTCGTTCTTTTTTACGTGTTGTCGTTGATTTTGTCTGAAACCTTTAATCGTTTGTCTTATAAAAAAAATAGTTCAAATATATAAAATTAAAAATTAATATTAAAAAACTTTAGCAATGAATTAAATCTTAATAAAATATTTAATATTTTATATATTTTTTAATAAGACGAATCAAAGTCAACAGCGATTAAAAAAAAAAGAATGGAAAGAGTAATGAGCTAAAAGTTAAAAGCGTGAAAATTTCGTCAAAAATCATACTTTGACGACACAATGTTTAAAAAAATTACATTAATATTATAGACGTACACAAAAAAATTAACCTTCAACGTTGATATTGATACCATACCTTGTGTGATATATACAGCCTTGAAGCTCAAATGGTAAAGTCAATCCATCGTTCCAGAAATTACCCTAGCTTTGGCTTCTCAGGCTACGCGAAATTTTGGCATGGCGACTTGGCGATCCAGCTGCCTGGTCGGAGGATGTAGGAAGGCCTGCATCGGAGTTGGGCTATCAGCTACCACCAATCTTGGCATGGACATCAGCATAGAGGACTGATGAGGCTAGAATATGTTGGGAAATAGTTTCAACTTGCCTGGATTTGATTTGAAAAGGAATCGAGTTGAATTCAGAAGGGAAAGGGTTTAAAAACTCACGGTAAATCAAATAAATCCAAGAAACCCAATGGGACAACCATAGAGCATTTATTCATTTTATTTATAGAAAGTTTTAAATTTTCATACCACAATCTAATTAAGTATGGATTTTGAAGGCCCTGTAAGTGTGTCTAAACTCTATCGATTTGACCATTGAAAAATTTTAAAGAAGGGCTGAACGAAGTTAGGGATGTTATCGACTCTTACTGATCACTCCTACCGAGTCTCTAGTCCATTTCCTTTTGACTAAGATGAATGATTGAAATAATATGTAAATAAAAATAAGGGAAAATTAGCTTAATGGCACGGCTCGTATGTGTATTATGCTATTGAACAAACTTCATTTGGAAATTAACTACAAGACACAGAGAATTAATGATCTTGATCTAGGACACTATAATGCAAGATCATGTGAACGTTTTTATCTCAGTACATCATATCGCTGATTCTTAATGTTATGGGACGAATTTCAAAATGATATTCAACAATAAAATACACAAACGAGTCTAGAACAAATTTCCATAAAAAAAATTCGTGAGAGGAGGCATGCAAATGCAACTATGCATATGCATGCGACTCTGGAAGCACTATCCCGTTTAATTTGTGTTTTCAGACGACGTGGCAGCGACGCCTTGTGCGCCGTCCAACCACTACTACCCTACCCTCCTCCATCCATCGCAGAAGGGTGGGGCCACGGGGCCGCTGCGCTTGTAATTCCGGTCCCACATGTCAGCAGGGGTGCCCTTCCGCGCCGCCGCTTGCCCTATATCGCGGCCTTCGTTGTTATTCGCTTCGCGTCTCATCGGACGGCGGAGGTCGGTCTCTCACGCCCGCTGCAGGGGGGCGCGGGACCCACCGCCTCTCCTCTTCTCTCTGTAGACTCTGTTTCTGTTTGCGACCCCTGTTTCCTTCTCTTGTGATGGTGGCGGCCCATCGCCCATCGGAAGCCATCTCTCTCTCTCTCTCTCTCTCTCTCTCTCTCTCTCTCTCTCTCTCTCTCTTTCTTCCCACTCTCTAAATTGCGCGGAATTGCTTCGTCTCTCTCGTGAGCGGCGCCGGAAGGAAGTGGCGCCGGCGAGGCGTGACGAGAAGGCACGGCGCGACGCGGAAAGGTAATAGGCGGTGTTTCTATCCCCTCATTTCCTCCCCGCTCCTGCTACTCCTTCAATAGACGAGTGTGCCTGGAGATCAACGACGGACGGACGGACGGCGCTGCGTTCCTTGTTTCACCGTCGTCCCGCACCGATCGTACGTCCGTCCTCTCGTCGCGTTAAATCGCGATCTCCCCGAAATCCGCCGCCATCATCTGCCACTCAGTCGTCCATGCGTTTTGTCATCTGCTCCAGCGACTTGCCGTAGAAACGACGACGCGAGCATTTTGTATTGATCGGTGCGATCGAGATAATTAATCCCAGTGCCTTTTTCTCCTTGTTCGTTTCGCTCACGCGATTCCTTCGGACGGGATGGTGCCGAATTCGGGGGCGGACATTTCGATTCGGGCCGTTTTGACCTCTTTGTTCGTCGTCCCGGTCGTATTATATACTTTGCAAATTGGGGGAGGAGGAGGAGAGGAGAGCCGATCGTCCACATTTTCTCGCATGTGAGAGGTAATAATCCTTTCAGTTTCAGGTATTGATGATATCTTCAAACTCCGGGAGTTTTGGTTCCGTGCTTTCGTGTTTTTTTTTCCCCTGCTAGCTTTACGTACCTCCGTTTTCTTAAATGTTGTTTGAAACTTTTGGCGAGTCCTTTTTTTTTTCTTTTTTTCCAAATAAACATCCCTCATTGCGACCCTGGAAGTGGAATTCCCTGGTTTTGAATTTTCCTTTGACACTGGAATATATTTGTCTAAACCTTGCACTCCTGCATTTGCCTCTTCGTTTACTCATTGATCATCATGTTTAAGGTCCGGAAATATAAATACCATACATGTTTTGGGACATATAGGCACCAAGTACTTTACTGTCGGACAATGTCTCGATTGTTGACCTCGAGTGGCTTGGCGTGCTAGTGGGGGTATAAGTGGATTCGCCTTTCAGCAAAGGCAATAATGTCAGCTACAAAGGGGTAGGGGTAGTACCAGGCTACGAGTAACTTTCCCTCTGTGATCCTCCCATAAGCTTGACGGTTGTAGCAAGCACCTCAGCACCTAATCTACCTGTGGGGGAGCTAGTTTTGGAGTAGGATTTTTACCTAACTGAAGATAAATTCAACATGCTGTCTGATTACTAGGCTATGTTTTCGCAATCTCTACGTGACGAGGTCGACATCGATGTGGTTGTGATGTCATGGTGTGTCTGTTCAAATTTTGTCAGGGCTTATGTTGTTCCTGCAAGCAAAATTTTGCATGTACTGGTCAATGGTTACAATCGTCCGTGTGTCAAAGTCCTATATGTGAGAGTGAGACCTGCACCCTCTGATACCTTATTTGGGGTTATACCTTTTTTGTCCAGTCACATATTCTCTGAGTTTGTTAAGGTATATCTTCCTTCCTTCCTTCTCGTTTGGTTCATACCACCCATTCTTATGTGTATGCCTAGTAGGTTCAAGCTACGTCAGAGTTTATCTTCTTTTGCATTGACAGATTACAGATGTTTGATTTGTATCTGTGTTATTCTGAGTGCCCATTGCCCTGTCCAGCATATAGATTTAGATGTAATATACATTTCTTCAAAATGGTTTTTTTAATTATGATTTGGGTGACTTACAATAAGCAGTGTCTGAACTTCTTGTTTCAGTTGAATAGCTGATATGGATGAAGCCATGGGAAGGCGAACAGTTGGTGGCCTTCTTGTCACAAAAGCAGGCTCAATTCTTGTTTTCAGAGAGGAAAGCCCACGTAACAAGGCTACTTCTTGCACACGCCTTGGATATAGCAATAAGCTTTTCCCTAACAAAGATCAGACGACGCCCAGGAGAGCAAAGGAAGCGGCAACTCCTCAGAGATCACCAGTTCTAAGGAAGTCCAACAGAACGTCCCCTCAAGGAGTAAATGCTTGTAATGGAGCCACCAGCAGGAATTCAGCATGTACTTCTGGTGCCACGAACAATGGACCAAGACGAAGAGAAAATGCTGGAGGGGATCTGCTGGCTCGAGAAAGGGTCAATACTTCCAGGAAGCCCTTGTCGAGTGGGGGAAGTAGTCCTTATCCATTATCACTAAACACATCAATTGCTGGTTCCTCGGGCAACAGTCAGTCGATTTCAAGGTCGCTGCGTCGGACAGCTTCAAGTATGAGAAGGGATGGAGACAGGAATGGTGAATCCCCAAGAATGTTCAGACATAGAAGAAGACTTCAAGGAGGGCTAGTATCTTCTATGGAGGACAGCTTGGATGATCCCAATGAATACTGGCGCTTCGATATGAATGGGAGTGAAGAGGTACGTCTTTCTGTAGATATACTCATAAAAAAATTACTGATCCACCTCGTGCCATGTACCTTTGTAGGGTGTATAAGTAATATAGTTGGAACATGGGACATTCATAAAGCATGTATTGGATGGGTTAACTCACAGTGACCATAGTACGGTTTAGTGGTGCCAACATGGGATTCACATTTGCATTTTTGCCCCTCTTAAAAGTGGTAGTATTTGATCATTTGACACTTGGTCCACATGTCATTGACTCAGTGGGCCCTATTTTCTGTTACCAACCATAGTCATACTTCATTTTTTACATATTGATACGGATGTAACTCTCATTAAGTGAACCCTGTCATCTTCATTCCTTCATTCGCCTCTTTTGGTGTATGTTAATTCACCTGAATGATTGAAGTGATTTATTGAACAAAGCAAATTTGGTGGGCTTCCATTTGTTGGGTAATCTGATGGCAATCTATATTGCCAGTATTGTTATTCTCATAAATTCATTATGTCTTTCAGGCTGAAGATTATTATGTCTTAAGTGATCGGCATAGGGGAATGAGAATGGACATTGATGACATGTCTTATGAGGTAAATTATTCTTCAATTAACAGCCTTTTTACTGAAATATATCAGTATGTGTAAACATTCTCGTCAAGCATCTTCTATTAGGGATATTTTCATTTTCTTTTGTTTGTTGATCAGCATACTACATTGCATTACAGGAATTACTTGCTCTTGGCGAGAGAATTGGTACCGTAAGCACTGGCCTTTCAGATGGTGCACTATCCGAATGTCTGAATAGATGCCGCTACGTACCCCCAACATCAAGCAGCCATGAAGATGCCGACATCAAATGCGTCATATGTCAGGTATGCTCATTCATTTCTGAAAAGGTTTCCACTATTTGGGACTACCTTGTTCTTACAACACTATTGTCCCAGGACACTTGTCTTACTGTAACAATTGTTTGTACACATCTATAATCATATTAACGCCATATGCATACATCACTGGAATATCATATTTAGATCATTGAAACGAAAAATGTTGGGTTATTTATCCCACTGCCACCTGTATAACATAATGGTCATTTTACCACTGCTCTTCATTAGCATGTGTCTTAGAAATCATTTATGGAAACTGAAGTTTAATTTTCAACATGGAAATGAATTATGGTCAAATAATGTACCGTGTTTCATATAAACCTATTTGAACAAGCATTTTAACATGTAATGCAGATGGAAAATGCTTCACGGACAAACAGTTGTCCAATTTTTCCAAGTGTTTTGTCCCATTGATTGAGATATGAATGACAACTCAAGTTACACAGATGGAAAATAAGTACCTTGTGTTGCGCAAACCTATTTGAGTAAGCATTTCACCATGTAATACCGATGAAAATGCTTCAAGTACGACCCATTTATTCTATTCTATTTATCTGATGTGTTGCGCTCCCCTATTTGAATAAGCATTTTACAATGTAATACAGATGAAGTACGACCCATTTACCAATTGTTTTGGTCCCTTTAATATGATTCAAGTGATTTTAGCCATTAGATCAAACAAGCAACAACGTTCTTTGTGCTATGCAAAATCATAAAGGATCGATTTGACATAGTTTACAAAAGACGATAACACACATGTCTTATTTTCATTCTTTGTTTCCTGCCTTTCTCCAGGAGGAGTATTTATCTGATGTGGAGGTGGCCAAGATGGTATGCAAGCATTACTACCATATCACCTGCATCCAAGAGTGGCTTCGCCAGAAGAACTGGTGCCCAATCTGCAAATCGGTGGCTTCTACAACCAACTCACAGTGTTCTTGACAGAGGAAAGAAACTATACAGATTCATTATGTTTACATAGTACTTATTTTTCTATAGAGAATTATTCATTAGAATAACATAACGTCCTTGATTTCCTTCACTCCACACTGCAACAAGAACAGGCGAAAAGAAGCATGAAAGTAAGCCCTATAAGGAAAAGATTTTGTCCACTGTAGAACTATAGAAGACAGTTACGTCCCACCTCAAATTATTTTAGTCTTATATAGAATCGTGAAATATTCTTTTTCAATACTGAAACTTCTGGTTGTGCTATACTTTGCACATATATATGCTTTTGTTGCTTCCCGTGGTGTTTAGCTTACTCCATTGATCTTTAGTTGTTATTGTTACAACGCCTTTTTGGTTTAAAAATGAACTAAACTTGTTGTCGTAATATCATCCATAAAAAATCAGAGCGAATATTTTGCAAAATGATTATGTTTCTTTGTTATGTAGTATAATGGAAAACTAGTTGAATGGTCCGTACATTAATAAGCATTTTAGGGTAAAACCTCTGTACTTTTGCAATTGTGTGCAATGCCTTATTTGATATCTCAAACATGAAAATCTCCTAAATGACATCGAGTTACAATTTTTATCTCTTATATGACATCGATCTTATACTTTAAATAAAAACTTCTAGGAACTTTTGGAATTCCGAATTTCCTAAAACATTTTTGTGGTGGTAGGTGAAATCATATTGTACAAAGGATAGGGATTGCACATGATTGTAAGTACTCCTCCATTTTTCTTTTCTTGACGTTAAGACAAGGAAATTAGTTTTGTTCTTAGTTCATTTTGTTTGTCCTAAACGTCAGGAAAAAAAAATGGAGGAGTACCATTTAGGCCCAGCTGAATTCGACTCTTTTTGAGTAATCGTTGTGAAAAGGCTATATGTATGCGGACTGAAATTGTCGTGGAATTCATAATGGCAAACGATAATTCCAATCGTCAATTTTTGGACCAAACCAGTTTGTTGGATTGATACACTTGCGTATGACTAAAGATACAAAGCCAGATTCCTTTTCAACAATGTATACACGGTACTAGCTGGTGAAAACTAAAACGAATAATGCACGTATTAGAAGAAAATCTTTTGACTCCGTGACTCGATCTTAATTACTACCTAGTGTCACACTGCCAGCCACACCCTCTCTGGAGTCTGGTCCAGGCGCAGTTTTCCTTTTGAACAATCAACCATGTGGTGTGTCCGTCCACGTAAGTGCACCTAAACAGTTGGCTCAGCGCCGAGCGAGAAGACGAGCAGAGAGATCTTGAGCGAGACGAGAGCACAACGTCGACCTCGTGCGCACGATCGAGAGATGGCCGGACCATCGACGCCGCCGTCAGAGGGAAGAGCTGCCCGGAGCGGCGCCGCCGGGGAGACGGCGGTGTGCGTCACCGGCGCCGGCGGGTACATTGCTTCATGGCTCGTGAAGCTCCTCCTCTCTCGCGGCTACTCCGTCCACGGCACCGTCCGCGACGACAGTATGTACTGCTTCTCCGTTCATCGATCTCTCTGCGCAACTGCAGCAACGAACTCCTCCAACTCCAATCCGGTGCAGCAGTGACACACACACAGCGCTCTTCCTTTTGTTTCAGGCGATTGGAAGACCGCTCATCTGAAGCGGTTAGAGAAAGCTTCAGAGAACCTCAAGCTTTTCAAGGCTGACCTGCTTGACTACGAAAGCATGGCGGCTGCTATCGAGGGATGCCAGGGAGTTTTTCATGTGGCCACTCCAGTTCCTTCAGAAACAATAACTGATCCGGAGGCAAGTACTACTACTATTGTTTTTCTTTTTTCTTTTTGGTTCGATTATTTTCTAGAGCACAAATTACAGTTTGCGTATACCGCAACTCTTGAGCTCCTTACTATTAGTTTCTGGACTTCCAAATTAATGCTTCAGTTTTTAGGAGCTTCCTAAAATTTTTTTACATAGACAGTAAGATTAAATTTGCACTAACAAATAAAGTCAAAGGTTTATACAAGTTCTCTAACACCTGAATTTTAACAATTAGAATTGTTTTTGGTTCGATGAATTTCCTAGTTTTATTTTATTCTAGAGTTTATTATGTGTGATGTAACTTTTTTTTTGAATCAATAAAACCCATCGCATGGCATTTCCTAAAAAAGAAAAAGGTTCTTGCTCCTTCCAGCTTTTTTGTCAATGCTTTCTCGCATATCTCTGTTGTACTCTGAATAATGCCACCACAACTTTTAGGCACAAATGCTGGGCCCTGCTGTTAATGGCACCGCAAATGTACTGAAAGCTGCCTTGGCTGCGAATGTTCGTCGAGTGGTCGTTGTTTCATCCATGGTGGCCGTTGAGATCAACCCAAAAGATTGGCCCAAAGACAGGATCAGAGACGAGAATTGCTGGTCGGACAAAGAATTCTGCAGCAATAATGAGGTGGTGATGACTTCCAGTGCCATAAACTAAAAGATACTAAAAGAAATGCCTAACACTAACAAATTATTCGTATACTAAGAAAAAAAAAAACCTCCATATCAAATCATTCCCAAATTTTTTTCACTGCAGAGCTGGTATGCTGTTGCCAAGATCATATCAGAAGAGACAGCGCTTCAATACGGGAAGCAAACCGGGTTGGATGTGGTAACTGTCAACCCAGCTCTGGTTTTTGGCCCCCTGCTGCAGCCAACGCTTAACGCCAGCTGCCAGTTCCTTGTCTACTTCCTGAAAGGTTTCAGCTATCACAAAATCACCTACTAACATATATATGTCCTGCATTAATTCTACATATTTCAAAAAATGTTGTAAAAAGGAAAAGTGCAGATCATTCTCTGTTGTTTCATTTTGTACTAGGTGTAATTAATTTAAATGTTTTTTTTTCAGGAAGGTAGTTTAATTGATTGAACAACGTAGATTAATCCTACTAAACAGTTCCTTTTTGAGCTTATGCAGGCGGTCCTGATCAGATGAGAAACAAGCTCTGGCACATCGTTGATGTCCGTGACACCGCCGACGCTCTGTTGCTGCTCTACGAGGCTCCTGAAGCCTCTGGCAGGCACATTTGCGCACCTCATTTCATCACCGCCCGAGACCTGCTGGACTTGCTGAAGAACATGTACGCTGATGAATATCCTTTCATGAAAAAGTAAAGACTCCTCCTATCCTGCCTGAAACTTCTCTACGATGTTTCAAGTTTTCAGATAACGAAACCACTACATAATTGTCTAACTTTTGACTCAACTGGCTTGTGCAGGGAGAGCATCTGCGACATGGATCACCCAGCTCCGATGACGTCCGAGAAGCTGAAGAAACTGGGTTGGAGTGTCAGGCCGCTCAAGGAAACGATCGCGGATACTGTCGAGTTCTGCAAGCATGCTGGATATCTTGATGAGGTCGAAGGCATGCCCTGCCGTTTTCCTGAACTTTTCAACAAAATCTAGCTCTGCAGGAAGAACTAGCTGTATGGTGTGCCATTTGCACGACTAGAATCTATAATTCTTCTTGTTGTATCTTCACTATTATTTTGACTGAATGTATTCCTTACCTATCGCTTTGATCGCCTATTACCGATTAGTCTCCCAGCTTTCACCTTACCTATCGCTTGTGCCTGCAAAAAAGATTAACAGTATAATAGACCAAGTAAAAATACAATCATCACTATCCTTAGTGGTTTGAAACACCCTCATCAGAGATAACAACTATCAAGCTTAGTCTGAAACACCGTCGAAACCACCGGTGATGGAGTACGATCTCCGTTTTTTGAAACTGTTGATGCCTTGAAATCATATTTGACAATTGATTTTATTAAAAAATTCAAACTTGTAAGACTATGAGTCGTTTTTCAAATACATCTACTCTAATAATAAAGCAAAATTATAATGAAATGTATGATATTTATCATAATTTGTTAAATAAGAATGGTCAAAGATAACGTTAACAGCTACAGTTCGCAGTTGGTGATTTCCTGCCGCTCACTGTACCTACATTCATCGCTCAGAATTCAAAACCATGTCGTTCTTTCAAAAAGGGAAAAATGAGTCATAGGGGTCGTTGGATGGCTACTATGAACGAATGTCTGCGTGCCGTTAGCCCTGTTCCTGCCTTCCTGGCTCTCGTTAGGCACAATCAGTGACCAACGCCCACTCTAACATGAACTTTTGGTAAGCAGAAAAATTTCTCAAAGTTCTGCAGCAACTCCACTCCAAATTGCAACTACCTATTTTCTCGAACAAATCACTTGAGAAACCACCTCTCATGAATGTGCAAATAACTTATGAATCATAAACACCTGATAACATGATCCAAACGTATGACAGGAACTGCATGAAACGACGACCTACTTCATACCCGCTACAGTTTTTTTTTTTTTTTGAGATATTAGGATATGCTCCCGATTTAAGTGACGGTAGGACAGGTTTTTAGTGTCCCTTACAAAAGAAAGGTTAGGTTTCTAGTGCAACATTGAACTGCATTTGTCCCAACGTCATTAAATGCAGAGGGAGTCCTTCACAAAAAAAAAAAAAAAATGCAGAGGAAGTAATCATTAGTTCAACCATGTCCTAACATCAACATTTTGAAATCCGGAGTTTCACAAGTTCTCTATCCAAGGGCTCAAACATTAACCCGAAGATCCACCAAGAACCGCATATAGATTTACGCTGTATTTATAATCTCACTGTAGCTCTGATGAGTCACAAGAAACTACGGGACAGTTGCTAATACTTGTGCAACAATATCATTCACCGAGGAGGCGATGCCGCTCTAAGGTCAAAGCAGCTGGTACGGTCTGTTATTCAGGAGTAACCTACTAGTCAACTCTAGATACCAAAAAGACAGGAATACGGAGGATGAAAATAGCGAAGGAAGAAAGGACGAAGAGCCCAGCATCAAATAGTAAGGGCAATGAAGTTCTGCAGAAAACAAACCAACCATATATATCAGAAAACAGGGTGGAGTTGAATCATCATAGCGACTGTCTAGCATGTATAATTGACCATTAAACAGCAAGAGAAAGCCTTGATCGTTTAAAGATCTTCATTGATATGATAAAGTGGTTGATAGATAAAATACAATTTGCAGTTTGTAACAAAAGATGCACAATTAAAAATACCAGTACTGTTACGTTCCCCCACAAACTTACTCAAAAATAGGCATCCAGCTGTTTCCAGATATGAGGTACTCATCTATTTGGAATTAACTGACATCGGTTACTTGAATACTAGGATTCAAACTTAAATTTTAAAAGATGAATCATGCATTTCTAAGGTTAGTTTTCCAAAACCAGATAAATTATTTTTCTATCAGAACAATCAACATTTAATAATTCAATGAGAGCCCTTCTGTAATTTGTTTAATGTTTAGGTGCCATAATAAATTTGAAGTTATGTTAAACACAATTTAGAGTTACTTAAATCTTACACTCCACTGGTTTTAGTTAGATGATGCTCACATAAACTCATGGAAATTACAAAGCCCTAGTTTGCCCTAATGCCATTTGATTAAAACAAGAGATATGCAAGAATCATGCCAGATTTAAAAAATGACAAGTAATTAAACCAAGTTAAAAATGACAGGTAATGTGGAATACGTAAGAGCAGAACTTTAGCCTATCATTCATTCGAACAAAACAATAGCCTAAGAGTGGAACTGTCACCTGTACAAGATGCAGAAAGTGAGGATTTCTCAACCCTGAAGGACCTTTAGTGGATCTAGTTGACCGCTACAGTAACTGGACGGAACAGCTGAGATTGCAAGCCTTCCTTTCCATTCTTCACCAGGCTTCAAGGTAATAGGTCTCTCAACAGCTGCAGGTTCCACACACAGCATGTGCTTGTATTCTGCATCCCCAAAATCTTGCATAGCTTTTGCCTTCTTGTCCCAAGGGTTCCAAACAACTATGGAATATGGAAGACAGCACAAAAGCAAAGAAAATAATGTACTTTGTAGCAGTAACATCAGCTAGGCCTATGATATAAAAAACTTACCAGCATCAGGAAGCCCTTCTTTTGTCAAGACAAATGTTCTTTTCTTCTCATGATCGATGATTGCAATTTTGGAGGGTGCAGCAAGATATACTTTATCAATCTTCACAAGGAATAGTATAGAACAGCATCAGTTGAGTAGCGCAAAATGTTAGATTTTTTCGCAGGAAAAAAATAGATATCTAACATGATCTAATATACATACTTCCGATTCAAACACAATAGCATCCCCTTGCTCTGTGAAACGCTCCTTTGCCTTCAAATTGTCAAGATAGTCCATTGTTTCCAGTCCTTCAACACGCACCTCACTGACAAAGCATTAAGATCAAGTAAGAAACAATACATGCAGCCTTCAGAACATCCATGAAAGTGTTTCAAACAATAGTGAATTAATAGCTCAAAAACAATACCACTATAAAGCAACTATAAAGCAACTGTTTTAACTTATCACATATTTAAACCAGAAATCACCTCAGTTTGGTGGGCACACCAGATCAATGTGGAGAAATTTGCACCTCCTAAATATTGGCTGTCATAGTAATTAAATTTGCAACTATTCCAACTTACAAAGAATCCAGTTCTTAGTTCAGAAAAGTAGTTGACAGATGAATCAACTAATCAAGGTTGTCATCGCAAAAAAAAAAAGTGTGGCAGTGCTAAAACAAGTCAATTAGTATGATGTCTAAATTCTAAAACATGCAAGAACCTTGCATTTCAACATGAATAACATAGTACTGAAGCCATAGTATACTACAAAAGCCTAAGAGTCCGTTTACAATTTTGTAATCCCACCAAGTTTTTGGACTTCAATAGGCTTTGTGTAACCTTGTTCATCTTTCATTTTCTTTCATTTTAATAAAACACACCTGTAGGAATATCTCCTACTGTAATTACGTAAAAAAACGTGTACAGTGCAAAATCAGAGCCAAAAAAACTTGTATGTATTTATACAAAATGTTGGATACAAGATGCAAGAAATATCATTCACAAATGAACTTCTGAACTCCCAGTATATCAGAAATTAACATCGCTAACTTGCAATACACAATGCTAAAGTAGTATGGGGAACAGTTCATAAAGGAAACAGTTTACAAGAAACCTGCGAAGAAATTAAATAGTGAAAAGGCAAGCAAGTACCTAATATCAGAAACAGAGAAGTATGTGTGATATGCAAATGTATAAGTGAAAGGTCTCCCATCAGTGTTGGTATTCCTGATTCGAGATGTCAGGCTCAAATCTCCAGTAGGTGCAAGAGCAACTCTCAGGCGAAACTCAAAACTGTAAAATGTAATAGCCAGAGTACAATGAGATCTGTGTGGCGATGATATTAAGGGACAAAAAAAAAAAATGAACCCAGTGGTGTAAAAGAGACCTGTGAGGCCAAATCTTCAATTCCTCTTCAGAAGGCTTCAGAATCAGATCAACAAAAGCTTTGATAGCTGGGTTTAGTGGTAAAGGAGGTGGATTTTTGTCAATGGTCCAAAACCGATTCCTTGCAAATCCATGTTGCTCAAGATTTCCATGTGCTCCAAACTGCATTAACAGGGTTCATTTTGCTGAACAAAAGATGATGTTTGAACATGAATAAATTAACTACAGGTGCAAGTTACCGTACTTGCGGAAAGCAAATGGGAATACCCCCACGAATGGCTTTTGGAGGTTTGAAGATAGCCTGCATAGATGAATTTCAATTTAAAATTCACCTGGCTTAATATAGAATATATGTAACAAAGATGTGCCAGAAATATTATATAGCGAAGACAAACCACTGAATCTGCAGATATTAGGTATTAACCAGACAAGTGACAGGTAGAAAACCAGCTCCAATACAGATTACAACGTTTTAAATGGCATGCACCTTCACAGTTCTACAAATACAAGCAATTGGCTGGTGTCATTATAGACCATTCAAACTTCAAAGGACTCTACCTTGCTGCTCATGAAAAGCAACTCTTCGCCATGGTCATTCTTCCATGAAGTTACTTGACCTCCATAAAGATAGACCTGAATATACAGTAGGATGATGGTTCAGCTCAGTACAGTCAAGGAAGTAATAAGAACAAAAAAAAGGGTGTTGATATCATCTAGATGGTATTCTAAACCAATGAGATATTAAGCACCATTGTTCCGGATCCCACCTTTTGCAATATATCAAAAAGAAATTCAGACCATAATATAAAGCACCATTGTTAAGGATCCCCACCCCTTAGGGAATTCAACAAAGAATTGTATAAGAAGTCTATGATGCTCTTTTACAGGGTCAATAATATTAATTATAGAAACATAGACAAAGATGCATATGCAATATGGGTCATTCATCAGGGAACAATTGTTGCTGACAACTGACAACAACATAGCTGAGTACTTTCAATGAAGAGGATGAACCAATTTGAGATAATACACTATGTCACATCTAGCATGAAGAAAATTCGGAAAGATTTATGTTGACAAACAACAATATAATAAGAATGTGTTCCAGCCACAAAAGTACAACACAATTTAACAATATAATTAAGATGACAAAAGTGTTGAAAGAGTCCTGTAATAATAAAATCCAAGTAGAATAATCAATATTGACTGAAAGGGATCAGTATGCCCCTAATTTGCATATTTGACCACTCATGTATCGAAACTCGGAAATGAGCAGGAGCGAGCTGCTCCACTAACTAGCATGAGACAAATCAAAACAGCCACCATTTCGCATCACCATATTCCAAGCACAAGCAACACAAATGAACAGCACAAGAAATTAGCTGTCAACAATGATGATACATCCAACAACCATTCAAGAAATCATAACACTCCCGACTGCAAGGACTACAAAGTATGCAATGGATCAAACTATAACAACGCTGCATCATTGCTGCTAACAGGTGTGTCATCACTAAACAAGTCGTTCAATTCCACCTGACCAGTGACACTCTACCGCTGCAATCGATCATGGACTAATGCAAGTACGGGACATAATGACTGTCACAGCAAAAAGCGCTACTACTTTGATCACACACAGCCTCCTTACGCAACACTACTCTGATCACTTGATCAGTAACCATCACAATAACAGAACCGGCGCTACATCGCGTTTCCTAAACACACGGAATAACACACCGCAAAGCTCTTCACTAAAACCTGTGCGAGAAGCGATTCCAGGATCGCAACGAGCGGATCATCCAAGCCGCCAGTAATAATCCAATCGAAACGTGACAAATTGACAAACTGATCACATCGGAACGCCGAAATCCTCATCGATTCTACCCCGAGCCCAACGCGGATCAGTCGAATTATCGCCGGATCTGCGTAACGGCACTCAAATCCAAACGAATCGCAGCTCCGACGCGCTTTACACTCGGACAAACACACGACGAAAACAGAGGGGAGCCACGATGCGCGGAGGAGACCGAATCGGGTACCTCGACAGAGCTGTTGCGCGCGCCGCGAAGCACGACCTTCTCGAGGCCGGAGGGGCCCTTGACGAGCTCCATGAACGGCGACGGCTGCGCCGACGGGGAGGCGGCAGGAGCGGCCATCGCACCACTTGCCCACGCGACGGCGGAGTGGAAACCCTAATCCTAGACTCCTGCTCCTCCTCCGGCTCCGGCACTCGCCTCCTCTCCTTTTCGGGGTTTATTTGGAGAGAAAGGAGAAAGGGAGCGGAAGCGGAGGAAAATAATGGGGAAAGCAAAATGGGAACGAGGTGAGGATCTATTTATAGGCGGTGCCACGGAGAAGAAGAAAGGTGCGGAGGCCAGGGGTTCAATTGAAATTTGACTTAGCTCCCAAGCCTTCCTGTAAATAATGTTGCCTTAGGGCATGTTTAAATTCAGTGGCTAATTATTAGGAGCACACTAATACGTTATCGCTAGTGCGTTTGCACGAATAGATTATCAACCTTTATTTTCGGTGCCGGCCACCACACCTCTCCCGTCGATCCGCTTCTCTAAGACTCTGACGTCTTCTCAACGTCCTCGTTATTTGCCCATCGGCTCTTCCTGCCGCCCTCCTCCACCTTTCACGGTCGATGGCACCGCCCGCACACATCGTCACCGTTCGTCAAGACCTGTCCGACGCTTATCTCTACGGATGTGACTCCCCCACCCCAGCCCCGCTCACCGCAGCCCGAAGGAAACGGCACCCTCGCCGCCTCTCCGCCCCGCCCACCGCCGGCGAGCTATAGCTGAGGGGAAAATAGCGCCCCAAAAACCCGAACCACCCTAACTCGAGTCCCGTCCACCGCTTGCCTCCATCGGTAGGCGGCATGACGATGCCTTGTCGTGTCGTGCTGCCCGCTCGTGTCTCCTGCTCTGCGCCCCCTCTTGTAGCTAATAATGTGTTGGCTTAGGACCTGTTTAGATTCAGTCACTAATTATTAGGAGCGCACTAACACGCTACCGATAGTGCGTTTGCATGAGCAGGTTACCCCCAACCTTTAGTTTTGGTGTCGGCCACCACACCTGCTCCGTCGATCCACTTCCCTAAGACTTTAACGCCTTTCCGACGTCCTCGTCGTTTGCCCCTCGGCTCTTCCTGCCGCCCTCCTCCACCTCCTACGGTCGACCCCTCCCGCTACCCTCCTCCACCTTTCGCAACCGGCGGCGTCACCCGCACACGCCGTCACCATCCATCAAGCCCTGTTCGACACTAATCTCTATGGATGTGACTCCCCCACCCTAGCCCTGCCCACTGCAGCTCAAAGGAAGCGACACCCTCCCTACCTCTCCGTCCCGCCCACCGCCGGCGAGCTATAGCCGAGGGGGAAACAGTGCCCTGGAAATCCGAAACACCCTAACTCGGGTCCATCAGCCGTCTGCCTCCACCTTGTCGCGCCGCCGACTCGCGGCTCCTGCTCCGCGCCCCCTCTTGTAGCTACTTCTTCACAATATATTAATAAATAACTCATACATCTTTCAAAACATCTAAAATCCATAAGCGATTATGATTATATATACATCTACTAGCATAAACATTTTGAATGAGCTACAAATAGTAGTTTTTCAGAACTTATGATGCATAAGGGATAAAGTTGTTTTGCCAAACACTTTAAAAACATAAAAAAGGTAAATTATACACATAATAAGTTGTTACAAATGAACAAGCAATTTTTTATATAATCAGTTATTTGTGAACATTTCTTTTTTGCAATAAGTTATTAGCAACATTTCATAATTAGTTATATAATGTCTACCAATCGATCCTACCGGCTAAAGGCAATAGGCGTTTTATCGAGTATAAAAATTGGGAATTAGGTAGGACAAATTCTTGATTTGTTAAAACTAAAACTTGTTTATAGAAAAAAAAAGACCTTTCAATTTTAAAAACCAATTTTCAAGAAAGTGAAAGGATCTGTATTACGGTGTTTGTAGTTAGTAGCAACCGTTTATTTGATCAGATCTAACATGAAGATACCTAATAAAAAATATTTTAAGTTGTAAATCGATACTGAAATTGATGAGTTTGATACTAAGTTTTTAATATAAATAACTAGAATTAATTTAAAAAGAGGAGGTTCCTAAAATTATATTTCAAACACCATAATAAAACTCTACATCATATATTACAAAAGAAAAAAAATATTGCTACAAGCCAGACTAAAACGTTGCGGCCAGCCTTGATTACTGTAGTCGAATGCACAACCATTTCTTATATAGCAATAATGTGAGAGATGACAAAGGTGCGGCTGTACGCCTGTACCTAAGGATGCATGGGTCAGAATCAGGATGTCGAATCCAAAGAATTAATGACGCAACATTAGACCGATCGGGAGGTCAATGACGATATGAAAACGAACCTTTCTTACACTTTCTTTCTTTGTGCCATTGATGGCTACTATTCATTGTTCAAGCTCAACAAATTTGAAAGAAAGAGAGTGTAGATGCGGAATTGACGTGTTCTTCTTGGCATTGGATTCCCATGGCGGATAGGATGGATGTCATGTAGCCTTTTGGCTGGACAGGGAAAAAGGATGAACAGGGCACGAATTCAGTGCAAAACAATTTGGATGGTAGCCGGGTTGGGAAGATGGACGGTGGATGGTGGCCCCCTCGAGCTACTACGGAAGTACGGACCTGCAGCTTACACCCTGTGCGTAAAGACACTGATTCTTTTATTTACGATTTTTTTCTATGTTTTTTATCCTCTTGTTTTTTTGATGGATTTATTCTCTTGTTTGTATTACTACGTAACTTCTTGTCTGGACGCAGAGATTACATATTGAAACAGAGTCTAATATTTTTTTTTAAAAAAAAAGCTGTGCAGAATAAAAAAAAAACCATGGATGCAAGTCCCTCCGGACCAAACTAGGTAGGTTTTTTTTTTTACTTTTAACAGTATGTTTGACTTATCGTCTTGTTTAATTTGTTTATCTAAATGATTAAACAATTTAAATAAGATGAACGGTTAGATAGTTAATTATTAAGGTGGTGTTTGGATCCATTAGTAGGGTTAAAGTTTAGTCCCTAAACTTTAACCCCCCAAACTTTTAACCCTAACTAGGGTGTTTGGATCTATAGGGCTAAACTTTAGTCCTACACCGTAAAATGATAATTTTGCTCTCATATTAATGGTAACCATACAAGCATAACCAAATCTCTATCAATTTACATAGTAGTTCAAGTTCACAACACATTAATCTTGGCTCATCTTTAAAACTCCAAATACCCTCTCCGCTGCGGCCGCCTTGATGATCCCGGCGATGGCGAACTTGGACACGGAGCATGGCAGGCGGCGGACCTTCTGGAATCTGTAGGACGCGCTGGGAAGAGGAGGGGCGCGGGACGTGCGGTTGGGAAGAGGAGCGCGGCCGGCGGCACTGCGAATAGTCCGCACGCTCGGCGCCGAATCTCATACGGCGACCGGCGGTGACGCACCTCAGAACCGGATCGCGGAGGAGTTGGCGCGTGCGGCCGGCAACCGAAGCGCAGGTAGCGGTGCTTCTGTGGCCTGCGGCCAACGGAGCCAGGACGAGGAGGAGGCGGCGGAAGGGAGGTGTCGGGGAGTGACCGAGTAGATAGGGAAGAATAGGGAGGGCATCCATGTCTAGTGCTTTTAGCCCCTTTGTGACCCTCTTTGGAGCCTAAAGATTTTTACCCTTTTACCCTCTTTTTAGCCCTCATGTTTGGCTCCTTTCGAGTAATTAGGTCTAAATTTTTGCTCTTTTACCTCTTTTACCAGTGATCCAAACATAGCCAAATGAAAGTAGGGGTTCATACTAGAAACCTACTCAACATAAACAAACAGAGATGACATATTTTTTCCCCCTTGCTTCAACGCTACAAGACAGAGGGGTCGCATGTGAAATTGCTGAGACAAGGGTGCACGAGATGATGAAACTAGGCCACGTACGTTGCATTAATAATATAATTATATTAATAGATAAAGAGTTGTCGTCAAAACAAAATTGACAAATAGGAGAGGGATGTGCAAGGGGCCAAGTGAACGTATGACGTGGTCTAGACGACTAGAGAGAGCCTCAAGCCGAAAGCAGCTCTCGTAGTGCTGAGTAGACGCTAGCGGAAACTGGGTCTTACTTTTTCCCTAATGAAATAAGTAAAATCGTCGGTGGTCTCATTATCTCTAGCTCACTAATAAACTTAATTATAAGCGTGCACGTTTTGCATGATTTGGTCCATGTCCAAGAAAAATTCTATAATTTACAAATTGAGGAAAAAATGCATTCCTTTGGCTACTAGTGTAGCAATTCTATGCGTTTTTTCATTAGTATTTTTTCAACAAAAATATATGGTGGTGCGATAAATTCGCATGTTTCAATTTTCTTTTCCAATTACTCTATTTTTTTTCTATGACCATTCTTGAACCATGACGCAAGACCTCGCACATATATGGTTTATTTTTTTTCATGCATATATGGTTTTTTTTTTTCACACAATCATTGTATAGCCTTTTCTTTCCTCTGCCTTCTGTTTACAAGGCTTTATACCCCATTTTTTTTTTAAGGATTACCCCACCAATCTCAATATTGTTATGCGAAGTCGGAGATTGAAACGAACAAATGGGTATTGCTTATTTGATGGCCAACACCAACGATGCATGACACGTTTTTGTTTTCCTTTTGTTTGCACCGATAGATTCTTGACTGCCGAAATCAAGACTTCTTAGCAACTCTAAACATGACCTAAAAGAACTCCTTATATTGTAATTTAGGTGCTATTAAAAAAACACCCTCTAACAATTACGTAAATGAACACTCTAAACGTACACAAACTATCAATGGCCCACCTCTGACTCGTCACATTTGACAACACCATCCCTCGTACATGCCAAATTCCTCGCAGAACGCACAGGCTTCCTTGCCCGCCGTCCCGGCCCGCCAAGCAAACTCCAGTTGGCTTCCCAAGTACTACCTCCTTTTTTATTACGTCAACAATTAAAAAACGGAGGTAATAGTAAATTGATAGCACACCGATCGCCTAGGTACCAATATCTCCACATATGACATGTCACTAGAGATCTAACAATCATGTACGGCCCAACAACTAGAATGACGTGGCTATGTTTAAATTTTCTTAGAACAGATATAATATCTCTACATGCTAAGAAGAAAGTTGATGATGAAACTGCCTATATTTGGATGACTTTTTAGAACAACATTTTAGCGGTTTAGATTGATACTGTGATATCCCGGCCCAGGGCTTAATAGGATTAATAGAATACTCATACCAATAAGTTGCAACTTCTTTTCCGGTAGCCTAACTCCAGAAAACTCCAAGGTTAAGCGTGCTTGGCCTGGAGCAATTTCAGTATGGGTGACCGACCGGGAAGTGACTCTCGGGCGCGCACGAGTGAGGACAAATGTGCACAGAAAAGACTTGTGTTGGTCTGTAAGGTCAGCCTATATCCTATAAAAGCTATCTAATGTAAGCGGGCCCGGCCTCGGGGAGGCGGGACGTTACAGTTGGTATCAGAGCCGACTCTCGCGGTTTTACGGGCGCGTGTGTCGCAGTTGCGCAGGCATGGTGTGCATGGCTGGTGTGAGCCCAGAGAGTGGTGAGAGCCTAACTCCAGAAAACTCCAAGTTTAAGCGTGCTTGGCCTGGAGCAATTTCAGTATGGGTGACCGACCGGGAAGTGACTCTCGGGCGCGCACGAGTGAGGATAAATGTGCGCAGAAAAGACTTGTGTTGGTCTGTAAGGTCAGCCTATATCCTATAAAAGCTATTTAATGTAAGCGGGCCCGGCCTCGGAGAGGCGGGACGTTACAGATACTAAAAAGATAGTATCACCCAAAAACGTTCCACAAAGAGATGAGATCCTTATAAAGCGTTGTAAGCGCTCATGCATCTTTGTATACCTGTTTGTTACACATATGTGCTGGTTTTCTGAACTAACCGCATAACTCTAAATGATAATATAAAGTTTAAATTTTTGGTTCCTCTAAAATACTTTTTTTGTTATTCCTAATAATTTCATTTAAAAGGTTATCCTTCAAAAACACATTGTGATTCCTTTCTTTCTTTTGACCTTTTACTCCTCTATTTTTTAAATATTGATGTTGTTAACTTTTAGCATCAACTTGAATATTCGTTTTATTCTTAGAAAAATTTACTTTATCATTAATGACCTTTAAATCATGATTTATAATGTTATATATTTTAATTAGCTTTTTAAATAAGATAAATGATTGAACCTGACATGAATATTTTAAAAGCGGAATATAAACAAGGCAGAGAGTTTGAGTCATAGAAAATTATGTGCTGCTTCCATTTTTTAGAAAACCGAACTGTAAAACCCTTAAAAAGACTGTTTGGTTTACCGTTTTCAAACCGCTCGATTTCATTCGAATTCGTCTTTTTTGAAATTTGAACAGTTTTTGTATGGTTTCTGTAGTTTTTGTCTTTTCCGTTAAATTGGCGACGGCCGTGGCTCCAACTGATAGTGTAAACCTTGATTGTCATATAGTGCAGTGCATCCCTGAACCGTTCATATTCCATCGACAGCTGAGAAGTGTGCACCACCCAAACGCAATGGGGATAGGATGCGCGTTTTCAACGGTTTTCCTCACTCTCCCTCTCCCTGCGTTCGCTCCACCTGTTCCAGTGGCCAGCGCGCCCTGCGACTGCGACTCGCCGCCGGCAACCGGCGCAGCTAGCCAGGCCTCCTCTCGCTCTCTTCTTAGCACAGAAGCTCTGCCAGAACACGGCTCGCTTAGAGCTAGCCTTCCTCGACCTCCAGGTGAGATCCTCAAATCGTCCTCCTTCCTTTTGTAGTTGACATTTGCATCTCTGCGCGGGGGCTGGTACAGTATAGGGATGGGTTTCATCCCAATAGGGGCATGTAGATGGGAATGCGATTTGCATCTCTTACTTCTTTCCATAACGGTAGCCAGCGCAAGTGGTAGGAAGGCAGCGACGCCACCAATGCCGAGCGGTCCTTGCGGTCGGAGCCCTCTACTGGCGTCGGGTAGGGCGGCTGCCCTACCTCCCCATGCTGGTCGATCTGCCTCTGATTAGCCTACACGCAATGTGCGGGTGCAATTTTGTCTTCCAAAATGTCGCCTGATGTGTATTATGTCTTTGTTTTTTTTTTATGACGTGCAGGATTGTTTAGGGCGAAACTCATGCTCTTCTGCAATTCCAAATGGCTTCCCTGAGGATTCGTGTGCCCGCAGATCCTCCAAAACCCAGAAGGCGCAATCTTGCCTGTAATCCGGCCCAGGTGGGGCCGGATTTGATTGGTATTGGTTCCATGTTGCTGCCAATCGGTCTAGGGTATGATGTCAGCCGCAGGCATATAGGTCGTACTGTTGTTGCATGCCACTGGTGCGCCGTTGGCAGTTGGAGGAGGAATAGCCCTCGAAGGGCAAGCTTGAAAAATGGTGTTGTTTGCACTCTGGAGGACAATGGTGGCCGTGAGTCCACATTATGTGTACCTAGTCCATCAGAAACTATAGTTCCTGGTGCTGAAACTGTGTCGGGGTTGGGTCGAGATGTGGCACTGGAGGGTATAGGTGGTTCTCCAAGAAGTATTGCAGGAAGTAAGAAAGAAGGGAAGCGGTGGAGGAGATTACGGGGTGGCAAGAAGTCGGTGAGGCATAAAGCTTTTAAGCATGGGCTTAGAAAGGACAGGCAAGGTCGCAAAATTGTGGTTAACGATGACGATGTCAATGCAATTTTATCTTGTGTTACCCCAGAGTGCAGCATTAAGGAGTGCAATTCTGTTCTGGTTCATCTCGAGAAGCACAGTGACGAGAAGGCTCTTGGTTTCTTTGACTGGATGAAGACTAATGGGAAGCTAAAGGGGAACACTGATGCATATCACCTAGCTCTTCAAGCCATTGCCTGGAAAGAGGACTGGAAGACGGCTGAAATGTTGCTTCATGAAATGGTTGCTGATTCGAATTGCACATTGGATGCTCGAGCATTTAATGGCCTGATATATGTTTGTGCAAAAAGGAGGCTTGATAATTGGGGAACAATGTGGTTTCACATGATGCTTGAGAGAGAAGTGCAGCCGAATGTGTCCACAGTTGGTATGCTTATGGGCCTTTACCAGAAGACTGGGAAGGTTTCAGAAGCTGAATTCACTTTCTCGAAAATGAGGAATTTGCACATTAAATGTGTTAATGCTTACTCATCCATGATTATTTTGTACACACGTTTAGGCCTTTTTTCGAAGTCTGAGGATGTTATAAATCTGATGAAAAATGATGGAGTAGTTCCAAACATGGAAAATTGGTTGGTGCAGTTGAATACTTACAGTCAACAGGGTAAAATGGAGGAAGCCGAGTTGGTACTACAATCCATGATAAATGAAGGTTTCACCCTGAATGTCGTGGCATACAATACTATAATTACAGGATATGGTAAGATGTCTAACATGCAGAAGGCAAAGCAATGGTTTGATAGCCTTGGCAGTGCAGGTTTAGCTCCTGACGAAACCACTTATAGATCAATGATAGAAGGTTTTGGTAGAGCAGACAAGTATGAAGAGGCTGTTTTGCACTACAGGAAACTCAAAAGATCTGGCTTTCGGCCGAATGCATCCAACTTCTACACTATGATAAACTTAGTTGCAAGACATGATGACAATGAAGGTGCAGGTGAAATTCTGGAGGACATGAGGACAGCAGGCTGCCAGTGTTCATCAATTGTTACTGTTCTTGTTCGAGCATATGGCACAGTGGGAAGAATGCATAAGGTTCTTCCAATTTTACAATCTTGTTTGTACAGGAAGGTTTTATTGGATGCCACTTCGTGCTCTATTTTAGTAACATCATTTGTTCAAAATTCTTTACTCAAAGAAGCTTTGTGCCTTCTGCAAGAAAAGAAGTGGAAAGATTCTGATTTTGAGGACAACTTGTATCATATATTGATTTGTACTTGCAAAGAGGCTGGAAATTACAGTGAGGCTATAAGGATATACAATCAAATGCCTAAGTATGAGAGAAATCCAAATCTACGTATTTCTTGCACCATGATTGATGTTTTCAGCATGATGGGAAGATTTTCTGATGCTGAAACTGTGTACCTTGAACTGAAAGCTTCATTATGTGTACTTGACATGATTGCTTACAGTGTAGTTGTTAGGATGTACATTAAAGCTGGGCAACTCGAGGATGCTTGTTTAATTTTGGAAGAAATGGAGAAACAAAAGGAAATAATTCCTGATAAATACCTTTTCCTTGACATGCTTCGTACTTACCAAAAGTGTGGCCTTCTCGAGAAGTTGGCTGAAACATATTACTGGATACTTAAGAGTCAGATTGACTGGGATGAATCCATGTATAACTGTATTATTAACTGCTGTGGGCGGGCCATACCTGTTGATGAGCTGTCAAGAATTTTTGATGAAATGATTAGAGAGGGACATTTGGCCAATACTGTTACCTTCAATGTATTGCTAGATATATACGGAAAAACTGGACTTTTTAATAGAGCTAAAAAGGTATTTCTCATGGCTCGCAAGCAGGGACTGACGGATATCATATCATACAATACCATTATTGCAGCATATGCACAAAGTGGAGATTTTCGTAATATGACTTATTTCGTCCAAAAGATGCAGGAAGCAGGCTTCCCTGTTTCTCTTGAGGCATATAACTGTATGCTGAATGCTTATGGTAAGGCAGGGCTGTTGGAGGAGTTTGCTGCTGTTTTGCAGAAAATGAAGAGAGCAAGATGTGATTTTGATCACTACACCTACAATATAATGATCAATATATATGGGAGAAGGGGATGGATAGAAGGTATTGCAAATGTTCTTGCCGAACTAAAGAGCCGAGGTGTTGAACCAGATTTGTACTCCTACAATACCTTGATAAAGGCATATGGAATAGCGAGGATGCCTGAAGATGCTGTCAAATTGATGCAAGAGATGAGGATTAAAGGTATTAGCCCAGATCGAGTGACATATACCAATCTCATATCTGCTCTACAAAGGAATGAAAATTTCCTAGAAGCAGTTAAGTGGTCCCTCTGGATGAAGCAGATAGGAGTTGCAGGATATGGAACACGAGCATAGTGTACATGAGGCATAAGCAATTTTGGTTGTAAGTTCCTATTGTTCTCTTCAAGTTTGGACAAAGTACATACATGGTGTTGTACAAGGACTATAGCTTATTGTTCTATATGACTATAGGTCTTCACAAGCTTTTACCTCTTGTTGCATAAAAGATGAAATTCAAACAATGTAAATCAGGATAGGAAAACTGTAAATTTGTCATGACAATGGCTTATATATCTGACGAGAGATCGAAATAAAGTGTCCTTTCTGGATGTTGGTTGTTCCTCCATATGTCATGGGATGAGTATAAGTTTTTGCTACCTCTTCCATGTAGAATTTTGAATTTTGAAAATTATCTACCATTACTAGCATACTGTTCAAACCGTCCCACATGTCCCTTTGTAGTTTGCATGAATTCAAGTTCTATACCTTTAAACAGCAATTATGCACAATTAAATGTTAGGTGCAGCCGTAGAGGCACATCGGTGATCTGACAGAGTATAATTAGGAGCCATCTAGTATATGTATATATATACACTTAGCATGGAAGTTCCTTGCTTTTTTTTTTTGCTGGTTTATTTGTTAAGAAGTTTCTGTTTGTACATAGTAATGTGGTCAGATGTCTCTGTTAGAATCTATTGTATGCCCTATTGGGCCATAGTTGGGCCGGCCCTAGGCTGGGCACCTAGGGTCTGTAGGGGGTGCCGCCTTTAGTACTGGCGCCCCTAATCACATACCGGCAGTGGGTATATATGTAACCTGGCTCCATCACATGAATACATCATCTAATGGCGTGATTATCCCTTTCTATCACTATGAAACCATGTTTGCACAATTCCGCTGAAGAAACAAGTGAGGAAATGTAACATTTGTTGGTTGAAATGGAATATTTGATTTATTTTTCTATGCTATTTTTGTTACTAATACAAGTCAATACAGTGTTCAATTACAACCACTTGACCTGATAACTGCAGATGCATCATTTAGCTTGTAAATTATATCTGCTCTTGTTAGATTTGTTTCTCTCCATGCTCAGTGTAGGGAAGAGGAACACATTTTTTTTTTTAACCTGACAGTTGGTACTTCAAGTTGGAACATAACATAGGCGGTTGCGTGGTTGATATGTTGTTTGTTTCCTGCTATTATGTCAAGATCCAAAAGTCCCATGTGCAACTTTGTTTTCATTTTCTCCTGACAAGGTAAATCTTTTCTGAATGCCTAGAAGTTAGGCCTACATGTCCTGGATCCTAGTCTATCCTTGATTCTGTCAATATACATAAAGGGATCTTCAGCAGAAAATTGTAAGTGAAACCTCCTTTTATGATGTTCACGTCAAATATAATTATTCTAGTGAGCACACTGACATATTTCTTCACTGCACCTTTCTGCATATATCAACTTTTGCCGTGAATGGGTGACACTGTACAGAAATACCACCGCCGCACTTAGCGTCCAGTTAGAAGAATGACTAATTATTAAAAGCATTATATTATACACTATACAGAACATCAGAGGTTTAACATAAGGTATGCCTGCAATTTGGTGCCAGAGTCTAAGGTCCCATACTCATATTTTTCGTTAGGTAAGATTACTAGACTAGGCTGAACTCTGCATACTGCCATGACCTTGAAATTGCTATCTGACGTAGCATCAGACTATCAGAGTTGCATCTTTATCGATGTGCTGGAGAGGTGTAAATAACCTGGTCTAACAAATACAGGTATTGCTTACTATAAAAGTGATAGGTGTGGAGATAACAACCTGACATCTATAGTTCTGTATCAACGATGGTCCTGAAGAAAGTACAACATCTTTTTTTTGTCTGGTGCATTATTCTTTGTGGTGCAAAGAAAAATACACTGTTTTATGGGAATTCATCGGTGACCATGGGTTCCGGCTTTCTTTATGGAAATTTCGTGTTCTTGGACTAGCTGCGAAAGAAGTATACTATTTTTATGTTGGTAATTCTTGCGTCCTAGAGAAAACATCCGGTCCCTGTTAAGCTGCCACATTCAACCTTTTCTGTTTGAAGATCTTGAATAACGAGAGTAAGTTACAGACTGAAATCTGCCCAAATATCACCACACTTTGCTCACCTACTGAAAACCATCAACGGAGTCGTTAGTGTCTCATTTCATTTTGGTTTTATGCTGTTCAAACTCGCTTACTTGCAGTGGAAAGAGTTATATGTCTGTTCCGTTGTTACTGATTAAAAAAAAAAAATTCAAACAAACCGGCCCAACACACACTCAAACAAGATATGGTCTATTGATTCTAACCTGCCACACAGACAACACCTCTCACTCCCCCTGTGGGTAATCTGTCATGAAATGGCTGCCACAAAAACACCTTGATCTTCAGTGGGAGCCTATTTTCCCACAATTTCTGGAGCTTCGTCTTAGTGCTGTACACCCCATTTAGTTCTGTACATCAGTTCCCTGTAGAGACTTGGTGCTGTACACCCCATTTTTCTCAAATGCCTAGGACACCTCGTCTCTTCCTGGATAAATGGTGACAGTCTGTAGTTTCTCTAACAACTCTCCTTGTTCCTGAATCTCAACCTCTCTCATCCTTTCTCCTATACTCTACACATCATTCACCATCTCTGCCCAAACTTTCCTGACTGTTATCATAGGCTCACTGCATATCTTAAAAAGGTTGGGAGATTGCAATCTGAGAGGAACAGGGTATAGCCATACATCTTCCCAGAATAGAATGTTTTCTCCCCCCCTTGACTGCAAAAATTGCTCCTCTACTAAAAACATGTTTGACTTTCTGTGTAAACCATTCCAGAGTTGGGAACCTGAAGGTCTTCCAGAATTCTTGAAGGGTGACATATCGACCTATATATGAACCTCGAATACATATATATGTAACTGAAAATAGGAAATTAAGGACCATATGCTTGCCAAATTCATTAATTGCAGAATTTTGTTCCCTCAAAAATGAAAATTTTCCTATGCAGTACCACAACTTAAATTGTTTCCACAGAACAGAATGTCCCAAACATCAGTTAATTTTTCAATCGTCTAAGTTTTTACCTATGCACTTCTCAAAGAAAGTTCTAAACTAGGTGACCGAAAACAAGGAGAAAAGAGGCCATGTATGAGCTAATAAGCAGTTAGGGCAGCTTCGCTTTAATTAATAGGTAAATAAATAAACGTCAAATATGCTGGAGAGTCTAAAATATACTACAAAGATTCCACCCGTGCATGTTCTTCCGACAAGCGATGGAGCAACGTGGGTTAGAGTACACCTTTTTCGCAAAGACTAGATTGAATAAAGATCACGACGGCTCCTTGTCACTCTAAAAGCGATCACAGGTGCTCCTCCTGTGCACGACAACCACCAAACATAATAAAATTGAGCATACACCACAGGCACAATTAGGCAGCTAATTTGTTTTGCCAGCAATGTGTGGTACGCTAATATGGCATCGCTCTATTTATGAGTAGAATTATTAGCTAGCTCTAACCCCTCCTGATCCGATCCTCCAAGTATCCATTTCCCAAGGGAAAAAAGATCCTCCGAATTTGAACGCATAGCCAATATTTTGGTACTCCTTTTTTTTTTTTTTACAAAACAACGGCCGATAGATATTCTTGATTTATAAAGTCATCCAGATGCTTCATCATTCATGGACACATCTTCCCACCCATTAGAAGAATGATTGATCATACTAAGACAGAGACTCGATCCCTTGTGGCTAAAACTGTTTTTCCTCTCACTATAAAGATCCTAACCAACCAATTTGGTTACGCTTCGTAAAATTACGAGAAGTTTTAAGGTCCAAATACTGACCAGTATTCCCACCAAAATAGTGGTCAGTATTTTAAGGGTAGTTTAATACTTTTATTTTTGTTTAATTAACTAATTTTTATTTTATAATATCTTTATGGACCAAAAATATGATTCCTAAATGGGAAAATTGTTAATAATAACGTTTAATATAAAAACATAAATTCAGATTATTATTAAGTAATAGTAATAGTATAATTAATTAATATTATATTTTGTTTCAATATTACCTTCAATGAAACAAAACATTACTATAGATACTCTTAAAAAATACCTATAGATATTTTGGATCTTAAAACTGCTCAAAATTACAACCCTACTCTAGAAAATGAAACCTTTGACATATAGCTACACGATCATACTATATGTATTTGCCAATATGGTCCATAGTCCATAGAGGTTAGACGTGTCTCTTGTGCCAAAAAATGGCACTCCGATTTTAACTGACGATGACATTACAATAACTTATTTCTTGCCAAGCTAAATTAAACAAGCTTGGCATATAGCATGTGAGTTAGTTAAAATTGAAGACGATGATAATCTGAATAGAACAACCGGTGATACTTCTTCTGGAACAAAATCTACCCCTTTTGAAAAAAAAAAACTTAGGAATGTAATGTGTGATAATCGATCGAGACGCGCCTATAGACCCTGGTAGGTGATGATGGTTCTGTTCGTCGCTTTGGACGATTTGTCCCCTTGCAGTTCAGAAACCTGACTAGCTATAGCTAGTGACTAATAACTAGCTCTAGAGGCAGTACTTAAAAAAATATACAAGTAATTAACAAGTTGAATCGCCCGTGTAATCGTGTGATCAAGGACGATGGATATATTATATATATCTTTAATTTTTCCGACTTGTCTCGTTGCGATTGATCCTCTTCCAGACTGGCTGATTGACTGCTGGTTAGGTTAGACCTAATCATTGCGTTCCAGTGGCGCACGGTTGGGTCATGAACGTTCAGTTTTTTTTTTTGTCTTCTTAATTTATAATTATGACATGTGTACTATGTTTTATTTCTTGGTTGCGCTATAGCTGGTGTCTTGTTTTATGTGTGTGTGTGCTTGGTGCTTGCAGTGATGCTTTTCGAATTCAAAGTTTTGTATCCAATAAATGTGTATCACTCTATCTATCAATTGTTTTTTTTTTTGAAGAATTCTTTCTATGAATTGTTATACAGATTTACCGGTTCTAGTTCTTAGGTGACCTAAATGGCCAAAATAATCATATAAATCATACGAATCATCTGGATATATAATAAGGACAATAATTTATCATCTGTAAGTATATCATAGAAACAGGGGAAAATACATTGTCTTATTAGGACACAGTAGTATTTTGATCAACAACTAAAATAATGTCAGATCAAAATAAACATTTATATATTCTGTATGATCCATAACACACGATGACCGGTTTTGTATGCATTGATTTATTTTAGAACAAAATGAATCTTATACGGTCATTTTTACAGACTAATTATGTGGATTTGAATATATATGCTTGAATTTGAATAATTGATGTGAACCATGTACTTTCCTCACCATGCGTAGAGATATAGAGTAGCGAGATTATCAGTTTCTTATGCGAACAGAGTACAACAGAAGTACTCTCTCTTTTTAAATTATTGTCGCCGTTGACTTTGATCGTCAACTTCGACTAATTGTTTTATTCAAAAAATATAACCAATATCAAATATTTTGTTATAATTCGATTTATTACTAAAGGTTTTTCAGACATAACTTTTATTTTGTATATTTAAGTAAATTTTTTAAATAAAATAAACGGTTAAAATTGACGGTTAAAATTAATGAAAATAACAATTTTAAAAAAAGAGAATATATAAGAGGCAAAAGTTGTGTTTTTTTTCCCTTCACATGCGATGATATAGGACTGATGACAGTTTCCAGTGACGTGTTCAATGTTGCGTAAGGTGGGAAGTAATTGTACAGTCGGTATACAGATCGAAACCACAAGTTTAATCGGTTTATTATTAGAGCCACTTTCTCTAAAGAAAAGATACTACAGTACATATCAGGTACGGTCATCTCTAGAAAATGCAGATCGCTGTACGTTCTTGTGATATAGTATATACGAGTGTGGTGCAAACTGCAAACCAGAGAGAGACAATTTTAAATGACAACGATAACCGTGCGATTAAACGGCATATATTATTTGTACCACAGGTGCCATCTCCAAATGGTCCAACTTGGTCAATATATACTCATTTTGTTGACTTTTCTTTCACGACTGTCAAAATGATTATGCACCCTCGTGTTTTCTTTTTCTTTTTGAAATACGGTAAAGACACATGCGAGTGCTCCATCGAGTTACTACAGATATGTTCATTTATTGACTAGAACTTCTCACCTACCACACATCAAAAGATATAGTTCGATATCGAACAATACGCTGCATCGTATGCATTACTATCTTAGTTTTTTTTACTCGTCACGATCGATTTTGATCGATAATATTAACTATTCATCTTATTTAAAAAATATAAAAAATATAATATATTTTATTATAATTTGATTTATTATAAAATTTTTTAATTTTATATATTTAAACTAATTTTTTAAATAAAATAAATAATTAAAATAAATAATTAAAAAAGATAAGTAAATAAGAACGAAGGAAGAGAGTAACATTCAACTATAGGCCAACGAGCAATCTGAGACCCACTTTGCTATACATAAAGGACATGCATGTATGGTTATTGTTCTTGTGTAATACAGTGACGAAAGGAGACAAATGAGTCAAGCAGCGATTCACCGCTTCCGAGGCAGGGAATAGGGACATGGGTGGGTTGAATAAACAAGCTGCCACACGCACACATACTCACACAGTAACACACCGTACTTTCTGTAATAAGGGAGTATGAGTATCTGCTTTCGTGCGGCTTTTACCTTTTGAGGTCAGGCCAGGGGACACCCAGCGAGTGAAAACTTGCTCGTGCGCCGTGTGGCTGCCTGCCTCACACGGGGAAGAAGTACTACCTTCAATTTTCTATTATTAACCTTTTTAAGTATAAATTTATATTAATAAAAAATAAAGGTAGTAATAATAATCGACAGTGTTTATTTAAAAAAGAAGAAAGTCAATTTACTCCCTTACATATAAGTAAAGTCTGGAAGACCATGTCTTCATTTTTCTTCTTTTTCAGCATTATTGCCAACAGGAGCTGCCAGACAGACCTTTTTATTTTTGTACTCTAAAATATTTTTTCCTTCTATAATCCTCAACAATACTAAAAAAATTCTAGATAACCTTATAAACTATTTCTTTTGTTAAGTTTACTCCCAAACATATGTCATTTAACTTAATTTACCTCCTTTATAATTTATATTATTTGTTTCTCAATAGACAAGGTAATTTAAAATTTCGTAGGATTGTAGTAGTGGACATCATATTGTATATTTCAAAAATATATTTTAATTTTTTCAAAATTATTTTTGTTTAAATTTTTATTCTAATGATTATTTATTATTAAGTGTTCTTCTCTACTAAAATGATTAAAAAATTGTCAAGTCTTTTTTTTAAAATTATGTCATGATATCAACAACCATCACGTAAAATTTTAACTTATGATAAAACTTATACATGGAGAGACAAAAAAGATAAATTGTATTACGGGGTAAATTTGGACTAAATAACATTACTTTGAGAGTAAATTGAACCAAATAATAGTTTAGGGTTATATCTAGACTTTTGCTCATACTTGAGGGGAGTAAATTGGACTTTTTTCCTTTTAAAAATTAAATCGACTGCCCGAAGAATGGGGAGTTGATAAATTTCTTCTTTCTGATGTCTTCCTTCTTATTTCTGACGAAGAATGAGCAAGACTGATATGAAACTTATTCTCCCTATTCTTTCATTGTGGTCAGATCTACCACAATAGAGTAGAGAATCTACCACAATAGAATAGAGAAGACACTGAGAAAATTATTCCATGGCATGGCGGCGATACCATCTACGCCCTGATGTCGCCGTCCCAAAATAAAAGGTCTCCATCGTCACACTGATGAGGATGCTGACGTCGTAGTTGTTGCTCTCATCTTGGACAGAGCCGTCACGAAGAAAAAATAGCCACCCTATCTTCTTACCGTCGCCGGAAAGGAGGACTGGAGGAAATAAATCCTTAAAATCAAAAAATTTGATATGAAGAAACTCCAATCCTGAAGACTCACCCGCTCCCTCACCCTTCAGCCTTCAGCGATATACTGACCGGAGGGGGGAGAGGGAGGAGGACCAGTAGTGGTGGAGGCGAAAGACAAAGGCAGGAGCGGCTCATCACAAGATGAGTACGTATGGGACCACTTATGGTGGCGATTCATGGCCCTACGTCCCTCGTCGAGAGATGGTGCATGCACGCGATAGATCTTGCATTATAATTGGGCGGGAATCTAGCGGCATGCATGCATGCATATCCCTCGCTCGCGCTTGTGCTGACACACCCTGCCGCCGTGGACTATGCATATGAATTCTTCGTGTCACGTCCTTTCAATCTGAAAGCTGTGTCAGAGAGCCATTCCATAGAAAGAGAACGGAGGAGCGAGAAATAATGAAGCAGAATATATATTTTTGCAACGATTATTATTGAGATGGGTACAAAAATGGCCGATCCTTCGGGCCAACCATCGAGGCTACTTTGAGCTGGACACAGCATGAATGAAAACCTACGACCCAGAGCCTATTATGTGTAGCTGCGACTAATCCATCGAGAGCTGACGACCACAGTGCGTTCATGCCTGCATCTATAATATGGGGTCCATGTTCATAAACAGTTGTGTGGTAGTCCCACACGAGAGAGTGCAGCAGTGACAGACGAATGTTCAGCATGTGTACCAGTTGTGCGTGACAATGTTTATGAACTCGTGCTAGCTAGTATATGGCTGTACAGTGCGTAGAATATAGCGCTACAGATCTCTCAGTCTCGTGGAAGAACAAGAATGTACAGTTACAATATGTACAGCATGTTTTGGGTCGCATATATAATACCCCTACTGGTTCTTCTAATTAAGATTAAGGTATTCTTTGGGTGAAATCTATCTACCCGGATTCGATCGAGTCTCTTCACCCATGAGGATACACCTGCGAATATTATAATCTGTTCTTTAAAGGTTAATTAGGTGATGCCCCTCGCTCGTCGATGACGACAAGCAAGTGCAAGTGCTTGTGTGTGTGGTTGGTTAATTAGAGGCGAATACACCTCAGAGAAGGTTCACTGCACTCGTGTATAATTAAGACTTATAATTAAGAGCACAACACGAACATGGTAACTACTGGTTTTCATGTGATCTGAAAAAAAAATTCCTTTGTTGAAACCGTCGTCTGCCCACTTACGAGTCGCCACGACCACTTGTGCATATTCTCACGCTTGCTACTAGCTGCCACGTAACAGAGGCAGGTTCATGCATCGAAGGGAGCACGCGAAATTTGGAGGGAAGAACCGTATATACAAGACGACGCACCGACCTGTACACACTAATAAATTTGTATAAAATACTACCTCTATTTTTTAATTATTATTATTTTTTAAGTAAAAATTTATATTAGAAAGTGTCAATAATTAAAAAATGGAGGTAGTAGTAATATTAGTAATAATAAGCCAATCTGCAACATTATTTATTTGCTTGTCGGCATCCAATTAGACGTCAGTGGTTAGTAGTGTAGAACCTACCGTAGATTAATTAGTTATATATAAAAATATGTAGTATTTTTTTTGTCATGGGATGAACCTACCTAAGTATAGCTACTAGCTACTACGTACTACAGCACGGACCACTTTGAATTTCAGATACATCCAAAGTCATGCACATGCATTGATATTTTAATCGAACAAAATAATCAAGAAAAGAAAATGGAACCTTAGCTAGCTAGCTTGTCCTTTCACTTTTCACATGAAGAGCCCACATGTCCCAAAACAACACAGAAACCCTAGCTAGGGCACACCCACCGGCTCCCCAAAGAGAGGTCAGTTGATCCTGCCAAATTTTGTAAAGTCCCACCTGTGTTCCTCGCAGTCTCACTACTCACGGCCGGTTTAATCTGCTTTGTACACCCGAAAGGGTAGCACAAGGTTCTCTTTTGCTGCACGAGAGGTCATGGATATAGATTCATGAACCGATCAATTGCATGAGCATTAGGGTTCTACTCGGGTTTAAGTAATGAAATGTTTGATTTGAAAATAGACCTTTAAGTATATATATATACACGCTCATCAGAGACAATAACAACTTATTTACTCCGATGCTTTTATAAATTGTTCTCATTAGATCAATAATTTTAATTTAGAAATGAAATAAAGTTGTTGTCAGAAAGATAATAATTTGAGAACGGACCAAGAACAACTTTAAGAACAACTTTCCGAACTTGCTTGCTGTTGTATTCTAGGCACGTACACGTACTCGTCTAGTATATATGGTTCTTTGAAACATTCCAAAAAAATTACTCCCTCCATAATTTTTATGTGTTGTTGTTGACTTTGATCATTCGTCTTATTAAAAAATATAAGAAATATTAAATATTTTCTTAGGATTTAATTTATTACTAAAGATTTTTAAATTCTAATTTTTTTTATATCTTTAAACTAATTTTTTAATAAGACGAGGATCAAAGTTTTTAGTCAAAATTAATGACGACAAAAAAAACATAGAGGAAGTATTTACTATATCTTTTATGTAGCTAGTGTGCATGCCTCTCAGGTTATCAAGAGCCCAAAATATGCAATATAAGGTTAAAAAACACAAGAGGCGACGACCAAAATGGACTAGCAACAACAACGTTTCACACACTATAATATAACAATCTAAGCTTAATAATTCCATCCGCCCTGTGTTTGGTTAATGACCCAATTATCATATTGGCCAGTGAACAACCCTTAACTCTCTCTCTCTCTCTCTCTCTACCGTTTACACACACAGAAACCACACACAGAGTCCTATAAGTACAGGCCCTCTCAATTATGCCCCCACACTTCATTTCGGTTTGCCTTTGTGTCGCTCTTCCCTTGGGGCTTCTCTTCTATTCCTTTGTCCCTTTCCACGACGCTGTCTCATATCCTATAGCCATCTACTAGCTTTGACCGCTTCTAGCTAGCTCAACCTCTCACTGTGTGTCCTCTCCTCGCCCTTCGGTCCTCATGGACTCACACCACGGCCAGCAAGCTCCTGCTGCTCACCGCTGCGGCCGCGGCGGCGAGATCGAGCCAACGACGACGGCGAGGTCGCGGTGGGCGCCGAAGCCGGAGCAGATCCTGATCCTGGAGTCCATCTTCAACAGCGGCATGGTGAACCCGGCCAAGGACGAGACGGCGCGCATCCGCCGCCTGATCGAGCGCTTCGGCGCCGTGCGCGACGCTAACGTCTTCTACTGGTTCCAGAACCGCCGCTCACGATCCCGCCGCCGCGCGCGACAGCTACAGCAGGCGTGCGGCGGCGCCAACCCTGCCGCCCAGCTCCCGTCGGCGGCCGCCGCCGCCGCTCAGCTCCACGGCTTCAGCAACGGTGCTTCCCACTACGTCATGCACGGGCACGCCTCGGCTCGCACTGATGGCACTGGCATGCCCACGTCCGGCCCGGTGCCGCCGTCTTCTGTAGCCGCGGCCGCGCCCCGCTTCTTTGGGGACGACGTCGACGGCGGCGGCGACGACCTCTTCGCCATCTCCCGGCAAATGGGGCTCATGACCCGCGGCGAGGACCACCACCGTTGTGGCTACATGGCCAACGACACCACCCAGCTAAGCTACCACTACCAACCACAACCAGCTGGTGAGCTCCTAGTGATGTGCATTACATATATATATGGAAGAGAATCTCCTAGCGCTAAGCGCTGATATATTTTGATGATGAATGCCTCTGAATTGTGGCCTGACACTGATGCAATGTTTGCAGAGATGACGACAGCTTCGATCCAGGTGTTCATCAACGGCGTGGTCTACGACGTGCCCGGCGGCGAAGGCACGCTGTTGGACTTGGCAGGAACGTTTGGTCGAGACGCGGTGCTGGTACACTCCTCCGGCGAGATCCTGCCGGTGAACGAGCACGGCGTCCTCATGAAGAGCTTGCAGATGGGGGAGTCCTACTACCTGGTGGGTTTAATATAAACTTATAAATTTGATTTCCTTCCTTAGTTAATTAGTTTCAGGATTATCACATTAGCTAGGTTTTTATTAGTTTTTCTATATATGCTATTTACCGTATTATTTTATCACAAATTTTTTTGGGATGCAGGTTTTTAGATCGACTTAATTAATCCTTTGCCATGTTGCATGATGCTTCAAGAAGAGACCTGTCGTAAGAAGTATGAACAAACACTTGGTTAGCCGATTGTTTGAGTCCAGATCATGTATGTCAGTGTGTGCTAATGATGAGTGGTTCTCTTTCTCTCACACCTCATAGATGTATATTATTATCTTAATGCATCGTCCCCCTTGTGGAGAGTCTTCCAGCGTGTGATGGAGATGTTTGTAGCTTATTAATTGATAATTGAAATGACTTCCAGATTTTCATATCATAGTGTGTATTGTGTGGCCTCGCCTCGCTCTAATACAGAAAATCTATTTCCTACATCTTGATGTCGATTTCTTTTGACTATTATATCACAATTTTAATAATTCCCACATTTAAAAGATTAATTAGTAATTTAGTTGTGCTCAGTAGAAAATGGTACAGGAATCCATGTTGAGTACAGATGCATTAGTAAATCAATAAATACTAGATGAACATATGAGTAGATGCCCACCCGATGACGTAGCCTAATATCAGCCCTCAGATCGTCATCGGATGACAGAGATTGAGCGTCATCACTAGATTGGAAATGGCATGGCTAAATCTCAGTCATCCAGTGTTGATCTGAGGGTTGAGATAAGCCACGTCACCGGGTGGGGTGGGAATGTGCCCTTATGTTCATAAAATCTTAGTAAATTTCAAGGACCCAATCACATCCTCTTGTTTTATCTCCATAAGGCCCCATTTTTGTGTGTTTTTTTAGCTTGACTGGATCTATAAAACAGTTAAGAGTTTTTAATAATTAAGGAGTTCTCCATTCCAACTTGTAATTTACTAATGCGTCTGTACTCAACAATCAACATATGGATTCCTGTATCACAAAAAAACATGGATTAATGGTGCAAATAAGGAATAAATTATTAGATGCTCACTTTTGCAGTTTAAATAGGCTCTGATATCAGCATTGTTGCTACCATTTATCAATGTATAATAACTATTTCTAACAAGTGAAATAATTATTTCCTCAAAAAATAGATCGCACGAAGAATTCACATGTTGAGAATAGGCCATTAACATCCTTTTAATAGCTACTCCTTAGAATATAGACTATAACAACAAAAACCATAGATATTTGACACCAAAAAGAAGAAAGCAAAGGAACCATTTGTAACAGAAATTCATTTGTGTATACTCTCTTACCATGATAAAAATACTGTGACATGCATGTGTATATGAATTATTAAGTCATATTTCATGCATAGTGTCTTTAGAAAAATATTTCATGCATGGTAAGAGAGTATCCAAGATTTTCTTGCTCAGTAATGATGAGTGTAGGTGGGGCTGCCTGGGCCGCGTCCTGGCTGATCAGTCCAGTGGCGTGGGTGTTAGCAGGCCATGGACAAGGGGAGACTCATGGGCCTGTGGGAGGGAGAGGTAGCCTGCTGCAGGGACTTTAGGCCCCGGCGCAAGAGAGAGAGGGCAGGGGGACGAAAGAGATGGCTTGCTGGGCTTTGGCCAGGGGTTTTTGGTCTACGTAGAATTAGGGATTTTTCTTATTTTCTTTTTAGATTAAATCAAAACCATGCAATCAGATGCAAATGGAACAATGTCGGTGTTCGTTACCACCGGCTAGTAATTATCGTGGGATACGCGTTTTGGGGCTCAGATGGTTCGCAAGAGGACACAAAGATTATACTGGTTCAGACAATCGTGCCCTACGTCCAGTCTCGAGCTGGTGTTACTTGCGTTGTTTGTAGTAGGGGATTACAAACGGGTGAGAGAGGGACGGCTTTCCAAGTCTCTGGGTGAATGAAGGTGCGTGGTGAAGTGTTTGTTGTCTGCCCTCTTCCCCGTCCGAAATCCCAGTCTTCTCCTTCTATATCGCAAGGGGTGAGACGTGGAATGCGTTGTGGTTGCGAGAGAGAGAGAGAAGAGAGAGAGAGTAGAGCGGTGGTCGTGGCCGTATGCTCTTAGTCAAGCTTGCTGGCGCTTCCTGGGCTTCGGAGTTGTTGCTGTGGACGTCGTTATCGGTATGGCGGCGTCCTTCTGATCCGACGGCGTGGGGAGTGCCCGTCAATCGGGGGCGTCCCGTCCGTATGGAGGCATGGCTTTCGGCAAGGGTCGGCGGAGTGGTGCCGTCGTCCTTGTCCCTATTCTCGTCGAGCCGTCGCTCAAAAGTGTCTCGTCCAGGTAGGAGAGTGGGCTCTAAAGGAGCTGTCGGAGCAGTGACAGTCCTTTGGCCGCTGCACGTCGTGTGTATTGACTCCCCCACTTGCCTGAGTAGTCGTTATCCTCATCTGTCCATGAACGCGAGAGTCACAAGTATTTACTGCCCAGCCGCCACCGGCCTGCCTATTCGTGTAGCAGATGGTTCGTCCGACCCCGGGGTCGGGCGAGACGGAGCCTTGTGCGACTTCTCGACCCCGACGCGATGAGGTCGAGCGCACCGGTCGAGCTATGGGGAATCCGACCCCGGTTCGAGGGGGGGGGGGAGGGGTCGGGCGAGGCGGAGATCGTCCGTAGGCCCGACCCGTCGAGTGCCTAGACGGCATAGGGGTCGGGCGAGGTGGAGATTATTATGCCTCCTTTGTACTGTTAAGACCGTGGGTCGTTAATGCTGATTGCCTCTGGGTATCGACTCTCGACAGTAGCCCCCGAGTGAGGTCTGACCCCTGCGCAAAAGGGGGTCAGGCGTTGCTCAAATCGGGAGGGGAAGGTTCATTTTGCGAGCATTGGCTCACTGGCTCATTGAGTCAGCGTGTCCTGCGATCCCGTTGTTGGATCACTTTCTGCGATTCCGTCCCTCAAGACCTCCACTCGTTGCGGTGGTCCGTTCGAGGACATGGTTCGACTTGTGTTGTGCATCCTGCGCGTCCGTTTACCGGACGAGGAGGTCGAGCTGTACCACGCTTTACCCCGGGGGCCGAAGCGTGGAGCTAGTCGAGCTAATAATGAACGAGTTCAAGTGAAGCCTCGGGGCCCCTTCGGGGAGGCCTCGATGGACGAGCTGGTGGTCGACTTCAATCTTCTCGGTTGCCGTCCCATTTAGTACCCGGAAGCCATTCGATAGCTCCGAGGGCTCGCTGCCTTTCTGCAGTGAAATACTCATGGGGCGGTTCGAAAGAGACTTGAACGCGGATCGTGATGCCTTTGGTGCTCGAGCGGGCCCATCTCTTTCCACCCCTTGCTCTATTTTCGCACGGAGCGGCTGTCAACCCGTTCGCTGGCCTTGGAACTCCTTGGGCCGTCGGGGCGTATTTCAGCCCATGTCCTTACCTACCGGTATTAATTCGGGGAAGAGGCGCCTGCTGTGATGGGACGTGCAGCAGCGTCGGTCTTCAGGCCGTGTGAGCGCACGCGCGTCCGCTTGCGCCAACCAAGGCGGTTGCGTGGGCCTTGTTTGCATCGATTAGGGGAAGGTGTCCTGTGGGTGAGAGGATATATATATTCGTACCTCGCGTGCTCGTTCACCTTCACCCATCATTTCGTCGCTTTGCCTTCTCGCGCCACCCTGCCTTTTCGCTCGCGTCTCTTGTGCCTTTCTGCCCCCAAGCCTTCGCTCTCCTACCCACCACCTCTGTGTTTTCCCTCATTCGCACATCCTTCACCTATCGAGATGGCGAGCTGGTGGAAATCTGACGTGAGGGGCGCGCGCCTGGATGGGTTGGTGAAGCGTGGTCTCCTCCGTGCATGGACGGAGGCGGAGGAGTGGCTGCTCCCCGGTGAGGAGATGGCTCCGGTGCCGACGGACGGCTACATCGTCTCGTTCGCGCATTTCCACAAGCGCGGACTGGGCGTCCCCACGTATCGCTTCTTGCGGGGGCTGCTCCACCACTACGGCCTGGAGCTCCAGCACCTCAACCCCAACGGGATCCAGCACATTGCCATTTTCGTGGCGTTGTGCGAAGGGTTACTGGGAATCGACCCCCACTTCGAGCTCTGGAGGTACTTCTTCGCTATCTCCCTCCAGACAAAAGACGGGAGCCCGGCCTCCATTAGTTGCGCCAGCATCCACCTCCGCGGCGAGTGCGCCCAGGCGTACATTCAGCTGCAGCTGAGGACCTCCAACAGGGGGTGGCACGGCTAGTGGTTCTACCTGAAGAACGACGCCGCCAGCCCCCTACTTGAGTTCACGGGCCGGACCTTCGAAGCGGCGCCCGAAGTCTGGAAATGGGGCTCCGTGGAGAAGGAGAGGAAGAGGCTGGGCGATCTTTTGGGCGCATTCGGGACCCTGAGAGCCCAGGAGGTGCGTGGAGCCGGGGTCGTCGCGGCGTACCACGCCCGATGGGTGCTGTCACTCATGGCGCGCCCCTTCCGGCTATACCAGATGGGGCCTGGTGCTGACTCTCCGGGTCGACGATGTCCCTCGAGGCCCTCTCTAACTCGGAGTTGAGGCAGCGCTTGAGGGACACCCTCGTGCTCGAGGACGTCGATGCTCCGCTTGACGGGCATCCTTCGATGCGCCCCGGAGCCGGGTGTATCCATTTGGTAAGTTGTCGCGTTTTCCTCCTGCAATCTTTCTTTTTTGTTCCGCCTTTGATTCTGACCATTTTTTGGACTTTGGCAGTTGAACCTCCTCCTCCGCCCTTCTCCTGTCCCCGTCCTGGAGGACGCGGCCGTCAGGACAGTGAACCGCCTCGCGGCTGAGGAACAGAAGAGGAAGAAGGACGCGCTGGCGGCGAAGAAGGCGAAGAGGCTCCGGACGCAGCTGCACCGGGGTCGACGTCGCCAAGGATCCGACTAGGAGGAAGACGACGACGAGGAGGAGGAAGAAGAGGAGGAGGAGGACGAGGTGGTGGAGATCCCCCATCCTAGCCCAGAAGGGCAGGGGTTGAGCGGGGCACGCCCTCAAATGTAGGAGCCGAGGCCGATGCCTCGAAGGTCGGAGGCGATGCTGGGCTCCACCCCCTCTGACCCTGCCGTCCGGCCCACCCCGGAGGAGGGGTTGCAAGCGTCACCGAGGGCGTAGGCTTTCGCCCGGCCTAGGCCGTCAGGGGCGGGACCGTCGACCGCCGAGCCCTCAAGCCGCATGGAGGTGCCAAGGCCTGCTCCGGGCGAGACCGTGGCCAAGGGTTGGTGAGAAGCGGCCGCACCCCACGGAGGAGCAGACGGGGCCGACTCTGAAGCGACGCCGCCCCACGGCTAGAGGGTAAGTACACGGTACACATTCCCTCTCCTCTTTCTTGGTTTTGCTCACGCTGGTTTTCGTGCAGGGTCGAGGGCAGGTGACCGCGCTGCACACGGCTCCGAGGAAGGCCCTGGCCCGCTGGAGGACCAAGGGCACACCAAGGGCGGGCGACAACGGTGCCGTGGAGCCTCCGCGCCCGTCAGGGGTGGAGTCTCAACCGGCAGCGGGGCTGTCCCAGGAGCGGGGGGCGACGCCGGAGACGATGGCAGTGGAGGAGCCGGAGGTGGTGCTGGTGGGGCTAGAGACCGTCCTGGTCGGGCCCCCAGCATAGGCGGGCGCAGCGACGGCCGTCCGTCGGGGGTGCCAGCGGAGGTGGTGGAGGAGGCTCCGGTGGCCACATCGGGGTCGATCATTTTTGGACCTCCGACAGAGAAGGATTTGGCGGCGGTCGCTGCGACGTTGGGGAGCGGCACCGACGGCGAGCCTGCAGCGGCATCGGTGGCCCCCTTGGCTGAGGGCCCGATGTTCGAGAGCGCCCTGGAGCCCGAGAGCACGGAGCAGGCGTAGGTGGGGGTCCTGTCGGCGTTGTCCGCCTTGGACTCTGCCATGGCCTTGCTGCAGGACCGTCTCGCAGCGGATTATCGAGCGCATGGGCGGCTCAAGGAGCAGCTTGCTGCCGCTCAGGGCGCGACAGCGGACACCCTCGCCTGGGAATAGGCTGCAGCGAGCCATCTTCAGGAAGCATAGGGCCGGCTCCTCGTCGCGCTCGAGGAGTCGCACAGGACGAGGGAGGAGCTGGAGGCGGCGCGTCGGGTCTGCAATGCCGTCACAGTATTGGTGGTGGAGCGGACCAGGCAAGTGGAGGCGGAGAGGGTGGCCCTCGGCCACCTTAGGTCGGATCTCCAGAAGGAGACGAAGGCCAGGGAGGACGCCGAGGTGGTGAGCACCGAACTGGCGGCGGAGCTGACCCGCAGCCGTGCCGAGGTCGAAAAACTCCAGGTGGAGGCGACAGGTACGCTGCGTTCTTCGTCTCTACTTCCTTCTTCCTTGGTAGCGCAGGATGAAACGGCCGGTCATGGACTAACCGCCGCATACCTTTTGTAGTGCTCACCAACAAGCTGGCGGCGGGCGCGCAGGAGCTGTCGCGACTCCAAGGTGAGTTCAAGCGGGAGGTCGAGGAGCACGACACGCTGAGGGTCGCTGTCGGGGTGGTGCTCTCCGATCTCGGGATCGCCCAGAGGTGGGGTCGAGCTCCCTTGCTCCCCAGGTCCCTCACCTCGTTGCTCGGTCGCGAGGGATGGCAGCGGATGCGCTACACCGACGCCGAACTGGACGAGATCGAGGAAGCGGTGGCTCCCATGGCGCAGGCCCTGGCTGCGAGGATAGAGGAGGAGGATGGCCCCCTGCCCCAGTAGACATAGAAATAGATGGATTAGTTTGTAATTAGGATGCCCGAGGCCGTAGCGCCTGGGTTTTTGTAAGTCAAAAGAATAATTCAAAACAGTGGTTTAAGTGTTTTGACCATCAAGGTGTATTTGCGAAACGTTTCTTACAAATTAACGAAGGCGTTCGTCCCCTTTTTCCCTTGTTTCGAAGCTTAGAAATCGTAAGCCGTGGGCAATGTCGACGTTCAGTCTTGCTGGTAAGCGTCGTTACCATAGCCCTCAGGGGTCGTAGGTATTTTGCAGTCCGACCAACTCGAGTTCACGCTTCCTTCCACCCACGACTCTTTCTTTCTGAGTTTTAAATGCCGAATGAGGGGTCGAAGCTTTGGTAAGGATAACCCGCAGATAGGATGAGCACTCGGTCTCGCTGGTGAGTGTCGTAGCTGTAGCCTTCGAGGGCTTCAAGCGTTTCGCGGTCCGACCGGTTCGACTTTGTGCTTTTCTTATCTTTCACTTATCCTTTCTAATAAATTTTGTAAACGAACGACAAATAGCAAGGGTCAGGCCGCGCGCGCGGTACGTGCACCCTGCAAGTGTAGCCCCCGAGCGAGGTCCGACTTTCGTGTGGTAGGGTCGGGCGTTGCTTGCTTCGGAGGGTGCGAACAATAAATCAACTACGAGTACAGGGGTAAAAGCGACGTAACTGTTCAATGTTCCAGGTGTTGGCGATCTCTTGTCCGTCCGCAGTTTGCAGTTTGTACGTGCCGGGTCGGAGGATCTTCGAGACGACATAGGGACCTTCCCACGGCAACGATAGCTTGTGCCGGTCCTTATTAGTTCTGGCGCGGCGAAGGACGAGGTCGCCGATGTTGAACGCTCTTTCGCGTCCGTTCCTGCTGTGGTACCGACATAGCGTCTGCTGGTAGTTGGCCAATCGGAGAAGCACCACATCTCGTGCCTCGTCGAGTTGATCCATCGCCTCCTCGAGGGACGCCCGGTTCCCCTCGTCATCATACGCCTTAACCCTCGACACCCCATAATCGAGGTCCGTGGCCAAGATGGCCTCGGAGCCGTATACCATGAAGAAAGTGGTGAACCCCGTCGCCCGGCAAGGGGTCGTCCGCATGCTCCAAAGCACAGCGGGGAGCTCAACTGCCCACCGACCGCTGAGCTATTTCTGTCAATTGTGGATCCGGGGCTTCAGCCCTTGGAGGATCATGCCGTTTGTGCGCTCGACTTGCCCGTTCGTGCGGGGGTGCGCCACGGCTGCCCAATCGACTTGGATGTGGTAGTCGTCATAGAACGTGAGGAATGGTTTCTCCGTGAACTGTGTACCATTATCCGTGATGATGGAGTTCGGTACTCCAAAGGGAGGATGATGTTGAGGAAGAATTCGACCGCTTCTTCTGGTCGGATCCTCACAACCGACCGAGCCTCGACCCACTTGGTGAACTTGTCGACTGCCACCAACAGGTGGGTGTAGGCTCCGGATGCTTTTTTGAGGGGTCCGACCAGGTCCAATCCCCAAACCGCAAACGGCCACGTCACGGGGATGGTCTGTAGTGCTTGCGTGGGCAGGTGAGTCTGCCGGGCGTGGAATTGGCAGCCCTCGCAGGTGCGCACAATATGTGCGGCATCGTTGACAGCCGTCGCTAGTAGAACCCTTGTCAAAACGCATTTTCGACAAGCGTCTTTTGTGGAGCGTGGTGACCACAGACTCCGCCATAGATGTCTTGCAGTAGCCGTTTTACTTGTTCGATTGGGATGCAGCGCTACAAGATCTTGGTAAGACTTCTCTTGTAGAGCTCCCCATCGATAACGATGAAGGTTTTGGCGCGGCGGGCGATGCGCCAGGCCTCCGTCTTGTCCGTGGGGAGTTCTCCTTTGAGGAGGCAGTCAAGGTACGACGTCCTAGAATCAGTTGGAGGATCTGCCGCCTACGCAGACGCTTCGTTGATCTCCATACCGTTGGGTCCTGGAGGGTTCGAGGTCGGTCTGACCCCCTCTTCCGGGAGCGACTCGATGCCGACCCCTCGTGCGTCTTTGAGCCGGACAGATAGTTGACTTTGGTCGTGGGCGAAGACTCCAGGAGGGACCTGCTCCCGTCCGGCCGCCATCTTCGCTAAGGAGTCAGCCTCTTCGTTCAGCCGTTTTGGGATATGCTTGAGCTCGAGACCGTGGAACTTATGCTCCAGTTTACGGACTTCCTGCCAGCCGGACTCTTTCCTGACTTGACCGACGACTAGTTGGGAATCACCCCGGATCTCAATGTCGTCGAATCCCTAGTTCGTCGGTGATTTTGAGCCCGTTGATGAGCGCCTTGTACTCGGCCACGTTGTTGGAAGCAGGAAATAACAGGCGGACTGTGTACTTCATGCGCACCCCCAAGGGGGAGACGAAGAGAAGTCCGATCCCTGCTCCCTTGCGCATCAGCAAGCCGTCGAAGTATACCACTTAGTACTCCTGGTCGATAGGAGCAGTGGGCAGCTGGACTTCGATCCATTCGGCCATGAAGTCGGCCAATATCTGGGACTTGATCGCCGTTTGGGGGGGGGGGGGTACGTAATCCCTTGGCCCATCAATTCGAACGCCCATTTCTCAGCCTTTCCCGCCGCATCACGGTTCTCCACGACCTCGCGCAGGGGGAAGGAGCTGACCACAGTCGCTGGATGTGACTCGAAGTAGTGTCGGAGTTTTCTTTTAGCGATGATGACGCCGTAAAGGATCTTAAATATCTGAAGATATCGGGTCTTCGTATCAGACAAGACCTCGCTCACATAGTAAATCGGGCGCTGGACCTTGAGGGCGTGGCCTTCCTCCCTGCGCTCTACAACCAAGGCGGCGCTGACGACCTGGATCGCTGCGGCGATGTAGAGAAAGAGTGGCTCTTTAGGGGTCGGAGGCATCAGGATTGGTGGCTTCGTCAAGATAGCCTTTATCCTGTCAAGGGCGTCCTGTGCCTCGGGCGTCCATTGAACTCGAATTTCTTCAGGAGCTGGTAGAGAGGATGTACGTGCTCTCCAAGGCGGGAGATGAAACGGCTCAATGCCGCCAAGCACTCGGTCACCCGTTGTACTCCCTTCAAGTTCTGGATCGGGCCCATCCGGTTGATGGCCGCGATTTTCTCCGGTTGGCTTCGATGTCACGCTCGGAGACGACGAATCCGAGCAGCATTCCCCTCGGGACCCCGAAAACACATTTTTCAGGTTTGGGCTTGATCCCGTTTGTTCGAAGCTTGGCAAAGGTCCGTTCAAAATCGGCCACAAGCTGGTCGGTCTTCTTGGACTTGACTACAATGTCATCCACATATGCTTCGACGATGTCTCCGATGAGCTCATCGAAGCATCTGATCATACATCGATGATATGTTGCGTCTGCATTTTTCAGTCCGAACGGCATCGTGACGTAGCAGTACGAGCCGAACGGCGTGATGAAGCCTGTCGCGGGTTGGTCGGACTTCTTCATGGGGATTTGATGGTACCCGGAAAACGCATCGAGGAAACAGAGGGCTTGGCACCCCAAGGTCGAGTCGACGATCTGGTCTATGCGCGGCAAAGGAAATGGATCCTTTGGACACGCTTTGTTTAGACTAGTATAGTCAACCCACATTCTCCATTTCCCATTCTTTATTCGTACAAGAACAGGATTGGTTAACCACTCGGGGTGATTCACCTCCTTGATGAAACCGGCCGCCAGTAATTTGGCGATCTCCTCTCCGATTGCCCTGCGCTTTTTTTCATCGAAGCGGCTCAGTCGTTGCTTCACCGGTCGGGACCCCGGCTTGATATGCAAGGAGTGCTCGGCGACTTCCTCGGAATGTCAGGCATGTCTAAGGGTTTCCACGCGAAGATGTCAATGCAAGCTTTTTTATTTGGGGGAGAGGGAGGTCCCGATCTTCGCCACCTTTTCCTTGGCATTGTCGGGGTCGAGCTGGATCTCCTTGACACCCTCGGCAGGCTCAAAGGACCTAGCGCTGCGGTTGGAGTCAGGCGCTTCCTCAGTAACTTGCTGTCGGATGGCATCAAGCTCCTCCGTCGACGCAACGGTCTCGGAGGCGAGCTCGCTACTTTCCGTTTCGCACTCATAGGCACGCCGGAAGGAAGTGCCAACGGTGATCACCCCCTTCGGCCCGGCATCTTGAGCTTCAAGTAGGTGTAGTTGGGGACAGCCATGAACTTCGCATAGCATGGCCGTCCCAGGATGGCGTGGTAGGACACGTGGAAGCCAACCACCTAAAACATGAGAGTCTCTGTTTGGAAGTTGGCTGGAGTCCCGAATGTGACGGGCAAATCGATTTGCCCGAGGGGAACGTCTTGTTTCCCGGGGACGACGCCGTGGAAGGGCGCTCCGGTGGGTCGGATGAGCCACCGATCGATGTCCATGGTGTCGAGAGTCTCCACGTACAGGAATGTGAGGCCGCTGCCTCCATCCATGAGCACCTTGGTGAGGCGCTTTTTGCCAATGATCGGGTCAACCAGTGGGTATCGACCTAGCCGTGGGACATGGCTGGGGTGGTCGGACCGATCAAACGTGATTGGTGCCTCCGACCATCGAAGGAACATCGGCGTCGCAGGCTCGGCCGCGAACACTTCACGACGTTCGAGCTTCCCACGGCACTTGCTTCCGTGTGCCTCCAAACCCGGCGAAGATCATGAGGCAGCCGTCATTTTCCGGGAAGCCGCCGTTGCCGTCGCTGGCGTCGTCGCCGTCATCGATGTCTCCGGGGGCCTATCTGGGCTTACCTTTCGGCTTACCCTTCTTGGCCTCCTGGGTCAGGAATCGCTTCATGAACGAGCAGTCTTTGTAGAGGTGCTTCACGGGATATTCATGGTTGGGACACGGCCCGTTCCACTTCCTTTCGAAGTGATCCGGCGTGTCCGCTGCTGGTGCCTTGGCACCCTTGCGGTCGGCAGCTGCAACCATTTGTTCACCGGACGAGTGCTGCCGGTTCTTCTTCTTGTTGTTGGGACGGTCAGAGGGGCCTTCGCCGGCAGCCTCGTCCCGTTTGCCATTGATCTTCTACGGGCGGTTAAAGATCGCGCCCACCGCTTCCTCGCCAGAGGCATGGCTGGTTGCGATGTCAAGGAGCTCCTTAGCTGTTCGTGGACTCTTGCGCCCCAGTTTATGGACCAGGGTGCGGCAGGTAGTCCCGGATAGGAACCTCCGATGACGTTAGCGTCGCCCACGTTCGGCAGCTCGTTGCATTGCCGGGAGAAGCGTCGGACGTATCCCGGGGTGTTTCTCCTGATTTCTACCGGCAGTTCTTGAGGTCCCAGGGGTTGCCTAGGCGCGCGTAGGTCCCCTGGAAGTTTCCTACGAAGACCTCCTTCAAGTCAGACCAACTTACGATCCGATAAGCGGGGATGTCCTGGCCGAATCGGCCAAGTAGAGGGGTAGGTTGCGAATGATGAAATAATCATCGTTCGCACCCCAGGCTTGGCAGGCGAGGTGGTAGTCCTCGAGCCAGAGGCTTGGGTTGGTTTCCCCCGCGTACTTTGGTATGTTGGTCGGAGGTCGGAACCATCACGAAAACGCCACGCTCTGGATGTGAGAACTGGAGACCCGTGGTCTCGGGGGTGTCCGGGCTTGGGCTCCTGTCCTCATCTTCATCGTGGCGCCCCTCTCGGCGTGGGTGACGAGCTTGGCCCGTCCTGGAACCGTACTTCGATTGGCGCTGGCGTGCTTGTTGGGGGCCGCGAGCGTCGCGGTTTGCCCCTAGGCGACTGGGGACGAAGGCCCTCGATGCTCCGTCCGTCCCAGGGGGTGTCTGCCGGATAGACACGTTCTGGGCACGCGGCTCGCAAAGCCGTGACTGCGAGTTCTCCGCCTGCTGCGCTGCCGCGTGCTCTAGCAGTGCCTCAACTTCGCGTTGAGTGCGTCGAGCCTCAAGTGTGGCGGGCTCAGGGAGCCCTCGGAGCAACGCCGCTGCCGCGGCAAGGTTTGGGTGGTCCGCGCGAAGCGCGGGTAGCCCTCGCCTTCCTCGGCGATCCCCTGGTGTACGTCGCGTGCCATCGAGCGAGCGTGTCGTCCGGCCTCGCATCGAGCGAGCTCGCGATCGATCTCCGCTTGCTCTTGCTCCAATTGGCGTTTTGCTTCCCGGAGCTCCTCCCTCCGCGTTTGTAACTGCTCGGGTAGTACGTCGCGGGATGGAGTCCCGGCTCCCGCCATCGTGGGGGTGACGGGGCGGTCGTTCTTTGGGTTAGGGAGGTCCTCCAAGTGCGCTATGAGGCATTCGCGAGAGGGATTGTGACTCCCTTCGCTCTGTTCTGCGTCGGAGTCCTCGTTCGTCTTTTCGTCGAGAAGGTCGAAGAAGGATTCCGACGCGTAGCCTGCCATCCCCACGAACTCGATGTGCGTGGTGTACAGGTCTTCACGCGACGACACGCGGGTCGTCGTGCCTTCGCCGGCGCTGGGCTGGCCAGTCGAAAGGGTCGCATGCGTGTCCTTGCGGGAGGGCCCCGAGGAACACGAACCCTTGCCGGGCGATCGTGCTGTCCTGTCCACCGACTCACAGCGGGAGTCGGTGGCGGCGATTAGCAGGAGCGACGCGTTGGTCGGCACCAAGTTGCCCTCCGTTGTGGCGACGAAGTTGAGGCTCCCGAAGCACATGGTCGTGCCGGGAATCCATCCGTTCGCGTGGTTGGCCATCCGAACCCGAATGGAGGATCACCGAAAACGCGCAAAAGCCCCCCTACCTGGCGCGCCAACTGTCGGTGTTCGTTACCACCGGCTAGTAATTATCGTGGGATGCATGGGGCTTGGATGGTTTGTAAGAGGACACAAGGATTATACTAGTTCAGGCAATCGTGCCCTACGTCCAGTCTCGAGCTGTTCGTGTTACTTGCATTGTTTGTAGTAGGGGATTACAAACGGGCGAGAGAGGGACAGCTTCCCAAGTCTCTAGATGAATGAGGGTGCATGGTGAAGTGTTTGTTGTCTGCCCTCTTCCCCGTCCGAAATCCCAGTCTTCCCCTTTTATATCGCAAGGGGTGAGACGTGGAATGCATTGTGGTTGAGAGAGAGAGAGAGGGAGAGGAGAGTGGTGGTCGTGGCGTATGCTCTCAGTCAGGCTTGCCGGCGCTTCCTGGGCTTCGGAGTTGTTGTTGTGGATGTTGTCATCGGTATGGCGGCGTCCTTCTGATCCGGCGGCGTGGGGAGTGCCCGTCAATCGGGTGCGTCCCGTCCGTATGGAGGGATGGCTTTCGGCAGGGGTCGACGGAGTGGCGCGGTCGTCCTTGCCCCTGTTCTTGTCGAGCCATCACTCAGAAGTGTCTCGTCCGGGTAGGAGAGTGGGCTCTGACAGGAGCTGTCGGAGCAGTGACAGTCCTTTGACCGGTGCACGTCGTGTGTATTTTACTCCCCCACTTGCCTGAGTAGTTGTTATCCTCACCTGTCCATGTACGCAGGAGTCACAAGTATTTACTGCCCAACCGCCACCGGCCTACCTACTCGTGTAGCAGGTGGTTCGTCCGACCCCGGGGTCGGGCGAGGCGGAGCCTTGTGCGACTTCCCGACCCCGACGCGGTGAGGTCGAGCGCACCGGTTGAGCTGTGGGGAATCCGACCCCTATCTTGGGGGGGGGGGGGGGGGGCGTCGGGCGAGACGGAGATCGTCTATAGGCCCGACCCGTCGAGTGTCTATACGGCACAGAGGTCAGGCGAGGCGAAGATTGTTAAGCCTCCTTCATACTGTTAAGATCACGGATCGTTAATACTGATCGCCTCTGCTATCGACCCTCGACAAACAAATAATTTAGAAAATTTAAGTTTAAATGTTTTAAAAATTAAATGATTAATGCCAAATACCATTTCATACAAAAGTAAATTTATTGTATCGAATCACTTTACGTATGAAACATTTTAATTTAGAAATTGATAAAATTTGTAGAAATCTAAAATAATTGGCGTTTTGTTTTTTAGAAAACGATTCACATTCCAAACTTGAAATTTTGGGATGTGACAGTAATTCCCTTCCTCCTAATTCTCCTTAGTGGATCCAAAAGCACTTTTGGTTGGGTCATGTCAGCATTTGGAGTAACAAAAATGTTTTCCCTTTTGTAAGAAGACCATTGGGGCACCCAATTTTCCTCTTGTTTGTGACGGGGTTTTGCTGGGGACTAAGATAATAAGGGTGGTTTTAGAGCCCTGTTGGAGACATTTTTTTTACTGAACCCAATTATCTGATTCAACTGACAAAGTTTATAGTTGTCTTTTTGACATGCTATTTACCTCCTAAAATCTAGTTTCTTGGGGGTCAACTTCGTACGAGCTCTTGATGAACATGCTCTAACTAATTCAAAATTATATTTTAAGAAAATCTGTGTTAGTCTTTCAAGAAAGAGACATGATATATTCAAGAGTCTTTGATAACTAGTGAATAGTCATTTGATCCTAAACGCAGCACCGCCCAACATATTCATCTAAATGCACGGGAAAATAATGTTGTGACAACATAATATATTTTGTGGAAAATATTCAAGATCCTATGCACATCAAACGACTTTTATAAATACAATTGGAGTACTGCAAGCTATGAATCGTATACACATGCATGCTTGTGAAGAAAATATACTAACCCAAATGTTCGGGAAAAAAAGGTGACATGACCATTATCGTATCGATCGGCGAAGTTATTATAATATCTCTGCCTCCTCCAAGAGCCCCTTACCACAAGCAAGGAATTGGAGGACTGAGTCATGATAGACCAAATTAAGATCGATCTGAGTCTTAAACTAGTGAAAAATACTTTTACAAACATGGGTGTTTGCCTCATTCTTTCAGGTGCTAAGAGCAACTCCAACCGCTCCTTAAATAAAGTCTCTAAACTAAATTTAGAAAGTAATTAAAAAAATAGCTCTACGACCGTTCTCTATACTAGGTTCCTAAACTTAGCAAGTTCTTAAACAAGCCATCTTATTTCCTACATTTAGAGATCAAATTAGAGCTCTCAAAAGATCAAAACAACTTCATATATGGGCTGGGCCGAAGAAAATTACATATGTGACAAATATTTTAAATACATGTGACAACTTATTTTGGAAGACGCTGGAGTACATAAGTTTTTTACTTCCAATACATATTTACAACTTGCTAAAGCAGTATTTTGAGAGTAAAACTTTAAAGATTAGTTGGAGACGCTCAAAGGGCGCACACTAAACCTTAATATGTGTAGTCGCCCTAGATTGTTTACCAACCGGAGCCAGGCATCACAGAGGAAAGGGATATTTATGTACTCCATGCCTGCACACATGCTGCTCATTGCATCGGCCCGTTCACTTTATTCTTGGCTCAATGGCAGGATTCACAACTCCATTGATGGCCTTTAGTTTTGCCAGACCGTGCTGTTCACTTTTTGGTCACGGAGACACGAATTATTCCTTGATTTCTTTCCATGCAAACGGAATGTAGAAGCATACACGCAAAGGGTTGGCCCAGCAACTATATACGTGAGCTAATTAGAGGCACTTTGTTACGAGCATATCTCACGGCTTCTAGTTATTTATGAGTAAAGTTAATCAATATATCCAAAAGGTAAAAGTTAGGGTCCACTGATGCAATGACGCATATTCAGTAAACGTGGGCCTATTTGGTTTGGATTTTAGAGCAGCTCCCGGAGCTGTCAGAGCCAAATCCAAATCAAAGATGATTTTTGAGAAGTGATTCTATGCGGAAGCAGCGGTGAACCTAGAAGGCAGTCTAACACGACTACGTTCTAATTTGACAAATCTATTAAGATTAATGCAAGATCCATGATAAAAATAAATATAGGATGGAAATCAATAAGAACATTGGGGCTAGGAATATCCTACCATGAGAACCTAGGTCCGTCACTATGGAAGTATCTTGAAGTAGTTTTAACAAAATAATAAATTATAGGAGCTATTTTTGTTGGAGCTCAAAATTGAAGCTTCTCTTCACTCCCACCTTTACACGTGCCTCTTAAATTAAGGAGAAATTGTTTTATCAAATATTTTTGCAACTTTTATTCCTCCTCTTAATAGAGTTGTTTTACATGCTTTTTGAGGAGCGGGAGGCTGCTCCTAAGGTACGTGTAAAAGGTTAACTGGGCGGGCGTATGAAACTGGCCCCAAGACTATACAGACTGGGACTTGAACGGTATACGGACTACAACTGTGAGTCCACGGAGATGCTGAGTGCAAGATCACAGCCGTCCGTCTGCTGTCAACGCATACGCGTCGCACTGATTCAGCCGCCGATGCCAGCAGCATTCCCAAGCCTTGCCTGTTGGTAGTTGGTACACCTGGCTGGCTTGCCCCCGTATAAAAGGCGAGCCGCGCGCTCGTTGCTGCGCTCAGTTTCATCCGAACCGGGCGCCACTCTGTCCTGGCGCTCCCGCTCATCCAGCGTCGTCGGCGGTGATGGCCGGGCTCGAAGAGATCAAGAATGAGGCCGTCGATCTGGTACGACACAAAAATTATTTTTTTTCTCGTTCGGAGCTATATGCAGAGAGATCTTGTAAACTTGTTGCTGCTTCTCCTGCCTCTGTTGGTCTACTCTGTGTTTTGGTTCATTTGTTGCATGACTTGATAACCATGTTTAATAACCATTCTAAAAGATTTCCAATCTGATTTTTTTCTGTGGCAAAAGCTAAGTATTTTGTCGTTCGATGAACGACGATCAATTATGAAAACAGACAGAAAAAAGGCCAGGCAGATTGAATAATTCTTGCTTAACAAAGCCCTTGTTTTATTTATTTTTTTCTGTCTTTTTATCTGAGAGCTTTGCATACCTGAGCAGCCTATGATACTCGTGCACCCACTAGCTCATCAGCTCGGCTCAATTAACAGTGCTTTCTTCTTTTGTCATGTGAAGGGTAGCGATAAAGATGCCTCCTTTAGTGTTCTCCTTACATGACTCACGGGTTACGAGCCTGGTTTCATGCGGTTTCCGATCCGCAAAGACAGATTTGCGCTTTCACCCTTTTTTTTTTGCAGTTCTTGTGATCTCCAACCACCGCCGGCGCTTTTTCCAGCTTCAAGCATTAATCACTGCTTCATTTCGTTCTACTACTACTAATGATTGATTTGATGTAACTAACAGTACGTCGCTGTTCCAGGGTTACTGTAAATTATCATTTTATTTTTCGGATTTGTGGTATGGCAGGAGCACATCCCGGTGGAGGAGGTGTTTCAGTCTCTCAAATGCACCAAGGATGGCCTCTCCACCGAGGAAGCGAAGGCGCGCACCGCCGTCTTCGGCCCCAACAAGCTCGAGGAGAAGAAGGTTTGTGTTTGGACATATATAGCAACAAATGGCCGAATTAATGGCGATCAGTTTGTGTTTGGAAAAAAAAAAACGTTGGTTATGGTGAAGATGATCGGCTCACCTGTACAACAAACACTGACGTTTCCTTCTTGGTTGTGATGTGCAGGAGAGCAAGATCCTCAAGTTCTTGGGGTTCATGTGGAACCCTCTTTCGTGGGTGATGGAGGCTGCGGCGGTCATGGCCATCGCGCTGGCCAACGGCGGCGGGGAGCCACCGGACTGGCAGGACTTCGTGGGCATCGTGGCGCTGCTCCTGATCAACTCGACCATCTCCTACTGGGAGGAGAGCAACGCCGGGAGCGCCGCGGAGGCGCTGATGGCGAACCTGGCGCCCAAGGCGAAGGTGCTCCGCGACGGCCGGTGGAGCGAGCAGGACGCTGCGGTGCTCGTCCCGGGCGACGTGATCAGCATCAAGCTCGGAGACATTGTGCCAGCCGACGCGCGGCTGCTGGAGGGCGACCCGCTCAAGATCGACCAGTCGGCGCTGACCGGCGAGTCGCTGCCGGTGACCAAGGGTCCCGGCGACAGCGTGTACTCCGGGTCCACGTGCAAGCAGGGCGAGATCGAGGCAGTGGTGATCGCCACCGGCGTGCACACCTTCTTCGGCAAGGCGGCGCACCTGGTGGACAGCACGAACCAGGTGGGCCACTTCCAGAAGGTCCTCCGGGCCATCGGCAACTTCTGCATCGGCGCCATCGCCGTCGGCGCCCTCATCGAGGTCGTGGTCATGTACCTCGTCCAGCACCGGCGGTACCGCGACGGCATCGACAACCTGCTGGTTCTGCTCATTGGCGGTATCCCGATCGCCATGCCCACCGTGCTGTCCGTGACCATGGCCATCGGCTCGCACCGGCTGTCGCTGCAGGGCGCCATCACCAAGCGCATGACGGCCATCGAGGAGATGGCCGGGATGGACGTGCTGTGCAGCGACAAGACGGGCACGCTCACGCTCAACAGGCTCAGCGTCGACCGCGGGCTCGTCGAGATCTTCGCCAAGGGCGTCGCTGCCACCGCCGACGACGTGCTCCTGCTCGCCGCCAGGGCATCACGCGTCGAGAACCAGGACGCCATCGACGCCGCCATGGTTGGCATGCTCGCCGACCCCAAGGACGCCAGGGCGGGGATCAGGGAGGTGCACTTCTTACCCTTCAACCCCGTCGACAAGCGCACCGCGCTCACCTACGTCGACCTCGCCGACGACACGTGGCACCGCGTCAGCAAGGGCGCCCCGGAGCAGATCCTGGAACTGTGCAAGTGCGGGCCGGACGTGAGGAACAGGGTGCACGCCGTCATCGACAAGTACGCCGAGCGCGGACTGCGGACCCTGGCAGTTGCCAAACAGGTATCTGCTGCTTGAAGTATTTCATCCTTTTCGGTCCTTGTCGTTCTTTTTTTCCGCTATAACTAAAGTTTTGTCGGCGGTTTGCGCTTCTTCTCAGGACGTGCCGGAGAAGAGCAAGGACAGCCCCGGCGGCCCGTGGCAGTTCGTCGGCCTTCTTCCGCTCCTGGACCCACCGAGGCACGACAGCGCCGAGACCATCAAGCGGGCGCTCAACCTCGGCGTCAATGTCAAGATGATCACCGGTAAACTCTCTGCTTTCTGTGTATCACTGCCAGATCGATCAGGCTCCTGGCTGGCATGACACCAACTGACCTACGTAACAGGTGATCAGCTTGCCATTGCCAAGGAGACAGGAAGGAGGCTGGGGATGGGCACCAACATGTACCCCTCGTCGGCTCTGCTCGGGCAGTGCAAAGACGAGTCCATCGCCTCCATCCCGGTGGACGACCTGATCGAGAAGGCCGACGGCTTCGCCGGCGTCTTCCCCGGTTAGAAATCTTTAATTAGTTTCAGTTCAGCTGCATTTTTTTCTCTCCAATAATTGTACTAGTAGCATTTCAAAACTTGCCTAACAAAACTCTGTTGGTGACTGCATGCGACAGAGCACAAGTACGAGATCGTTAAGAAGCTGCAGGAGCGGAAGCACATCTGCGGCATGACCGGCGACGGTGTGAACGACGCGCCGGCACTTAAGAAGGCCGACATCGGGATCGCCGTGGCCGACGCCACCGACGCCGCCAGGAGCGCGTCGGACATCGTGCTCACCCAGCCCGGGCTCAGCGTCATCATCAGCGCCGTGCTCACTAGCCGGGCCATCTTCCAGAGGATGAAGAACTACACTGTAATTAAGCACTTACTACTTGGTCTTTGACTGTTGTCTCGGTGAGGGTTCTGACTAACTTTCTTGCCCGTTTGTATCCTCATCAGATTTACGCAGTGTCAATAACAATCCGTATCGTGGTAAGTTGATTTCACTTTCTTGAGGCACAAAGAATCGATTCTCTGTCCAAGATTTCTCTCTCTGAAATTTTTTGATGATTGCAATAACCTGCAGCTCGGGTTCATGCTGATCGCCCTGATCTGGAAGTTCGATTTCTCGGCGTTCATGATCCTGGTGATCGCCATCCTCAACGACGGTGGGTTCAGTCAGCAGATCCAGAGGCAGACACTCATCAGCTGCCTCAAGTAATAACAGTAATAATACTGATGAATAATAAGTTGCTGAACGGATGCAGGGACGATCATGACCATCTCCAAGGACCGGGTGAAGCCGTCCCCGCACCCGGACAGCTGGAAGCTGAAGGAGATCTTCGTCACCGGCGTGGTCTACGGGTCCTACCTCGCCGTCATGACCGTCGTCTTCTTCTGGGCCATGCACAGCACAGACTTCTTCTCCGTAAGCACCGCTCTACTCGATATGGCCATGGCAAAGGCTCTCTAGCTGATTATTCTTGTCCAACAAACGAACGCAGAACACCTTCCACGTGCGGCCGCTCCGGGACAGCCGCGACGAGATGATGTCAGCGCTGTACCTGCAGGTGAGCATCATCAGCCAGGCCCTCATCTTCGTGACGCGCTCCCGCGGCTGGTCCTTGGCCGAGCGCCCCGGCCTCCTCCTCTGCGGCGCCTTCGTCGCAGCGCAGATCGTAAGCCAACAACACATTTATACTTGCTATATATACACATATATCTATCTATGTCTATATCTACTTTTATCTACTAGTAACAAATACTGCCATGGATATGGAGGTGGCGACGCTTCTGGCGGTGTACGCCAACCTGGGCTTCGCGCACATCCGCGGGATCGGGTGGGGCTGGGCGGGCGTGATCTGGCTGTACAGCGTCGTCACCTACCTCCCGCTGGACGCGTTCAAGCTGGCGATCCGGTACGCGCTGAGCGGCAGGGCGTGGGACACGCTGTTCGAGCACAAGGTGGCCTTCACCACGAAGAAGGACTACGGCCGGGAGGAGCGCGAGGCGCAGTGGGCCACGGCGCAGCGCACGCTCCACGGCCTGCAGACGCCCGACGTCCTCGGCGAGCACGGCGGCGGCGGATTCAGGGAGCTCTCGGAGATCGCGGAGCAGGCCAAGCGCCGCGCCGAGGTCGCCAGGCTGCGCGAGCTCAGCACGCTCAAGGGGCAGGTCGAGTCCGTCGTCAAGCTCAAGGGGCTCGACATGGAAAACATACAGCAGCACTACACCGTCTAGCTAGCTAGCTAGCGTGTGTGCGTCTTCTCGCCGCCGCGCATTTTCAGCAGCGGGACGGGAGTCGTACTCGTACGTCGTCCTCCCTTCAATTTCCTACTGGGCTTCCTTGCAATTTGTTAATGAATATGAGCGCAGGGCGGCGTGGAAGCTCTGTTCTCTCCTTTTGGTTAAGAATCTGGAGCTGCAAACTACTGTAGCTACCTCTGCAGCTTCCAGATTCACTACAAGAAGGCATAATATATGCTTTGTTTGACGTTACAGTATGTAGTGAATTAATAACGACAGAGTTGTACTGATGTTGTGTTGAACAGATGCTCTTGATAGCAGGGTTAGTATGGGAACATTTAAATTATTTAAATAATGGGAAAATGTATGCTCTGGGAAGATAAATGACTTTATTAGGTTATATTATACTTAAACAACAAGGATGTCTTATTCATGTAAATTTTTACTAATGATGGATGAAGATTAGTAATAGAATTACTAATGCTTAATGGATATTCAAAGATCCTTATCGCTTAGTTTAGTTCGTGTGTGAGTGCGTGCTGATGTGTTGCATTTTGCCTAATGTAATAAGTGGGCCATAGTTCCCTAAGAATAACGTTCGGGACACGTTTTATCCTACTATATGTTTTTAAAAAAATGCTCTCGCAGACATTAGATAATGGGAACACACGGTTCCAGAATTTTTTTTTTCTGAAGCAAATGACGGGTGCTCTGCCTTTTATTATAAGAGAAATAAAACAGAGTTTGCAGAAATTAAAAACAAACCGAGTTTCCTGCTGCAGTGTAAAAAACAAACAAAATAGTGATCACGATTCCAGCTTTCTACACTATAATTAGATAATTTCGTTAAGACGACCCTTACACCTTCGATACCAACAAGATTTCGTAACGTCCAATGATTTGCTTTGTTTCCCTCTTCCTTGATATAATATTCAACTGAATCCTGACACTGGTATATGTAGTACTACACCAACTTGGGTTTCAGCTTTCTCCTTAGGGCACAACGTACGCCAGTCAACTGACGGTCGTTCTCAGGCCATATCGTACGTCTTGTGCGCACAGCAGCACAAGAATTTTAGTACCGCCATATGGCAACTGCTTCTACTTCACGGCAACACGCAGATGCACCTTTCCATCGAATCGAATACACACCTCCTACTCGTCAGGATTTATCGGCTATATAAACACACACCATCCAGCTTCAACAATCACCAAAATAACGAAAAGGTTCAGCTGAAGAACAGAGCAGCAGCAGCAGAGAGGAATTATCAAAGCAGCAATCGACAGCCATGGCCACCACCACCCCCAAGGCTTCGCGCTTGGCCATCATCGTCCTCGGCTTGGCCTTCGTCTGTAGCGCCGTCCTCGCGGCCCGCGAGCTGAGCGACGACGACTCGGCCATGGCGGCGAGGCACGAGCAGTGGATGGCGCAGTACGGCCGCGTGTACAGCGACGCCGCCGAGAAGGCGCGGCGGTTCGAGGTGTTCAAGGCCAACGTCAGGTACATCGAGTCGTTCAACGCCGCCGGGAACCGCAAGTACTGGCTCGGCGTGAACCAGTTCGCCGACCTCACCAGCGAGGAGTTCCGCGCGAGCAAGACGGGGTTCAGACGACCGAGCACGGCCAATAAGGCTCCTACCGGGTTCAGGTACGAGAATGTTAGCATCGACGAGCTTCCGGCCAGCGTCGACTGGAGGACCAAGGGTGCCGTCACTCCCATCAAGGACCAAGGCCAATGCGGTACTTTATTTCATTGCGGCTGACACAAATTTCCATCAACATTTTGCAATGACTTGATTCATTTTCATTATCTAAGAGAAAACAGTAATAACATGCACGATTCAATTGTTTGCAGGGTGTTGCTGGGCGTTCTCCGCCGTGGCCGCCATGGAGGGCATCGTGAAGCTGAGCACCGGCAGCCTCATCTCGCTGTCGGAGCAGGAGCTGGTGGACTGCGACGTCCACGGCACCGACGAGGGCTGCATGGGCGGCCTCATGGACGACGCCTTCAAGTTCATCATCCAGAACGGCGGCCTCACCACAGAGTCCAGCTACCCCTACAAGGCAGACGACGGCAAGTGCAAGAGCGAGACGAACGCTGCCGCGTCCATCAAGGGCTACGAGGACGTGCCCGCCAACGACGAGGCCGCGCTCATGAAGGCCGTTGCCCACCAGCCCGTCTCCGTCGCCGTCGACGCGTCCAACTTCCAGTTTTACGCCGGCGGCGTCATGAGCGGCTCCTGCGGCGCGCAGCTGGACCACGGCATCGCGGCCATTGGGTACGGAAAGACCAGCGACGGCACCAAGTACTGGCTCATGAAGAACTCGTGGGGCACCACTTGGGGTGAGAATGGTTTCCTGAGGATGGAGAAGGACATCTCGGACAAGAAGGGCATGTGCGGCCTCGCCATGGAACCTTCCTACCCTACCGAGTAGAGTAGGCTGCAGCCTCCCGTATGCGTCAGTGCGACATATACAGATCAAATAAACGGGTGTTGTTTCTCTCTTTTCTTTGTTGTTGTTGTTGTTGTTGTGTATAGCTGAGATGCTTCGTGTGTCTGTAATTTGTGTTACAATTAATTACAAGTTTATCTTCTATGTATGTGCTGCACCTCTGTATTTAATGAAGATCTTTGTTTCCTACTACTAGCTAATATTCTGCAAGGATGTCACTAGCATGTTCGAAGTTATTAGAACAGGACTGCTAATCGAATCAGAAAACGCACGGGCTCAAATTTGGTGTAATGAAGACTTCACAGAAAATGCTGCAGAATTGCAGATTGCAGACTGCAACAGGGTAGAGTTTGCGGTTTGCAACTGGCTAGACACGGTGGGTATTCAACAGAAACCCGCAACACTGCATCCAAGTTGGTAGACATTTGCTAGAAAACCTGGACCCTTTTTGTATCCTAGTGCACAGCCATTAATTAACGCTCATAACAGGCAGCTTCTTCTCTGTTAAGAATTATCTATCGTCAAAGTAAACGTTCGTCAAAATTTGTTTGTTTTTAAGTTTACTAAATCGTACAGATTGCTTGTAATTTGCGTAGTGCAGTAGTATATCTTCTTCAAGATTCCGAAATACGAAAATAAAATAATACAATCACCAATCATATTTTGAGGGTTAGACAAACCTTCAGACTAGTCACTGATCAGTACTTTTGTCACGCGTGACAACTCTTAATGGAACTGTCGGACTAACCCACAATATTAGTATTCGACAATGATTATGTATTCCATTCAATCTTTGGATGATGACCCCACAATTTTCCATCTTATTTATAATAAAACTTACGTTCCAGGTATTCAGGTGTTACATGCTTAAGAATCCCAATAGTGCATAAACCTGGAAGGCTTCTGCAGTTAAAACAGCAGATTCAATGCCTTTAAATGAAAAATTGCTTAGGCGCCATAAGATCAAGTATACCCCTCCATCTTTGCGAGATTATTGTATTCTAATAACTGGATGACAAAGTTGGGGGCCTATAACAGTCATCTGCTAGAAGCTGGCATCCTCTGTTGTCGGCCTTCTCAAGTAATAGCGCAAGCTATTAACTATAGCCTGCAGAAATAAGATATATAAGAACAAGTGCTGTATTGGCATAAGCTCGATGAGCATCAGATGGCCCAGTGAAAGAATAGATATTGTGGGTATTTACATCTTTGAAAACATTGCTCAGCGCCTTGCCCCGATAACTGACATGGAATTTTGCTTTAGCCAGCAGCCCCTATAACATATAAAATGTCAGGACTCAGGAGAGGAATGGTTTCCAATAAAAAACCCTTGGAACAACTAGTTTCACCTCAGTGTCAAACTCCCCAGACTGGACAGTGACGTTGAGGTCGGAGATGATCTTTACAAGATCAATCAGCAACCCTGGGCGGTCAGCTGCTTCCACCAAAAGTAAGCTGAAAGCAAGAGTATTGAAATTAAATGACTTTACAGGGAAGACAGTTATAAAGAACCCAGCATTTCCATTAATAATGAGTCGTGTGGTTCTATTCAATTCTTGAAACAAGTACATGATCAGTCTACATACATGAAATCTTAATCCTGTGTTCGTACAATAACATGTATGCATATGGATGGCAACAAAAGAACATAAATTTCCACATACAATGTAAAGAACATTTGCACCAGGAAGGCAGGACATTGTACCTTCTTTCAGGCCCATCCTCATGCATTTCTATATGAGTTGCTATGTCCACGTCAACCTGCCATTTTAAAGAGAACAACACTTATTTAATCAAAAGGTTTACAAGGAATGTAAAAATCCTCTTAAATCTGACCCAATAAAATAAGTATGAATAGATTTAACTGTAATGAATGCCAAATAGCATACAAAATTTCACATGATTTGATTCATCCTACCAAAGGCTTAATCACAAGTTATCCAAAAAAAGAAAAGAGCATTATACACTTCCATTTGCTCTTTGCTTCACAAGTTACCTCAAAAAAAAAATAGCATATACAATTCCATTTGATCTTTATTTCTGATGACAAATACAGTTACTAAATAAGATTGTTTTTGCAAATCCCACACAGAGAGTTTCAAACATTGGGCTCCCTTAGTGCCTTTTTCTTTCTTTGGTACCCATTGTGATACTTCTGTGCTTCATGATTTTAAAACACTAAAAACATGAGGCACTATCGCATGATTGAATTTAGTAATGTACCTGTTCAGTAGGGGGTTCTGGCCCAAAAGTTGAGCCCATTGCTAATTGACTGCTAGATTCCTGGTACCACATAAATGTACAACAATTTGGTCAGCAAAATTCCCATTCAGGAAAGAAAAAAAAAAGATAAGAAAAATTATGAAGAGTGGTAGGCACTTACTGGATGATATTGTATCATGTTATTAATAATCGTCAGCCGTATGGCTTCTAACAACTCTGGGTCATCAATTTTGCGGCCAGTCGACCTGTAGAATATTTCTGTTACTCATTCTAGGCAAGGACTGATAGACAGAAAGGTACAATAAACAAAAATGGCATATTCTGATGAATCAGGAGATCACTTTGACGAGATATTCCTTGTGTCCAATTTTACATATCTGATATGAGAAAGAAGATTCACTTACGCTTTTGTTATAGCAAATGTGTTATGCTTGCCAGTAGCATCAAGGCAGACACTAGCTTTAACAACATTGAGCCCCAAGCCCTTCAGGGCATTCATCTGGACATTAAAGAAAGCTCATCTACTCAATAGAATTCTTTATAATGGGAGAACATAACCTTTTTTGTGTCAATAATAAATCTATAATGGAAGAATATTAATGAGAATGTCACCAATGGTCAAAGTATACTGGGCGTTTAATATGACCATACCGTATCAAGAAGATCACCAAGACGATCACCCAAGGTCACTTCTACAATGGTTGCATTGGGATCGGAGTCTTGATCGATCGTAACTATTGGGGTAGGGTCTGTATCAGTGTTGCTCCCATCCTGCTAACCAAAGTATATGTGGTTGAACATGCAAGTTCATCCAGTGTTTTTTTGGTAACCTATGCTATGTACCTCAACAGCCGCAGAGGAAGCAGCTCTAGGAACCCTCACAGCTGGAGAGGACAATCTAAAGAGATAAAAAGATCAGTTGTAAAAAATGATGAGAAACATACTGGAAAAGTTCTAAACTGAAAGATTATGACTGAGAGCGATAACAAAATAATAGCCATGTGTGGTATCAACATCACTGCGCTGCACAGTAACGACCAGAACACCAACAACCAAAACACCAACAACCAAAATAAAAATTCAACATATCCTTTTTTCACATACTGCAGGAGTGATTATATGTTCAACCAAGATACTTTGCAAACAAGATGATAACTTGTGCTATAAAAGAGAAATGAAAATCACTATTCAGTGTGAACTACGGGAGAGTCACACGAATCAGCTGATGGCATTTATGCCATATCCACAAATGAAGTATTATGCAAGGATGAAAATACATATTTATGCCGTATCCAATTATCCATTATTGAAACAGCAAAATGAAGGTCAGGAATCTGTCAATCATGCCAAATAGCTAATAGGGTAAGTACTAGTATCTAACAAGTGGAGAATCAGCCAGCAGGAACACATTCATGCCCTTACTAATTAGGACCACCACGAAACTCTTTCTGATTCATTGAACTAATAGGCAGTATATTCTGCCACCCAGGTAAGATAAATGAATCGGAGGATTAGAGTTGCATTAGCATACGTTGCCAATCAGCATATTCGGAGCAAGGCTAGATTCTGTACTAATAACATTCCAAAAGCCTGTGGAACCTCGAAGCATCCTAGCTTAACAAAGGCTCGAAATGGAAATCCAGAACAAGTAACAACAACAAAAAAAGAGAGGATCTGGCCCATCCCCTTTTACCTCAGCTTAGCGGACGCCGCCGGGGCAAGAGGCCGCCAGCTGACGAGACCCGCGGCCCGGCGGTCCCCCACCGACGCCTGCGCCACGCCGGCGCACGGCCGGAGCGCGACTGTCACGGCCATTTCGGCCATCGCTCCCTCAAGAACGGGGCGGACGGGGATCCAATCCAGCCGCGGAGCAAGAAACGGGGGCGGGTGGATGAGGAGGCGTGCTACAAAGGCGAGGACGAAGGCGATGGGATCATGACGAGGATGTCTACGGCTGTCGCGGCGGCTCTATCCATAGGATAGGGGGGGACGGGGGAATTGGGCGGTGCTATGCTTGCTCTCCCCTTCACGCCTCACCGTCACCTTCCCTGCACCTGCGGATATCTGTATCTTTCTTGTATCTCTTTCTTTCTCTCTCTCAAGCACGCACGCTGTCTCTTGGCTCCTCTCTGATGAGAAAATCTGGAGTTTTGCGGTAATGCAGGAAATCAGGAATTGTGGTCCGGGAACAGGACAGGTGCAGATAAGTTAGTTGGGGTTGGTGAATGGTGTGGTGGCTTCTTTGCTGAATCTGGACGTCTGTATGGTGCAGCTGGAAGCATATAGGGCAGTCACACTCTCTGTTCCAAAATTTTCAGAAATTATTTATAATATATTATACTCTTTCTATCTCAAATTAATTGTCATTCTGCCCTTCGATATTTGTCTCATATTACATAATGTATCTTTCTTTCTTTCTAACATATCTTTATTTTTATCTTTCTTCTTCTCATTTTTTTCTCCGATCTTATTTTCCTTTCTTTTATTCTTTGTGATTATAGCTAGAACTGTAAATAAATAGGACAGAGGGAGTATATATCTCATGTGTCTAAACCAAAATGACAATTATATTATTTTGCAACGGAGCCAGTAGCCTAGTGGGTGTGAACTGTGAATTCAGGACTATGTATAGAAACGGTTTGGAATTCTACAACACATCATTGTGAATATTTATACATTTAACTGCGTGACGATTGATCTAGTACTTCGCTATTATGCAGGAGTTGGTCATTGACACGACTGCTCAAGATCTACACTAATCAATCTTTCCTCTTGCTGAGTGAAATTTAAAGACAAGTTGATCGTACCATTCGATTGAGATCCACATTATAGAGAAGCACAAAAAAGAGATATAGCAGTTAGAAAATCTCTAGAGATTACATCCAACAAATAATAATAATAATAATCATCGTCATTTTGAGTGAAAAAATAATCACCATAATCATCATCATCATTATCTTGTTATAAACTTATAATACAGTGATAAGATGTTCTCATACACAAAGGAAGACAGCTTCACATGATTTGCACAAGCATGACGAAGTGAGCTTATTATGTCTAAAAGAACTTTTTGTGGGAATTATGTATAAAAGATTAACCATTTATGTATCAAACAAGGTAAAATTAAAAAAAAATCATAGCAACTATCGAAACAGAAACAACATATATTTCCTCTGTTTCATATTATTGTCGTTAATTAAAACAACTTTAATTCATTATAACTGTTTATAACAGTTTAAAAATCCAGGAATCATATAACAGAGAATAGAGATACTTTCTTAAAAGGGAAGAAAGAAAAACACGAAACAATTTCCCCAACTTGACGTTGCTTTCTAGACCACTGTAACTTAGAGATATATACATTTTTTATCGGATAACTTAGAGATAATTAGTACCGTCATTTTCTTTGAACTCAAACTTAACAGTGGAGAGTGAGCTGTCAAGGGATCTAGCTGCCAGACGGTGATCGTTTATGTAGAACAATATTGAAGGAGGAATCATTCTGGTGTTGTCTGTATATGGCGAAAATACTTTATTTTGTTTGTTACAACAAAGAAAAATACAAAGGAGAGGTCCAGTCAGATTCTGCATGAGCTGAGGGAAAATATCTTCGGACACTGACACAATTCTGTGAGCATGTAGTCACACGCTCCCTCATCCCATCATCCCACACAGCAGAATTTCTAAGGCAGCTGCATTACGGTACTGAAACATGTAAACTACCACTTTCGGTGCCTTTCCTAAGGGATAACACCACAACTAAAGAGAACATCATAATCTAAAAAGGAGCGATTTGTCTATAGGACATTGTAGGAATCAAAATTTGCCTATAGGACACTAATAAAAAATCTTGATACCTAGTATCTAAAATACTAAAGTTGAACTACAAGCAGTGTTCCACATATAAATATCATAGCACACTATTGAATTCAAAATTTGTCTATGAGACACTACTAAAAAATCTTGATACCTAGTACCTAGAATATTAAAGTTGAACTACAAGCAGTGTTTAATATATTTGGACAGTATCCTACGAACACAAAACCCGAAAAATACCATCAAGTTGTCACCACTACTGGTTGTCACACTCCTAGCAACAGCACTAGCCCCCTACATTGACATAACAAAAGACCTTTGCCTTTACCTCTACCACATGTCCACGACCATCTTCCTTATCTCTCCTTCACACGATGCTGAAGGATCATGCATGTGAATCCATGCAGAAGCAGGCAGCAATATGATGGGATGGTGTCGAAGCGATCTGGTGGCTCGAGCATGGACGACCCTCGATGGGCTTGTTATGGACACAACATTTAAGAGCATGCCTCGCCCGCGATGCATCACCCCCACCTCACTTGGTGCTCGCGTTGGGCCTGGCACGGACGTCGTGGAGCACGGCATGACCACCACGAGCGGCTCCCCAACGACGGGGTTGATGTCGACACCGGAGAAGCACCGCCTCACCCGCGCCGCCTCGCTGGAGAAACCCCCCTTGTCTCACTATGTCGAGTTGCGCCCCCGGGTTACCGTACCTGTGGAAGAAGGCAAGGTTGAGGATAAAACGGTCAAAATGGCACCAAAACAATTCCCCCATGTTTTATACCTGGACAGATGCTTCACGCTCACCCTCCAGACCACTTGGCCTCCTAGTTAGTAAATTGAAGCAGTTCAGTTTATTTATGTAGGACATTCCACATACAAGTATATCAAACAAAACTTGGGCCAACAATGATAGCATCAATTTACAGTGATCTGACATGTTTCCTGTTTCATAATGTGGGGCCTATCTATACACGCATTGTTAATAACATGACAAAAATGATTGCATCAGCTATCATAATGATGTTTAATGGCATAAAAGCAAACATAAGTAACACTCATTTTGTCAAATTAACAAGCCATAAAAGGAAACATGAATAACACATCGTTAGCCCTACTTTTTGTTGGCCCGGGACAAAACAAAAAAATCAATGCCTTCGTAGACCATGAACATGATAACACAAGGCATATCATCAAGTTGCAACTATCTTGCTTTCATTGTCATTATAGGTGCCACAACTATAATAATCTCCTATAGATCAATTAGAGTTAGAGTATATCATACAGGTTTATTTACGTATCTAACTGAACTTTCCCTACAATGGAGGGCCTGATTTTTGGAGGCTCGGGGCGCTTGCCCCTACCACACTTGCCTAGGGCCGGTCTTGACCAACATTGATGGCTACAAGTACTATGCATTGTATTATTGCTAGCAACAAGTAGAATTGTTGGAATCTATTGTACTATTGGGTCATAGATTCTCCTGGAACTTTTCGCTTCCGCTCCAAACCCTACTCACCAGCTATAGGGCTTTCACTGCTAGCGCCGCACTAACCAACGCCACCGTCGCGCCGATGCCACAGCCATCACCCTACCCTCGCCCTAGAACCCTCCTCCAGTCTCACGCCGCCGTTAGCCCCCTCTGCAATGGACGCCGACCATGAAGCGCTCCTCCAAAGCCAGCTCGCTCACCCTGTCCATGATCGCACTGCAACCGCCGCCACCAGGGCGCCACCCTACTGATGGCACCATGGAGATAGCTCTCACCATTGCTCGCCAACGCGCCCAAGAGGCCCTCGACAAACTCGACATTCTCGAGCGCGCAGCTTCACAGACACCCAAGGAGAGAGACAACATCAAGGCCGCTGCCATCGCCAACCATGTGCCCGTCGTGCTCGATTTAACCTCGGCACAGTACACGAAGTGGCGCGATCACCTTCGCCTCGTACTCAACTGGTTCACCGTCTCCTACCACGTGCTCCTGGACGATGCTCACCCTAACGTCCCGGCCTGGTTCTAATGGATTCTCTCGTCCTCTCCTGGATCTTCAGCGCCGTCACTCTGGATCTCATGGACGCCGTCAAGGAGTGCACTGGCACCACTCCGCGCCGGTCTTGGCTCGGCATTGAGTGCCAGTTCTTGGGCAACCCAACCATCGTCGAGTTGCGTAAATTTATGCAGGGCGAGCTAACCATCATCGAGTATTGCAGGAAGATGAAGGCCGTGGCAGACGATCTGGCGACCACTGCAAAGTCATTGCAGATCGCACCCTCTTCCTCAAGATACACGGCCTCAATGAGCGCTTCTAATACATGGCGGTGCTGATCGTGAGGCAACGGCTGTTCCCCACCTTTCCAAAACTACAAGTGGACCTCCGCTTTTCGAGGAACTTTGTGCACCACACTGCCCCTCCAATGTGCCAACCAACACCCTCGTCGTCACCCCACCTACGCCACCGCCACAATACCAGCAGCCTGCACACCCTCCACGGTGACGGTGACGGCATCTCCGACGGTAGTGGCAACGGACGCCGCCGCAAAGGGAAGGAGCGAGGTGGTGCGCTGGGGGGGGGGGGGGGCACTCGGTTGGCCCTCGGTGTACAGCCCTTGGACCGAGACCATCCAGATGTGGCCTGAGTCCCTCGGCCCTCGTGCTACTAGTCCACCTGGCTGACCGATGCCACAGTCCTTCTACGGTGGCCTCCCGACGTAGCACCTGCATCCTCCAATGGCACCATTCCCCAACATGTCGACGCCCCTTGCACCGACCAACCCGGTTGGCCCTTGGTGTACAAACCTTGGACCGGGACCATCCAGATGTGGCCTGAGTCCCTCGGCCCTCCAGCTACTGGTCCACTTGGCTGACCGATGCCATAGTCCTACGGTGGCCTCTCGACGTACCAGCTGCATCCTCCACTGGCAACCTTGCCCGACATGTCAACGCCCCCTGCACCGACCAACCTCCCCCCCCCCCAAGGCCTGGGGGCCCCTCAAGGCTTCGGCGCTCCACCGCAGGCTCCGTCCACCTAGCTGCCCTAGTACCAAAACACACTAGCTAACGCCTTCAGCACCGTCAGCCCACCGCACTACAACAGCACCCACCTCCCTCTAGCATCACCACCTAGGTCACCTGGCGCCGATGCCCTTGTGAAGCTCTCTAGCTTTGCAGCCATCCATTACAGCAAAGACACAAGCTCCACATGCCACGCTTGCCAGCTTGGCCGTCACATTCGTCTTCCCTTTCATGTATCTTCGTCTAGAGCTAGTCATAATTTTGATTTAGTAAACTATGATCTTTGGACCTCCCCCATTCTTAGGGTCTTAGTTTATAAATACTATTTAATTATTCTCGATGACTGCTCAGCATTATATGTGGACCTTTCCCTTGCGCCTCAAGTCTGACACGTTGAGTACCATGTCAAACTTTTTCTCTTATGTCAAAACAGTTTGGTCACACTATTAAGACCGTGCAATGTGACAATGGCCACGAGTTCGATAACTCCACCACCCGGACCTTCCTCCTTATGCATTGCGCCACTCTTCGGATGTCTTGTGCCTACACCTCCCCGCAGAACGGCTGTGCCAAGCATGCCCTACGCTCCTTGAACAACATTGTGCGCATCCTGTTGTTCCATGCCTCTGTTCCGCCAACACGTTGGATTGAGGGTCTCGCCACACCACCTACCTTATAAATCGCCTACCCACAAAAACGCTCACCTCCAGGACACCACACTTCGCTCTCTTTGGGCAGCATCCCAACTATGACCACCTCCGTGTCTTTGGTTGCACATGTTATCCCAATCTTTCTGCCACCACCCTCGATAAGTTGTCCCCTATGTCCGTCCTATGAGTGTTTCTCGGGTACTCCTCTGAACACAAAGGGTATCGGGTGCCTTGACGTCTTCACCAATCTCCTCCACATCTCTAGTCATGTTGTCTTCAACGAGAATTCCTTCCCTTTTGCCACCTCCTAAACCCCTCTTCCGGGTGACTCTTTAAATTTTTTATTCACTGACGAGTGCCCGACGATTCCCATCAACCACTTGCATACCCTCTCCTACAGGTACCCCTCCGGTGCCCCCCCAGTTCGACGCGGGTCCTAGCCATAGTGGGGGCGTCATCGTCGACCCCTCCCTCCCATTGCGGCGAACCCTTCCAAGTTGGCTTCTCCACACGTGCCACGCGCAGCCCCGATGGCGCCCCCTCCTTCGCCGCGCCTGCAACACGAGCGCCACCTGTGCGAGGTCCCGTCACCATCGACACCCGTGCTCGCTCCTCTACCACGCAGTGCGGTCCCGATTCCCCCGATTGATCACCCACCCCACATGATGACTCGAGGGAAGAGCGGCTATCGGCAGCCCTGTCTCAACCTCTAGGCCGAGGTTCTTGCTCCGATGCACCAGTCCGGCAATGCCGCTTGCCAATCCGAATTGGCAGGCAGCAATAGAGGAGTTCACTGCACTTCAGGCCAACAACAAGTGGGACCTGGTTCCGAGCCCTCCCCCCCCCCCCCCCCGGTGTCAACGTGGTCCCTAGGAAGTGGATCTTCAAGCCTAAATTTGACACCGAGGGCCACCCCGATCGCTGCAAGGCTAGTTGTGTCCTCCGCGGCTTCACTCATGAAAGTTGCCTAGAGGGGGGAGAGGGGGGTGAATAGGCAATAAGTAATTTTCCTGCAAAACAGCACTCAACAACACGAATCAGTTCCCCGGAGGTCCGGTAAAAGGCCGGATATCCGGTGTGTCGGAGTTCTGGTAAATCGCCAGAACTCCGGCAAAACCTAGGAAATACGAAATTTACAAACTGAGCAGGTATTTGGAAAACTATTTGAATTGAAAACAAGCCTAGATATGTAAGAACAGGAAAGGACAGGATAAACAGGTTATAAGCAAGTATATGTATAGATCAAAACAAATAACTAGAGGAAATGAAGAACAAGGACAAGTTAGCTAAAAGAGAGAAAAGCACACGGAGACACAAGATTTATTTCCCAAAGTTCAGCTCCACAAAAAAGCCTACGTCTTCGTTGAGAGGTTCACAAAGAACCAGGTTTCTTTCAACCCTTTTTCTCTCCAAGCAACCACGAAGGTCAAACTTAGTTCTTCACTAGCAAATTCTTCTTGTGAGGAGGGGCAATACAAACTTCCCGGGGTGTCACGACACAAGTTTGGGAGCTCCCGGACGACCTCTAGTCATCTAGGGGATGAAATACCAAGAGTAATAGGTCAAAGACCAAGTTTTGAAGACTCCTCCATTGCTCAAGAGTGAAAATAGAGTGCTCCCAACCTTTCAATCTCTCTCTAGCAAACCCTAGTTCAAATCTTTGCTTGGAAGCCTTAGAAGGGTGTGGGAGAGGAGGAGAGAGCTCAAGAGGGTGTTTTTGGTGTATAGGCAAGAGAGATTGAGTGTTGAAGATGAAGGGGTATTTATACCCGTAACCCACAGCAACTAGCCTTTAGGGTATGGTTATAGAATCCCCAGAGTTCCGGCAACTTACCGAACTTCCGACGGTCCGGAGTTCTGGTGATTGACCGAACATCCGGCCAGTAGCTTCAGGCACTCGATACCATTCGAACGGTCCGGAGGTCCGGCAGATTGCCGGACTTTCAAGATGCCGGAGTTCCGGTGGATGGCCGGATATCCGGCCAATAGCTTCAGGCAGTCGAAACCGTTTGAGTGGTCCGAAGGTCCGGCAGGTTGCCAGACTTTCGTATCGCCGGAGTTCCGACAAAGTGCCGGAGTTCCGGCCTAGGTGTGAAAGTTGGATGTTGATTATTTTGAGCATTCGATTCATCCATCCACTTGGTTTTGCACCCACCCCCCCTTTATAGTACGACACGCTTAGAAAAAAAAAACAAAGATTGGACTAAATTTTCGTAACATTTCTCCCTCATTTTGATGTCCTTTTGAACCTTCAATTCTTTTAACATATTGAGGGGCATCCTTGCTAGGTCATGTGCCATCTTTTCTTCATATGCATCCACTTTTGCTGCACAATTACTCAAGATATGATTAGCTTTTTAATTTAATTATCATTAACCACCAAAATCCACTTAGGGGCCTAGATGCACTTTCAATCTCCCCTTTTTTGGTGATTGATGACAACTCCATTAAAGTTTTATAAGATTGTTATTAAAAATCTTTTGAATGCTTCGATATAGTGAGCTCCCCCTAATTTTGTGAATGGAGTGAGTTTCCAAATACAATGGCCTAAAATGCCAAGTGCACATATTTTCATCAAGATGTGAGAGCTCTCCTTATATCCAAGCATTCGTGGGGTGCAAAAAGGAACAGGTGTGAGCATAATATCCGTGATGTTTATGACATGAAAAACACACAAATGCAAAAACTAAAGAAGACAGGAACACATCATCACAAAAGACATAAAGCATCATATAACATATGTTCATAAAAGATAGCAATTATGTCTTACCCACCAAACATAGTTCATACATTATAAATCCATTACATGTCCTTAAATGATGAAAATAAAACAAAGAATCGATACTTCTCCCCCTTTGACATCACATCGCCCAAAAAGGAGAAAAGTGGCGTCTACCCATCACTCTCGGTGGCGTCCTCGTCGTCGTCGCTGCCCTCTTCCTCGTAGGTGCCTTGTGCTGCACCGCCTTCTCCCTCACTTGTGTCCTCATCCGCCTCCTCCGCTATGTCTCGAGCAAGATGATATGGAGCATAGGATCCTCAATGGGCTCCGGAGAAGGGATGCGAGGATAGGTACGTGGTGGTGAGAGCTCCACATTAGAGGCACGTGCAAGGCGCCGTTGATTTGCCTCAATGCGCTCCATCCTCTCACGTGAATCCTTGTAATACTCTCTAGTTTGCACCGTATTTTGGGTGCATGTAGCGAGGATAGCCTTGATAGCACGGTGAATGAGAGAGGACTTCTTCCGATGAGTGGTGGTCTCACGGTAGCAAGTAGAGCGGGAAGAACTGGGAGCATCTTCTTCTTCTGTAGTCACACCACGAGCTGCACGTGCTTGCGATGGCTTTTTTATCACTTGGGGCCTATAAGGAAGGTGTTGTACACCGGCAGCAATGTTGACGCCGGTGATCACAATGCAAAGCCTCATGATGTATGGAGCAAAGCAACAAGCCTTGTTGGGCATCATCGAGTTCTCAACAATGGAGGTGTAGAGAAAATCAAAGACACAAAAGCCCTCATTCTTCTCTGGGGAGTCCTCCATATAGAAGAGAAGTAGGCGAGCATTGGCATTGAGGTTGGTAGAATCACCCACTTTTGGGTCCAAAGTGTTGCGGAAAAGAAGATTGAGTACTTTGTAGTTTGGAGCCAAACCATGTGTCATCCCAAAAGTAGGTGGTCCATAGGCCTCACATACATGAAAGTGAGCTCTTCATTGCGAAGCTTCCGCCCACCTAGAATCTTCCTCTTGCCTAGATCATCATCCCAGAAACCTAGGGCACTGGCAATCTGAGAGTAGCAGGCCTGAAACTGATTGCCCTCAAGCATCCAATGAAGTACATCCTCATCACCACTCCAATCAATCCAAAGAGTGGAGTAGAATTGGGCAACGATCTCATCATTCCAATCTTGCTACAGCCCCATAATCCGTCTGAGCCCCTGGCGCTCACACATATCAATCACTTGGTCAAAAACTGGCCATGGCATAGATCCATGGCATGCCAATCAATGTACCTCATGGGGACAACCCGATTCTGCTTGCTGTCATAGATGACCGATTTATACCAATCGAACTTGAAAACGGCTGTGAAAACGATAATCCATAACCCCTGGGTCCTACTCATAGATGAACGGGTTCTCAGACCGAAGCTGCCAGAAGTTGTGCTTGTTTTCTTGTAGTTGACAGTTCTTGTACCTCTCTTGGTGAGAAGGCAGCCTGTACTTGGAAACTTGATGGTGAAGGGATGCTCAGTAGAGAGGGGGCGTGGTGCATAACGCCCCGTGGCAACACTTCCCCCACCGGCAACTTTTTCCTTGCCCTTGCCGCGCGAGACGCATTGCTTGCATGCACGGCTAGGCTGAGGTGCAGCTTGAGCACCCTCTCAAATCACAGGGCCACCAGTGGGTCGTGGTCGTGAGGCAAGCCGTCTCCTCTTTGGAGGAATCACTTCTTCCTCATGCTCACTTTGGATTTTGTGGTCGTCCTGTCCAAACTTGGATCGACGCTCACGGTGGCCCGACATCTCTTAGAAGATGTGCAAAACATGTATAAGACATGGTACGTGAGAACGATATTGATAGAAAACAGATTGCAAAAGCTACAGAATTACCGGAGTTCCGGTAAAGCATCGGACCTCCGGGAATCCTGTAGGTTTTGAGTTCGTCTCGCCCAAGAACAGAAATTTGTGCATTGAAATCAGGTATTGGGCGATGATTCTAGAACCTAAGAGGACCACAAAACTAAAATATTATGCATAAAAACCTCTTAGTTTGAGAGATCGGGTCAAAACATGCTTGAATGAGATTTGAACCCTAACTTCGATTCTAGCCATGCAGTTGCTAACCAACCATTAGCATTGAGTTAAAGCCATGTGGTAGCAAGAATGTAACACTTGAAACCATCAAAAAACAGTCCACGGCTAGAGATCGGGCAAAAGAGAATTTTTGAGAAATACCTTCAAAATTGCTCCAAACCAATGAAAGAAGTCATGGAGCACGTTGGAGAGGTATTGGGGATTGATTTGGAGATGATTCCCCACTTGATTCACCAAAAATCCGTGCGGAAGAGGGAGGTGGTGATTTTGGAGGGTTAGGGTGTGGGTTGGAGAGAAAAGAAGGAAGTGAGAGCCGTTGAGAGCTCTCAACGCGGTGGATACTTAAATACCCCGCAATCCTGGGATATCCGGCAATGCGCCGGACCTCCGGCCGCCCGGAACTCCTGCCCTTTGCCGGACGTCCGGGCCGGAGTTTCAGGTTGGACAGCACACGTTTCGTCGATGCTCCAGATTTTAAACAAGATTTTTGAATAAGGAGGGTCATGGACATGTAGGAGCACTCAAATGATGGTGATTAGTCAACAAACAACAAGAAATAACAATAATCACCAAGATTTGAGTGTAGGCCATTAAAGGCGAAGAGCGAACAAATAGTTTTGAAAATCACACAATATTTTCACAATCGTTTTGCCTTTGTAAACAAATAAAGATCAACATTACAGATGTCCAACATTTCAAGCCACATTCCGAGAATCTAAGATATTTAACTCATTCCTAAGCTCACAAAAACGCTCCTCATCTAATGGTTTGGTGAATATATCAGCCAATTGTTCGTCGGTTCTCACATGAGAGATAAGAATATCTCCTTTCGGTGTATGATCTCTTAGAAATGGTGCTGGATGTCTATGTGTTTGGTTCTCTTGTGACCAACGGGTTGTTGGCTATTTTAATGACATTTTCATTGTCATATAGGAGAGGGACTTTGTTCATAGTGTAACCAAAATCCTTGAGGGTTTGCCTCATCCAAAGTAATTGGGCACAACAACTTCCGGCTGTAATATACTCGGCTTCGACGGTGGATAGGGCAACGGAATTTTGTTTCTTTGAAGACCATGACACTAGGGATCTTCCCAAAAATTAGTAAGTCCCCGAGGTTCCGCATCGGAATAACCGATAAGATTGAACTTGGATCCTTTAGGATACCGAAGTCCTAGGTTGGGTGTGTGAACTAAATACCTCATGATTCTCTTAACCGTCCTCAAATGGCAATCTTTTGGAACGGCTTGAAATCTTGCGCACATACACACACTAAGCATGATATCGGGCCTAGATGCACAAAGATACAGCAAGGATCCAATCATGGAGCGATATACCTTTTGATCCACCTCCTTTCCCTCAAAGTCAAGATCAAGATGCCCATTTGTCCCCATGGGAGTCTTGATGGGCTTGGCTTGCGCCATATCAAACTTCTGAGTATGCCTTGAGTGTACTTGGTTTGACATATGAACGTTCCTTCCTTGAGTTGCTTGACTTGAAAGCTGAGGAAGAACGTCAACTTACCCATAATGGACATCTCAAACTTGTTCTTCATGATATTACTAAACTCATCACTAAAAGTTTGGTTAGTACAACCAAATATTATGTCATCGATATAAATTTGGCACATAAATAAATCATTGTCAATTTTCCTAGTGAAGAGGGTGGAATCGGCTTTTTCGATTTTGAAACCATTACCAACAAGGAAATTCCTAAGGTATTCATACCATGCTCTGGGAGCTTGCTTAAGCCCATAGAGTGTCTTATAGAGTTTATAAACATGGTTAGGATATTCTTCATCTTCAAAACCCGATGGTTGCTCCACATACACTTCCTCCTTGATTGGCCCGTTGAGGAAGTCAGTTTTCACATCTATTTGACATAGCTTGAAATCGTGATGAGTAGAATAGGCTAATAATATGCGAATTGACTCAAGCCTAGCTATGGGTGCAAAGGTTTCATCGAAGTCCAAACCTTGAACTTGTGAATAACCTTTTGCAACAAGCCTTGCCTTGTTTCTTGTCACCATACCATGTTCATCTTGTTTGTTGCGGAACACCCATTTGGTGCCTACAACATTTTAAGTTGGTCTCTCCACCAAGGACCACACTTCATTTCTCTTGAAGTTGTTCAATTCTTCTTGCATGACCATCACCCAATCCGGATCACGAAGAGCATCTTCTACCTTAAAGGGTTCTAAAGAAGAAACAAACGAGTAATGTTCAAAAAATGTAGCGACTCGTGATCTAATTGTTACCCCCTTTTTAATGTCCCCTAGGATGTTATCCACGGGATGGTCACGTTGTACACTTTGGTGAACTCTTGGGTGCGATATTGTAGGTGTTGCATTATCTCCATTCTCTTCATCATCTCCCCCTTCATCATTGCCATCATCTTGTTCACGATTATCTTCTTGTTGTTGATCGTCTTCTTGTTCTTGAACATCATGTGTTGGAGGAGATGCTTGATTAGAGGATGGCTCATCTTGTGTATCACGTGGTCGTACATCACCTATGGCCATCTTCCTTAATGCTTCACAAGGAGCTTTTTCATCATCTAATTCATCAAGATCAACTTGCACCACTTGAGAGCTATTAGTTTCATCAAATTTTGCGTCACACGTGACTTCAACACAACCGGTGGTTTTGTTGAACACACGATAGGCATGACTATTGAATCATAACCAAGCAAGAAATCCTCAACCGCTTTGGGAGCAAACTTTGAGGATTTAGGTTTCTTGTTAAAGATATAACTCTTGCTCCCAAAGACACGGAAATAAGATACATTGGGTTTGTTACCGGTGAGGAGCTCATATGGTGTTTTCTTCAAGAGTCGGTGGAGATAGAGCCGGTTGGTGGCATGGCATGCAGTGTTGACGGCTTCGGGCCAAAAATGATCGGAGGTCTTGTACTCATCAAGCATGGTTCTTGCCATCTCTACGAGTGTGCGTTTCTTTCTTTCGGCAACCCCATTTTGTTGTGGAGTGTAGGGTGCCGAAAACTCATGCTTAATTCCTTCTTCTTCAAGATATTCCTCCACTTGAGTGTTCTTGAACTCACTTCCATTGTCACTTCTTATTTTCTTAACTCTCAAGTCGAACTCATTTTGAGCTCTCCTCAAGAATTTCTTGAGTTCTTCTTGTGTTTCACTTTTATCATGCAAAAAGAATACCCAAGTGAAACGAGAATAATCATCAACAATTACAAGACCATTTTGCTACCGGCGATGCTTATTTAAGCAATGGTCTCTTTTCGTCCTCAACATCTTCAATCTACATTTCAACATTCGTCTTTTCTTTGACGTCCTTTGTCATATCATCCCCGATTCCCGGTCCTTTGCTCGAAGCCATCGTCTCTTCAAGCGGTTAAGCATTGATGTGAAAAGTTAGGCTCTGATACCAATTGAAAGTTGCTTAGAGGGGGTGAATAGGTAATAAGTAATTTTCCTACGAAACAGCACTCAGTAACCTGAAACAGTAGGGTACGAGAGAGGAGGAGAGAGCTCAAGAGGGTGTTTTTCTTGTGTAGGCAAGAGAGATTGAGTGTTGGAGATGAAGGGGTATTTGTACTCATAACCCACAGCAATTAGCCGTTAGGGTATGGTTACAGAATCCTCGGAGTTTCGGTAACTTACCAGACTTCCGAAGGTTCAGAGTTCCGGTGATTGACTAGACATCCGACCAGTAGCTTCAGGCACTCGATACTGTTCGAACGGTCCGGAGGTCCGACAGATTGACGAACTTCCGAGACGTTGGAGTTTCGGTGGATGGTCGGATATCCAGCCAGTAGCTTCAGACAGTCGATACCGTTTGAACGGTCCAAGGTCCGGCAGGTTGGCAGACTTATGTGTTGCCGGAGTTCCGGCAAAGTGCCGGAGTTCCGGCTTGAAGCTTCAGGTCCGAAAGTTGGATTTTGATTATTTTGAGCATTCGGTTCGTTCATCCACTTGGTTTTGCACCCCCCTTTATAGTACGGGCCTAGAAGAGGAAAACAAAGATTGGACTTAATATTCTTCACATTTCTCCCTCTTTTTGATGTCCTTTTGAACCTTCAATTTTTTAACAAATTAAGGGGCATCCTTTCTAGGTCATGTGTCATCTTTTCTTCGTATGCATACACTTTTACTGCACAATTACTCAAGATATGATTAGCTCTTTAATTCTATTGTTATTAACCACCAAAACCCACTTAGAGGGCCTGGATGCACTTTCAACTCAACGCCCCAGGGTCGACTACGATGAGACTTTCAGCACAGTGGTCAAACCTGCCACGGTGCGCACCGTGCTATCACTTGCCATCTCCCGTGGCTGGGCAGTTCACCAAATCAACGTCAAGAACGCCTTCCTCCACGGTACCCTCTCTGAGACCATCTTTTGCAGCCAGCCCACTAGATTTGTCGATGGTACTCGTCCTGATCATATCTACCGCCTCAACAAGTTCCTCTACGGTCTCCAACAGACCCCAAGGCATGGTACAGTCACTTCACATCCTTCTTACTTACCCTTGGATTTGTGGAGGCTCGCTCGGACACATCACTCTGTGTCTACCGTCAGGATTCTGAGATGGTCTACTTGCTGCTCTATGTGGATGATATTGTTCTCACTGCCTCCTCGAGTGATCTTCTTCGACGCATCATCGGCGACCTGCAGTTCGAGTTCTCTATAAAGGATTTGGGCACTTTGCATCATATTTTAGGCATCCAGATTTAGCACAAGTCCTCCGAGCTCATTCTAACGTCATGGATCGTGTCGGCATGTCCGACTACAAACCGTGCACCACTCCAGTTGATATCAATGAAGCTCAGCGCCACGGATGGTGCGTCTGTTGAGGATGCCACCCAGTACCATAGCCTGGACGGCGCATTCCAGTACTTGACCTTCACCCGGCCTGACGTCTCGTATGTCGTCCAACAAATCTGTCTTCACATGCATGATCCCTAGGAGTCCCATCTCACCGCCATGAAGCGCATTCTCCGCTATGTTCTTGGACCCTGGATTTTGGCTTGTCCATCCGGCCGTCTTCCTCTCCAGACTTGGTGGTCTACTCAGATGCTGATTGGGCAGGATGCCCGCACACGCGTCAGTCCACCTCAGGCTATGCAGTATTTCTGGGCGACGGCGACGGTCTAGTGTCCTGGTCTTCCAAACAGCAGCACACCGTGTCACGTTCCAGCGGTGAGGCAGAGTACCGGGCTATGGCGAATGCGATGGCTGAAGCCTCCTGGCTGCGCCAGCTCCTCCATGAGCTCCACAATTCCCTGTCCAAGGCTACTCTAGTCTACTGTGACAACGTCAGCGCCATCTATCTGTCATTCAACCCGGTTCAGCACCAGCGCAATCGACATCGATCTCCACTTCGTCCGCGAATGCGTCGTCCTTGGAGACATTTGGGTCCTACATGTGCCGACCTCTTCACAGTTCAACGACATCTTCACCAATGGTATGCCGACTTCTGTATTCACCGAGATTACATACAATCTAAACATCCTTCCTTATGACTAGTGACATTCCAACTGCGGGCCCTGATGGGCCATAGCTGCTGGCCCTAGGCTAGGCGCCTAGGGCCTCTAGGGGGCGTCGTGTTTAGTATCGGCATCCCTAATCACGCTCCCTTTCTAATTGCATGATTACCCCTAAACACGGCGCCTCCTAATCACGCTCCCTTTCTAATTGCTTGATTACCCCTAAACACGGCGCCTCCTCATCACGCTCCCTTTCTAATTACATGATTATCCCTTTCTATCAACTATGTATCGTATTATTGCTAGTAACCAGTACTATGCATTGTACTGTGTCACTTATCTGTGTTAGCGAAGGTGGTCACGGGCTCACGGCAGAGTGGCAAAGGCCACCTAGGTGCTTGGCATCACAGAAGTCCCATTTTAAAATGAGGGGAAAAAAAGAAAAAAAACATGTGGTACAACCGAGATCAGAAGAAAGACGACATAATTAACATGGTGGAAGAAACTTAGCACCGACTAACACAAACTTGGTGAACAAACTTGAATTGTACAATGAAGCATAAATGAAAGAAATGGTGGACGAAGGCTCACCGCTGCCACAAATCATTGGTCGAATCCCTGAATGCAATGTCCATCTGCAGCAGCGCATAGATGCAGTTGCATTGTCCTTGCGATTGAAACCTGTATAACCAAAGATTTCAAGAGAAATCTTGAAATATTAAAAGTTCTGCTTCGGAGGTTGATTCTAAAATTAAAATAGATGTTCCATTCTACCACCGAGCATAGGTCCTTGAATATTCACATTGTACTACCTCTTGACATTTTTTAATATAAATTTATACTAGAAAATGTCAACAATTAAAAAACGGATATAGTACGTTTTTTTCAAGAATGACCTATATTTCATTAAAAGGAAGGAGAGTTACATTGACCAATCGCAGAGTGGACAGCATATTACTAGCGCTAAAAGAGACAAAATGAGCGACCGACGAAGGACTAAAAACTACAGCGATCAAGTCCACAATGTGCTATGTAGAATATTACATCAGAAGAACTCAATGAATTATAAAATAGAAGGAAACCATATAAAATTCGACAATCACATTTATGCTAGATAGGATGAACAAAGAGAGGGAGCCGTGGAAGGGTGAACGGGGACGAACCGAATCGATGAAGAGTTTTAAGCAGCGATTTGCAACGGTAATGTGTGTGGGGTCACAGTGTCAGTGGAAGGGAGGGCAAAAGACGAGGAGGGAGAGAGTAGAGGGCAGGAAGGCCGCCGCCATGGCAAAGTGGGCCCACATGCACGCGACATGTGCTGGTGTAGGTAATTAACGTCCATTTGACTGTTTAGTGTTCTTCTGTCCAAACATAGCCGTCCGATGTTCAAACCCATTCCAGGATTGTTCATGGGCATGCTGACCGCGCGACACGGCACATAAGTTGTTATAAGGTTTCATATGAATTATTGAATTAATTATGAATTTCCTTATAGCTGATTAACAAACACTTACAATAACTTAGTGCATAATGTTTTTTTATATGTTTTGAAGTGTTTGATAAATTAGGTTATCTAATAGCTTGTGTGTCTGTCTATATATAAGCTGTGAAAATTTTTTGTTTTCAACTCATTTAAAATAGACTAGCCGAAGTGGTGCACTCCGTCGTGCCCGTAAATTATAAATAAATTAAAAAATATCATATAAATATTTTTAAATATGAATTGTTAAAAATAATGGAACCTCAACATGTACCTATATATCTAATTTTATTTAAACAAAAGACTATATGATCAAAAGAAGAAGGTTTTAAATTTCAGATACATTTCGTATTTAAATAAAAATAAAATATTGAGTATTTCGTTTTTTTTAAGAAAATTTGAAACAGATCGGAATAAATTAATAGTGTGATTTTAAAAATATGAATTTTGAACAAATTTGATTAAAGTAGAGTGACCAAATAGAAATTGGAATAATTTTGGAAAAGTAAAAAAAATCAAAACTATTCGAATCATTATGATGAAACATTCGAAAATTCAAAAAATATTTTATTATAAAAATAATTTTAATTTTCTAAATTTTTTTGTGTCTGATGAGATATCATTTTGTAGAAAATTATGTGTCACCACTAAAATAAGCCATATCTATTAAAACACTTGTATCACCACCAAAATAAACCACATCTGCAAAAATACATGTGTCGCCACCAAAATGAGTCATATCTACTAAAATACACGTGTCACCACCAAAATAAGCCACATCTGCCAAAATTCTCTTCTTGCACCATTTTCTTTACATTTAAACTTTGTAGTATTATATAGCTTCAAAAAAAAGAAAGATTATACTATATGAATGCATTTGACAACCTCAATTGTTTCTTATTCTACCCAGAATCACGTGAATAAGTTTCTAATTCTACCGAGAATCATGTGAGTCGGTTCCTAGCAGTGAAAACTGAAAACATTCAAGCCCGAAATGGCAAGCAACGATTCGACTTTTTGTACATGCATGCTGAATCAACAAAAATAGTGTTCTTTTGTGAACCACTTTGGACGCTACTTCCTCCGTCCAAAAAAAAATGATTATATTTGTGAACGGAGGAAATACGACTTCGGCGTTTACATAGGAGAAATCTACACGTCTAAATTTTGGTGGATACTGAATAGCCAAGCCATGTTCTGAATGCCTCGATGCAGCGGCCAGGTGAGGCAGACAAAAATACCGAAGAAAAATGCAGCGTGAAACAGACTGCGTCATACTTACCATGTTGAAGAGTGAGCGCAGTTCAGAGTCTGACCTGCAACCCACATTCTGAAGGCTACTAGTACTAAAGTCACTACTGAAAACATATACGTACAAAATATGCCAACCAGATGCTAGGAGTCCAAAAGAGATCCATTTACATAACCTTCATGACGTAGGATTACATTAACGCTACATGTAAACTATTTGTGTTCACCAGGTTAGCCATGCCGGAGGAGATGCTCCGGCACATCATACTACGCAGACAGCGCCTGTACTCTGGGCTAGCGTGGCAGGATGACATTATCCTGCACCACGACTCGAAGGCTTACTATCAAACGAGAGAGCCTCACATGACGTGCCTTGCAGATACTGAAACTCACTTCTACATACATGTCTTACGCCTCGGCTGACGCCTCACGCTCGCCGTCCAGACCGCTTAGCCTCCTGCTGTTGTATAGTCTAGTCAGTAGACTGAAGCAGTTTTTGGTGGGGGACTGAATAGAAGGTAACTAGTCGAATCACCTTGGTTTATCCGACTTGGTGAAGTGTTTTGACATGATTGATGCCTGCATATCCAGCCCCAAAAAGCAGGTTACTTAGGAGGGTAATTTCTCATTCTCAGAGCTAAATGAAAAACAGCAAAAGGTACTGAAGATGGTAGCTATTTGACAACAAATTTATGTATCGGAACATAGACTGGAATCATATGGCAGTTTTACCAGCTACCATATATCAATCTCTCTTTTTCTCCTTCGCATTCGGGAAAGACAAGAAAATTTCGGGGTAGGAAACATTATCTAAAATTTCTCTTAGATTCGAACCCATAGCTGATGATAGACTAAAATAGATATCTTTTGTTTTCTACTCACGCGAGCCCATATCCTTGTCACTCCAAAGTGATAAGAAAAGGAACACAAACCTGCTCCTGGATTATGCTTCTCGCTTCAACCAGCTGAGCTTCAAGCTCGAGCTCACGTTCGGTAGCCTCTGAGGTCACTTCAGCACCTTTTTGAGCATCTTGAAGTTGTGTCATCCGTTCCTATGTAGTACTCAGAAATGAGTGAACTAATGAAAAGCACACACCACCCAACTCAAATTGCTAGTTGTATGAGATTAATAATGAGCATAAATTAGTTGTTAGGAGATATAAATCTTAGTTCATAAGACCATACCTTTATTGAAGTCATCTTTGTTCTCAAGCTCTCTTCTATCTGATCTCTAGCCATGTGAAAAGGCAAATCAAAGACATCCTGCCAGGTGAAAGCACAAAAAGATTATAAAACAGAAGAAAAAAAATGAAATAAGGTGATAAAATAACACAGAACCATGTGAACTCAAAAAGGTCAAACTAACAGTAATAATATATGTACAGAAGCTTGATCATACATACCGTCTTACCACCAAGTGGGGACTGAGGAGACCCTCCCTCCTTTTTTCCATTGGTAGCAACAGTAGGCTGTGATGATCCATTCGGAGCATTGAGGAACTCACGCATGTCCGTCTGAAATAAATCATTTTCAGATCAACAAATTGCTAAATATTTTATAAACAGAAAAAATATTTAACAGTTTAACCCCACTAGGTTGGCCTATAAAATAACAATGAAAAACACTAACGAATTGTCAACACAATAAACATAATACTCAAGATACACAACAAATACCTAATGAATGTGTAAATTTCACAAAACTACTAGTCAATTGACCAATTATAACAAAATGCATGCTAGATAAAACTGCAGATTCAGTGACAATAATCACAAAAATGAGAACACAAATAGGGATCCAGACTTTCCAGCTACATATTTAAACATCCAAGCATCACTTTAATGGAAGAGCTCGTGCCCTTTAGATCCATAGATTTGCCTTAAAATTTTCAGATGAATTCCCTTAAATTAGCAATTGTATGAGAAGTTCATGCTAAATCTGTAGCCTTGTGATGAAGTCCTACGATATTATTGTACATTTGGCAATAGTTTGGTAAATCTTTCTATAGTTTTGTGAATTTACTCTGAACATTGAAAATCTGGTAAAGATGGAAACACCTTTTTATAGTTTTGTGAAATTTACTCTAAACACTAAAAACCCGATCAAGATACATGCAACAACATGGAGCCGACATATACATAAGACAATCATTACAGACTAGAGTGGAATGCGAAATGATACATAGGTATTACCTGCATTGAACGTAACAGTGCCCTTAAATCAGCATTCTCTTGCACGAGTTCTTGCTTCTTCACCTCATATGCATCAACCTGAATTTTCACTCATTAGTCATTATACAAAGAAGTAAGAATATAGCCAGTCAAGACTGCATCCCCAAAATGCATTACTGCTTACAATCATTTTGTAGTAATCATTGTCGTTCTTTTTTCCAGTCCATGTTCCACGTTGACGTCCTTCTTTCTGTCAAAATTAAGAAACCACAACATAAAAAAAATGTCCCTTCATAAAGATAAGGTATCAGCCAAGAAGATTCATAAGCACATCACCTGCAGTAAGTTCATTATTTCCATTCCTGAACGAGATGATTCCTTTTTCTTCTCCATCAACACCTGATTTAGCCTCTCCTGCAAGACAGAAGGGACACCCAGTGGTTATCCCTCCAATTTCATCCCTATGCTAACTTTTTTCGACGGGAGTCCTACCTCCATTTCCAAAGAAACAGGGGCACAAAGCAAAAGAAAAAGACTAAGGACCAGCTCCCACCACCGTAACCTGAGTATCTGGACAACTCAGCATCTTTTTTCTTTTGAAAACAAAGTGTATAGAAACACTTGCCTGCAATTTTATGTATTCCTTCTCCCTCTTCTTCATTTCATGTAATTGTTGTGTCCGTACTTGCTTGCAAAAGAAAGATATCACATCAGGACAAGTTCAAATAATGTTATCACCAAACATTGTTGGCCTTTTCTATAACAAATGACAACAAGTGATCTTTCAAATGAAATGAGTAAATTAAGGTAATCTAACCTGATTCCCTATAACCATTTTCTGAAATTCATCACGCTCCTGCTGCAGCTTATCAATTTGAGCTTTCAAAGCCGCCGTATTTTTGGCTTCCTGGTAATTAAAAGAAATTTAGAATTCTAACATTGACAAGAACCCAAACAAAGGTTCATACATGAACATACCGTTCTAGTAAGTGTGGCTAGTTCTCTATCTTTTGCTGCTAATTGAGCATCCATTCTTTCAATCTTGGCTTCTAGTCTCGAAATATCAGACTGCATACTGAACATTGCGAACTATGAGTCATGAAGCCATAAACAAAGCCATATATCTCACAGTGATCAGGTGAAGCAGCATTTGGTTAAATCTTCCACGGGGAAATATCAGGTGCACATGATGTATTTGGTGTGCATGTGCATAGACTCATTCTGAGTGGTTGGATTGCATCTGGACGCCTAAAATCAGGGGTGGGAGTTTCCTCTGACAGAACAAATATATTTGGAAAAACTTTTTAAATTTATGGTTGCTAAAATCATGAGAGAGACTTTCCAAATTCCCAATATTCTAAGCCATCGATATGAGATCCTACGGCCAACAATTGTTTGTGCACATGTGCAACAAATACATCACGTGCACCTAATATTTCCCCATCTTCCAAATGCATCAATCAATGGCATTACATGTTGACTCCCTAGATAGCACTAAGATCAGATGGCATGTAGCAGATGATTTGACTTATGTTCAATACTATTAAAGCTGACACAACATACAGATCCTTGTTCCAATGATACAATCAAGTGCGTTAATCCTCTTGCTTAACTGAATAATATGAGTCATGAAACCATCAACAAGCCATATATCTTATGGTGATCAGGTGAAGCAGCATTAGGTAAAATCTTCCAAATGCATCAACTGTGTTAATCCTCTCGCTTAGTTGCATAATATGAATATAAATGTTAAAAAGAGGCGACTAACAAACTAAGGTCTAGTCTATGCATATCAACTACTGATAAATATAACAAAACAATGTCCTGCAGGCTGCAGCATATCAGAACTACGAAGGGATATACACTGAACAAGACATACCATGCAGGTCCAACTATCATGACAAATAAAACAACTCTTTTAGTTGTTAGGTGCACCTAATCTAGGAGTTAGCACAAATTCCACAGTGCCATTAAGCTATATATCAGGCAACCAGAAGATGCTAGTACAAAACCAACAATATCAATAGATAGGGGAGAATAAGGAGCAAAGATTGAAAACGATAACAGAAGCAATTGTTTGAACAGATGATGAATAAGGAAAAAAATAAGACTTAGGTAGTGCTGCAGTTGGCTCATGGCAGAAAGTGGTATGGACAGAAAAAAGGAAAATATGTGGGCCAGTACATTTAGTACAATAGCATTTAACAATTGTCTTATCTAGTTTTCATTCAAAGACAGAGTTGCAAAATGTTGATAAAACCTCTCAGTAATATAACTTACCAGTAAATTTCCACTTGATAGAGCGAAGCCTCATCTTTCTATCTTTTAGATCATTATGAAAAGAATCAAGATCTAAGATCGACAGCTAAATAAATTGAACTCACAAGATTCTTTACCATGTGTTACTATTTTGTAGCAAAAGGAACTACAGCTCACTTTTCTTTTGCGGGACTTTCCACATACAAGTCTATGAAACAAAACTTTTGCAAACATTGATAACATAATGTTCCTGGGTCTGGCATTTTTTCAGGTTTCATAATGCTGTGCTGATCTATACACTCAGCCACTCATCATTATTAACATAACAAAGTGATGGCAGATTGGCAGCAGCTATCTTAATCATGTTCAATGCCAACAAAAAATATGAAATAATATTGTCATCGTCCAAGAGGCACAACCAGCATTGATGGCTACCAACCAGTACTATGCATTGTACGTGTCAATTATCTGCATTACAACTGAGATCTGGAGAAAGACATCCTAACTAACATGGTGGAGGAAACTTAGTATTGACTAAGCAAACACTTGAATTGTACCATGAAGCATAAATGAAAGAAATGGTGGAGGAAAAGCTCACCGCTGCCGCACTTCATTGGTCGACTCCCTGAACTCAATGTCCCTCTGCCGCTGCTGCAGCAGCGAATAGATGCAATTGCATGTCCTCGCAATCGAAACCTGCCCAATAACAAGAGATTACAACAGAGGACCTTGAACTATTAAAAGTTCTGCTTCATATGTTGATGAATAAATTACAACAGATGTTGTCCCATTCTAACACAGAGCATAGAACCTGAAAACGTTTGCAATGTACTAGAAGAGCTGAATTATATTAGAAAAGAAGGAAAAGACATAATATTTGACTCACATCTGTACTAGAGGATGAACAAAAAGTGGGGGGTAACTTGTGTTTAAAGTTACCTAAATAAGACATTAATATAGCTGGAAAATGCAAAATGTAAAGAAGAAAATAAAGGAGTTATTTAGAAAGGAAAAGGGGAAAGACGAGCGAGACTTTAGAAAATTTAACATGTTAGCCTATGGAATTTGTCAAGAAAAAAAAACGAAAACAGACAACATAAGCCCCAATAAAAAATGAAACCCAGGAAAATCAGGAGCAAGCAAGGACGAGGCAACCAAAATGCATAAGCGAGAAGCGGGGGTAGAGGGAGAACGGACCGGATCGGTGGCGAAGAGGTCGAGCGAGGCCGGGAATCCGAAGGTGACGAGCGTCTGGTTGAGGTACTTTGCGCAGTGCTCCAGGTTCCCTGCGTTCGCGAACGCGCCACCGCCCCCGTCGCTGCACACAAAGCCACACGCACGCACGCAACCCGCGGCCATCAGAACCAAGCGAAGCCACCTCGGAACCAACCAACCAACCCCACGATGCCCGCGCGAGGCGGCAAACTCTCCCTCGCCCCCCCCTGAAGAGACAGAAAGCCTCACCTCGGCGGCGGCGGTTGCAGATGCTGCGACGAGGCCTGCATTGGAACGGACGAGGTCAGTGGACGGCGTTGGCAAGGAAGAGCGGGCAGCGGATCTGGAAGCCCAGGGGCGAGGGAGTTACCCGGAGATCGAAGCGCGACGACATCAGGAAGGGACGGAGAGGGATGGAGATCTAGCGGCGGGGATGGAGGCTGACGGGGTTAAATCGAATCGGCGACGAGTGAAGCAGCGATTTGAAATGGTGGCGAGGGGAAGCGAGGAGAGGACGGTGAGGCGAGGCGCGGTGGTGTGGTCGTGTGGACTGGGGAGGCAGGCCGGCAACGGTAAGGCGGGGTCGGGGCGTCAGTGGAAGGGAGGGCGATAGATCTGGGGAGAGGGCCGAGGCCCACGAGCACGTGACATGTGGCGGTTGAGGTAGTGACCTTCAGTCCACGAAGCGTAGCCGTCAGATTTTTCAAATGGACGTCATCCCATCTCCGTCGACTTCTGCTCCAACCTCCACCCTACCGCCCTCCTCCGGTCCTCCGTCCTCTTCCGATTTTTTCCCGTCGTGAAATATGTTATTCTTCTTGTGTGTTCATCCACGGCGATCGCCAATAACCTCTCACTCCCACGTTTTCTCTCATCCTACTGGATAGGATTTGCGAAACCGTTGAAAAGGACTTTCATCCAAACTGTTCGGGCTCGATTTAAAAATTGGACGTTGAATAAAAGAATTCAAATTGAGATACAATAACAAAAATGACTTTTGTTCGATATTTATGGTTTATCGCATAATTTTATCGGTAACATTTACACCATTGAACAGTAATAATTATAATTTTGTAATATTACAGAGGATCTGAGAGCATCAACTCAGTAAGCTTGACAGTTTAAAGAATAATGATTACTAGTAAGAGTATTTTTTTTTAGATCTTTGAATGAGAGTTGATTGTCCCCATGTTAACACATAACTTCACCTCATAGTATCCATCATTCGACTACTATAAGCCTCTATATTGCTATTTCAAGGTTCGTCCACAAACCAATTACACCTCTTACTCTAAACAATTATACCTTTCAAATAGTTTCTTAAATCTAACGACCACAAAGAAAACTAAAAAGATATCCAATGTAAACACAATTCTAATCAAATTTATGCTGAAGTGTTGAAAGAAAGGTGATAAGAAAAATCAGATTGTTCGTTATCAAACTCTCATCCGAATATAACACATAGATACTATAAGAAAATTAGTTAGATATGTCTTCATTTGAATTGTCTTATATTTTATAAAGCATCACTTTTCAAACAGTCTTCTTTCCTGTCTCATTCACACACGCACACAGCAGTACACGCAGTTTACACCCGTTCCTACCCCACAACGCCTCGTCGGCATCGAAGAAGCTTCCCGCCCGTCCTGCCCCCTTTGCTGCCTACTCATCAGCTCCTCTTACTGCAACTCCGACAAAGTTTTTCCCTGCCTCCACCGCCTCTCGCTTGGCCTTGACAGCGTCATCATCGCTTAATCCGCAGCTCTCCAACACCGTCCCCACTAAATCATCTAGGTTTGATGCCCCTACCTTCTGTTGTTCGTCATCACGGGCTGATCGTTCGGCCTCCCTTCCTCTAAGCTTTACGCTATGAGATAAAATTCATACCTTCAAATCCATATCCCCTAACTATAAATTTTAAATGCAGTTTAGATTTAAGTGACTGATAGATTTTTAGAAAAGTAGTTAATTGATAAAGAGTAAATTTTATATTAATAATGATATATATTTTAATTTTATATTTGATAGGAGTACGAAGTAACGGTGTTAGCAATATCGATTAAACCATATATAAACCATAAGAAAACGTTCTACAAACCATTCAAATAACAAAATGCAAAATTGGATAAAATTCAAACAAACAGCAAAAGTCTGTATACGTGTTATCACATGTTTTTTACAGTTCTCTGTCGCCAACGTTGAATTTTACGGTTTACCGTAGCTTGTTTTTTTGGGGCTTACCCCCTTGGGTTTGTAAATGAAACAGGCCAAGCCCCGCCCATCGGTTGCGCCATCGTGTTCTTGCCCGGGACAGCCGGCGCCTCGTTCCCATCGACCCAGCTGCGACAGAGCACCCTATAAACAAGGCCCCGGCGGCGGGAAGGCGGCCACCTGCATGCCCCATCGTCTCCTCCGCCGCGCGATGCCTCTCCACCCGCCGCAACCTCCTACGCCCCGGACTCCGCGGGTCACCGGCGGACGCGTCTTCGCCTCGCTCCCGCCACCGCCGCCGCTCCAGTCGCGGAGGTACCGCCCTCTCTTTCCTTCCAATAGTTCGTCCCTTTCGTTCCCTGATCTAGTAGCTGTCGGGAGGAGAAGGATCAGTATTGAGAGGGAAGATGTTGAGTGGCAGCTACGAATTACTTTGACGCAGGTCGTAGATTTGAGGGGTGATTCTTCGAGTGGCACGGCTAATATGCGATCTGTGGATTTCTCTTGCGTTCCACCCGCTAGAATGCACTAATTGCTGATAAGCTCTTGCTTGCGATGCTTAAATCAGTGGTGCTTACCCAGCTTCTTGCTATGCTCTGAACTCAGAATGTTTCACTAAGGAATTTAACTGCGTCATTTAGCTGAAGTTGAGTTTAGTGGTGAATTTGAAGTTTCTTAGAGAATGGCCCCCTCGTAATAAATCATCGGACTAGTGCCTCTATCATGTTTGCTTGCTGACTCTTATTATTTTTTCTTGTCCTTTTTTTTTCTGAGCTTTTGCCCCTTCTTTCCTAATAAACTTGTGCCTAATACATATTCATTTCTCAATAGTTCAAGTATACATCATATTTTAGCTTATCTTGCAAGTAAAGGAGATACTGGAAAAAGGATTATCTTTGAAATATTCCATTTAGAGCATATAGTAATGTGTTCATAATTGGCTATGTGTTGAAAATTTATGACACCAGACCCATCATAACATGGGAATCTTAGATGATGCATGTTTCTGCATCAAATTGTGATGCAAATACAAAAAGCAATTAGCTGAACTGTACTTTGGGTTTGCAAGATCAAGCAATGATAAAATTATACTTTTGAGATAGGGAATCATCGAACCCAAGTATATAGATTCAAGTTGGTCTCCTGGATTGGGAAAATGCTGAGCTTAATCATAGTACGCTTCATGCCCTTTGTTATAATTAAGAACAGGTGATCACCCTCACTTGTAATTGACTAATTAATTATATGGAACATTAAGGTATCAATCAAAGACACTAATGTAGGAGCTACTTTGTCTCAGAGAGGTGCATGTTTGGTATCTTTTGCCTGATGAGTTGAATGATGCCTCCCAATTGAAGATGTACATGGAACTCCTCTCCCACGCTGAAAGGAAGAATGCTTTGTCAATGAATGGAGAGAAATTGCAGAAAGGAGCTGTGCTGTCCCGTGCGTTAGTGCGGACCACCCTCTCAAGATGTATGAATCCATCAGCCATCTATTGAATTTTATGTTGCATTGCAGTTCATTTTACTTTAATCGCTGTTACAACCATCTACTAAGGGCAGTTTTGTACTTTTGTGATAGGGCTTCCTATGTGATGTGAAAAAACTGAAAATGTAGATTCATCAAAACATGTATTGGTTAGAGCTAATGGTTCATAAAGTTTGTCCTTGCTGGCTGTTTAACTCTTTTCCAGATTCTTGTTTTGATCATCAAAGAATATGGGTCATAGTTGCTGTATTGCAGGTCCCATGGTACAACTGTTCTGAAATTTAATTTTTGTATCTCTTCTTTGTATGCCAACTTTCTGGAACAATGTAAGATTCTTGGATTTATCATATAAGAGCGGGCTTAAAATAGGAGAATGAGCATTCAACCTGCCTCATGGGAAGTTTTGGGCATGTTTCTTAGTGTTGTTTGGTACTAAATTTATGCATAACATGTTCCCATCCTATGTTTTATAGTATAGCGCTCAGCATATCTCTGTGGGACTGTTGATATATTTGCTGCTATTTGTTTGGACTAGACTAGATACAGAGTACAAAGTTCATCCAAGCTTGTTTGAGTTCAAGAAAAACAAATATGGCAAACCTGAGGCAAGATGTTACTACAAGTTAAGCATTATCAATATAACTTTCGCAGTTAAAATCTCTACTTACTGTTCTTTTTGTTGGCATATTTTATCAGATATTATGGCAATCAGATGATGTTAGGATGGAATGGCCTTTGCATTTTAATATTTCACACACGTCTTCTTTGATTGCCTGTGGTATAACCATGGGTACTCCTGTATGTCGCTCCCTTCACTGTTGTCACAAAGTGCGAAAAGCATAAATTATATTGCTGTGGGACTTATTTAATCGGTGTTGTTCATGTCTCTCCTATCTTAGATTGGCATTGACATTGAAGAGAAGAAAAGGAAGACAGCCAAGAGTATTTTATCTCTTGCGCAGCGTTATTTCACCCCTCCTGAAGTTGACTACCTAGCTAAAATTCAGGACCCTGATGCTCAACAAAAGGAATTCATAAAACTGTGGACTCTCAAAGTTAGTGATGCTTTCTTATATGCCTACTTAATACTACTATCTTTTTTTCATGCAGTTAATTGATTTATTTATTTATGATTTGATGGGTAAATGTGTTTATTTTTGGTCAAAACTGGAGACTCTTAACTGAATCAGTCCCTTGCTACTTAAATCATCATATGATTAATTTCATTCTTTTATTCAAGAAACACTTTAGTGTGATACTATATTCATGGTAAGTTAATGAGCTGCTGATGTGAACTATAGAGTGACGTTTGGATGGATCAGATAAATGTGAGGGTACAATTAGCTCCTAAACATATAAAGCAATCACTTTCAAGGATCATCACTCGCTTTGAGCTAATTCATTTAATTCTTATGTGTTGCCTTAGCATATCCCACATATAGTGAAGACTAACAATAATCATTTTGTGATATGATGCTTCCTTCAAGGATTATCTAATATTGTTGTCTTATGTTATAGGAAGCATATGTTAAGGCTCTTGGAAGAGGGTTTTCAGGTGCTCCTTTCAACAAATTTTCGATCATGTTGGCAGCAAACAGTGGAATTCAAATTTCTGTGGTATGCAGTTTTCCATATTTTTCTGTTCTTGTCATCTTCGATATGTGTCACTTTTGGCGGGGCTCTACTAAACTATGTTAATGGCATAATTTTGTGTTAGAAAGAATTGGCAAACAAAATTTTTGGAACTCTCAGGAGATACTTCTCCTTTATAGTCATTGGGGAGTAGACCAAGTTATAGATCGAGGAGGTAGAGAATGGCATTGAATTGGTGCAATTGGCTGAGTTTCTAGGGGTAGTTGAGGTGCTTCTCAAACCCATGGGCAGTTTTCCTTCTACATCGTCCAGTTTCAATGGGGTGAATTCCACGTGTTAGATCAGTGGGAACTAGAACATTATTGCCAAGTAAATCTGCATTATTTTGGCCCAAAGGTGTGTAGTTAAATTCCACTGTGTGTGTTTGGTGGGGGTACGAACAATATTGACAAGTAAATCTGTGTTATTGCATTTGATCCAAGGAATTTAAATGTATCTTTGTGCATTTGTTGATTGTTTTGTTTGGACTGATCCTCATCAAATCCCACTGACTTGCCAGGTACCAAAAGTACTCCAGGACTCCAACGATAGTTGTGATGATCTGTCCGAGAATTGGCAGTTTGCACTTGCAGAGTTAAATAATTCTCATTACATGGCAGCATGTATAGGGGATGACTCACGAACTTCAGGTCTCCACATTATATTTCAGCTTTGTGGGCAACATGTTTTCACATCGTTCTTTCAATAATTCATTGCTGATCCATGTTGCAGGTTCTGGGGATGGCCAAGTACCAATAGGGTTGAAAGTATGGAAGACCATTCCATTCGTAGAAGATACACTTGTTTCGGGAACAGAGGCTGTAAAACTTATCTGCTGAGTGTCTGACTTCATGGCACGCTCTGCTATTGGTCTAAGATTTCACCAGATGACTCTATGGTACAACGAATCTGTATTTTGGATAAATTATATGGGGAATATTTGACAGTGGAGACAGCTTGAGAATATTGATGAAGTGCCGGTTACTGATCACTGACATGCTGAACTAATGAGTTTGGCGTTTGGGACATGCAAAGCATAAATGTAAGCCTCACACTTGTGTTTCTAGCCTACCACGGTTTTGTATTTTCTAAGAATAATTTTTTGTTTATTAGAAGACTAGATTTTAATTGATTAGTTTAGAATATCAGTTTTTTTTTATCTGACAACTACATGGGATCTACACCATGCATATTGGTGCTTTTCCTCTTTTTTTTTAAAAAAAAATTATTGCTTCAGATTTGAGTTTGAGATGTATGTCATAATTGCTCCAAAATGCATGGGTGGAGCAGTATCAGTTAATTATATGCTTAATCTGTTGTCTTCTATAGTTTGAGGGGTGGAAACAGAACTGCCATGATATCAATACTAACAAATAGAAATTCGTGTCTTCCCCACCGAAAAAGAAATCATGGTGCAGATTCTCTGAAAATATGGAGCACTTAGATGGTGATGCCAAAAATGCTGTCCACAATGATTCTTCATGAGTAACACCAGTTATTGGGATATGACCTTTGCACATTAGAACCAATCCTGAAATAGTGCGCTATGCTGTTGTATTTGTAATACTCAAGCCAAGTTAATCCAGTATTAATGTATCATTGAGCCAGTATGCATATTTCGTTTATGCTTTTCATTTTTTGCTTCTTTCTGAGAGTACCCCCTTCAGAAACAACCGTTCGTGGCAATGGCAGAGCACACATCTATTCCTTCTCATCTTAATTAGAGCCACAAACCTAGTCTTGTTACTAATCCTGTTTTTTTTTTACTTCAATTCAGATGAGAAAAGAAGCATACTTCATCTAATGAAATTTACTGATTTAGATGTTTCTAAGCATATATACATAGTGAAACGAAAATTGTATGATCAATCTTTTAATACAAGACTGACGATTAAATATCTGATGACCAAAGAGAAAATAGTAAGATGGCAGGCATCTTAGAACAACATATATTTTGGGACTAGAGAGAACTCAAGATAGAGTACCTTCGTACTAACATTAATCCATTATACTAAGAGATAGAGCATACCGTACACGTAACATCAATTTTCATGCTAAAATACCGCCACCATGTGATCTGAGATTAATCATGAGTCATGATAAAATTGTTTTATATACTACATTCATTTTTATAATAGTTTTATATATTTAAATTTTGAACATTATTTTAATCATTTATCTTAAAAAATGATAACCATGATTTATAATTTATGTATTTAAACTAATTTTTAAATAAGACAAAAGATGAACTATGATGTTAAAATTCAAATACGTCAATAATTAAGAAACGAAAGCAGTACTTTCAAATTCTCGGTAGAACGCTATTAAAGAAAACTTCATAGGAAAGATGATGAAGTCTACCACGCCTGTTGACCATACTAATCGAATGAAATGAAGGCTGTTGGTGAGGTGTAGAGGCAATTGTACTAGTAAATAGTCAGATTTATCTGATCGTTGTGTCATCTTCACGTAACCCGTCCATGAACATAGATAGTAGAGTGGAAGCTGATCGACGATCGATGACGTAGGTCCCCGGACAGACAGACGGACCACGTGGGGAACGCGCATGGTTTCGTTCGCGGCGCCGGCAAAACAATGGGCTCGAATTGAATTTGTCAACGTGCTGCGACGACACATGCTACGGGTGGTTGCTGGTTGGTAGTGCCGCTGACTGGTCCGGTAGTACGAATTGAAGTGCCTGCCTTGACCAGCTGTATATATTAGGCACAAATTTTATGTTGGACCAACTTAGCTTACTACTCATTCAATAATATAATATTTCTAGATTGGTTTTTTTAGTTAAAAAAAGAAATTAAACTTTAACTATCAATAGTAAAAAAAACACGATGCGTCTAAGTGATAGCACTCGCAAAAAACTGAAAATAAGTATAAATGATAGTGTTAGTTGATAGATAATTATTGAACCACCTTTCAAGAAATGTAACTCTTTATCTTTAAAATAATTTTCTTTTGTAAATATTTGTAGCAAGTTAGAAAAAAAATATATAATTTTACTCAAATCTACAAACGTTTGTATTCTTGAACGGAGGTACTAGTATATTATATGGTTGTCACATTGATCACGATTGACCATATTGTCTAATCAATTACCTCCAGGGCTAGAGAAGACGAAGGAGAGACCGAGAGCATCTTCTTGTGACATCTAGAGAGAGGCAGCAATGCAAGGCTCATTTAGAACAATGATAATGTTAACTTAAGTTTAATTGGAGTTGTTATATATATTAACAACAACATTTTGAAAACGAAGGGAGTAAGTGCGCAGCAGGATGACAACGCAAATGGAATGATTTTGATCCCCGTGTGTATGACGACGTGAGTGCCTTTCAATCACTGAACGGTGGACTGCCACCTTTGCAGTGACGATGCGTGGGCGATGATGACATCACAACCGATAGAGGTTAGCATTTCTTAGCAATACAACGACGTCGATGCTGATGCTGCTTCTAAGAGATTGCTATAGACACGAACGTCGATGCATTACTAGTTTGCACACACCCAACCCTAGGGGAATCTTGAACCGCATCTTTCCTTCTTAACTTGCTTCGTAATGCTGCGACAACATCATCACACGCCGCGTCAGATGTATCGAGTTTGATGCACCTAACCAGTTCATCCAAAAGGCTAAACTGAAGGGAAAAAAAGTACAATCCACTTATACTTCAACACTTTTCCTCACCTGCAGCCTTCCACAGGGTACAAACGTGAAATTTTGGAGCGGAGTACTTAAATTACGGAAAATTGTCTCTGGCAGGATTCGAACTCGAAACCTTTGGCTCTGATACCATATTGAGTTTCATATACCTAACCAGTTCACCCAAAAGGCTAAGCTCAAAAGAAAAGAAGAACAATTCACTTATACTTCAACAGGATGACATCTTCTAAAAAACACTTTGACATATATAGGATCGACTTGGCGCAAGGACGAGTACTGAGCTAAAGGTACGATCAGATCAGCTGTTTATGGCTGAACTGTTGCAGTCCTTAGTTGAAATACTATAGTAGACAGTTACAACAGCCACAGCTGCAATGACTCTAGCCTGATTCGAACACACCCTAAGTACACACGAACCGTACCGCGGCATGCATGAAGAGGCAAAGGGCAGCGAAGGTCTTGACTCTTGAGCCTGTGTTGTATGGCCACCAATGGCCACACGCCAGTCGGATCATTTAATTCTCAGCAACGACATGCAGTACACCGTACCGGCCGGGGGGAGGAAGATGTGCTGCAGAGTGCAGAGCTTGCCATGAGTCTACGATGAGCACGGCCACGCCACTGGTTATAGAGTGGTAACATCGATTCAGATGTTTTCACTTATAAGTACTACACGAGCTACCAGTTGACACTTGCTCTGTCTCACGATAGATGATGTTTTGAAAATAATCATGAGAATTAAAAAATGTTAGTAGAGGTAGTTACAAGAACACGAGAATGAAAGGTAGAGATAGAAAATGTAGCAGTATGAAGCATGACAAAAGGTGTATTTTAAAAAAAAACTTAAAATATGTATATTATCAAGTATTTTGAGATGGAGGAAGTACCTGTTAATAGAGAAATGAGGAATGTTTCTTGGGCCATTTTAATTTGCGTGGAACATAGCGATCCAGACAATTATGAATGATGACGCAATGTGAAAAACACTTGAAATGATTGTACTCTGTCTTTTTCTTGGCTTCAGGTAATTCTTAAATGGTAAATGGCGTGGCCATTGGCCAGCTCATGTGTTGATATTAGTTACTCGCTTTGTATTTAAATATTATCATCAATAATTTGTAGTTAATTTTGATGATTTTATTATTAAAAATTACTCAAACATGTTATTATAAATTGTAATTTAAACATCTTTAATAATACAATAGACTATAATAAAATATATGATATTTTTAAGTTTTTTAATAAGATAAATCGTTAAAATTGACATTGATGTCAACGGCAACGACAGTACATAATGGTGGCTACCCTTGCATTAAAGCAAGATAAAATGCTTAGATTAAAAGAATCTTGATCAATAATCTATCTCCAATACGGCCCAGATTATTGAGGAACGGTAAACTTTCTCCTAGTCGAAAACAACCTAATTGATTGAGTATGGCTCCGCAAGACACACGTTGCTGCTGACATGTAGGCCCTTCTCTTCCTCTCCTACAGCTCGACCAAGTCCTGGTCGAACCGAAGCTAATTAAAAGGAGCATCTGATTCTGATGCTTTAGCGTATACTATGAGGACAAAATTAAACGAACTGCCGCATCGATCAGGTTGGTTGTTGGTTTTGACTTTGTTTTCGTAAGTTAGACCTCTGTCCAAGCCGTGCGGCCGTGCTATACAAATGCCAACACTCCAACTGGTTAATAAAGCAAAGCAGTTGTTGCAAAAGGTAATAAGAAGGAGTTTACATGACTCCGTTCTTCAAAATAACGGGGGTACTTATCTCGGTTGGGCTGCGGTACCTATTGAATGACCTTTTCCCCTCAACAATCCCTAAATTATTGTTGTATCAGGACAATAGCTTTAATTTATTTTTGAATTAAAATGTCATTTATTATTTATTTCGCGGGTAAAAAAATGTCATTTATTAATAAGCATGTGTGAATGATTAATGAGCATGCGGAAGGGTTGGCCGAGCTTCGTCATTTATAGTTGTTGGCGCCCGTGTCCTGTGCATTTGGTTGGTTCACTCTGTTTTCTCTGTTCAGCGCTGGAGTCGAGAACTAGAGTCAAACTTAAACCAGTGTCCTAGAATATGTATGCAAATCATCATAATTTGATGCTTTATTTTCAGTTGTAGACCTTTTTTTTTATTTTTTTGCACTTGTGAAGTTTTTAAAAACATTGTATTCAGATGCTGACCTTTACTATTTGTTTGCACATGTGAATTAAGAAAAACATTATATGAGCGGCACAGACACATTTTTTAAGGTTGACGGTCCTTAAAATGGCCAAACTGATCGTAATCTTTATTGCCTAAAAGGTGACAAAATGTTCACACCTAAATTAGTGATTGAGTTTATATTTACAATAAAGTAGTCGTGATCGACTGACATGATGCGATCATCTAGTCTCGCCGCCGTTTCCTTTTCTTTTTATTTGGGGAAAGAGAGACGAAAGCATCCATAACATGTTATTGTTGCTTATTTAGAAGAAAACTCCAATACATTTTAAATAAAAGAATTATTTTCCTTTTGTAAATAATGTTTACTTATTTCTTGTTCCTCCAGTACGCTATATTACATGTCATCGAGATATAGTCTGAAAGCCATGCAATAATAGAATTTCTTTACACGCCTCCACAGCACACGTTTTAACTTTCCTTCGCCTTACGTCAAACCACGAAATACGCGCTGCTTGTTTTTTTTTTTTGAACTCTAATACACGGTGCTTGGTGAAACAACTCGCCGGCTCACGATCTCCCGTGCGTCGACATGCGGGCCCAGCCCAACGCGACGCCACCAAGAAGCCACGCCCCACGTCCACGCCCATAGACCAGACCATCCCCCTCATGCACAAACCACAAACCTACCGCCGCCTCCCGGACCCCAGTGCGCCGGGTCCACGCGACCCCACTTCGCAGCGAAGCCTCCGCCTGCCGCCTCCGCTGCTCGCGCCGGTGGTGGTAGGTGGTTTGACCGCGACAACCCCAGCGCTCAACCGCGCTGGATATAAAGCCTCGCCTGCCTCCCTTCGCCGGCAGCAGCGAGCGACTGCAGCTGTTGTCAACCAGAAGTACCCTCCTCCCTCCTTCGCTTGCTTCGCTGCCGTCCGTTGCCGCGTCAATCGTCTCATTCAATTCGCGTGTGCTGCTCCGCTCGCTCTCGCTGCCACCCCTCTCCTCCCACCTACCGCCCGCCACCGAACCCGCTGGTCTCCACCGCACCGCCGCCGTACCTTGCCTCTTCAGTCGCCACACAACAACAGCTCGATGGACTCCGCGTCGTCGACAGGCGCGATGGAGCTCGTGGCCGCGCTGCTGCGCGGGGCGCCGCCGGAGCTCCGCGCGGGCGGCGCCGAGGGCCGCGCGCTCATGGCGACGCTGGCCGCCGCCGTCCTCGGCGCCGCGCTGCTCGTGCTCTGGCGGATGGCCTCCGGTAAGAAGGGGAAGAAGGACGGGGCCGTCGCCGCCGCGGAGGCTGGCGCCCAGGTCAAGGCCAGGGCGGCCAAGGGCGCCGAGAGCGAGGCCGACGACGGCAGGAAGCGCGTCGCCATCTTCTTTGGCACGCAGACCGGCACCGCCGAGGGGTTCGCCAAGGTGCGGAAACTGAACTAATTGCGCGGCGCGGCTTTCTTTTTTTGAGCACCCTCAATAGGATTGCTGTTTCTTTTGCATGTTAATTCAATTACCTACAGTTCCAAGGGTATGCGGAGAATTTATTATTAATAAGCTGACAATTAATCAGTTCTCGGTAGCTGACCGAGACAGATTTTTGAAAAAAAAAAAGAGAGAGAGAATTTTTCCATCATTTTCTCGCCGGCCTTGTTGTTGGGGGTCGCTCTCGTGGAGTACAGAACGCATGAAAGTTACTGCAGGATTATTTGACGAATTCGGACACAGTAAATTTAACCCTATAATAAGCAGACTTTTTCCGGTGCATGTTTCTCCCAACTATTCCGCTTACTTGCTGGAGAAAACAAAGTCAAGCGCACGCATATCACCCTTCAAGCAAGAAGCCAACGACATGTGCGGTTAGAAGAATGTTGACCACGAGCATAAGCCACACAAATCCTCTGGCTCGGAGGAATTAGGCTGTCAACTGTCAACCATCAAGGGAGTTGGTGGGCTAAACTACCCCTTTCCTAATCTTCTTTCTTCCTGGGGCCCGATCGTTAAGTCGTTTTCTGATTCTTATATGTAAATGAGAAAGGAAAAAAAGGGAGTTGTTTGGTAGATTGGGTGAGAAAAAACTATTGTATTTTCTTAATTTGTTTAATTCAATTTAGCTATAAAATAACTTTACTTTCTCTGTCAGAGTAAATAACAGGCCTTTCTAACTATCTGATCTGCTAAACAACAGGCACTCGCTGAGGAGGCAAAGGCAAGATACGACAAGGCAATCTTCAAAATTGTTGACCTGGTAATTAACTTTGTTGTTAGAAATTAACTGAAGAAACTACAAGATTTGCTGACTGTTACGACCAGTTTCAGACGATCTTAGCATAAGCTGCTGTTTCTTATAGGATGATTACGCGGCAGAGGATGAGGAATACGAGGAGAAGTTGAAGAAGGAGAAGCTAGCCTTGTTCTTTGTTGCAACGTAAGATACTTGAACTCTGCTCTGCACTTGGCACCTCCTAATACTCTGCACATTTCGGTTCAGTCTGCAGCACAACCTGGTAGGGTCCAATAAGTCCTTACCGTTTCTCTGGCCAAGTTTTGAAATTGAGCAAAATATTTCCACCAGTGGAAATGAAATACCAAAACCCTTGATCTGTTGTTCTAAAATCACAATGATATCTGCATAGTACTGCTTCTATTTTTTGTTTATTATAGCAGTTTCTCCTTTATAACAATACTTCAGATAATAACCCAATTCAAGGAAGTCCGACTTACGTGGTGTGGTGAACTTTCAGGTATGGAGATGGTGAGCCAACTGACAATGCTGCCAGGTTCTACAAATGGTTCACTGAGGGAAATGAAAGGGGAGTCTGGTTGAACGACCTTGAATATGCTGTGTTTGGTCTTGGCAATCGACAGTATGAGCATTTTAATAAGGTTGCGAAGGTGGTTGATGATCTCCTAACTGAACAGGGTATGTCTCATGTTATGACTGATCTAATCATGTTTTCCTATTTCTCATTAGCTATTCTGTTCAGCTAACCTTAGTTTGTATTTGTTTTAGGTGGAAAGCGCCTTGTTCCAGTTGGCCTTGGAGATGATGATCAATGCATTGAAGATGACTTCAATGCATGGTATGTTCTCTGTCTCTTTCAAGCTGAAACTTTTAGCTTTGTTGCTACTTTCCTATTATTTTAGGTGCTCTTCCTTAACTCTTTTGTGTCCTCAGGAAAGAAGCTCTCTGGCCAGAGTTGGACCGGTTACTTAGGAATGAAAGTGATGTTTCCACAGGCACCACATACACAGCTGCTATTCCTGAATACCGGGTTCAGTTCGTCAAGCCTGAGGAGGCAGCTCATTTGGAGAGAAACTTCAGCCTTGCAAACGGGCATGCTGTCCATGATGCACAACATCCTTGTCGGTAAGACTGTCACTACTCCTTCAAGGAATAATGCCTGGATCCTTCAAGACTTTGTAATAGTACTAGAGTTCATTCAAGTTATTAAATTGAAGTATCCCATGCACTTTAGGGCTAATGTGGCGGTGCGTCGGGAGCTCCACACTCCTGCTTCTGATCGTTCATGCACTCACTTGGAGTTCGACATTGCTGGAACTGGCCTTATGTAAGTTGTCATCTAAACTTAGAGCATTGTCCTTAGTGAGAAATAGGCTGTGGTAGTAGAATGTTGTTTACCCAGGTTGTTTTATCGAAATACAAAAGTGGGGAAGGAAAATGATTACTGTGATTACGTGTTTGATACATGCAAATTACTAGTACTAGAATTAGAATATAGATATTTCATAGTGGAGCTATATCTCTTGCTTAGTTCGAGTTGAATCTATCATAATTTGATCGTTTGTCTGATTCCTAACCTAAGTTCACTGTGCTGCATATCAGGTATGAAACTGGTGACCATGTTGGGGTATACACCGAGAATTGCCGTGAGGTTGTTGAGGAGGCAGAGAGGTTGTTAGGCTACACACCAGAGACATTTTTCACCATCCATGCAGACAAAGAGGATGGTACTCCTCTTGGTGGTGGTTCTCTTGCTCCTCCATTCCCTTCCCCTATCACTGTGAGGAATGCGCTTGCCAGATATGCCGATCTTCTAAATTCACCGAAGAAGGTGAGCATTTTATCACTGCACAAACCCTATAGATTTTATCATCAATGAAAGCATCTCTTATCAAAATAGACCTCAATGATTTGCAGACTTCCTTGCTTGCATTGGCTACTTACGCTTCAGATCCTGCTGAAGCTGGCCGACTGAGGTTCTTGGCTTCTCCTGCCGGGAAGGTCAGTGTTTGTCAGGGATTATGTAAATTCCCCTAGTTCTGTGTAACCCATGGCTGTGAGACTTAGCATCCTTATTCATTATGCAGGACGAATACGCTCAGTGGGTTGTAGCGAGTCAGAGGAGCCTGTTGGAAGTCATGGCAGAGTTCCCTTCGGCAAAGCCTCCACTAGGAGTCTTCTTTGCAGCTGTCGCCCCTCGTCTTCAACCAAGATATTACTCGATTTCATCTTCTCCTAGGTAAATAAAACCACTCTTAATGTTTCTTATTCTGACTAGTTCTTTTTTGTGACTTACGTTTTGTTTGTCCATCAGTATGGCACCGACCAGAATTCATGTTACATGCGCGCTTGTGCATGAAACAACTCCAGCTGGAAGGGTACACAAGGGAGTTAGCTCAACTTGGATCAAGGTAACTTCTATCAATCCCCTTTTTTATTATTATCTCTGGATACTAACTGAAGTATCTCAATCTTCTGATCTCTCTGTTCTTACCTGACTCTGATTGTGCTAAAAATGATATTTTTTGTTAAACTGCTGATCGATCAGTTCATGTTTCCTCTGCAAAGGGTGCTTACCAGTTCTTAAACAATTGCATTAGTATTTTAAAAAATTGTGATTCTAGGCTTTACCACCGTCGTGTCCTCATCTGTTCTTGTCAAGCCAATACGAAAAAGGGTTTCATGAATGATCTGCATTGGTGGGAAACAATTATTATTCAGAGCAAATCATGAACATACTTATCTGAAATTACTATGCCATCCCTATTTGAACTGCAGAACGCTGTTCCATCGGAGGAGAGCAAAGACTGCAGCTGGGCTCCTATATTTGTTAGGCAATCCAACTTCAAACTGCCATCTGATCCTTCAGTGCCAGTTATCATGATTGGTCCAGGAACCGGTCTTGCACCCTTCCGTGGCTTCTTGCAGGTTTATTTCCGGTCCCATGATACTTCTGCAGTTCTAGTATTTGATTGGTCAAATTGGTAATGTGAACCATTCATGATACCAGGAAAGGCTAGCTCAAAAGGAATTGGGAGCGGAGCTTGGTCGATCAGTTTTCTTCTTTGGGTGCAGGAATAGCAAGATGGTATGCACCAGACATACAATCCACGTAATAGAATAAAGGTCTTTACTGTACAATCTAGTTGACATAACTGTAATTTTGCAGGACTTCATCTACGAGGATGAGCTGAACAATTTCCTTGAACAAGGAGCATTGTCTGAGCTGGTTCTTGCCTTCTCACGGCAGGGGCCTACTAAGGATTATGTGCAACACAAAATGGCACAGAAAGTAATTCAACTTCTCCTTTCTTGTAACCTTTTGCTATGATCCATTCCTTAATTCTGCTGCTCATAGTTCCTATATATGTCTATTTCCAGGCATCTGAAATCTGGGACATGATCTCTCAAGGTGGTTATATCTACGTCTGTGGTGATGCCAAAGGCATGGCCAGAGATGTACACAGAGTTCTCCACACCATTGTTCAGGAGCAGGTACTGATCCTAGGCCTCTATGTTTAACAGCACTCTATCACTACAGATTCTTCAGTATATTTACATTTTGTTGTTTCTCATGCAAATTCCGACAATTGTTTTGGTGAAAACAGGGCTCACTTGACAGTTCCAAGGCTGAAAGCTTCGTGAAGAACCTCCAAATGGAGGGAAGATATCTGAGGGATGTCTGGTAAAGCGGAGGTTTTCCCTGGGACATGAAAAATGCCTGATATTCATAGCGCACAGCATTCTTCATATTACACGACCACACAAGTGTAGAACTAAGATCAGCACAGAACAGTACTGATACTGACACCGTACTAAGATCAGATGATTTTAGTGCTCATTGTTTCTTGTTGTTCTCTTTTCTTCTTCTTTAATTTGTTTGTAGCTTGGGCACTATGAATTCTTTGTATGTACAATATGAGAACAATTTTGACAATAAGCATACCACAAGTTTCACAACTGTGTCAAATAGAGTTTGTGGGGATCATCATATATAGCAGATAAATCTATGGTTGTAAGAGTAAATCCAACCTGTACTGTAAAGTGGCGCTTTAAATTAAGAACATGTTTGGTAAGGATTATGCAACAAATCATCAACCTAATTATGCTTCATAAGTGATTATGACAGTCAAACATTCAAATCACAAGTGATTATACGCCAAAAATAGAATAATCATTTTTTTCATTTGTATAGCATAATCTATAATCCATAAGCTGAAAAAAGTAGCTTTTCTCTTGATTTTACTAGCATAATCTGTTTTGCCGAACAATCACACACATAAGATAACAGATTGTACACATAATCGGTTGTAAGGAGATAATCTTTTTTTTTTAAATAATCAGATACTAGCAGTTCCATAATCAGTTGTATAATCCCTACCAAACAAGCCCTAAATTAAACCCCTAAATTAAAATGGATACTTAACCTCCTAACATTTCTAATACTGTTTATTGCACTCTCTAAGAGCATCTCCAATCAATATTTAAAACTTTACTTTTAAAAGGCTGGTTTAGGAAGTTTGTAAATAACTATCTGCAATACAATTCATGTACTCCAATGACTTTCAAGGTTCTCAAATCTATTTGAGATCTTTGCTATTTATACAAATTTTTTCTTGGACCCAGCCCTTATATGAATTTTTGATTTTGGAAGCTCCAATTTAGTCTCTAAATATAAGGGAGCGAGAGGGTTTATTTGAGAGGTTGTTATGTTTAGAACCTCATATAGAGCGTAGTTGTAGGGTTGTTTTTCTAATGATTTTTTTTGAACAAATACATCTTAAATTTTGATTTAGGTACTCAATTTAAGATGTGATTGGAGTTGCTCTAAGGTTGTTTTGACTATGGTTTTGCCATCGTGGCAGTTGACATGGCCTGGCCTACTTTGTTGACTCAGTTTGATGGGATATTTTAGTTTTATTACCGAAACAATATTATTTCACTCCCAAACAATGAATGTTCTGTATTAAAAAAAATAAACTCATGGAAAAATTTGAAAATTTAAAAATTCTTAATAAAAATACATTCATATGATATATAATATGTTTGCATTAATTTTAAGAATATGATTGTTCAAACGAAAACAAAGAAGAATTAATTTGAAATCCAAATTTGATTTCACAACCACCAATCAAGACGTGGCCGTGCGCTTCAATCCGGGCTCTTCGAGGCCGTTCCTGGGCCGGCCCAATTTGCAGCTACTATGGCCTATGGAGTCGAGTCAAGTTCGGAATGTGTAACAAAAAGGGTTCAATTCTATGGAGTTGGAGGACGGAGCGGGTTCGACTAGGAAGGAACCCGCGGGCACAGAAGCAGCCTCATCGATTCCACCCCTCTTGCCTGGAGTCACGCAACCGCCGTCTCGACGCCCGCACTCTCGCCGCCGACGCTTCTCTCGTCGCCGGCTCGGACGCCGTCTGCCCCTGCGCATAAAAGGAGACAAAAAGGCTCAGGAGACTGCAAGTCCTTGATTTGCCGCTCGCGCCGCCTGCCGCCGCTTTCCCCTCCCCACCCCGGCGTGTTCGATCTCATCCTCCATCCTCGTCGAATCCTGTCCTGATGGTAGGCGGAAGCAGCCACAGCGAGTTTCGGTTCTTCCTCTCCTGCGACATCAGCCTCCCCCTTACCTTCTGCGTCGTCCACGCAGGTACCCAGTTCCCTCCCTGGCTCCTGGATTTACTGCGCTCGCTGATTCCACCCGCATCAAAAACTCATCTTTTCTACTTCGCTATCAAATTTGTGCCGTCTTATTTTGCAATCAAAATCTCAACCTCGTGTCCTCTACAAATTTGTATCTGTCTGCTTAATGCCACTTTTACTTCTGTGCTAAAACTTCTGACCAAAAAAAAAAAAACACTGTCTTCTTGGCTCCTAGTGTAAATTATGAGTAAAAGGAGTAATTGTGCTCTATTTTATTATGCTCTGTTTTTCTTATGTAAATTTCATAGTTCCCTTGTGTGCTTGTTTTCAGAACATATCTCATCGGCTACAAATAAGGTTCCAGAACTCCTCGTTGAATGCAAGCTATACATTGATGGTTTACCATTTGGGTTGCCTGTCCAGACGAGGTATGTATTTTTTACCTTATACCAAATAAAGACCCAACTCATGCCATATTAAACGATATATTAAAAGGGAAATTTGATGTGGAACTCTTCATAGTTGGTTTTTGTTCTAGGATAATATATCACGAGAGAAGGCTCCTACAAACTTTTTTTAATCTCAATTCATGAGATACACGATGATTTGAAAATTTTGTACAAATAAGCGTCGCTATATTATCTTACAATGTGTTCTGTTTTTTCAGAATTGTTTTGAACTATTTGCATACTTTTGTCTGAAAAATAAATATTCTTCAAGTCGAAAATGCAAACAATCATTTTTTTGTGAACAAACACATAGATACAAAATATAGCAATGAATCTTTATACATACTTGTTAAATCGTCATGTATCTTGTGCCTATAAAAATGTTTATAGGTGCATTTCCTCATGCTATAGTGTCCTGGGGACAAAAATCACGTTTTCTCAGTGTCCTACTGCTAATATTGATTTTAGCAGGTGGCCAAAATCAACTATGAAGAGTGTCCCACATCAACTTTTTTTTTTATTATCAATGATCAGTTATCCTTGCATTGAACACATGTTTTCCCTCATATTAGGCTGGAATCTTCAGGACCCACTTACTGCTGGAATGAGATGATGAAACTAAGTACCAAATACAGAGACCTGACTTCCCTCTCACAACTTGCATTCACGGTATAGTTCTTGGACTCACTCGTATGCTGCTTTTGTGAATTGCATACAAAAAGAGACTTGACTTGAGGATGTTAGAGTCCTATATTGTTAATGTATGTGTGGAGGGAATTGGGGTGAATATGAATATGCCACAGATCAACTACCGCTGCATGGCAAACTCTAACACAGGTCATCACACTACCGCTGCGTGGCGAACTCCACGAAGGCTCCTGCATGCACTCATCTTCTGGGCGGCAAACAGCTCAGTACTCACTACTGATTTGCCCACATTGCCATGCAGCACACATTCTTCTCTCATGGACTAGCCTACTACATTTGAAACTCACATATGCATTAAATTAAATATGCTTCTTTTGCAATGCAACAAGATTATATATCTAACACATTCATTCTATTTGCGGTGAAAACAAATAACCACTTTACGTTCGACTCGTTTGAGGACAAGATAAATGTTGATGAAAATGTAAGGCTATATCAATGACTGGAAACATGTTCTCCAGGGTTCTATTCATTGGTTAAAGTGTTGGCTTGATTTTGTTATGACTGAAGAGTCTCTCTCTCTCTCTCTCTCTCTCTGTGCATATGTGTTTGTTTTTCTTGGTTCTGATAGCATTTTGAAAGAAGCAAAAAGGACAGATGTGTGGGTCATACTCTGTTTGTAGGAGATCAAAGTTTGTTATTCCCGACGATTAACGTAGCAAGGATTGTTAGACCACTATCCTTCCATGATTTGTATTTCTTATCTGTTTGTTTTCCCTTTTTTTTTTTCACTGTCTATTTCTGGCTGTGGTGAAGGTGTGGGATGTCTCATCTGGAGAGGATGCTGACATTGTTGGTGGAGCTACCATATTTCTTTTCAACAGCAAAAGGCAGCTTAAAACTGGAAGGCAGAAGCTACGACTATGGCCAAAAAAGGAGGCAGATGGAAGAGTCCCCACCACAACCCCTGGCAAGGTTACATTGAGGATTATTTGCTTTTTTGCATGCTAGATTCATATGTTGCTTTGTTACCCAATCTCTGGATGTGTTTCCTTATGTCACTTTAAGATGAGCTTACATTTTTCCCCTTTATCTTGGGCAACTAGGTTCCTAAGAATGAGAGGGGTGAGATAGAGCGTATGGAAAGGCTTGTCAACAAGTATGAGAGAGGCCAGATACAACACGTAGATTGGCTGGATCGTCTTGCTTTCAGTGCTATGGAGAAGGCTAAGGAGAAAGAGTGTGAGAAGAAAACAAATTTCTACCCTAGCCTTGTTGTTGAATTGTCCAGTTTCGAACACAGAGTAGTCTTCCAGGTATAGCATTACTCATTATACACTCCTGCGGGTTCAAGGAAAGAAAATACTCAACTATCGAGTGTGCAGTTGCACACATGTCTCTTCATTCCTTTTTATGCGTTTGAGTATATATACATCTATATAAGGTTATTGAAAAGTTTCTTTTTAATTATTGTTGAAATAGAAACTCACCTATTGAATATTTGAATCATTTAAAATTTATCAGAGCACAACTTCTGCATGCAATCTATTGTAAGTTTTATCTATTCATACTTCCAGGGAAGTATTAATTTTTTCCCCCTCATTCAGGAATCTGGAACAAATTTTTATGTACCAACCCCAGTGTCACTATCAAACGAGCTGGTTACTGTGTGGGACCCAGAACTTGGAAGAACCAATCCATCTGAGCACAAACAGTTAAAACTGGCCAGGAGTTTGACTCGTGGAATAGTTGATAGAGATCTAAAACCAAGCTCAAATGAGCGAAAGTAAGTGCAATCTGTAAAGTCTTTTATGCTTTCCTTTTTGCTCTGCCAACGCTGTTTTTCAAGGCATCCAGGTGCCCCAGAGCCATAATGCCGTAATGTTGAACCACCTTAAATACTATGGTGCCAACTTAAGATCTTTTGTGAGGGGTCTTTCTTTAGCTTCTGGTTTCATCATATCATGAAATTATGAGATAATCGTGTTTGCACGGCAGCTGAATTAACTAGAAGATACAGGAAGCAGAACTCCATTGTTTATTCTAACAGTGCGGTAAAATCGTGTCTTCTCTAGCTGATTGATTTTGTCTGTTCTTTGTAGGTTACTCCAAACAATCATCAAATTTCCTCCTACTCGTGCTTTAGAGGTGGATGAGAAGCAATTGGTGTGGAAATTTCGTTTTTCTTTGATGTCTGAGAAGAAAGCTCTTACAAAATTTGTCCGCTCAGTGGACTGGAGTGATAATCAAGTTAGTAAAAAAAAAATCGTGTGCAATTTCTTATTTTATTTTGTGATGTCATAGTTGGCATCAGACTAAACGGCACAAACTTTGACATAAAAAAGGACATGTGTACTTGGATTAGCTTATTTGATGTTCAGATGTTACGTCATATTAAGTTTGTTTATGTACTGAGAAGAATCTAATGTGGTATTTTTTTGGAGCCATGAGCACTACATGATCTGATCCCTAAATGCTAATGCTCTTCAGGAAGCTAAGCAAGCTGTTGAATTGATTGGAAAGTGGGAAAGAATTGACGTGGCTGATGCACTAGAGCTTCTCTCACCGGATTTTGAAAGTGATGAAGTATGCAATCTGCCACTTATGATTGTGCATGCTTCTGGTTTACTTGTGTTAGTTGTTTTTAGAGAAACTTTTGTTCTTCTGCCTTTGTTCTTTCAGTGAATTAGTTCTAAATGCGTATTGCATATTGTCTGATTTTTTCATGGCAATTTGTTATCATAATTAGAAACGATACACATTATTATTTTTTTTGAAGGTCGGTGCACACTCATTTGGTTAATTTGTTTATTATGTTGTAGTAAGACATTTGTCAACAAGGGTTTCATAATGTGTTGTAGATTCTAATCCAGGACCTGTATCATAGTGTGTTTTATTACAGTTACAAATGATTACTCTATTCTCTTGTTTGTACTAAAAGAACAATTCATTATTTGGATTCTGATTCTGGTCCTATGTTTTTCTCCTGTAACTGTTGCTTTTGTGCAAAGGTCCGTGGTTATGCTGTTAGCGTCCTTGAAAGGGCTGATGATGAAGAATTACAATGCTATTTACTACAGTTAGTACAAGCACTTAGGTTCGAAAGATCAGACAACTCCCGTTTGGCAGTCTTTCTTGTAAACCGTGGTAAGTTAAAGACTATATGAATGTTCTAACACGAATCCAGTTTGCTCTGTTTGATAACCATGAACCTACTGACATCAAGAAGATTTCCCCCTAGCAGTTCTGTTAGCTTGTGTTTTTCTGTACAAAACTAACAACAATATTCCTATTTTTCCATTTCAGCTTTATCAAACATTGAAATTGCAAGCTTCCTTCGCTGGTATCTATTAGTTGAACTTCATGGTACTGCATATGCTAGACGATATTTCTGCACGTATGACATGCTTGAAAATAGTATGATGAAGGTATGTTTTTTTTTCCTTCTTTTTCCCGACATCCTGTTGTGTCTATAATTTCCAGCCTGTAATGAATCTTTAAAACAGCTGATTGGTAGGGAGGATGGAGATGAAGATGGGTTTCGACTATGGCAGAGTTTATCTCGGCAGACTGAGCTTACTGCTCAGTTATGTACTATTATGAAGGATGTTAGAAATGTACGAGGTAGTGCACAAAAGAAAATTGACAAACTAAGGCAGTTACTGACATCAGGAGTGTTCAGTGAGCTTACAAACTTTGATGAGGTATAATTTAACCGCATTTTAATGATAAAAATGTGATCACATATTATTATGGATTTGCAGCTTTAACTGACATGTTCCTTTTTACCAATTCAGCCAATTCGTTCCCCGTTAGCACCAACTGTTCTTCTTACAGGAGTTGTTCCTCAAGAATCATCTATATTTAAAAGTGCCTTAAATCCATTGCGCCTCACTTTCAAGACAGCAAATGGAGGAACCTCTAAGCTAATTTATAAAAAGGGGGATGATCTCCGGCAGGATCAGCTGGTAACTAATCAATTTCACCTTTAGTCCATATACAATATCAGCCTTGTTATGAATGATTGTAATGATATCTTGATCGAGTAGTTAATATGATGAGAATTGGTCAAAACATGGACTTAAAAGCCAACGATTATTCACTTTTACATTTTTACCTGAATAGATTGAAACATTGTTTACTGTAACATCATGGTAAATAATGTAGGGTTCACTTCCAACTTGCATGGGTGGGTGAGAATCATGGCTAATTATTTATGTAAGATTTACAGGTGATTCAAACAGTTTCTTTGATGGACCGGTTACTCAAATTAGAAAATCTGGACTTGCACCTTACTCCATATCGAGTTCTTGCAACTGGCCAAGATGAAGGGATGGTTGAATTTATTCCTTCTAGTTCTCTCGCACAGGTAACTTGATATGGAAGACCAATGGAAGCTAGTGTCAAGTTTCTAAATGTCACTTTATCCTTTCTATGCAACGAAAAGCTTCCTACAAATTCTGACGTTTTATTTGGCCACAAATTCCGTGATTTTTTTATGCTGATGGAAGTATTGTTTTGTCCCAGATTCTATCAGAACATCGCAGTATTACAAGTTATCTACAGAAGTTCCATCCTGAAGAGGATGGTCCTTTCGGTATAACAGTCCAATGCTTGGAAACTTTCATTAAAAGCTGCGCTGGTTACTCTGTCATTACTTATATATTGGGGGTTGGAGACAGGTTCGTATTCTTACTGGCTTCTGGTTTTAATCTTTATATGTTTATAAGCATATGTTTTAAGGCCTTGTTTTCAGCTCTGTATAAACCTGGCATTTGTTACATTCAGTAGGTGCACCATTATTCATATATTATAGCGTGTCCAAAATTAGTTCTTCAAAAGATTCTGAATCTATTTTTGTGTTCACTTCATGTAGTTTCATTCATAGTATTTGGACAGGCATCTAACTGATTCCTGTTTTCATATTTTATGAATCATCATTGGCCATTTTAAACAGCTCAATTATATGCGCATCATTGTTAAATGAAAGTTTGTTCATGACTAGGACATATCCTAAGCAATACCATTGAGATCCTGACTTTCAATATTGCCTTCCTTTTGTTTTGGTATACAAAGCTATTCAGGTTCACTCAACATAAAGAAATATGATCGTGCCAAATAACAAGTGTTCTTCTGTTCACTAGGCATCTCGATAATCTTCTACTAACAGATGATGGACGCCTTTTCCATGTTGACTTTGCTTTTATTCTCGGTCGGGATCCAAAGCCATTTCCACCACCGATGAAATTATGTAAAGAAATGGTTGAGGCCATGGGTGGTGCTGAAAGGTAAATAGTTGTAGAACTTTCATGTGTTTGCAATTCTAGGTGAACTCATGCATATTTTAACTTGTATTTCTATTGTAGCCAATACTATACCAGATTCAAGTCGTACTGTTGTGAAGCATACAACATTCTAAGAAAGTCCAGCAGCCTCATACTGAATCTCTTCAAGTTGATGGAAAGATCTGGCATTCCAGATATCTCCTCCGATGAAAGTGGAGGTCTCAAGGTAAGTTGGTAATTGCAAGTTAAAAGCACACGTGAATTCTCTGTAAAGACAGCTGACATGCTTCGATCTGTTTCCAATGTCCATCTGTCGATCAGCTTCAGGAGAAGTTTCGGCTGGATCTGGATGATGAGGAGGCCATACATTACTTCCAGGATCTTATCAACGAAAGTGTCAGCGCTCTGTTCCCTCAAATGGTTGAGACCATCCATAGATGGGCTCAGTATTGGCGATAATCCTGTGGCACAGAACAGAGATGCAAACTTGTACATGGTGAGTCGGGTAATATTATTTCCTTGGTCTGACTGTTTAGAGAATTTATTTAGTACACTCCTGCAAGTTACACTAATATTTTTCATGGGGGTTGGGCATTATTGTTTGCAGAGCTGACTAAATACGAGTTGAGACAGTATAGGTTGTAAATCTTTAGCCATGGAAACTGATGAGTGCTAACACTGACGGGATATGTGATTTGGGGTTCAAGCTGTGGCACACGTTGCTTTTCAAGGAGATGGGCTAAAGACCCGAGGCAGCAATGGTTGAGTTCTTGGTTCTTTACTGTAGCCATGGGCATTCCTCAAATCATCAAACGTATTTTGTATATAACTTGGACATTCATGTTAAAGGATTTTATTTGTTAGTACCGTTTATAACCTGAATAGCTTTGTATGCCAAAACAACTGTTAGCAACGTTTATAACAACCATTTATATGCTAAATCCACGAGAGTGCAGTCCACGGAGTTCCCACAGTGGTATGCAACACAAATTTATATGTTATTCCCTCAGTTCTTTTTTTTTATCGCCGTTGATTTATACCATTCGTCTTATTTAAAAATATAAAAAATATCAAATATTTTGTTAGAATTTAATTTATTATCAAAAGTTTTTAAATCCTAACTTTTAATTTTACACATTTAAATTAGTTTTTTGAATAAGACGAGCGATCAAAGTTTTCGATCAAAATCAAAACATTTAGAGTTGTGTTTCTAACAGTTTCACTTACCGTTTTGCTGTTAGTGCCGTTTGTTACCACATCAATTGGTGATCATAAATAACATGTTAATCCCCTTAAAAAAAGAATAGTATGTTACTACCCTTTGGCTCTTGTAACGAAAACTAAAATATAAGTACAAAAAGTCATTCAATTGATAGGACATTCGTTTTTAAGGGAGATGATATTATATTGAGTAGTCCTGGGGAAGTGTGCTGCTACAGGTAAAAAGAGGCAGCAAAAATGCTCATTGTGCTACAACTAAATGTAAAAAAAAAAAAAAAATTCAGTTAACCTCATGCAGAGGTTTTTCTTATTCATGTTGCGCAATCTTTACTACGGTTTTGTCAATCCTTTTTTTGGATCTTTGCTAATCTCAAATGGCGGCAGCCCCCATTCACTAGGTTTAAAATCCAACAGTGAACCGAGAACTTGGTCGGCACCCTTGTGATATGAAACATCCAGCCTCGGATCTGGAACCATCACCACAGACCTGCAAAAGAAGCAAGAATTTGTAACCAAAAGATACAGGACCTTGCAAGGACATAACAAAAACTGCCGCTTACATTCCAGCATTTTTAGCTGCTCCTACACCCGATGGCGCATCTTCAAAAACCAAGCATTTGCTAGGTTCTACGTTGCCCTTGAAAAATGCGACGCAAATGTATCAGGAGAGAAGGTATGCTACCATGACAGTTCTCAAACATCCTAAAGTAAAATAATTTGTTACAAGAGTTACCATGCGGTCAAACCCAATACCTCAAATCTCCTCAGAGCAGCAAGGAAAATATCAGGAGATGGCTTGCCAGCCTTAACCTCTGGATCATCCCCCATGACAACATGGTGCATCAGGGAAAACATTTCCTGATGATTCTGTGTCTTCAGTGCAAAATGACGTTTATGGGATCTGTAACACACGAATGAATAAATCTCCCATATGATTCTACTTCAGAATAACACAATGAGCATTGAAGCAATAGTAGTGTACAAACTCAAGGCAAATAGATGAAACTTGTAAAGCAGCTCACCCCGTTGCAACAGCCATTGGTATTCCTTTTGCATGGAGATGGTGTATCAAACGTAGTACCCCTGCGAGAAAAATGGTTCAACATTTAGTATCACAATCAAGGCATGTATACATGTCTAAGTCCGGTATTCTACACTTGACATTACTATGCTTTGAAGAAATAGCTGAAAGAAAACAAGGCACTTCTGGTTAAATCAAAACATTGACCAATGATAGTTATTTTTCTTCATTATATTCAACCATTCAGAAAGAATGCATGAGTTTATCTCAAGATGAACAAATGGTCAAAATTAGGTCTGGAATACTTCCATGATATAACATAATTGACACTACCCAAAAGAATAAAAAAAGGTGGAAGTTGCTACTGCACAATCCATCCAATTTCTGTTGGCTCCCCTAGAATTCATGAAGTTTGTAGCACATGACTATCAGTAAAATTTAGCACTAAGCACTCAAATAGCACAGAACTATGGATGCACATTGCATTACGTAATCCAGGTGAGTGCAACTGGCAGTACTGTTGCTTGACAGTAGCTCAAATAACATAATTAGAGGTAGGGTCATGAACTTTACAGGAAATTCTTAGATTCTATGCATCCATAATACTTGTGCAGGTCCAGCTATGTTCAGTTTCATTTTTATGGTCTTCCATATGAGGTTAAAAAAATTTAAATCCAAAGACTATATTTTTGCTAAAAACAAACATCAACGAAAATAGCAAGGACTGCAATGAGTATGAAACAAACATCACTTCGACAGAGGGCATGCCACGATAAGATAACAAAAGCTGAATATATCAACTTTGGCAGCTTAAATTTCTTCCTAATGTTAATTTAACGGACCATATGACTCATCAACATGGATTCAGACAGCAAATCTTAATTAGTAATATTGAATCATATACATGTCGATGACATTCCAAAAGAGAATTCAGAGACAAATTCATCTTATCAGTTCACCTGGCATTGCAGCGCAGGATGGGAAGAGCTCCTGAAGCATGCTCTCCCGGTCAACTAGGAACTGCTCGGGAGTGAGCAAGCCCTCGAGACCGCACTCATCGACGAAGATGCGCGCCGACTCGGTAGCCTTCTTGCCCATCATCTTGGCCTTGAGCGACCAGTCGAACACCTTACCGTACCTCGCCAGGATCTTCTCCTGCACCAGCGTGTAGAACCCCTCCGTGTCTGCACCCCGCACCACACGCAATCAGATAGCCAATGCAGAGCCATCAGCATGGATTTCCACCAAGAACAACGCCAATAGGATTCGAAAGCACCAGTAATTAATAAGAAGCCAAGATTGGAACTCAAAAAAAAAAAAAAAGAAAGCGCACGAAAGAGGGGAGCAGAAAATTAGTACTAGTACCGAGGAGAAGGCCATCCATGTCAAAGATGACGTGCGAGATGGTGGCCCTGGGCGGCACCGCCGTCTCCTCGCCGGCGCCAGCGGATGCCATTACCGCGCGTTGGGAGAGAGAGGGAGAGAGAGATCTGGGCGGGTGTCTCCGACTCTCCGTGCGAATCTCGTGCGCTCGCTGATTGCCGTGCGCGTCAGCAGTCTCCAGCCGACGGCGCAGCTTGCTTGCTTCATCTTTGGGAGCTGCCTTTGCAAATAGGGACGTGGGCCGGACAGGAGTAAACTCCGGCTTAGGTCATCGAGCCCAGACCGGTTGTACAGCCCAAAATCTCATACCAGTGGTGATGTGCACCAGACCATGCTACAAAACAGGATAGGATGATTCCTCCATATTTCAAAACCGTTTATATTTCCTACCACGACCGTTTTAGATAGTAGTTTTTATGATGCGGCATGAATGCGCTGCTTCAAAAATTTGTTTGGGGCATTTATCTTGCTCTAGAAATCACTAGTTTTTTTGTGATACCTAAGCAAGTCACGAGTATAAAATTTTATTTATTGGATAAGGTTTTAGTTCAGCTCCAAAAAATTTATAAAAAATTTAGACATTGTCATTTTGTGAGAAAATCAGTTAATTGCACCACTTTGGAATGCAGAAAAATTCTAAACGTTCAGAACCAATAGGGTTTTAGGTGATCTTTACAACCACAAAGTCCTTGGCGTGCACTTATATTGAGGATCTAGCAAAGGTTTTAGATTTTTACACGTATGTGAATCTTAAAAATTCACCAAAAGTTTGAACATAAGTGCATGTCAAAGATTTCATGGCAGTAAAAATCAAAGAAAACATAATTTTCTAGATTTTTCAAAATTTTAGCGTCGAAAGTGGTGCAATCGACAGTTTTACTCAAAAAAGACACTGTATAGAATTTTAATAAATTTTTGGGAGCTGAACCAAATTCTAGTCTAATAATGAAAATATATCCCCATAATCTGTTTAGGTATCACAAAAATGTTAGTAATTTTTGGAGCAAGAGAAATGCCACAAACTGATTTTTTAATCAGTGCATGCATGTCAATCAGCAAAACAAATGGTTTTCAAAGTTGGAAGAATCATCCTACCTGTTTTCATGATAGAGGAAGGAAGGAAAATCTAACTTGCCCATTACCGGAAGGATGTCAAAAGGACCTTTTTCACAATTATACCGCAAATCTTAGCTGGCCGCCGGGGTAAGCTTATTTCTGGCCCATGTAGCATAAATTTGATCCACAGTGTGTACTAGCGTATTTATCCTTTTCCCTTTTCTTCTTGCTTTTCTTTATCTCCTTTTCCTTTTTTTTTCTTCTTTTTTCTACGGGGTTCCTTTTTTCTTCTTCTTGGGTTACTACATAGATTATATTGTTGTGCCAGTATTAATTCATTTGGAACACTTAAGGGACATCCAAAAATCTTTAAACTGTTATACCAATTTTCTTTTCTTGTGACATAGATTAAGCTAAAAAGTTCTTCCAACTTTTAGCTTACATTTTTCCAACTTTTAGCTTACATTTAGTTGTGTCAGCCTTGTAGCGTGATTGACTTAGCTTGTTTTGATCAATTGCATGCTGAGAGTCGATTGCTTACACTAGATGATAGAAAGATAGAAGAGTTAGAATTTATTATTTATGGGTGTCTGATTCAAGCCCACCTTTTCAGTCATCTGATCCTTACAAGGCTATCTACAACGGTGACCATGGCAAGTGTCGACGAGCAAAGCGTCAAGTAGGACGAGATCAACAGCTATGGCGAGTGGTGGCAAGCAGTAGTACAAAGGCCACCACGTATGTGCCCACGATGGCGGTCACGGTGGGCATCGTAACACGCACCCACAGATTCCACCATCTGACGCCAGAGGTGGCCAATAGAATGGTACTCCCTCCGTCTATTTTTAAGATGCCGCCTAAACTCCTGGAGCAGCGACCAAGAAGAAAAACAGTCGCCCTTAACTCTCCTTTGAGAGTCGGTTGGGGACCACCCACTAACCAACTACATACGGGCATGCCGCTGCATGCGGTGGCCGCCAGCCTCTTGCATGCGAGCCGGATGCATATGGTGGTAAACCGGGGAGGCAAGCAATTTAATTCAGCTACAGTCCACGAAGGTGCCAAATGTTTAGGTACACATCAATTGTAGAAAAGCTCTTAGGATTAGAGGCATGTAAAATATAGATAGAGGGAGTAATAAGGCTGCCAAATAAAAGACCTCTAAATATTTCTTTTCTAGCATAATTAAGTATATTGTTTTTTGTTGAAGTCCCCCACTTCTGTCTGACTATCAGTCATGATATCCAACCTTTCATTTCGGGTTGAAATTGAAAATAAAGTCATGAATAAGGTTATGTGTACCAAGACAGCTCGGCTCACCTCAGTTTGAAAGCAGACAAGCCAAAAAGACTTGCTCGGTTTGGCTCGGCTCAATCACTGGCTCAAGCAGCATATGAATCCGGGTCAAGTGATACCGTGAATGGAGGTAGGCGCACATATGAATCCGGGCCAAGTGATAATGATGGAACCATGTTGAACGGTCCACCTTATCATCTCTTCAAGTATTGATGTTGTATATTTCTCTACAATAGTTGTTCTATCCTTCCAACTGCCTCCTACTCCTACTGCAGTGCTGCAAATATTCTAGGCAACATATGCAATTTGAAGCAATTTTTCTATTACCCAGAAGATGCTTACATGCATGAAGTAGAATAAAGAGAGAAATGCTGTTCTTTCCTCTCTTATAGTGTCATATCATCCCACAAAGGTACCCAGTAGGTGTAGTGTTTATATCCAAAATATCTATATTTATACCAGTAAGGACTACTATGGATTATTTGATCATAGCACATAGCAGTGATGTAGCGAAGTGAGATGACACTGCTGAATTTATATTGAGCAGGTTTATTTTTGGCCCATTTAAAACTAATAATTTATTATTAAACTCTCCGTATGTTTATTTACAGATCTGATTCCTTTTAATCACATTGGATTGGCGTGATACATCTATACAATCATGCCAAGTAGGATGACATGATCAAATGACACGTAGGAGAAAACGCTTGACTTGACATGTTGATCAGACGTCGCACCGAGTCACGCCAAACTATTTCACGTCACTCAAACATGAGTTACACCAAGCTGATCAACGTGACTCAGATGGGCCAGTTTCTGAAAATATTGATTTCTAGAGGGACCATTCATGAAATCGTTCATCGGATCTCTCTCAAGTCTGCAGCCTAGATGTATAGTGGATGATGAATATAATGACCCCAGAACGTTTGAGATACAATTATAGTTTATCTACTCTTCACTTTGAGTTTCTTGTTTTTGATAGTCTCATCACCACCAGTTTTTGATAGATCCACATGATATGAGGGCACAACCCACAATCCGGTTTGAGTTGGCTAACGAGTTGAAACTGCACTCTGCGCCAACCACGAGCCGAGCGAGCTAATGAGCTTCGAGTTTTTTGTCCAAGCCTATGCACGACGCCAAACCTATGCATGAATTGTAACAAGCTGCCTTTCAACCAAATGAGGGTTTGAGCTTTTTTTTTTTTTTTGCATGATACATCTGTTTCAATTTATTCTTGTTCTTGGTCATCTTTGAGGAACTAAGTTTTTTTTTTGATAAAAAGGAACTAAGTTATGAGCATTTATTTTATGATGAAAAGAGAGCTTCTATACTCGAAGTAGGTATGAGAGATCTATGCAACCAAAAAAAAATTTTATAATTGAGTTCCAGTACCTTCACCATGTATGCACACCCTCACAAGCCAAATCAGTGCACCATGCAAAGCTAAAAAATCACTAAGAAAAGGTACATCAGCTGGCCTCAGCAGCAACCCCCTAATTTTGCTCCAGCCTCGTGAGTGGAAGTAGTTGTTCGTGCATATGGATTCGTCAAGAGTGATGATAATGATGAAGCCATGTTGCTGTATGGTCCACCTTACGATCTCTTCAAGTATTGTTGCTGTATACTTCCCTACAATAGTTGTTCTATCCTTCCCAGGGTCTCCTACTCCCTATAGTGCAGCGTGCTGCAAATATTCTAGGCAGCATATATGCAATTTTGAAGCAATTTTCTATTACCCAGAAGACGCCTACATGCATGAAGTCATAATAAGAAAGGAGAAATTTAATCCTGTTCTTGCTCTCTTATAGGGTCATATCATCCCCACAAGAAAGAACCAAGTAGGTGTAGGAGTAATTCTTCGGTGTCTTTATATTCATATCTACATTTATACCAAGTAAGGACTACGGATTATCTACTCTTCACTTTGAGTTTCTTCTTTTTTGATACAGAGCCTCGTCACCTCCAGTTCTATTAGGAGGGTCTTATTTTTTTTCTGTCAATAAATATATAGCTGATATATTATATATAAGGGCCCATATATAATGGTATAATCCCCACCACGAAAAGGAGGAGACGAAATTTGCCTGCACATTTCGGATGGGAGGCACCGGGACCATGCACTTTACAGACGTCTGGGGTCATCTTTAGGGCACATCAACACCCAGTATAGCTAGGAACTCATGAGCCTAAGCATTCTTTGCGCTGATCGAACGCGTTGGCTTCGGTGAGATGTCAGAGCTGCCGAGCTGTCGGATTACTCTCACTTACCTGCAGCATACTATTAGATGTTGGAAAAGCCCAGCTTACGGCTCCTGAGAAGTCAACTCGCGGATTGGGTGCTGGACTGCAGGATACTGTTGAAAGCCTTTGATTTTCCAAGTGCGCATCTGTATATGTGAGGACCTATCCCCTGCCTACTCTAAACATATTCTGTACTGTATACATATTTCTGTCAAAGAAGAGACCCTCAGCAATCGAGCGCAAATCTGTGGACTTATACACCGCACAGTATTTTCTCAAATATTAAGACCTTGAATGTGTTTGACAATTCTTTTTTCCATACCATTCTAGATGAAGAACCCCTTATAAAAAAAATACTATTGTCAAGTGTGGTCGCAGTTGCATTAGAGGCTAATATAAATTGAATTAAATGACATAATTTTGAAACTAAACTAAAAGAAATGATAATTTAGAGGACTTTCTGGACATTACCTATACTTGAGAGAAGTAAGCTGGATTTTTTCATATTTAAAAGGAAGGTAGATATGTGTGGTCATTATTAAATCATTAATGTCTCTGGCCATTCTAATTCTCACATCTTGTCACACACGTTGGAATGGGTAGACCGCGGCAAGGACTCTATAAATGCCTAGCGACTGGCACTCGCGCGCCCCTGGATCCTGGTAGACTTTCAAGCCTCTCTTCTTAGAAAAACTTTCTCTTCTGTCATATATGATGAGTCTGTAGAAATAGTACACATTAGGGAATTAGGAGGCACTGGGAACGAGTGTCGATGTCTGAAAAAGAAGTTGTGCTACGGCTACGCGATGGTGCTTTCTGCACCAAATTTTGTAGCCACGGACGAACGAGCTCAGCCGCGAGCCTGCATCCTGATCTGTTGTAGCGCTTCGCTGTGGTCGCTCGCATGGCTCAAAGCTGGTTGGCCCAGATTCTTCCTTTTTGAAAATTTTGATTTAATTGATAGCCATTAGCTAGTTCCAGATTGCAAAATACAGAATAATTAATTAGATTCCTAATAACCAGACCTAATATGAAATATGAGATAAATTTTTCAGCAATGTCTGAAGCACCTGGTGAACCTTATTACAGTGACCAAAATATATCCATGATAAATACGCTTTTGTTTATACTTTGTAGTTATATTTTTTAGCACAGTTAAATATGGAAACGTTACAAATGTTTCTGGAGAACCTAGAACATTTCATACCTATATACCATGTACATTTAATTTATTTCTTTTTTCTGGAAATTAATTAAATCATAGAAAATAAATTATCAAGTGATAAATCATCAAACTTGCTGATAATTTACCTTAGTTGATACCTAACCCCCTGTTAGTCTTTCATGATCAGTACCCCCTTGTCCAAATTGTATTGTTCGCTTATCATAAATTAAATCTTATTGGACTTTTCACCATTTAATTACTTTGAGAAAACACTTGATATAAAAAGTAACCTAATATAACTCCTGAACTCTAATCACGCCTTTAACAACTAGGAAATCGCTGCGTCGATTTTTTAGCTAGACATAGGCGCTGGTGCAGGGGAGCCTCCTCAAGAAGGTGCTTGACCCGGCAGCCTACATCAGGTTCTGCTGCGGCGCCCGGATTGCTTCGCTTCATCCTATCTCTGCTCCTGGCAGGAGTGCCCTCATCGATTGACCTGTTATTTTCCCAATTGCGTAATCAAAATTATGTAGTGGTCCGTACGTCCAGGTGATTTTCTCTCAGTTTGAGGTACAGATCTTCTCAGTTTTGTTTCGTTACAATTTTTGGTAAGAAATTTAGAGTACACTAGCTTTGAGCCTGACATATTGGCACAGGTATGCATATTATGTCATGTTTTTTTTAGTTTCCTTCTGTTGTAATAAATTCCACATTTTTATCCTTTGAAACTAAAGTAAATGTTATACTGACAAATTATAGTGTTAAGGAGATTGGCAAACGATTTGTTTTAGTGGTACAATGAGCCATTCCTCACCGTTCCTCTTTCCTGCATATGGGATTAACCATGGAGCTAGCTCTCAGGGTTTAGGTTTGAGGTCCTATAGCTAGATTAATTACTGTCACAGTTTTACACAATTATGCACCTGCATGAATATGCTCTGCGCTGTGTGGCTAACGCAACCATGTACACGATCCTAACCAACTCTGACATATCCTCAGGCACTGTCACACATTTCTCTTCTATCCCTACATCGAGCCGATCGACCCGATCATGACGAGCCCACACAACACACAAGCACCTCTTTCTTGGCCTATACGTGCCAGCGCGACGAGATCAGACGCACTCGCAGCTTAGACTGCACGCATCATAGCTAGTCCGCGCTCGATTCGACACGCCGATTGACCGCGAGCTCAACAACACAACACCCATGAGGCAGTAGACCATGTCAAGATCATTGTTGATGGTGAGTGCAAACATCCCTGCCATGGCTACGGCTTCGGTGCCGGTAACAGCGACATGAGTTGCCATTTCTCTGGCTGACTGATCGGTTGCTGATGAAATATTTCATGATGCTTCCCAATCCTAATACTCGTTTACTCGGTCCAGGCGGCATGTGGGGATTAGATAGGCAAAGTTTTGTACTAGTGGACGTATAGCATCACGTCGGAAGTCATATATAGAGAGAGTTCACCAACCAAGTTGGTGTATCTTTACACACTATGATATATATATGGTCCTCTCTGTCTTTCTTTATGGGTTAGCCTGCCTCGGTGGGTGGCTTCGCCATGTTAACGTGCCGCGGCTGCTAAACGAGGCCTATAAGTTTTTCTCCACCGTACGTACATTTTTTTTTCCTGATGCCGCACAATTCTGTTGTTTGACGTTCAGTAGTGATATTGCACCTTAATTTCTTCTTCCATTCAGGATGGCAACTGAAAATAACTCTGGGATCTGGTTCTTCTGTTGGCTTCAGATGATGCACGACGTTTTACACTGCCTTTTCAACTACTGGATTACAGCTTTTGTTTTTCTTTAATTTGCAGAATACATCTATTTCAATTTATTCTTCTTCTTGGACATATTTTAGGAGGCGAGGTATAGTTTCTACTAATGTTGCAATAAAAAGAGAGCTTCTGTTACTTAGAAGTAGCGCCTAGCTACACACGTGTGTGGGGGCCGCAGATGCCCCCACAAAAAGCAGAAATTATCACTGAAAAATAGTAATCAGCTAGCCGACGTTACGGAGCAGCACTCCACTTAATTTTTACTCTCGCTTCGTCAATTATAATCCGAGCACTCCACTTAATGAAGTTGTGCAAGTATATCCATGCCAATTATAATGATGTTGAACTGTCCACAGCTTATGGTCTCTTCAAGTATTGTTGCTGTATTTGTTATATCCTTCCCAGTTCCTCAATTACCACGAAGTTAATCCGTGCTAAAGAAATCAAGAGCCTCCCGTACCCTTGGTTGGAAGCAAAGTTCTGTTTTGTTTATTTGGAGCATGCTAATTATGTGATTATGGTGATATACTATTGCCACTTCTGAATCTTGAAGTCAATGTTTTCGGTCACCAAATTGAGGAGCCGGAGCAACAAAGCACAGTGGAGAGGGGAGCAGGGGTGATGTGGAGGCATCATACAAGGCATACAAATGCTTTGAGAATGCAAATATTAATAAGATTGCAGCGCATCTAATGTTCTCAAACTATCGGCGCTCCATCCTAACGAAAATTGTAAAATAACGTAACCACAATACAAGATCTTTGCATGCCATAAATTCCAGAAGCATTTGTGTCTAGGAAAACAGAGTGATGTGAGCATTTGGGGTATCTAACCACAAAAAAAAAAAATATAGAAAAAGAAAACCGCATACCACTGTGCATGACCCCAAAAACCCTTATTTGGATGGTGTCTAATGTGCCCGTACAAAAATCGGTGGCAGAAAACTACTTCAAATTGCTCTGCAGCCATGGTTCACAAGGCATGGTTCATAAGGGCATATAGGGATGGGTACTTCAATCTAGTGGTGTGCACTTTGCCCATACAAAATCTGCATGATGAATTCCGGCCTCTTCTCATCACTGAGCTGGGGCAAATTGCTGTTGCGCTGGCCGTTTGATGCTGCAACCGCGAAGCCACCATTGAGGTGATACATATTGGTTCTACCAGACGGCAATTGTCCAATGATGCCCAGTCTCTGGTGTTCTTGATGCCCCTCAGTCCCAAGCAATACAAATTAAATACGATATGCATGCTGTGTACTGATCTTTTTGCTGCTTCTCCTCAGACCCAGAGGCGTACTGATTTGAAGGATAGTAGAAGAGGAGGAAAGTTGTCTAAGTTAATTATGCGCTGAACCAGTACATGAACCACTTGCCTGACGCGCTCGCTGTGAATAATGTGCTCGAATCTCTTCAGCTGCAATGGTGGTCACCCAGTTGTATATAGAGAACAGTGGGAAGACTGAGATTTCCTTGGTTGGGTTGTTGACGATATATATTATGGATGCTAGGCCAGCAAGGAACAAATATATATTATGGAGGCATTGTTGGAAGCTAACAGAGGCACCAAATGTGGCTATCCATCATGTACCAGTTGATTCATTTTTCTTTCTTTCGGAATGTACCAGTTGATTCATGAAAGTGAGTTCTACCCTGGTCTGGTATCCTATACACTCCCGATGATCCTAAACACAATGTGGACCTGCTGTTGTATTTCCCTCAGCATAAACACAATATATGCCGCTGCTGGAAAAATTAAAAAGCCTTTCATATATAAGCTAATAAAAGAGTCAACTTAGTCTGTCTTGATGATTTGCTTTGAGGCTACAGACCGGAGAACGTGGAAGGTTCATGACAACTTTAGTCTGCTTAAATTCGCATGCTGTCAACTTGCAGAAGAGTACTAATATGATTGAGCACGAACAGAGAGCAGCGTGGGAGAGAGAGACCAAAAGGGTTGGTGGCCTTGGAACGTTAATTACATAGGAGAATCTCTTGACAAAATTTTAACATGAAAGTACGTCTGTTCCCAAGCAACAAATAAATAACTTTTTTTTTAAATAATGGAACAAAGGTTCCAGGGCCTCTACTATCAATAACTGCTTGAAGTATATATCCTTCATCAGCTTAGTTATTTTGCTGGGTCAGTGAGTCCAGTGTTTGCTCAACAAGAATCATGCCAGTTGCTAACTTTTAACTAATTAAGCTAACTATCCTAATCTTCTTCTATATAGGTGCTAACTGATGCAACTTTATATACAATATTTATAGTTATTAGTGACGTGTGCAGCTTGTGCCTTCCCGTACCCGTTAAACAACGTCCTCAGTGGTGAAACCAATGAGCTAGGGTGCAACTTAAATAGAATATCAAGCTCCAATAATTCTATGATCAATATCTTAAGGTTTGTGGGAACTTTTCAAGACTTCCACATTAACCAATGCTATAAACATTTAACATGTTGAATTAGAGGATTAGCTTCCTCGGGTTAATTAAAATACAAGAGTGTTTGCTCTCCCCATGATTCAACCTGGTGTGATCATAAGAAATATTCCTTTGGCACGCTCCCCGCCCGCTAGATGTTTGACAATAAGAGATCAAAAATGGAATCTCAGGAGTGCCTAAATTGTCAAAATATTCTCTATTTTCTACTTTATGCTATGCATAATCTTTTGGAGAAACAAATAATACAAAACTAATAACTCTATTTTTCATTCACGTACTAAAGAGAGCTATGGAACTTAGATTGAATTTTAACAGGGACGCGGCATGCCCGGGAGCATCAAATAACTGAGCTGAACTGAGGTCTACATCTTGACGACGGCTAGATTGATCACAGGTCTCTCGGTAGGACTTTGCATCGAGGTGCAACATGCTTTGCACATTGTTCAGCTCATGGACACGTTACCGTGAACCGCTCTGAACTGGTAGCATCTGCCACAATAATCAGTAAAGCTGTCCAAGTTTTCATGAAACATGTCTATTTCCAGCAGCAATAGCAACATGAAAAGCAGCGGGTCAACAACACAAGATGGAAAGGATCCACATTCACGATGCCTCCTATTCCCGGCGAAGGTACTCTAGTATATGTCTCCTCCATGTTCAAATCGTGTTGATTTTCTGTTTCCGTCCTGGCCTCTTATTTTAGAGTTCAACAGAGGGTCCGATCGAAGACCCCTCCAGTCCACCATTTTCTTCATTGGAAAACAGGGGCAACAGTTTACAGCTCGGAGGTTTTAGTAACAGCCACAGACGGCCCTGGCTTCTTTATTCTTGTTGGTTTTATCTTTGCTGGTAGATGGTAGGCACAGAAGAGGCAGAAGGGACAAAAGATGGAGGAGATAGCAAGCAGGGTAATGTATCATTTATACGTACTTGCTAATTCCATCGTGAGTGCGATGGTGGATGAATTGGAATTGGTAGACTGAAATATGGGACTTGATGAAGGATTCAATATTCTAGAGTAGTACAACAAAATTTTCAGCATCTTGTGATTTAATAAAAATCGTCAAATATGACCACAGAAGATGATTGTAGGAAGTACTCGCTCTCCGTTTTGTAACATTGTACACACTCGATTCGCATTACCTCGGTATAGTTAAGCAGATTCCAGGAATCTTCGGAAATTCAGAATTCAGTAACTAAAGATATAGGCTTACAATATCGACCTGGCAAATGTGCTTCAGTGTAGCATTAGCGTTCGAAAAGTTTTGGGGTTGTAGCGTCGTCAGCCAGCCAAAGTGCACAGCCATGGTTATGCCAAGCTCCTGACTTTGATGTCCACCCTGACCATAAGCTCCACGGTCTGTCTCTGCTTTTCATATAGTACTCCTCACTGGTGGCGTGATTTACCATTTGTTCCACAAGCAACCTTGTCTCTGTCACTATCTGGTCGTTCACACCACTAGACGCTTCACCATTTGTTCTGGTTTCTGCTTCAGAAAAGCCACTAAAAGAATCGCGCTCATCGCAGGGCTGTGTTTCCAACTTCACGAAGGGTGGACCGCTAGATCCGTTTTTCTTTGAAATACTGTCTCCTTCACGATGCCACTGTTGCTAGCTTCACAACTCGCGTCCCTCTTCGCGATGATGCACAATCGTCCTCTCCCTCAGCTCGTTCCTCCATGTTACCCACTACAAACCGTTCCTCTCTACCACCCGTATCTTTATCCTCTTTGCACGCTGGCTATACAGTGGAAGAGGGACGCATGGCAATCAGTGAAGGCAGCCACAAGGCCCTGAATAAGGTGCCCCTATTTCCTTGTAATTCAATTTAAGAATATAGTATTTGCTATTGCTATCTCTCTAGAGATCTGATAGCTACTAGAGGTTCCTGATGCTATATACGATGTAGGGAATGCAGCTAGATAACTTTTCTTTAAGGACCTTCCCGCTTGCATGATTTCTTTCCTTAAAGAAAGTTCCTTGTTGAAGTAGGTTGGTTGGTTTTACAGCCACTGCTGCACTTGCATGGCAATGTTATTAGGTCCATTTTGAAGTAAAAACAAAAAAGTAATTTTGCTTCACTACCACAGATAGGGCTTTTAGTGACGGGTTTTTTGGCCATTAGTGACTCAAAATGCTACTTTCACTAAAAAATCACTAATGTGACAACCTTTAGTGACGGCTAAATGTTTGTGGTCACTAATATCTATAGTGACACACATGCAATCCGCGTCGCTAGTCATTTTGGTGGCGGGTACGTGAAGCACGTCAGTAATAGATATAGTGACGTGTGAGCCAACTTCGTCACTGATAGTATGTGACGGGCATTTAAACCACATCACTAATAGATATAGGGGGTGTTTGTTTCCGCTACTAGAAGCTGACTTTCAGCTTTTGCTAGTGTGAGGAGCGTTGGATCCATTCTACGGAGTGTGAGGAGCGTTGGATCTACTGCAAAAGCTGGAATCCAGCTTCTAGTAGTGGAAACAAAGACCCCCATAGTGACTTGTGAGCAAACTTCATCACTGTTAGTGTTTGTGACAGGCCTGCACACCGCGTCATTGACAGTGTCTGTGACGGGCATTTAAATCATGTCAGTAATGGATATAGTGACATGTATGCAATCGACGTCACTGTTAGTTCCTGTGATGAATTGCTAAACCGTGTCACTAATACATATAGTGACGTGTGTGAATCTATGTCACTGGTGAAGTGATGTACTGACATCAACACAGGTCACTGATCTGTTTCCATTTCATCAGAACTGGTCACTAAAAGCTAAAGTATCATATACAAACAAGAATCTCATGAGCAAACATAGCACATAAACATGAACACAAGATAGGAATATAGTTCATCGACTGGTTCAATTCATGTTAAGTACATTATGTTACTAGCGTAACTGTAAGCCATCGCAAATGACCAACTGAACAAATTACATAAATTAACCACCTGGTTCATCTTCATAAAGTAGCACCTGTGCCCATTAGTTTCAGCTTACTTTCAGTACTAACTGAACAAATACATAAATTAAGTTGCAACAAAATGTAGCAGCATGATTGTTTCCGTATCCCTACTGCGTGGCATCTGCATTTCTGCATAGTGAATCAAATAGTCAAGGTGAGCATTTATATGATCGCAGAATAAGCAACATGTCATAAGATTTTCATAAATTTACATATTGAAAGGATGACATTTGGCCAAGAGCTCACCATTTGCTAGTCAATAGGCACCATTTTTGGAGTGAAACTCTCCTTGATCAGATATCACCTCAAACATTAGAAACCTCGCTATCCTTTCTTTCATATTAGAGAGCATGCTTTGATCAAGTGGCACGGTAGGCACGCTGAACTCCTGCATATTATGTACAAACTAAAAAAGATAAATAACACAGAAGGGCGTATGGCACTACTTGGAAAAGATGAATGTTCCAAACTCTGTCCCTCTCCTCATAGATCAATTGATTCCAAACTTCTCAGATTAGTTGCTCAAACAAGTTATATAAAATCATTCCAAACCAGAACTGTGTAATAAGAAAATTACTATAACTAGTGGTAGCAGATTCATGAAAAATTATGCTGCCAAGCTCATGAAAAAGTTATGTTGCCAAGAATGAAGAAGTGTCTACATTTTGTTTACATGTTGCCAAGAATGAAGAAGTGTCTTCTTTGATGAAAAATTATGCTGCCAGAACTTTTTGTTTTAGCTAGCCTCTCATAACAGAGTATACATGTTTGTTCGAACTAAATGTTGTGTCCTAACAACAATTAAAACTGAACATAGGAGTACTCCCATGGAAGAAAGACTGCATTATGAGCCATAATTAGTTTGGGAAAAGTACTCCCATGGAAGAAAGACTGCAAAGAACAACTATCTTGCAATAAGTAGGCAACGAGCTAATAGCTCATTTATTAGATGCATTATGCAAGTAATAAAAAAAATAAAGCAAAGAACAAACCTCAGGGTTGTTTAAACTTGATATTGTACTGATGGCATGTAGCATGTGGTAGAAAGTATAGAAACCGCACGCCTGGCCAAGAGGCTGCTGGTGGCACTGGCAACCAAGAGAATACACTGATAAGTTGATAGGCAGGTAGAGAATTACTAGTTCATCAAAGAAGTTATTTGAAGAAAGTTTACCGGAAATTTATGCATGTGTTGAAGCTCAGGCCTAACCCTCATCCTTCTTGGATCATTCTGAATGAAATTAGAAAATGCCCTACATGCATGCAGATCAGAAAAGAAATATTCAAAACTAAAAAGAATAGGCACTGAGTATTAGTGTCAAGTTAACTCACTCATCAATGACAGTAGTCAAAATGGAATGATCGTACTCTTTCCCATATACAGAATCAAGGTACTAAACTGTGTGCTATTTCATGCTGATTACCACTGGAATCCAAAGGTCGCCAGTATTGCACGAAAACACCAGAAACTCTTTTTGGGCAAAGTTGAAAAGGACAATGATTTCTCCACGTAAGACCAAGCAACATTTCTATCATGTTCAATGACAAAAAGTGCCATAGCTTGTGGGTCAAGAAAATGAACCGGCACAATCACATCCTTTTTGCTTCCTGAGTCAAGTACCTAAAATTAACCGTCATAAGCAATATAAGTTCAACCTTCACATACACGGACATCTACATCACTGCAAGTAACTTACTAAGCATAAACTTAGCAAACATTCTCCAGGTCAGGCTGTTTCCCGAGCTGAATTTGGAAGCACAGATTTAAGATGTCCATGAACGTGAAAAAATAGCAAAAAAAAGTGAGAAAATACCTAACTATGCACATGCATATAAACAAGATCATCAACTCTAGTTTAAGTATGCAATAATATCAATTGCTACATGCATGAATATATAGAAAAAATAGAGCAAGAATATAGGCTCAGTCTGAAATGCTCACAGTCTATGGAGACGGCTTCCGGGCTGCCTTTCAGCAACGCGGCTCAGCCAGGCTCGAGAGGAAAGGCATTCAAGTTCTTTTCCCTGCGATACAGGCTGGCCAGGCCAGGGGGCTAGGGACAAGCAACCAACTAATTACCTACTATACTACTACTGCAGCACTCTACACCCAGAACCCAATTGCTCTCGGCACAAACCGGTCCATAGATCCTTCATGCTTTGGCTGCTAGTCCAGTATGTGATAAACACTTCCCTACAGCGTCCTGACTATCAAATGCAGCATCCGGCATGCGTGCTCATGTAAACGCGGATAGCAGTTCCTGGCTCCTCCCAATCCTAACAAGTTCAAGCTGAGACTTCTCCACGTCATTGCTAATACGTGTTGTGCTCACTATACAAAAAGTTTTCTACTTTGCTGGGAGAGCTAAAAGTCCGTGGGTAGAAACGCCACCATTAACCTTGGGAGGACGTGCATGAAAAGCAGTTCTATGCTACGCCAGTTCAGTGATTAATGGCGAGCTAGCCCTGCCCGATGCTCAGGGCCGTACCGGTGTTTTTTAGGCCCGTGTTCGAATAACAAAATGAGGTCCTCCTTTTACCATTACAAATATCTTAAATGCACTTTTCTTATGTAGTAGCAAAGTTTCTTGAATAAAAAAGCGTCATTTGTCTAGTGTTCTTGGAAATAAAATCTTCTTTATACTTTCACAGTTAATCTTGTCCAGGACATCATTTTCGATTGCTATTGTTGCTAATCCATTGAGCCTTTCTTGTGTCATTGTACTGCACAAGTATGACTTTAATAACTTCAATTTTGAAAAGCTTCGTTCCGCAGATGCAACAGTAACTAGAATAGTTAACAAAATTCTATATGCAATCAGGGCATTAGGAAAACATGTCATCTGCTTCACAAACGTCAGAATTGCACTGCACCCATCTCCTCTTCTGGGATAAAGATCTCACATGAACTTAAGCTCCATATATAACTCTTTCCCATCAATATCTGACTGTTGGTCGCCTTTAAGTTCAGCTTCAAGATGTTCACAAGATGAAATCATGCTCTTTTCATCTAAGGATCGCAATTTTTGTAAAGTAAACAAGAATCCAAAAGTACTTTCATATCCCTTATACTGTTCAAACCTCCTAGTAAGTGAACCAGTAGCTTCATCAACAACAGACAAAAAATACTTGATTCTAATTGAATCCTCTACAGATAGTGAACTAGATTCATCATCATCAGGAGTTTCATCAAATTGTCTTTTCCTTTTGATTTTACGCACGATTGGGAAGGATGGCACAATATCCATCTGTTGTGCAATTTCTTTAGCTAATTCTAGTGCTTTTGAAAACCCAGTCTCCCTATACTCATTGAAGAAGGTGATCAGACCCTGCACTCTCTCAATTGCAATATCAATAAGCATATCCTTTTCTTGTAACTGCTTGCTAACCAAATTAAAAGCATATAATATTTCATACCAGATAACCACTAATACTAAAAACTCAAAGTCACCCAATTCATTGGTTGCCAAAGAATGAGCTTCACTTCTACTTTTATCATCCTTGTCAGTATCAGATACTTGGAGCAAAGATTCCCTTATATCATCCATTTGAAATCTGATATCCTTTACACTTTCAACATGGCTCTCCCAACGTGTGGCTAATAATGACTTGAGAGTCAGTCCTGATATGTTATCTTTTAAAATTTGCCACCTCTTAGTAGACTTAGCAAATATTGTATAGATACATTTTATGACTCCAAATTTTTTTTTGCCTTACCACAACTCTTTGCCGTATCACATAATGTTAGATTAAGACTATGACAACCGCAAGCTGAATAAAAAGGCCCGACGATTGATATCCAAAAGTTTCTTCTGTACCCCTTGATTTTTTCCTTTCATATTTGACCCATTATCATATCCTTGTCCTCTCACATCGTCTATATCAAGGCCAAGGTTCTTTAGTTCATTTGGCAAAATGTCAAATAATCCTTGTCCTGTAGTATCATTCACCTCTAAAAATTCTAAGAAGGATTCCTCAATGCAATTGAATCTGATGACATGTCAACATATCTTATGGTCAGAGACATTTGTTCCTGATGGCTGGCATCTGGAGTGCAATCAAGTATAACCGAGAAATACTTTGATTCCTTTATTTTCTTAATTATTTCATACCTGGTTGCAGCAGCGAGCAAATTTATTATTTCATTCTGGATGCCATGACCAAGATAATGTATATGAGTCTCATCATTTGTAATGCGTCAAACACGCTATTGGATAACCGGGTCAAATTCAGCAACCATTTCAACCAAGCCCATGAAATTCCCATTGTTAGCTTAGTACAATTTGCTATTACTGCCACGAAAAGCCAAATTATGCTTCGCAACAAATTTTACCATCAAAATAATTCTTAGCAAAACTTTCCTCCAATGGTCCTTTCTTTCTGAAGTTCTCGTAGAGCAACATTATCAATGGTTTGATTTTTCCCAAACCTGAGACGCGCTTCCTTCCAAGTGACCATATTGGTAATATGTTCTGCGCTATTTTTATGTTGTTTAAGTCTGGTGCTAATATGTGACCAGTCATTGAAACCTTCATGTTGTAATATACCTGTTGTTTGTCCTTTCCTCAATACCTTGCAGCAGAAACAAAATACTCTATCAAGCTCTCTGGAATATACCAACCAGTCTCTATCTCGCTTCTCTTTATTGGGTAGAACTCTAGTGTAATGTGCAGCAGTAAACCTTCGAGATAATTTATCTTTAGGGCCTTTCTGAAAAGCCAAGTCTCTTTTGGGACCCTTTTGAAGCAAAATGTCAACTTGTTTTTGATCAAGTGAATCCCAACATCTTGGATCAAAAATATCCGTGGTAGCTTCAACACCACTGCCGTTCTCCTAATCTTCATCGGTTTCTGATGTACGAGGGTGATGGTCAGCATTGCTAGGACTAGCAATAGGAGTAGAATGTGCTGAATCAATTACTGAAGTGAGATCATCAGCTTCGGCATGGTTTGTGTTATCATCATCACCATTATTTCGGTCAACATCAATATTAGCATCAAGAGTTTGATTATCTGCAACTGCAGTGCTTTGACCTTTAAGAACAAACCTATTAAGAGCTCCCTTTTGTTTCTCACCAACTGCCTCAAGCCTCCTTTTTTTCATGCACTTTTCATAACCAGAATCATATTTTCTTATTCTAGAATTCATGATACATGAAATACACCTTCTGTAGTACGTACATAAAAAAAAAGCTAATTAGAGAAATATGGACAAGGGGAAGCAGACAATCAAAATTCAGACGCGGCAACAGACGAAGCTAATTAGGCAAGAGATATGGACGGACCTGGTTCAGAAACAAAGATGAGGCCACTCCTACCACCGCAGGACCAGGGCACAGAAGCCGGCCAAAAGCGCGCGTTTGTCGTTCTTCAGGGCCAAACCGACGAAGACAGTTCTGATCAGATATTTTTTCGCAGGAAGCCATCAATTAATTTGGTATGTGTGCTAATCAGCGGTGCCAGAAACGGATACGAAAATCAACGGAGCCAAAACGGATACATAATCAGCAGCGCCAGAAAGAAAACATCGGTTGGCTTACTTGACTGGGCTTACTTAGGAAAAACAAATTTTGGGGGCCCTGTTCGGATGCATACTTGGAACATGCCCATGTACGGGCCTGTCGAGGCTATATATAAGACGGGGTGAAAGCCATCTACGGGCTACCATATGGACAAGCTACGATACGTGCACGTACTTCCCTTTACTTACGTCGCTGCTGAATATCTGATTGTATCTTTTTGTACCACAAATATGTAGATCATTGATGGGATTTTTAAAATATTTGTAACAATTCATGTACTGAAATAAATACATCTCTACTGGCAATATAGGTGAGACCAGTGAATGAAATTATTCGATGTTCAATTGTTGTGTGGGAGTGCATGCTTGAAAGTGACCTATATAAAAACCTTTTCCAAAAACTAAACATGCTTAAAACTTTCATATATACGATCAAAACGATCAATCTCCAATCGAGCATCATGAACTTAAGCATTTTCTGCTAAAGAATTAAGTTCAACCTCACAACACCCAGTGATCGGATCGAGCTTCCTGTCAATAGGATTGAGGCTTATTGAACAGATACGAGCCACTGAGGCCGTGCTGGCAACATGAATGAGCTTCAAGTCTCCTTAGAGCTTGTAGTCCGTCTCAATGCCGCTAGAAAATTCTCATTCAATCTGCCCATTCTAGGGCAATTGAGTTGATAATCGTAGATGTCACTTTTGACTGGTTCTCTTTGGTACTCTTGTAGGGACAAGCGACCTGCAACAAAATAAAATCTTTAGATTTTCTTTTAGTCTTCAAAACATAAAATAATCCAACATTTGAATGTATTGTTTCAACATTTTATGGGAATGGTTTCAATGTGCAATAATTTGTGTGAAATCCCCACAATGTTCAAACATCTTTCAGATATTCTTTTTTTTTTGTAAAATATTGAACTCTTGTGTCAAAATTGTTTACTACACATTGATGACATTTGATCAAAAGTAGTTCTGAAAATTTGATATACTCATTTCCCAACTGAGATTCCTAGCTTTCTGTATACATATGTCCACTACCAAAATAAAAGTTTGAAATGATCAACCGCCAGCATAAAAATTGATCCTGATACATTTGTGGCTGGTCTGTCCATGCCTACACATACTGGACCTCAAGGTTTTATTTTGTGAACTTCTGAAGACGGACTTCAATCAAGCTTGAGTGGTGATGGTAATATTTTCATTCTCGGTGCCTCGTATTCCTATAATGAGGTCTCCGTCGGTCTCTTTTTACTTATCTCTATGCATCCACCTTCCCTTTTGAAACATATATAGATCTTGACTTCCCACTGGTATCGCATACCAGGGATATGGTATTGAAACATGGTATTTATAATGGTGAGATATAGTTAGAGCTGACAAATTATTTCAGAATATATTCCTCGGGTCTTGGCTATCACACCAAATCTTTCTAATCACAATGTCTATCTGCCATTTCAAGGTTTAACAATCAGAGTGACGTCACATGTAAGGCAAACACAAGACAAGCCTTAAAAGTTTCCTTCCTTAAAATTCAGATGCAACACAGGCCAAGGATCACTGATAAGCGACAATAGTGCCAACAATCAGTCAGTGTTGCCACAGTATCAAGTTCAATTACATATGGATAATATATTGGACCCCAAGCAGCACATTAATGTTACTTGCTGATATGAATGTCCTCGAGAACCAACCATACCCTTTGCCTCATAAAAATGAATATTATTGAGGTTCATGTGGATCAATAAAATTTATGTTTATCGACCCTTTAATACCTTTGCACATCCATTTTTTTAAGGAACATGAGGAGTGGTGTCCCATACCACTACTGGAAACTTGAAATTTCCTGACGGTTTGAAAAAAAAACACACAAAAAATAGGTATTTTATTGACGGTTTTTCAAACAACCGACATGAAAATAAAACACTAACAAAAAAAGAACATTCATAATATCCTGTCAGTTTTTGGCACTCAGGAAATTTCAAATTTTCAGTAGCATATTGGTTATATATTACTAATATAAAGAAAAGAGTAACATTCGTTATGTACACCTTTGCGCATCCATTAGTTGGTGCAAGGAGTCCCACATATATACATCAATGCACTGAACTATATTGTGTGAAAAATGTATGCTTACATTTACCACAAATTAGTTCTCCATGTGTATCTCTCAATATCAGTTCTCATCTACCATTTGAGTTGTGAAATAGGCATAGGATGTATCAAGAAACAAACAATAGTTTGGTTGAGAATTTTTTGTACAGTGTGGGATGAGGAAGCTGCCAGATTTGTGATTCACACGTACCTGCCCCTCAAACACCATCCATAGGTGCGCCAAAACAGTATCCCTAGCTCCCGGTCTCCAAGCATCTATCATCATACCTCGTCTGAGGTCGAATGTGCTCTTTTTCAATCGGCAACCTCCACTTGATCGAAGCTCACTGGGAACTCCACTACTCCCTACCGTCCAAGGACACCACCGCGAGGAGAGTCTCGTCAAGGTGAAGGTCGCCACTGTTTTCTACCCATTTTCCCACTGTATCCGGTGAGGATCTCTCTCAAGTCTGTATCTGCGATGGGTACGTAGCTAGCTCACCAGTATTGCTTGAATATATGCATGCCTCATATGATTAATCCTGACATGAGTGGCTAAATTGAACCTTCATTAAGAGAACATGACGGATGAATTTGCCTTTTTGTCTTTTCAAAAAAAATGAAACTAAATGGGACATCTAATAGTAGTACTGGAGATATAAAATTAAACTTTGGATGAGTTCCATTACATGGATATTTTCCCTCTTCTTGTGCAATCAAAATGCATTAAGGCCTCTATTATTGTGAGTGTAGTACTATATATAAGTGCGAATCTCAAAGATAGTTTTTTTTTTCTAGAATATGCCTATACATTTTGTTTCCTGACGCCACCCAATTCTTGTTTGACGAATAGTTGTAATATTCCTCTTTCATTCAGGGTGGAAACTGAAAACAAGTATGGGATTAGGTTGTGTTGCTTCAGATGAATGCATGACGTTTACACACAACCACTTCAACTACATGATGAGAGATTTTCTTTTCTTTTGCAGGACACATCTCTTCTAATTTATTCTTCTTATTGGACATCTTTTAGGAGCCAATTTATAATCTCTCTTTTTAATTTTTGGATGAAAAGATAATTATGTATGTTTCTTGTAAATTATACTTGAGAACATAATTATGTATATGTCGTTCATGATTATGTGAATGAATGTATACTTTCTTGTAAATTATACTTGTTATGACGTCACTAATAGCAATAGTCATGGGTGCTATATTAGTGACACATTACTAGTGGCAAGGCGATTTTCTGTCACTAATTGGTCAAAAAGCCCGTCACTAATAAGCCTTTGTGTGGTAGTGAGGGATCTTCATTACTCAGTAATAGGCACAGTAAATGTGTAGCCGAGCAGACTGATAATGATGTAATGAGGTTGAACGGTCCACCTTATTGATTCTTGCACTATTATTGTTCTATATTTCATTACAGTATTTGTTCTATCCTTCCCAGTGCCTCCTACTCCCTAGTTAGATGCTACAAATATTATAGGCACCGTGTATGCAATTCTAAAACAATTTTCTACTATCACTCAGAAGACACTTACATCCATGCATGAAGTCATAAAGAGAGAAATGTTGTGCTTCCTCTCTTATAGAGTCATCATGCATCCCACAACAAGTACTACCTAGTAGGTAGGAGTAGTCCTTCGGTGTTTCTATTCATGTCTACATTTGTAACAGCAATAAGCACTACGGATTATTTCGATCATAGCAGTAATGTAGCAAAGAGGATCGCCACAGTAGTGATATAGTATGCTTGTTTTTGTACTAGTACAGTAGAGAGGAATCTTGAGATAAAATACCTTATCAAGCTAGCAGATTGTGGCGTTGTATCCAGGATCATTGATAATGCGTTGGGTTCAGAACTTTTTACAAAAATGGAAGGTGAGACCAAAATACAAGTTGAGTTGTTGGCTAACATCAATCCACAATGCAGAAATATATATTGCTATCGAGTTTTGTTATGGTGCTTGGAAGGTACCTCTTGGTACCTCTTTTTTTAAATTAATCCTAACTGTTGATATTAAAAAAATGATACCGAGCCCACTCATTTTGATACTTATACACCATATTAAGTAACTTTTAGTAGGTACCTCCATATTCTTAACTGTTAGATCTGATTAAATGAACGGTTGCTGTTAAGTCCAAGCACCGTAACGAAACCTCATTGCTATAGAACTGACCTTCAACTTGTTCTTGATGCATAACTATACCAGTTATTTCTAGAATCACAATATTACTTTACTGTCTTTATTGAGTTTTCAATCATCCAAAGACTGAGCAAACAACATAGTATAACTGAAACTGAGCAGACAACACTAACTATACAAAGAAGTGAAACAAAAGCAGGGCTCCCGTAACAAAACAAGAAAAAAATAAAACTAAAAGCAGTGTCAACAGTCATCCTCTGCTCTAGTAAGGTGGAAGAGAGGCGAGTCTAGCTAGCTGTGGATGCGTTATTCGTCTCTCATGAATACTATCAACCGTTCTGACCTTGCACCACCTGCCACAATAATCAGTGAAGCTATCCAAGTTCTCACAACGCATGTCTATTTCCACTTTTCCAGCAACGAGAGGGACATGAAAAGGGCCCCGATTCAGAAAGCCAAGAGGGAAAGGATCCATTCACGGTGCGTCCTATTCTCGGCAAAGGTACTCTAGCATGTATATCCATGTCCAAATTGTGTTGGATTTCTGGTTCAGTCACTCATAACCCTCCCTCCACTCTCTCTTCCAACCGCTGCTGGCTCCTCCTTGCTGGTGTTATATTAATTTCTAGAGATGCCAGGCATAGAAGAGGCTGAGATCGATGGAGGAGCTATATATTATAGCATAGCAAGCAGGGTCATTTACTTTTTATAAATAGGACGGAACTCCATCGAGAGTGCGGTGGTGGATGAAGTGCAATTGGTACATTTAAATACGATGGGACTTCGTGAGGTGTTCAATTAACATTCTAGAGTATTACGAGAAATTCTGGCATGCTTGTGATTTAGTAAAAATTTTCAAAAATGAACAGGGGAGACTTAATTTCCTGTAATCTGGATGATAGGAATATGTTCTTAAAACATAGTCATTAGGACAGCAATTTTAGTTTATTTTTTAACTAGATCGAATTGTAGTCAAAGGCCTCGAATGTATAGTGAAAATAGATTGGAAAACCTCGAGAATTTATCGTATCAATGTTATCCAGCATACTTTCATTCGTCCTATTTTGCAGTGCTTTATTCATAACAGTATAAGTAATGATAGGATAACCACAAAGGTGGATGGGCTGCGCCAGTAAACAAACACTTTATTTTCTCTTCTTGTGTTTCAAAACCAACTAAATCTGGTCTGTCTGATCTCTACCCCAGTTCTCTCTACAGCAGCAGGGCACCTTCTCCTCACAGATGGAGATATTGCATCAGCGTGCAAGGCTGCATGCCAAGTTGTCATTTTCCTCTTATCAGGAGACATCTACGTTGAGCATGATAGCTGCTGAGAACTTTTAATCGAGCCTAACTCCCCTGATGGCAACTCCCTTCTGCATCCCACACTGGTATGTGACAAGCACCTCCCTGCTGCATCCTGACTGCCTCTCAATCCTAACTAGTTCGACCAAGCTGAATGTTTCTCAACGCCATTTTGCTAGCTACCACGTGTTGTACTCTCTACCAGAAGACAAGTACTCTCCCTCCGTATCTTTTTCTTTTTTAACGTCGGGAGAGCTAAAAACAGCTGCTGAGTCTTATTGATACCAATGACAAATTAAGCTACGGAGGACAACAGAGTTACTCTATGCTACACCACTTCAGTGATCAATGAGTTTGTGTTGCCTCTTCTTATATGCGTAAGGAGCGCTTTTGGGCAAACTACTGCACGTGCTTTCCTTTATTTACCTCGCTGCTGAATATTTGATCTTATCTTTGTAGCACAAATTGTATACCACATTAATGAGATTTTAAAATATTATTTTTAACAATTCGTATATTGAAATTAAATAGGTCTTCGCTGCCCGTGAACTTTGTGTCCTATATAAAAACAAAACCTGAACATGCATAAAACTTGGTATCTAAATGATCCAGCTCCAAATCACCCTCACAGCTAGCACCCACTGATCAGATCAAGCTTCCTGTCAAATAGGATCAAGGATTATTGAACAAACTGGGAGGCACTGACACTGGTGTTGGCCACGTTGAATGGGCTTCAAGCTCTTCGAACATTCTCACTTAGTTTGCCCATTTTAGGCAAATTTGAGCGGATTATCAGAGATGCCACTTTGACTAGTTCTCGCTCACTGGTGCATTTGAAGGGACAAGCAATCTGAAAAAAAAAATAAAAAAAATAGATCTTTAGATTTTTTTATTCTTCCCAAATGTAATAAATTCTAATATTTAATTTGAAACATATTTTTTTCGAAACTATTTCAGTGTTCAATACAATATAATGTGTAGAAGAGTATCCACAATGTTCAAACATCTTCATTACTTCTTTTAAGTGAAATACTGAACTCGTGTTTCAATATTATTCAACATATATTTCATTTTTTTCACAAAAAAATATTTAAATAAAATTATGAATCTGATTATTCAAAAATTTCTTACCTATAGTAATATAAGTTAAGAATCTAGTGAAATAGTATATTGCAAAGTATGTTTAGAAATAACAAAAAAGAAAACGTATAGGATAGGTAGTAGACCACAAGTCCACGGCCAACTGTTGCTAAGCCATTTTGGGCTTGCTATCCAAACACTACGGCCAATTGTTATTGGGCCACGCTTTTTCTCCGCATCAGCATTGCTTTTAATTTTCTGTGTAGCACGGTGTAAAACATAGCAAACAGCCAACACTGAACAAAAATACAACATGTCATTTTTAAAATGCCAAAATGAATAGTGACTGAATACCTAAAATGTTTCAAAAATGCATTAGATTCATAAGTTCGTACTTTTGGGGTTGGTTAAAACATTCTTGAAATACCTGAATTTGATATGATATGGATGTATCCTCAAGATTTATGTTCTGAATGTTTTCGTTTCTCAATGACTTAAATTTGAAAGCATTTTATGTACTCCCCTCCATGTTTTCAATATTGATGTTGTTGGCTTCTTATTCAAAAGGGTAAGATAAATATTATATCTGTATTATGATTTGCGCTTTACCATTAATAAAATTTTGTTGTGAGATACTCTTAAAAGTTGGTTTTGCCCAGAAGACACCACTAAAATCAATAGTGGTTCGACAATACTGAGAGAACGGAGTTTTCGTCTTCAAAGCAATATAGTAGGAGAGCATCACAAGATACATAATACTTAGAATTTTATACAACGACTAATTGTATATTCTTTGTCGATGTGATTTTTTACAAAAAAAATTCATTATTTGCGTAACTTTGTAGCTTGAAGAATATTTATTTTTTAGTAAAAAACTAGAAAAAGTATGAAAGAATACATTGTTAGATAATGTAGCAATAAATATTTGTATAAAATTTTATATTATTATCTATCTTTTTATTGAGATAAAACATTTTATATAAGCCTTCTATCGTGGAATAGTGTCTTGGGGTGAAAACTACGCTTTCTTAATGTTATACATCTAATATCGATTTTTGCGGTGTCGTTTAGCCAAAACTAACTTTTAAGACTATCTCACAAGAAAATAATATTATTTTTAAACCTCTTGTGTTGGATATACCAATATACGTATGGAAACAATTTATTATTTCAGTAAATATAAAGAGCAAAGGTATTATTTTTAAAAGAAATTCTAGTATAGCATAAATATCCAAGTAAGATGGAAGTGTAAGCAATTGGGAAGTCGAACGGAAAAGTCCATGGGAAAAAATCCCTTCATGCTTCAAATCTGATCCGGCAGTTCAGCTGCACAGATTCTTTTTGGAGCCTGCATGGTATATGTAATCATTCATGCTGTGCCAAGTCAGGGATCCAGGCCAGAGGGGGGGGTGCGGCGCTGTTTCCCTTTGTAAAAAGGAGTACAGTATCATCGCATGGACCCATGAAGGTTTAACAATAATTTTTTTCAAAATTGGTTTGACGGAGTCAGTATTCATAGTGAAAACTTTATAATATTTTATAGTTGGATTATGCCTTCGATGTGTGAAAGTTTGTTTGATAAATATATTTTTTTCCATTTTCTAAAAAAATAAACTCCTATATCCTCTTCATTTGTACATTTATCCTTTGTTGATTGTATTGTTACATCCAAGTCGCTTCAACTCAGTGGATCATCATCACATAAGAGTGCTTCAGCGCGCTAGTCTTAGTCAAGGACGTGTAGCACGTTAGGGTATGGCTTTACTTGTACGGTGGTCCCATGGTTAATTTCTACTAGGTTTACATAATAATTGTTGATATAATTGGATTGGAAATTTATTTTAACAAGTGACTACGGCAAACTTTACCCTCTTTTTGCCCCAAATGCTACCAGTTAAGATAAAAGTATGAGCAGATACAAATATTGTTTGACCAAAACTATATTTGCTCCCTTGTAGGCTCTGATGTTAAAGCTCTATCTCTATAAAGAAGCTAAGCAATCATCCAGCATGAAGGAATTATAGCGCATGAGGTGCAATAATGAATCAGGGCAGCAAACTCGTAACGTGCATGTATGGGGATCGTGGATTTAACTAATGTTCGCTTTGTTATCATTATAATCACCAGTCGTGACTGTCATCAGCAAAAGTTAAGTAAACAGAAGATATAGATTATGTAGACAATGGAAGGCAATATAATTATGATGTATAAAGGAACAAATCAAATTTACCCCTGAGCGGGCGTATATGGATATTGGAGATGCCTAAACCTGATTTCCACATGTGCCACTCTTACAATTAAAAGTTTGTTAAAAAAAAAAGGCGCACGAGAAATATATACCTTTTTCAACTTCATATTAACGGATGGGATAGTTAACAACATCAAATATTTTCCTCGCAAAATAGAACATCAAATATTTTCTAATATAATTTTTTAATAAGATGATAAATGGCTAAAGAGGACATTGAAAGCTAACAGTATCAAATATTTTAAGACAGAGAGTATGTAATACATTTCTTGTAATATGCATACATGTGTATATCTTTGTTGATGTTCTAGAAAATCATAAAAAATCTGAGACAAAATTTTGAAGGAGACTTTTTCCAAGGGCTTCATGACATGAATTTCATAAATCACAAAAAGTACTGCCTTCAATCGCGTCCTCTTGTCCTTTTGCAATTTTTCCATCCATATGTCACACTCTCTGGATTATTTGTCGAAGCATCTAGAAATAGTTGAACTCAAATAATAGTATATTTAGTGCACACGTGTGCTCTTGTCCAGTGTAGTCCCTTGATATGTAGCTATTACTCAACAATGTGACGAGCAAGGGATAATATTTTCTTTTAATATTTCAATTATTAAAAAAATATAAATAATCATCACCATTTCTGTTTGTATCAACGGACAGTTACATTAAGAAAAAAAAATACAAAAAGTGGTTAATTTTCTGTTCTAAAAATAATGTTGACCAAAAGCTAGCCCGGTCAGCTAAAGAAAATCCACGGGAAAAATACTGCGTTAGTCCTGTTAACTTACTACTAGATTGAAGATGACAATTTGATCATGACACATTCAATAACTTTTTCACCACGGCATAACATTCAATATGAAATAAGGTTAAAAAAATTAAAAACTATCAAGGACTGGAAATAATGGATATATTGTTCTGTTGGCAGCAAGAATAATCACGTAAACTACTATGCCTCCGCTCTTAAAAAATTATCATCATTAACTTCTAATATCAATTTTAATTATTTGTCTTATTTAAATATTTAAATTAAAAAACTGTAAGTCGTGAGTCAAATATCTTTAGTGATAAAATTTTTTTGTAATAATATATAATATTTATCATAGTAAATAAAACAAATTATCAGAATTGATGTTAGAATCAACCATGATAATATTTTAAGAGCATGTTGTTTCTTTGATATATGGTTTGGTCTTTTGGACTTGATCGGAGTACTTCAGCATCCATGAATATATATATTTATTTACCTTGACATATAGTCATTCCGTTTTAAAATAGACTTTGTTTTGTCAAATATTTAGATTATCAAAAATAACTTTTAATTTATTAAATTTTAAAATATAAATAAATTTGTCTTAAAAAATATATATGTATTAGTTTTTAATAATATTTTTATAAAAAATAAAAATTAAAGTTACATTTTAAATACCGTTTTATTGTCAGAACGAACTGTATTGTAAAAATAATAGACGCTTCCATGTCAACTTCATTCAAAGACCGATCACCATTGTACCTTACCTACACACAAAGCAAAGCCGTCCTTCATGGGTTTTATTCAACGACAAGCTCACACAAGGTCACGAACAAATCATCACGCGTCACATCTCTCTCTCTCTCTCCTTTCCTTTCGGAGAACTCTCCCTCTCCTCACCACCATAAAACCCTTCACACGACGCAAAAGGGCGCACTTTCTATTACAGAACTCGAGCACGCACACTCCCATTTCTCACCTGCCTTTCCTCTTCTCTATCTGGAGGAAGCAAAAATAATGGGGCCATCCGCCGACCTTTCCTCCATCGCCGCCTACGAGCACGAGCACCCCAGCTCTACCGACGAGGACGAAGAAGAAGAGGACGACGAGTTCGAGTTCAGGCCCCTTGTTCTTCCCCAGCCCCGGGGGCGCACCGTCCGTCGTCGTCCAAGAACCGTCACCGGCCGCCGCATCGACGTCGCAGCCCACCACAAGGCCTGTTGCTGCAACTGCAAGGTCGCCACTCATCATCAGCCACCGTTGTCCCACTCCCAGAGCGCGCGCCGCGCGCCGCGGAACGTTGTCGCGGCGGCGCCTGCGGTCAAGGCGGCCGAGCAGCAGCCGCCGCCACGGCGGGCGACGACGCGGTGGCACCACATGGCGTTCGGGTCGGTGCGCGTTCCGGCGGCCATGGACATGGGCGAGATCAGAAGGCGGCTCAAGGCGCGGCAGCAGACCGGGAACGACGAGCCCTCCGCCGCCTCGTGGGCGCCATGGAGGCTGATACGCTCGCTGAGCTGCAAGGGCGTCGAGGCCGTCGCCGTGGCCGCCGCGGCGGCCCCGGTGAGGCTGGTGTAGAGAGATAACGATGGCGGTGTTGATTTCGGTAGTTGTAACCTTTGAAAGGCACGCGCGAAGATAGGGCGGGCGCCCGGCAGCTGCGACGATGGCGGTGATGACTGCATCGTGGTGGCGTCACGGGAGTGCCTGCCGTCAAGGTTGGTGGCGGTTGAAAGGCACGAGAGCTTAGCGGTGCACCATCAATGTCGTTTCGATCAGCTTTCAAAGCTTTTCTATCTTCCTTAATTCCTCCTCTTCTTCTTTCAATAAATAAAAAGAGGCTTTCTCCTTAATTTTGTCGTGTATTAACAGGGTTGTAGATATGATGGACTACTTGTGTGCTATACTATATGTACCGTGTTATTCAAAGTCCGTCAAGTGGAGCAATAGATATCTTTATCAGTAGAATCTTCTATGTAATAAACAAGTGAGCTGGATTAGTATTAAGTAAGTATCAAAGCGGTATCGTCATCAAAGAGAAAGAGCAGAGCACGGCGTGGCGCGTGCGTGCGTCTCGAGGAAAAGACAGCCGCCTACGTCCGACTCAGAAACCTGTGAAGGAGTACTTACAGTAGTTAGCCTAATTCATCACAAGAAGAAAAAAAAAAAAAAGAGAGAGAAAGTAGTCAGCCTAATCTGAAGTGTCCAGAGCTGAGTGATCCCAACCTCGAGCAAACCAATAAGGCAAACTACAAACATTGTTTACACCTAGTGCTACTGCACTACTCGTATTTTGCTTTAGGGGACCATTGGTTTTTGATACCGTTAGTCCGTTACACAAATGATGATTGCTGCTCTCTTCTTGAAGGACGACGACCTTTCCCGCTCTCCGGGCGCAAGTTTTGTAATTTTCTATAGGTCAGTGAATCGGCTTACAAACTCTAAGAAACGACCTAATTTTTTTCCATTTATCAATGAATAAACAAAATGAACTACTAAGACGTTTGATTCACACTAATTAACTAATGGATACACATTAGCTATGATGTTACGAATACTCAGCACAAAATGTGAAAAAAGACGGAGCCATCAATTCTCACGGTGGGCTAGCAATTTCGAAAAAGCAAAAACACAAAAAAAAAGTGAAATATTATATAAAGTGGGTATGATGCATGAAAGAAAGGTGAATGGATGAAAATAAATAAAGCGAGGAATCGTCCTAGCTTGGCCACTTCAGAAGCAAAGCTACTTGGACACATGAGAAGCCAAGCCCGGTCGCTCACTCCCGCTGCTGGACTCCGCAACCGCATCACTAAAGCACTGACCGCAGTCGTCAGAGCTCAATGCTGTACATCTGCATACTCCCTCTGTGTAGTAATGGACACCGTTCATTTTTTCTTAAACTTTAATTATTCTTCTTATTAAAAAATATGATAAATATTATATATTTTCTTTTAATATAATTTATAACGAAAGTTATTTATTCACAATTTAAATTTTTTTATATTTAAACTAATATTTTAAATAAGACGAATGGTAAAAGTTTATCAAAACAATCAATTTACGTTAATTATTTATGATGAAAGGAGTACTTATCTCAGTCGTCGAATCGGAGCCGCATTCTACCATTCGATTCTGCCCTCTATCACAAGCAGAGGATCAAGAGATTTTATCTGTCAGCTTTACAGATGGCAGTGTCTCGGTCAGCTTATCATACTATATGTCGCAGAGCAATTCTCCTGCAGTAGATCGAAAAGCAACAGAGCAAGGAGGGGTTCGAAAAAAAATCGGCAGCAGTGACAGCGAGTGATGATCGATGATGCACAAAACGAAACTCTATAGAAACAAGACGGTTTGAAGATAATAAATTGGCAAGTACTGTAGCTTTCTTCAGTCCAAGAATGGATCCGGGTCGACAAGGTCGATCTTTCTTTTGTTCCAGCAATATCGATCACCAGTACTAGATTGGATCGATGTGTAGTATCGCCGGGCTTGTCTGAAGCTGTTGGCCGCTTGTTCTGGACGGTGACACTGCTGCCCCGTGCGGCCGGTGACTGGACTGCAAGCGACACATCAGAGACTCACAGTGCCGGCTGATGCGTCCACAGCCAGCCCCTTCCTTTAGTCAACAGAGCACTGTGTGTTAGCAACTGCAGCAAACATAAACCAAATTTGAAAGTTAAACCAAATTGTAAAGTTATCATGTCTTCTAAAGGTTCCTGCTGCCTTGCTGCTGACCACTACAACCTCCGTTCGTAAATACTGTTGACAACATAAAAGTGATGTTAACATGTATTTTCATTACTGGGATTAGTTATTTTAGAATGTTTTACTTTACTAAAACAAAAAAAATCATTTTAATTATGAACATTACAGCGGAAGTAGAAGTGCTACCTCCGTTATAAATTGTTACTATTAGTACAATAGTAACTTTAATTTAGTTTTGAACTACAATGGTTCTATTAAAAAAAATGGTATTGCATTTAGTTCTCTGGCAACGAAAATACGAAGTTATTAGATTCTCACGTATTTTGAAACTGTTTTCATGTTGATTCTGTTTCTCTCTTTGGCATCATGCACGCAGAACGTGGACGAGTGACACGTCCGTCATTGTGCCGAGCAGAGCACGAGCAAACTGCCAAGCTCGCGCTCAAGTGGCGAGCAATGGCAAGTCGACGTCGACCACGACATGAACGACGGCGTTTCTCTCGTGATGGCAAAGGTGGCCATCATCAGCCGTAGTGGATGATTGAACTTCCACGAGTCTCATCGTTTTCAGCAGATACAAAATCGGCCCAGGCGATGAAAATTCTGCCAAAGAAACCCGTCCATCCCTGTCATGCAGTGACCAGGAATGCTCTAGAAATACTTGCAGTTTACAATTTTAAACAAGTTTGTAAAAACTATATATGCTGATTTACAAAAGGTGACACGTTCGAGCAGTAAGTGTGATGGGTAGATAATGAATCAAGGGACAGGTCTCTGAACAAGATATGAGTGAATTGGTAGAAGCCAGCATATGCCAAAATAACTTTTCAAAAATAAGCAAATTGCAACTGGGAGAAGAATGAACTTTCATGGAAAAACGAATTACCCAAAAATTTCCATGATAATGGGAAGGCAGGGAACGTAATCATCAGATGTCAACATTTTATTTCCTCCAACCAAATGACCAACATACGGTAGGAAAAAATGAATCCTTCAACCAGGATCAGGTGACAACTCGCAACTCCAGCTATTGACTGGGATCGTACAGTTGGGCTCACCTGCTGAATAATTTGGTCAGCAAACTCCAACCGCACGTGGCTTGCTTTACGTTCCGCGAGTGGAAAGTGCTTCTACCCTCCACCTACTTGATGTTACAACTGTCAAGAAAAAAAAACTTGGGAGTTAAAATAGAGATAGAATAATATGTCTTCAACTTTGATCATCTCTGAGATTTATATGGAGCAGCAATAAGCCTAATTCATTACAAAATATCCGTCCAACTGTAAACAAGTAAAATAGTACTGTAAGAGAAGACGAATCACTAGATCAGTTGATAGAAGAACAGTGCAAGAGGCTTTTAGATCCGAAAGAGCTGCACATTGAGGAAGTAGTACAGCACATCCAAAACAATTAGGGTATATCAGAAACACACCCCACTTCATCGGGAAGTATGTTCAAAAGCATTTAACAGGATGTCAAATGTAGGGAAAATGATACACTGGTACCTGAAGAATGACATACCAGTATTGCAACTAAGCTATTCCTAAGACTGACCAGTAATGAAAGATTCGCCTTCCAAAATCATATGCTATTTTATGGAATGGAAATAACTTAATGAGTAAAAATGAGCAAGAGTATTTATATTTGGATATAGAAAGATATCATAAGTGCAGTCGCTCTCAAACAAATCAACTTTCCATTATAATGGGAGGGCAGGGAACCTGCTCAGCTCATTTGAAGTTAACCTTTCTTACCTCCCATTATAGGAAAAGAAACCCTTCGACCATAAGCTGATGACAACTCACAGTCCAGCTCACAAATGCACGAATGGCACATAATGGTTCACCCTGCTGATGAATTTCGCCAGCAAACGCAAAAGATTCATCAGGAAATGGATGGCAGGGATACTGATGCTACCACGAATCACCTCCTCTAGAAAGCCACGCATACACCACAGTAAAGCAATGCCTAAAACTGATCAGTAACGAAATAATCAATTGGTAGCCTCATTTTTGAGAAATAGGATCTCAGATGATAACAAATGAGATTGATGCACAAGACAGATTGATAATTATATAACAAATCCATCGAACCTCAAGAGTTCAAAGAGAGAAATGCATCTAAACCAGATGATATCCTTCTAACTCACAGAATGAATTATTTGCACATCTCAAAACTCAATACCCTTCATCATAAAAAAGTTGATTTCCAAACATCATAGAAGTCGTAAAGCATAAGCATGAACCATTTGATTAATAACAAAAACATATTACAAGTTTCAGGGTTCAGAGCTCAGATGATAATAGAGAATGGTAGAAATAGCCCAACTACCATTGTGCATAGAAATCATGAAAAAAATCATGCAGCCGCCAGCAGGTGCTGGTCCCGTAGAAACGGATCCAACTTCCACTGCACACATCATTACCATTTAGTTTGACTATGAATCTACACGAAGTAAGGTTTCAAATGATAAGAAAAGAGCACAAACTGCAAGAAAGACTGATGATTGTACCAAATAAGCTGTAGCTGGACCAGAAATGCAACTAAGTAAGGTCATATGTTTTTGAGCTCGTTGAGTATTCTTACAGAAACGCACATTCCATATTCTTACAGAAATGCACATTCCATATTCTTACAGAAATGCTCATTCCATATTCTTACAGAAGCTTGATTCCTCATCAATACCAACCAAAAACACATCAAGATACTTTACTAAACATTTTTCACAACAAATTTCAAGCATCAGTGCTCAAACAAGAATAAAAAATGATTAAAAGTAAGGTTCCATAGAAATAATCTATCTACAATTATGCTTAAAGTTTCATGAAGAACTCATGCAAAAGCCAGCAGGGGTCCTGCATGATCCTACATCGGTTGCACAGAAAATTTGTTCACGTAATTAAGAAGAATTCAATTTCCAGAGCAAGAAGCGCAGACATAGTCAAGTTAATCGAACAAAAATATATTGGAATGCGACCTGGATCATGGTTTTTTTTTTCTAGTCTTCATCCATTAAATACTAATTTCTCTAAACTAAAAAAAGGGGAAAACATTACAATCAGTACGCTACAACATATGATCTTAATATGTCACAGTATTCTCTAAAGAGTGTATGTATTTGGTTCATTACCTTCAACATCCATAAACACAGGATGTGTTATTTAGCCATGAATCTACAAAAGAATATAATTGCAGTTATCTACTTCTAGACACGTTAGCACACAAGCTGAAAAAAGAAAAAAAAAAAAGCATTTGAACAGTGAATTTAAATGCTTCGGTCAGACACTAGACAGCCATTTTGATATGCCAATTTATATGTTCATAAAGAAATTAGCAGGCAAATTAGTTCCAGCTTACTGAGGAGTGACGCTTCTATTTCCATTAACGGAGAGGTAACTGAATCTTTTCATGTCCACAAAAATTTTAAGGTGGTTAATGTTGTAGTTGATAAAAACCAAGGGGTATGACATGGTCAACAATCGAACACAATTTTTCATGCTACAATTTGACAAAGTCAACAATAACACAACAGGCACCTGAGATCAAGTTGCAGGTACAAGCAACACAATACTATAATGTAATCATGCACAGAAGCAGTATGTAAACAATAATAAGGCATAAAATATATGCTACATTATTGGTGTCATACCTGCTAATAAGCAGTCAGTGAATTCTTCCTTCTCTAGAAAAGAATACACAATAAACATTACTATACCATGCGACTATGACTGCTAACATGAATGAAGTGAACTCAAGTCTACCGTCCGAACCATGGATTCAGTGCTATATGATTTTAACTAGATGTTGACACATGTGACAAGTAACAAATTAATAAAAGGCATAACAGAGGAGAATGTGGATCACTATGATATTTCAAGGAAATATCAGTTGCACAAATGACTGAACTTCTTCTATTGAGCTTGAACCGACAGTGTGTGATCAAGCAGAAGCAAGAATATCTTTTGAAAGTATTTGACCAAATGAGATACATATAGTGGGTAATACTTCAAGAGAACAGCGAAGACCATTGTTTCTTTGTACATGTAACAAGATGGGTGAAAGTAAGACATCTTTGATGAGTAACATCAGAGACCATATCAAGATAATAATAGACAACTCAAAAACATAACAGATTTTTAGCCTCACAAAAATAAACACACAACCTAGTGACCTACATACAATGGGTTTTCAAACCCAGCTGTATCAGTAAAAAGGCAAAGCACGTTTACAGTACAAGGAAGATACCAATCAGATGCACAAGTAATTTCCACTGGAGTACGTATGGCCAGCCACATTAAATTGAGAAATGCCATCAGTGGCTGGGCATAGTTTGATGCCAGACAATGTGAATGGTCCTTGGTACGCAAACTTCACCATTCCGACAACCTCTAGCTCACCATCCTTGGAGTCTTGGTCAACAGGCATTCGAGCCCTCAGCCTTCCAGCTGGACCTTTAAGGGGAATATCTGGAATGTGCCATCTAAGCTCCCTCTCAGTCCGGTTTAGCACAGCCTTGGGTGATACATTGAGCAGAGTCGGATCCACAGGAAGCTTAACAATGAATGTTACATTGCTCAGCGGCTGTGGTAACATTGGATTGGACGCATACTGTATCATCACTGAAAGCAATGTCCCGCTATGGCGCTTGACCAGGCGCATCCTCAAAGGAAGAGGTGAGTGCTTAGGTAGGAAGCTGTACTTCATGAGGGGAATGGGCTCCTCCTTTGAGATTGTTCTGACATGGAAAAGCCCGTTCTGAAGGTTACTCAACACATTAGTCTGCAAAGCAGCCCTCTTCATTCCTGATGTGCCCTCAAGCCGGAATGAGAACTCTGTCTCTTTCCCTGATGACTTGTTCAGCGGCAACGTTCGAAGGAAGACTGTACCCTTTAAACCAACCCGAGATAGAATAGACCCCTTGAACTCTGCATTAATTTCCTCAGAAATGAACAACTCTGGTGCAGTCATCTCTGCTTTCTTGGTCACCAACAGATTCTCCAGTGGAGTACCAGAAGCTGGTGGCTTCCCACTAGTTGCAAGCAGTTCAAGACCAGTGATGGTCCTGTCCTTGTGATCCTTCTTTGTTGTGGTAACAAATTCAGAAGCATCAAGACCACCACCAAATGGTGCATTTAATCCTTCAAAAGCCTCAGCAAGTGAAGCTTCCTCATTGCCAAACTCAATTCCGCCATAGTCACCCTCAAACCCTTCAACACCGATAAATGTAGGCTTAGTTGCCTCCGCTGGCGGCAACGTTGTGACCTCCAATCCAGCAAGTGCAGCTGCAGGATCTGCAACCACAAGGGCAGTCTCCTTGTTCTTCTTGAACCCGCCCACCAATGCTTCCTCTGGCTTGTTGTTAATCATATCGCTTGCCGCAAAGGGGTCCTTCTCCACAGGCGGCGCCTCCTCAGGTGGTGCCTCATCTCCAGTAGCGACGGTGGTCGCAGGGGCGATGTTAGAAGAGAACTCATCTCCCGCCGCGAGGGTCTCCTGTGGGAGCTCGAAGGAGGCGCCGGAGAAGCCCTCCCTGGCGCCGTGGCGGTCGTGGGCGAGGTGCTCGACGGAGGTCCAGGAATCGGCACCGCGGGCCTTGGCCTCGGCGTCGGGGGAGGAGTTGACCATGCGCGCGAGGTTGTCACCATGGATGGTGGCGAGGATCTGGGAGAGGCGGACGGATCCGACGCCGTGGAGGACGAGATCGAGCGCGAGGTAGACCTCGGGGTACTTGCGGTGCACCTTCTCGGGCGTGACGTCGACGCCGCGGCAAGCGGCGACGACGACGGAGACGGCCTGGTTGACGGCATCGGCGACAGCGAAGGAGTGGACGGCCGCGGCGGCGTGGTCGGAGGCGGTGGTGACGCCGAGCACGTAGATGGAGTTGACGAGGCGGTACACGACGCGGTACTGCGACTCGACGCCGACCACGAGCTGGCCCGAGCCGGCGGCGAGGGGGTCATCGCCGATGGCGTCGAGCGAGGCGGAGGCAGCGGCGGCGACGGCGGACTGCTGCTGCTTGCCGCGGGCGAGGTGGAGGCGGGCGAGGCGGAAGGCGGAGACGGCGGCGAGCGCGCGGGAGACGGGGAACCAGGAGCGCGTCTGGAGGAGGATATCGGGACCGTTCACCGGCTGCAGGGAGATCGCGAGGCACGCCATGGAGGCCGCCGGCGAGGAGAGCTCCGGCGCGGCGGCGGATCTAGGAGCTAGGGTTGAGGATCACGGATCTGAGGAGTGGGATCTAGGAGTGCGGTGCTGGGAGTAGGAGAAAGGTGCCCGGGGCGAGCGGCGTAGCCGGTGCTGAGAGACGGAAGTCGGAACTGGCTGGCCGGCGGTTGAGCAGAGAGGGACAATACTGTGGCTGGTTCTATCTGAGCCGTTCAACCGGGCTAGGAAGGGCTGAGATGAATTGCTAACTGTGTTCGGTTGTTTGGCTTAGGCCCCCTTTGTTCCATTGCAAAACAAAGACTCAGACCGTGAATACAGATTGTGCAATCTGTGTCTTCAGAGTGTACAATCTGGTAATCTTTATCAATCTAGATTTTTAAAGATTGTAATAAAAAATATTTACAAGATTGTTATTATGGTCCACTTTAAGTGATAAAAGCTGAGTTGTAAAATTTAGACAAATAAAATGTCTCCTAGATTGCACAATTCAACTTTTTATCTAGATTGTGCAATTTAGAATCCACAATCCAGATTGCACAATCTGAAGGGGCAAACAAAGAGGGCCTTAATTTTCTATCTACAATCTAAGACATGTCACTAGGATGTGTTTGACATGGCTCCTTCGCGCTCCAGCTCTTCCGACTCTTATAGTGTTGTAGTTGTAATAGTACGGGAGTATTGGGAGCTCGAAATGCCAGCTTCACCTGCTCCATGTTGAGAAAGAGACAAACAGCTCCTGTAAACTACAAATAGTGACTCTACAGGACACCTATCGGAGGAGCTGGAGCATGAAAGAACAGCGTAGAACATATCCTAAGGCTTACTATCCTTAAAAAATATATAAACTTAACTAGGACAATGTTATAAATTTTTCTTGTTGTTTGGTTATGTGTATAAATTATGTATATCGTCAACCTTATGTTTACTTGATTAATTTAGTTTGTTTGTGGTCTTCTTCTATTTACAAAACTAGGCCATCATGAGCTAGTGTAAACCTCACTTAGCTAAACTTAAACCAGCTAAAACTATGTTCTAAGAAGACATATGTGGGAGTTATTTTTGTATTATATAAACATGGTTTTAAGTAATATACAGATTTCATTGCACAATCTGCAATCTAAAAACAAAGACTCAAACTGTGAAAGTAGATTGTGCAATCTGAGCAATCTATCTTAACCCAGCTTTTTTCAGATTGTGGAAAGAATATTTACAGTATTGTTATTGTGACCCACCATCAGTGACAATCTGAGTTGTAAAATTCAGACAAATAAAAGGTCTCCTAGATTGCACAATCTAGCTTTTTACAATCTAGATTGTGCAATCCAGAATCCACAATCTAGATTACAAAGGGGCAAACAATTTAGGGTCTTAATTTTCTGTCTATAATCTAAAACATGTCAATAGGGTATGTTTGGTGTGGCTCCTTCCCAATCCAACTCTTTTGACTCTTGCTCTATTGTAGCTGTTATAGTACAGGAGCGGCGGGAGCTCGAAATATCAGCTTCACCTACTCCATGTTATTTTGAGATAAGAAAGAGACAAACAACTTCTGTAAACTATAAACAATGACTCTACAAGACACCTATCAGGAAAGCTGGAGCATGAAAGAGCGGCACCAAACACATCCTAAGCCTTACTATCCTTAAAAATATATAAGCTCAACTAGAACAATGTTAAAATTTTTTTGTTGTTTGGTTATGCGTATAAATTATCTATATCGTCAATCTTGTGTTTGCTTAATTAATTTAGTTTATTTGTGGTCTTCTTCTGTTTACAAAACTAGGTCACCATGAGCTTGTAAACCTCACTTAGCTAAAACTAAGGCAACTAAAACTATGTTCTAGATAAGACATATGTGGGAGTTATTTTTGCATTATGTAAACATGGTTTTAAGCAATATATAGATAACCAAACAGATAAACAAGTTAGCCACTCTATCAAATACACTCACAATTTATTATTTCTTAGCGTTAAAGAGGGAAAAAAATTAATAAAACATTTTTTAAAAGAATCGCATAGATAAAAAAATTAGCCTTAAATTATTATGTAAAATTTTAATACATTATGTATCTTGTGTGGAGATTAAAATGTTCAAAGAAATCCTTTGTCGTGGATTATAATGTTGTTGAGGGTCACTAGGTAGGGTAGTTAACCCTAATGACCCTCGGCCTTAATGACGTGGTCAAGGTATAAATAAACCTCGCCTAAACCAGTTCCCGTACCGTATGGGCGCACTGCGGAAAGAGCCAACTGACGGTCTCCGCCTCGCCCGACCCCTTCAAAGGGGGGTCGGATCTCGCACGCTCGGGTGGCGCGCTCGACCCCGTCTCCGCCTCGCCCGACCCCGGGGGCGGACGAATCGCCTACTACTCCGCGAGCTAGGAGGGCGACGGCGGTTGGGAAGTAAATGCCTGACACTCCACGACCGCTGACAGGTAGAGCCGCTCACCGACTCGGGCGAGTGGGCGTTAAATGCGCACGATGTGCACCGCCAACGGGATGGGCGTCGCTCCAACAGCCTCCTGTCAGAGACTCACCACCCTGTACAACAAGACGTCCCGGAGCGACGGCCACAACTACGGCGTCATCAAGCCGGCTCCTACAGTGGTGTTTTCTCCATACGGATGGAACTCCACCGGATGACAGCACAGGCCACTCCGACGAACAGGAACAGCACGACCAAACCAAAGGCAGCGCCCATCACAGCCCAACCTAACCAGTGTACGGCTGCTGTCAGCTCCACAGAACCGACCCTACTCGCATCGACCGTATAAGAGGGCCAGAGAAGCGACCAAGAGGAACAAGCTCTCGAGGCACCGAAACACAATCCACACTCACGAACACCCTTAGAGGCAGGAAGCACTCTCTCTCTCTTCCTCCTCCGTTTGTAACCCCCCTTCATTGTAATCTCAGTCGCAAATAACACGAGCAGCCACCAAAACTGGACGTAGGGTATTCAGCCCGAACCAGTATAAACCCTTGTGTCCATTTGCGAACCATCCGAGCCCAAAACGCGCTTCCCCTAAAATAATCACTCGTTGGAGATATCGAACACCGACAGTTGGCGCGCCAGGTAGGGGAGCTTAGCGCGTTTTCGACGATCATCCCACTGGTTCGGATGGCCAACCACGTAAGCGGATGGGCTTCTGGCGCACTTGTGCGTTTCGGAAGTCTTAGTTTCGTCGCCCAGGAGGATGGCTTGGTGCTGACGACTGTCTCAGCTCCACCAATCCACTCCTCTGACCCACATCATTCGTCACCTGCTCTGGCGGGTGACGCGACCGATGAGACCACAACTCATCGCACGGTCCGGTACCGTGACCCGGAGCCCGCAAACATCGAGTTTGTCGGGATGGCCGGGTACGCGTCGGAATCCTTCTTCGACCTCCTCGATGAGGCAAACAGAGGTTCCGATCCGGAACACAGCGAGGGGAGCCACAATCCCTCGCGCGAGTGCCTCATGGCACACACCGAGGACCCTCTCGGTACAAGGGATACTCTCCCTCTCACCCAGCTGCCGCCAGTCTCTGGAACTCCCCCCCGCGACGTGCAGCCTGACCAGTTAGAAGCGCGTCGGGAAGAACTCCGCGAGGCCAAACGGCAGCTGGAACAGGAGGAGGCGGAGATCGACCGAGAGCTCGCTCGCGCCGAGCCCGGTGGACGCGCCCGCTCTATGGCGCGCGATGTGCGACAGCGCATCATGGAGGAGGGCGACGACCCCCCGCATTTCGCGCGGGCGAGCCAAAACCTCGCTGCAGCAGCGGCGTTGCTGCGGGAGCTCCCTGAACCCATCACTCCCGAAGCCTGGCGCACTCAGCGTGAAGTCGAGGTGCTGCTGCAACGAGCAGCGGCACAACAAGCGGAGAGCTCGCGATCGCGAGCACGTAAACCGCATACTCCAAATGCGTCTGTACGGCAGACGCACCCAAGGACGGACGAGGCCTCGAAAGCCTGCGTCCGTGGAGGTCTCGGTGCAAACCGCGATGCCCGTGCTACCCTGGAGGCGCGACGGCGGCAGCCGGAACGCGCTCCCGAGGTCGGCCGAGGACGTCATCCGCGCCGAGGGGGGCGCTATGACGATGACGAGGACAGGAGCCCGAGCCCTGACGCTCCAGGTCCTCGCGTCTTCAGCTCCCACATCCGAAGCGCTCCCTTTCCACAGCGTTTCCGGCCGCCCACCAACGTGCCGAAGTACGCCGGGGAGACGAATCCGAGCCTCTGGCTCGAAGATTACCGGCTCGCCTGCCGAGCCGGAGGAGCGGATGATGATCGCTTCGTCATCCGCAATCTGCCACTCTACCTGGCCGATTCGGCCAGAACGTGGCTCGAGCACCTCCCCGCCGATCGGATCTCGAGTTGGTCCGACCTAAGGGAAATCTTTGTGGGAAACTTCCAAGGGACCTACGCGCGCCCGGGCAACCCCTGGGATTTAAAGAACTGTCGACAGAAACCGGGGGAAACCCTCCGGGAGTACGTTCGACGATTCTCCCGGCAGTGTAATGAGCTGCCGGACGTCTGCGACGCCGACGTCATCGGGGCGTTCCTGTCCGGGACTACTTGCCGTACCCTAGTCCACAAGCTAGGGCGCAAGAGTCCCCGAACGGCCAAGGAACTCCTGGATATCGCAACCAGCCACGCTTCCGGCGAGGAAGCCGTGGGCGCGATCTTCGATCGCCCCGACGCGAAGGGGAAACAGGGGGGTGGCTCCGGCGAAGGTCCCTCCAACCGCTCCCGCAAGAAGAAGAAGAACCGGCAACAATCATCCGAAGGACAGATGGTGGCGGCCGCCGAACGCAAGGGCGCCAAGGCGCCAGCAGGGGAGACATCGGACCACTTCGAGAAGAAGTGGAACGGTCCATGCCCCAACCACGAATACCCCGTCAAGCACCTTTACAAGGACTGCTCGCTCTTGAAGCGGTTCTTGAACCATGGGCCATCGAAGGGCAAGCCAAAGGGCAAGCCTCGACAAGCCCCCGACGGAGCAGAGGGCGAGGGCGACGCCAGCGAAGGTAACGACGGTTTTTCCGAACCCGACGGTTGCCTTATGATCTTCGCAGGACCAGAAGCACAAGGAGGGAAGCGCCGTGCGAAGGTCGAGCGTCGCGAGGTGTTCGCGGCCGAGCCCGCCACGCCAGCCTTCCTCCGATGGTCGGAGGCCCGATCACGTTCGATCGATCCGACCATCCCAGCCACGTCCCCCGACCGGGTCGATACCCACTGGTAGTCGACCCCGTCATCGGCAAGAAGCGTCTCACCAAAGTCCTCATGGATAGAGGCAGCGGCCTCAACATTCTCTACGCCGAGACGCTCGACACCATGGGCGTCGATCGGTCGCTCATCCGACCGACCGGAGCCCCGTTCCATGGCGTCGTCCCGGGAAAGCAGGCCGTCCCGCTCGGGCAGATCGACCTGCCCGTCACCTTCGGGACACCGACCAACTTCAGAACAGAGACCCTCACGTTTGAAGTAGTCGGATTCCACGGGTCGTACCACGCCATCTTGGGGAGGCCGTGTTATGCGAAGTTCATGGCTATCCCCAACTACACCTACCTGAAGCTCAAGATGCCCGGGCCGAAGGGGGTCATCACAGTAGGCGCTTCCTTTCAGCGCGCCTACCAATGTGAGACGGAGAGCGGCGAGCTCGCCTCCGCCACCATCGCGTCCACGGAGGAGCTTGCCGTCATTCGGCGGCAGATCACCAAAGACGCCCCCGACTCCAACCGCAGCGCCGGATCCTTCGAGCCCGCCGAGGGCACCAAGGAAATCCGGCTCGACCCCGACAACGCCCCCGAGAAGGTGGCCAAGATTGGGACATCCCTCTCCGCCAAATAGGAAAGCGTGCTCGTCGACTTCCTCCGCGCGAACATCGACATCTTCGCGTGGAAACCCTCGGACATGCCTGGCATTCCGAGGGAAGTCGCCGAGCACTCCTTGCACATCAAGCCGGACTCCCGCCCGGCAAAGCAACGCCTGCGCCGCTTCGACGAGGAGAAGCGCAGAGCCATCGGAGAGGAGGTAGCCAAACTGTTGGCGGCCGGTTTCATCAAGGAAGTGTACCACCCCGATTGTTTAGCCAATCCCGTCCTTGTACGAAAAAAGAATGGGAAATGGAGAATGTGTGTTGACTATACTAGTCTCAACAAAGCGTGCCCGAAGGATCCTTTTCCTTTGCCACGCATAGACCAGATAGTCGATTCCACCTCAGGGTGTGAAGCTCTATGCTTCCTTGATGCGTATTCCGGATACCATCAGATCCGTATGAAGGAATCCGATCAAATCGCGACATCCTTCATCACTCCGTTCGGGTCGTACTGCTACGTCACGATGCCGTTCGGACTCAAAAATGCAGGCGCAACCTACCAGCGCTGCATGATCAGATGCTTCGATGAACTCATCGGAGACGTCGTCGAAGCATACGTTGACGACATCGTCGTCAAATCCAAGAAGACCGACCAGCTCGTCACCGACCTGGAGCGGACCTTCGCCAAACTCCGAGCGAACGACATCAAACTCAACCCCGAAAAGTGTGTCTTCGGGGTTCCGAGGGGAATGTTGCTCGGATTCATCATCTCCGAGCGAGGCATCGAAGCCAACCCGGAGAAAATCGAGGCCATCAACCGAATGGGCCCGATCCAAAACTTGAAGGGAGTACAGCGCGTGACCGGATGCTTAGCGGCTCTGAGCCGCTTCATCTCACGTCTCGGAGAACGCGTACACCCCCTCTACCAGCTCCTGAAGAAATCCGAGCGGTTTCAATGGACACCCGAAGCACAGGACGCACTCGACAGGATAAAGGTCATCCTGTCGAAACCCCCAGTCCTGATACCTCCGACCCCGAAGGAGCCTCTCCTCCTCTACGTCGCCGCAACGACCCAGGTCGTCAGCGTCGCCCTCGTCGTAGAGCGGACGGAAGAAGGCCACGTCCTCAAGGTCCAGCGACCGGTCTACTACGTGAGCGAAGTCCTGTCGGAGACGAAGACGCGATATCTCCAAATCTTGAAGATTCTCTATGGCGTCGTCCTTGCTAAAAGGAAGCTCGAACACTACTTCGAGTCTCACCCGGTGACCGTCGTCAGCTCCTTCCCACTGCGCGAAGTCGTCGAGAACCGCGACGCAACGGGCAAGGCCGCGAAGTGGGCTCTCGAGCTGATGGGCGAGGGCATCACGTACACCCCCCGAACGGCGATCAAGTCCCAGTCCTTGGCTGACTTCATAGCGGAATGGACAGAAGTACAATTACCTACGGCTCCTATCGACCAGGAGTATTGGGTCATGTACTTCGACGGTTCGCTGATGCGAAAAGGAGCAGGGGTCGGACTCGTCTTCATCTCCCCTCTGGGGGTGCGCATGAAGTATGCAATCCGCCTCTCGTTCCCCGCGTCCAACAACGTAGCCGAGTACGAGGCGGCCGTCAACGGCCTCAAGATCGCCAACGAATTGGGAATCCGACGACTCGAAGTTCGGGGCGATTCCCAGCTTGTCGTTGGCCAGGTCATGAAGGAGTCTAGCTGCCACAACGAGACCATGGATGCCTACTGCAAGGAGATCCGCAAGTTGGAACATAAGTTCCACGGCCTCGAGCTCAGGCACATCCCAAGGCGACAAAACGAAGAAGCCGACTCCTTGGCCAAGATGGCAGCCGGGCGCGAACAGGTCCCGACAGGGGTCTTCGCCCACGATCAGAGCCGACCATCAATCCGACCCCAAGATACGCCGGGGGTCGGCACCGAGCCGCCCCAGGCACAAGGGAACGGATCGGCCGTGACGCCTCCCGACCCCTGCGTCATGGAGATCGACGAGGCGTCCGCACCAAGTACAAGCCCTCCGGACGACTGGAGGACGCCGTACCTCAACCGACTCCTCAAAGGAGAACTCCCCGCTGACAAGACGGAGGCCCGACGCATCGCGCGACGCGCCAAATCCTTCACAGTCATCGACGGACAACTCTACAAGAGGAGCCTCACCAGAATCTTGCAGCGCTGCATCCCCGTCGAGCAAGGGAAGATGCTGCTGCAAGACATTCATGGAGGGGTCTGCGGCCACCACGCCGCACACAAGACCCTTGTCGGAAACGCGTTTCGACAAGGATTCTACTGGCCAACCGCCGTCAACGATGCTGCGCACATCGTCCGCACGTGCGAAGGATGTCAGTTCTACGCCCGGCAGACCCATCTGCCGGCACAAGCACTACAGTCCATCCCCATCACATGGCCGTTCGCGGTCTGGGGATTGGATCTGGTCGGACCACTCAAGAAGGCACCCGGGGGCTACACCCACCTCTTGGTAGCTGTCGATAAGTTCACCAAGTGGGTCGAAGCCCGGCCAATCACGAGGATCCGACCAGAAGAGGCAGTCGAGTTCTTCCTTGACATAATCCACCGCTTCGGGGTCCCAAACTCCATCATCACTGATAATGGTACGCAGTTCACAGGAAAACGGTTCCTTAAGTTCTGCGACGATTACCATATCCGAGTAGATTGGGCGGCCGTGGCGCACCCCCATACGAACGGGCAGGTTGAGCGCGCCAATGGCCTGATCCTTCAAGGACTTAAGCCACGTATCTACAGCCGGCTGAAACAGTTCAGCGGGCGATGGGCAGCCGAGCTCCCCGCCGTACTGTGGAGCTTGCGGACATCCCCGAGTCGGGCGACGGGGTTCACCCCCTTCTTCATGGTGTACGGCTCCGAAGCCGTATTACCCACCGACCTCGACTACGGAGCCCCGAGGATCAGAGCCTACGACGAAGAAGGCAACCAGACGTCCCTCGAAGACGCCATGGATCAACTTGACGAAGCGCGTGACGTAGCACTCCTACGATCGGCAAAATACCAGTAGGCGCTGCGGCGTTACCACTCCCGCTACGTGCGGGAAAGAGCGTTCAACGTCGGCGACCTCGTCCTTCGACGCGTTCAGAGCGGCAAGGACCGCCACAAGTTGTCGCCTCCATGGGAAGGGCCCTTCATCGTATCAAGAGTCCTCCGACCCGGCTCCTACAAGTTGCAGATGGCGGACGGACAAGAACTCGCCAACGCGTGGAACATCGAACAGCTACGTCGCTTCTATCCCTAAAACTCGTAGTAGTCTTATCGTTCCTCGCCACCGGGATAAGCGGCGCCCGACCCCCGTCATGCGGGAGTCGGACCCCGCTCGGGGGCTACACCCTCAGGGTGCGCGTACTGAACGCGCACCCCGAGCGCTCGTTAAAATTCCGCCGTTTTACTAAGCGGCGCCCGACCCCCGTCACGCGGGAGTCGGACCCCGCTCGGGGGCTACACCTGTAAGGTGCGCATCGCGCGCGCACCTTAACCCTCGCTAAAATTTTGCCATTTCGCTTGCAAAATTTCGAGGAGAGAGTGAACAAAACTTTACCCTCTTCAGGGGTCTCGACCCCTCGCCCTATGTTCGAATCTCAGAAGGGAAAGTCACGAGCGGAAGAAGATGCGAAGTCTAGCTGGTCGGACTGCGCAACGCCTACGACCCCCGAAGGTTACGGCAACGGCGCTCACCAGCTAGGCGGAGCATCGGAGCCACCCGTGGCCTAAGACTCCTGAGAATCGAAAACAAGGAAAAAAGGGGTCGGACACCCTCGCGATTCTGTGAAGCAACGTCTTCATAGAAACACTTAGAGACATCATCAGAAGAAAATCATTTCATTCCACTCTGATTTACAAAAGGGCCGGGCACTTTTGGCCTCGGCCGTCCTAAGTACAAAACTAAAACTATTCTAACTCCTATTCCGCCGGAGGGGGAGGGGGCACGTTCTCTGCCTCTTCTGCCACCGTGCTTGCAGCCAGCTCTTGCGCAAAGGGGGCCGCCTCCGCCTCGATGGCGTCCAGTTCGGCATCGGTGTATCCGGCGGCAAAGCCCTCACTCAAGTAGTCGAGGGCGATGTTGACGTAGTGCGACCGGGCGACGGCGAACGCCCGGTGCACCCCCCGGTACACTCCATCCTCCGCCATGGCCCGCGCCCGGGTGACGAGCCGGGGAACTTGGGGAGCAAGCGCGCTCGACCCAGCCTCCCCGGCCACGCCAAGATCAACAAGGGCTGCACGGACGACGGTCTGGAGGGCCCCGTGCCCCTCGACCTCCCCCTTCAGCTCCTCCCGGAGCGAGGACAGCTCCTCCCGGAGCGACGATAGCTCCTTCATGCTCGCCTCCAGCTTCTCGGTCAGAACTGCAAAATAAACAACAAACGGTCGGCCCGCGACTAAGTCTAAAAAGGGGGTAGAGTCAGAATCGGAACCTACCCGACGTGCCGGCACGAAGCCCCTTGAGCTCGACGTCGCTCTGGGCCACCTCCGCTGCCAAGGAGGCGGTCACCGCCTCGGCCTCGACCCGGGCCTTGGTCTCCTCCTCCAAAATGGCCGCCGCTGCCACCAGCCGGCAAGCCTGCTGCACCGTCAAGGCCGTCAGGGCATCATGGGCCCGCCGCGCCTCCTCCCGCTCGGCGCAGAGTCGCTCCTCCATGGCCTTCTCCCGGGCGAGGGCGTCCGCCGCCGCTCTGCGCGCGGCAGCGAGCTCCTCCTGCTCGACGAGCTGGCCACGAAGGAACGCCGCAACCGAGTCCAAGGCGGACAAGGCCCCCTCCGCGTCCCGCCGCGCGCTCCTGGAGCCTGGGGCGCCTTCGTCCACCACCCTTGCAGCCGGCAGGGTCGCCGGCACCGCCGCCATCGGCAAGACAACGGCAGCCTCCCCAGCGGCGACGCCCGACACCGCCGCCTCCTCCGCCGTCGGAGGCCCAAAAACGGGCGGCTTCGGCCCAGGTGCCGGGGCCTCCGCCCGCCTCTCCGCCGTCACCACCTCCGCCGGAGGGACGCCCCCCACCACCTCCGTTGGCTCCGGGTTGGCAGCCACCGTCGCCCCCGACGGGCCCGGAGGAACAGCCGCCGGGGTCCCCGGCCCTTCCATTGCCGCCGCCGACGGGCACGGAGGCTCCAAAGCCTCCCCCTCTGCGGGCATTGAGGCGCGCCCGGGCCGCCGTCCCGCCAGGGCCTTCCGCGGCGCTACCACCAGCGACCCTTCTCCCGCCACGGGCCTGCAAAAAGAATGGGTGCTTAATACAAGCAAAAGGAGGAAAAGGTTCTCCCGACGCCCTTACCCCCGCATCGAAGTCCGGCGACGCTTCGAGGACGACCCCCCTTGCTCCGCCGTCGGGCGCTTCTCGCCGACCGCCCCGGCCGGCACCTGCCCAGGGGCCGACGGACCCGACCCCGTCGATTCGGGGCGGGCACGAGCGTCCTTTGGAGCAGGCGTCTCCTGTTCGAGGATCGGCCGCCTCGCCGGGAGCGTCGTCGACGGAGGCGGTGCCGCCTCCTAGCCCCGGGCCTCCGGCCCCCGAGGCTCCGACCCAGGGCCCCGTTGGCGCGCATGCACCAACTCCTGCCTCGGGGCAGGGGGAGGGACCTCCACGACCTCCTCCTCTTTCCCCCCCTCCTCGTCGTGATCGTCGTCATCATCATCGTTGTCATCGTCGTCGTCGTCCGACCCCTGCCTGCGCCGACCCCGGGCCAGCTTAGCCCGGAGCTTGAGGACCCGCTTGGCCTTCCGAGCATCCTTCCTCCGCTTGTGCTCCTCGGCGGCCAAGCGGTTGGCCTCCCGGACGGCCGCGTCCTCGGGCAACGGGGGGCGGGAGGGTCGGAACGCAAGCTCTCTCTTCTGATTAACCAGTCAAAAAGGGGGGGAAAAATCAGAATCAAAGGAGGGGAGATGAGATGAACGACAAGACAGGGATCACACTTACCAAGAGAAAGCTCCCCTCAGCGGGACGCATCGGCGGGTGGTCGTCCGCTGGATCCTCGAGGTCCTCCGCCGCGACGGACTCCCGAAGCCGCTGCTTCAGCTCCAGCTCTGAGATCGGCTCGGCCGACATCGCCGACCCGGAGAGATCCGAGCCGGGAGCCATCTCCCAGAGCCGAAGCCGCCGCGCCATCAGCGGCAGCACGCGACGGGCGTGGAACGCGGCGATAACCCCGGCGCCGCGCACCCTCCGGGCCCGCAGCTCCCACACGGCGTCGAGGACCTCGTCCAGCCGCTTCCGCTCCTTGGCCGGCGGCCCCCATTTCCACGCCTCGGGCGCCGCGTCGAACGTGCGCCCGGTAAACTCAGGCAGGGGCGCGGCAGCATCGTTCTTGAGATAGAACCACTGCCCGTGCCAGCCCCTGTGAGAGCTCCGCAACCGCAGGGGGATGTAGGTGCCGGAGCGATCGCTGCGGAGGTGGATACTGGCGCAGCCGATGGGGAGGTGGGGCCCCTCCTTCGTCTGGAGCGTGACGGAGAAGAAGTACCGCCACAGATCGAAATGAGGAGCGATCCCCAGATAGCCCTCGCACAACGCCACAAATGTGGCGATGTGCAGCACCCCGTTGGGGTTGAGATGCTGCAACTCGAGGCTGTAGTAGTGGAGGAGGCCCCGCAAGAAGAAATGCGCGGGGACTCCCAGCCCGCGCTCGTGGAAGTGGGCGAAGGACACCACATAACCTTCCGGCGGCGCAGGCACCTCCTCATTGCCCGGGAGCAACCACTCCCTCGCCTCCGTCCGAGCAACGAGAAGGCCACGGCTAACCAGGCCCTCGAGACGCGCCCTCCGGACGTCAGACCTCAGCCAAGAAGCCATGGAGGACGAGCGAGGAGTGTGGGGAAGACGCGAAGAAGAGGAATGCGCAAGCGCCGAAGGATGGAAGGCGAAGAGCGAAAGGAGACGAGATGGCACGGAAGGCGAAAGAAGACGCGAGTGACGGATGCGGCGAACAGACGAGTGAGGTGCGTATTTATACCTTTCACCCGCCTGGCGCTCCTCTCACCGCCAACGGGTCCCGCCTGGTCATCCCGCCCGACACGGGCCTCTCTTCGCCTTCCCAGCCTCCTCTCGTACCGCTCACTGCAGCTGGGCCCGCGGAACCACCTCACGCGGCGCGGGAAATATCCCGCCCTCGGGAAATCACCCCAAAATCACCGCGGGTGGGGCCCGCCTAGCCGGCCCGCCCCGCACGAAGTGCGACTTCGTCACTTCGACTTCCTCTCACCCCACTCGCTGCCGAACGGGTCCCACCGAACACCACGAGCGACGCGGGAAGCCTCCCGCCTGCCTGGTCTTTTCCCTCTGACACTGCAAGCAGGACCCGCGATACCGCCTCGCGCAGGGCGATATCTGCTCCCGCCCATACAACGCCCGCCGCCAGTCGCTGCAGAAGGGACCCACGCGGCCGCCCGTCGGGCAGGGTCGAGCGCACGCGTGTTAGTACTCATGACCTGCGAAGACTAACGTTTCTGCCGCACGACTCGTCGCGTCCGGCGCCTCTGCTACGCCACTGCCATGAAATAAATTCTGGCGGACAGGGGTTTGGGCTGAAAAATGCCCCGACGGCCCAAAGAGTTCGAAGGCTGGCCCCACGAACGGGTTCGACAGCCGCTCAGGGCGCAAATAGAGTGAGGGGTGGATAGAGATGGGCCCGCTAGCGGCCAACACCCTGGCGCACGAGCGCCGAGGGCATCTCTGTCCGCGTTCGAGTCCCGGTTCACGCCGACCCATGGGTATTTCACCGCAGAAAGGCAGCGAGCCCTCGGAGCCTAGCGAACGGCATCCGGGTACCAAATTGGGACGGCAACCAGGAATATTGAGGTCGACCACCAGCTGGTCCATCGGAGCTCCCCCCGAAGGGAGCCCGGGCCTCACTCGAACTCTCCCGTTAGCAGCTCGACGAGCGCCACGCTTCGGCCTCCGTGGTAAAGCGTGGCCCGGCTCGGCCTCCTCGTCTGGCGGACAGACGCGTTGGAGGGACGAAAAAAGTCGAACCGTATCCACGATCGCACCACCGCAACGAGCGGGGGTCTCGGGGACGGAATCGCAAAAAGAGATCCACTACGGGATCGTAGAACACATGAGCTCAACGGGGCACGACGCGAGCCTACCGTCAGGAGTTTGCCGCTCCCGATGTGAGTGACTCCAGCCTCCCTCTCACGAGGAGGTCAGGACTCACTCGGGGGCTACTGTTGAGGGTCACTAGCTAGGGTAGTTAACCCTAATGACCCTCGGCCTTAATGACGTGGTCAAGGTATAAATAAACCTCGCCTAAACCAGTTCCCGTACCGTATGGGCGCACTGCGGAAAGAGCCAACTGACGGTCTCCGCCTCGCCCGACCCCTTCAAAGGGGGGTCGGATCTCGCACGCTCGGGTGGCGCGCTCGACCCCGTCTCCGCCTCGCCCGACCCCGGGGGCGGACGAATCGCCTACTACTCCGCGAGCTAGGAGGGCGACGGCGGTTGGGAAGTAAATGCCTGACACTCCACGACCGCTGACAGGTAGAGCCGCTCACCGACTCGGGCGAGTGGGCGTTAAATGCGCACGATGTGCACCGCCAACGGGATGGGCGTCGCTCCAACAGCCTCCTGTCAGAGACTCACCACCCTGTACAACAAGACGTCCCGGAGCGACGGCCACAACTACGGCGTCATCAAGCCGGCTCCTACAGTGGTGTTTTCTCCATACGGATGGAACTCCACCGGATGACAGCACAGGCCACTCCGACGAACAGGAACAGCACGACCAAACCAAAGGCAGCGCCCATCACAGCCCAACCTAACCAGTGTACGGCTGCTGTCAGCTCCACAGAACCGACCCTACTCGCATCGACCGTATAAGAGGGCCAGAGAAGCGACCAAGAGGAACAAGCTCTCGAGGCACCGAAACACAATCCACACTCACGAACACCCTTAGAGGCAGGAAGCACTCTCTCTCTCTCTTCCTCCTCCGTTTGTAACCCCCCTTCATTGTAATCTCAGTCGCAAATAACACGAGCAGCCACCAAAACTGGACGTAGGGTATTCAGCCCGAACCAGTATAAATCCTTGTGTCCATTTGCGAACCATCCGAGCCCAAAACGCGCTTCCCCTAAAATAATCACTCGTTGGAGATATCGAACACCGACAAATGTCCTTTAGGACAAATATTATTGATTCTCAGTGTCATGCAACTAATTTTGAAACCAATACGTCTGAATGTGCAGACTTTGATTTCTAAGTTTCTCTCTGCTGAGCTATGTATGTACTCGCCATTTATATATGTTACATCTTAGGTTCTTAAATTGTTGTAGTTGATTCTTGAACTAGAATTATTGTCCTATAATGACAATAGGCTCAAAACGTCAGAAAGAATGATGTTGCTAGAGTTTTGTGGCGGTAATAAAATAGATTGAATAATTTGTTAGCTTTTATATATACAAAATTATATAGAAACACTGGATATTGTTTTGTTGAATTATTAGCACCATAGAATAGTTCTGTTTTGCCTATTTGCTCCATCAACATCGCCAACTGAGTATGCTATTGCCCTCTCCCTATTTTAAACATTGACACCGCCATTTTGACTTTAATTTTAACGTCAACTTTAACCATTTATCTTATTCAAGAAATAATTAAAAAATGTAAAATTATAAGTTGCTTTCATATTCTTTTGATGATAAAATAAATTATACTAAAAATACATGATATTTATCATATTTTTTAATAAAATGAATGACCCACACTAAAAGTTAAACAACATCGATATTTGATACATGGAGGTAGTATAAAATTTAAGGGATAGTATATAGGTTGATCACTATACAAATATTGGGAAAATGGAGGACGGGAGCGACGGCCGACGTGGTTGACGAAATAAATTACTTGCATGATACAGGACACCAAGTATTCAAATCGATCGAAATATGGGTAAAATTATTTAGTGAACCTGGTCAGCCTCTAACTGTTATCTCGACTCATGTGTTTGCGTGGTGTCCTTGACTTGCTTTCAACAGTGTCGTCTTTGAGCACATAAAACCAGTAATGCAGCAGACTCCATTATCTGTAATTAGCACATATACTCATCAATCAAACGTGTACCTCAAGTAAGAAACGAAAAGGTAACCAAATGTTCAATTCACTTAACTACGTACAAGATTTATTTACTTTCTAAAAAATAAAGATTTACATTCATCTAATTATTAATTATAATAGCATATAAAGGATGCAGTGCCATTAGGTAAAGTATATAAATATATGGTACAAGGATGAAGTGCCGGTAAAGGATGGAAGGAAAACAATAATGATACACATATATAGATATGCTTGCATAAGCTGCAGATCTTATTTTAGCTGCATGCTGGTAAACTGTTATAGATATGCTTTCACAAGTTGAATTACACTAATCCACAAAGTGACTTTCTCTTTCTATTTTTTTCTTTTTTGGGAAACAAAAGTGCCTCTCTCGCCACCTACTCCCTCTAAGTTGGTAAAGGAACTCGTTTAGGACAAATTTTTAATAAAACATTAAAAATATAGATCATGAATAACTTTCAATTTATTAGGTTTAAAAAGATGAAAATCATATGAATAGATTTGTCTTTAAGAATACTTTCATAAAAGTATTCATATGCTATTTTTTAATTAATATTTTTATAAAAAATTAAAATTAAAGTTGTACTTTAAAGACGTGTTATTGTCCTAAACGAGTTTCTTTTCCAACCTGGAGAGAATACCTGTAACACATCATAAAGCTAGCAACAATTTCCCCCTACCCATCAGATTTCAACAGTTCCCGAGAAGAAGACTACTTGTGTAACAATGAACAAATTGCTGAAATACAAAATTTAGAGTCAAAATAGCCCAAAATTTTGTTCGAACATTAGATCAATTTTTTACCCTCAGAATAATTTCTATTTAAGAACAGATAAAGAGAGAGTATCCTTGGAGAAGTTACTACCAAACATAATCACCAATATGAGTTGACTGAGATTAAAAAAAATGCATATACAGTGCATATATATTAGAAACAAAAGAGCGTTTTTATTGACCTTCAAAACACATGGTTTTGATGCAGCAGGTGGTCTCGATCAATGTCATTTATTTTTCAGCTCGTTCTCGTACACCTTTGTATAGGTTTTTTTTTTTCTGGTGGTATACGCACATCCGTTTGAACGGTGGAAATGTCTGCACGTGTTGAACAGGACGTAATTCCCTGAAATATCCTCCGTACGTCATTGTCAATTGTCATGCACACTGGCTAGAGCTTTCGTTCCCAACCAGGTTAATTGTGTTTGCCTTCTCCAGTACTCTCTTCTTCCTTTTTTATCTGACGTTAGGATCACGTAATTTATACTGTATTTAATATAATTTAATTATTCTAAACGTCAAAATAAAAATAGATAGAGGAGTACTGTTTTAAAACACGCAAATCGTCCCACGTCAACAATGTGCAGGGTTGCGCTGCTGGTAGATCTAGAGGCACACAGTAACAGTCATGTCGTCGGTGGTGCATGGACATGGATTATTGATGGATGCAGACATCACAAACGCGGAGGACCATGCATTATTGACGCCAAGAGCAAGACAGGGGCCTGCCTAAATGGAAAAATTAATGATCATCTCAGCTCCACCACTCCACACGTAAGACTGCTCGTCCAAAACGTACTAGACCAGCTTAATTAATTAGCACTGTATACTAGGCAATTAAGATCTACCAACGTTGTCGTCCACTAGAGAGGTTTCATTCACGACCAGGTTAATTGTTGCCTTCTCCAGGACGATGGAGTTACTGCATCACTGTTTTCAAACACGCAAACCACGGGCGGTCCCACGTGAACAATGTGGCGTGGTAGACTGGTAGAGCTAGAGCCACACAGTAAACAGTGTGGTGGTACATGGATATGGATGGATGCAGACAACACAAATGCTGATGCCCGTACATTATTCACAACGGAGGCCTATAAATAGACCAACTGAGTGATGAACTGAGCTCCACCACTCCACACTTAATTAAAATCTACCAACATTCAGAGAGAAGGCAATTAACATCTACCTACAGTTATTCAGATAGACAATAATGGTGGTCACGGCGGCGCCGGCCGGCGTTGTGCGCATGAACACTAGCGGGCAGGGGGAGACGAGCTACGCCAACAACTCGAGCTTCCAGAGGGCCATCGCTTCCGTGACCAAGAAGGCGAGGCAGGACATGGCCGCGGAGCTGTACCGCGCGCGGGGCAGGCCGGCGTCCATGTCCATCGCCGACCTCGGCTGCGCCACGGGCCCCAACGCGCTGCTCATGGTCACGGACGCCGTCGAGGCGGTGCTCGCTGAATGCAGCCGCAACCGCAACGACGATGACGACGACGACGACGTCCCTACGCTCCACGTCTTCCTCAACGACCTCCCCACCAACGACTTCAACGCCGTCTTCCGCCTGCTGCCGACGTCGGAGCTCGCCGCCGGAGGACGACGCTGCCTCGTCTCCGCCTGGCCGGGCTCCTTCTACGCGCGGGTCTTCCCGGACGCCAGCCTCGACTACGTCGTCTCCTCCTCCAGCCTCCACTTCCTCTCCAAGCCGCCCGACCGCCTCGTCAACATGGGACGCGTCTACGTCTCGTCGGATTCGGACCACAGCTCGGCGGCGGTGCTGCGCGCGTACGCCGCGCAGTTCCACAGCGACTTCTCCGCCTTCCTCCGGTGCCGCTCGCCGGAGATGCGGCCCGGCGGCCTGGTCCTCGTCACCTTCGTCGCCAGGAGGACGGCCTGCCCCACCGCCCACGACTGCTACCTCTGGGACCTCCTCGCCGACGCGCTCATGGACATGGCCTCCGCCGGCCTCGTCGACGAGGAGCAGGTCCACGCATTCAACGCGCCCTACTACGGACCCAGCCCCGACGACCTCCTCACGGCCATCCGAAACGAAGGCTCCTTCGCCGTCAGGACCATGCAGCTTTTCGAGACCACACGCCGGCACCTCGTCGTCGTCCGAGAGGGCAATAAGGAGGAGGAGGAGATGCCCTGGTGGCTGGCTGTCGAGACGGCGAGCACCGTCAGGGCGGTCGTCGAGCCCATGATGCGAACGCACTTCGACTTCGGCCGGGACACCATGGACGAGCTCTTCTTCAGGTACCGCCTCCTGCTCGAGGCGTACTACCGCGCCAAAGACACGCAGAACAAGGACGACGTCACCAACGTATTCCTAGTCTTGGAGAAGAAATAACGACACAATTGACGCATCAGAATTAACTGTCAACGCCGGCCGGCTTCCTCTGTGTTAGTATACTATAGTGTAACATGTAATCCGTCCAGTTAGACTTCGCTTGATCGATCTACAACGCTTGATTCAATTTTTTTTTTCTTCATTAGTACTCCACTAACGAGTAACGACAGGTGACTTTGAAAGGACTCGTATGCCATTGACGATGATGCAAGGACGCTCACTAACACAGAGGAAGCCGGCCGGCCTTGAGAGTTGAGACAGAAGAGGACACAGAGAAGAAAGGAGCTGGGGGCAAAGCGTCACCCCTGATTAGAGGATAAGGCGTCAGCCCTCACGGCCTCACCAGTCAGCACTGATGAGACTATGAAAGGCCTGGAGCCACCGTCATTTTTTTTTTAACGCTCAGCATGTCTGATACAGCTACGTACGGACTAGAGTGACTGTGACTGCCAGCGAGACTGGGGTCTGAGAGAGTAGAGAATTAATGGGGAAAAGCAAAGAATAATAAAATCAGATCCCAGCACGCATATGTTATTATAGATGTGTTCCGCGTTGAGCTTTTCTAAAATTTAGCACACATCTTAAAGCAACCATTAACCTAATTAATCTAGCCGAGCCTGTTTGAGCCATTAGGACGAGCCGGGCCTTAAGCTTCAGCCCGTCCGCCTTCCCCGATGCGGCCGAGTCGGTCTGCTCATTCATTCTACGCTCCTCCTTCCTCCCTCCGATGGCGGCGACAGCCGCGGCGTCGAGCGCGCGACAGGCAGCGCCGGCAGCGTAGAGCGCCTGACGGGCTGCGGGCAGCGGTGGCGACGGCAGCAGTGAGGAGATCTGGCCCCTCCTCGATCCCGCTCGTCCCCCAGCCCCACGTGGTTGGCTTGAAAGGCAAGATTCAAAGGCCTCTCCCGTTGAGGTTGCGCTTTGTTCTGTTGCACGCACCTCAGACGCTCACACCTCAACCTCTCAGGTTCACAAACTTGATGTGCCATAGCTGCTGCCTGTAAGGTGATCGATGGAATGTCCAAGCTGAAGAATCTCATGTCTTGATTAGCCATGGCCTCCTGCGATCACTGCTCAATGGAGTCAAATGCCTCTATGCAGGATGGGAGCAGCGAGGGGACCATGGAGATTATTGCTAGCTAGACCAACTGGGTTCAAGAGAATTGTTCTAGATCCTCTTATGGAGAATTATCAACCTTTGTAGCTGGGCCAGTTTTTGTACAGCCGCCTGTCGGTAGATATTCAGCCTTTTTTTCAGTTAATCAAGGTTGTAATGTTATTCAGTTTTAATCAAGGTTATGATGGTCGACTGCCAGCCTGAAATCATTATTACTGGTTGGGAACCAAGGAGTGAATCTTCATTGAAACTGTTGTTCATTTGAAAAAAAAAAAAAAGAAAGAGCAACCAGAATCAAATAGTGAATCTTCATTGCTGTAATATTTATTGTAGTCTTCTATACAGTTCAAGTTTCCACCAATTGCGGGAAAGAATACAAACTTTTGTAGACTTGAACCTGGTAATAACTGCACAAAATATTCATATGTGTTTCAAGTACAAAGACACAAAAAATAAAATAAAAAATCATAGATTTGAATACACCAACTTATCTGTTTTCTCTACTTGGCAGAATACAGTCTTTGTCGTACACATATTATGTCTGATTACAGTACAAAGATTTGATGAATAACAAGTTCCTGTATGGAAATACAAAATGCACTACTGATCTGTGTTCAGAACCTTGACTGAATTAAACGTGCCTCACTTCGTCCTTATGGAAAATGCAGTACTGTTCATCATCAACAAACAGATCCGAAAGCTTTTGTTCATACAGGGCAGTCGGCTGCCAGCCAGCTTGTTACATTAGGACCACCAATGACTATTTCTCCCCGAGGCATGGGTGAATCAGTTGTTAAGTATCCACCTTCAAGCTAGTCAATCAACTGAAAATACAGTTGCAAGTATATCAGGAAAATGTGTGAGGTCAGAGAAATGATCACATAGCCAACAAATGAAAGCGCGACTGAAAACACCATACTGCTTAGGTTATCAGTTTTCAGTGAGACAGAGTAAGAAGAAAATTAGTGCTAATGCAACCGTGTCTTGCCAAAGGCGTAGTCGCAAAAGCCAGGGACGGAAGCGCCGGCGAAGCGGAACAAGGACGTCCTGCCGCAACAAGTTGATAGCACGCCGAGCGCGTGCCGCCGCCCAATGAAGGGGACTGACGCCGGGTCTCGCCGCCAACCGCGCCGTCCCACGCGGGTGGATGAGCGGCTGAGCGCGCGCCGCCTTGCCATAACGGGCGCCCTTCCGATCTCACCACCCGCCTGGGATTGGAGGGGAGGGGGGAGCGGCGAGAGGAAGAAGAGGGAGCTCGCGGTCGCCGCGGATGGGCACCTAGCCGCCGCCCCGTTCTTTGCCCTAGTTTTTTCCGAGTTCAATGTTTCTTGGATCTTGCCATCTGGGAAGAGGGAAAGAATCGGCGAGACACGGGAGGGAAGAGAACTCGGGGACTCAGGCGTCAGGCCGCATCAGGAAAGGCAGGCGGGCAAACTTACGACTCGGCTCGTCCTTATGGCTCAAACAGGGCTCGGCTCGTCACAAGTTTTAACAATAGCATTCAAAATCGTGCAGATTTAGTTAGAGATCATGTACCTCATAGAAAACTGTATGGCTCCTTTTATGATATTTCTAAAGGGTGCAAGTAGATCAAATAACAAAAATTATTTGTAATATATGGATGCCCGAAATTTACAACGTCATATACTGGTTGTTGTTGGCCTGGAGTCATGTAATGGGGTCCATCTGTTGATACTATAGAAGCATAAAAAAATGCTAAGACGAGTTTCTTCTTTGGCTAACACAAGAGCTTCTTATATCATAACGGCGCAGGATTATAGTCTTTGGCTGCCACTTCTACAAAACCAATTCGGAAAGTGGTCGGACCATATACATGCTCAGCTCAGCTGTTGATGGTTTTTTAGCACAACAACGAGCTACAGTGTCACACTAATCTCGTAACAAAGTTAACTGAAAAGGAATTAAAAAGACTTGTCTAGCTCTTGAATTAAAAGACGTGTTTTGTTGTTGTTTATTCGTTGGATACGTTTCGTATTGTTTCTGGGGCTCAATAATATCATTTAAACCCCTAAAATATTTCAAAATAAGCTTTTGACGATGGAACGATAGAAAAATCGTACCTATTTTTAGTTATATTTATATTGTCATATTTTACATGTGTTTTCAACTTTATTTATATGTTAGGAGGAAGTCCACTTTGCTCTCTCTTACTATGCTCAGAGTCTGAATAACCCCCACATGTTGTTATCCCGATTCATTTTGTACCTTTCATCGGTTTACTAATCCCCTTTGCTCATGTAGACCATATTTGAGGCAGAATTTTCCTTAAAGCTCACGCATCACATATGATTGATGATGTGTGCAGGAAGGTGATGGATTCGGTGCCCGTTATCGATCACATACGTCGGTTGAGGTAGCAATCTCATCATAATCCAGTATACAAAAATCAATTGTTCATATTGTTTTCTTATCTTACAATGAGCTTGGTCTTCCAAAAAACTGCTATATTTAATTAATTTCTTAAAGGAATATATTTCGTCATTGTTTTTTTTGCACAAAAAGACATGAAACCTGCAGCTACCTTGGCAGAAAATCCGAAATGGTCATTAGGTTTCCTGAAGATGGTGCTGCTGATGGCGGTTGTCCATCTCGGACAAGCGCAGCGCTGGAGCTCTCACTAGAACTAGCGCCGGCGGCGTCCACGTCCACGGATCCTCTTCCCCCAGCGGGGCCAAAGGAGAAGGCTGGCCTCGAGGGCTCCCGCCGCCGGCCTTCATCGGACGTGGAGTTCGACCTGCCGAGCAGGAGGACCACCTCGGAGGCATCGGGCCTGTCCGCCGGGTTCTCCTGCACACAAAGCAGCCCGACCTCCAAGCAGTTCAGGACCTCGCTCTCGGGGTATTGCTGCCCTTGCAGCAACGCGTCCACCACATCTGCCGCCGACCCTGAACTCCACTTGTTCCACGCCTGCACATATATGTACACGTCCCATATTATTTTACCGGTAGCTCGTTAGTCGTGTCCATATTATTATGTACAAAATTTAAATTAAACTAGCACGTAAAGAGGCACAACCCAAGATGGAAATCGAGCACATACGTAGCTGAGCAGAGACGTGGAGTCGAGGCACTCGTAGGTGCTGTTGCTCTTCCTTCCTGTGACCATCTCCAGAACGATGACACCGAAGCTGAACATATCGGACTTGGTCGAGACATGCCCACAATAGGCGTACTCCGGTGACATGTATCCGCTGCATCAATATTGGTATAGCCGAAATGAGTCAGTAACTAGCATCAAGCATGCAGCTTGCTAAGTAAACTACAGAGCATCTTTTTTTTTTTTACAAGCAGAGCACCTTTTTTGTTTCAGTGGAACTCCATAGTAATTAAATTTCTGGTGTTTACAACATTTATCAGTTTCCTTCTTACAGAATTAGTTTACATGTTCTTCTTTTACTTGTTGTTAGTGACATTTTACACTCACTCTGATGGTGATGGGAATTTGCAGGTGATTATTTATTTTTAAACTGGGAGTATATTGCCGCAACTCACAGGGTTCCAGCAGGCCGTCGAGTTACATCTCGTGACTGGTCTCCGCCGAATGCCCTGGCAAGGCCAAAGTCTGAGATTTTGGGGTTCATATCTGCATCAAGTAACACATTGCTCGGCTTCAGATCCCTGTGGATGACCTTGAGCCGTGACTCCTCGTGGAGGTAACGGAGGCCTCGTGCAATCCCGCAGATGATCATGAACCTTTTGCCCCAATCCAGCTGTTGCCGTTTCACTGGATCTGTATATATACAAAAGTTGTTTTATGAGATTAATTATCTCGTGAATAAGATAGACTTGCAGGAACAACTTGAAGTGTTTTGTGTACAGACTTATAACAATTAAGGAGAGAGTAGGATTTTACCAAAAAGGAAAGTGTCCAAGCTGCTGTTGGGCATGTACTCATAGACAAGCAGCTTCTCTTGTTGCAGGCATACTCCCACAAGAGGTGCGAGGTTCTTGTGCTTGAGCTTAGCTGCTAGCACCAGTTCATTTTTCAGCTCGTGGAATCCCTGTGAGGAGTGCTTCGAGAGCTTCTTCACTGCTATCTGTTCTCCGCCTTTTAACGTACCCTAAAAGAAGAAAGCGTAACTCACACTATCAGATTATTTAGTGCGTCGTCGTTATTAACAGTGGTCGATCTTATGGGCTGCACCTTTTAAATAAATATGTACCTTAAAGACTTCTCCAAAACCTCCCTCTCCAAGTTTGTTTTCCTCAGAGAAGTTGTCTGTTGCTGTTCTCAACAACTGTAGATTAATCGGCTCCAGCTGATCAACAAAACCGATGTCCTCTTCCTTGCTATAATCGTCTGTCCAAGTTAATATAAAAAATCAGGCATTGTAGGCTCACTAAACATGCTTGTCTAGAATCTAATTTTTCTTTTTTTTTCTTTTTTGACGAGAATCTAGTTTTTCTTCAATGAACAGGGAGGCCGGAGGGGCAAAAGCCCTTACTGAATTATATGTAATTGCACAATAAAGAAGGAAATAATGATGACACCAATACACTTGCCCTGAAGGTATAATCACCAACATTTGGAAGGTACTAATAAAAGAAAAATATGAACAAGTAGTATGTCGCTGTATGTGTGATGTGTATACCTGGTCGTGTTGTCTTGTGCCTCGCCTTCCTCTTGTACAGGAAAACTAGGACAACGATGCCGACAACTAAAAACAGAGTACCCACTGGAAGTGCTACTGCAAGAATTCCGCCGGGTCCCTTTTTGCCTCGATCTGAGACATAATAGAAAGTGAATAACTAACTCATGTCATGAACCACAATGTATTATATTTGACCAACAAACGGAACCTCCACATTTTCTGCTCAGAAATTCCGATATATCGGAGAACAAAATAATACAGAAAAATTACACACAACCACTATGGAAAATTGAGTTAAAAATGCCCCTATGCTTATTCTAACATTACCCATCATTCCATTATAAGAAAGAACTGAAATACATACATATATAAATATATGAGTTACCAACTACTCCTCCGATCCCTCTGTTTTTTACTTCTTACAATTTTTTTTTTAAAAAAAGGAGTCTTAGTTTGTATTGGAATGGACTATAGAGGTGTGTGTACTAGATCAAGTGTCATCTGACCCAGACTATGTGGGCCTTGGTACGAATGGCCAAATCACAATTTCTTTTGTATGATATATGACTAGTCGACCTCGTTATTTATTAGAACCATCCGTAGAGGATAAGCAATTTTCTTTTATTGACTTTGGTTGGTTGACAATTGAATCATCCAAATGTTAAACAAAAAGGGACAAGGGAAACTAGCACTAATAACTATGTATAAGAACTAAGGATACATATATAGTAGTAATATAAAGGTGTGTGTACCTAGTGTTAGCCGATTGAGATCAATTTTGTTGTTGATTATTATATTCTTACTTATTCCTTCTTCGGTACTTAAATTGCTATCACAATTGTCTTTTAGTGTCATGTCAACTTTGACCATTTGTTTATAAGAAAAATATGATAAATATCATATATTTTATTATATACAGTTTCCTTATTAATAAAGTTATTTGGGCCACCACTTATAAATAAATCTTTCAATTACTTTTTAAATAAAACAAATGGTCAAACTTGATGTTAGAAATCAACGGGAATAGTTAGTTTGTTCATAGGCAAAATAGAAAGATGATCATGAGAGAGAGAGAGAGAAGTAATGCAACCACTAGTGATCCAGGAGCCAAGGTGAGTGGATCTGCAGGGTCCTATATATGTTTTTCTTTTGACTAAAGTCAGCAGGAAGATCCCTACCTATTTTAAAAAATTTAAAAGTTTATGTATAGTGTACAAGGCTGGAGGCTAAAAATAGACCCTAAGAAACTAAGAAAGCAGGGTCTATTATACGGGCATGTTTGTTTGAGCTTTTGGTGATTTATATATGTTGATTGGCTTTTGGAAGATCCAGTGTCAGATCATTTCCAAACTTGAGATCAAAACTATAAGAGGATCTGGATCTTCCTAACCGACAAACATGCCCTATAACACTCAAAGATACCACCGCATCCAGGTAATAATACTACGTAGAGTCAGACGGAGAAATGAAAGCGCTCACCCGGGCTTTCTCCAGTAAGCGTCGTGGGCACGAAGCTTGTCGGCGGAGCTGGAGCTGGAGCCGGAGGCAGCAGCGGCGGTTGGTTTGCGTCGAGCGCGAGGTCGTAGTAGGTGTAGACCTCCATGCGCAGGTAGCAGTTGTAGCCGACGACCACCCCTCCCTGGTTCCCGTAGCAGCACTGGGGTAACTTGGGCACCGAGTCCTGCAGGCACTTGCCGCACTCCGCCGCCGTGCGGTCCCTCATGCACTGCACCAGCCCGTAGATGGTGCCGTTGGGGGCGTCGGGGTCGAACACCGCGTGCCCCGTCGCGAAGAACATCGCCGGCACCGATGATGACGACAACTCGTTGGAGGCGGCGGCGGCGCGCGCGGAGAGGCTCCTCATGAGCGCGTAGTAGGTCCTCTCGAAGGCGGCCTTGTCGGCGACGAAGTTGACGTTCCGGAGCTCCTCCCGGTAGCTCTCCTCGTACGCGGTGGACGCGTTGGTGTCCGCGTAGACCAGGAAGCAGTGCTCGTACCAGATGGCGGCGCGCCGCCGGGCGGCGCCGCTGCAGTTGGCGGTGAGCACCTGCCCGGCGGCCTGGAGGCAGGTCCGGCAATCGTCCGCGCTCACGTCGCCGCGGCAGAGGGCGCGGACGAAGGCGCGGTCGCTTCCGTTGCTGCTTCGCGAGAGGGAGGCGAAGCCGCCTGCGGCGGCCGCGGAGGACGGGACGGCGTCCAGGAGCCGGACGACGTTGTTCCGGAACCTGCTGATGTCGTCGTTGTTCGACGCCGCAGGAGCTGGCGAAGGTGCCGGGGAGGAAGGGCAGTCAATCCATGGCGGGATTACGATCTGTCCCTGTCCGAAGGTGAGGCTTGCCGCCAGCGAAAGGAGGACGAAGAGGCGCAGCATCAGGCGGCAGCACGATAACGTCGTAGATGGCGGCATGGGGACGGTGCTCTGCTCTGCTCGTTCCAGAGAGCTACGTACTAGCTTGCTTCGAACCGTGGACGCTTCATATCTATGCCTAGTTTCCCATGTGTAAATGTCGGGTGAGAAGAAGATGCAGAAGAACGATCGACCACTGCCCGACGGTGGTGTGGTGCCAAAAGCGCTGCCCCGTCCGTGGACTCGGCTCGACGTACGACTTGACTTTCCATGGACATCCGACCCACTCCACGTGATTATTATTTAGTAGTGTCAAGTGCTACTAGTACTAGCAAGTTGACAGCTCGCTCCGAAAGCTGGAAGCGCAGCAGCGCGCCATCACCTCCTGGACCCCGGCCGCGCATTCCATGCCACCGCCGGCGTCGGTTTGTCCAGACCCATCGCTGTCAGTTATGGTCTGTACTATAGCCTTTACTAAGTTTTTTTTAAGACAACTATAACCTTTATTACTTTAACTGATCAGCCTAAACAGCGCTGTTTAGTCTGTTTAACAGGGAGTAAAACAGCCGAATCAATCGAAACAGCGCTATTCGACCATAACCTATGACTCCGGAGAGGGCACTGTACCTTTGGGACGGTATCCTCTTCACCGTTCTCTCTCGAGTGTAAGTATTGGTTCATCTTCTTCCACCAATCCCACGTGTGTACAAATCACACATAGCAAATCCAGTGTGTTGAGCATCTGGTGGACCTTAATTTGCCCGGTTTCCCCGAAGGCCCCTTCCAGCCAAAGCATGGTGTGCGGGCACCATCCTCGACTTCGGTGTGCGTGCGATGACCGTGCAGTGTATACTTGCTTTGGCTCGGTCCAAGCACCAGCAATAATTAGGCAACTAGGCCGTGGCTCTGTTTGAATGCTTTAAGTTTTTAGAAACTGCTTGAATTCTAAAAATAGACTAGATGGGTTTGTTTGGATATCCAATTTATTCCTATAGCTTGATAGTAAACAATGGTAGCGAAGGAACGAGTGGCGCAGTGGTAAGTTTCACTGGCTGCGTTGCTCCTACCCTGGGTGTCACACCCTACGATTTGTAGTTTCTCTTCCTCTTAATAAAAAATAATCTTAACTTTCTTATAGCTAAGATTGATCGTGAAAAAGTAAACAATGGTAAAAAGGGAGGGTGAACTAGCTTCTTGGCTTCTTAAAAACTAGAAACTATTTTTTAGAAACTACAAAACTGACCTGTTTGGAAGCATCTCAATTTTTTTTAAAAACAGTTTCTTAAAAGCTCAGTGCATTCAAACAGGGGCCTCCGTCACCTTCAAGCCATATGCATGATACAGAGTTGAAAGGAAAGAGAGGAGGGACCTGTGTGGCCGCGGCGCTGATATAAAACACGTTTTGCATTATTTTCGTAAGAGGGGTATGAAAATCGCCAAGAGAAAACTAACAGTTCTCGACATAGTATCCTCCAACCACTATTTTCTTGAGTGTCAATCTCAAACTGTTAGGAAAAATCATATTTGTTTGGCGGTTGACTTTAGAGGAATGCAGAAACCGCCAAGGAAATTAAACTAATTAACTGTACCCTCGAACTGCTGTTCTTGATTGTCAATCCCAAACCGTTAGGAAAAATTAATATTTGTTTGGAGTAGACCTGTTGTTTTTCAATTGTCTGACGGTTCGCCGACATGGACAATTTCTTTGGTAGCCTCAACCTCAATGCATGTTTCCTTTACATGGTTTGTGACCGTTGAAAAGTCATCTGCTTCTAGTGGCGGTAGTGTCACAAACTTTGATCACAGACATGACGTCATTGACTCACAATTATGCATGTTACTGGCTTTTCTTCAATAAATCCTTGATAGGACAGTTCTCTTTTGAGGTTTATGCTTTACGTATACTATTCTGTTTTTTTTATTATTGACACGTTTAATTTTTTACATTATTTTTGACTGCTCGTCTTATTTAAAAAATTATTTCAAACGCGTAAAATTTTTAGTTGTGATTAAATACATGTAATTATAAATAATTTATAATAAAATATATAATATTTATTATTATTTTGAATAAAATAAATGATCAAAATTAATACTTAATATCTAAAGTATCAATAATAAAAAAACGAAGAGAGTACTGACTACTTCTCCCGGCCCGAGCTACCTTGCCGCTGCTGGCGGTGTCATCGCTTAAGAAAGCAGGAAGGTGCTGTGCTGGGAGGCAGGGGAGCAATCGATGATCAGCAGCCCAAAGGTGAGGCGGCGCCGGCTTGCCATCGCGAGGAGGGACGAAGAGAAGCACATTGATCGCTGACGGCGCCATCTCTGGCTTCTGTGGCTGCGTAATTTACCAGCTGGTAGTGGTTCTCGTACAGTAGAGCCATCACCGTCTCTGTTTCTGGACCACGCAGCGCCTACTGTCCATGGCACTACTGCCCTTGTAGGGCATTCAGATTCAGACCCGTCTCTCTCTCTACGGCCTTACTTAGCGACATGACATGGTATGTCTAGTAGAGTCCGAAAAATGATTTATATTATAGTACGAATAAAGCAAGTGTAGAAAGCTTAACGAATAAAGCAAGGCCTCTGCTTTCATAAGCCTATAGATGCGCACCAGCGCACGAGGAACCATACATTGCCCCCCAAACGATGGATTTACAAAATGCCAATAGCGCACAGTAGTACGAATAATCATGAGTAGATCCATAAAAGAGTTCATCACCACCTGCACCGATCACCCCCCTCATAAATTTAAATCGTTTTGATTCATCACCTCTACATCTTTTTACACTTGGTTAACGAGAAAGGAGACAGATCGAGCTGCCTCCATGTGGCATAAACGAGCCATTGCAACAAATCACAAAGTTGACCGTTACTCTAATCTCAGGTTTAATACGTGTTGGTGAGAGAGACTGAGAGGTACTCCACTACGTATTGATCTCGAAGCATGCATTGCACGATCGAAGTCCTCACAGTTGTGCTCCTTCGCATTCATGTATGTACTCTATTAGAGTATTTTGCCTGAGCTTGTGAATAGCTCCTCTGAAAAATACAATGAACTTTTTCTCTGTACAGCAGAGTCCGGGGGCTTTGCTTCGCCGTGTAACAATGTAAGCCTTGTCAGGTAGAGGAGATGAGAAATGGTACTGCAATAACATAAAATTTGATTGTTAGAATGGATAAACCAATTGAGATTTCCGAAATGCAGAGTAACCAGGCATGTTTACAGTCGTACTTCAATAGCAATGTACCTACCACTGCTAGTAGGATAGGAACACATTATCTATCGATATATGCAACCAGCATGCACGCAACATGATTCATATGTCACCATCCCATGGCTAACACCTTTTATGCCTACCTTAACTGACAGGAAAAATGGAGAACTAAACAAAGCTACAGAAACTTGGATGTACAAGCAGATAATAAAACAGATCCATGGTATGTGGTTACAACAGGACATCATAGATACTTCTATACACAGGATATATGACCGATTATTTTCAAAACATCAGATATCATTTTCTTTTTCTTATCCTATATGGCTATATGCAGACACATTAGCAATTTTTCAGAATAAATAAGAGACAAGTTTGGCACTAACCAATAAGAAAGATGCTCAACATCAGCAAGAGAGTAATCTGAATAGAACGACCAAACTGAATGGTTTGCCGTTGGCTATGTACATGCAGCCCACTCGTCCTTCCAGAAGTCCTTGAACTATCATTCCAGCTGCTCAAGTAACTTCTGCTTCTATCAGTTAATCCATTGAATTTCTGTAGAAACATAATGAATATGTTGTTAAAACTACTAGCCAAATGGTAGTAACCGTTTCTTGAGCAAGTTCATACAAAGAAATATTAGGACATGATTTGAGTTTGCATAGAGATGTCAAAAACAGAACATCTATAGATTCTACCATGTAGGTGAGAAATTAAACATGTTTTCCATGCACAAGTGGAAAAAAAATGTCCATAGTTAAGTCTTCTGAAACAAAATCATTAAATAAACCTCATAGGGAGAATTAATATGACGACTGCAGATATACAACAGTTCCTAATGCAAAGGCAGAAGTTTGCATGCAGCAACTGCTTAAGTTTATAGGTGGTCATCGCCCACTTAGAACCGAGCACCTTTTTTTTTTTTCCTGTGCATCCGGTGTGCACATATTTTCTATCTAGAAACAAATCATGAATCTGCAATGTACATGTGTCATGTAATTAACCAATTTTGTATGTAGAACTGATAGACTCCAATTAACTAGACACCTCTTAGGTTTTGTTGAAGCTCTATCAATGGTCACATAGAAAATACTATTGGAAAGTCGTGAATCTGGTACAAATGACAGTTTGATGTATAAGTGGTGTTCAACAGAGGCACCAAATCTAAATTGGAAAATCTCAATCCTAAATTAAAACAGTAAAATGCAAAAATGTTTAGGCCCCTTTGTTTGCCCATGGATTGCACAATCTACAATCTAAAACAAAGGTTCAGATTGTAAAAGACTAAAAGCAATCCATTTCAACCCAGCTTTTTTCAGATTGTGCCAACAATATCTACATGATTGCCATTGTGGCCCAATGTAAGTGACAAAACCTGGGTTGTAAAATCTAGACAAACAAAGGGGCCTTTAGATTGCAGAATCCAGATTTTTATAATCCAGATTGTGCAATCTTCAACAATCCAGATTGCACAATTTGATGGGGCAAACAAAGCCCCCCACATGTCATAAAATCAATCTGTTGTAGCTCGTGGAATAAGTAGTGTACTTAACTTCCTGAATTGTTTTTTTTCCCCCTAAAAAACGAAGGAGAATTGCATTACATTATAGTAAGATGAAAGAGGGATAAGAATCCCGTTACAACATGTCACACACACACTTCACTAAAGAATACATTTAGCAGCGGTTTAAAAATAACAAGACGACCAAACACTAACTCTAATCCCCTGGAAGGGGTGCTAGCAGGTAGGTAACGTCATGAATTATTGCGGTCTGTAACATAGAACCCCTGAACTATTCAATACCATGTAAATAATCCCCAGAAGCAGGGAACACTGGGTAATGACATGGCACTCACAGTGCAAAGAAATATACATATTAAAGTTCAAAACCAAAATTTTAAGCATCTATGATTTAATAAATACTTTCTCTTTGACTTTCAAAATCAAAATCGGAGCAGAAGATTTATCTTTTGCTGAAAATCTAATAATTCGGCCGTTCAACTAAGCTATCCAGAATCTGTAAAAAACAAAGACATAATTTGCATAGACAAGGAATTTCTTTGATTCTTTGTGATATGTATATTTCAAACATGACACATTGTTTAAAGTCTATTGTGAGAATCTGTGCCACCTGATAAGCCACACAATTGTCATGGTGGCAAAACATCTCCAAAACCGGCCCCTAAGTTATTTAGATCAGGGGGTGTTCCATACTTCAGCAGGTTATCTAGACCAACATCAGGACTTCATGGGGTTAAGTCGACCTTATTCCTAACTGGTAAACAAAAAACTCTCCTAGGATCGTTTGGAAAAGCATGCCTATGATAAAATGAAAATATAATTATTCAATAGAAAACTAGGTATTCCATCTCCTACGACTATTTGCAGTATTATGCACATGATGGAACAGAAGTTTTGTCAGCCCTCATATGTTGGGGCTGTCATCTAGGTCAACAGATTCCGTCAACATTTTAAATTATCCAACACAGATCTGTAACGGTTAAAAAGCATCAGGGCTGATGTAGCATTGCAGGTCCATAGTGGATCAAAACCATCCTGGTGCAGTGGTGCTGATGCCACATGAGCAGCCAAAGCCCTACAAACCATTATGGATTGTGATGGATAACTTTAAAAGGTTGAAGGATCTAGCTATAGTTATAAAGTTCGTGCACCTAATAACACACCCAGACTAGTTTAAAGGATATCAGTACATTTTGTTCTTATTACTGTAAACTATAATCAAGGAAGCAGTTATACCTGTGCTAAAAGGTATATAATCCTGAAGTTGAGGTGATATGAGATATCATATGTTGATGGACGATGTTCATCACTCTTTGGTTTCCACAAGCTGTTCCAAGACCATCTCACTCTTGTTAAAGACTCTATGTTTTTCCGGGTGCCGAATATAGTAGTTGTTTGAATTGAGGTGTCCACCCTGTTTGGGGACGTTTTTCTATCACTATCCATCTCATCATTAACATCAACGTTCCAATGATCATCACTCGGACTGAAATTTGTCCTGTGGCCATGTAACTGCTCAGACAGATCACAAACTTCACTCTTAATAGTAGAAATTTCTCTGGGTGGTACTTCGTGTATATCTTTAATGACCATAGTCACATCCCTGTGATCACTCGTGCGAATTTGTACGTTCTTTTGTCTTGATGGAATATGGGGACCGTTTGTGCTTATCACTTCTGAATAAAACTGTGCAGGTGCTGAAAGGAAAGTAACTAGATCATCCCGCTCCTCATCATTTAACTTCACCCAGTTGAGCCCTTGACTGCCACTGTCAACTAAAGAACCGCTTAAATCTTTCTCTACACGAGAAATCTGATCCTCTATTGCTACAACAAACTGCTGACGTCTGGCTAATGTTCCCTCTTCCCGAGAATACTTATCATTGCTCGAACCTACAGCTCTCTGAAACTGCTCCAACTGCAAAGCAAGCACAGGCAATCATTAGCAAGGCAACTTAAAACCTTCGACAGACAGAATGATACCTACTAACGTACATGTCAGCTACAAAAGAAGTTCAGATAAAAACATGCCTGCCATTTTGCTGTCCCCAGAGCTGTCTGGAGCTCTCTTTGCAAATCAATTAACTCCTCTGAGCCAGAGCCGTTAGTACGCTCACGCATCCATGTTCTATAAATAGATTCCATCCTGGAAGAAGAGAAACAAATTAAGAACATTGCATCCAAATCAAAATCATATGCTCACTGTAGATTTTCATATTAAAAAGATCTTACAATTAATTGTCCAAATCCAACAAGAGCTAGAAGGCAAAATACAGACAAAATTAGTGCACGTAGAACAAGACAATACTAACAGCAAAGTTCCTGATTCAGAGTGCAAGTACAGATTCCGAGCAGAGCACCATCCAAAACAAATAAAGATAAAAAATCACAATCTTGTTTTAACACCAACAATGCCTAACAATTCACTAACGCATAAAAAAATAAATCAAAATTAAGTTATTAGAAAAAGCAGTGAAACTACACCGACAGCGAGGCACAAAAATCAGCACAGGGCATATAACTAATCCTCAAATTAAACATCAAAGAGCATCTAAATATCAGATAATAGAACAGCGCAAATCAAATCTAATCCGTCAATTCATAGGACGGGTGAAAAACAGTTGTCCAAAAGCATAAAATCTTCCCTCAAGAAAAAAAAAACCATAAAAATCGAATCTTTATAATCCCTAGCCCATCAAATCGAACCCAAGATGAAACTTACAGGTCTGCGGACTCCTGCACCTCCTCCGCCGCCTGGAAGAAGCCATCCTTCTGCCATTGCTCTAATCCCCCAGGCGCTGCCATGTCTGCCGGGCGCCCACCACAGGTCAGATCAAATCAAAAGCCTACTCCCGGCTCCCAGACGCCAAGAACAGCGGCGACTCCAAAGTCCAGCCGCCTGGCCCAATTGCGCAGGCACGCCAATCACCGAGATCTCGCCGAGCGGGGGCCGACCACAAAGCTGTGCACGCCAAGAAAAAGGCTGCGGGGCGATTGCTTCCGCGCCTTCTTGGGCGGGCTCCCGCGAGCGTTGCGTCGCGGCGAGGAAGAAGGAGACGTAGGCTGGTGGGCGATGGCGGGGGCGTGGGGAGGGGCTCGAGAAGGAAGAGGGAGAACTGAAGTGGATCCGATTCCTCGGCAGTCGACTGCTCCAGCAGTCGCGCGCGTGGACCGTCCATCCGTGGATGTGCTAGTTTCTTTTACTTCGACGCTACAGGCTAAGAACGTTACAATGAAACATGTTGATTATAAATTTAACTAACTTCTAAGCTTCTAAAATTGTGTCATTTTTTCTGATAAGATTCTGAGCCTAGAAATAACCATTTGCGTTAAGAAAGTTTCAAAAGATTGACGTGATTTGAATAAAATTTTTTACATATGACCTGTTTGTAATATTGTTTGAATTTTGTTAATATGACTAACAGATTACCCGCGGTTGACAACGTATCCAGAAGATATATCATCCCTACTCTGAAATACCGCGACGTCTGGTAAACATGAATGCGAGAGACATGGACGATGCATCGAGCCAACTATTATCGTCAAAACAATGCAGTGTGAACCAAGATAACCAGTCTTTTAACATTATTTGGATTTTGGTGCACGTAGACTATTACTATATTTTTGTCGCCGGGTATAGAGATGTGAAAAGTTTTGTTTGGGGCCAAGTTCTATACAAATTTTTAAAAATTGCTTTACAAGATATAAATTTAAGTCAAATTAGAATTACAGATAGTCATTTGAAGGGTGTAATAAATTTTAATAAATTATTACAAGGACTAATAATATTTATCATATTTTAGGACAAATTTTGATGATTAATAAATTTTTAGAAAAAAAATATTACTTCATTTCTTAGCCTGTAGCAGTATACGTATACACAGCCTGTTGAGTCGTGTGAGCCCAAAGCAAACTACTAGCGCCAGCCTAACAGGTACCCGCTGCTACAGAGCCGTAGGATGGGCTGCCAGCGATGGACGGTCCACGGCGCTACTGCTCCAGCAGTCGACTGCCGAGGAGTCCGATCCGAAGTGAACTACTCCCCAGCTACCTTCAGGCTTCAGCCTTTCTTCTCCGACCGACCTGGACTTCCGGTTCTGGTGGCGTCAGGACCCTTATTGTTTTTTTCTTTCTTTTTTTCTCAGAGGGAGTATTTTGAGTTCATTTTTACACTAGAAAAGTTGTCCTAATGAAATCAATAAAAAACCAAAAGGGTTATACTTCGTATATTTTGAAAACTGTGGTAAGAAGAATTTAAACCGGTTCCCTCAAATAATTTATCCTCTCTTACTTGGTTTTAACTTGGGAGCTATGGTTCTTGAAACACACAAAGAAACAAAATAGAGTATTCGGTATTTGCTTTGCATGATAGGCCCTTGGATGCTGATGCGCCAGCCACCCAACACACATACCGCTGCTGCTCTGATGTACGACTAGTACTACACACAGCTTGATTAATAGTACTACCACAATACAATACGTATAAAATACTGCATCTGTCAGAGAATATGGTGATCTGACACTGTCTAATCAATAGAGCAAAAAACAAAACCAAGAGATTACTGTATCTTTGAACCATTAAGGAGGACCAATCAGTTTTCAATTATGTTGTACTTGAGGGCACCAACCAAATTAGACACATGTGAGTTGAGAGTTCTCCTGACGAATTAGTGCCACTTCATTTTTACATGAAAACAAACGCAGCTGCTGGATAAGTTTTTTTTCCCCTTTATTGAACATAGTTGAGTAAAAATTTGGTTCTTTGTAGAGCAAAAACATACAGATATACTAGTTGGGATGTACCTTTTCATATGGTGCTGGATGACAAAGACAGCAACCGCCACTATTCGAGGACAAGGCAATGTATCTTTCTTACCTCCATTTAAGAGAGCTGTTTGATTACTTTATTAAAGGTTCTATATATACGCTTCCAGTTGAAAATATGATAAGCGAAACGAAATCTGGATCACTAAAATTGCTTGTCCGAATCATGTCCCATCAGATTATTATCGATTGTAAAGGAATTGAGATAAAGATCGATCCCCAGAAAGGTAATAATTAACATAAGCATATCATCACCAAGAACAATTTACTTTGCATCCAGAGAAAAACGCCTGGAGTCGTACTGCCTAGTGCCTGGTACATGAAAAATGTTTATCATGCATGTGATTCTCTCCGCTGCTTGGAGATTTCAGCATGTGGACCACATGAAGTAAACTATACCAGCAGACAATCCAGATCCCGGACAAAACGCCGTTCTCTGCTGGTAAACAAGTCGCCGAGCCTCAGCCGTGTATTGGTCGGCTAACATCACCCTGGCCCATCTTCTTTATAAATCAGCTCCAACGTCGCTTTCGTTCGCCGAAAGCAAGCATGAATTAAAAATAATCAGGAGCAACTTACTTAAATCTCAAGCCACAGAGGCGCACATAAATGATGAACAGATTTTGCGTAAGTGGCGGATCATACACTCGATCATTGAGCATCTTCGGTTGTTGGCAGATGATGGAGTCCGCTTTGGATCCTGTTTGGAGCAGATTTTCTAGACATTTTTCTTGGTTCATGAGGCGGAAGCAAATTCCCTCTATACCACTAAAAATTTTACTACTTCCTTCTACGACATCGAGAAAGCTGAAGCTCTTTCATTGTCGCTAAAAATTTTCACGGTGCCTCCTATGTCACTACTGTTAGTTTCTCCCTAACGGTGTTAAATCTTCCTGTTTTTTTTCCTTTATATGCCTCTTATATGGTTCTAACTATAATTCTTTTTACAATTTTACTTTTGTTTTTATATTAACAATAATATTTCTCACTCGTGATTTTGAATATAACTTTTTGATGACCGTTAATATTGAAGACTTCTACAATATTTTTTGACGATGAGTATTTTAAACTTTTTACAATATAATTTTTTTAACAATATAGCAGACTTTATATGTAGTAAATCGATGAAAAAAGGGAAAATTGGTATCACAAAGTAAATGCCGGCTGAAGGGTAAGAAAAAAAGAGTGAGAAATCATCACTCATCAAAAAAAAATTGTAAAAGTCTTCAAAATGAACCATCATCAACAAATTATACCCATAATAATGAGTGAGAAATATTATTGTTTAAGATGAAACTGATGGCAAAAAATTTTTACGAGGAACGAGGAACAAGGAACACAATATTATACTGAGAATTATATGAGTGGGATACAAGGAACAAAAAGATAAGCAGATTTAACACCTTTAGTGAGAAACTATCGGCAGTGGTATAGAATGCACTGTGAAATTTTTTGGTGGCAACGAAGGAACTTTAGCTCTTTCGATGTCGTAGAAAGAACTGATAAATTTCTACTGGCATACAAGGAATTTGCTCAAAACTATACACTGGACTGCTGCCAAGCCAACTCATCATGGGCAACAGCTCTTGCCCCATCTATCAACAGCTCATGAGTCATTCGCTTCAAGGTTCACAAAGTACGTTCATGCTAATTCACAACTTATTTTCGTCATATATTTTCTAAAGATGATGAGGCACATGATGATTTGGTTCCTTACTTAAAAATAGGTCTTTAGAAACTGCAATATAATGGTTTCAAAACGGATAATTATTTTTTTCTTTTAGTTTTTAGAAATCAAATTTTACAAAATAATATAACCAGTTTTTAAGCTTTATGTTATCAAAGTCTGTCAAACTCAAACATGCATGTGTAACTTTGAATAACTTTGAGCACTAATTGCGTATTATCTTAAGGATTAATGATGTATAAATGACACTATTAGAATTTATGAACCAAACAAACTATCATAGTATGCAACTCTTTACATTGGAAATATTTTATTTCATAGATATTTAGTAATTGAGCAAAAATTGATAGGAGTTGACATTAACCAAACCTAGAAAATGCTTAGATAGAAATAGAGATTTTGATGAAAAAAAAACTCCGTCCAACACCTTGTTCAGAAGAATCTGAAAAAATTATCATTCTCTATTCCTGTGTTTTTTTTTCTTTTTTTTTTGTGTGGTGTAAGGACTATTCTTGGTTTCTCACTGCTTGCCAATGGAGAGTGAAGCTAGGTCTCCAATATGGACACAAACAGAAAAGATGTTGGAGCGACGAGCAAATTTTTATTTAATACTAATATACTAATAGCATAGCTCGCCAAACGAGAATTTGAAGAGTCAGTTTACAATGACCGATCGATCCTCTCCAACTAACGAGTGCACAAACTGCTTCAAAATACAAACGATGCTGAGCTGCGACATGCACACAGCAGCAATCTCGCTCGTTCATATCATTTGGCGGCGGCCGCTACAAGCTCGGCCTCCCTTATCTTGCCGTACTCGACCAGCGCACCGACGTCCGGCGCGACCGCCCTGAACACGTCGAGCGCGGCGAAGCGCTCCAGCCACGCGTCCAGGAGCGGCGTCCTGGCGGCGTCGAAGAGCCTGACGCCATAGAGCTCCGCGGCTGCGGGCACCCACGCGACCGCGCCGCCGAGGACGACGTCGACGAGCCCGACGGCGTTGCCGCCGAAGAAGGGCTTCTTCTTCTCCGCGAGGGCCGCCTCCAGGGTGGCCACGGCGTCTTGCGTGCGCGCCAGCCCCTCCGCCCGCTCCGCCGCCGTCTGGCCCCTGAAGGACCGGATCCACGACGCCATGAGCTTGTCGTCGACGAAGGCGGCCCAGAAGCGGGCGGCGGCGCGCTCGTTGGGGTCGGCGGGGAGGAGCGCTGGCCCGCCGGGGAAGGCGTCGTCGACGTACTCCACGATGGTCCGTGACTCGCAGACGGGCCTGCCGTTGTGGACGAGCACGGGCACCTTCTTGTGCACCGGGTTGTAGCCGAGGAGGCGGGCGCTCTTGTTGTAGAGGTCCTCCTCCACGTACTCGTAGCTCAGGCCCTTGAAGCTGAGCGCCAGCTTCACGCGCAGCACGAACGGGCTCGCCCACAGGCCCAGCAGCTGCAGCTCGTCATGGTCACCACCTCCGCCACCGGCCATTTGCTTCCTTTTGCAGTCTTTCTTTTTTGGTGTCTTTTTTCGTACTATGAGCGAGAGGGGACGGTTGCTTATATATTCATATCCCCATGCATGACCCCATAGTACAAAATAGTACTACATCTTAAAAAAAAAGGAAAAGCGAGAATTGCATATGTCTTAAAATTATCATGAGTGCTGACGTTGGATGAATGCTAAAATTGATGGAAGAACCGATCAACCAGCCACCACCTGATGACACAATCTCACCTGCACTCATTTTTTTTGCAATTAATTCCTGACCACAAACAGAGGACCAAATTTTACCTAGAATTCATATACTCCCAAAGAAAACAGCTAATGTGAATTTTTCACTTCAAACTATCGGTGTGACGAGCAATTTATTTCCAACATGTTCATTTATTTCCAGGAACATCAGAAATATGCTACACTAAGTACAAAGGAAAATCCATATTCCATTCCGCTCAGTGGCATGCTGTTCTGATAAATAAGTTGACGAGCAGAAACTCAATTGTGGACACATCATCAGTCTACCATCTGAATAAAGGTTTCTTTCACCAAAATAAAGTTTGCGTTGAGAATTAGGTGCATTTAACTGAAATCACAAACACCCGAAGCAAAACTTCGTGAACATTGTGCAGCAAGAAGGTAGCACATTGCAGTCAGTTGAGCAAACCCATGTGCAACAGTTTCCCCATCAACGTCACCTAAGCCATTCCAACATACTACCCAGTGTGTTCTGGCGATCAAACTAATGGAACTCTACTGAATTGGAGTTATTTTTTCCAAGGCTGAGGTACAGGAGGTGATAATGGACCCAATTATCCTTCTCTGGAGATCTTTGTAGTCCAGCGCTAGCTTAACGTCCCAACTAGCATTCTCTCTACATGAAAAAAAAAATAGTAACAATTAGTAAGGAATAGAAATCAGTGGTTCTAACAAAAGACTAGTTTAAGCATGAAGCTGTACCGGTCAAAGTCGTCCAGCTCATGTAATGCTTCAAGCATGGGATTAAATATGGACACGAGTGTTTCTAGAACCATCTGGTCATTTTCCATGAGCTGAATGTAGAAGAAAAATGATGGCACTTAGTTGCAGATTATCTATGACATGCTCGACACATTATTCACAGGAACATTTCAAGAAATGCTTACATCAGCCTCTGAAGTCGATACATCAAAATCACAACCTAGAACAGCACGGAGATGGGACAGCAAGCGCTGAGGCAGTCCATACGTTGGAAATGTATCACTTCTTGACAGCCATGTCCCGCGAACCATATGTTCTGTTTGGCTTGTACTCACAGACTGGTCTGTACTATCATCCTCTTGACCAGCAGATATATCAAGATCTGCACATAATCACAAAATCATATTATGATCCTTTTGTAAATTATTGAACAATAGACGGAAACGATGTCCAAAATCTTTTCAGGCCAAGTGCCTGCTCACATTCATAGAAACTGTCTTATCCCTCAACACTTAAATCGTCTATCACGGTTGGATAGATCGTGAAACCAAGGGGTCATTCCAAACCTCTAGGGATAGTTGTTAGCTAGCTAATAAATTGTTTGGCTGGATGAGAGCAGCTAATGAAATACTTGTTAGCTAGGAAGGGATAATTGTAGCAGATAATAATTGTCCCTAGTGGTTTGGAACAGCCCCTAAACCATTGTCCAGATGCAGGAACGTGACATCCATAAAAAGATCATTACCTAAAGGTATAACATCGTACGGGTTGTCTCCTCTTGGTAGAAAACCATAAAACGTGATAAGATGTGACCCTGGGTGTTTCCCATAACTGAGGAAACATTGCTCCCCTGCATTACATGGTCTAGACAATGGAAACTTTAACGATTTTGTAGCTTCATCTACTCGGCCATAGTTAAGAATATGTGGGGATACCTTGAGAAATATATATTTTTTTAAGAAAGCATGAGGAAAAAAAAAACTAAAGACCAGTGAAGAACAAGCTTCTAGAACATCATTACAAACCGAGTGATTCAGAAGTCCGGCAACAGGAACCAAACAAGTTGATATTTTCCCACTACTTAGAACAACCATCATACTGTTGGAATACCAAAGTTCGCAGGCCCAAAGAAAACTATCCCAAGTGCATATGTCCTTTTTGAAGATCTCAGGATAATTTGTACACAGCAATGGAAATAACTCATCATACTGCTGCCGCAAATGCTGAAATAAAGAAGTCATTTTTTTTTCTTATACCAGCTTGAAGTTGATTAACAAAATTATAAGAACAGTGTCACAAGTGTATACCTGCTTAGCTTGCATTATCTCATCAAAAAGAAGGGTTCCTTCCAATGTAGCAAGGGCATCAATTCCAAAACTCAAGCCTGGAGGTACATACAACAAAATGGCTCACCAAACGACATTAATTTTGCATTACAACCTTACAGAAGACAAATAACTATGTCTACCTGTATTAAATTCTGCTGGTAGTGCCTCAAAGTATGTCCTAAAAGTCGAAGATAGATTATACCGCTCCTTCATGCTCCACAATAATAGCATAGTCTCAGGTGTGATACTCTCGAAGTCTTTTAATGCAAGAAACTGGCAAGCATAAAACAACAGATATATAAACAAAAAAGGAGGAACCTGAATTTAATATCAATCTTAGCAAACTGTCTCATAAGTCATAAGAAGTGCAAAAGTTTTGGCAGTATAGAATAAATAGCTCACCACTTTCACAAACAATTGCAAACATATATTATTTTCACTTTTCCTAGGGAAAAATTTGCATTATGCTGAACAGTTAACTGCAAAGCTGAGTTCGTGCTAGCCATAATTATTTTATGAGATTGAAGAAATTGTGGACGCTAATGAATCATGTGACTGAATTAGCAAAGGAGAACATACCACTTCAGACTGACTGAGAATTTCCTGTGATATAATAAGGGACTCTGGAATTTCAAGAGCAATATCCCCCACACCTATACTTTCAGAAGCCAACATTCCTCTGCCAGCTCCTTGAAAAACTAACACTTTTGGAATCAGATACAGATGTATAATAATATACATATTCGCAAAAAAGTATAATTATATACATACAAAATCCACAGTATTGAATGTTTCGTTAAAGTGATGTAAAGATGAACACAAACTCACTAGCTTCAGTGAATCAACTCACTTATCATCAATTCCAATAACTCATCTAAATGGTAAGTATATTTACATAAACATATCAGCACACCATTCTGCTAAAATATAGTGTTGTTTGATTTCGACACACAACAACTATCCAGAAGATTAAATATTAATTAAGCACCTACCAATTTAACTGTGAGAAATTTCTAATAAAAAAACCCATAATTTCTGATAAAACTCCATTCTCTAACGAAGAGTAAAGGTTTTAGTGTTCATTGATTGAGTACTGCCTAGAGCAGTCTTGATTATCTGCATCTTTCTCAGAGGGTGGCATACTATCCGCATCTTGAATGGAGACTTACAGGCTATCTGCAATTTAGTTTTGACACCATGACGCTCCGCCCATTTCAGAAGAGAATCTTCAGCATCGTGGTTCTGTGTTTGAACAACCATCTGGACATCATCAGTCTTTCCAACTGATGTGAGCCTAACAACAATCTCGTCCTGTAATCTTTGCAATACTTCCTTGGCAACATCATTGGAAGTAGGAAGTAATGAGTTTATGATTCTGAACAGAATATTGAGAGACTCCAGCTCATTCCTTGCAGAGAATGGACCGACATCACCATCTCCAGAAAAATAAAGCTCTAGCTGAAGCAATTTAACAGAAATCACCCAGTTAGAATTTAGAGCTTCATCACACTCTTTGAGTTATGTCAGCAAGTCAATACTGAGTGAGAGAACAGAGAGTACCTCATCCATTTGCACTACCCTAGCAGCATGAATCATTTGGTCCAGTAATTTAAAGGCATCTGTGGCAGAACATGATATTGGAACTTGAAATACACAGGACAAGCTCCGGCTTCCCAATATTCTCTGCAGTGTAAAGATGAACCGAACTCAAACTTTTCTCATTGCCTCATAGGAATCTTGAAGATAGCGCACCAGCAGAATTCTAGGTCTATCGATTAAATCAATTTCAACTCATAATAAAACGTAAAAGGAATTATTACCATTATAGCTAGTCAAATAATAACAAATAATCCCAACTTCACCTGTGTAATTTCTTAGACACTAATGTTACATTAATCTTTCACAAAGAAGTTGATAGTCACCACAGAACGACAATGGTTAGCATTTCTCAAGAAAACATCACCAGATAACTAAAGAACTTCACACTGCAGCAGCCCGATTTGCACATAAATCAACAAAGATGTTTTGCTCGTTATGTACTCCTGCTCAAGCTAATAAACTATCCGCGCTTAATTGAAGCCCGATATATAGCCCAGAAAGAAAGAAGGCTTCCAGCAAAAGGAGCGAGCTTCTCGCTAACGCTCGCCGCACCTTTTTGTCCTGGTGAAGGGGATCGTCTTCTGAGGGGGACGGCAGACAAATCACTACCACATCAGCTCCCACCCCAAGCTCCCATACAGCGTCCGCCTCTGCAGCCATGGCCGCCGCCGCCTCCCCCGCTCTCAGGGACGCCGGAGGTTTTGGGTTTCGGGCAGAAACGAGGCACAAGGCTTACGACTTACGAGACCGGCCCAGCCAAATGGGGAAATGAATGGGCCTTTTCTTACGAATGGCAGCTATTATTAACTTTGGGGCTCGATCTGCCGCTTCCTCCATTTTAAAATAGAATTCATTTTAATAAGATTTTAATTAAATATTAAAAATAAATTATAAATAATTTTAATTTATTAAACTTAAAAATATAAAAAACCATATTATTAGATTTGTCTTAAAAAGTACTTTAAGAAAAGAATATATACATTATTTTTTAATGAATATTTTCATAAAAGATGGAAGTTAAAGTTATATTTTAAAGACCATATGTTGTACAAAACAAACTCTAATTTGAAACGTAGGGAGTACTCATTAGCTTTTGTTTTGTTGTTCATTTTAAGGAAATAGATGCACATGATATATTTATGCACACATGTATAAATTGTAGCCACAGAATCTCATCGAGGGCTTCAGATATTAATTTTAGAAAGTATGTACATGATTTTGTCTAGAATCAGGATGGGCGTGGTTTGCCCATGGATTGAACCACTGGCGAAGCTACGTTGACGGGTGTGTTGTAGCTGCACCCACCAAAATTTCGAAAATTAGTGCTAATTATCAGATTTTTACCTCGAATGTACCCCCCTGCCCAAACTATCTGCACCCCCGCCTGGCCAAGATTTGCTTTGGAGTCTTGAAGGCCTGCTCGAAAGCCTATTTCTGCCCCAAAAAATGAACGGATGAGGTATTTTGCTTATAAGGACGGCGGACCATTTTGCTTATGATAGGAGAAAATATGCTTCAAAACTTATATTTTGTTTATGCGGACCATCTTTTGTTCATCACAGGAGAAAATTTGCTTCAAAACTAGATACATAACTATAGTTATGTTTATGTGCTGCACCCCCCTCCATTTTGCTCTAGCTTCGCCACGACTGAACCACCGATCAAAAAGAAGCATGAGGTTCACCCCATTCCGGTGTTTGGCTGATCCGTGGTGCACCCTGATTAATGTGGATCGACCCATCTTTTCATTACCTTCTTTCATCCGCCCCTTTCTCCTCTTGTCAATTGTAGGATGCAGTACCGATGTTGGGAGCTGCGTTCTGGCCGGGTTCGGTCAGTCTGCTGCACTAAGAGGGAGAAGCGGAAGCCGTGTGGATGCCAGCCTGCTGGCCTTGCGCTGCTGCTCGACTACTTCGAATCGATCCGATTGGCCCGTGGATATATGGACTCTAACCAATGGATCTCAACAATAGAACCAGGGATATCCACTAGACTCGTTTGGACTGATCGGTTCAACGATCCAGCTGTTCGAACCGCCCCACGCACATCAATGGTCTAAAGTTACTTCCAAATATATTTATTATATCAATGAAACTCCCGCCCATGATTTTATGTAAATGCAATCCAACCACTCACAATGAATTAGACCCATATACATCAAACACATCATGTGCACCTAATATTTTCTTCTTTTTTATGATAATAGAAAACATTACATAGTTTTAACTTTTTACATTGTATAATGCATAGAGCCAACGAGTTAATAATGTTCTCCTCAAACAATGTTCCTTGCTTAGTATGTTTCTATAAAGTTTGTAAATGATAACCTCCAAGTAAGGTGGGGATTTGTTTTCATCATCTAAAATACAGCCAACGAGTAAATATTATTACAAAATTTCAAACATAAATTAAAAGGACATTGGTCAAGCAGCTAGCCAGCCTACACCCATCCATTGCTAGCAAACATTTCCATAAGTACCACATCCAAAATCCAACATGTTTCCAATAGTACCAGTATCCGATCCAATATGTACACATAACCGGCATACAAATGAGATAATTATTAATACTATATCAAAGACTAGTCTCGTTCACTTCAATTTTGAAACAAGCGTAGGACCAGTGATCTCTTCACAACAAGTCTGATACACCTCGCCAAAAAAAAAAAATAAAAATAAAAATCTGGATACAAATGCTGAAAATTTTAAATAGTATCATATCATTCCAGGTTTCATTCTGCACTACAACAGAAGCTGAAGAACATAATGCCCTTGAACTTCCGTTTACTAGGGACAGATTATCTGATGAAATTAAAATGAAGCTTGCATTACTGTCCAACTCTAAGATACTGCTCCCAATAATTCTTGGCGGATTCAGTGGAACACACAAAGTCTACGATGTAGTTTGTTGAGCTGCTGCGTGCAACTATCTCGACTTGTGCATGGGCCACACATAAGGTATATCACATTTCCCAGGGGTCTCACATAGATATCATCCTCTTTACGAAGTTGTTCAATCAAAGACCTAGCATATAGTGATGCATACCTGCAACATTAAACAAAATCAATCTAATTAGCATAATGGTAATAGTGATAATATAACAATGGAACTTATCATGATTAAAGAAAAAAAAAGAAACTAAACCTGTTACTTCACGTGGAAGAATCTAATTAAACAGATATGCTATAGTTCATGCATTTTTATAGGTACGCACAATTTGGCCAACACAGTTATTGCTTAGCCATTATTCTATAAGAGGACAAAGCATCAGTTCAAGCATATCACAACTGGCACTACATTTTCTCTGTTCAAGCTTTTATTTTACTAAGTATAACTATAATTTGTTTGCAAGTTGACCCAATACAATATTTTGATTACAAACTAAAAATACTCAGTGCAACAAATTACTGCTGGAGGTGCCCTTATTTGAGTCCTCTAGAACGTACTTACAGAAAGAAAACTTAAAATACCGACATCAACGAAAATTGTAAGGGATTCCATTCCATGTCATACCCAGCATCAGGACCCTGAGACTCGAGTTCAACCACACAGAGAGTGCCTATGGACACTACCCTTTTCACACTTGGTAGTGCTGAAAGCTGCTGCACAAGTGCACCATCCCATAACTGCAAATCAACATTAAGACAGTTCAGAAACAAGTGCCTATTAAGGACCTTGTACACCATTGCAAGTGAAACAAAAAATTATAGCGGAAAGAAAACTCCAAGTCAAGTTCTCAAAGGAGCAAAATGTGTCAGTAATATTTCTGGTCTAAGGTTGACTTCTACAAATTCAATCAATAACATTATCTTACCTCTTTCAGTCTCATATGGTCGAAGTCAAGGTTTGAATTGGTGGATGAATCTTGGTACCACTGGATAGCTTTTATAGCTGCACAGCAGCCCATGGCATGAGCAGTATAGGAATGACCATGTAATAGTGCAGTAAGCTGAACCAGGTAAAACAGAAATCAGTGCTAAGCAGCAACGTTCACCTTAATCGTGACTCTTTTTGGATGTCTAGTTTCTAGATTACTGAGGCCCAAGCCTACAAATGCATTCAAGATGAGTACCTTTGAGTCACTTTTGAAAGATTCAAATATTTCCTCTGTGGCTAGTGTCACAGCCAATGGCACAATCCCCCCAGTCATCAATTTAGCATAGCAGGCGATATCTGGTGAACACCCAAGCAACTCTGAAGCAGACTGGAAGATTGAACATCAGCGTTTGGAAGAAATGGGTTAAAGATGTAAAATTATCCTTCAAGACAATCTTGATAAACGTTACCTGCACGCCAAGGCGCCAGAATCCAGTAAATACCTCATCAAATATAACAGGTATCTTTCGATTTTTACACTCGTTAACAAGTACTCGCTGGAAAAGTGGATCTATCATGTGCATCCCCCCAGCACCATGTATTACTGCATGAATATGAATGAGTTCATGAGGTTCATGTAGTTCACCAGACAGTTACATGATTTTATATGTATATCCTTGCAAACACAAACTTTGGTACAGTTCTATAAAAGAAAATGAAGATGTCATACCACACGCAGAATTAGTGCAGAGACGTTTTATATATTTGCCACACAAATTATTGTATTTTATATGGCACAAACAATGGCCTGTATCAATATTATGCTAGTAATTCATACAAAGAGATTGAAAGCGTCCCAAGTACTATTGGATAATAAGTAAAACAAAAAAAGAATGGCTACAAAAACAAAGAGCAGATACTGTTAGTTGTATATCTATTAGTCCATTGTATAGGGGGCTTTCTACATATTTGTACACACCTGACCCTGTATATATTCGGGCCTAGTCCCTCTATAATGAATACAAGTGCTATTCATAACATGGTGTCAGAGCCGGTTTAGGGTTAGTTTTCTCTCTCCAACCCTAGGCATCGTTCCTGGCGTTGCACTTGCGCCAATTTTTCCATTTTTTTTCGGATTCTTCTCCTTGTGGATCCGTTCTCGTGGGGATTTCATCGCCGTCTTCTCCGTCGGAGGCTGCCGTCAAACTTGGGCTGTCGGATCCGGCCGTTGTCGTCGAGTTCCTTCCCGTCGGCCGCTGGTTCTCGGGACGCCGCCGTTTCTTTCGGGTCCGGCCGCCGGGCGTCGTTGCCGCTGCCGCTGGTTCTCGGGCTGCCGCCGTCTCTTTCGGGTCAGGCCGCCGGGCGTCGTCGCCGCCGCTCCGAGCCTCACGCAAGGCCGCGCCGCCATCCCTCGGCTCCGCGGGCGCCGCCATCCCTCTGTCGGGCGCCGCCGCTTCGCGGGATTGGGTCGCCGTCGCGGTTCCCGGCTCCGGTCGTCGTCGCCGTTCCCTGCTCGGGTCGCCGCCGCCGCCGCCGCTGTCTCTCTCCAGGCCGCTGCCGCCGGTTCGTGGCCTCCGTCTCTGTTTTTCGGTTTGTTTTCCTTGCCCTCTGTGCTCTCACGTGAGTTAGGGTTTGGGTTAAAAAAAAAAAAAAAAGAGGACTACATTTTCCTGTTTTATTTTCTTTGCGCACATTTGTGGCTGACCTTTAGTCGCCGCCGCCGTTTTCATTCAGGAGGTAGGGTACTCGTAAAAGAATAAAAAAAAAAAAAAAATCTGCTCGCGCCGCTTTCTTTCCGCTGCCCTTGCTGTTCGTTTTGTCATTCTCATGGCACTCTCTTCGTCCTCCCCGTCGTCATCGTCTGTTGTATCTTCAGTGCCTCGGTGTCCGGTGATTTTTGATGGCACGAACTATCGTGACTGGGTGCCTCGCATGCGTCTGCACATGCGGGGCTTGCGCGTTTGGGAGTTTCTCACTGGTGATCTTCGTTGTCCGTCTCGCCCTACTCTTCCAACGCTTGTGATTCCAGAGCAGGCTACAGCTGATGAGAAGAAGAAATTGACAGATGCGTATGATGATCGTTATGCTACTTTTGAGTCTGAGTTTGCTGCTTATCAGGCTTGGGTGAATGAGGATGCTCGTGCTTCTGCTATTCTTGTTGCTAGTATGGAGGAGCGTTTTTCTGCTGATATTCTTGAGCTCGACACTGCAGCTAAGATGTGGACTTTTCTCCGTACTCGATATGCGCCTACTGGTCAGTCTACCTATCTTGCTGCTATACGTCAGGAGCAGTTGCTACGTCAGGGGGATGCGACTGTGGATGAGTTCTTTGATCAGATGTCTGTTGTTTGGCGTCAGTTGGATTCTCTCTGTCCTCAGTTAGCTTCTAGCACATGTGCCTCCTGCAAAGCCCAAGAGGATGCCCTTGCTCTACGCCGCACCTACGACTTCCTGACTCGGCTTCGTGATGAGTTTGAGCCTCTTCGTGCTCAGTTGCTTGCTCGTCATCCTTGTGTTCCGTTGATGGAGGCTCTCACTGCTATTCGTAATGAAGAGATGCGTCTTCGTGCTGCCGGTTTGTTGCAGACTTCTTCTGTTTTGGCTGCTCGTTCTGCTCCTCGCACCACCTCTCCACCACAGGTGCCTTCTTCTACGGTGTCTTCTACGAGTGGAGGGGGTGGTGGTCTGCACTGTGCTTACTGTGGAAAGGATGGACATGTGGAGGCTTATTGTTTTCGGAAGAAAAAGGAGAAGGCTCGTGCTCGCCGCTCTTCACAGGGTGCTGGTAGTTCTGATACTGGAGGCTCTCAGAGGAGTTCAGCTGGTTCTGATGCACAGGAGATCGTCAGGTTGCTCAGTCGCCTTGTTGCCTCGTCGTCCTCAGGCGCTGCTGGTTCTGTGACACTACCCGCTGCACTTACAGGTTCTGCTACTGCTTCTCAGTCTTCCACTGAGGGACCACCAACTACTTCTGCTTCAGGTACTCCATGGGTTCTTGATTCTGGTGCTTCTTTTCATATGACTCCTGATCGAACCCATCTTGCTTCTATTTGTCCTTCTTCCTGTTCCTCTACTGTTTACACAGCCGATGGATCTCCTCTCTCTGTTTTAGGTCGAGGCACTCTTTTATCTAACTCTTTTTCTGTTCCAAATGTGTCATACGTTCCCGATCTGACCATGCAGCTCATGTCGGCTGGCCAAATCACTGATCATGATTGTCGTGTTATTCTTGATCCCGACTTCTGTTATGTTCAGGATCGTCGCACGGATCGTCTGGTTGGTTTTGGCCCTCGTCGTCATGATTCACAGCGTCTTTGGGAGCTTGACTGGCTTCGTCTTCCTTCCGCTGCGCGTGCTAGTCTTGTTGGCTCTGCTTTGGCTGCTTCGTCCACCTCGTCGTTTGCTCAGTGGCATCATCGTCTTGGTCACATCAGTGGCTCGCGTCTTTCTAGTTTGATTACTCGTGGTCTTTTAGGTTCAGTTTCCGGTCGTCATGAGTCTTTACATCAGTGTCAGGGTTGTCGATTAGGGAAGCAGACACAGTTACCCTATCATTCTAGTGCGTCGGTGTCGCAGCGTCCTTTTGATCTTGTTCACTCTGATGTATGGGGTCCGGCTCCCTTTGTTTCCAAAGGGGGTCATAAATATTATATCATTTTTATAGATGACTTTTCGCGCCACACGTGGATTTATTTCATGAAACATCGGAGTGAGGCCTTGTCTATCTACCGGACTTTTGCTGCTATGGTTCGCACTCATTTTAACACTCCTATTCGTGTTTTTCGTGCTGACTCTGCAGGAGAGTACCTCTCTGCCGCTCTTCGCCAGGTTCTTTCTGAGCAAGGTACTCTTGCTCAGTTTTCTTGTCCTGGTGCTCATGCTCAAAATGGTGTAGCCGAGCGCAAGCATCGTCATCTTCTTGAGACAGCTCGCGCTCTTATGCTAGCTTCCTCTGTTCCCCCTCATTTTTGGGCTGAGGCTGTTTCCACTGCCACTTATTTGATTAATATTCAGCCTACATCAGCACTTCAGGGAGGGATTCCTTTTGAGCATCTTTGTGGCAAGACGCCGGATTACTCCAGCCTTCGCCTTTTTTGGCTGTGTCTGCTACGTGCTGCTGGCACCTCGTGAGCGTACGAAGCTGACCGCTCAGTCCGCTGAGTGTATTTTTCTAGGGTATAGTGCTGAACACAAAGGGTATCGTTGTTGGGACCCTGTTGCTCGTAGGATGCAGACTTCTAGGGATGTTGTTTTTGATGAGACTCGTCCCTTCTATCCTCGTCCTTCCTCTGATGCATCTCATACATCTTTAGTCGAGCCACTGTCTTTTATGACTTTTCCTGATACTGTTAGTGTTCCTACAAACCCTTTTCCCTTTGTACCTTCTCCTATGGTACCACCTGTGTTTTCTTCCTTAGAGTCTTCTCCTGTGGTTCCTGATTATACCACGAAGCCTCCGGTGACACAGGTCTATACACGGCGCGTTACGGATGGTTCTGCTACACCACCGTCGCCTGATGTTCCATCTTCTGATAATGAACCATCGTCGCCTGCTGTTCCATCTACTTCCGATGCGTCGCCTCATTTAGGAGACTCCTCTCCTAGTGAGCCATCCTCTCCTGCTGAGGATTCTTCACCTGAGCCGCTTTTAGGACGTGGTCATCGTATTCGTCGGCCTCCTGATCGGTATAATCCTTCTGCTGCTACCGTTCTTTCTGAGCCATGTTCGTACCGTGATGCCATTCATCATCAGGAATGGCAACATGCGATGGCTGAGGAGATTGCTGCTCTTGAGCGTACCGGTACGTGGGATCTTGTTCCGTGCCCCTCACATGTTCGTCCCATTACATGTAAGTGGGTTTATAAGGTCAAGACCCGTTCTGATGGTTCTTTAGAGCGCTATAAGGCTCGCCTTGTGGCTCGTGGTTTTCAGCAAGAGTACGGTCGTGACTATGACGAGACTTTTGCCCCTGTTGCTCACATGACCACTGTACGTACTCTCCTTGCTGTGGCTTCTACTCGTGAGTGGTCCATCTCTCAGCTTGATGTCAAGAATGCCTTTCTTAATGGTGAGTTGCGTGAGGAGGTTTATATGCAGCGACCACCGGGGTATTCTGTGCCTGAGGGTATGGTTTGTCGTCTTTGCCGCTCTCTCTATGGCCTCAAGCAGGCTCCTCGTGCTTGGTTTCAGCGTTTTGCTCCTGTGGTCATTGCTGCTGGCTTTACTGCCAGCAATCATGATCCAGCGCTGTTTGTGCACACTTCCACTCGTGGTCGGACGCTTCTCCTTCTGTATGTTGTTGACATGATCATCACTGGGGATGATTCTGAGTATATTGCATTCGTCAAAACACGTCTTAGTGAGCAGTTTCTTATGTCTGATTTGGGTCCTATGCGTTATTTTCTAGGGATTGAGGTCACTTCTACATCTAAGGGTTTCTTTTTATCCCAAGAAAAATATGTTCAGGACCTTCTTGATCGTGCTGCTCTTACTGATCATCGTGTTGTTGCGACTCCCATAGAGCTTAATGTTCACCTTCGTGCCTCCGAATGATCCTACTCGTTATCGTCATATTGTTGGGAGTCTTGTATACCTTGGTGTCACCCGTCCTGACATTTCCTATGCTGTGCATATCCTGAGTCAGTTTGTTTCTGCACCCACTAGTGTTCACTATAGTCACCTTCTTCGTGTCTTACGCTATCTTCGTAGTACTATATCTCGTCGTCTTTTTTTTCCTCGGTCTAGCTCTTTGCAGCTTCAAGCTTATTCTGATGCTACTTGGGCTAGCGATCCTTCTGATCGTCGCTCTCTTTCTGCTTTTTGTGTTTTTCTTGGTGGTTCCCTCATTGCTTGGAAGACTAAGAAGCAGACAGCGGTATCTCGTTCGAGTGCAGAGGCTGAGTTACGGGCTATGGCTCTTGTGACAGCGGAGGTTACTTGGTTACGATGGTTACTTGAGGATTTTGGTGTTTCTGTTTCAGCGCCGACTCCTCTTTTGTCTGACAGTACAGGTGCTATCAGTATTGCTCGTGAACCGGTGAAGCATGATCTTGTTAAACATATTGGTGTTGATGCTTCTTATACACGTGCACAGGTTCAGGATGGTGTTATTGCTCTTCGATATGTGCCTTCAGAGTTGCAGTTGGCTGATTTTCTTACAAAGGCACAGACTCGAGCTCAGCATGATTTTTATCTCTCCAAACTCAGTGTTGTTGATCCACCATGAGTTTGAGGGGGGGGTGTTAGTTGTATATCTATTAGTCCATTGTATAGGGGGCTTTCTGCATATTTGTACACACCTGACCCTGTATATATTCGGGCCTAGTCCCTCTATAATGAATACAAGTGCTATTCATAACAGATACTTCCTTACCCGGTTCAATAATCAGTGCTGCAATATGGTCTGCATTCTTTGACAGAGAAACTTCTGACAACTTCTTTGATATGTAGGACAAATATAATTCAGCAGATGATGATGTGTCCCTGGTGTTGCAAAAGACTTCACCTATGGAAGAAAAACCTGCATTTCTAACCCAATTACAAATTAAATAAAAGCCATTACGAGTAATCTTACATGTCCAGCACAAATCACTGACATGTATCACCAGAAGACAGTTGATCATGCTTCATTAACTCAGGTAAAGAAAGTTTGCAGGTGCCATTTTTAAAATACACTGTTGGAGGGTCCAGAAAAAGCCCCCGACCTGAGTACCTAGAGTCAGAATAAAACTCAAGTAACATATCTCAGCTTGCTCAGATTGTGAGGACCTATATGTGGCGTGCATGAGCTGGCATGGTAACAAAGAAGCACCAATTCACACATACCAGGGCTGCTGAAGAAAAGATGTATAAGCAGATGGAGCTTGAGCTTCCATAGCGCCAAGAGTATCACCATGGTAGGAACCATTTAGGGCAAGGACCTATACACAATTAAACTACTATAATGAATATAAAGATATTTTCCAAACATTAAATTATTTACTTCCCTAGAACTGAATATAAAATTCAAAGAAATGAGGCAAACAAAGGTCATCATGACCAACTGAGTTCAATAATGGTGAAGAGAAGAAATGCAGAATCATCCTTTATATTGATGAGATTTGACGTGTAAGAGTGGAATTCTTTTGAAGCATTATCCACTGACATAAAATTCTGATTTTAAAATCTCCTGCTCTATCAACCATGCTATCCACCACATGCTGTCAACTCTACATAAGAATGACTGTAGGAATTGAGCCTAGCTTGATTGAGGGTATGGATGTATGCTTAGACTAACAAAGTTGAGAGCCTTCTGCGACATGCGCTTGGGTGCCTATTTATTCTATTTACATGCCACTCATTTCTACCTAGACTGGTTTGAGTTTTTACATAAGCAAGGCCTGTGGCCTCCAGAAGAAAGCTGATGTTTCCTAGGTATGGTGGAGCCACCGAGCTAGAATGATACAGCAAGAACATCAGCAAAGATCTGAGGAAAAAGAAGCTCAGTGGGACCAGAAGTTGCTGCAAGGGTAAACATCCAACTGATATAGATAGGCAGGGAAGAGAAGCTCAGTGGGTGAATACAGCGAGCTTGTGTCTATTGTCGACATGGCAGTGTGCTTAGTGTCGTGAATGGCTGCAAAAAAAGGAGCTCCTGATGTGTAGGCAAAGGGTTCAGAGATCCACAACAATTGTGTAATGAAACCAGATGCAGAAGGGGACGCCAGGACATCAGCAAGAGAGCAAGCAGAAACTAAAGGGGGAAAAGGGGAGCGGGTGCCACATAGTTAGTAACAGTACAGTGCTACCAGTCATAATGCATAACAGTGAACCAAAACACATGAATGTATACACCATTGAACCTTGGTGACAAATTTCAAATTGTAATGCATTTTGTATGTTGTCAAAACAGTTCATTTTCCTGTTGAAGTGTCTTGTAGACAAATGTCACAATTCTATAATGTTCATGAGACATTCAGTTTTAGTAGTGTTTAGGAGACAAATACACGATTGAAGGCTGTCCAGCAGACAAAAAGCTTTTTCTTAACGCGGATTTTTTTTCTCAAATACACAGGAGAGCTGTGTATGAAGATTTAAGAGAGAAGTGACAACGGCCGAGCTGTGAGTGGTCAAACAAAATAAAGACTGAAAACCTTATAAGAAATCAAAGAAAAGGAAAGACCTGACCCAAAAGGTGCCGAAACTAGCCTAACCTAGTTCCCCACCCAGACTTAAATTTAAGGTGCTAAGGCCACGAGCACCCTCCAAACACCACAGTATACCGAGGATTCACATTACCATCTTTTTTTTTTAACACTGAACATAAGTTATACTCCTCCATCTTTTTTTTGTCTGTAGTCTGGACCAACAAAATATAGCTACCGATAGTTCTGCATTGTTGTCTGAAACAACACGAAAACAACGGAGGAGTACATCTTTAAGTACAGATGTCACTATAGTTTGTATCGTTGATCTATACATGTTCTTTGCATATCAGATAATCCATATTACATCTATTGATAAGATTTTATAAGAATTAGATACAAAAGAAGTATTAAATAATATAAAAAATATGATTCATGAAGTATCTACTTAAGTATCCTGAACTAGAATACTATACGGTCTTACAAACACTTGTCTAATCCTGTATTTCTTAAAAGCAACTAGCTGGGTAATTCTTAGTGTTCTGTCGTTCATACTTTCATCTTGCTCAGTATACTAGTGAAGAATGAACATATCGAGTAATGAATTTTTGTGATGAACATATGGGTAATGTAACAAAAGCATATTGCATAAGACATTAATCATTTGTAACAACCTACTCAAGCATTTTCTCCGAACCCAAAAACAGAAACCTTAAATAAATATAGATCAGATTATTTATAAAATGTTATTGCTATAGAAATATGAAAAAGCCTCTCATGCAATTAACTTCATAATAGTCCAGCCGACAAAATTAAGCAATAATGATAATGAAATCAATAACAGACCTTAACCTGAATGTTTTTATTACTCTTTTCACTGTCCATTTGAATTCCATGATCATACGAAAATTTACGAAATGCCATCTTCAAAGCAATTTCAATTGCAGTAGAACCGTTATCTGAATAATAAACTCTGGAAGCCCAACCTGAAAAAAAAAGGAGGAATCTGTAAGCAATTGTTATTAGGTTTGCTTTTTAAAAGGAGAAATTGGGGAATAATAAACTCCGTGTAATGGCAAGGATAATTTGGCCTTTAACTATGCCTAGTTTGAGGGATATTGGGGGATTAGATGAATTGTTTCCTAGCAGCCTATTAAGTCTTGGGCCAGATTTGGCACATAACAGCAATGAATGATATCTTTTGCAGTAATGTAGACCACAAGCCAGAACATCAGCAACAGCATAATGACAAAGGTATGCAACAAGAGAATGTGAATTTCCAAGATCTAAATGACACGGAAGCATGTCTCATTCATGCACGTATCCGTCATGAGGTGTCCTTTCATTCACTAGATACAATTATCATCAGGCACATAGGTTTTAGATATATTCAAGCTAAAGCAGGGAATTCCTCAGCTAAAAAATATTTCAGAACTAGATGTTGATTTCATAGTAACACCTCATCTAATTTTTAATAATAGAGAACACAAAAAGGACTAACCTTTACCAACTCCTCCAAGTAAAAGTTCAGCACATCGAAGAGCAGGCTCGTGAACATTCTCTGGAAACATCACATGGCCATACCTTCCAGCAGCATAACCCATATCTCTTGCAAGTTCAATCTAATGAGCAAAGAGAAGTTTAGGCTACATATATTGCCTGTCAAGAGTTCAACACACACAACTTTAGCAATAAAACCCAGTAAATGTGCGTTCCCTTAGGAAACTAAGGTAAATAAGATTTCATAAAAGTACAGGGTGACATAACGACAATGACCTGTAAATTAGGATCAGGCCCTTGAGTCCACCAACTTGCACATGCATCAAATTGAGGGACAATCATCATCTTATTGTCTTTGGTCTACACCAAAAGATTTAAAAACATATTATTTAATGTTTCCGGCTTTGAACAACTACATCTTGAAAATTTTTCTTTTGAATAAAACAACACTAGAACCTGACAAACCTTGTATGTTGAAAAATTCTCACCACAACGTGAATCAATTACTGTAACAGAATCTACAGGGACAAGATTATGCTGAGTGAAGGGCCACCACAGTAATTCCTTTGACTTACTCTTCATACTGCTTAACCTCTGAATTCTTTCTGAGTGAAATGACTGCAGGGCATCTTTAAGCAAACCAAAAGTTGAGAATGACTCGGAAAACCAATCAGTTAAGTCATCTGAAGGATCGTTTGGAATTTGTGGCAAGACGAGAACACGAACCCTAAACAATTTATTGAAATATACAAAGATGAAAACTGTCATAAAGAAACTTACATGGGAAAAACAATTAAATTAGAATGATGTTGAATAGAAACCTTTTTCCAAAGTAAGAATGCAAGAACTTGTCATTTGACAAGGCACGATCTTCCAAAATAACTGCACCCACATCATACCCTCTTAGCAGTAAAGTCTCATAAGCAGATAAAGTGGATGAAATACCACCAAGGCGTCCATCTCCAACAAGCACGGCAGGTAACCGAAAAGGACTGTCAAGAGCGACATGTAATGAACTATAATGGCATAAAAATTCAATGTAACACAGAAAATTAAAGAACTTAACACTGCACAGAACAAAAGATGCCTTAGGAGACAACTGAATCAATTGAATAAGCAGTATCAGAAAATTTGGTAAGATCACAACAGCTGCTAGTTTATGACCTACTATGAAGAAATGCAAATATGTTTAAGATAAAACGTGAGATAGGTTTAGAGATCACCAGACATTCAGGATTTGCTAGAGTAGCAGACTAAAATGTTGGTCTCCTACAATATTTTAAATTCTCCTACAATATTTTAAACATAATATGTACTACGTAGTATTTGGAGTTTCAAGTGAACTTATAGTAGAAGATAGCCATTGCTGCAGTGCCTGAAGTACCACCAAGTTTATGCTGATCCTAGTGGGCAAAATATCAGTACAATATTTGCAACAATGCTACATACAGAAACAAAAAAGGCACAGTAAGGATATTCCAGAAAAAAGGGCATCAAAACAAGACAAATAAGTGACTCACTCTTGAAAGTACTGTCCTATTTGCTGGGACTATAATGTAGTATAGTGTATTACTAGGGAGTGAAGTACTTAGTGCCTTCAAAAGATCAAATGGACCTTTCTCTTGGGCCGTTTGCCGTTTTGAACTGGCCTTCCCAGCATAACATGACCATATATCATTACTGTTGATCTGCTTGGTTCATTTGCATAATAGGTTACCCCCACCGTTTTATAATTGTTGACGATTGTTAGTTCAAATTTAAACTAGCAAGCGCCAACAATTAAAAAATGGAAGTAGTAGTTGAATGTTGGGGTACTTCAAGCCATGATTCAACAGATAATATTGTAAATACCGGTATAACAGATTATTGAAGTGTTCACCGTCACCGATTCCAGTTCAATCATATACTCATCGGGTGTGTTTGTAGGGATTATGAAGCGGATTATGCAAATGGATTATAGTATCTAAGTGATTATGACTATCAAATATTTAAAAACTATATAATTTAAAAGTAGCTTATGGATGATTGTGATCATAATCACTTATAAGTTTTACATGTTTGGACACATAAGATCACTTATGAAATATAATCCGTTTGCATAATCAATTTCATAATCCCTGCCAAACACAGTCTTCACAACCATGTCCATTTAGCATGTTCTCTATCATTGAAACTGTTTTCCTCTTGGAAAATCTAAAACAAAATTGATTCCATCGAAACAATTTTCAGATAGAGAATATACAGCAAACTGATAAGATCAATCAGTTCGGCAAAGTCAATAAAATGAAAACGAATGCACATTGTACAACATCGGAAGGCTAAACCCAAATGACATTCCATTTATCCTTATCCTAGATATGTGCTACAAAAATTCACTGAGATGACACCAAAAGGTTCCATCTTCGAGAAATAGAAAGCCGAGCAAGCGTTAAGCAGTCAGAGGCACGCACCGGTAAAGGTCACATTGCAGCGTGCCAGACGGGCCAGGGCTAGCAACGCCGCCGGCCGTCTCCAACACCTTCCACGCCTCCCCCTCCTCCATCGCATCTTCCACCAGCCATTTCTCCACGGAACCCCTGAGCTCCTCGTCCGTCACCGTCATCCCCTCCCTCTCCGCGGCCAGGTGCGGCGACACAGGCTCCCGCCACGCGTACACCGTCCTGCAGGCGAGCATCTTGATCTCCCCCGCCCCCTCCGCTCCGCATCTCACCACGGTCTCCTGTAGCTCGCGGTGAGCCGGGTCCGCTCCCACGGCTGGGGACGGGAAGATGGTGCGGCAGGAGGCATCGAGGCGGGTGGCGCAGGGGGAGGCGCGGAGCAGCGCGGGGACCATAGCGAAGACGAAGCGAGCGTCGCAGTCGGCGGGGTAGCCGGTCTGGACGGGCTTGAAGTAGTCTACGGCGGAGGAGGTTGGGGAAGAGAGGATTGCGGCGGAGAGCCCCGCAGAGACGAGGGTCTTGCCAACGCCGGTGTTGGCGCCAAAGATGGCGAAGGTCGGGGTGGAGAGGGGCACAACTGCCGAAGATGACGAATAGGAGGAGTGGCGGCGGCGCCGGAGGACGTGGTCGAGGAGGCGGCGGAACATGGCGGCGGAGGTGGGGTGGGTTTTGGACGGGGTTTGGTAGCAGTGGAGATAGGGGAGCGTGGCTGTGTGACAGCTTCGGATTATCCCCTACAGAAACGGATTACGTGTGTTAATCCATGCAAACTTTAATAATGAAGGTTGCACAGATCTTCATAAGGACAATTAGCAAAAACTTTGGTGGAATAGTCGTGTCAAACACGTTCGATGAGAGAATAAATGGTCATTGGCCGAGGAAAATCATATTTTATTACATTTTACGTGTCATATGTTACGTATAATATTCACAAGTTTAAATTGTGCTGTGACCAAGAATATTTTAGATAATGAAAAAAGTCCCTCTTTCACTTTGTGGACAACATTTATTGTTACAAAGCATATATAAACTGAGATTCACACACTTAAGAACTAAATCAAACTAACTTATTCAAAAGTTCAGATACGATGAATTATTAAAGGAAAATAAGATTGCTAAAATCACATCGCCAATGACTAATGACGAGCATGCAAGGCGGATCAACTTCTTATTTTCTTCATACTTTTTCTTAGAGTACTTAGAAGCGTTGAGTTTCGGCAATAAGACCTGCAAATAAGATTGAATAGTTGATTTGTCAAATTGTGCATTCATTAGTGTTGGATCTATGTATAAGGTAGTGTTATTCTTGACCTAAGTTGAAAGCCTTATTCTTTGTACAACGATTATTACTAGAAAAAAGTTATTTACTGAATAAAAGGGTCATAACTTATATTTTTTTGATAATCATAGTCAATAGATATTATTGATAATCATCAGCGGTAAAGCTAGCGCCACGATCACAGTGATGAAGGAAGGAAATTTTCTGTTGCATTTTCTCTTTACCCTGGTATCAATGCACCACCCTCGATATTTATTACTGAAAAATGCTTCCAGTAAATTGAATTGGTGAAACATAAGAATTTTTCACCCAGAGCGAAGAATAGCATATATTATGCTATAAGTATTCAGTGTCTAGTGAAGTAACAAAATGCACTTTAATCGCTTAACAACGACTCTTGCATCGGTTGCCATATATACTCCTTTTTCTCACCACCAACAGCCCAGAAAATAATGTAATTGTTGAGACCCTTGCATAGATTCCCAGGCGACGCTACAAAGTTCTCAGTGGCGAACCCAGCCTTTGGGCCTTGGGTAGGCCTGTAGTGGGCTTTTCTTTTTTTCTAAGATTTTTATGGAATTTTGTTTTCTAATATTTGAACCATTTTCTATGGTTAGGCTGGATCCAGGAAAGTCCTAGGCCCACCTGGACTATTCCTGAGTCAAGCCATAAAAATTCTCCTCTATTTTTTTTAATGTGTCATTAAGACAATGATTTGTAGCTCATTTTTAAATTAAACTCCAAGCGACACACAATTCGAATCGGAGGAGTAAGTAACTAATTAAGTACCCATGAGGGTCATCAGGAAAGCATATCTCCCTGCGTGGTTTGTTCCTGCAGTCCATCACCATAGTCGACGATACTGGTTATTCCGTTACTTACGGACAACAGATGTGACAGGCATGCTGGAATCGCCTAACAACCGAGGCTCTCTCTCGGTTGCTCTCTCTTTCCCTCTTTTAATTATGAAAAGCAAAGAAAAGTACGCAAAGCGAGACCCATAGTAAGGATTTGCTACAACCATAGAATTTTGGAAGATACGGCTAATTCTGATAAAAACACATGTCCGCTATGTGTCACCATGTCATCAAATGAATTCATTTGCTAGCTAATTTCAAATTAGTTTTACTGCTAAACCATAACTCGGTTTTCGAATGCGTTTAAATCATTATGTTCTTTATAATTAATCCAACAAAACAAGATCCTACAAAATATATTTTTTTTATTTTTATTTTTTTAAATAAAATCAAAATTTTAAATCCCATAATATTTCATCGTAATGATTCAAATGTTCTAGTGAGAAAATCAATTCTTCCAACCATAAAAATGTAAATCTAAAATATTGATGTATACATCCAAAAGTTAAATCAGAAAGAAATATTAAGCCATCGTAAGAAGCGGGCCCTACGGTGGCAGCAACCGCTCCGGTCGTGAAAATCAAATCTTTGATATATAAATATTTAAAATATAGATGTATACATAAAACGTGTAAAAGTTACATCAAAAAGGAATTAGACCAATCTTAGCGGTGAATGAAAGCGCTCCCATGGCTGTGGCAGCCACCGCCATACATTGATGGTAGGGTTAGATTCCGAGTTAATGTCATACGCATCATATAGGCCTTGTTTGGTTGAGCTATAACTGTGAAAATTTTAGCTGTAGGCTATGGCTGTGGGAAAAGCAGCTATGGACTATGAACTGTGAAGAAAGCTGAAAGTCATTTGGTTAAAATAGGTGTAACTCTAGCTTTGAGAGAAAAATGTTTGTAATACTTCTGAATGTTTCTTACGTTTATACGTAAGAAAATCATCGTATTATCTACTGAGTCACATAAATTTGAGTATTATATTTAATAAATTACTTTTTTAAATTAGTATTCATCATTAACATATTGTCAATAATATAATGACTATTATGCTGCACAACTTTAGCCCATGAAGACGTTCACTCGACGTTTTGCTACAAGAATCCCGCAATGCCGCTTGCCGTGCCCCACCGTCGTAGGTCCTCAGCCTCCCGCAGGTCGTGCTCTCGCCGTGCCCAGGCGTATGTCCCGCGCCTCCTGTGAGTCGCGCTGTCGCCGTGCCCCGCCGCAGGTCTGTCGCCTCCCGCGAGTTCACCGGACCTCGTTGCAGCTACCGTGCCTCTCGCCTGAGCTCAATCCGTCGGGATTCGGGAGAAGAGAGCGAGAGAGATTGTGGACAAGGAGAAAAAGTCCTTCGTCTGTTCAAAGAAGAAAGAAGATTGTTTTTCTGTTTACAAGTTCGATTCGCATATGAAAAAGCTATTCGATCTACGTTCGCCCAAAGTTCTTTTGCAAGCTAACCCCCTTTAGTTAGATTCCTAACTTTTAACAAAAACTACAGCTCCAAAAAACTTAACCCAATAGAGCCATAAAATCATCTACGATTCCGCTCTCATCCTACAACCATAAAAAAAGTAAAACTACATAGTCACAACTAACGCAGCGGAGCGCGCCCCTACGCTAGTCTTTTCTATCTGGAGTGATTTGCTGCATTGGTTTGATATAATTAAGAAAGGAAAAGGTGTTCATGGGATACTTCATAATGTTTTGATATTGTTTCTAGGAGGAAATTCTTCAAACAACTAAACTTGCTGATTCTATATGTACAAGGGCTACAAGTATCTCTCACCAGCCACATCAACATAACATTCATCTCAGCACAAATCAATATTGTAAAGAAATAAATAAATAAAAAGAAAAAGTTTAATTTACTTCCTTTAAGTATAAGCGAATTCTATACTTTACTTTGTAAATTTCTGTTCTTAACCTGCTGCAAACTAGTACTTTTGCTCGTGCTAACGTCACTGGTTGAAACAAAAATAATATGATAATCCAACACATATGAATTTTTTAATTATATGGATATAATGCCCACACTAAGGCCATAGTGTAAAAAATAAACAATATGATAACTTAATATTATAAATTTTTTTAAAAAGTTTCAAAGATTGGAATAGATTGCACGCTAAGCATCAACAGAATAGATTAGCAGCAAGTGAAATCACATCTGGTCTATTACTATGTATAAAAAACTTTATGGCCCATCACATAAACTTTATGTCGAAAGATATTAAAGTTTTTTATACGTAGTAATAGCCCATCTTTATTGCAAATGAGATCAACCATCAAGTCTTTTTAATGAATCTTGAAACACAGCACAAAAAGTTATGGTAAGCAAAAACTTTGCAACAATAATCAAATTAAATCTATCTTGACTGAAAGAGCGACTTAGCAGACAATTTGATTCAATTTAGTATTTAGTACTTGACAATTGAAATAAAGTTACGATTCTCCTTTTATTACTCCAAAGCTTTTTTTAACATTTAGATTGAGTTAGAAAATCATTTTTCAAATGACCTAATCAATGTTGCTAAATAAAATTAGTCACAATTCAAATAAAAAAGAAGAAGAAAAAAAAATCCAATGCAAGTAATTTCTGTAACAATGAAAGTTTTTATTTTTAACTAATGATGTATACATGACGTTACTTAGCTAAGCTCTAAGTCAATGCATTATGTACCTAAACCATTTAACAAAGTAAAACCTTAATCAGTTATCATTTTTAAGCATTAGAATTAAGTCCAGACTGTTGAAAAGAATTTAGACAAGATGAGAATTCGAAATCTCACAATCAGGATAATATACACTAAAACTATTTATTTGAATTGAATACTGAGCTCCACATAGATACATAAGCAGAATGGCAACCAAATTGGCATGTAAATATATAATTGTAGTTTGAAACCGAAACATTAAAGAACTGTTCCAAATTGCCTACCTAAAATAGTATTGCTTGCTGCAGTTATTGGACAATCTCTAAATTAGCCAATGAATTGGAGAAGAGACAGTTTACTGGTCTAGTGTAATGGAGTCGATGAGGGGTCTCCTTATCGTGTAGGGAGAGCTTGGGCTAGTCAACCAGTATGAGGTGATTTTCTCCTGAAGGAGCACAACGGTGAGCGCGTATGTTCTTTCAGGTCTTAACCGTGTGGAGGTGATGATTTCAGGTCTTGCCGTGTGGAGGTGATGAACGAGTGTAGACACCACCTGAGGGTCGCGCGTCACTAGTCAGATCTGCCCCTTCGCTTGCCGTCGTGCGTCGTTATCTACGAGCGGAGAACGGGGCATGCGACGACGGGCAGAGAACGCGGCGGGCGGATGACGGGGCAGTGGTCTTGCAACGACAACGGGCGGAGGACGGGTCAGGCGGCAGCGACCTCTTGGTTACGGAGGAGGGGGCGGTGATGACCTCGTGGTTGTGGAGGACGGGGCAGCGGCGATCTCGTGGTTGCGGAGGATGGGCCGGCGGTGGGCGGAGGAAGGCGGCGAGACCTATGATTACGGAGGACAACGTTAGGTTTATAAATCACAATAATAACAGATTGAATTATGAGTCATGAGAGCTAATAACAGATCAGATTGGATTGACGATTGACTCAATATTGTCGCATAGATACGTGTTATAGGGGATTTGTAAAATTGTGTAATGGAAGATTCAGAAATTAGTAGCTATTAAATTTAATTAAATGTAACTTTGCTAGTAGAGGGAACACACGTGAGTCGTTGAGTTTGAGTTAAAATAGCATTATTATCGTAATTGTGGAGATATTATTAAAATGGTGAAATTCTTTTTAGGGGGTTAGGTGAAAAAGACAGAGTTGATATATTATAGTAATAGAGATACTTTCAGGTCACCATTGCACCGCACGGTGTTCTGTTGCTAACAATGATGCACGATGTTGTAATGTAAGGCTGCTTCGGTCACAACATAAATAACGAAAATGAGATATTGTGACTACGTGTGTACTACCTGTTTCTCGCCGCTGCAGCAGAGTTCGGCGCCGCAGCGAAAGCGGGCACAGGAGAGTTACACACGTTGCCGAGACCCCCCCTCACCGGTCACAACCGCCCAGCTTCACAATCGTTGAAGCAGGGGCGGAGTGTGGTGCCGACGTCGGATGGGCGCCTGGTGGCCATTGTCACTGCGCCATGTGCCCCTTTACTAATTAATATTCACCATCAATCCTTAAAAAAAAGTAATATTCACCATCCCATGCATATGACATGGTAGCTTTTATTTTTGCTCTATCTTCTTTTTACGACTTATATTTCTTTCAATGTCTGAAAAATAAGTGATCAATGCAATTTACTTTCTTCCTGCCCTTCTGTCATCTGAATTATGTGACGATCTGTGAATCAGCAAAAAAAAAAAAAGAATCATATGCACATTATCTTTTTTCAATGAGCTAGAGCATGATGAGGTCCCCTACACTAATTACGTTAAATTAGATAAACAAAAGTAATGGTCCACAAAGAAAATAAGAAGGTAGTACAAAGAAGAAAAAAGAAAGACGACAACAATCTAAGAAAGAGCACCTATCCATTCTTCTTACATGCCACATGCCCCTTTCAGAACCCTCTCTTACATGTTTTCTCATTACAAAGCCCCCAACAACAATGTGAGCAGCTCATCATCGGAGATCTCAAATCCCAAGATAAGCATGTAGCCTTTCATGATGCCTCACATTTCTAGCACACACTGCCCATTTGCGTTCATTTCCTGGTCTGCGGTATAGAACAAAATAGCATTATCCTCTTTGCAATATATCTCCCGTATATTATGGGCATTTGAATCAGACGTTTTTTGCGAGACAAACACAGTGGAAGAAGGCTCCCATACGGTGATAAATAGGCCCTTTGTTTTGCTACTAGGACATATGAGCCCCCTTTTTTTTTTTTCTAATTAATAGTAGAGACTTGTTATTCACCATCCCATGGCCCATGCATATGACGTAACCTTTATTTGCTCTATCGTCTTAGTCACAACACAACGCTTGTATTTTTTTTGGTGTCTAAAAATAAGTGGCGAATATATTTTCTTCCTACCCTCCTGTCAGCTGAGTTAAGTGACGATCTATGACTCACCAAAAAAAATCATATGCACATTATCCTTTTTCAATGAACTGGAGCACGAGGCCCCCTACTGTTTAGGTTGAGTTAGATAAACGAAACTAATGGTTGTCCACAAAAGCAAATCAAAAGGTACCAAAAAGAGGACAAAAGAAAGACAAAGTATAATTAAAAAAGGGCATCCATATCTAATCTTACAAAGCCACATATGATCCTTTCATACCTCTTACATGTTTTGTCATCACAGAAGTGAGCAGAGAAATCAACTTAACTAGAAGAGTCCTCATGATAACTTAATTCCATTCCCAAAACAGGACTCGCTGTTATCGTTCCATCTTTCTGAAACAACTCTATGTGCCAGATTGCATGCCAGTCGCGTGTATACCGTTTAAACTCTAAACGATGATCACTGCATATATACTACTGACTATATTTACCGTTTAAAAAAAAAACACTGTGTTCTCTGGGACAACAATCAGATCGAGTTGTTTGTGGGTATAGGTATGGATAAATTTTTGAAAGTTTGTAAAAGATATAATGGGTGAGAGGGGGGCATGGTTCCACGTCCTACGCTCAGATTATTCAACCACTAGAGCGCCAAGACGAAGAAGCTAAGACCAACCTCGAATGAATACAGCAGATCCTGTCACACACGACTTTCTTGACTCCGCCTTTCCATCATCACTACAGCCGAGAAGCACACCACAAACCACACCTTGAGACAAGAGTATACTTGAAAGCAAGAGGATATAGTAGGGGAGCAACATTTCCTTGACGGCTCGGATCTAGCCACCGACTTCCTCTGATGAACAACTAGAGCAGCAATTAACCTCCGCAATACACTGTCTTCTGCGGTGAAGCCAGTATGCGGTATGGCCATCACGCTGACTTGTTCGGCCCGGTATAGCCGATGATCATGTCGTGCTCCATATTCGCCAGGCCATGGAGAAACAGATGTCCCTCGGTTGGCACGCATATCCTGAATGCCTCTCGGTCCTAGATCAATCATACGGGTACGTGTAGCAAATCATGATATGCATATACGTAGGAATGGATGAGGTTGTAGTGTACATGGGATCGAGCTTTGGAACAAGAAAGCACTCATGCATGGCGCTATATATGGCGTGCTACGGCTGGGTGGGCGACAGGCATTTGTTGCTCTAGCTGTCTGTGGTGTTTCTGGGTAGGCATAGGCAATTTTTCTGAAGTTTCCATAAGACATGGACGAGGTGCCGTTGCCTAGGTGGGTGTATTTATAGCTTTTATTTTGTACAAATATCTATAATAGTAACTCATATCACAGTACCACATTTTTTTTCTGGGATTTTGAATAAGCTAAAAAAAAATGATGTACTCAGTTGTGCCTATATACAACTTGTCGGAACCAGACACCCTCCAACCAAAACTCGCCATCTCATATCCTACACATGCTCCTTTATTTATACCTCTTACATTTTTTTTCTCATCAGTAATGTGCCTCAGCACACAAGAAAAACCAATAACATAATCTAACGTGGAAGCTGTGGAACACAATTTAGAATGAGCAGCATTATGGAATCATGTTTCAGATCAAGATACCACAATGGGACAACTAGCTTGTGATAGATAAACGGGACGAACGCCAAAGGCAATATAACCTAGGCAACATATGAATCGATCACCCTTTGACCACAACCCAACAGTGCCTCGATCATCTTGTCGATCTTCACTACCAAGCTCTCAATAATAAAGGCTAGTTTTAGGATGGATAAACGAGCACACATCATCGCAAACTTCTATAACGAAAGCGTATAATTTCACAAGTGCGATCTGAACCTGCTGCAGATACTCTCGGTCACCATGTGCGCAGGGTGTTCTGTTGCTAACAATTATGATGCATGTTGTAAGGCTGCTTTTTGTCACAAAATAAATCATGGAAATGAGATATTGTGACTACAGTGTGCTCTATATATTAAAGCTGTACTAGTATACCTTCACACTACACCACATTATAAAATCAGCAATGTGCCATCAGTCGGTAAACGACTTCTAGCCACCTAAGGTCGGTCGCTAAAAGTCTATACCATCTTATGTATTGGTCGGTATGGGTGGGTAAAAGTTACCGACCGATCCAACTTTACCGACCAACAGTGGGGTGTGGATTATAATATTTACCGCACAACAGTTGCACAATAACATAGTATTACCGTCCAATAATAACCTGTGGTGGATCTTTACCGACCATTCATTTATCACTAATAATCTATTTTGACCAATTGATATGTGTCGTTAATTCTATACTGCGGTCTAGTGTAATTAATCTATAATTAATAATAAACTACACATTCCAAGCCACATGCTTCCTTCATAGCTCTCCTAATTATGTGATTTCTCGTCACAAAGCCCAGCAAAGAAGTGAGGAGTCTAAGAAATCGACAACAACCTCCTTAATTATATGTTGTTATTTTTTTAATAAAATATCAATATGAATTTATTGTGAATTCATTGATTTTAGCGAACAGGCAATAAAAGCATGTCCTACGTTTAGATTACTCTATCACTATAGAGCGACAAGATGAGAAGCTAGATCAACCTTGAAGCGCACAGATCCTACCACTCACGGCATGACTTCCCTTGACACGACCTTTCCACCATCACTACAGCCATCCGTTTTCTGATTTTTTGAGAGAAACTAACTCGAGCTGACATGGATTGTACCCATTTGAACTCTGTGGCTTCACCCGTGTTCAGTTGCATTACGTTTAACAATTTGTTGGGAGCTTGGACAGTTGGACTAGAGCCATCGGACTAACATGAACTAATTAAAGAAGCTCTTTAAATCTATAAAACTACTTAATTGACTAAGAACCTAACCAAATCAAAACTGAAAAAACAAATTAGCAGTTTATTCTAGCTATTGTTTTGAAGCATTTCTTGAGCTAGGAAAAGCTCCCAATACCGCTCCATTATATCTGTCTCGCCCTGCATCGTTCTTCTCTGTCCTTGTGGCTCCTCGTCCGTGCCTGCGCTGACAGCAGAGAGAATCGAATAGAGCAGAGAGCATGAGAGATCGAGTAAGCAGGAATGTTTTGGGACCCTTTTTAACCATATATGGGCCCTGCTCCACTGCAAACCAAGCCCATTTTCTGCCTAAGGCCCATACAGCGCTGGGAGCCTTCTTCTTGCTCGGCTCGAAATTTTGGCAGCCGAAGAAGCTCATCCATGGCGGCGTGACTGTGTGAGGGCTGGGTAGCTCTATCAATTTTGCTTCGGCGTTAGGTATGGCGGCCGCCAGACCTTACCATATTGAATGGTCCGCTGATGCCTTGGCAAGATTATATTTGAAAGCAAGAGGATATCAGGGAAGCAACACATCAGCGATGGCACGGATCTGGCCACCATCCTCCTCTGACGAACAACCAGAGCAGGAATTAACCTGCGCAACACAGTATCTTTGAGGGTCAAGGCAGTATGCGGTATAGTCATCCCGCTGATCGGTGGGACCCTATATAGCCCACAAGCAGGTGGAGCTCCATGTGCGCCAGGCTGTGGAGAAATATGCGTCGCTCGGGTAGTAGGCGGATCCTGGATACCTCTGAGTCCTAGATCAATCATAGGTAGCAAATCATGATATGCATTATAATGGAGGAGGTTGTGATAATAGTGTTGTAGTACACGGGAGCTTTTGAATCATAGAAAGCACTCATCGTACTACGTGGCATCATATGCTATGGCTGGGCAGGCGACAGGCGTTTGTGTTGTTCTAATCAGTAGTGTTTGTGTGGGTAAGCGCAATAGGCAACCTTCCTAAAATTTCTATAAGACAGGGTGCTATATGGTGCCATGACTTGGTGCATGTATTTATAGCTTTCATTTTATAAAAAATAGCTTTACTAATAGCAATTCATTTCACTTGTACCACATTTTTTGCTGGGATTATTTAAGGGAGAAAATGATGTAATCAGTCGTGTCCTATATATAAACTACTCTAAACCAGCCACCCATTGCTCACCACCTCCCTCTTAATTACATCCTACACAGATGCTACGTTTATACCTCGTACTACACGTTTTCTCACCGGTAATGCCTCAGCACGCAAGGAAAAATAACTAACGTGGAAGCAGGACACTATTCAGAATGGGCGGCATTAAGGAATCATGTTTTAGATCGGGATATCAGAACGGAACCAGAGGCTCGACTAAACCAGAAGAAGCAGAAAGGGAAGCAAACCTAGGCAACACATGGAGACGCATTCTTGCGACCACCCTTTGCTCATCCCAACAACCCCTTGTCGATCTTTCGCTACCAGGCTCTCAAAAATACATCCTAGCTAGTTGGATGGGCAAAGCAGCTCATTGCCGCATGCAGCAACCCTCTGTAACGAAAGCATGTTTCACGTGCGTGACATATATACTTTTGATTCGCTTGCTGTATATAGCTAGGTTCCACTTCCAGCAGTATGACTGTATGAGAAGCGTAAACCTCGCAGCTTCATCCATCTATCCGCGTGCCAATCGAGTCCTCTTTTTTCGAACAATGGATGACGATGCTTGTGTGCTCGTGATGCTATAGCTGTACCAAATGCGGGTGGGGCACCAGAAGTATCACAGTAAAAAAAACATTGCTTTTTTCTCATCAATAATGATGAGTAATTAATCCCTAGATAAACATGCATGAGACGACACGCCATTTGGATTCACGTAGCCCTATTGTGCCTCCCTCCCATTTCTTGCGCACAGCGTTCTCAATTTGCTATATTTCCTGGCCTCCTGTGTAGCACAAGCTAGCAAAATCCTTTTTGCAATATATTTCTATGCGCTAAATTATGGGCATTACAGTCAAAACTTTTTTTTTTAGGTAAATTACAATCAAAAATTAAGTGACAACCTGTGTGTAGTACTAATTAATATTTTCACAATCTATATGACATTTGTAGCATTTACCTGCTCTGTTTTCCAATTTCTACAACTGATTAGATTTCTTCCGATCCAATGCCTGAAAATTTGTGATCAGTTTACTTCTTAATTCGAGCCCTCCTTTCAGCTAAGTTATATATCTATGACAGTCAGAATAAGCCAAAAAAAAAAAAGAAGAGAAGAGGTCTTCCCTCCTGCTGAGTTATGTGTGATTTATTTTCTTTAAAATATCAATACAAATTTACTGTGAATTCATTAATATGATGTGGGCAAGAGCATGGATTGGACCACAACGACATCCAAGACGAAAGGAAGCTAGTTGTTGGACATAATTAAGCCAGATCAAATTAAGCATTATGTATTGTCACATCTCCTTTCCAGAAACACCGACAATTTGGAGCATAAATGGGGCTGATCCTGTCATACACGATCACATTCCTGTAGGAGGGGATCGGAATGCGGCCGGTCCCAGAGTGCACATATCCGGCCAGGCCATGCCTGTTAAATGAAGTTCCAGGGTGAGCCAACCATTCTGTCATCACCACACAATACACCGATCAGTGCACCACGAAGCACTAGTCGACGCAAATATAACTGTGAGCAATGGGACCACAGTGGAGCGACACAGATCTCTAGCCACCATAGTCCTCTCATGAATAACCAGAGACCACTACTTAAGGTCCACAGTGTACTGTATTTCTGGATGAAATCGGCATGTGGTAGACTCGTCCCCAAGGTCTGGGAAGCATCATACAGCCCCCGATCAGCTCGACCACCATGTGTGCCGAGCAGTACAAGCATTCAACATAGCACGCGGATCCTCGATACCTCTCAGTCCTAGATCGATCAACGATCATCGGTAGCAAATCATGATTATATTGCTCGTTATAAATGGAGGAATGGACGAGCAGAGGTAGTAGTATAGTGTACACGAGAGCTTAATCTGAGCAAGAGCTCTCGAACTATATGGCAGCAGGTCCGGGAGGCTGGTGGTCACTAGCGTTTGTTTTGTTCTATCCCAGTGGTGTTTGTGGATAGGCATAAGGCAATTTTCTGAAAGAGAGACGGACGAGGGCGATGGTATATGGTCTTCGTGTTACAAAAACACATATATATGACTTTATTGATTGGGTCCGTCGTTGTTGCAGTGTCATTAATTTTGCTGCTGTTAACAGCAGACATGTATAAATACCTGATCGATTGCAGCTGTAAACGTGTGCAAATGTGCTGCGATCCACCTATATCTCTTCTCGAACTATAAATTTGTATTGCTTACACTTGGGTTCAGACATGCATATTATGATTCTGGATTCTACACACTCAAGTCGACTAAGCTCAAGACATATCTCTGTTATTAACAGAGAAAATGATAGATGCATATGTGTAGCTCTACTCGGTTCCAACAATTCCCCGCTCATATATGGTATAATATGAATGTGAGGTATCAGGATAGAGATGAGCTCTGGTACTCGCTGCCGTTGCACAACATAATGTAGATTGCTTGCGAAGAGGATGTTAAACCGGACATTTTTTTTTCCTGCCATCCGGTCCAAGCGTGCTGCCATTGTGGAGTGGGTTGATTATGTGGCGTAGCTCAAGAGAATATGGTGTGTACATCATGCCATCCGAACCAAATGTCTTGTTGGGGATGATGTCCATCATCTAACTTGACTTTCACGAGCTTGAGTTTGTCTCGCCCCAGCACTACCTGATTCATGGAGACCGTCACCTCATACCTGAGCTGTAACATGTGTCAAAACTCAAAGTGTTAAATATCATACAAAAAGACATATCTGTCCTTGCATACAACCATCGCAATGAGGTTGGAGCTGGTCCGAAGGCGGCATGAAACATAAGCGAGAGGTGGTACTTGGAATAAACAACCACGACATACATGCATTAGTATATGCTTTCTACAACATGGTCGTGGTTGTGTCTGCAATATGGCGGCATCTTGGAGCTTAATTGCGTCGGAGTCCATCTGTCAATGCAAGTAGTGCATGCCAGGGCGCTAGTGTATGTTGGAATTGATTGAATTAATCTCATAATATTCCAATTAATTTACTTAAATTCAAGGGTTGCATGGTGCATATGGTGTGTAACAGTGGAACATAAGGAGTGATTGTGTTGTAACGGTGGGTTATGGGTTTGATGGCATGTCCATTAAATTTAATAACTCTAAAAAAAGACTTACTTGCTAATTGAAGGTCCATTAGAACAACAATCGAGTAACTCCTTTTCTTCCATTCCATCTCACGTGAGCACATATCGAACAATGTATGTGTGTCCTCCTTGGCTTAGGCAGGTAGGTCGAGTCAAGTCCGTGTGGGCTAGGCCTTCAATCAGTGCGATGAAGGCGGATTTGCAAGGCACGCATGATCCACATGTACGGTCAAGCTGGAGACTGAGTGTCCCACGGATAGAGCGGTTCATGGTAGGGAGTCTGGGGTGGCAATAGAGAAGGATTTTTCTGTTGCTGTACAAATATCTATATGTATAAATTTTATTGTTGGGTCTGTTGCTGCGTTGTTATTTGCATTATCATAATAGTAACTCATATCACAATACAACATTTTTTTTTGGATTTTGATTAAGCTACAAAAAAAATGTACTCATCGCCTATATACAACTTGTCTGAACCAAATACCCATTTCCAACCAAAACTCGCCATCTGACATCCTACACATGCTCCTTTATTGTACCTCTTACATTTTTTTTCCTCACTGGATAATGCCTCAGCACGCAAGAAAAACCAATAAGATAATCTAACGTGGAAGCTGGCCGAACACAATGCAATTCAGAATGGGTGGCATTATGGACTCAGGTTTCAGATCAAGATACCACAATGGGACAACCAGCTTCTGCTAGATAAACGGGACGAACACACCAAAGGCAATATAACCTAGGCAACATATGTAGAACGCATTCTTGCAACCACCCTTTGACCACACCCCAACAGTGCCTCGATCTTGTCGATATTCACTACCAAGCTCTCAATAATAAAGGCTAGTTTTAGGAAATGGATAAACGAGCACACATCATCGCAAACTTCTATAACGAAAGCATATAATTTCACAGGTGCGATCTGAACCATCCATGATCTGAACCTGCTGTAGATACTCTCGGTCGCCATGTGCGCTGGGTGTTCTGTTGCTAACAATAATGATGCACGTTGTAAGGCTGCTTTTTGGTCACACAATCAATCACAAAAATGAGATATTGTGACTACGTGTGCTCTATATAACAAAGCTACCACTAATGTATACCTTCAACTCACTTCGCACACCATGTCTCTTGGGCTCCCGTGACTAGATATTATTGCTGTCTACCTTTTTCATTGCCTCCCTAGGAACCGAATAATGAAGACCAATAGCTCAACACTTTGAACTATAGTGTCATTTAGAACCCTGCTATAGAGCCGACTTCTATGTCCGACTCTGTACCGACCTGACGGATGGCGTTAACCTGAGTGAGATACGCCGTGTGTCGACGGAATACGCAGCACGGCCGTAATCTAGGCCATGTATTAGGCCCGTAGTGCAAGCCCAAGCTGGCCCAATAAATAAGCAAGACGGTCTGCTGTCAACACACGCACTCTTTCAAGCTAGTTTTAACTTGAACGTATATTTTACCTTCAGTGAGATAACAATTAAGAAGCAACGAAAGTCCTAGTCCACCTTCACAAAATAAAGTCTGAGAAGGTCCGGCAAGTATAATACACGTTGTGATTATGTGGAATGGATACTCAAAACTAATTAAAATATGATGGTGCTCCTAACCGATAGACAAGAGAAGTGAAATGGCATGTCTGTAGGAACTCTTTTTATCTGACGTTGAGAGTTGATAAGAAATACAAATCATACACTAGTTGTATTACATCAAAGTCTGATAATTGAAAGAAGGAACAGGTAGTGTTTAAAAATGAAAACTACAACACACAAAAGGTGTAAGCTTTCATTCACACATTCAGAAGTCCTGCGACAGTAGGCCTGTCAGATCACCTTCACCCTTTACAAGTAGAAGAACCTAAGTTCAGTTAATATCTATAATGTTGTAATGAAAAAGAGAAAGTTTTTAAACTCAAATTGCACCCGAAGAATTTGGATATAGGAGCTCATGGCAGATTGTGCAGGCTGACTTGATTGAAATTGCTGGGAAAAAAAAAGGTTATGTTGTAAAGATTACAATAGTACGATCATTTTCAGAAAGAGCAAAGTGGATAACTGTTTTCTACATGATAGAAAAGGGATTACCTCAACTTGATTGCAGCTCTGAATACCATTACTCTGACCATCGTTTAAGCTGCTTACTAAAATTTATCTACAAACAAATTCTTATATTAGCATAACAATAAATAAGAAATCAATGCAACCTTCTAGAACTGATATAATTATGAGAAAACTCACATTCCTCCCTCTACGACTTTGCTCTCCACTTTTTGATTTTTGTTGCTTCTTTATTCTTGTTCTCTTGAGTTCAAACTTGGATTGCTTCCTCAATGTTGGAGGATGACCTCTTCTTTTGACTGATAATGGGCTGCGTACAACTTTGCTTTGCTTTGCTGTGATATCTTGATTATTTGAAGTTTTTGGATGCTCCTGAACTGCCTCGTATTTATCATTAGCATTCATCTTTATTTGCAACTCATTGAGGCCATCCATCACCAAGTTGTATAATGTATCTGATCCAGCTCCATTCTCTGCCATTTCATTAAAACGCTTGCACAAATTATCATAGCGTTTAGCCACTGGTGTATCAAGATGATCATCATACGAGCACTTGATAAATGTATGCTTGCATTTGAAATCCTTTCTCCATCGTTGTAGAATATACTTGGAAGGTACTCTTGTGATCTCCACAAGCGGAGGTACAGAAAGAATATGACTACACAAGATTCCTCAAAATTCAGAACGCCGACATTCACACTAATATCACAGTCCGCTTGTCTGAATAAAATAATTAACTCTGAAGTGACCATTTTCTCGCTGACTTTTCTATCCTCTCTCACTTTGAAGGTACACACTGAACCTTCCTTTTTCAAAATCATTGGATAGCAATATATTTTTTCCTCTTAACTCATCTTGAAACTCTCTAAACTTTGCATTGGTGTATGCCTCCTGAAATTGCTTCTCGAATTCATAATGTGTAATACATGGTATCTCCTCTTGAAATGATTTACAATCAGATTTGTTTTTCTTTTCTACTTTATCTCTTAGTGCATTGTCATATTGCTCTAACAAATTGCTTCAGTGTTGTTCTAGCATTAACATAGCCATCAAAGAAAGCATTGATACTCTCACTCCTTTGTGTCGTTGACATTCTAGCCCAAAATTGATCTTTCACAAAAGCTGGAGCCCATAGATGTTTGTCAGCATACATTCCAGCAAGCCAATCATTATCTTCAAGGGCAAATCGATTGATCATATTGATCCAATCATTATCTAAGTCATCCCTGCTCAAGGAATCATACACCGCATTTGATAATGTAAAGAATGTCTTCATATTCTGCGTATCCACCAAGCTTTTCAGGAACCTTCTTCATGATGTCCCGTAAACACCATCGATGCCTAGCTTTAGGGAAAACTTGTGCAATATCATTTTGCATTGCTTTGCATTGATCAGTAATTATGACTTTTGATGCTTTATTTGACATACAAAATAACCATGATTTGAACAACCAAACAAAAGTCTCTGTTTACTCATTTGATAGCAGACCACATCCTAATAGAATAAATTTCCCATGGTGGTTTACACCCACAAAAGGAGCAAAGGGCATATGGTACTTGTTTGTCAGGTATGTAGTATCAAATGTCACAACATCTGAGAGAGATTCATATGTAGCTCGACTTCTTGTATCAACCCACAAAACATTTCTTAGACGGGAGTCCGCTCCCACATCCATAATGATAGAAAAAAATTTGGATCTTTAGTTTGCATACGGAGGAAGTATTCATTAACAGCTTGCGCATCTCCAGCACCAAGGTTTAGCCTCCTTACATCCTCAAATAGTTCCTACACTCTTCTCACCAAACTGAAGATTTTCATAGCCACCAGCCTGCACAACAAGAGAACTAAAATTCTTGTTTATACGAATTCCAGCTTGATCATTTATCTCTAATCTTCTCTTAGCTTGCATATCAAGTTTCTTATGACATCTGAGATGTCTTGCTTTGCTTGGGCTTACAACATGATTATGATCAAGTGTCAAACTACTAATGTGGAATTTCTCATCATGAAGGCAGAAGTTGACTTTAACTGGACATTGCGTCCTTGTTGAGGGATTAGGTTTAAATGTGTTCTTCATTTCTGTTGCAGCCCCTCCTTGTCACACCAAATCCTATTTGTTTAGCGTAAGCTTTGTAGAAGCTTACAGCATCGTCCTCACTGTCAAATTGCAGTCCTTTTGTTGGTTCCAACAAGACATCCTTCCTAGTTACTTCATCATCCGGATCACTTTCAATAATGATAAAAGCATCTTCATCTGATACAGCAGAGTCTTGTTGCACTTCATCTAAAGGTTGATTAGTGTCCATTGCCTAGAATATTAATGTGATAAAAAGTTGCAATATTATAATGAAATTATGGCAGATTGGAATAGGAAAAAGAAACACTAAAATGTTGCTTCAAATAAAATAGCCAGTTTACAAATAAAAATATCACAATTTTTCTTAAGAAAAAAACATGAGCCATTGAAAATTTTAACATACCTTATGATTGTCGGTTTGTATTCCTCAGCCGAGGCTGCCGTACAATTCCACCACGTCTGGATTGATCACTTTGGGTTAGAATATTAGAAGGAGAAGGGCAAAGGCACGTCGTAATGAATCAACAAAATTCACTAAATTTTCTGACTTACATTATGCTGCGTGTGATCTCGTAGCTCAGTATTCCCGCATGGTTGCCGCAAGTACACCTGATTAGGGGTTGATCGTGGTTAGGGTTACAGATGATTAGGAGGGCATAAGGCACGTATACTTGTTTAGCTAGGCTGTATAGGCCTGAAGTTGGGCCTGTACAATGGTTCAGCCCAGTAGAATCTGATAGCAATCACGTCGTGGTGCCGTCAGCTACACGCCGTTTAGTCGGTTCACAGTCGGACACAAGGGGTAGGACCTGAAGCAATTTCGTACTACCTCCGTTCAGAAATAATTGTCACTTTTGATTTCCGTGCATAATCTAGTATTGTTTGTCTTATTCAAAAAATTTATATGAATAATAAAAATTTTAACTCACATATAAAATATGCTTTATACTCTATCGAATAATAATAGTATAATTCATAGTTGCATAAATTTTTTAAATAAGATGAAAGGTTAAAATTAAGACCTCAAAAGCTAAAATGACATTTATTTCTGAACAGAGGGAGTATCATTTAGGAACGAGTGGCATCAGGCATATATAATTGCACGGAAACTGGTTGTCGCAGAACTGGGAGGTGGCTAAGGACCCAACTTATGGTCATGCTCATGGGGTCACGCACGCAAACACAAGAGGGCAGTCCAAGAAATGCTTCATGGTCCGTTTCGTAGATTCATTGTCCTAAGCTCTGAGCGCAAGGGCAAGAAAGACGGCGCGAGACAACAGGATGTTGGCCAAGAGCATGCAGCCCCAGCCCAAAATAAACTACGTGCAGTTTTCATTCCAAGATAGCCATATAAGGTAGAAACTACAAACCATCCTCCCAAATCCAAGATTTCTCTATCACAATTTGGCATTATTCGTATGTCATTTATGAATGAGTGACATCAGCAACTATTGCTTGGTTGCTCTGTATCCACCTGCGATGTGGATTAGATCGGAGATAGCTAGGATAGTCGTCAGTAGGGGCGGAGCTTCCCTGTAAGCAGGGTGTGGCGGCCACGCCAGAACCGTTGAGCGTAAGTGCCCTCCTCCTACCTTTCCAACTCTGCCCCCAGTAGTCCGATGAGCTCTGCCCTGCTGCAGCCTGCTGCACACCTACGTGAGACTGGGGAGAGAAACGGACGGAGTGTTTGCTCAAATTTGTTGTTTAGTTTATTAGTCGTGGCTTGAATCCGTCCAACCTAAATCCATTCAAAGCAAGACGACTACAATATACCTTCCGAGCGTCTCGAAAGACCGTTGCTTCACCCAATATTTGCCCGTTGACAACTGCAAAGTTTCCTGTGACTATGTCAAATTGAATGAAATTTGAATGCTTGAACCATCCTAGTTCTACGCCTGAAACTAACAAGAAAATATCTATGCGTTCAAATCCGAGGCGAGAGCACCCCGGCCAGTGGCTTTTGTCGCTGTGCCATAAGCCCCTTTGCTAACTAATATTCACATATGCCTTGATATATGGTGCTGTCTTCTTTCACAACTTTATATTTCATTTGACAATATCTGAAAAATGAGTGACATTTACCTTTTTTTTTCCCTCGTGTCAACTGAGTTATGTGACGATCTGTGATACCCCCCCCCCCCCCCCCAAAAAAAAAATCATTTGCACATTATCTTTTCTGATTGAACTAGAGCACACGAGGTTCCCTACTGTTTATATTAAGAGAAAATTACTTATTTGGTCTTAAAAAAACTTCTTCTTCTTTCTTGGCCCTCTCCCAACAAAACTTTTTTACTTGGCCTCAAAAAATTTTATCTAATATTTAAGAATTGTTTTAATTATGTAAAAAATATAATTTGGATTGGAAATATTCTTTACTACACTAAATTTTTTTTGATGTTTAGCATACCCATAAAAAATAATTCTTTGTTATATTTTGAATATTTCTTTTATTAGCTTCTGAAACATATTTTCTATTAGTGTAGTAAATAATATTCTAATCCAAATTATATTTTTACGTAATTAAAACAATCCTTAAACATTAGACAAAGTTTCTTATATGGTCTCAAACTAACACAGTTAGTGTCGAAACTAACGGAAAGGCTATAGAAGTAATCCTCAAAATTTTGGAGGCCAAATAGGAAAGTTTTATTGGGAGAGGGTCAAGGAAGGAAGAATAAGTTTTTTGAAGGCCAAATAAGTAATTTTCTCTTATATTAAATTAGGTAAACAAAACTAATGGTCCCCAAAACAAATAAGAAGGTATAAAGAATAGAAAAGAAGAAAGATAAGTCTAGGAAAGAGCATCTATTCATTCTTACATGCCACATGCTCCATTCAGACCTCTCTTAAATGTTTTCTCATCACAAAGCCCTCAACAAAGAAGTTAGCGGTTGAACATCGAGGATCCGTAATCCCTAGATAAACATGCATGCAACACCCATTGGATGCACATATCATTCATGATGCCTAGCACACATGGACCCCCCCGCACCGCCCCCCCCCCCCCCCCCCCCCCCCCTCCCACACACACACACACATTATTATGGGCATTTTAATCAGAAACTTTTTTTGACAGAGAAACACAGCCGAACAAGAGGCTCCCTTCTTGCGGTGATAAATATAGGCCTTTGCTACAACGCCATATGATCCCCTTTGCTAATTTATATTCACCATCCCTGGGCCCATGCATATGACATAGCCTTTATTTGCTCCATCTTCTTATCAGAAACTTTTATCTATTTCTTTCAATGTCTGAAAAATGTGTGACGAATTTACTTTCTTCCTACCCTCCCTGTCCCAGCTGAGTTATGCAACGATGTGTGAATCACCAGAAAAAAGATATGCACATTATCTTTAATTTTTTTTTTATGAATTCATTGATATTAACGAACAGGCAATAAGAGCATGTCCTGCATTTTAAAGATTATTCGACCACTAGAGTGCCAAGACAAGAAGCTAGACCAACCTTGAAGCGCACAGATCCTGCCACTCACGACACGACTTCCCTTGACACGAACTTTCCGTTGTCACTACAGCCAAGCAGCCCACCACGAACCACACCTTGACAAGACTATATTTGAAAGCAAGAGGATATTAGGGGAGCAACACATCCACGACGGCACGGATCTGGCCACCAACCTACTCTAATGAACAACCATGGCAGCAATTAACGTCCGCAATACAGTGTCCTTCAGGGTGCAGGCAGAATGCGGTGTAGTCATCCCGCTCATTGGCACGTCCCTGTATGGCCCACGATCAGGTGGAGCTCCATATGCGCCAGGTTTTGGAGAAACAGGCGTCACTTACGCAGATCCTGGATACCTCTCAGTCCTAGATCAATCACACCGGGGTAAGAGCGAATCATGATAGCATGCGTTCATACGGAGGAATGGGCGATCAAAGTTATAGCAGTACACAGGATCGAGCTTTGGAATCAAAAAGCACCAATCGCTTGCTACAGCTGGGTTAGGCCACAGGCTGACAGACATTTGTTGCTCTAGACGACAGTGGTGTTTGTTGCTAGGCATAGACAATTTTTCTGAAGTTTCTATGAGACATGGACGAGGGCAATAGCTATGTTGCCATGATGGCCTGCCTGGTGCACGTATATATTTATAGCTTTCATTTTATAAAAATATCTATATGAATTTTGTTGTTGTTGGGTCTCTGCTGCTGGGTCGTTGTTATTTGCACTGCTATTAATTCATTTCACTGTACCACATTTTTTTTCCTTTGAAAGTCCAAACCAAAAAAAAGGATGTACTGCAGCCGTGTCCTAGCTATATAACTAGTGAACCAGCCACCCAGTTCCCACATCAATTATTCCTTCTCACATCCTACACACGCTGCTTTTATGCCTCTTACATGGTTTTCCCACAGCTAATGCCTCAGCACGTGGAAGCCGGAACACTATTCAGAATGGGCGGCATTAAGGAACCATGTTTCACAGGCGCGATATATATACTTTCGATTTGCTTGCTATTTACTATATGTTCCACTTCCAGCAGTACGTAGGTGCGTAAATCTGGCAGCTTCATCCATCTATCCGCGTGCCGAGTTCTCTTTTCTGCTTTTTGTTGCAGCCTAGAATGATACAACTTCGTTTCAAAGAACGGACGATGCATGACGGCATAATGCTTATATGTGCTCGTGAGGTGCTATAGCTGTACCAAAAGTGGGTGGGACACCAGTAGTATCACGGTTAACAAGCATTGTTTTTTTAATTAATGATGAGTAATATCTAGATAATAAACATGCATAACGGGACGCCCTTTGGATTCACTTAGCCTTCATGATGCTTCCCTCCCATTTCTAGCAACCAAAACTTATATTATGGGATAAACCCCTCTATAACACTGCAATTTTAAATAATTCAAACAATGTGGCTATGGTAGATTTCAGTTTTCAAACCTTAAATGAAAATAATTTTGTGAATATGAACTCAGATCAAAAAGAAAAGTTGTGGAAATGAGTTCAACTACCACGCAAAAAAAATTGGGTTCTTTTTGGATTTCAGAAGTATTATATTTTTAAATATTTCTTTATTGGAACTATAAAACCGATATCATAGAAGGGATTAAAATTGCAACTCGATGTCATACAAGGATTTTTTGTATTTGTAGTGTCAAATAAGGGTTTGTATAAAATTGTAGTGTGTTTATCCCAATTATTATTCACCATCCTTACGGCATTTTATTGCAGCCTTTACCTTGCTCTGTCTTCCAATTTCTACAACTGAGATTTCTTTCAATGTTTGAAAATTTGTGAGCAGTTTACATTATTTCAGGCCTCCTATTAGCTGATTGAGTTATATATCTGCGACGGTCTGAATCGGTCAAAAAAAGGAAGAGGTCTTCCCTCATGTCAAGCTGAGTTATTTATGTATGATTTATGTTCTTAGAAATATCAATATAAATTAATTGGACCACAAAATCCAACTGGACGAAAGAAAGGTAGCACTTACACAAAAGCCAGATCAAATTAAGCATTATGTACTCACTCGTGTTATTATATATATATATATATATATATATATATATATATATATATGAACCAGGCGCCCATTTCCCACACACTCCCTAATGATGTGCTCACTCATGTTCTATTCCTTTCATACATATTTCTAAGGCCTGGCCAAATAAGAAAACAATAATCTGACGTGGAAGCCGAAACACTTGTTGAGAATGGGCGGCATTGAGAACTCGTGTCTTAGATCCAGAGATTTGCACCGGAAAAGACTTGAGTTCGACTCTGGCATCGACATGTTTGCTAGTTTGTTTATTCCTCTAGTTGTCTGCCATTCTGTTTCGGTGACCTGGTCGATGTGGTTTTGACATGTGCAGTTGAATATGGAGTGCTTCTCATCTCCTTCTAGTAGTTCACTGCTATGCTCCATCTGTTTCGCCTACATATCCAGTTATGTATTGTCTCCTTTATTGTAGCATTGAGGTATGTGACTCAACATTTTGGGATTTTGTAGTTTTGGAGATACATAGCCAATCAAATGAATTAAACTAAATCCCGGCTGAAAAGGACAACCTGAAAACGATTTATTTTATTTGAAAATTTAGAATTGTCCTTCTATGTTGTAACTTTTGAATTTTGAAATTCGCGCAAATGTGTTTTATAAAAAATGATTTGGCAAATGTAATCATGACGAAAAGTGCTACTAATGGGTATTCATAAAAGTGTAACCCGTAGCATGGTTCTGTTTGTGACCGGTGAAATCCATCACCTATTTTTGCTTGAACTTGTACGTCAGCATAATCAGCGTTCGGTCAATACAGTTGTTAAACCAAGAGACTAAGTACTCATAGATGAGTGGTATGTGTGGACACTATAAAACTTCAATATTCATACAATACAGAGAGCGTTGGCTCTTCTTGAATCCTTGCAGGGGCATGTCATATTGTTCAATCAGCATGGGCGCCTCACCCGAAATGAAAATCACCGCAAAGTTGTGTGCACGTAGCAGCCCCCAGCATATACCATATAAATTAATGTTTTTTGCTAAACAAGAAACATATGTGATTATTTATTTACTTTTGGTTATTAAAAAAATAAAGCCTGTATAATTTTCCTTCCACCCATGACATGATTCCATGAGGATTGCATATTGAACATGTCATTTTTGCCCCTTTTCATATCTTTTTTTCAGTTTTCTTACGGAGGTGCAATTGTTTCTGGTAATTATTACCGGCACCACTGCGATATTTAGGTGCCCACAATCTCAACAGCCATAAATACTTGATCGATTGCTGCTATAAACGAGCAAATGTACTGCAATCCACCTCTATATCTTGTCCAACTATAAATTTGTGTACCTTTACCTAGGTTCATGTCCATTCTGGATTGACACATTCCAGTCTATATACTAAACCTATCTGCATTAGCAGAGACAAAGATGTATGCTAACTATATCGATTCCAACAATTCCCCGCTCACGGTAATCGGAATGTGAGGTATCAGGATAGTGATGAGCTCTGATGCTCTATACCATTGCACAACATAATATAGATTGCTTGTGAAGAGGATGGCAAATGAGACATTTGTTTTCCTGCGATCCAGTTCAAGCGTGCTGCCGTTGTGGAGTGGGTTCATTATGTTGCGTAGCCCAAGAGAATAAGGTGTACATGAAGCCATCTTAAGCAAATGCCTTGTCAGGGATGATGTCCATAATCTACCGTGACCTGGCGAGCCTGAGTTTGTCTCTCACATATGGCGTGGCACTACCAGATTCATGGTGACACTTACCTCATATTTGAGCTGTAACATGTCAAAGTGTTAATTTTTTTTATGGTCAATGGGGGAAGGAAACCCCACCTGCATTGAAAACAGGACGTCAGCAGGTCGAGCTTGAGTTTACAATGATGTAAAGATCAAAGCAGAAGCAAAACAGTTTTACATGAGGAAGGAGAGACAAGCACCAACTAGACTTAGCCTTGACACTAATATAATTGAAGAGCAACCACCAATCATCAGCAAAGCAACACCACTGAACAACATGCTTTCCAACTTTTCATTGAACATTGTGCCTCCGTACACCACCCCTCATAGCTATGCTGCACTGTTAGCACCCTCGAGTTCCAGCAAAGGGAGAAATCCTTGAAGGGCAGATCTGCGCAACAGAATGGGGACTAAGAGGGTGTTGGATGATGCTTCGTGGTATCCGATGTGTTGGAGGTGGTCCTCATCAACTTTACGGGAGGTTAATGTTTTCCGCAGACAGAACGATTCATGACAGGGAGTCCAGGGTGGCCATGAATTAAGAAGGGTTCTTCGGGTGTGTATTCACCTCATTTGAAAATATTTGACGTCGTTGATTTTAGCGTCATCATCTTTGACCATCTTATTCAAAACTTCTATCAAATATGTGTAAATTATAAGTTGTGTTTTAAACCCTGTTATATATGGATTCTAGATGCAATACACTTTATATCTCAACAACTTTAAGAGGGAGGAGTGTCGTGTTACACCAATGTAGCTCTTGCCAAAAGTGCTTGCAGTACGAATCTGTGATGAAACTTTGGAGGAATACAGAGGTGAACAGACAAGAGAGAGCTCAAATGACATGACCACGTAGCTGTTGTGTAGCTCCACTATCGTTAGATTGTGTTGTGCATGTGAGACCCAAGGTGTTAAGAAAATTGGACATGCCAAGACCACCCTGAGTCTGGTGTAATACGTGTGAAAAACCATAAAAGGAACTGTTAATTACTTCCCATGTTATGACACTTAACAAAAATTGATTATTTAGATCATCCTTCGCCCCAAAAAAATCTCTCTCGCTCCTTGTCAATGAAACAATCATGGTTGAGTTTATCTCTCTATATCAACGATGCCCATATATATATCGCAAAAAATAATGATGCGCATATATATGTGATTAGAGTTGCTTCTATTGCTGGGCACAAGGATAGCAGCCCCAAGCCTGAGGCCACGTGTATCCTCGACTTTACAGGTTTAGTTGCGCTATGATTGAGGAGAAGGAGGAAAGAGTGTAGTAGTAGAGATGGTCGGTCATCGAAGATAGAGCGTTTCAGGAGGAGGGTGCCATTGTTGCAGTACCCGCCATATTGTGAACAAGGATTTTTGCAAAGATGCTCCTGCCGTGGTATGAGGACATTCAGGCATCACTGCTGCAGTCTTCTGCTGCTCTCTATGAACACTGCACCAAATATAGGACCTAGATCCTGAGCGCCTCTCAATCTCCTAATTAAACTTCCAACTCATTTCCTCACAAGAACATCACATGAAGATACTAAATCTGTGACATGCTTTTGAAAACATATAGTAGGTGTTACAGTGTTGAGCGCTCTAAAAAGCCTCATGAGGAAGGGGGTTGGGGGGGGGGGGGGGTGGGGTGGGGTGGGGTGGGGGGGGGGGGGGCTTAGCTTTCAATGCATAACGTATCTTGAGGGTGTGGTGCTACCTGCTCCCCCAACCGTAGATACGGGGGCGTCGGCTATATATATAAGTACTAGTTGAGGACTGCATAGCTGCAAGACTAGCTAGCTGGTAAGAAGAAGTAACAGCAAATAAACCAATGACTTCAAAGTTCCCAGCCGGGTTAATCAAAGGAACAGTGGTATCTAAGGTTCAGTCATTATATATCTTTTCAATGGTGAATTCTGCCAAAAATACTACTGGTACAATATCATCGACAGAGAAAAAAAGCAGGGACCACCTCAACTATCACGCTAGCCCAATACTAGTGGTATGATATATTTATGCTTTTATACCGGACCACACATAGTGTAAGCAATGACCTAGAAGTATATTGGCATTGTACTACGAAGTGACGCATATGAAAAGTAAAAAGAGATGGTCTGGTTCAAAAAATGACGGGTTGAACTTGATGGTTAATTTTAAGCTCCGGTATCATGTGGACCCAAGGTGAATTTTAAGAGAGTGATATAATATGGACTTGTATATAATGCTTAGAGCAGCAGTGTGGTGTAACCAGAAATAGTTGCACTTTGCTCGGTTAAGATTCTATAGCAGATGCGTAGCTCTAAAATCTGTTCTATGGCCTCCATTAGGTGCAAAACCTTACAGCAGTTGTCAGTGCTAAAAATCTCTTGTAAATGACAATCATGACCTTTATTTACGTGGGAATGTTAATTTTGAGACCCCTGAAAAATGAGGATCTTTTCCTTCAATATATATGACCTTTATGTCTGGATGATCTGAGCTAGCATTTAAAAATTGCTAGTTGTTTTTCTCTGTTCTTGTATTGCTATGTATTTACTATAGAAACGTAAGTCTAGTGACTGTGTGCTATATAGATAGTGCTTTATTGGTATCGCTATAATATTTGGGTGTCCCAGTATCTCAACGACCATAAATACTTCATCGATTATTGCTGTGGAAACGAGAATCCACCTCTATCTCTTCCAGGCTTACCAGTTGGTTTCACGCATCATAATTCTGGATTGACACACTAAACTCTAGTCTAATTCCATACATACATACATATACATATATATATATATATATATATATATATATATATGTATGTATGTATACCTGTTATATGTATGCTATTTGGTTCCAACAATTCCCAGCGCTCACATTGTATTTAGGATGTGAGGTGTCAGGACAGAGACTAGCCCTGGTTAGGTAAGATGGTTAGGTAGCTTGGTCGAGTCGGTACGGTGTTGGCCAGGCCAGCGGCCACCTTTAGTAGGCTTAGCCAGAACGTTGCTGGCTAAAGTTATCTCCCATATTGCAACTTAGGTCATAATTCGTTGAGAATTAGTTGTATTGTTCAATCACATCGTAGCTCATGGGTACACATATTTGGTAGTAGCGAACTAGCGATCTTACCGTTAAGGGCATGCCGAATGTAACATAGGCTAGGAGCCCCCTTGGTGTGTAAAATAAGTCCATTCTAGAAGGTCTAGGGGACTTAGTTGCAATATCTAGAGCCTTGTTGTAATTCTAAGAGTATGTTTGTAATGATTCAACCAATAGAATAAATATAAACAGCCACCTCCACCTCCCTTATAAATAGTGCTCGAGCGTCTCTTAGCCGTTTGCTTTCTTGCTATAGTAGCAACAAACATATCTGATCGGCTTTAAAAAAAAAATCTGATCGGGCTTCTAATAAACAACAAATTTGGTCAATCAGTTGAAACAACATTCTCATCAAAAAATTAAGGACACATAAAATTATTCAAATTCTTACCATTAATACAAATAAAAATAATTTTTACTCCACATAATGCAGATAGTACATAATGACTTATAGAATCACGGGTAATAACCGCTTCTGGCAACCCTTGAATAATGGCTGCACGTTGACAATGGGAGCACCTCCAGCCATTAGTTAGTGTCTGTTCCGGTGTCACACTGATGAATTTTTTTCCTTCACCGACGAACTAGCTAGGTCTCACTCAGTTTCTAGCGCCATAACGAGGGCAAACGAATAAGGATATATATAGAGCGATAGTAATAGGATGAGTTGTTTCCTTGCCGTCATGGACATCCAAGTAATATTGGTCTCGTGCATTGTATTTGGTTTGGCCGCCCCATATACTGATCAGGGTACTGATGTCCATGAGAACATGACCGACTTGAAGTTCGCCAGGAGGCAGGCCGGCTATATGAAGTGTTGGGGCAGCCGCCCCACCCTGCCTATAGGAACCCTCCGCCCATGGGTAGGCTAATTTAGTTGGTTCATAAGAATGGCTAAACATATATGCTTGGGCTGGCCAGGACTATCATAACCCCTCCCCTTTATCGTCGTAATGTTTCGTTGGAGTTTGGAAAATGTACGAGACTACCCAAGTGCATTTATATACATTGTGTGATGGCTCTGACCTACAAGCTCAGGAGCTTTAACTCGAGTCGGAGTAAATAATTTCTCTATCGACTCGATCTCAGGTTATGTTATATACACATGTCACACCCTAGCTAGGTAATCCACTGTCTCAGCATTTGAATTCCTCTACTCCCAACATAGTTCAGTAGAAATATAAGGAAAAACAAGACATGCATGTTGTTGAAACCTAATGATGGTGAAAAGTAATACATATAGAATGTGCTGCATCAGGATACAAATAACCAGTGGCACTTAAAGTCTGTGTGTACTGGCCCGCTGATTTCTTCGTTGGAGTTGGACAAGCAGTCGAACAAGAGTGGTTTCATGCACACATGGTAGACTGGAAGCAGAATAGGAGCCGTGCAGTCTCGAATGATGATCTACCTGCAGCTACTACAACCAATCTTACCTGCGGACAACACCTGATTGTCACCTAGTGCCTAAAGAGAATTCTGTAGGTATTCAGTAGCTGAACAACTAAGCCATGTCAGAGATCACCATCTGTATTATTATATTGTGCGCTTGGGCCTATGTCGGAATTTGTGTACACACCATCCACCTCCGGTGCGCTCCCAGATTAACCTTCTCTTTAAATTAATTAGCACCAAGTCATTAGATATCTATTGATTGGATTGCGTGGGACGGCATTTATACATTTACTGATGATGGCGCTGGCCTACAAGCTCAGAAGCTAGTATGACTAAATAGTCCTGTATCAATTGCATGTCAGAACGTAGGTAACTATGTTAGCATTTCAATTCTCTACTCCCAACATCAGTTCAGTAGAAATAAAGGAAAAAGACATGCACAATGTTTGAAACCCAACGATGGTGAAAAATAATATAGGAACAATGTGCCGCAGCAGGGATGGAGATAAGTTACAGTACGACCAGACAAATACATATGTCCTGGTCCCCAGACTCCCGCTTCTTTTGTCTTTATAACCAGTCGAACAAGAGAATGTTTTGATCCACTTATGTAATAGAATAGAAGTAGAGCAGGAGCCGTGAAGTCATATGACGATATCTTCACACCCACCCGGAGGACAATCTCAGAAGCTTTACTAAAAGCAGTAAATAGTCCTGTACATAATTTTCTGCTGGCCCTAGCCTACACCTCAGAAGCTTTACTACAAAGAGAGTAAATAGTCTTGTATGAACTGGATCTCAGAACGTTATATATACACAAGTCATACACAAGCAGGTAGTAATCCACTGCATGTGTGAGCCATCGAATTCTCTGCTGCCAACATCACTTCATTAGAAATAAAGGAAAAAAGACATGCATGACGTTAAAACCCAAGGATGGTGAATAATAATATAGGAATGTGTGGCATCAGGATAGAGATAAGCAGTGCAACCCACTCCAATTGTCCTGGCCCATGGAATTCAGAATTCTATGTCTCTGATAACTGTAGAACACCATCGCTTCCAACTACTCATGATAGCCTAGAAGAACAGGAGCTGTGAAGTTCCTTAACAGTCCTTGAAGGTCAATGTTACCCACTGGTTCCCTGGTGATGCAGGAGGTCATATGTTGTGCTTTATTATAAGCGTGAGCCTCTGTTAGAATCTGTACGCTACCGCCATTTCAATATTAACTTTCGTTCTCTTATTAGCACCATTATTAGCACCAAGTCGTTGGAAATCCTGCTGACAGGATTCGTGTAACAGTGAGTCCCATAATAATTTATTAAATATCCATATTATTATTTTTGGAAGAACAGAGGAGGGATTTGCTTATTTTCTTTTTGAGAGACGGCGAGAGGATCAGGTTGACTATATGTAAAAAATGCACAAAAAAAATATCAGTGGCCCGTATATTACGGCTTTGTGCTCTCGGCTGGATTAATTGGTACTTCAGCATAATCGGCTCAGACAGTAGGAAAACAAAGAAACTAAACATGGATGGTATGTGAGCATTGAGAGTTTTGGATTGAGACGATTCTCGGAGAGGGACAGCCTATCTTGATGCTTTGGCAATATATGAGCTTTCAGTTATGGATGCAAATGATGAGGGGGCGTCACAACATCCACGATGAAAGCAATAGTTAGCTGTTGGATAGAAGCCAGATCAATTTTAAGCATTACTACTAACATGCCCGTGCGTTGCTCCGGGTTATGTTTTAAACTTTTTATCTCTCAAAACATAGGATATCCTTTTCTTAGGAAAAAAAATAGCGCACCCTTTGTTCATTTAAATCTCACATCTTTACGGCTTGACTTGCTACCACTTTCAATTAAAGTTAAAAAATCAATTTAATTAAATTTACAAATCTCATTGTAATAAAATTATTAACCACAAAAATGATTTTATCTATTAAATTATTAACCATTACTTTTCTCATCACCGCTCTCAGCTAGTTTTTGTTTTGAAAGGCAGTGTGACCCATTAGTGTAAGAGCTGCATAGTCCGATTTAACCAGCTTAGAGCAATTCCTGCAATTCCCCAATAATCAATATCCAATAAAGTGGTATTGGTGATCATATAATTTATGTTGGGATACTGTATAATTTATGCAATAATCACTATTGCTTGATGAAGAATATTTATCCTATATGATGTTCAAGTAACACTAAATATAAGAAACATGGGAAAACATTCATATTTAAATTGACCGACAAAATATACTCAGGCTATACTAATAGCCTACGTTGACCCACCCATAATAACAGTTTAGAACATGATCATTCACATTCGCCCTGCCCCATTAGGCCCATTATCAAACTATCTATTAGGCCCGTTAGCCAAACCAATCCAAGAAGTTTATGTACCAGTTGCAACCCTAATAGCCACTCTCTGTATTTTCCCATAGCATACCCCGCCACCATTTATTCTCTCTCAGTCTCTCCCTACAACGTCGCCCATTCTGGTCCACCAAATCCACCCATCGCCTTCCTCCTCGTCTGTGTCTCTTTTGCTCCGCCCAAACCCAGATTCAGCCGGCGCACGGTCAGTGCCCTTTCTTTCCCCCTCTCGCTCACTGCCTCCCGTGGCATCTCCCGTTTGCCTCCGCTCAAATCCACCCACATTCAGCCGGCAAACGGCTAGTGGCGGTGACGGAACGATGGATCCAGAGTCGACAGCGGTTCCATGGTAGTGGATTAAGGGAGGCAGCGCTGACAGCTCCAACATGTTTTTATTGTCCCTGCTCCTACCTTTTGAGTGTCACTACTGGAAACTTCAATTTTCCCGACGGACCGACAGTACAATACAGAATGCCGTCAGAAATACTTTTCACGACGGCCTCCCGTCAGTAAATAACCGCCAGGAATACGACGATAGAAAAACTATATTTTCCTGTTAATTAGCCGTCACTAATAATTTTACTGACGGCTATAACACCCACAGGAAAATCCTTTCCGTCAAGTTCCGGATTGAATTTTACTGTGTGGCGAAACACACAAGAAATTGTGATTGTACTGTTGGTTAGTACACAGGAAATTTCAGTACTTTTACTGACGGTTTGATAACCCACAGGAAACATCCTTTCCGTCAAGTCCTGAACTGAAATTTCCTGTGTGTCAAAACCCATAGAAATTTGTGAATTTTCCTGTCGGTGAGCGCATAACAAAATTCACTCCGTTGAATTTATTCTCCAGTGCGTGTGTGCTGATATGAAATACCAGAAATATTGATATGGGTAACCTACAAGAATATATATGCAGATTCCAGTAACTACCCAAACTGACATTGAAATAACTGGTACAATTCACTTTGAAAGATCATAATCCAACAGATTGTCCATGCATAATTGAAATTTCACATTGCGAAACATAGGTCCTAAAACACAACATTGACCTCCAAACATTCCAGTCACTAGAGGTCAACAAAATATGAGTCACAATAACAATGTCATTACTACCACTTCAGAAGCAAGCTTCAGCATAGTTAGAAGACTCAATTAGGTACTTGAAACAACACCTACTACTGGTTTGTGCCATGGTTTTCACTAGGGATGCTGTTGGTGCCACACATTGTTCCTTGAAATGCATCATGACACAAGCGTATAGCGCTATCTGAGCCGGCATGAGACGATCCAGTCAGCTACATAAGAATAAGATATATATTATTAATATGAAATCCAAGACAACAAGAAAGATTGAGAATCTAGTAAAAGATAAATTTGAAGTAAAATGTTGCTGTTGCTCCTATAAACAACTAAGTGAATATAAATTTAAAGCAAAGTGTTGTTGCTACTCTCCTACAAACGGTAAGTGAAGATAATTTGAAGCAAAGTGTTGCTGCTACTCTCCTACAAACTGCTAAGTGAAGATAAATTTGAAGCAAAATGTGCCTCCTCCTACAAACAGCTAACTGAAGATAAATTTGAAGCGAAGACAGCTGGTAACAAATTTAAGTTCTATAAGTGCTATTATAAACACATTTGTGCTTCATACCTAAAATACTCTTCCTTTCAAGTTTGTCTACAAATCAAAGTTTCTCAGAGTGTCATGGACAATAGTGAGTTTTCATCTACCTTCCCATGCTGAACTAATGTAAAAAAATGTCCCGTAGCTATCATTATTCAACATGAGGCCACTTCCTCACTGCCGCACATGGTGGTGCCATTCTGAATACCACAAAGTATCAAATATCTAAATCAAGTGCTACAGGAATATGCGCGTAATATATTAATTGCTATCAGTTATATAAAATTGAAGGATCAATTTGTAATCAAGGGTCTATATACTCACATTTGCTTCAACAACAGATAAACGTTGCAGCTGTTCTGCTGGTATGTCCTTGCCTAAGTCACGAAACAGCCCCTGCATGTATGGACAGAGCATAGTTCACTATATTGCTAACATTAAAGCATATGTAGTGCAAAACAACCCAATGTACAATTATCTACGCACGTACCAATAACAAATCAGTGTGTGCATCAATCTTATCGTGCCGCAGTTGGCTTTCTTTAACTAGTCTTGCGTTTTCACGACGCAGGTGTACCACTTCTTGAACCATACTTTGAAAAGATATGGTACTTGTTGGCTGCACATTTTTTTCCTTTGCGGTATCATCTACCCGTTTCAACACTTCAGCTTGGGTTTCCTCCCAAAAAAATTGTCTTGTTCTCTCATCTAATACCTTTGTGTTCTTACGAAATGAATTAGCTTGTTTTCTAAATACATGATCTTTGGGCAGAAGGGTCCTGTGACAGTCAAACCAACAAGGCTTACGACCATGACGGAGTAGGAAACCTCGACATGAAACTCCATATGGGCATGACAATCTACCATTTGTGCTCCAACCAGCAAAGTCTCCATAAGCTTTAAAGTCATGTACAGACCAAAGGTATATTGCCCTCATTGTAAAATTTTTCTTTAGGGAGGCATCCCATGTTTCAACCCCTTCCCATAGTTTTTGAAATTCATCAACTAAGGGCTGCATTAGAATATTTAGTTTTTTTCCGGGATGTTCAGGGCCAGGAACAACAAGGGTGAGAAAAATGTGCTCAGGCCTTAGCAATGTGCCAGATGGGAGATTCAACGGTGTCACAAAAACTGGCCAACATGAGTAACCAGCACAAGTATTACCAAATGGTTGGAAACCATCAGTTGCTATACAAAGTCGCACATTCCTCCTATCGTTTGCAAAATCTGGAAAGTCCTTATCAAATTGCTGCCATGCTTCACCATCACACGGGTGAACAATCTTGCCCGACGTTGAGGGAGCATGAGAACTCAGCAGCTTGGCTGTTTGGTCATGTGCATATAACCGTTGAGGCCTATCCGTTACAGGAAGGTAACGTAAGACTTTACGTGGAACTTTACTCCGACCTTCCTCATAATGGTTTTCATTATAGATGTCACATTTTTCTTTATTCTGATTTTCTTTGTAGAACAACATGCAATTGTTATAACAAACATCAATTTTAACATACGGCATGCCAAGACCCTCTAGTAACTTTCTTGAGTGGTAGAAGTCTTTTGGTAACTTAGCATCTGGAAGTAGAAGTTCATGTATTATCCCTACCAATTCATCATACAATGCAATTGACATATTGTATCTTGACTTTAATGCTAGCAAACGAGCAGCAGCAGACAAGGATGAGTGTGTTGTTTTATCATGTACCAATTCATCTGCACTAGCCACCATCCTATAGAAAGCTCTAGCATATGCAGTTGGTACATCATCCATCGTAGGGGGATTCTCACCACCTATATCAATCAACATTTGGGCCATCTGGTCAGTGTCATCAAAACCCTCAAGATTTCTTGAGCTACCAGATATATTATCATTCATAACAACTCCCTCACCATGGTCTGTCCATATCTCATACCCTTCTCTAAAACCATGCTTACACAAATGCATCTCTACGGTAAATCTGTTATGTCGAAAATAGTTACGGCACATGGCACAAGGACACTTAATGGTATTATTTTTCAACAACACCCTGAGTAGAATATGCATGATTCAAGAACTCTGTCGTTCCCTCAATCCATTCACTAGAGGGAGCTTTACCACGTTGCCAACCCCTATACATCCACATACGGTCTGACATTTAAACAACTTCTATGATTCAAAGATGAATACTTTTAATTAAAACAATGCACAAAAATATTTTAAACATTGAACAAAACTCCAATACAAAAAACAATCGCTAGTGCAGCAGACACACACCCATTCAAACATGTACACATATATACTATACATATATCAGAACAACCGTTTTAATTAATGTGCAACACAAAAACACATTTACTGGAGATGATGAAAAGAAGAAGAGGTTTACCTTCAGCCACAAGCTCCTGAAAATCTATTCAACACTTTGAAACTGTTCTAACTCTGGTCTTCTTGACCACCAAATTTTTGTAACTACGGTCTTCTTCACCACTAATTTGAGGTTCCTTCAAAAAATACAGCACAACCAGTTTGAGATTTAAAAAAAACCGATGCTAGAAATCCTCATTCCAGTCAAATTAGATAACCTACTCAGATCAGATAACCTCTTAAGGTTTGTGGTTCACGACTCAACCAAATCCCAAATAAAATTAGCTTCTAAATACAGCAGGGGGCAAGGTGCTGAGGGAGACGTACCAGGTCCTGATTTTGTCTCAAGAGCAGGAGAGGTCACCAAATCGGGATTCTGCTGGTGAGATTTGGATGGGGCTATCTGTGGAGGAGCTCTGGAAGGGGTCGGGAGCAGGGCGGAGTTTTGTACCTTGGCTACAAGCAGGGAGGAGGGAGGAGAAAGAAGCTCACATCCATGGCCGCAGGGGAGCGCGTGGAGGCTGCGCGTGGAGGGCGACGGGGAGATCTGCTGCACAGTTCCTCTGGTAGGAGGCAGCACCAGGGAGGAAGGAGGAGAGAGGATGCTCTGGCAGCTGTATGCACGCTTGGAGTTGGGGATTTGGGCACCCACCGAATGGAGTACTATGGCAGGAGGTCATGGCCCCACAAGGCCGTGTACATGCAAGCCACCAAGCGCGCGCGCGAGCAGAAAAACGAAGCGCGCGCGCATCTGAAAAAATTGAACCACGCGCTCTACAAATTTATTTGCTGTCGGTTAATTTCCTGTGTGTTTTCTATAAAAACCATCAGGAAAAAAATAATTTTCCTGTGGGCACAACATTTTACTGTCGATGTGTAATAATCGTCAGTAAATATACATTTTTTCTGTGTGTTTTCAATTTTCCCGTGGGTGAGCGGAAAACCGACAAGAAATATATATCAATTTTCCTGTGTGCATTTTCTTGCCGACGCGAAAATCAGAGTTTCCAGTAGTGTGTGATGTGGATTTTATCCTGTTTCTACCGATCGATTGTGATGTGATCTCACCATTCAATTATATCTTGAATAGAAGAGAAAACTTTTATGTGCGATTTATGTTGGTTTTGACTTGGATTTGTTAAAAAGAGATAAGTGCTTCAATCGTATTGCATTTGACCTGGACTCAACAGTTTTGATCTGCATACATGTTTTCTTTCCATACGTGGCATGGACTCAAACTCAATTTGATGGGCCAGAGGGGGCGCACAACACTCACCCCATATGCGGCAGGTTTATATGTGGGAAGGCAACGTACGTGGCAGGGAAACATACGCAGCTGGCGGTGAGCCACAAATCTTCGGCAGATGACATGGGTAGCTTTAAAATGTAGTATATATATAGAGATTGTTACATCTCCTATGGAGAAACACCGGCAACCTGCTTAGCACAAATGGGGCAGATCATTCCCTTAGGTGGGGATGAATCCTATTGCTGTCCCTAAGACCGCACATTTGGCCATGAGTGTTCAGAGTTCCATGGTGAGCTAACCTTTCGGTATCACTCCAGCCCTGTAGTACATCATGAACCACATGTTGATGCAATTATATCTGTGAGCACCAGGACAACAGTGGAGCAAAACAGATGTGGTATAGACTCTCCCGCAGCCGCAGGTCCCGGAGGCACTGTGTAGCCCCCGATAAGCTGGAACTCCATTTGCACCCCAAGCTCTAGCAGCTAACGGCGGTCAAGTAACACACGTAACCTGGATACCTCTCATTCCTATCAATCAATCATCGGTAGCAAATCACGATTACTGGTTATATGGAGGAGTGAACGAGGTAGTGTTATAGTGTACCACGAAAGCTTAATCAGCAAAACCTCACACTATATGGCGCCTCTGGGAGGTTGGGTGGGCCACAGGCCCCTTTCTTGCGCTCTAGCCAATGGTGCTTTCGTGGGCAGGCAGAAGGAAATTTTTTCTAAACGAAATGGACGACGGCTATGGTGCGTGATGGCCTGCTGCATGTATTTATAAGGTTATCGTTTAACAAAAATATGTATGACTATAATTTATTGTTTGGGTCCATTGCTGCAATCTCATTTTGCTGCTTTTAACAACGTACATGCCTGGGTTCATGCATGCCTGATTCTAGATTGTACACACTCAACTCCATACTCAACATATCCATTAGCAGAGACAATGATAGATATATGCTACTTGATTCCAAAGATTCCCCTCTAATGGTAAAATATGAGAATGTGAGGTATCAGGACAGAGATGAGCTCTGGCACTCGCTGCCGTTGCAAATCATATTGTCAATTGCCATCAAAGAGGACGGCAAGCCATACATTTTTTTACCTGCAGCCGGTCCAAGCGCAAATCTAGTCAGTGGTGCCCTGACATTGTGGATGATTTGATTATGTGGCGTAACCCAAGAGTATGATTTACATCAAGCCTTCCAAACCAAATGAACATGACTGTGGCAAGCTAGAGCTGGTCTTGGACGTGCGACATAGAGCACCAGATTCATTGAGATACTCACCTCATATCTGCCCTGCATTAATGGTTGCACTTAGATCTTTGTTTCAACTTGCCCATATGTATATGTGCCTGGAGTTGCTCCTCTCGCTCGGTAGCAGAGCCAAGCCTGAAGCCACATGGATCCATTAGTCCGCATGTTTAGAAGCAATAATGATAGAGGAGGAGGAGGCAGAAAAGGTGGGTTAGTAGAGATGGTCGGTGCAAGAGAGACCGTTCAGGACGAGGGTGCCATCGTTGTGGTAGCCGTCATACTATGACCAAGGATTCTTGCAAAGAGGCTCCTGCCCCTGATATGAGAATATTTAGGCATGACTGCCAAGCTCTTCTGATGCTCTCTACGAAAACTACATCTGACCAAGGATTCTTGCAAAGATGATTTCTGCTGTGGTATGCGGACATTTCGGCATCAATGTTGAGCTCTTCTGATGCTCTCTGCGGCCATTGAAGCAGATGTAGCAACTATATCCTGAGCGCCTCTCAATCCTAATATTAAACTTCTAGCTGCTTTGCTCACAAGAACATCACAAGAAGAGACTAAAATAACTGACATGCTTGTGAAAACATAGGTGTTACAATGTTGAGAGCTCTAAAAGCTGGGTTCGGCTTGGCATGCATAACATGTCTTCAGGGTGTGGTACTAGTTACTCTCCCAAGCATAGGGGGAGTTGTCTATATAAGTATCAGTTGTGGACTATTGTTGTAAGGGTAACTAGTTAGTAAGACGAAGTAATAAAAAAATAAACCAACGCCTTCAATGTTGCCGGGCAAATGAATGGATCAGTGGTATTTAAAGTTCAGTCAATATATATCTTCTCGATCCCTTGAATTCAGCCCAATACTATCGGTACGACATCATCAATATAGGAATAAAGGGGGATCACCTCAACTATTACGAGTGTTACGATATAATTGCACTTTTATACTGCAGTACATAGTATAAGCAATGAACTAGTAGTATATTGGCATTGTACTACGAACTGATGGTAATATGAAAAATAAAAGACATGGTTTTAGTTATTAAGCAAAGGGGGAAATGGTCTAGTTCCAAAGTAGTGGATGTTTAATTTTAAGTTCCGGTGTGGTATGAACCCAAGGTGAACATTAGGAGACTATAATACGGACTTGTATTAAAGATCGAGCAGCATAGTGTCATGCAACAAAACGTAGTTGCACACAATATTTTGCTTGGTTAAGATGCCTAGAATCTGATCCATGGCCTCCATAAGGTTGGAACCTTACAGCTGCAGTTACTAGTACTAAATCTCCTGTAAATTATACTCGTGACCTTTTTATTTTATGTGTGAATTCTAATTTCAGAACCCTGAAAAATGAGAAGCATTTATATCTGGATAATCTGGCTGTTAGAAAATTGTTAGTTGTTTGTATCTACTATAGAAAATAAGAGGTCTAGTGGTTGTGTGCTATATATAGTCGGTTCCTGGTACCACTCTGTTAATTGGGTGCCCTAGAATCTCAATGACCATAAATAATTAGTCGATTGTTGCTGTAAAAACGACGATCCGCCTCTATCTGGATCTTTCAACTATAAATTTGAGGCTTACCAGTTGGGTTCACGCATCATAATTCTGCATTGACACTACACTCGTGTCTAATATACATACTCAACATATCCGCGTTAGCAGAGAAAAATTAATATAGATGTATATATATGCTCTACTCGATCAATTCCAATGATTCCCAGCTAAATAGTATTATGAATGTGAGGTGTCACGACAGAGATGAGCCCTGGTCCTCGCTGCCATTGAACATCATATATTTCAGTTTCCAGCAAACGGGGTGGTAAACCATACACAATTTTGTTGGTAATCGGTCCAAGCGCAAATCAAGTCATGGGCATGTGACTGTAGTGGAGTGACTTGATTACGTGGCGTAGCCCAAGAGTATGGTATGCAGCAAGCCATCCGAACTAAATTCCTTGTCTGGGATCAGTGTCTGGGATGCGTCATCCATCGTCACATGAGTCTGGCAACATATGCCAGAGCATGCGAATTCTCATTCATGGTAAAGCAGCATCGTCAGATTCGTGGGGACACTCTGTGTTCTGATATGTAACATATGGAAGTGCTAAACATCATGCAAAAGACTTATCTGCCCTTGCATAATTAAGCATCGCAATGAGGTTGGAGCATCCTAACTTGCTTAACAAATCATAGGCGAAACTACAGCTAAGAAATTTGGCCACCATTTGTGAAAAAACAATATCGGTGCGGCACTCCGGTGGGACTTGCTTTCTAGCTTGATCAATCATATGGATCGTCTTTGGTGTGCTGCATATCTGCCTGGCCTCATCACGAGACGGCAGAAGGCCTGGTCAACACCGACTCAATCGAGTCGAGTCTCGAACATGCATGGACGCGGGCACACTGGGGCCCCGTGCAGGAAGACCTCGCCATTGCAAACTCCAAGTGATGCATGTGGTGCAACCCACACTCCCACCGCCATGGTACATAGATTTATTCTAAATTCCTCCTCTCTCACTTATGAAAGCAAATAACAGAAATAATGCTGAGGCTTCGCTGCAGAAAAAAAAATCTTCTCAGTTTTCTCTGTGTTCTCGTGGGCGTGCGCTCTAGATGGCGCTCAGTAACTGGTGAAAAACCGTAAAAAAAAATCTTTTGTAACTTTCTCTCTTATACTTAAAAAATCTGCTTATAATTTATTTGGATCATCCTTTCTTCGCCTCAAACATCTCTCCTCGTCAAAATGATACAATCATGGTTGTGCTTCTCTCTGTATATCGATCAACCATGCATCCATGCCCAAATATTTGTGGCTGGAGTCTCTCCTCTTTGGTTTGTCAGCTCACATCGGTCATAGCAGCCCAAGCCTAAAGCCACGCGCATCCGAATTCACGCCTCATAGTGACAAAAGATGATGACAACTAAAACAGTCAAGTTCTACGTGGCAGTTTCGGAAGCAGAGCGCCAACGTTGTGGTAGTCACTTACAACTTAGGATCCTTGCAGTGGGGCTGCCCTAGTACGAGGATATTTAGCCGCCACTATATCAAGCGCACTGCTCGATCCATTTGCTATGATGTAGCGCCTAGATTCTGAGAACCTCTCAATCCTGAACTTCCAGCTGCTTTTCTCACCAGTGCATCACAAAGGGAAGGGACTAATTAACTAGCATGGTTTTGGAAAGGGCCCTTTTGATAACATAGGCGCTACGATGTTGAGCTCTTAAAGCCCGAGGGCTCACTGCTTTGCATGCGTAACATATCTTGAGTGTGGTGCTAGTATGTTGGTTATATGTACTGGCTGATGACTACGACCATTAAGGGTAGTAGTAAGAAAGTAATGGCAAATGAAGAATGTTTGATATTTCTGGGTTTTAAATATTGGACTAAAAAGGTTGATCAATACTATATATCTTCTCAATCTCTTCATCATCAATATAACCATTAAGCATAAAGCAGGGGATCTTCTTAGGTATCATGATGGACCAATATTAGTGGAACGATATGTAGCAATTTTGGCCTGGATGATATAGTACGAGTAATTATGACTTAGATTTCCTTTATTTAATTCTAGTACTAGTTGTATAGTGGCACTGTACTACTAAGTAATGGTAATATAAAAAAAGATGGTTTTAGTTACTAAAGTAAAGGGGGGAAATGAGCGGGTGACATCATCAACAGAGGCATAGTGCAGAGCTCCTAAACTTTCAGGACGACCCAATATTAGTAGTAAGATATTTGCCACCTTGTAAAGGACGACATAGTGAGACAAAAAATGATTAGACCTTCTAATTCGAGTACTAGTATACCTCTATTTTTTTATTGTTGATGAATTTTTACTAGAAAAGAACAAAGTTATTTCTGTAGGTCCGTTCCAACCAGATTTCTCTCGCTACACCGTGCCTTTCAATATGCTTGCTCACTGGCACACAACATATGTGCAAAGATTAGGTACAGGCTCATCAAACAGTTCACGGTCTACACCAAGGCGCGTGGTATTATGAGAACGGACACACAGTTTCGACTTACAACGAATGACAGTATTGCTGAGGCTTCAATAACATGGATCAGCATGAAACCTAGTCCAGGCGCCACATGCAGTCCTATAACCTCACTCACCATCGCCGTGCATTGCTATAGATGGACCTACATATGGGATGAAGCGGTGAGGATATATATAGCTGGGGTCTTCATTCCCATAATTTAAATTTCATAGATTACTAAATATAAGACCACTTCCACAAAGTGTGTTGTATAATTCCTCCGTCCCATTTAATTTCAAATGTCGTTTTAGACTTTCGACACGGAGACCAATGAGCTGTGTGATTTATCGTTATATCCCTCAATAACTACTCTCATCCCACGAGTGTAGCACTAAATGCTCCGTTTTACCTCTCTATCCTCCCAACTATACAATTATATACACATATTGGTGGCAAACCCTGCCCAGATCATAATTCACCACTATCGACTCACACACACTCCACCAGATTTACATACCAGTTACAGAACAAAGATGGAAAATGATGCGCACAATTCTCATCTCCAATGAGTAGTCACTAGCTAATACTAGTATGTGAATGTGAGAGGAAGGGGTGGGTTTAGATTTAGATACAAACTGATCCCCTGGGGTACCACAGGGTCGAACATATACTCACGCTGTTCTGCCTGTTGCATTGCTATGTTGTTAACTGATTCCGGAATTCAATTAGAAAAAAAAAAAAACCGATTCTCTTTTCCTGGACGCCTATTGCTATTCTGTATTAATCGATTGAGTTGTGGACCATGCAAGAAATTCCCAGCATACTGAGTATCGTTTTCGTGTTAGGCACTAGCGCACCAATCATCAGTATATACAGCAAAATAGTGTCTACTTGGGGACTCCAGTGTACAAGAAATAGTTAAAATGTAATTTATAATCTAACGCTGGTTACTAATTAAGTTATGTAATAATTCTTTGAGAATTAGTTGTATTTTTCAATCACAGTAGCTCGTGGCTGCTAATGTTTCGTAGTAGCGATCTTGCCATTAGTGTAGTCAACAGGGCATTGTAGTGCCTTCGTTTGAATCGTTTGAGTCTCCCATCGCTTCCAGAAATCAGTAGTGGTATCCCTAACAATAAATGTCTAATTTGAGTTAGCAAAATGTAGTATGAATCAATACCCATGTGGCCATGCATGTGGCATTTATACATTTTGTGATGGTGCCGGCCTACAAGCTCAGAAGCTCTTTAATACAAATAAATAATCCTCTATCAACTGGATCTCGGAACGTTATATATGACATTTCAGACTAGCTAATCCACTGTCCATCTTTGAGTTCTCCCCTCCCATCATTCGTTCAGTAGCCATAGAGGAAAACTGACATGCAGGATGTTGAAACCCAAGGATGATGGTGAAAAATAATATAGGAATGTGCGGCATCAGGATAAAGATAAGCAGTTCCACCGAAGACAAGTGTCCTGTCCCGAGGAGTTCTACTGTTGTCTAATTTCGAAAATTTTTGAAGCGCAGAACACGGATCAGAGACCTTTGATTGCGCAGGGGCGGATTGCAAACCACCGCCGGCGCCCACGCTGGTGTCGATGGGAGGGAGAACCGAAGACAGATAATCGCCTAGAGTTGCCGGTTGGATCGAGAACTTGGGGATGGGGCCTTTGCATGGCTTAGTCCATGGCCAACGGATCCCTTTGTATCCAGAGTCTTTCGTCGTCCGCCTTGCCGTTTCTCGGTTGTTCTCTGATGATCCATGCTGCGGCACCATGATCTCTGTACTAGCAAACAACGGAATACTTACCTTGGGCAGAGGATCAGCAGTTCCTAAATCCTCACACTCGCTCTCTGAATCTGAGTCGTGTGCCCAGAATTTGCCAGCCATCTGTGAGGACAACATTGGTGCGGTCCATTTTCTAGGCTTTGCCGCCGTCCCGATCTCGGCCATCATCTCCATCATGCAGTTTCTATCTCGAGCAAGATCCTGCTCCGTGCGCCGGTTCGCCGGTGGTTCTTGCGCCGTGATTTCCCGCATGGCGCGCTTGATCGACGGCCCAAGAAGGGGTGGCGGCGCATACTATGGGTGGTATAACCCGCTTCACTTGCACATCCCTCACCAGTTCACCGAATGACCAGTCGAAAGTGAGTGGTTTCATTCACTAATGATGAACTACAAGCACAATGCTAAACGATCTTCCTGCAATGCTGTAGAATAAAAGGGATTCAACAACAATATTCCAGTTCCTACTGCTGTTGATCCTTTTTCCCAAGCTATTCTCTCCGATAGCAGCTTCCCCTCGCTGTCCTTTGTCTAATAATAGAATTCAACAAAAAATTCCCTTGATGTTTTCCAATAAAAAAAAAGTCTTCCAGAGTTGCAGCTTGCTTCAACAGCTGATCAACGGGGCATGGCAGAGGTCATCATGTGTTATTGTGCGCTTGGGCCTATGCCAGAATTTGTACGCCACCCATGTCTCGGGCCTCTCGGTCACTATCAGATTAAACTTCTCTTAGCAGCAAGTCGTTAGATATATCCTGTTGATGCTAGGATTCGTGTGACAGTGTCACATCATAGTTTATTGAACATCCACATAATTCTTGAAAGAACAAGATTACAAGAGAGATTTGGTTAATACTTTTCTTTTTGAAAGATGACGAGGACACAATCATGTTGTTACATTTTTGTGCCCCACGTTACTGAAATCAGAACATATTGACACACATCTGTCTAGTTTTGGTGCGCCTTGTCTTCTGATAACTGCATATATATCTTGGACGTTTGGATCGGCTACAAGAGAGGAACACCACCTATGGTTAGGCGGGTCCTCGTGGCCTTTTTTTTCTTTTTTGAAGAAAACAGGAGGAGCTAGGTATATACATATATATATATATATATATATATATATATATATATATCAACAAAAGAGCAAAAAGTTTATGTTACAGTTTAAAAAAGAAAAAGACTATTTAGTTGCTGCAGCCATTGTTCAATCTGTGGTTTGTAGCTTGACTTTGCCCTATGGATAACCATTGCAAGTTCTTTCTTAAACTTGATCTTACATTGATTTACTGATGTCCACTCATTTTCAAAGATGTGCCTGTTCCTTGCATTGCTGTCCATATTACCCAGCACATGAGTATTATAATTTCCATATAGAATGGAACTGTCAACGAATTCCTTAAAATGATAAAATTTTGCTCCGGCGATAGGTTAACTTGCACTGCATGCCTAATGGATTGTCAACAGGCCTTTGCATGGGGACATCTCAGAAAATTATGGTCCATCATTTCCAAGGACTGTGATGTGCACTAAGCACAATTATAGTCGGGCAAGAACATAATTTAAGTTTGGGTGGGAAACTAGGTTAGGCTGGCTTCGGCACCTTTTGGATCAGGTCTTTCCTTTTCTTGGGTTTCTTCAGTCTTTATTGTTTGACCACTCACAGCTCCGCCAGGAGGGATGAGTTGGTTTGCTTTGTAAGGGGTCATTTTCACTTCTCTTTTAATACAATGATACGTAGCTCTCCTGCGTAGCACCTAATCCCTGAAAGCCTCTCAATCCTACACTCTAGTCTGCTTTACTCGTAAGAAATCCACACGAACAGAGACGGCCAAGTTTTGAAAACATAGGCATTACAATGCGATGGCTTCTCTCAGAAGCTGAATGGTCCTCTGTCAACTGGATCTCAGAACGTCATATATACTCATGTCCTACGTACTAGCTAAGTAATCCACTTTCACTGTGTCAGCCTTCAAATTCCTCTACACCCAACATCAGTTCTGTAGAAATAAAGGGGGAAAAAAATTGCATGTCATTGAAACCTAATGATGGTGAAGAATAATATAGGAAAGTGCGGCATCGCGGATAGCTAGAACCACTGCCAGTCTGCCACCAAATGCAAATGTGTCCCGTCCTGCTGATTTCTTGATTGACCTTGGATGCTAGTCGAACTAGAGTAGTGTCATCCACACAAGATAGGCTAGAAGCAGAAGAGGAGTCGTGAAGTTAGACGATGAACTTACCTGACGGTCTCCTAGTACCGTGTAGGAGTATACTGTGTAGGGAATCAATATCTGAACAACCGGCCATGGTAGAGAGGTCATGTTCTTGTTAGATATACATATATTAGTCCATTATATAGAGTTCTTTTTGTATATTTATATACATCTATACCTATATATATTTAGGCCTAGTGCCCCTCTATTGAATACAAGTGTTATTCATAACATGGTATCACAGCCATCAAATCAGGATTAGAGTTGTCTCTTTCTCTCTAAAAGATCAAATTGCACGTAGCACTTGCGCGCAATCTCTACAACACTTTTTCGTCCGACGTCGGCTTCCTCGTTGTGAAGCTTTTGTCGTTGGTTCTTCGTGTTTGTTGCAGCTCTTCGGTTCTGCTCGTCCTGCTTGTGTCGATCTTCTTCGCCGGGAGCCACAACACTGTGTTGGTGGCCGTCGGACTTGGTTCACGCTGTCGCGCTCTTTTTCTTCACGGCTTCAAGCTCGTCGCCGCCATCGGGAAGCCGCTGCGGGCCGCCGCCGCTCGAGCTTCCTACGGGCCACACCGCTGCAAGGCACCGCCACTGGGCACTGTCGCTGCACCGCGCCGTCATCGGGAAGCCGCTGCGGGCTGCCACTGTCATCCCGTCGAGAAGACGTCTGCGGGACGCCACCCTTGTCGCGTCGGGGAGCTGCCGTGGGCCGTCGCCCATGCCGCGTCGGGAAGCCGCCGCGGGCTGCCGCTCGAGGCTGCCGTCCTTGCCGCGGGCCGCCGCTGCCACCTCTGTTTGGCTCACCCCGCTGCCACCTCTAGGTTTGGTTCATGACTCTGTTTGAGGGTCTATTGGGGTTAGGGTAAAAAAAAAAGAAGAGGACTACTTTTTCTGTTCTACTCTTTGCGGACATTTGTGGGGATTTTTCATCTCCGCCGCCGCTTTTAATCAGGGTAGGGTACTCAAATAAAAAAAACTTATATCCATTGCTCTCTCGCTGGTTCATTCTTCATAGCATTCTCTTTGTCGTCGTCGTCATCGTCTGCTTCATCTTCAGTGTCTCGGTGTTCGGTGATTTTGGTGGCACCAATTATTCCTACTGGGTTTCTCATATGCGTGTGCACACGCGAGGCTTGCGTGTTTGGGATTTTTTGACTGGAGATGCTCATAGTCCGCCTCGTCCTACTGCTCATTCACAGCCTGTGATTCCAGAGAAGGCTACAGATGATGAGAAGAAGCAGTTGACTGATGATTATGAGGACAGCTATCTTTCTTATGACTCTCAATTTACTGCGTATCAGTTTTGGGTGAATGAGGATGCTCGTGCTTCTACTATTCTTGTGGCTAGTATGGAGGAGCGCTTCTCTGCTGATATTCTTGGGATGGACACTGCATCTCAGATGTGGACTTTTCTTCGTACTCGATATCAGCCCACTGGTCAGTCCACCTATCTAGCTGCTATACGTCAGGAGCAGTTACTATGCCAGGGAGATGTTACTGTTGATGAGTTTTTTGGTCAGATGTCTGCTGTTTGGCGTCAGTTGGATGTTCTTGGTCCTGAGTTGGCTTCTAGCACCTGTGCCTCTTGCAAGGCACAAGAGGCTGCACTTGCTCTGCGTTGCACCTACGACTTTTTGACTCGGCTTCGTAATGAGTTTGAGCCTCTTCGTGCTCAGTTGCTTGCTCGTCATCCTTGTGTCCCATTGATGGAGGCTCTTGCTGATGTTCGTAATGAGGAGATGCGTCTTCGTGCTGCTGGTTTGTTGTAGAGCTCTTCTGTTTTGGCTGCTCGTTCTGCTCCTCGCACCACTGCTCCACCTCAGGTGCCTCCCACTGCAACGTCTTCTAAGAGTGGGGGTGGTGGTTTGCACTGCTCTTACTGTGATAAGGATAGACATGTGGAGTCTCATTGCTATAGGAAGAAGAAGGAGAAGGTTCGTGCTCGTTGCTCTTCACAGTGTGCTGTTAGTTCTGGTACTGGAGGCTCTCAGAGGAGTTTCAGCTGGTTTAGAGACACAGGAGATCATCAGGTTGCTCGGTCGCCTCGTTGCCTCGTCGGCCTCAGGAGCTGCTAGTTTTGTAACTCTACCCGCTGCACCTACAGGTTCTACTGCTGCTTCTCAGTTTTCTACTGAGGGACCACCACCCACTTCTACTTCAAGTACTTCATGGGTTCTAGATTCTGGTGCTTCTTTTCATATGACTCCATGTCGTACCTATCTTGCTTCTATTCATCTTTCTTGTTCATATACCGTTTACACTGTCGATGGTTCCCCCCTTTCTGTTTTAGGTCAAGGTCTTCTTTTATCTGACTCTTTTTCTGTTCCTAATGTGTCATATGTTCCTGATTTGATCATGCAACTTATGTCCGCTAGCCAGATTAATGATCATAACTGTCGTGTCATCCTTGATTCTGACTTTTGCTATGTTCAGGATCGTCGCACGGGTCGCCTAGTTGGTTTTGGTTCTCGTCGTCGTGAATCTCAGCGTCTCTGGGAGCTTGACTGGCTTCGTCTTTCTTCCGCTGCCATGCTAGTCTTGTTGGCTTCGCTTTGGCTGTTTCGTCCAACTCATCTTTTGCTCAGTGGCATCATCGTCTTGGTCATATTGGTGGCTCGCATCTTTCTAGTTTGATTAATCGTGGTCTTTTAGGTTCAGTTTCAGGTCTTCCTGAGTATTTACATCAGTGTCAGGATTGTAGATTAGGGAAGTAGATACAACTACCCTATCATTCTAGTGAGTCAGTATGCCTGCCAGCGTCCTTTTGATCTTATTCGTTCTGATGTATGGGGTCCGGCTCCCTTTGTTTCTAAAGGAGGTCATAAATATTATATCATTTTTATAGATGACTGTTCTCGACACACTTGGATTTATTTCATGAAACATCGTAGTGAGGCTTTGTCTATCTATCGGACTTTTACTACTATGGTTCCACTCATTTTGACATGAACATTCGTGTTTTTTGTGCTGACTCTGCAGGAGAGTACCTCTCTGGAGCTCTTCATCAGGTTTTTTCTGAGCAAGGTACCCTTGCTCAGTTTTCTTGTCCTGGTGCTCATGCTCAAAATGGTGTAGTCGAGCGCCAAGCATCGTCATATCCTTGAGACAGCTCACGCTCTCATGCTCGCCTCTTCTGTTCCCCCTCATTTTTGGGCTGAGGCTGTTTCCACTGCCACTTTTTTGATTAATATTCAGCCTACATCAGCTTTGCAGGGAGGGATTCCTTTTGAGGTCTTTGTGGCAAGACGCTAGATTACTCTAGCTTTCGTCTCTTTGGCTGTGTATGCTACGTGTTCCTTGCACCTTGTGAGCGCGCTAAGCTAACTGCTTAGTCTGTTGAGTGTATTTTTGTAGGGTATAGTGCTGAGCATAAAGGGTATCGTTGTTAGGATCCTGTTGCTCGTCCGATGAGGACTTCTACGGATGTTGTCTTTGATGAGACTCGTCCCTTCTATCCCCGTCCTTCCTCAGATGCATCTCATGCATTTTTAGATGATCCTCTTTCCTTTATGACTTTTTCTGATACTCTTAGTGTTCCTATAGGCACTTTGCCCCCCTCGGTACCTTCTTCTTTGGTGCTTTTGCCTTCCTCACCTGCGTCTATTCACGAGGTACCTTCTTTTATGGTACCACCTGTGACTTCTTCCTTGGAGCCCTCTTCTGTGATCCCTGATTATAACGCAAAGCCTCCAGTGACACAGGTCTATACACGACGCGTTGTGGATAGTTCTACTACGCCATCGTCTCCTGAGGTTTCATCTTTCTCTGATGAACCATCTTCTCCAGACACGTCGACTCCTTCTGGAGCATCCTCTCCTAGCGAGCCATCCTCTCCTGATGCGCCCTCTATTTCTAGTGAGACATCTTTTGCTGAGGATTCTTCACCTGAGCTGCTCCTAGGACGTGGTCATTGTACTCGTCGGCCTCCTGATCGGTTCTCTCCTTCTGCTGCTACCGTTCTTTCCGAGCCAAACTCTTACCGTGATGCTGTTCATCATCAGGAATGGCAACACACGATGGCCTAGGAGATTGTAGCTCTTGAGCGTACTGACACATGGAATCTTGTACCATGCCCATCTCATGTTCGTCCCATTACATGTAAGTGGGTTTATAAGGTCAAGACTCGCTTTGATGGTTCCCTTAAGCGCTACAAGGCTTGTCTTGTAGCTCGTGGTTTTCAGCAGGAGTATGGTCGTGACAATGATGAGACTTTTGCTCTCGTTGCTCACATGACCATTGTTCGCACTCTACTTGCTGTGGCTTCTACTCGTGAGTGGTCCATCTCTCAGCTTGATGTGAAGAATGTCTTTCTTAATGGTGAGATGCGTGAGGAGGTGTATATGCAGCCACCACCTGGGTATTCTGTTTCTGAGGGTATGGTTTGTCGTCTCTGCCGCTCTCTCTATGGCCTCAAGCAGGCTCCTCATGCTTGGTTTCAGCATTTGCTTCTGTGGTCACTGTTGCCGGTTTTACTGCCAGTAATCATGATCCCGCGCTGTTGTACACACCTCCTTTCGGGGTTAGACGCTTCTCCTTCTTTATGTTGATGACATGATCATCACTGGAGATGATTCTGAGTATATAGCCTTCGTTAAGGCACGACTTAGTGAGCAGTTTCTTATGTCTGATCTGGGTCCTCTTCGTTATTTTCTAGGGATTGAGGTCACTTCTACCCCTGAGCGCTTCTTCTTGTCCCAAGAAAAGTATGTTCAGGATCTTCTTGATCGAGCTGCTCTTACTGATCCTCGTGTTATTGAGACTCCTATGGAGCTTAATGTTCACCTCCGTGCTACTGATGGTAACCCTCTTGATGATCCTACTCGTTATCGTCATATTGTAGGGAGTCTTGTTTACCTTGGTGTCACTCGTCCTGATATTTCTTATGCTGTACATATCCTGGGTCAGTTTGTTTCTGCTCCTACCCAGGTCCACTATAGTCATCTTCTACGTGTCTTGCGCTATCTTTGTGGACCATATCCCGTCGGTTTTTCTTTCCTCGTTCTAGTTCTTTGCAGCTTCAGGTTTACTCTAATGCTACATGGGCTAGTGATGTCAATGAGTGCCGCTCTTTTTCTGCTTTTTTTGGTTTTGTTGGTGGTTCCCTCATTTCTTGGAAGACTAAGATGTAGACAGCAGTTTCTCGTTCGAGTATAGAGGCTGAGTTGCGGGCTATGGCTCTTGTGACAGTAGAGGTTACTTGGTTGCGCTGGCTGCTTGAGGATTTTGATGTTTCTGTTTTAGGGCCGACTCCTCTTTTGTCTTTTGCCTGACAGTACAGGTGCTATCATTATTTGCTCGTGAACCGATCAAGCATGAACTTGTTAAGCATGTTGGTGTTGATTGTTATTTTACACGAGTAAAGGTTCAGGATGGTATTATGGTCTTCATTATATGTCTTCAGAGTTGCAGTTGGTTGATTTCTTCACAAAGACACAGACTCGAGCTCAGCATGGTTTCTTTCTCTCCAAACTCAATATTGTTGATCCACCATGAGTTTAAGGGGGGGTGTTAGATATATATGTATTAGTCATTGTATAGAGACCTTTTTACATATTTGTAACATACTTGTACCCGTATATATTTGAGCCTAGTACCCTCTATTAAATACAAGTGCTATTCATAACAGTTCTATGTTATTGTGCCCTTAGGCCTATGTCGAAATTTGTACCCTACCCCTCTCCCTGAGCGGCTCCCATATTAATCATCTTTTAGCTGCAAAATGAAGCTGTGTTTCCATTATCTAGAAAAAAAAAAAGTTAGATATCCTGTTGATAGGATTGATGTGACAGTAAGCTTATTATAATTTATTGAATATCTCCACATTACTCCTGGAAGAACAGTATAGGGATTTGGTTCTTTCTTTTTGAAAGACGACGAGGAGGGGCCAGATCGGGTTGTCTAGATGGTAAATTACACAATTATCGATCAGTGGACTGTACGTTACGTTTATGTGTCCTATGTTATTGATCGACAGTATTCGAAACACTGCATTAATAGTTGCAAACCAGTCTAGTTGGTGCAACTCGTCTTCTGTTAACCGTATGCACACAAGGATAGAATTCACACAAGCATGCCTCGATTATTACAAGGGGCAAATTATGTTGGGTTCACTCAACCGCATATTGGGCCTGCACAGCCGCTGTTGCCAGCCTCCCTTCCCACCACTGGCTTTCTTGGGCACTTGCGGCCATCTTGGTTGCTGGTTCAGGACATACGCTGCAGCTGGCTGTAGTTAGATTTATTCGAGCTGGACTGGGGTAATTTGTTGTTCAAAGGCAGAAAATTGAGTGAATTATCTATCCTGACACCTCACATTCCTACTACACCTTAGACACATTTGTGAATGTGAGGTTATTTGTATGCTACCCGTATACTGCTGGGAGGTGTGGTTGGTCTTGTTAGAACCTTTATTTGTTCAATGCTATAACAGTACTAACATCTTTGTGGTTGCTTCACAAAATGGATGGTGGCTTGTTCAGTTGCTCTGCCTTGTCAAGAGCTTATATTAGAGCTCTTTTACTGTAGACCAGGACCAATTGCCTTGCACCGCCTCAGGTGTAGGATAAGAAACCAATCTGAGCCATTGGTTTTTAGAGGAAAAAAAAGTAAATGAAAAATATAATACTCCCCTACTTGCCTCCTTGAATCATCTTTCTATCCCTCGGTGACCACCTTTCCGATCTCATGATCCCCACCGATGGTCGACGGTCTGCATGGTTGTCGGTAACTCATTTGACGCTGATTGGAGCAGTCAGCTGGTTACATACTCGCATGGCCTCGCCACGGGTGCACATCAGTCCACGGAGACGGTGCAGTGTAGATCAAGGGCACAGGATTATCTACAGCGAGCGGCGTTGGTCCCGGCACTTTGTGCATCGCAGGTCGGCTTGCATGGCCTTGAAACGTGTTACTTCCAAGATGCTGTGCAACTCGATATCACATGCACTAATGTCCCAGAAGTTTTCCAAATGTACCAGAAGTTTTGTCCCGAAGTTTTGTCCAAATGTTTAGATTGTTTGAATGTTTGACAAAATGCTATTATTGAATTTTTTTTTCTTCAAATTTTGCATCTCTTCCTGTTTGAAATGTGATGCACTTGAAATTTTGGTAACAAAAATGAGATTAATTCTGCGATGTGTTTAACTGAATCGCCAAAAACAAAATAACTGAAAACAACTATTGCTACATAACTTATACATGTATGTTCTTGAAATTTTTTCAGGTATGGTTTATTTGGAATATATGACTAAATATTGAAAATTCAGGAAAATATGAAGTTTCTTCTTTTTTGCAAGTAAATATGGAGTTTATTACACAAAATGCGTCCTTCCAAAGCAGAATATGCATATATAATAACTATTTAAATCCTAAAAGTCCATTGTCCATACTTCTGCGTGTAATAACAACATCCCTGAAAATACGTCCATGTAATCTAGAGCCATGAAGGAAGCAAATTTCAAACGGAGTAAAGGAAAAAAAGAAATCTCCAACCAAATGCGATCCTAGTGCCATGCAATCTAATATCTCTAAAAATCGGTTGAGATAATAATCAATATGTATTAATCCTATGGTGCAAGAATTTATTGTGGCCCTCATGATTTTTCTGAATGAAATGGTCCATAGTTATTTGGATTTACTTTAACATATGTCATATATTAAAATGTGCCTTTTTTGTGTCGTATGATTTTTCCCTTGTTTCTGCAAATCATTAGTACGTGGTATCCCTCAACCTAATATCTGATTCGTGTTCGAAAAAATGTATGAGACAACACCCATGTGGCATTTATGCCAATGTAACAGCGCCAGCCTACAAGCTGTCATCAGAAGCTTGAAAACGAATAAATAGTCCTCTATCAACTCGATCTGAGAATGTTATATATATATATATATATATATATATATATATATATATATATATATATATATATGGGCAGGACTATTTGACACCCTGAATACTGAATATCTTATTCAGTACCCAGGTGTAAACTGTAAACACTTACCATGATCGTAAAATATTTATATTTTCATCGTAAAAATAGATGGTGCCACCAAGAAAGCCTTGATTGACCAGACGCCTAATTCATTCCATTCGAAAGCACATTTGAAGCGCACGTAGGACATGGGATGGGTGAGTCTTTACTTTTTTTTTTCTTACTAGTTGCTTATCAGGTATTTTTGCTCATTTTTTACATTTTGAACTTAAAAAACTTGATAGCTATGATCGTAAAAACTTGACCGTTATGTTAAAAAATTCAATAAGCATCGTAAAATTTTAATTCAAAACTGTTTTTAGAATCATACAAATTTGGCTATAGTTCGACATATAAAATTTTTTATTTGATTTGCTTTTACCAAAGTTGAAAGTGTAAAAACAGGTTTCTTACACTCGTAAAACCTATACTTGAATTGAGAAAGTTGCAATAGTTATGTTTTTGTATTCAGTCTAAAAAAAACGTGATTGTACTTCTATTGCGTAAAAACATTCAATCTAAAGAAGTTGTATTTTAAGTGTAAAAACATATATGAACAGTAAAAGTTTTAATTTAAAGAGATCTCTAAACCCTCCCGTATAAAGTTGTAATAAGCTTACGTCACCTGGCATATTCAACTTTTCGTTCGTAAGGATTTGATGCTATGGTAAAGCAGTTTTTTTTCTATAAACATAAAAGGACTTATAAATTATAAATATTAGGCTTGCCGTAAAGTAATTTGTAAAGAACTGTCATTATTCGTAATAGTTTTTATAGTTCAAACTTATAAAACCTGTTAGCTACACTCATAAAAACTTGACCGTAATTCCAAAGGATTCAATACGAGTCTAAAAAATTGAATTCAAAACTGCTTTTTATAATTGGACACACTTGGCTGCACTTCAACATGTAAAAATTTTTGTTTGATTCGTTTCTATCAAAGTCGGAAGTGTAAAAGCGTACTGCAATAGGTGTGTTTTTGCACTCATAGTCTCAAAGATGTGTGGTTTAATTTTAAATTTATTTCATTGTGTAAAATGTTCGTGCACCCGTAAAAATTGGTTTTAATCGAATTTTATATGCACCACACATGGGTTACTTATTTTCGCATACTTGTTTGATAGTTATCATTACACTCGTGGAACTATAATTAGTTTCTATCACAAATTAATTGGTTCTTGAAATATGTTTGCATGTGAACGTATAATAATATTAGTTTTTTGCACCATTTTATACTAAAGAATAAAAAATAGTTACAATAACAAGCAAATTGATGAGCATGGTAAAAGTTTGTATAATTTTATGGCTCCAAAATTATGTTTTTATGGTGAAAAAACTGTTTTGGTGTCATGGGCAAAACAAATTATTTTCTATAAAAGAACCGTTTAGCAATAAAAAATTTATATTTCGTTAAACTATTTTTATGATGATAGAAAATAATTTATGGTTATGTTAATAGTATTTACAGTTTTATAAGCTAACAAAATAATCAACTATACTTTGTATGATTTGAAACTACATGTTTTACTTATTCATTAAATGTCTCAACTAGCAAATGCATATAATACCAAATCGAAGTAGGGTAAAGAAACAGGGACAACATAGCATAATAAAAATATAAACATTTTACGGTCGTAGTAAATAATATTTACAGTTTTATAAGATAATTAAATAATTTAATAAATTTTTATGATTTGAAACTATATTTTTTACGTACTCATAAAATGTCTCAACTAACAAATGAATATAATACCAAATTGAAGGAGGGTAAAAAATAGAGATAATATCATAATGAAAATATTGACATTTTATGATCGTACTTATTATTTATAGTTTGAACCTGGGTACTGAATAGCTTATTCGGTACCCAAGATGTTATACAGAGCTTATATATATATATATATATATATATATATATATATATATATATATATATATATAAAACGCGCGCGCGCACCCCATACACTACCTCGGTAATCCACTGTCTCAGCCTTTCATTCTCTCCTCCCAACATCACTTTAGTAGAAATAAAGGGGGAAAAAGTACGTTTCAAAACCCAAGGAAGTTGAAAACAATGTAGGAATGTGCGGCAGCAGGATAGAGATAAGTTGTGCCGCCAAATGCAAAAGTCCTGGCTCGTTCTGATTTCTATTCTTTTGAATTTGCTGACCTGTCGAACAAGAGTGGTTTCATCAATTCATGATAGACTAGAAGTTAGATGATGATGTTCCTGCGGCTACAACATAACCTCTCTATCTCATCCACATAAATTAGTGGCACGCTGCGTGTTGGGTTCATGCATCATATAATTATTGATGATTGACACGCTCCAACCTACTCAACATATCAGTTAGCAGAGACAGAGATAAACAGATCGATCCCAGAAATTCCGTTATCAGAATCATGTTCAGTTACCATCGAGGAACTTGGTGTCAAATGTCCCTCCACATGAAGAAAATGTTGTCCTAAGAAGCCCAACACGGTCCAGTGCGTGTAAATCGTAGAGTGCCACATTAAGGAATGGTGGAGGCTTGATAGGAAAACCCACCTCATATATATGTCGTGTTCAAGTGGTGGCACTATACCACGGTTCACTTTTAGCAACCAACCTTAGCCATATGTGTCAGCTAAAAGTGAGAAACTTACGGTTTGTCGCGAAATTTGTCTTTATCAACTCACCATCGGTCGCTAATTCTCATAAAGTTTACCGTACGAACATTGGTCGCTAAAAATTAATATGCAACATCACACGTAGGTCACAAAAAGTGAAAGCCCGTTAAAATACATTTCCCAAAAGCAAAACATTTCATTTAAAATCGGTTTTTTTATAGTGTTACATAGATCAAACAATTTAAAAATCAAACAAAAATTACAGAAGTTTAGGAAGGTTGTATTACAATTGTGTACCAAAACTGAGTAAAAAATCATAATAATTTGAGCACACAAAAAAATGGGTGGTTGTTTTTTACCCTTTTTATATCTTTAAAAATAGAGAATATAATTGAAGCCACAATTTGTTGTGGGGCTGTTCTAAGGCAGCATAGAAAAATTAGATAACAATATCAAATATATTTGAATCCATGTGTGTTCATATTTTACATAATCTTATAGTAGTTATTAGGTTTTGAGACATGCAACGACCCATTCTAACCTACACGAGTTCAGGTATTTCAAAAAAATGTATACAATTTTTTTTATGAACAGAGTGTGTAGGTTGTTCATCTACACAACATATTTGATGCAACATCCCATGGGAGGATGCTCAATTAACAAGAAGTGAAGCAAGAAAGAAGAGGAGAGGAGAAGATTTATTGTCCAGATTCGTGCATCTCTTGAAGTATTATCTTCAACACTGTTGTTTAGAGGCACAAGCGTAGTCGGATGGATACCACACATGTTGAGCTTGTTCTACACTTAGTTCTCTGTTCGCGAAGCTCGCAGCTGCCACCGCCTCAACATCGCCGGTGTAGGTCCTGCAGTCCCGAGCGATACTTTCTATGGGACAAAATTCAAATGCTAAAACGTCAATTGTAGCGTGGGACGGAGCTGTTGACACAAAGATCACACATGAGAAAAAAAGAAAACAAGTTTCACTTCTTACAAACGCTGACGCTGACATAGTGGGGACGGGAGCTGTTTGCCAGTCTTCCACAAATATGTAAAACAAAACAACACCTCCGATGCATAGGAAAACAACGTCTCCGATGCAAAGATATTCTTTAGAACAGGGGGCCGTCAGTTCGCTGTGCCTTTCAGTCCACATCATCAGCATATGCAGCCGTGCACCAGACGATCGACCGATAGTAGTACAACGGAAGACCTTTGTGGCACACATTACTGGTTTTTTCCACAACCTTTAACGTGTCCATCACGCCCGAAACAAAGAACAAAACACAATACTCTGAGATCGAAGCACAGTGGACAGAGCTAGTTCCCATGTCTTCCTTGTGGCGCCTAGCTAGCTAGCCAGAGAGAGCCAGCTCAGTAATTGGGCGGCAGGAGCACGTTTCGGACCAGCTCGTCGAAGTTGCGGCGCGACGAGCCCCCGGGCTTAGCGGCCTCCAGGGCCTTCTCCTTAAACTCCAGGGCCTTCCGCCTCATCTCCTTCCCCTGCTGGCCCTCCATGACCTCCGTGATGAGCGTGGCCACGGCGTCGCGGCGCACGTAGCTGCCGATCTCTATGCCGACGCCCCACACCTTGCACTGGTACCGGCAGTTGATCTGCTGGTCGGCGAAGAAGGGCCAGCTGATGACGGGCACGCCGCCGCAGACGGCCTCCAGCGTGGAGTTTCAGCCGCTGTGCGTGAGGAACGCGCCGACGGCCGGGTGGTTCAGCACCTTCTGCTGCGGGCACCAGCTCGCGAGGAGCCCACGGCCGGCGGTCTGCGCCAGGAATTCCGGCGGCAGCACCGCCGCGTCGTGGTTCTCGCTCCTGACCAGGTCGCGCCGGACGATCCACAGGAACCGCCGGCCGCTGTTGGCCAGCCCCCACGCGAACTCCGCCAGCTGCTCGCCGGTGATCACGGTGATGCTGCCGAAGTTGACGTACACGACGGAGCCGGGCTCCTTGATGCCGTCCAGCCACTCCAGCGTCTCCTCCTTCTCCTTCCACAGGCCGAGCGTGATGGAGGAGCGCGGCGTCGGGTGGTCCTCGTCGTCCTCGTCCTGGGGCGCCACCAAGTCCAGCGGGCCGATCGTGTACACCTTGCGCGCCATCCCGAGCGCCTCGATCGTCGCCACCGCCTCGCCCTCGAGCTCGTCTATGGTGTTCACGAGCAGGGCTGACGCGCTCGCCGCGCGGTCCGTCTCCTGGAGGACGTAGCCCAACATGAAATCCTTCGGGTCGGTCGTGCGGATGAAGCTGGGGAAGTCTCGGAGCCTCATGTGCCTCAGCCCTGGCACGTCTTCCACCGGTGTGTCAAGGAATCCGTTCGTCAACTGTTCGACATCTGCATGCACCTCATGCAACGCAAGAATAAAGATCAACAATATACGCTATGCTACTGCATGCATGCAAGAAAACTGCTGTGTGTACAACCTTTGAGTGGGACAAGTCCACGGTCCATAAGGACGCGGATATGTTGGTAGCCGAGGAAGCTGATGGTGCTGGCGGTCCAGAGCTGGACGTAAGGAACGCCGAGCTCCTTGGCGGCGTCGATGGAGAACCCCATGATGGCGTCGGAGACGACGCAGGTGACGGGCGGGTGGCCCGTGGCTGCGGCGTCGTCGTTGAGCCGGGCAAGGAGGCGGCGGAAGGGCCCGAGGCAGGTCTCCGTGGTGGCGCGGCACAGCGAGGGGATGTCCTGCGTGACGTCGTCGTCCTCGGACGGAGGCAGGCCGTCGGGGATGGTGGCGAAGCGGAAACCCGGGATGCCGGCCACCGCGGACGGGCCGCGCGACCGGATGAGCCGCGCGTGGTTGTATTCGGTGTTGACGAAGGTGACGTCGAAGCCCCGGGCGTGGAGCAGTTTCGCTACGTTGAGCATGGGAGTAACATGCCCCTGTGCCGGGTACGGCATGCACACGGCGTGCGGCTTCGCCACCACCGTGCCGGTGGAGGAACCCATCTGTCTCAATGTCTCGGAGGTAAGCTACGACTGGCAGCAAAGCTCAGGAGGCTTCAGCGCTACAGGCTTATGAATTTTATAGCCGACGTGGGGACATATGGAACACATATCATAGTTTTGTGCTGTCGAGAAATCAAGTTCAGAAATCCGTCATGTGGCTGGCATATTTTAGTAGCCATTGCCGAGGATAGATTGCTTAGCTAGGGGGCGCCGCTGAGATCTCGCAAACTCCACAACACACAATCACCCACCCAGCATTATTGTGGCAACCTGTTGCTAGCTAGTCGATCGCTTATTACTGTCCGCATCCTTCACAGTTTTATAGCACGTTTAGACCGTCCCATATTAAATTTGCATAGCTGGATTTTTGAGATGGACGTGCTTGACAGAGCTACCTCGTCTGCTGCGGCTACTTGAGTGATGACCCTCTGCGAAAGCGTCACCGTCCGGTGATTGGACAAATCCATCCACTTCCATGTCCAATGATCGCCCAGGACGCTTCCCGGTCACCGTCTTATCTCGTTCGCTGTTGTTGCGATATCGATCGTGGCGCTGGATTTGAAATTTGAGGTTCTTTATTTTATTTTATTTTATTTGAATTTTTGCAATAACACTAGAAAGCAATGCCGTGCTTTCTTTGTACTTGTTATGTTAAATTTGGTGGATACCTCTATTTTTATTTTATAAATTACAAATTTTACTAAGACTCGTGGATCAGATTATGTATTAGAAAGGAAGTCCTTTTTAATTTTTTAATTTTCAATTTGTTATGAGAAATTTTGAACGGTTAGTTTTTTTTGGAAAATTTAAAAATTTATAGAATAAAACATTTCTAGATGTGGTCAAAGTCTGGTATTTTTAAATTTAACTAATAATATCTGTAAAAATAATATAAATATAAAGAGATACATATTGTGATATTAGTTTATTGGAATGTAATCACTTTATATTTAATTACATATCATATTTTTTATTATAGATAATTAAAGCAAAAAATGTTTGACATTAACCAAACCCCTAAATAGTTATATTCCTGGACCAAGGGAGTAAGAATTATACACGTTGGCTTATGAAATGTTGTAACCTATTAGTGTGAGAGGATGAAGTCATCAAATAATTTTTGAAAGATTTTATGGTGCATAGTATTTGGACGTTGGTCGTGCTTATTTTTTAAGCAGCTTACTTAAAATTCGTGAAGGAAGAATATGTAACAAAGCAAGCCTTCTCTTCAAATCTACTCCAAAATATGTTCCATAATATGCCTTGTACTTTAATAATACCAAGCACTTGTGATTATTAATTGTGAGGTAAAGTATCAATAAGGTTGAAAAAAAGTTAAAGTTTTTCCTTTTTCTAATGATATATTTGATTTCCCTTTAAATTATCAATACACATGTGAAATAAAACACATCAATGGTGAAAGGTCTGGAATTTATTTATGCAAAGGATCTAGATGTAATATGTCAACACACATGATGAAGCATTGGAAACTATTTCCTGATTCCATAAGGACTAAAAAGCAAAATATATAGAGCGTAAAAGGATGTCTCGCAATTATCTGATTCCAGAAGGTTCTAAATGTAAAATACATAGAGAGAAGGATGGCCCTCTATTTCTTGATTCTGGAAGGTCATAAATGTCAAATGTGCAAAGGGTGGAGGGACTGCGCTCCATATTCTGATTCTAGAAGGACGTAGATGTAAGATTAACAGAGGCAGTTCAACACTCGCTGTTTCTTCGAAGCTCAATCCAACGGTTGAAATTATATAGATGACGTGGTCCGGCTATCTTGTGAAAAAATGCTCGCGTTTTAAACTATTAAAGATGTGAAATTTATAGAAAAATGCAGAAGCAGGGTACACAAAGGAAAAATTATAAAAACTGATTCCCATTCGCGATGCTTCTCAATATATATCAATCTATATATATATATATAGTTGTTTCATCAGATATATATTGGAATTATGTAAGCTTAATTATTAATATCTATACATAACAGTTGGCCTCACGATGGCACAAATGATTTAGTGAAGGGGTCGTTACCTACTTACCCCCCATTATAGGCAACAATATCCGCTAATCCAAATGATACTGACATATGCAATAAATCATCAGCTTTTGGTGGTTTTTTCTTTCTTTTTTTTAAGACCCAGAACAGTGCTGGCATTTATATTATATTATAAGAAAAAAAGAGAGTTTTACGTGCCCAAGTAGCACAATACAACATGATGCATGGGTTAGACTTACAATTTTAAGTCTAAGCGATTACTCACTAATGCCTTGTATGACTCCGCTTGCTAAGCATCTTGCTCCTGCTGCACATCAAACACCTATTTCTTACTTCCCTACTTTATGTGAGTTGTAATGCCGCATATATTGGTGCTCGACGCCTTTGTAAACTATAGGGTTTCTCACCTTCCAGACTTTCCACATTGTCAAAGATTATATCAACGATCTCAATCCTGAATGAGAACTTCAACTTTAGAAGAAAACTGAATGTAATGAATAAAAATAATAATTATACTAAATGATTCCAGCAAAACAGAGTTATAATTTAGATGCTTCTTCCACCTTCCGCTTAATTATACTCGACTGTTCCCAAAGGCTTTGCTCGTCTTCATCATAGTCCAGACACTCTTTCTCGTGTGACGACTGTGGATCCTCCCACAAATATTTGTTGTAGTAGTACACCGTAATAATCCTCTTTGGTTTCCAGATACTCTGTTTTCGACGGTTGGATCATGGAACGTGCGTGGAAGTTCCGCAGTTGCCTGGAAAGATCGTTGACGCAGGTTTGCCTTGCCCGTCGGTCACTCCAGGCGATTATTACTCCCTTTTTGTTCATGTTCAGATTCCGCCGTTCAGCAGTGCAGTCGTCGCGTTTCAGACATTCGGTCAAGCTGCCATTATACGAGAGATATTGTGGTCAGTCAAAGTCTTCGCGAGTCGTGCTTTTTTTGACGGCATACTGTGCTCGTCGTTGGCTACACTGTGTAGTGTGTTTGAATCAAGACTTATGATTTTACTTTTTTTAAATATTTTTAAATAAGAGTAATCAAAGATGATGTTAAAATTTAAATGTATCAACAATAAAAAAACGAAAGTAGTATGTTATATATTTGATTAGAAAAGGGAACTTGCCATCATCATTCAATCGTGCGCGTGCACCATTCCTTGTGAAAAAGAAGCAAGTGGTTTCTGGCTCATTGTATCCCATCGAGAGTCGTCGTCCCTTGAGTCTGCGCGTCCAAAACACTGCCTATAAAAAAGCAGCAAACGCACATCAATACTATATCATTGTTCTCCACCATCACATAGACTAAGAATTTTTACGAGAATTAAATGCAGAAACCTCCTTACGCTCCAATGGAGCTTCTCTTCTGCATCATCCACTTCGCACTCGTCACCCTGCTTCTTCCGCCGCCACGCACCGCTGCACTCACGCGGGCACCAGTAGTACCATCCAACAACACAGACCTCGCGGCGCTGCTCGCGTTCAAGGCGCAGGTCAAGGACCCCGTCGGAATCCTTGCCGGCAACTGGACCCCCAACGAATCCTTCTGCTCCTGGGTCGGGGTACAGTGCACGGGCCGCCGCCGCCACGAGAAGCGGGTCGTCGCCCTCGAGCTCCAAGACGTGCCGCTCCAGGGCAGCATCCCCGGGCAGCTGGGCAACCTCTCCTTCCTCCAAAGCCTCGTCCTCGTCAACACCAACCTCGTCGGTCCCATCCCGGACGAGCTCGGCGGCCTGCGCAGGCTCCGGTTTCTTGATCTCTCGTCCAACGGCCTGTCAGGTACCATCGCCCGCACCCTCGGCAACCTTACCAGGCTTCAGTCGCTTGATCTTGCTGCAAACAACTTGTCCGGGGGGATCCCACGTGAGTTTCAAAATCTGAACAGCGTTCAGTATTTAAATTTGGCTGGCAACGAACTGAGCGGGCCAATACCACGAGGCCTGTTCAATCACACGCCCAGTTTGAACACTCTAGACATCCGGTTGAATAGCCTCACAGGACCGATTCCTGATAGCGTTGCTGCTTCGCTGCCCAACCTCAACACGCTGGTCCTGCAAGAGAACTTTCTCTCAGGCCCCATACCGCCTGCTATCTTCAACATGTCCCAGCTGCAAGGACTCGGCGTCGCACGGAACCATCTCTCAGGTCCGATTCCAGCAGGAAACGAGAGTTTCCACCTCCCGATGTTGCGAGTGATCTCCATTTCTTATAACCAATTCGATGGACCTATCCCTGTTGGACTATCTAATTGTAAGAACCTTGAGGTACTATCCCTTTCTGCGAATAACTTCACCGGCGCAATACCGTCATGGCTAGCAATGCTGCCCAACCTCACTAGAGTCTACCTGGGGACGAATGATCTTACCGGAACCATACCAGCTGAGCTGAGCAACCATACAGGGCTTCTCCAACTGGACCTCAAAAACAACAGCTTACACGGTGAAATTCCATCGGAACTAGGAAAGTTGACTAGTCTCACGGACCTAGACATTGCAAACAACCAGATAACCGGTGCCATTCCTGAGTCCATTGGCAATCTGTCTAGCCTTGGCGTATTGGACCTGTTTGGAAACAGGTTGTCTGGACCAGTGCCCACATCCTTTGGCAACTTGGTAAATCTCCAACGCATGTATATTGAATATAACCAGCTCAGTGGGAGTCTCGACTTCCTGGGTGCGCTATCAAATTGCAGGAGACTGGATACCATTGCAATCGTACATAATGGGTTTGTAGGGAGGATACCACCCAACATAGGGAACCTTAGCACAACGCTCACAATTTTCTTCGCGGATCAAAACAGGATAAGTGGAAGCATCCCTGATGCACTGGGTAATCTTACCAGCCTAATTGGACTGTCACTCGGACAAAACAACGTGAGTGGGAGAATTCCTACTATAGTAGCTGCAATGAAGAATCTCCAAGTACTCGATCTCAGGTACAACAGCTTGTCAAGCACTATACCAGTAGAAATCACTCGATTAAAAGGACTAGTTGAGTTGCGTCTTGATGGAAATAAGCTAGTTGGTTCTGTTCCAACAAGCATTAGTAGCCTAACCAAGCTACAACGTCTGACATTATCCAGAAATTCAATATCTTCTAACATACCAAGAAGCATTTGGGGTCTTCAGAATCTTCTTGAGCTTGATCTGTCATCGAACGTTTTGAGTGGTTCCGTACCCACTGATGTTGGGAAACTAACAGCAGCTACAAAGATGGATTTATCAAGCAACCATTTATCTGGGTACATCCCAACTTCCTTTGGTGGCCTTGACATGATGGTCTATCTAAATCTTTCAAATAATTTATTCCAAGGATCAATACCATATTCACTTGGAAAGTTACTCAGCATTAAGGAGTTGGACCTCTCATCCAATCAACTTTCTGGTGCCATTCCGAAGTCCTTGGTCAACCTGACTTATCTTGTAACCTTAAACCTTTCTTTCAATAGATTAGAGGGACAGATACCGGAAGGAGGTATTTTCTCAAATATCACCTTGAAATCATTGATGGGAAACACTGCACTATGTGGCCTTCCTCGCCTAGCAATAGCACTGTGCCAGAACAATTCTTCTAATCACTCAAGGTCCACACAACTACTGTTGAAAGTCCTTTTACCTACAGCCGTTGCCATTTTTATTTCAGCCTCCTGCTTGTGCTTGTTAGTAAGAAGAAAGATAATAAATAAGAAAGAAAAGATGTCACCATCCGCTGATACAGACTTGATAAGTTACCAGTTAATCTCATACTACGACCTTGTGCGTGCAACTAGCAACTTCAGTGATAACAACCTTATAGGGGTGGGAAGCTTTGGTAAAGTCTTCAAAGGTCAGCTAGATGATGGATCATTCATTGCGATAAAGGTATTCAATATGCATCATCAATCAGCCTCCAAGAGTTTCGATATCGAGTGTCGTGCACTACGGATGGCTCGACACCGGAACCTAGTGAAGATAATTAGCACTTGCTCCAACCTCGACTTCAAAGCCCTAATTCTTGAGTATATGCCCCATGGTAGTTTGGATAATTGGCTGCACTCAAGTGATGGGAGGCAACTCAGTTTTCTCCAAAGAGTTGACATCATGCTAGATGTTGCGATGGCGATTGAGTATCTGCACTGCCAGCACTTTGAAGTTGTACTGCATTGTGATTTAAAGCCAAGCAATGTCTTGCTTGACAAGGACATGACTGCACATGTTTCTGACTTTGGCATTTCCAAGTTGCTGACGGGAGATGATAATTCTATTACATTAACGAGCATGCCCGGCACTGTTGGATATATGGCTCCAGGTAATTTCTCTTACAATATGTGATGCAAAAATTGATTCTTGATTTACAATAGAACAAGCTGGCACTATTATTTTTTAAAAAACATGCATGGAATGGATAGAGCTCGGAACATCAGGAAAAGCATCAAGAGCGAGTGACACATACAGCTATGGAATTGTTCTCCTTGAAGTCTTCACGAGGAAAAAACCAACTGATCCAATGTTTATCGGCGAGTTAAGCTTGAGGCAGTGGGTTAGTCAAGCATTCCCATATGAACTCTCAAAAGTCATCGACTATACCCTACTACTGCAACTGAACAATGGTATTGAAGATGCGCCTCCCGAGGACTCCACCATCTTGAATACATGCCTAGAATCCATAATTGATTTGGGACTTCTTTGCACAAGAGTTGCACCTGATGAAAGGATTCCAATTAGTGACGTGGTTGTGAAGTTAGACAAGATCAAGTCACATTACAATTGTCAGCTTGCGAGAGGTAAGGGGGACCACTCTTGTGTAATATTTCTTCACCCATGGAATGTGACACTAATTATTTTCCAACTTTACAATGTAGAGAGGTGAAAATAACAAGCAAGGAGGACTTTTACAGCGCACAATACTTGCACCGATGGCGTTGCTGCCCATCGCGGTCTGCATGCCGCCACCTATCCACCATACATCGCCACCCTTTTTTGTGCCGTCGACATTTAATGTTTTCCAATAATACCCTAGAATTATGTATACTATACATAAATATAGCTAGTAAGGCTGGCTTTTGGTGCATTAGAGAAGAACAAAAGAAACTATACAGTGAGAGCCATCAGGGAGGGGGGGGGGGGGGGGGTGGTGTGTGGTAAACTCCATGAGTTCTGTGAATGTAACTGCAGGCAGTTTTGACAAAGAATGGGCCTTCTATATTCTGTAAAGGGAGAATGGGCCTACGACTGATAACGTGCGGGCCGAGTACGAGGATAGCTAGGGCCGGAACCGCAGTTGCTCGCTACATGATTCTAACGAGCGCCGCGCGGGCTCCACTACGGGTGACTTGAGAAGAAGAGGCGCGCTGAGCGCTGACCAATCGCTCGCATTATCACGAAACAAGCCAATCAGATCTTCTTCTCGCCGCTTGCCTCCAGCTTCCAAGGTCGTGCTCGTGCCAATGGGGTCCGCTGCTGCCGCCGCCGACGCGAAACCCACTGCAGCGCCGCCATCCAGCCTCAGGGCCGCCATCTCGCACGTCATCTTCGACATGGATGGCCTCCTGCTAGGTATAGTAGTAGCTTTCTCCTCCCAGCGCTACTCCCTACGACTCACTTCATTCCTTCCTTCCTGCTTTTCCTCGTTCCAGATGCACTTCTTCTCTTCTCCCCTTCCCTTCCCTGCGCTGAGTCACAAGTTCATTTCACCTTTTTTTTCCCCGTCTAATATCTTCTAGTGGATTTGGTTAAAGTCGTCCCCTACAGTATTTCAATTGGAATCTGCCGATCTGGTCGCAGTTACTGTTGATGTTCACCCGAATCAATCAAATCGGCAATGCTCCACTGAATGTGTTATCATTGATTGATGCCAGTGCAGACACGGAGGGGATGTACACGGCCGTGCAGGAGAAGATCCTGGCGAGGTACGGCAAGGCGTTCGACTGGTCCATCAAGGCCAAAACCATGGGCAAGACCACCGCCGAGTCCACGCGCCTCTTCTTCGAGGTGTTCGGCCTCCACGGCCTGCTCACCACACAGCAGTTCCTCCAGGAGCGCGACAGCATGCTAAAGGAGCTCTTACCCTCCTGCGGTCCCATGCCAGGTGAGGATGAAAGATGTTTGTTACCCAAAAAAAAAAATCATTGTTTGTTACTACTGTACTTTATTGGGCCAACTGTGTTGCTGATTCAGAAAAGACAACGGGACTGCTTTGTTATCCTGTTGGAGAATTTCATTGAGCTGTAAAAACGACGGATGATAGAAATTGCTTTACAATTTTATTTTATTTTATTTATTTTTTGTTGCAGGTGTAATACGCTTGATCCATCACCTCCATGGAAATGGAATACCACTCTCTGTTGCAACAGGGTACTTTCTTTACATGGTTGTGCTCTATTTCATCTTAATCTAATACGGCAGGATTTATGGAGCTCGTCCTTGGATGATGGCTTGCAGGACCCATAAACATCACTTTGCACTGAAGACACAGAACCACAAGGAAATGTTTTCCCTTATGCATCACGTCGTAACTGGGGATGATCCAGAGGTGACAGCCGGCAAGCCATGTCCTGACATTTTCCTTGCTGCTATGAGGAGATTTGAGGTGGTAGAAGGAATCGACCGCTTACGGATGGGTGTACTGTTTGTCATTTGGAATTCATGTTCCTTTAGGACATTGCATCATCTTTTTTCAACTGATGCAATTTGTGTTGCGTTTTCCTTTTCAGGACAGTGTTGAACCCTCTAACTGCTTGGTTTTCGAAGACGCGCCTCTGGGTGTGGCAGCAGCTAAAGCTGCTGGAATGTAAGTTTTCTATTTTCAGTCCATTTGTGCAGTGTTGTACACTTTTTATCTCCTAATTAACTCTTCTTCTTTCAGGAATGTGGTGATGGTTCCTCATCCAAGGCTGGATGTCTCATACCACAAAGGAGCGGACCAAGTTCTCAGTTCACTACTAGATTTCAACCCTAGTGAATGGGGTTTGCCACCTTTTTGAGGATTAGATAATTATCATTCAGAGATATAAATTTTCACTGTCATGGTTTCTAGATCTAGAGCCATGTGTTTGGTGAGACTAAAAGGGTGTCAAACACACACACACACACACACACACACACACACACACACACACACACACACACACAAAGGATTCATTACAAAAAAAGAGGGAGAGACATCTCACTAATATTCTACTAAGAAAGGGATACAACCAAACCCTAACTGGAAGGTGGGCACATGTTCTTCAGCATGGAAGCGATACGTGGGATTGAATCCAGGCGGATACAACCATAACAGTGGCCTTTTACCACCAAGGTGTGAGCTTGCTCACATAAAAGATTTCATAGAGCCTCTGCTCAAATTCAGGGATGCGAGGCTTTCTATACATTTGTCAATGCTGCTTGTACTTTAGATCTTTTAATTTCATTTTCCCTTGTATTTTGTTAGTAGAATATGTTTCATAAATTAATTATTTTTGTATATCATTGATGTGGGTTGACTAGGTCCTAAGCTACTTTGAAAAACTGCTCCTATTATATTAATAGATGATTGTTTTGTCTTCTTTCTTTTATCCATAGTGTCAAACCCAGAACTGTCCGAAGCGACAAGCCGTCGTGAGAAATCATTTTTCTTCTGAAAAAGGATGAGGGGTCCTTTTTGAACACCCATCTATTGTGATTATTCTTTTACATACCATTAGGAGTTCTGATGAATCATGAGATAATCCAACCACTTGCTGCTTAATAGTTGTTGTGTACTTGCATGATGCCCAGATTTCCCTAGTATCGTGACAGTTACTCTGCTTCACCTAAAACCTGACGACCAAGATTTGTACACATCTTTAAAGTTGGATAAAAAAAAAGGAGTACAGCATTCTGAAGAAGATAAATTGAGGGACAATTTCCTTGGTTGCATATCTATAAGGACGATCCTTGATATCCAGTCAGCTGAGTGATAATTACAACCCTACTCCCTTTTCAACTCCATTTGTTACTCCAACATGGAAAGAGAAATTCGTCTCACCCCTGGCCCAACAGAGCTCAAACTGTCATACCATTTGACAAATGTGTCAGGAGTTAGATTATTGCTGGCATCTGCTCATCCAAATCATCATGATGTACTCTACTACAGGTATATGAAGAAAGCACTTGACCTGCAAATTAATTGAGAGTTGTTTACACTAATGGCGTTCAAGGTGAGAAGAGCAGTGACGCACTGAAGAATGTTATGTTCGCCACCTATCTTTGATGATCTTTTTTTAAGAAAGCTTTGATTAATTATTAACGCAATGTCAGAAACTCATATTGCATGCATGTAATTTCTTGATTTTCACATTATGTTCTGATTACCATGGGATCTAATTAACTGAATGTTAGTACTCGGAAACAGAGGACCTACTCCTGTTATTTGTTCGGTTGAACACTAATCTGTCATTTCCTCCTGGACTGTTTAGTACTACGTTCATAATGTTGCTTGCAACTGTACAGTTCTTTTTGTGTGTCTGATAAATTTCAAATATTAATTTGCTCAGTTAAAGACCATGGCAAGAACCGTGTACCAGAGGTGGTGGTTGCATCACGGAGCAGAGCCATGTCCATGTACTACGTCACCGGATTAATTGTGTTCATTCATGTGCCGTCCAATGAAATCCCCCCACCCATAGAACCTTCCGCCCAAGTCCGCATCCACTCTCTCCGTATCCTCCGTTCCCGGTCCAAAGTCAAAAGGTCGCTGCGCTTACAAAATCTTCGCCGCTGAATTCCGCACGAGCGCGCGCCGGAAGCAGCTCGCCGGCCTCCATCCTCAGTTCTCTGCCCCTCTCCTCTCCACGCAAAAGGGCTCCGCGCTCGATCCGACCAGCCAGAGCCAGATCCGTCATGGAGCGCCGGCAGCCGCCGTGCTTCCTCGCCTTCCTCGGCCACGGCGCCGTCCTCCCGGCGCGGAACTGGGTCCTCTTCCTGCCGCTGCTCGTCTTCACGGCGGGCCTCGCGGCCGCGCTGCTCCTCGGCAACGCGCTCGCCGTGCAGCCGCTCGCCGCCGCGGTGCTCCTCGACGCGGACGGCATCAGCCGCGCGGACCCGGCCAGCGCCGCGTACCGGGACCTCGCCCGGAGCCTCGAGCGCGACGTCAAGCGGCTCCTCGTCGCCGTCGGCGCGTGCCTCCTGGCCGCCGTGGTCGCCGGGTCCGCGCTCAAGGTCGTCACCGTCTCCGCCGCCGTCGCCGCGTTCCCCGCCGCCGGTCGCCGCGCCACGGCGGGCGCGGCGCTCGAGAAGCTGAGAGCCAACTTGTGGGGCCCCGTGGCGACCGTCGCCTTCGGGTACGTCCTCGAGGCCGCCTGCGCGGCAGGTATCGTCGCCATGGCGCTGCTGATGGTGGTGCTCCTCGACTACTCGCTCCTGCTGCTGTTCCTCGACGCGCTGGCCGTCCTCCTCGCCTCGCTCTTCCTCGTCTACCTCTCCGTCGTCTGCGCGGTGGCCGTGGCCGTGTCGGCCGCCGAGCCCGGGCGGCGCGGCGCCAGCGCGGTGGCGCGCGCGTGGCGGATCATGCGGGGCAGGGGAGCGCAGGCCGCGATCTACGTCGTTGCCACCTGCGCGCTCGGCGCCGCCGTCTCGCCCGTGTACACGCTCGCCGGGCGCTGGTGGCCGCGCAGCGCCGCCGCCGGGGCGGCCGCCGGAGTCGCCTACGTGCTGCTCCTCGGCGCCGTCGAGGTGTTCTCCGTCGCCGCCGTCACCGCGTACTACTTCGAGTGCAGGGAGAGCACGGAGGAGGAAGAGGAGATCATGGCCGGACACCGGTACATCAAGCTACCCAATGGAGACGAAGCCAACAACATTTGATTTTATTTTTTTTTTAAAAAAAACTTCGTGACAAATTCATTGACCGACTTGTATCTGATAGTAAAATTCATGAATTTCTAGCATCACTTTTCTTTTTTTTTTTTGGGTGGGGGCGGGGGGCAATCATTACTCTTCTAGTATACTGGACTGGTGGCTGCTAGTAGAAAGAAAGAAATAGCACAGCATGTAACTTAACAATTTTATAAAACTGAAATTCCGTTGCGAAAAATTGTCCATTTTGTTGTTGATTTCGATAGCAGGCACTGAAAAACAAAACATGAGCTGGATCCATCATGATCAACTATATGCGGTGGTTGCCAGTTGCTCGACGATCATGCAATCGACGGAGTCACGATTTCAGGCGGCAAAACAATTGTGGACTCGTTGCCACTTCATTATCACATTAAATCGGTATGATCAACCAAAAAAATCTGATTTTTTTCTCACGGGAATTAAGGCGCTGAGAATATGGTGTGATTACTGCCAGGGAGAAAGAATACAATTCGATTGGCCAGCACCACCGAAAGCATGCGTCATTTTTAGAGTCTGTCAAAGTAAGGCGGCCGTGGAATATGTCACGGTGGAAGTAAAGGATGATTCCATTGTAGTTGTAGTACAGGTCGCTGTCAACCGAGACGTAGACTGGCCGGGACATTATGTACGTATTTTGCCAGTCGGATTGCTTCCGTAGACACGCTTTGCTTTGTCTCTTTTAATTTACGGCCTTGAAAAACATGTTGCGTGCAAACTAGTACGAGCTCAGTTGGTTAGTTTCTTTGTCATTCCTGGTCCATCACGGATGTTTGCTTGCATTTATAGCTAATGAGGCGTCTGTATATGATGACCTCTTATTAATTAAACTTTAAGATCGCTCCTATGTAGAGTCAAATATTCCATTGTTTGAGTGTTGTTCGCACCTATGTGTAAGTGTTTGCATTTCCATTGTGTGATTTAAAAAAGAAGAAAAGAAAAAAAAATCCCTAAAAAAAGGAAGAAAAGAAAAGAAAAACGTGTTGCGTACTTTTCATACGCGTTATTAGATCCGGACTAAATGGGGATTGTGCGGGCACACTTGTGCGTCAAGGTTGGCTCACGGATTGATTCTTATGCGTAACCTCAGCAGCACATAGATAATTCGCGCGGATTTATTATTCAGCAGGAAATGCCGACACGCTGCAAGAAAAGAACCAGTCTTTGATTCAGCAGATAAGATGGATGGGGTTTAGAATTCAAGCGGCAGGTAACTAGATTCTGGATAGAATTTTTTACAGCATGAATAGCTTAGCGAAGCAAAGGATACATCAGCTATATATATATATATATATATATATATATATATATATATATATATATATATATATAAGCTTCCTTGCAGTGACCACTACTGGAACTGTTAATCATAGTTAAGTTTCTGGAGAGAACAAAAATGTCCAATCCAGTTAGAAATTTTCCAGCTTGAAAAGCAATTCATGGACAGATTGAGGATACTAACGGATAGATCAGTGCAGCTTCATCAAGTTCCTTGTGCAGTCATTAGAAGAGGTACAATTGTTCCTGTGGAATGGAAGCTAGCAGTACAGTTCTATAGTTACACCTCCACATGAAAACCAGTTGACCTCTCTCCAATCATACCTTACAGTCTCTATCCCACATGTTTACTCCTCAATAAATGACTAGTTCATTATGTAAAATTCATCCAATATACATGTTGTAGAAAAATATGATAGAGATACACACATTATGCATGGTAATTGTTAAGAGGTACGCGCGTCGTATATACTCATCTGAAGCACAAAAATGATCTGACCATGAACAGAGAACTCAAACTGCCTATCTGACCTTCTTCAACAATTGTATCTTCTCAAACTCTGGACTGGAATAACTCTTCTCTACCTCCCATGCATGATGAGCCATCATGTTAAAGGACGATTTAAACCCCTTCTCATCAGAGACCTCCCTTGAGAAAGGGATCCGAACAGCAAAGGTACCTTCCCCAGAATGAACATGCAAATCAAAACCTAGCCGGTCAACCCATATCATCTTCACATCTGCCACCTGTGACCACAATTCATTGCAGAAAAATTGAACTAAGGCCCCCTAGATGGAATAAGTGGCTCTGCTCTATGCATTTTTTCAAACTTAATAGATTCAAATTTTGGATCCTTGTCCCTATCCAATCAAGCCATGAAAAGAAATATTTATAAGGGTATTCCACTTATTAATATAGGCTGCAGATTACAGCCAGTCATCCAACCTCCTGTTTGAACAAGCAGGTTGCATATGGCCACATCAGCATAAAAGCCAGGGTCAAGCTCTCTTATATGCTTTATAAAAGCAGGGATAAACCTTTTTCTAAAAAATTAAAAGCCAGGGTCTAGAAAGATGAAACATTAACATCAAATATTTCACCAAAGCTAAAAACTAAATGTCCAATCATTTATCATCATTTACCTATTACTGATATTCTATTCATAAAAGAGTGAAATATGCATAAGAAAAGTGTACTTCACTAGTTTGACATTAAGCATATGGAAATACAATGGTACCATGGTGTGCGGATCCTAGTTAATTAACGGCTATCAATACTCCACCATTCAAGCAAAGGTAATAGCTGTCAAACGGAGTGAACAGACCAGAGCCTCCCTCACCCACACCGTACCCCACTAAAACGAAAAATGAGGACAGTGAAAGTCAGAGAGGCGGTGGGCAGCGATCAGGTGGGGTGGCAAGGCAGCAGGGCACCACTGGCCACAGTGATGGTGGAGGGCGCTGGGCAGGAAAGGCAAGGAGGCTGCCACGAAATAGTAGGGTATAGCCGGAGAGCCACACCAGTGAGGTGTACCCAACCCCGTTGAGGCAGGAGGCAAGAGTATGGGTTGGGGCAGCGGCAGCTGCAGCTGGTCGAGGACGATGGAGGCATCAGGAGGGTGATTCTTTATGTTAACGGTGTTATCGTCCTATTAGTAAATAAATCACAATATTTGTGGCTGCGTAGCTAGGACACCAGAACCAGTGGGTCCCAAATCTGAAGTGTTAAACATATAGTGAGAGAGAAAAACTCAGCAGGTGAGGGAAGATTGTCCCCATGGTACTGTAGTATACAGAACTCAACCAGGCCCCTGACCTAGAAAATTCCCGAACCCTGGCCTCACATAGGATCAAACCGTAACCTGGGCTGGCAACCACTGCCAAACCCCCAGGTTTGGGCGAACCGAGACCTAGGCTGGCGACCACTGCCATAAAACCCAAAGTTTGGGCCGCACCGTTCCCTAGGCCGGCGAAGAGATTTTTTAATTTCCACAAATACGTGCAGCACCCAAGATTTGAACCCTAGGTGGGAGCCCTCAGCCGGTGGCCTTCATCACGCTGTGAACTCCTTATGGCAAGAAACATATGGCTATCTTGCAAAAAATGAAGTAGTAGCAAGAACAGTAATGGGATCACTACCTGGAAATCTGATTCAACATATATGTTGTATATCCTATGTACATCTTCTGCGCTTTTGCTATTCATTTCCTCTACAATACTTTCAGCAAAATTACGAAGAGGATCAGGTTCTGCACCAGTGTAGTCTGATGGAACAACCCACATGCCATCCTGCATGGACAGAACTATTCAGCCAGGCATCACAAACGACTATTTTGATCACCTTTTAGCACCGACATCTATGCATCTAATCCACTTAAAAAATGGAACAAGGATATACTCCCTCTGTTTCAAATTATTTTCATCAGGAAACAATTTTAGTTCAATTTTGAACCAGATTTGTTATGGTAATGAGTTAAATTTAACAACGGAGAGAGTATGTAGTAGTGCACACATATATGCAAGAAAATTATCAGACACTATTTGTATAAATTTTGCTAAACAGTACTCCCTCCGTCCCAAAATACTTGACACTTCAGCCATCTCAGAGTTTTCGCAAAAGACTTGTTACTCTTGCTTCCCAATGCACCTTCTGATTCCCAATACATCTCTATCTCTATCTCTCTCATCCTCGTTTTCTGTGCACCTACCTCTACCAACTTTTCTTAATTCCTGTGCCCACTCCAAAAACGTCATATGTTATGAGACGGAGGGAGTATATCTTTAAATTTGCCATTTGCCAATAAGAGTCATCAGGTCGAGGTGGAGTTCAAGGAGTTAAGATGCCCAGTATATAGCAACAAGTGCACCTAGGCAGCTTGGCCATACACGAGTCCTTGCATTTCTACCGACTAATTATGTCCATAAATGTTATGTATGCAAGATGACAAAAGAATAAATCACATCATTTTCTTTGGATAATAAAAAGTAGAAGCGTGTGAAATGATGAAGAACAAAAATGGAAAATGAACGACATAATTCACAAAACTAGATAAGAGCTTATGAGTTCTACCTCATTGAAATCTTCCATATGAAATATCCGTTCAACGGATATTAAATACAAAAGATTTTGATCAACCTCTTCACTGAATTTCCTTTGCCACCTAGTGGAAAGCTTCTGGACAATACAAAAAAGGCATAAACAAACCATCAATCAGGGTATGCCTAAGGACAAAAAGTGGTGCTCTATCACAGCCATGAAATCAGTTAATGAGAAAAGAAAAGCTAAAAGGACACAAAAGACAGAAAAGAAAAGCTAAAAGGACACAAAAGACAGTGCTCTATCAGAGCAGCTCATTTGCTTTACTACAATATTATTTTTATCCATATTGCATATTTGGGTATAAATTTGAAGTAAAGATATCGCTCTTGTAACCACTGGATAAGTTTACAAACAAATTACATATCTTGTATTAACAACATCCTAGCCTTTTAGTCCCAAGCAAGTGGGTAGGCCTAAGCCCATAGGACTCACATATGTCTTCTACATAATGCAATAAATTAAAAAAAAAATTACCTTCAACACAGCCTCGTCACTAGGTTTGGTCAAGGCACCAAGAACAGTACACTGTGGTGTTCTAGCCCCACTCTGCTGAAACTGCAGCCACCAATAGTAGAAAACAAATAGTAAGAATCACACACCTATCAATAAAAGGTATTAAATTTAGAGTTTGTTCCATCAATGATTCATACAAAGCTTGACTAGATAGGCAGCATGAGAAGTCAAGCAAAGTATTTTTTTTTTTCCTAATGACGATAATCACCCATCCACTAAATGTTGTTTTTCAAAGCAAAAATGCTAATCGCATAATTTATGCAAGTCTATATGTACTGGACTTTGCACCTAGACATGTCCATACTTTCTTATCTTACACAATGTAACAACCCAACGTCCGATGCCTCAAATTTCCAGACCCCGGCCAAATGTGAAAACCAGCTCAGAGGGGCATACCTTACACAAAACACAATGCAGGAAGGCAACCAAACTGATAGTTCAATTTGGTGGTCTGTCATTTTGCACAGAGCAACCGAATGCTAAAATTCATTAGCATTTCGCATCCCAATTCAACTTATAGAATGCAAGATCAGAGGATGACGAAAAAAACTGAATACTTAGCACTGCGGTACAGGACATCCGAGCAGCGGGCGCCGCGACGTTTATGGCACCCGAAAATGTACACTAACCTCGACATGGAAGCTTGACCGCGCATCGCGCGCGGCTACATCCGCGGTGGCCAGGCAGAGCGCGGGCGCGCCGGCGGCGTCCGCGACGAAGCGTGCGCCAACGCCGAGTGGCCAGCCATCGGGGCCCACCACGGATAACGTTCCGGACGGTGCAAGCTCCACAACCGTCCGCGCCACCTCCGCCGCCGACGGCTGCGCCCGCGCCGAAGACACTGGCGCGGCAGCCGCAGCCGCAGCGGCCACCAACCGGATCCCCCGCCTCGAGGTGGAGACGGCGCGCAGGGGCAGCTGCAGCTTCTTGGAGAAGAAAATAGCGGTGGAGGGGAGCGGGGAGGAGAGGAGGGAAGGCGAAGACGACGCCGACGACATGACGGAAACTGGAGGCTGAGATTTGCTGCGAATTTTCGAGTGCAGAGATAGGTGTTGATAGTCTTAGTCTATGGTAGTGTGGCATTTTTATCATTTGTTTTTTTTTTATAGGTAACATGTACTAGCTGTTTCTAGGTTCACAATGCCAACGTTGACAAAACATTTAATTTATGATCTGTTTGGAAGAGTTCTGTTCTATTTTTTTCATGTCTGTACTTAAATTTATTAGTTATATAAGTCAAACATCTTATCTTTACTAACTTCAGATCTGAAAAAATGATAAAGTTGGAGCCAACTCCATCTTTTTTTAAAGCTTACGAGGATGTGCTCTAAAAATTAAAATTTGTGAAGTTGATAGAAAATTATCATCATACCACTTATTATAAATATATTCATTGAATTCTTTTTTCCTTTTCTCTCTTCCTCCTGAACTGAACAAAATAGAAAACTTCAAATAAAACTATTAAAGTAAAATTTCTTATATAATAGGTTTAATATTAATTTATAATGAAAAAAATACAGATTTTTATAGTGGTATAATAGACTTTTTTAATCGAAACCTTGGGTATCTGAATTGGAGTTAAATTTTAAGCCAAACACTCTATGGTGGATCTGTAAATCTAGAGCGGAGCTACTCTATGATGGAGTTGTATAGTAGAGTTGATTTTTATGGAGTGAAGCTCTCCCAAACAGGCCCTTAACATGACTAATTTTCAAAACATTAGAAATTTAATTAGTTTCAAAAAAGTTTTTATAAAGGGAGTACCGTTTTTAAAAAGTTTGAAAAAGGATTTTTTTTCTCCTAGTGTAAATATTTACATTAGACTGTATTGACATTCAAATTGTCACTGAGTGAGTCCATAGTAAATAGTATTAGATTTAGAGGACTTTACTATGCTTTAAAATAAAATACCTACCATCTACTTTTATCATCCGATGGCTCGGATCGTTAATATGATACCTTTTAATTTCACATGTATCATGATATTATTATCAGGTATCATAATATCATAGGGGCATTTTAGTAAACATTAAAAACTTAGAGTATGTCTGACAGTCAAGTATTTTATTTTTTTTCCGTTATTATGATATACTTGTATTTTCTATTGCAAATAAATAAAATCTTTGTTGGAAGCCTATCTCAGCATATATCAAACTTTTTTTTGGCGAAAAGAGAGGCTCAAATAATAGATAACAGGGTTACATGCCTGAAAATACCGGTTTAAATCAAAGCCTATAAGTCAAAAACAAATTTGAACAGCGGTGTAGGTTTTGATATATTTGTGGACCACTGCTTACTTCAGAGATATCCTATTGTTTCTTTTAGATAACATCCTATTGTTTCATTGTAGTTTTGTTTAGCTAATGTCCATAAGATAATAAGACAACAAATTAGGGACAAACATGGGAATTAGTTGCAGTAAAACATGGGCTACTTTATAGCATGGTGCGGACAATTGCTAACTAAGGATCCATGGAGTAGCGCTTTTGACTGGCAATAAAGTCGAGCATAAAAAATATGTTCATATCCATTGCTAACATTTCTAGAACATGATTCCATGAATTTTGAATTCTGCAGGTCCAACCCTAACATGAACGATGCAAAAGAACACGAAGCAGCCATAGGTTCAGCTAAAAGGGCACTTAGAAAAACAGCAGTAAAGTTCGAGGGCTGCTCAAAAAAAAGAAGAGGATAGGGCCCGAAAAGTGCATTCTAGACCCTGAAGGCAACATTGTTCTGACATGGAACCGTATCTTCCTTGTCTACTGTGTGGCTTCTCACTGTGTCCATTCACTTCTTTTTCATGCTAACTGTTGAGAGCACATACTCCCAGTTGTACATGAGCATGGACCACCATTTGGCCATCTCCTGACTATTATTGACATGTTCTTCGTGCTTCATGTCGCCATAAGATTTTTACACTGCATATGTTGATCCACTCTCCAAAGTGCTTGGTAAGGACGAGCTTGTCATAGATGCTAAACAAATTGCACATAGATACATCAGAACAGACATCTTCATCGACCTAGTTGTTGCATTACCTGTTCCACATGTGTCTTTGTTAGGAATTGCATAGTTGCAGTATAAACAGATTTACACGATGACTACTTAGTACTAATGCACCTTCTTCATATGTGCAGAATCATGTGTTGGCATGCCATCTCTGACCTTCAAACAGATCCATGCCCCTTTGTTCCTGATAATTTTGGTTCAATCTGCAATTAGATCGTACATCATAATCCAGCTCAGCATAAATATTATTAAAACGATATGGTGGAAGCACTGCAATTCTTGTGTTTTGCTGGTGCCATCCCCAGCCTTATGAAGGTCATGAGAGGTTTCAAAGAAGAACATCATGTTTGGTGCCTAGCCAGAGCACAGAAATTCCGGGGTCTCGACTTGACTGCTGGCGGCTGGTCTGTGTTGGTCTTGGTTCTTCTTGCGTGGTTTTTATCTTTTAGTAGTTTGTGTTTGTTTCAAAACAGCCTCTCAACTTTGGTCCAAGTTGAGATGGCGGTGATGTAAAGACCATTCTTTTCTCTTTTAATACAAAGATACGTAGCTCTCCTACGTTTTTCTAAAAAAATATATATTATTAAGACAGACAGTTTTATCACCAAAAGTGGCTGGTATGGAGCAATTTATAACCTATTTCTGCAATCGGTTGCAAGTCCTGTGAGTCTTTGCTGCTTTATTCTTTTCTTAAACTATAGTGAGAAACATCATATGACTATAAACCTGGACTAAAAGTGTAGTAAAGACCACATGAAATAGACATACTGCTTTAAAAAGCGGTTGCCTAGGCTGGTACTAGGCAGTGCTCCACTGCCTTGCTTACACGCTTAGACCTAGGTATTCAGGCCAGGCATTATCCCCTATTTTTCAAGTAATTACAAACTAACATGCAAAGCTTTCCTTACTTCTATTTCATATTGATTTGCCAAGAGCACAATAGTCTTGGAGCCCAATTGCCCGCCTAGTGCCTTCACCTTTTTGAACACTAGGAATAGAAATATCATGCTGTGGACGAAGTAAAATTTTGTGTCCGAACATATGAAACATTTCAAACTCATTAGGTTGAGTCCAATAGACCTGATTTTTGCTAATGCTATCTAGTTTGACAAGCATTTGAAGCATTTCGTTTAAAAGATATTCGCTCCCTCAGAAATAACATCCTTGTCAAGAACTTGTGTTTATGTCCTCTGCAAAACTAATTATTCATATGAGACATGCCCATCAGGTAGTCGGAGCAATATACTATGTATTAGCAGTGGATCAGCAGAAGACATGCTGGGAGACTGGGAGACACAATGCTCTATTGAGGACAGGATGAATAAGTTGCCATGTCACCCAACTTTCTTGATTGTCAATATGCCACATCAATCGAGAATCAGAATTGGGCAAATAGCACAAATGTCTTCACAAAATGCAATCCTGCGAGTAGCAGTGTCAGTGTCAACTATGGCATATTCATTCTAGCGATGCAAAATGGAGTGCTCACAGCATCTTTTTCTGAAAAATATTTCTACTCCCTGTGGTGGGGACTAAAACCGCTAATGTTAACAGTTTCAGTTCTACATTATCTCACATATCATTATGTTACATAGTAGTGTCATGCAATAGCCTAATGTAACCAATGAGTTCATATAATTTTATTGTATGTACCAAAACAAGAGTTCACATGGTTCCTGAAAGTGAATGTTCCATTTGTCTGTTTGCTATCAGCACGTTTGGGAATCCTTTGGTGACAAGTTACTTCATTGGTGAAAACTTAATTGCTATAGGATGAACACTTCTCAGCATTGGATTATTTGCCCAACTAATTGGCAGCATGATGGTATGTTACTTAACAAAACTAATGGGACATCTAACTAGTGATATGTAGTTAACATGAAAAAGAAAATCCTCTGCAGATATACATGAGATCCCTCTCTACCAATGCTGAAGAATGGGGAATGCGGAAAATAGGAACGGAGGATTGGATGACAGATCAGCAAATACCTGATAATTTGAGGGACCGCATTCGTCACTTATTGGAATACAAGTGGATTTCAACACAGCATTGAAGAGGACTCGATCCTGAGACAGCTACCTGTGGATCTTTGTCGAGACATAAAGCAGCACCTGTGTCTTGATCTTGTCCAACGTGTAAGCGGCTCCATGTCTATTCTTATACCCTGAGCATGAATAGCAATCATGTCTCCAACATGACGTCTCTGATGAAAGAAGAAAGATATTTATTGGTAAACAGTAAGAAGAAATTATAAATATTGATTAATCAAATCATGCTCGTCCAATTGAACTTGCAGGTGCCACTCATCTCTGCAATGGACAAGTAATTACTTGATGCCATCTGCGAGTGTATGACCTATTTCCTTTGTACTGAAGGCACCAACACCGTGAAGGGAGACCCTGTCAAAGTGATGCTCTTTATAGTCCATAGGAATTTAGAGAGCTCCACAACAGATGCTGGAAGGATGGATTTCTTCAACTCTAACATCCTAAAACCAGGTGATTCCTGTTGTGAGGAGTTGCTTACAAGTTACATGGGCATTGCTTCCCAGCTATAGTAACAGCTACCCCTCATCAACACAGACTATCAGAACAATCAGTTAGTTAAGAGGCATTCTCCATGCAAGCAGAGGACCTGAAATTTGCGGCCGGCACATTAAGGATGATGCATTCAAGCACTTGCAGCACATGTTCCGGTGCCAATTGCAACTTTGGAGAACATGGGCAGCCTTCCTCATCCAGATCCAGTCAGCATGGTGAGGCACAGAAATGGAGATCTGAGCTACAGGTGGAAATCATTTTCTCACTGATTGATGACCACAAGATGCAGTGCCAGAATGTTGATGGTGCCTCTAACTCTAAGTCACAGGAAGCAGAATTTCCTTTCTCAAAGATCGCTACAATCTTCACAAAGCACAAAAGGACTGGCCTGAGGAGCCTGACTTCTCCATGGACTATGGCTTAAATAGCATATAATATGCACCGATGTAATTAAATTGTCAGAAATAGCAATCTCTTTATGCTACTAAGTTGAGCCTTCACTTTTTCAGCTTCCTTATTTTTATCACATGGGTACAACATTCTGGGGATGTAGCCAAATAAGCCAGGGAAGTATACCCTCCGTTCCAAATTGGACATTTTAAATCCGAGCTCAGGAATTAAGGAGAGCAGAAAGGTGTGGTGCACAAGAAAAAGGGAAGCGAAAAAGATGCATCAGGAATTGAAAATGACAAATAATTTGCGAAAAGTGTTGAAGGCTAGAATGACAAATAAAGACGGAGGGACTAGGACAATTAAGGTTCAATATGTGTTGATTTTTTACTCAAGGAAAGAAGATCAAGATGGCTCTAGCAAATATACATCAGTGAATATTGTCGTGATCTGCAAGGTACCATTGGTTGCTAATTTATTAAATATCATACAAAATATGTGTATGTAAGTATATAATCACAATGAATCTAGTACTATTGGCATATGTAAAACTTAGGAGTTAGAAACGTCAACTAAACTAGTGAACTTTTGCTTCAAAAAAAAAACCACTAATAAACTTCTAATATTCAGTCCTTTCCAAGAAAGAAAACAATACAACAAAGGATTTGAGCGAACTCTTTAGCCTCATATTCTGTCACACTCCTCCCATGTCCCAACCACTGATAAACTGTTCCGGTGTCCAAATTCTGAATTCTGCAACATTGAAATTGGATAACAAAGCACCAGGATTTTCATGTTCATAATAAAATGAATAAGTATGTTCACGTATATCAACATCCTGTGTCATAGTGATAAGAATGACAAATGGCATTTTCATACTTCTATTATAGTGGCAGAAATCTCACTATAGATGATGGAGTATTCATTCCAAAACAAGAAACAATTTAGCTAAAAGGTCTACTTCTGTCAGGGCAGGTTGGTGGGAACAGTTGGCTTGTATATTTTAAGGAATTCTGAAATCGCTAAGCAGCAATAAATTTGATCCGAAACAAAAATGGGGGCAAAATCACGAAATCGAAAAAAGATGACACACAATTGCATTCCGATGTAGGTAACAACATAAGTGGCCTTAATAATAGTTGCTTAGTAAAAGACCCAGTATTTGATTATACAATGGAAACATTAAGTACAGGTGACCAGTTAGATCCTTATTGGTCAAAACGGTTGACATCATAGAACTCAATATTCTTATATTTCTGAGAAATTATTTCTGCTTGAACTTTCCTAGCTGTGTCAGTTGCACACCCAACAAGGATAAGCACTGATGTACCAGCAAAACCCCGGAATGCCGTCAAATGACTTATTTGCTCAACGACAGACGGCCCAGCAGCAAGCACAGCCAGAAAGGCAGATCCCAGGACAGATATGCGACTAAGGACCTGCAGTGAAATAATTACTTCAATATGGATTGTTGGCAATTCATAGACAATGCATTTTCTATTCTCGATTGTCCACTATGTACCTTCGTTTAGTCTATTTTGTCTGCTATAATAGACATACAAAGTCAAACAGTGTGTTCATTTAGTTTCTTCAATAAATGCAATTCTAACCTTAAGCGTTGTAGTTATTCTACACCAAATAAGCATGTACTACCTTAAGCGTTGTAGTTATTCTACACCAAATAAGCATGTACTACCGAGAGAATACTAGTTACGATGATGATTAAAGGGCAGCCTGGTGCATGTAACTCCCACTTACGCTGGGTCCAGGGAAGGCTCTAACCACTTTGGGTCTTTAGTTACCGATGATGATTACCGAAAAGAATTCAGTAATTAGAACTATTAGTTTCTTACTCTAATGACGCCCTAAATATGCACTGTGAAAGGTAATGAGAAAAATTGGTACGCTATCTGTTTAATCAAGCATGAGAAGTTGAGAACAACAACAAACAAGCCTTTTAGTCCCAAACATAATGAGAAGATGACAACAATTACAAACATATAACTTAAGGGCATCCGCAATGTGTATATAAATTCAGTAGTAAGCAATAAATGATCGGTAGTAAACACTGTGGGAGTCTGTAGCAAGAGAAAAATAGTTGATGCATGCCATAACGCTGCTATCGAGTAGCAATGATTAAAATAATATTTTCTCTCTCTTGCTTCTCCCTTCTCCATCGCAATCTGTTGCCGACTCACTGCTCTGGAACCGCCATTGCCATGACCTCGCCTCTGCTGCACCAACCGGACTGCAAGATGCTCACCAGCATCAGGCAATCGCTGCCAGTTCGGCCACCGTGACCTCACAACCTACAAGCCTGTCAGGGAGATTGACATAGTAAAGTTCTGCTCCTCCGATGGACACAAGGAAAGAACAAGAAGGCTATTGTTCGATGGCCACCGCGATGGACACATCCACCACTAGCTTGAGGACGACCACCAAGGCACAACTGCACAAAGGATGTTTCAAGCACCACAAGCTCGAGAGAGGGCTTCCACCGTTGGACAACCAAATGGATCTAGATCTTTGCCTCTACAAGTTGGATTTGTTGCCACTGGAGCTAGATTTGGTGGAGGCTAGAACTCTAATTAGTGGAGCTGGATGGGTCACGTGTAATTCATCCGGATGAATTGGGATCTCGAATAGGAGGAAGAGAATAATCCATGATGAAGAAGAAGGGAAGGAGCTCAGGCTGGGAGGAAAAAGTAGACGGTCCGAACGGTGAGATTTGTTTATTACGTAATGGGCATCTACAGAAGCCAACAAACTTTAGACATTGTGGACTTCGTAATAGTTACAACCGACCGACACTTACTACTGGTTTTGTAATAAACATGGCTGATGTCCTTATAATAGCATTAGTCCCTAAATATGCACTGTTAAACATTATGGGAAAATTGGTATGTTATAATCGTCATACTGTTCAATCAAGCAAGAGAAATTACCACAAAATACCAACAACCAAACAGTTATAGCAACTTACTAAAAACAATCCCAATTCCCATAAATAGTTTCATTAAATTAGCTAGCCTTATGAAAACCTTTCAGACACTAAGAATTGAAATGGAAGTTTGAGGCATCCCATTCAGCATCTTGCGCATGAGAATCAACAAAATCCAGCCTGCAACATTGGGCCTTCAGCACAGAAATATTGCCTTCAATTTCAGCTAAAATCACTCAAAAACTTCCAAAAGCACAAATCATGTTCTATTTCACCAGTTTTATAATGAAAAACAGGAACCCATCAGTTTGTCAGGCTTAATAATTACAAATGGAATTGCGACCCTACCAAGCCACCAGGGACTTCCCTAGTCCCATTAGGTAGGATTTTATTAGCCAAAAGGGTTTACTTTTTGAGGAGAACGCTTCCACAGTACAAGCTGTATAAAGAAAGCTTGGACGCCACAGAAATTAGGTAAGAAAGAATATATGTATCAGAGCTGAAGAGTTGAAACTCACTGTTTTAATAAAAGCAGCTGTACTTTTTCCAGGCCTCACAAGCGGTATTGAAGCACCTTGTCGCTTCAATTGTTCACTAAGATCATCAGGATCCAACTGGAGAAACGTGTAATAGTAATTGAAAAAAGCTATTAATAACACATTGGTTGGAAGATACAGAGCACCTGCAGCAGAGAAATAATATAATCTGATTAATTCATAACAAGCAATTCATGTGTGTGGCATTCCTGAAAACAAAACAGTAGTTTTCAATGAATTAGAAACCTAGACAGTTTACCTCCTGGATTAAGGGCAACGGCAGCCTTCTTAAGAACCTCCAAGCCAGTGAACCGTGCCAAAGTACCAGGCAAAGCCAGTGAAGACGTTGAAAATATGATAGGCATGACACCAGAACTGTTGACCTGTTCATAACTGCATACGTTACTTATATCTGCTGGTAGTTCAAAAGTTTGCACAAAAAAACAGAGTTCAAATTCAAATGAAGGCAATTGTGAGTTTTGATGGCAGAACAAAGAGAAGAAACAAAGAGAAGTCTTGTGACACCAACATCATTCATCTACTCAAGAAGATAGCTAAACTATGTGAAGCATAATAGGGTCCATTTATTTTTTTTATTTTTTTGAGGGAAGGGTCCAATTTAAATTTGGTAACATCTAAAAGAGCAACAGGGTGAATTGCTTTATACCAGTATATTACTAAGACAATAAATTTGGATTGCTAATTCTTCCTTCAAACTAATATAAGCTTAGAACAGGTTAAAATGAAGGCAATCAAATTTGTTTCACATACCAAGTTCATGACTACACTTGTTCAGCACAAAACCAACCCATCAAATGAGTAATATTGAAAGTCATTCCTACCTCACATAATGTAAATTGACTAGAGCAAATTACACCATATTACAAATTTAATTACCTCCAAGTTGACAGTAATTTATAGATATAAAGCATTTCTCATCAAAAGTACAAAACAGAAAATCAAACTCAATTTTGATATGCAAAAATATCAAAATTCATGAATTGAGAATAAGGTATCAAACCTTAAATGGTAGATACGCAGATCGCTGAAGCCCTCCAGTTCGACTGCTGTATCGAGAAGCATAGTTGAGAGGTATTTTCCGCTCAGCTTCCTGAAATCATCCAAATGATCTCAATTAGACAGCACACTAGAAGACAGCTTGCTGCCTGCCAATATTCTTAGAATGAAAAATCACTTACTTGAACATAAACAATCCCAAGAACTAAAGAAAAGAATGACAATATGATTGTGAGGAGACCAAGATAGTTCCCATCTTGAAATGCCTGTGCAACTGTCCTTCCAAATGATGCAGGCAAGTATGATATTATACTCGTAAATATAAGAAGAGATGTTCCATTGCCAAGCTTCAGATCAGTTATTCTTTCACCAATGAAAGTAGTGAAAACAGATCCAAGGGTCAATAATGTCACCGATGTTAGAACCCATTCTGTGCTGAAATCATTAACATATGGACGGAGATAAAGAACTTGTCCAATAGCCTACAAAACAATTATGGATATTTAGCTTCTGATGCACCACAAGACATAAATAACACAACAAACTTGGATTCAAGATAAATCATAATAACAAAAGAGATCACAAAAATTCCACAACAGAAAGTCACTGAGTACTGACAATATACAGTTTCGTTTCTTCTCCTTTTTCAGGGGAACTGACAATATACAGTTATGCAAGATACCAAAACAATATGTACGACAGCAAAATATAGAACCAGAAGTATGATATTCTAATAAAAACTGACAACGAAACTTAAAATTAACTGTGTAAGCTACAAAGTTTACTCAACCTCAAAAGGATGGGTAGTTTGCCAAAGCATATCAGCATTTGTAAACAACCTCCAGCTAGTCTCTTTTATGTTATGTAGTAACTAATTATTTACAATTTCATGGCAGTATAACTGTATAAAAGCTGTGATGTTTTTCATATTGATAATAAGCTCCAGCCAGTATCAAAATGCATGGTTACAAAGGTTTTAGACAGATAAAATCTTCTACATCCAAGGGTGCTCTTCAAGAGACTGTTTATTCATTTAATAATGATGTTCTTCACAACTTTGACATGAAAATTGTAAGAAGCTTCTGCAAATGCAAAACTTTAGTGCTGAATATTCTGAGAAAACTAACCTGAACAATGGCAAAACCAACAGAAGCATATCTCGTATACTGCAGAACCTTCTTTCTTCCTGCTTCCCCTTCTTTCCTCTGAAGGTCTTGCAATTTTGGGTAAAGTTGGGTAAGGAGCTGAAACACAATCGATGCATTGATAAATGGAACGATGCCAAGGGAGCATATTCCAAGCCGACCAATACCACCGCCTGAGAAAGAATCTAAAGTGCCGAGAAGGCTGTTCTGATCAAGATTTCCAGCAAAAGCTTCCCGGTTCACTCCACCCAAAGGTATATACACACCAAGCCTAGACAGGGCCAAATATCCAAGCAGCTTCAGGAACTTTCCAGGTAGAGGACCCTTGAAGAAGTCACCAATGTCAATTGAACTATCCTCAATTGCAGCTGCTCAAAAGGTAGCTACTTTGATTAAAAGCATTTCAAATAACAAACCCAAATTAGAAACAATATATCTGTTTGAGCATGTCCATCAGAACTAAAGAATAGATGCTCAATGAGATTTGCTAAGACTGCAAGAATCTCAAGATACAATTAACCAACAAGTCAAGGTATTAATCGTTTTAATCTCGACCCACCTCCAGGACGGGGCTACATCAGGGCTGGGCAGGTAACAAGACTAAAACGTTTAATAACTAGATTCATTGGTTAATTACCCTCAGGATTCATGCAGTCTTAGAAAAAAGGAGTACCGGAGCAAAATTCGCAATGAGATTTAAGAAACGGGAGTCTGCTACGTCAAATAGATTTTCATGATAACCTGAAATGTGAGGATGATTTAAGATAGCTAATAGGCAGAATGCTGAATTCCCATAAATTATCATACAGAAAAACGTGTCCTGGTTTCTAAATGCTAATGGAATCTTGGTTGGAGGACAAAACAAAACACAAATTCAACTTCGTGGGCATTAAAGGTTATTGGAGCTGATCAAGTCCAAACGGACTTCAATAGCAGTCCGAACCTCACAGTTTTCACATATTAATAATAGACAGAAATGAAGGAGTTAGCTGGGAATGCGCAACCTGCTACTCCTCGCCTTGCGCTGCCTCCTCCACTGGAGCTCCCGAACACCGGCGCTAGGATGCCGAAGAAATTTGACAGAGGGGACTGCGACGACTCGGCCCCCGACGGGCGCTCCTTGTACAGCCCTAGCGGGTCGAAGCCAGTGCCGGCAGTCTCCAGCGTGCACCTGCAGGAACCAAGAACAACGAAACTAATCAAACTTCGAAGACACGATAAAACTGCTAAGGAAGCAGCCTACATCCGTGAGTTGGGCACCTGGGAGAGCAGGAGACGCGGCCTCCCCTCCCTCCTGCCGCCGCGCCGGCATGGCGCTTCGGGGATCGTGAGGAGGCGGAAGTCGCGGCAAAAGGGCGCGTACGGAAGGGGAGGAGATTAGGATGAGGTGGGGCCCGCGCGGCGGCAGGGAGCCAGCATTGCCGCGGTATCGAGGTGCTGGTGGTCGCCATTGGAGGAGATAACTGGTTTCGGGAGCCGAGGTGATATCCTAAGCGCGAGGACGAAGTGAGGGGAGGAAAGTATCGCCTGGGCCCTGGTGGACTTGTGGCGGTCTTCCGGGCTGTGTAATGTTGAATTGGGCTTCTATAAGGGTATTTCCGGTTCACAAGGCCCAAAATCGTTCATTTTACTGTAGTTTAAATGCGTAAAGCTATAACTAATGTTTTAAATAACTTTAGTGACCTGATGATTGCCTTTGCCTTAGAGATGCGATAGTTGTAATTGAGCCACATTTGCTTGAAATGTTAAAATCATTGATCAGCTTTGTTATCTTATGAAACTTAGTCACTTTATATAGACACTGATTTCCGTAAAAAAAGAAAAAAAAGATAGAGATGACCTTGGCTAGAGTACAGCACCAAACCAGATTTTTCTTTTTTTTTTTCTAAATGAGTAGAATTTATTGATTATTTCTTCTATTAGGGAACTCAAATATCTTCAGCGATGAAAGTTTCTTGATGTCCAAATGCACGAAGCTAGGACAAAATGAATAGGGACATTATCTTATCGTTTGTTCCGTTGTTGTCGTTGCAATATTTTTCTGTGCGTCCTCGAGCTGTATCGTCTGACAGTTCCTTTTAGCTGATGCATCACTCATTGAAAAGTTGTCAAATAATAATAATAATAAAATAATAATAATAATAATAACAGTGATGATGACGAACGGGGCCGTCAGAAACAAGTGCGATCATACTGATATAGTTGATGTGGACAATCAGTGCCACGTAATAAACATAGTGATTAATCACTTCCAGAATCGGACAGCTGGTGCACAGCCCTTGAATTCGTACATAAACTACTTGAGAAAGTTAGTTCATGCTAATAAAAAAGATCAATTCTTCTTCCTATCATATACTAGCTAGCTAAACCTCACACTACAATGTTGGTCAAATAATTGAATAATATAGAAGAAAGCTTCTGAGCTAATAACTGGAGCCATATGGAGATGTTGATCAGGATCGAGCAGGAAAAGGTGGATCCTATTGTCTACTCTATCTATATAAGCCCACAACATCCCGCCAAAAATGGAGAAGAACCGGCGGGGAGCAGAATACATTCATACATACACCAGCGAAAGCCAGAAACAGAAAGAAAGATGGCGATGAAGGTGAAGCAGGGGACGCGGCCGCCGTGGGTGGGTCTGGCCGCGGCGGTGTGGGTGCAGATCGCGGCGGGCAACGCGTACACGTTCCCGCTCTACTCGCCGGCGCTCAAGTCGGTGCTGGGCTACGACCAGCGGCAGCTGGCCATGCTCGGCGTGGCCAACGACGTCGGCGAGAACTTCGGCGTGGTCGCTGGCGTGCTCTGCAACAGCCTCCCGCCCTGGCTCGTGCTGCTCGTCGGCGCGGCCTTCTGCTTCCTCGGCTTCGGAACGCTCTGGCTCGCCGTCAGCCGGACCGTCGTCGGCATGCCGTACTGGCTGGTAATGAACAACCATTTCCGTCTTGTCAGTTTCTCAAAATTCTTTATCCCCACCAAACAATATAATGCAACATGTCGTGAAAATAAAGTTCTTTTGACGATTACGTGGCATCAGCTGTGGGTCGCGCTGGCGATCGGGACCAACAGCAACGCGTGGTTCGTGACGGCCGTGCTGGTGACCAACATGCGCAACTTCCCGCTCCGGCGCGGCGTGGTGGCCGGGCTGCTGAAAGGGTACGTGGGCCTGAGCGCGGCGCTCTTCACGCAGGTCTTCTCCGGCGTGCTCCGCCGCTCGCCGTCGGCTCTCCTCCTCCTCCTCGCCATCGGCCTCCCCGCTATCTGCCTCGCCACCATGTACTACGTCCGCCCCTGCAAGCCGGCGCTCGGCGGCGGAGAGCAGGAGGACGAGGAGCAGGACGGCCACTTCGCGTTCACGCAGCTCGCGAGCGTCCTCCTCGGCGCGTACCTCCTCGGGACCACGGTCCTCGGCAACGTCGTCGAGCTCTCCGACGCCGCCAGCTACGCGATGTTCGGCGGCACCGTGCTTCTGCTCCTGGCGCCCCTCGCGATCCCCGTTAAGATGACGCTGCTCAGGAAAAAGAAGATCACAGGTGTCGCGCCGCCGGCGATCGTCGAAGTGGAATCCGCGCCGTCGGCCGAGGAGGAGCCATTACTGGTTCCATCGTCGGACGCACCGCCGCCGCCGACCCACGAGGGGTACTCAGACGAGAAGTTGCGCCTGCTTCTGGCGGAGGGCGAGGGCGCGGTGGTGGAAACAAGGAAGAGAAGGCAGCCGCGGCGGGGCGAGGACTTCGAGTTCACGGAGGCGCTCGTGAAGGCCGACTTCTGGCTGCTGTGGGTGGGCTACTTCATCGGCGTCGGGACCGGAGTCACCGTTCTCAACAACCTGGCGCAGATCGGAGGCGCCGCCGGCTTCGTCGACACCACCGTCCTGCTCTCCCTGTTCGGGCTGGGCAACTTCCTCGGCCGGCTCGGCGGCGGCGCGATCACGGAGAAGTTCGTCCGGTCGAAGCTGCTTGTCCCCCGGCCCGTCTGGATGGCGTTGACGCAGGTGGCCCTCGCCGCGGCGTACCTCTGCCTCGCCTACGCGCTCGTCCCCGGCGTCGTCTACGCCTGCGCCAGCGTCGTCGGCGTCTGCTACGGCGCGCAGTTCGGCGTCATGATCCCGACCACCTCCGAGCTGTTCGGGCTCAGGAACTTCGGACTCTTCTACAACCTCATGGCCCTCGCCAACCCGCTTGGCGCGCTGCTCTTCTCCGAGGAGCTCGCCGGAAGGCTCTACGACGACGAGGCGGCCAGGCAGTCGACCACGAAGCACCATCACGGGCCACACGCGTGCGTCGGCCCCGAGTGCTTCCGGGTCGCGTTCCTGGTGCTGGCAGGGTGCTGCGCGCTGGGGACCACGGTCAGCATGGTCCTGTCGGCCAGGATACGACCCGTGTACCGCTCCCTGTACGCCGTCGGGTCGTTCAACCTGCCCAACGCCGCAGCGCAGCAGCACTGAGATCTCCATCATCGAAATTACGTTGATTTTCTTCAAACTCATACGGATTTACTAAGTTGATGTGATTCCTCCGGTTTTTATTTGTTGATGTTGAGCAATGTAAATTAGCACTAAACCAACATCAACAAAATCAAAATTGGAGGGAGCAAGTATTATTATTATTATTCTTTTTGAGAGGAGTTCCAAAATGGTTTTCTGCGTGAAGGGTGTACAAAGTAAGGTGAGGCCTGAATATATGTGTTTCTGACCTGGCTAAGAGATATGATTTGGCATTTTTGTGAACTTCTGTATCCTCACCCTATGATGATTCGCATCTTCAAACAACTTTTTACATCCCAATGTAGCAGCGAGGGCAAAACAAGGCGCAAAAGATAAAAAAAGAAAAATCCAAACTCTCTTAGTAGCAGTACGAATCCAAGGATTGATGATCTCATCGAAACGAGATAGAGCAAGTTTTGCTGTTCCAATTTTAGTTTTTCTCGATTTTCCTTTTATATTTTCATACTACCTTTGTTTTTAAATTATCGATAAAATGTTGATTTCAAAATCATCTTTAATCATTCGTCTCATTTAAAAAATTGTTTAATTATGTTAAATTGCCTCTATTAATAAATAATTGACGTCATTAAGGGGCTGTTTGGATCCCTAGAATTGAAATGGTTTTATTGAATTAAATCTTTGTGACACTCCGGGTGTCATTTAAAATTCATCGAATGAATTTCTCACTCAGAAAGCAAATCCTGCATGAACCAATGACATTATTGTTTTAAAAATTTCACTTAAACCCCACAAAAATTTTGGTGAACTTTTGGGCATTTGTTTTAAAAAAATTAGGAGTTTTGGATCCCGGTACCAAAAATGTTTAGTATGGGGGTACAAATTTCATCTCACTTTTGTAAAACCATCAATTTCTCAATATAACTTTACTGATGTTCTTGCATGGCAATTAAGTTCACTTTAAAACAAAATTTTTGAGATTTTATCAGAATTTTTCGAAAAGGTTTAACCTCCTTAAAATTCAAACAAATTGGATTTGAGTTGAAAATCTATAAAATTTTAGAGGCCGAACCAGGACTTCTTCCAAAAACAAAAGTTGTTCCAAATAATGTCCTGAGTGCCCACAAACATTTTCACATTTTTCCGAACCCGGGAAGCACGAATTTTGTTTGAATTCAGAGGGGAGATTTTGAATTATTAAAAAGAAAGAAAATGAAAAGCCTGCACGCAACGCGCCGTCGGCCAATCGCGATGCCGTTGTGCCAGCCGCTGTGGCTGCAGCAGCGCCTGCGCGGCCTGGCAGCCATCCCATCATCGGGGCGAGAATCCCGCTCCCTCCCTCCTCCTTTTTCCTCTCTCGCCCCCTCTCTTCTACCTCTACGCACGCCGACGCCACCCCGCACGCCCAATCGCCGCCGTCGGTCTCCTGTGTCCGCCCACTGCTCACGCCGCGTGGACCATAAACACCTCTGCGCGCTCGTGCGCTTAAGCAGCCGTCGAGCGGGAAAAACCGCGCCAACACTACTCCCCACTTCCTTCCTTCCTCCGCGCGCGAGCACTGCCTGACCGTCATTGCCGCCGCAGCCCCCTTCGCGTGGACAACTCCGCTCATTGCTCCCCGCGCTCCACCACCATGCCATTTAGCTCCCACTCCATTCCCTTCAGCTCCCTGCCAAAGCTGTCGCTCTGCGCCGCCCTGAATCGCCAGGAACGCGTCATCGGCTACCTCGGTCCGAGCGCCCCCGCCGCCACGGATTCTTCAATTTCTTCCTCACCGCTCGAAGGTGGTTTGATTCCTTCCTCCGGCTAGCTACTCTACTCCTTGCGCTCCTCTGTGACATGTTGTTGCTCGTAGAAACTCACCGGACCTGCCGGAACCCACCCACCGCCGCCAGTCCGCCATCGCCGCCGCCGTTACCCTCAGGTCGACACGCTACTCCCGGCCATCTCCGACGCCCTAGCCGACTCAGCTCGCTTTCCACGTCACGGTGAAGCTCCTGGACATCTTCTTTAGTTCTCTACCGCACTCTTTCGCCGCGCACCTCACCGGAGTGGCGCTCCATTGCCGCCTCTCGTCACCGACCGCCTTCTGGCCGTCGCCGGCGACCAACTCCGCCGCCAACGCGTGCGCCTTAACCGGCTGAGCACCAACCTGGCCAGCTCCGGCAGAACCTCGTTGCCGTTGAGCTCATCGGAGCACCTCCCGCCCCTCCCCTGTTTTCTTCTTTTAAAATTTTTAAATTAATTTTATTATTTTTAGTCTAGTTTGTGCATAGTAAATCACAGTGATCTCCTAAAAATGCACACTAAATTTTCCTAGACCCCTCTTAAAAGGCTTTAACCTTTTGCTAATTTGTCATGAAAATTCCATGGAATTTCCTAAATAAATAGATTAATGTTTACTGTTTTTGTTTTATTGCTGGAGTTTCAGAGCTCTTCTAGAGCTGAGACTTGTGCCAGTGGTGTGCCATGGCATGCATGACCTCCTGTAATTTTTTCATGATTTAATCTCAAGAAAGTTCTATGCATGCATATAATTTTTCTCAAACCTGTCATTTTAATTCAATATTTTTCTGAAATGCATTATGCATGTCAACCAAAAATCATAGATGCTTGCAAGTGCATCTATCCAGTTTCATGATTTTATCATGCAGTTTAGTGCCTTTTCTTTAATTTCTAAGTTTAATTAACAGAAACTTGTATGAATTTTTATAAAATCCAGACTTCAGTTCAACCTTAACTCAACTCCAAAAATCATATTTCAGAGAGTACTATCAACTAAAAATAATCCCCTGACAGGATTTGAAACTTTATTTAGTCCCTGGTCCTTAGGTAATTAATTTACTTCATTAACTGTCGTAGTCGAAAATCGTTAAGTGTTAAGTTGAACTCACCTTGACATGAGTAAACTCTTTAGAATTAATGATGAAAACATCATATTATTAATAATGAAAACATCATATTATCATACCACTAATAACAACATCATACTGTTTACATCATGTAGACATCGAAGGCAGATAGTTGCGGATCCGGAGCCCGCGTTCACAAGAAGCTCTCGCCACCGAAGCAGGAGATCAACGCAAGCCCCGGTGCACAACCTTTTTATGAAGTTTCCTTTATCACTATGTGTCGTGTATGTGCAGTAGGTTTTCCGGAGTTGATTGAAACCATAGCTGTATATGTTTTCTTAGGAATCTATCTGTATATCGGTATAGGCGGCTCGTGGTAGCATGTTATGTTTAGCTATACTTGCCGGTAGAAGTCGAGCAGAGTGGACGCTGCTTGCGACTGCTAGGAGTTGAATGAAACTACCTCCTGAAAGTTGCAGAACATGGCTATGTATGATTAAAGGAAGATAAAACTGGAGGGTCGGACAAGGAAAATGTAGGTCGGCAACTGGACCGGGTCCAGGGTGACCGTAGTCTTGTCTGACTCTAGGAGGTAGAGCTCCAGAACAGATGGATACAGATGCGAAGCGTAAGCATCGCTTCATGGAGGGGCTGAACATCACGCTCCAAGGCCGCCTGGCTCTAAACCAGGGAGGCTCTTTCAACGAGTTTGTGAGCAGTGCTCTCATCGCGAAGAAGTACCTGGAGAAGGAACAACGAGAGAAGAAGAGACCGAGTGGTGGCCCGTCTAATGAGCCGCCACCCCCGAAGTATCGCCTGGTGTACACCGCACCGGATGGTAGGAAGTTCAGAGCTGCACCTCCACAGGGGTCAACCTACCACCCTCCGCAGAAATCGTACAGGCCCCCGCTGAACCAGCAGCAGGGTGGGTATTGTGCACCACCGCCACCGCAGTAGAGAAACCAAGGCGCTTGCCCACCTCAGTAGAGCGCCAGACCGGGATCGGGAGCCCCATGTTTCACCTGCAGGCTGCCGGGACACTTTGCTCGTGAATGCCCCACACACCAGCAGCAAGAAAGGAGCCGCCCGCCCAATCCAGGGCTGAACCAGCAGAAGGGCCAAAAGGCCAACAGGACCGGTCGAGTGAACTACACCATGCCTGTGGAGATAGCTGAGGGAGAGCCCGTGCTGGCGGGTACGTTTTCGCTAAATGGTCATTCCGCATTTGTTCTTTTCGATTTGGGTCATCACACAATTTTATCAGTGGGAAATTTCTTAAGAACAAAACCTTCACCACCATTCAACTAGAACCTCCTTTCATGATAAGATCCCCGGGGGGGGGGGGGGGGGCGGATATTCTAACACATCACGGGTTAGACGAAACACCACTTATTCTAGGAGGTAGAGCTTATCCCACCACCTTCATCATCATCGATGGGCAGGGGATAGATATTATTATCGGCATGAAGTGGATGAGGCACCAGAAAGCCATACTCGATATCGCCAACCGCGTAGTCTCTTTGAACTCACTACTTCACGGGTCAGTTGCCTTGAATCTGATCCACCCAAGATCCACCTCTGCTCAACCTTACCATCTCGAGAAGCAATTAGAAGATATACCAGTAGTGATGGAGTTTCCAGACGTGTTCCCAGAGGACCTACCTGGTTTACCTCTAGATAGGGATGTTGAGTTCCAGATTGACCTTCAGCCGGGCACGGCCCCGATATCTCGAAGACCTTACAAGATGGCGCCGAAAGAGTTGGCTGAGCTGAAGGTGCAGCGGAAGGAGTTGCTGGATAAAGGCTTCATACGCCCTAGCTCCTCACCTTGGACATGTCCAGCCTTGTTTGTAAAGAAGAAAGATCAGTCCCTGAGGCTATGTGTGGATTATCGCCCCTTGAACGCGGTTACCATCAAGAACAAATATCCACTGCCACGTATAGACACCTTGTTTGATCAGCTAGCTAAAGCCAGGTCTTCTCTAAGGTTGATCTTAGATCTGGCTATCATCAGATCAAGATTCATCCAATAGACATTTCAAAGACAGCTTTCTCAACAAGATACGGTCTATACGAGTATTTGGTGATGTCGTTCGGACTCACAAATGCACCAACATATTTCATGTATCTCATGAACTCGGTCTTTATGTCAGAACAGGACGAGTTTGTGGTGATATTCATTGATGACATCCTTGTGTATTCCAAGACCCCCGAAGATCATGCCGAGCACCTTCGGATAGTCTTACAAAGGCTTAGAGATCATCAACTGTATGCTAAATTCAGAAAATGTGAGTTCTGAATTGAACGTGTCCAATTCTTGGGTCACGTGATATCCGCTGAGGGCATTGCTGTTGATCCGAGATAGGTGCAAGACGTTGTCGAGTGGAAGGCACCAACATCGGTTCACAAGTTGTGCAGTTTTCTGGGATTAGCTGGATACTATCGTCGGTTCATACCCAGCTTCTCAAAAATTGCCAAACCCATTACCGAGCTACTCATGAAGGATCATAAGTTCAAGTGGACCGATAAGTGCGAAGAAGCTTTCCAAACCTTAAAGAAGCACTTGACCACAACACCGGTACTAGTCCAACCAGACTTGAGCAAACCCTTTGACGTATATTGTGATGTGTCGGGGATTGGGCTTGGATGCGTGTTGATGCAAGAAGGACGGGTGATTGCTTATGCTTTCCGAAAATTCCATAAGCATGAGATAAACTACCCAACGCACGACCTAGAGTTGGCCACTGTGGTGTTACCCTTGAAGGTGTGGAGACATTACTTGCTGTGAAATCTAGTATACCTTCACACTGACCACAAGAGCCTGAAGTACATCTTCACTCAAAGCGAGCTAAACATGAAGCAACGTAGATGGCTTGAGCTGATCAAGGATTATGAATTGGAAATTCACTACCACCCTGGCAAAGCCAATGTTGTTGCAGATGCATTGAGTAGGAATGCTCACTGCCATTATCTAGATCAAGAGGCTACGACTGAGGAACCCGAGACGAGCTTGAGAATCCTACCCCATGGGTCGCTGTACAACCTAGCCTTGGTTCCGACACTCAAGGATGAGGTAGTAAAAGCTCAATGACTTGACAAGGGAATGGAAAATATCGGGCTTGGACTACAAGAAAAGAAGACGCAGTGCTTCCGGGAAGGTTGGAAAGGAGTCTTGTGATTCAAGAATAGATTGGTGGTGCCAAAGGATCATGAACTCCGGAAATGGATCATGGAAGAGGCTCACTTATACAAATATTCCATCCATCCTGGCAGTAACAAGATGTATCAAGACTTAAGGAAAATGTTTGGTGGACCAGAATGAAGAGAGAGATTGCTCGATACGTGGCCGAATGTAACACCTATCGGAGAGTTAAAACGGATCATTTGAAAAGGGCTGGTTTGTTGCAACCTTTGACATCCCATCTTGAAAATGGGAAGACATTAGTATGGACTTTATTGTTGGTTTATCAATGACTGCTCAAAGGTTGGACTCCATTTGGGTCATAGTAGATCGGTTAACCAAAACAGCCCATTTCATTCTAGTATCTGTGAGATACGGCATGAAGAGGTATGCTCAACTGTACATTGATTGGATAGTATGTCTACATGGAGTACCTAAAACCATAATTTCAGACCGAGGTACACAATTTGTAGGACGGTTTTAGAAACAGCTCCATGAGTCGCTAGGTACTAGGATCATTCATAGCTCTGCCTATCATCCACAGACAGATGGCCAAACAGAAAGAATAAATCAGATCCTCGAAGATATGCTACGAGCTTGTGTTATGAAGCATGGAAGAAGCTGGGATAATTATTTATCATTGGCAGAATTCTCTTACAACAACAGCTACCATGAAAGTATCCGAATGTCACCTTTTGAGGCATTGTATGGACGTAGGTGCAGAACACCACTAAATTGGTCCGAGGCAGGAGAAAGGACTATACTTGGACCTGACCTAGTACAGCAAGCGAAAGCGAAAGTATGGGTTGTTCAAGCTAACTTGAAAGCAGCCAAATCCAGGCAAAAGAGCTATGCTGATAAAAGACGTGACCACTGAGTTTTGAAGTAGGTGATTATGTCTACCTTCGAGTCTCCCCACTAAAGGGGTTCAGCGATTTGGAGTTAAAGGCAAGTTAGCACCACGATACATTGACCCATTTCTTATCACCGCAAAGTGCGGAGTAGTGGCATACCAAGTGGAACTACCTAAGAAGCTGTTGGAAGTACATAATGTTTTCCACGTTTCCCAGCTGAGGAAATGTTTGAAAGCGCTCATGGATCAAGTAATTACTGATGTGGGAGAGTTGCAATCGGATCTAACGTATCCAAAACGACCAATTCGGATATTGGAAGACAAGGAACGAGGAATCAAGAAGCGGACCCTCAAATTCTACAAGGTCCTATGGAGCAACCATTCTAAAGATGAAGCCACTTGAGAGTCTGTGGAATTACGCGGACGCACTACCCAGAGATACTTCCAGCCGCCATAGGTAACCATGAAAAACCCAACCACCTCCTTAAATCTCAGGACACGATTTCTTTTACGGGGAGGGCTGTGACACCCCGGGTGTCACTTAAAATTCATCGAATGAATTTCTCACTCAGAAAGCAAATCCTGCATGAACCAATGACATTATTGTTTTAAAAATTTCACTTAAACCCCACAAAAATTTTGGTGAACTTTTGGCCATTTTTTTTAAAAAAATTAGGAGTTTTGGATCCCGGTACCAAAAATGTTTCGTATGGGGGTACAAATTTCATCTCACTTTTGTAAAACCATCAATTTCTCAATATAACCATACTGATGTTTTGGCATGGCAATTAAGTTCACTTTAAAACAAAAGTTTTGAGATTTTACCAGAATTTTTCGAAAAGGTTTAACCTCCTTAAAAATTCAAACAAATTGGATCTGAGTTGAAAATATATAAAATTTTAGAGGCCGAACGAGGACTTCTTCAAAAAATAAAAGTTGTTCCAAATAATGTCCTGAGTGCCCACAAACAGTTTCACATTTTTTCGAACCCGGAAAGTATGAATTTTGTTTGAATTCAGAGGGGAGATGTGAATTATTGCCTCCTGAAACATGCAAGATATGGCTATGTATGATTAAAGGAAGATAAAACTGGAGGGTCGGACAGTAAAAATGTAGATCGACAACTGGAGCGAGTCTAGGGTGACCGTAGTCATGTCTGGTCCGTGTGGTCCGAGCCTGATCAAGCATTGAATGTACTGACCATATGCTGGGTAATGATGGGGTCCAGTCAACCTACGTAACCTAGTGATTGCAAAGTCGAACTTACCCTACGGTGTCTGATCAGAGGCGATCTGGGTTGGGCAGGTGTGAGAACTCCACAGAAACCGTCTAGGAGGTGTGTTCTGGTGGGATGCGACACTACTAAGGTAGCGTAGGAGGAAATTGACTTTGCAGGATCTAGTGTGAACGTTTGCCACGTGCGGTCTGGGACGCGCACGTGTTGTATGATTAGGTTATCCCTGTAGGTGTAAATCGATTCGAATCGCTGTCGCTCTTAATTTATGAGTTTACTTGTGAAACGCACCATTTAATTAAGATGTTGAGTTATGATGATGACTGGATTATGATGATGATGATTATATCCACTGCTTCCTCTCTATGATTCATCAAACTAGTGCAAACTAAAGTTATGTTTTTCTAATCACTTAACTTGAGCTAAAACTTGACCAGAGTAGCTTCAAGTAGTGCGAGCCTTTTATGCAAGACACCCCATCCTGAGTCACCCTACATGTATAGGTGTCGACTGTAGACAACCAATTTGACGGGCCAGTCTTGCTGAGCTTCTTAGAAGCTAACGCTTTGCGATACTTGATTTCAGGCGCCGACGTTTGTTCCGGCGATGGTCACTACCAGTGAGAAGAGCAGCGCCCAGACCTTGGGAGCATCCAGTGGGAGCGCTGACTCGCCACAGTGAACTTTGGGTGGCTAGTAGCATAGTACCGGCAGGCAAGGCACATGTTTTTTATTCTACGAGAGTCGGAGTCTGTATCGTGTTTTATGCTTCCGCTAAACTCGTATTTGAAAGCTGTATGTCGTACTCTGTTTTCCAGATTTCTGTAATGAACCAAAATTATAATCGTTTTTTCTTATCTTGTAAATTATGCTGTTTTCTCAACCTATATTGTACCATGTGAATACACGCTTCGCCGAGTATCGTCCAGAAAGAATCCCGGATCAGACGAACCGTCCATGGGGTCAGGGCGCGCCGTCGCAATTTTAGGAAAAGAATTGATTTGAATTGAATCAGTTGGAAACCAAATTATTTTCAAAATTCTTGTTTGGATGCACACGTAATCGAATTCATAGAATTAAAATCAAAATGTTGTTTGGCTGACTTGCGCCGAGAATCATTATTCTCACTTTCACTCCCTCCCTCACTATATATCTAGCCAACTAAACTACTCCGCTCTCTGTCTTTTTTAGCTGATAAAAAACAGAACGTGGGCTAGTCCCTTGCTCATACTGAAAAAAGAGAAAAGAACAAGCAGAACTATATTCCAAAATCGAGTTTGGAGTCCATCCAATCCAATCGAAGCAAGCTAGACATACAAGAAAAAATATCAAGCTGTAAACTATCGAAATCGCGCAATCTCATCACCGCATATGGCCACACAAAAAATCAAGCTGGAAGCTATGGAAAGGGGATCTACCAGCAAAGGAGAAAAGTGATAGGAGGATACATGGGTCGCCATGGCTGAGCTGTAGCTGAGGTCCAGTTAAGAACGACGACAGAGACGAGCAGCAGCACAAGCAAACAACGGTGGTCGTCTCCTACCTTCGCCAACCGCAAGAAGCATGCTACCCATCATAGGGCACCTGTACCTCGTGTTGGGCTCGTAGCACCCTCCTCTCGTCTCCCTCCGCGAGCTTGCCGAGCGGCACATGCGCGACGGCCTCCTTCTCCTCTGGCTGGGCTAGGTCCCAAACATGGTGGAGTCATCCGCACGGGCCGCGAGGGATCCTGCGCGCGCATGAGGCCATGCCTTAGCGTCGCGACCGCTGTTCGCCGTCGCCGCCGTGCTTTTCGATGGCCCGACCGACATCGCCCACAAGGAAGCTCATCACTGCGCACCTGCTCTGCGCCAAGAAGGTGCTCGCCCTCCGCCGCGCACGCGAGGAGGAGGCACGGCTCGTCGTCTGCAATGGTTGAGATGTTTGTGAGGCGGCGCGGGTGGAGTCGGGGGAGAAAGATTTCTGAGCGTTTCAGAGGCCCAAAGGGTCCGAAATGGTACTGACCTACCATTTCCACGGGCCGAAATGGGTCAAAACTATGTTTCGATTCCAAAAGCTATCAAACACGTTTCGGTCCAGAATTAGATTCGATTCGGCCCAATTCGGAGGAGCCAAACAGACCCTAAAGGTATTTGAATCACGATTTTAACTAAATGATATTATTAAAGGTGGATATCATATATTTTGTTACGAATTGGTTCATCACTAAAGTTATTTAAACCATGATTTCAAATTTTACACCTCTAAATATTCTTTTACATAAAAGAATGGTTAAAGTTCATATAAAAAAGTCATAGGTTTCAGTAATTTGTGACCATAGGGAATATGAGTCATGTTACAATAAATCTAATAATGATATAAAGTATAATTAGTATACTACCTACATTTTTTTATTGTTGACACATTTGACTTTTAGCATCATCTTTAACTGCTCGTATTATTTAAAAAATTATTTCAAAAGTAAAATATTAGTCGTGGTTCAAATACTTTTAATGATACATTAAATCATAATAGATATATAATATTGATTATAATTGTTTGAATAAGACGAGTGATCAAATATGATATGAAATATCTTAGTGTCAACAATAAAGGAACGGATGTAGTATTATTTATCAGACTATTTATAATAAGAAGGATGTTCAGAATAACTTGGAGGTAGTATCGTTGACTGAGAAAGAATTGTTTTTATTATTGATTTTGTTAATTGCATAGATGATTAATCATGTAATAATATTGGACCTGTTGCAACGCATACATGGGTATACAACTAGTTAATTATGCTTAAAACAAATACTGTGTATGCTCAAACGCCTACTCTTTTTTGCTTGCAAAAAAAAATGCCTACTCTTTTTTTTTAATAAATGAATACAATGCAAACACGAACACTCACATATATGTACGAGTACTCACCCTTATTAACACATGCAATCATGCTCTATCCCTATGAGCGCCAACAATTGCTTGAGCCGGCTGCTCAAATGCCCACTTTGTTCATGTAGTCATCGTCGAAAGATCTTCAACATTAACTAACGAGGTTTGTTTTGATGCTTGAAATCAATAACAACCGTCCATTTGATCAGATCTAACAGGTAAGGAGGTACCTACTAAAAGATACTTTAATTTGTAGACCGGTACCAAAGTTGATGAACCCGCTACTAACTTTTTAATATTAACGATTAGGATTAATTTAAAAGTGGAGGTACCGAGATGTTCCTTCCAAGCACCATAACAAAATTCTTAACTAAAATAGCGTTGTGTGCTATCAGCTAGAAAATATATTTTCATTTTCTTAAAAAAAATTAGAATCCAAATTTCAGCATATAGGGATTCAATTTGGCTCACATTTATTTTCTCTAACGGGTGGTGGAGCTAGGGTTTTAGTTGTTTTATCTTAAAGTCTCGCTTTAATTTTTCTGAATATATTGACGGCAAACTTAGAATCCCTAGTCATGCAAATTTTCACAGCGATCGAGGGGATCGAGCATGTGCCCGTGTCTGATCTCATCAAGGTCTGAATTAAGCATATTATCAATTATTGTGAAGTAAGGAAGCTTTGTAGTTTGCAATGGTGGTTGACCTGTTGAGTATTTTTCTCCCTGCGGTTTTGTGTGTTCCGATACCTGACAGATGCTTGAAAATTTATTGAACTGTTTCGTTCAGGCCGGCCATGCCTGTGGTTTGGTCCTTTTTCCTTCATTGGCTACAATTTTTTGGCTCACACATTAAGTGTGTGAAACTCATATATCTAGAATTATGTTAAACCATGCGAGTGAGCATCCGTACTCATGAACATCTGAAGCATACAAGATTTGATTTTTTCCATTGACATGTAGTAGTATCTGTGTTACACGTTATCGACCACAAATTTGTAATGTTGAAAGAAACAAGAAGCCTACTGAACATATATAGAGTAATACTGATGATCTGAATGTAATGAACAACCTGCTTAATTGCCTCCCCTAGCAACAACAAAGAGGCACTAGAGCTAGAAGAACAGTTCGTAATACAGCAGACTCTTTTGATCTCTGAGCAAAAAAAGTATCAAAAAGGGTAAAAAAAATTTAAGAGAAGAAAAGGCTAAAAATGAATCCTCTGTGGATCCGGCCACCGGAGAGTCCCCTTTCCCATTCACGGTCGCCTGACTGTGCACGCGATGGCCTGGATCGACCGACGTCTCATCTCATGCACGGACGAGCGAACGGCCACTAGCTAGCTTTTTATTCTGCTGGCGGCGCGCGGCTAGCTGACCTGCTCGCCGATGAGGTCGAGGCCGACGGCGAGGAAGGTGACGCCCTGGAAGAGCAGGAAGTAGAAGTGCAGGCCCTGCGCCGACAGCAGGCTGCGCGTGGCGGCGGTGAGGAGGAGGAACGCGAGCGCCAGCTCCTTCTTGAAGATCCGGTTCGGCTTCTTGGCCTGCTTGCTGCTGCTCTTCTTGGGCGTCGTCGATGCCAGAGCCGCCGCAGCTTCTTCCTTGTTGGCCCACTCGGCGGCCTCGTGCTCCCTGAGCTTGCCCCACTCCTGCAGCCCGCCCTCGGACACGCCACGGGTGAGCTTGGCCTTGGCCGCCGGTAACGGCGCGTGGGTGTCGGCCTCGGCGAGCGCGAGGATGTCGGACTCCGACGAGGTGCGGCCGGCCTTCTTGGTGACGATCCACTCGTACGAGCTCCCCAGCTGGAACAGCCCGGACACCATGGCGTTGAACTTGGTCACGGACATGGTGTTCTCAAACAGGAGGTAGGGGATGATGAACGGGAACGACTTGGGCGCGGGGAGGACGTTGAGCAGCGACATGAGCACCGGCACGTAGCAGATCACCCAGATGGGGAGCTCGGCTTCCGGCACGAACATGGTCAGCGGCAGGATCACGCAGAAGAGCGTGAAGGAGTAGAACGGCAGCACCAGCTTCCGGAGCAGGAAGAAGAGCATCACCAGGTTCGCCTTCTTCCAGAACGGGATCTGTGCGCACAAATCATTGTTAATTCGTCACTTGCTCTGTCTCGTCTTGTGCAATTAATCTTATTAATCATTGTAATTAAGCTTCTTATTATTACCTTGGACCTGAAGACGGCCGGGAGGCAGAGGCGGAATAGCTGCATGGGGCCGGAGTGCCACCGGTGCTGCTGCTTCCTGTAAGCCTCGTACGACTCCGGCAGCTCGCACAAGACCTGTAAATGAAACACGTCTCATCACTCAGCCATGAACAGGAATCAATGCAAGAACCTGGTACTAATAAGCTGCAAACTTCCAATGCACGTAGTATTAGTGGTACCTTGACGTCGTTGAGGAAGATGAACTTCCATCCACAGAGGTGCGCGCGGACGGCGATGTCCATGTCCTCGACGGTGGTGCGCTCCATCCAGCCGCCCGAGTCCTCGAGCGCCTGGATGCGCCACACGCCGGCGGTGCCATTGAAGCCGAAGAAGTTGAGGTAGACGCCGTTGACCTGCTGCTCGACCTCGAAGTGGAAGCACAGGTTGATGTTCTGCAGCCGGGTCAGAAGGTTCTCGTCCTTGTTCACGAAGCTCCAGCGCGCCTGCACCAGGCCCAGCTCCGGGTTGTCCTGCATCATGCCACGTACGTGTTGTGTTACATAGGTGTTGGGTTTAGGTCAAAGGTACGGTCCTCTCAGTAGCTGACAAGCACGTAGATATACTACAAAGTATTATATTCCTATTAGGTTTTGAGATATCGTTAAGGTTAGGTATAGATACAAAGTATTAAATTGACATAATTCATAGTGGAGATCACTGACCATGAATCTATACTCATAAAAAAAATGGTTACCTCAATTCTTTTTTTAATTTACATTTAGGACAAACAAAATGAACTAAGAATAATATTAATTTCCTGGTTAAACGTCAGAGAAAAAAAGGAGAGAATAATATTAATTTCCTGGTTAAACGTCAGAGAAAAAAGGAGGAGTGATCTTGTTAAGTGGATCAAAGATCCGGACGACATACGTAGCCTACTATGCCTTAGAAAATGTAAGATTTTTGTGTATAACTATTATGATGCACTACTGGAAACCGAAATGTCCCTTTGTGCCAAAAAAAAAAAACCGTCAAGGATATTTCGGTTTCTCTAGTAGCTATACTTTCATTCTCCTCCTCTTCTTCTTATTCCTTGAGAAATGTGCTAAGAAAGTATAATTAGATGTCGAAGTCATGGCTTTTATTAGGCTCACTATCCAAGCTAGCAGATCACATGCATGCTTAATGGAATAATCCACACTAATCTCAAACCACTAGAAGTTCACGCACCACTACATAGCAAGCAAGGTACACATTGAGATCGATGTACTGTATGGATAATAGAAGTGCACCTTGAAGTGTGGCACTGTGAGCTTGAGGAAGTCCGGGTTGGGCTGGAAGTCAGCGTCGAAGATGGCGACGAACTCGTAGTCCTTGACGTAGTCGCAGGTCATGGCGGACTTGAGGTTGCCGGCCTTGTACCCCGTGCGCGAGAGCCTGTGGCGGTAGATGATGTTGACGCCGCGCTGGCTCCACTTGGTGACCTCCGCCTTGATGAGCATCTGGCAAACCTCGTCGTCCGAGTCGTCCAGCACCTGGATCAGCATCCGGTCCCGGGGCCAGTCCAGCTGGCACACGTGCGAGATCGACGTCTCGTACACCTGCACCCAATCCATGAATGGCCATATCAGTTTCGTTTGGTTGGACACACACATGTGCAGAAGATTGGAGTCGATCGGAGGCAGACCTCTTTCTCGTTGCACATGGGCATCTGGACCAGGACCATGGGGAAGTAGCCGTCGGCGGAGTCATCGCCGCTTTCGACGTCGGTGGGCTTATTTCCGGCGGCGGTGTAGACGTTGTTGGCGCGGGGCTTGATGCCACGGATCTTGATCCAGAAGCACCCGAGGCAGAGGACGATGCGGTCCACGGACTGCACCATGAACAGGACGATGCAGAAGGCCGAGAGCTTCTGGATGGCCCAGGCGATGTACTCGACGCGGAAGTCGAGCCACGCGACGTACGCCCCGTGCAGCCATCCCTCGATCTCCCGGCGCTCCGGCAGGTGGCGGAGGTGCTCCGGCAGCTGCAGGCGGCGCAGGTTCTCCGGCAGGTGGCGGAGGTGCTCCGGCAGCTGCTGCAGCTGGTCCTCCAGCTCCTGCAGGTTCGGCTGCGAGAAGTGCCAGCCCTTGAGGTAGGCGACGACCTCGAACGCGAGCATGGCGAGCGAGAGCAGCAGGAAGGCCCGTAGGAAGCCCAGCATGGCCCGGCCGCGCCCGGACGCCTCCGCGTCGGGCTCCTTGTCGGCGTCGCGGCTGCGCCGCACGCGCCGGTTCACGGCGCCCAGCACGCCCCAGAAGCCCGCGGCCAGCCAGGCTACGCACCCCACGGCGCGGTGCGCGCGCAGCAGCAGCACCCACGTGAACTGCTTCGCGTTCTTGCCCCGGGCCTTCTTCTCGGATCGCGGCATGCCGGGACCGTCGATCTCCACCAGCGAGTAGGGGTTGTCCATCTTCACAACCACCGGCGTGCCGCGCGGCTCCTCGCTGCCCCACCACGAGCTCGGCGGCGCCATTGTCGTCGTCGCTGGCAATGCTCAGAGACCGAGGTACACGGTGATGAGCTCTCTCTTGGAAGCGAAGCCGTCAAGCTTGTTGCTCCCGAGAACACCTCAACATGTGAGGTTGCTGCTTCCCGCCTTGTGCCTCTGGGCCCTCGAAGAACCCGACTGTGCTAGTGAAGTGACGGTGCAATAAGCTATAGCTATTAAACTGCTGCCGCCTATTCGATCTTTTTAGTTCGTACCTTTGGTGACCTAGCTAGATAAATCACCTAGAAAACAATACATCAAACTAATTAATGAAAGCGCAAGAAGTAACAGAGATTAGTGCACGAGAGACTGTTAATTAATTGTGTACCTTGTAGTAACCTTCGTCTGCCGATCGATGATGAGAAGAGGCCTTCTTCTTCAGATCCAAGAAAGGTGACAGTTGCCTAGGAGGAGGCAATGCTTTGCACGCACACTCTCACAGGAGCACACACTCTGGTGCCTAGAGATCAGCTCAGCTAAGCTGTGCACACACACTCACACTGTGGGTTGTAGCTTTGCTGCTGGTCGAGCACGAGCTTGAGGATAGTAGAGATACAATGGAGAGTAGTAGTGAGTAGCTAGCTAATGTTGTGCTAGCTGCTGCTACCGCTGTACTACAGGCTCCAGACTCTAGACTCCAGAGTAAGGCATCAGGTAGCCCACTAGAAGGGTTTTATAGAAAGAGAGTGAGATGAAGCTCAGCAACCGAGAGAGAGAGAGAGAGAGAGAGAGAGATCTGCAAATGTAACAGCTAGCCATGCAACACACTACAAGCAGTGGCCACTGCAACAGTGTGACTGCTGCAAGTACGTCTGCAAAATGAAAAAAAAAACTGGCTTCTTTCTCTCAGCATAGTATAGGCTGCAAGTTTTGACCTGATTTGGGCATTAATTTCATGTTAGAGTGGGTTGATGCGATCCTTTGACTTAAGAACTTAGTCCGAATCTGCTGAGGCACCGTGTGCGTCGATCGAGTCCATGCCATGTGGGGTCTTTAAATGAAGCAAAAACCCGTTGCTCTCTCCTGCTTGGACCTCTGTACGATTCGTATTATTGTTGTATTCAATCTGAATCTGTACTCCAACCTCTGAACCGGAAAATATAAGCAGTGTGAAATTGACCGTTAGGCCGACAGCTAATTGCGGCATCAAATGAAAATTAAGAAGTTTCCGTGGAATTAACTGGGGAGTGCGTTTTCCCTGATTGGCAGAAGTTGCCCTGTTTTGTGTCCAATGGGCTCTGTCTACAAGTTAGGTTGGACCTGGGCTTGGGCTAGACTCAACGTCTAGCTCTGAACGTCATTTTAATTTCCTCAAAATAATTTCATTCTCTTTTGTTCTGCAAATATACCTTCTTTATCAATGTTAATCTGTCTCCAACATATTTTTTCGTCATCTAAAATGTTAGTATACTATGAGAAACTCACTAATAGCCCTTGAATTCCAATCATTTTTTTTCAATAAATACCACTGCCAATAAACGGCATGAGAACAATTATTATAAGATGGTATGGTTAGAGCGATGCTGGTGATGTTCTACATATACTGATAGTATGATATAAAAATAGCACTACAAGAAATGCCCTCATAAATAAACTAAGATATAAATAGCACACTCATAGTTGGTGCTGGTTAACTCCAAAAGAAAGAGATAATTTCTTAAAATCGAGTTGTTACAGTATGTACATGGCATATGTTTTCAATGGAATTTGTCAAGAAGTGCCTTTCTCAATTCAGGGCACTTTTCCATATCACATATCACAAAAAAAAACATATATGTCTGAATAACCAACTTATATTATTAATCTTTTACGTTATGTTTACAGTATATCTTCTGATCTGCCCTTCACAGTAATTTACTAGGTAGTTTACTTTGATCTCACATTCATCGCACAAAGTTCAAGTATTGACTTGTGACACGTCTCCAACAAGTCAAGTAATCTAATGTCGAAAAACATGTATCACATGTTAGGCTTTCAAGTGTAGATCGATATATATGGTGTGTGACATGCATTGGCAAAGTTTTATAATCAACCGATCAGGTTCCCCCCTCCATCAACTGTGTCATTTTCAAAATGACTATTCATAAAAGAAACCCCCGTATATAAGAGATTAATTAAGTGCCTCAATCTAAAAAGAAAGAGATTAATTAATTAACATATATATGTAATTTAATTATCCATAATTATGTCTGCAATTGCATAAAGCATAGTATATTGTTTCATATTCCTTGAAAAATTGCTTCTTCCAACAATTAAGTAGGATTTACACTTAGCTAATTTACAACAAAGTATTCCTAATTTTTTTTATTGCCGAGCCTTAAATAATCGTTGGCAACAATAATGTAATGAGCTTCAGCCCAAGTTAATTTCCCACAAAACTCTCTTTCCAACTATGATCATGCAAAAATTTATTTTAGTTGGTACAAGTTGTATATAGATGCACGCTGTCGGTTAATGCCTCTTGTAATACTTTAGACTAAAGTTGATATCAATAGCCAAAACATGAGATCGACACGGTTTCAAAAGTTTGCGAATTGCAAAAAGCCGGAACTATCTTTTCCATTATTAAAAAAAAAGTTTGCGAATTGCGAGGACGGAAACCACTAGATCAATTCCTTTTTCTTCTCAGTCTCATCTCTGTTTCACAATCACCATGGGATTCAATTTCCTTGACTCTTCAATAATAAAGCTATAATTAAGGGCATATTGATGCCATGCAAGTGAGTGCATGCCCATATAACGAGACCAATAATAAGGAGATAGTAGGCCGTTGTGGCGTCAAATAAAAAGAGGCAAGTGAGGATTGTCAAATCCAACTCGGGGACGCTACGTGTAGACTCAAAGATACCATATCTTTCTATTCCATTATAATCTGTTGTCGTTAATATAAATCTTGCCAAATTTAGACTTTCTTTTTTGTTCCTGTCCTAATGACAAATAACTTGAAACTGAGTGAGTACAGCTACACCTATGTAAGAAACACATAAGACTGAATCTAGCTCCGGTGCTTGAATTATAATTCTAATTTGTGTAAAATGGAGAATATGAATTGAGAGCATCAGTGCATCTCCAGGAGATATATAGAAGCTCTCTTTATATTAAACTATTTGTTTTTTTTTCCAAAAAAATCCGTCAACACATGCCAACAACACTCCTAACATTTTGAAACTCCCCCATTTTTTTTTTTGAAGAAACTGAAACTCCAAAATTGACCCTCATTTGTAGATAAAAACAGAAGGAAAGTAGGGACTCCCAAATTGACCCTCATTTGTACATAAAAACAGAAGGAAAGTTGGGACTCTCTCTCTTTCCGCCTCCAGATTTCAATATATTTCCTTTAGATGAGATTTTGATCCATTTTTTAGGGAATTGTTGGATGAAGGGATAGAATCCCCTCATTAGATTTTAAATGAGCTTCAGAAGAAGAAGGTCAATCTTGAGATTTCTTAATATATATTCATATTTACCAATCACATTAACGATATTTAGTTTCATGCACCTAATAGTTGCACCAACAAGCCTAATTAAGTTGATGGGGAAAGATGGACAATCTACTTATACTTTAATATTCTCCCTCGCGTGTAGCCTCCCACAGAATGTAAACGTAGAATTTAGCAGTGGAGGACTTGAATTATAAAAAATTGCCTCCATGAGGCTTTAAACCTGAGACATATGGCTTTATAGCATATTGAGTTTCATGCACCAACTAGTTACACCTAAAAACCTAAACGGATTGAGAAAAGCATATTTTTCCCTTTTTATATGGGTTTTCCAAAAAAAATTTATGGCAATTACTAATATGATATCCATGTTATTGTTCTGTTCGCGCATATATATGTATAGATTCACTTGTCTTCGGCCTACAATTTCGTGTAAAAATCATCTTACTGCCTGCTTTAAAAGTTGAATGTTAACACATTTACAAAAAAAATGTGAACACGTTGATTATCTTATTTGGCTGATCCACTTCCAAAATTTAGGATCGTATGTTCAGAGTGGAATGAGTCAAGTCTATATTTCTCTCAAATTTTGCTGTGACTTAGAAGGAATTATTTGGAGCAATACCTTCAATATCATTTTATTTTTTATAAACTCTTATTTACTACGGATATCTTCGAGCCACACATAAGTTATTGACATAAAACTAGGGTACATAACAAATACGGATCTAAGAAAAATTACTCCTTCGCCCAACCGACTCTTGAAGATGAAGCACACGCGTCGGAGCGCACGGTAACCGCCTCTACTCTCGGCGCTGGTAGCAGCAGGACAAAAACCAAGCTCCTCACGTGCAATTGAGCATCTCTGATTCTCTGACCTGGATTCTAGTGTTAGTGCTATGTGCTGCTACATAACAACGCCACCACTACTGCTCTGCGTGCTGACCGTTTAGGACGAAGGTTCCTTGCCACAGTTGGTCTCAGATACTCCCTCAAGTCAGTTTAGAGTTGCAACTAAAGAAGTCTAAATAAGGTCGTTTTCATTCTTAAGGCTAAGATAATCAATGGGGATGGATGGGGAGGGGGGAGTGGATGGTGAGATTTGAACTGAACCCACACCTTTCTTCTAGACAAAAATGTGCTAACCAAGTCACTTAGAACATTTAGTTTTTGCTAAGCATGCAAGTGTATTCAATAACAAAAAAACAAATGGAATGCACTCTACTTTAATATCCTTAATATGACTTGATTTAGGGACCTGGATCACACTTTTAAGTAGTGATTAATACTAAGCTCTCATTATGAATCAATAAGGATCTTTAGAAGCACATATCTCGAGGCGATGCATGCTATTGATGTTACCTACGAATTGATATGGGAATGCCATGTGTGTGGCTGGTCAACACGTAAGTTTAACGGCTACTCCCTTCGGGCTGGTAAAACAATTCGTTTAGGACATCATTTAGCTTACCAAGAAGTCATTAATTAGCAAATTTCTTCCGTGTCTATCCTTATTAAATAGCTAGCGGGTGCCCTCCATTCAAGTCTACACTTCCTACCTTATTGGCAATCAAGGTGCACTCTGAACCTACAAGTCGCGAGTTCGACTCCGCTTGGAACAATTTTTTGCTACCGTGTTCTTTTTTTTTTTTGCTTCATCTGCATGGATTTACATGCGTGCGTCGCTTCATTTGCTTGGATTTGCATGCGCGCGTCAGCTCTGCTCTGCATGCTCGCGTCACGCACGCGCGGGACGAGTTCGTTTTGCATGCTCGCGTTTGTTTTTTTGCATGCGCGCGTCAGGGAAAAGTATTTTTCACACGCGCGCGTTCGGGACGAGTATGTTTTGCATGCGCGCGTAATTTTTTACAGTTCGGTGCAGAATCATTTTTGCTCTGCATGGCGGGCAGTTTTTGCATGGCGGGCGCCCATTTCTGGTCAGTGCCTTTTCATTTTCGCATGGCTATTTAAACCACCGGCTACTCTCACATTCTACTCCATTCTTCTCTGCCCATTCTTCCTTCCGCCTGCTGGTGGTGATGTTGGACCTAAATGAGGTGCCTCTGGAGGAGAGTGAAGGTACATCGCCGTACTTATTTTTCAGTTCGTTTTTTAGTAGTTGCATTTTCCATGCATATTTGAATATAAAAAATATCATTTTCAACAGGAATTGATTTGAATTTGCCACTAGATGAGCACGGTGCTGTCGATTTCAACTTCACAGATGCACTTGCTGGTAAGATTATTTGTTTTTTGTTTTTTTTTTTTGCCATTATAACGTACAAAACAGTATATTGATAGTACGGTGTTATATGTCATGCTAGGTGATTTTGATTTGAATCTCGAACTCGAAGATGATAACATTATGGATTTGACGTTGGAGGAACCTGTCCAAGGTGCTCTTTCCTTCATTTTTCGGTCATTAATAGCATATGATATACTGTCATTTATATAGTGCTTGTTGTTCAAGATGTCATTTTCATAAATACATATTCATGCATGATATGTCATCACATCACACAACGCAGGTCCTCCAAGAAGAAGGAAAGATATGACCGCCGAGGTCACAAAGCAAGTTTATCAAGCTCTACTAGCAAGAAGCAAGCATGGAAAGCTAGGCAAGGCTGAGACAAGAATTGTTGCTAATCAGTTTGGGCTGCACATACGTACGGTTCAGAAATTGTGGAAGAGAGGTAAACCCCAATTGGCTCTAAACATCCCGGTTGATTGTTCTAGTAGAAAGAAAGGTAGATCGGGGAGGAAGCCAATCCCGGTGGATCTAGAACCGTTACGAAATATTCCTCTAAAACAAAGAATGACACTTCAAGATGTGAGTAAAGCCCTAGGCATTAGCAAATGGAAATTGCAAAAATATATGAGAGAAGGTCATCTTAGGCGTCATTCAAGTTCCATCAAACCTCATTTAACCAAAGCTAATGAGAAGGCTAGGTTACAATGGTGCGTTGACATGATTGAGGAAGATAGTTTGCATGGTGAACCCAAGTTCAAAGATTTTTTTTGACTATGTGTATATTGATGAGAAGTGGTTCTATTTAACTCAAAAGTCTGAGAACTACTACTTGCTTGCTGATGAGGATGAACCCCACCGTACTTGCAAGAGCAAGAACTTTATTCCCAAGCTTATGTTTTTGTGTGTTGTTGCTCGTCCAAGATTTCTAAATGGACAGTGCATTTTTGATGGAAAAATTGGATGCTTTCCACTAGTAACCTATGAGGGTGCTCAAAGGAGTAGTGTCAATAGACCAGCTGGTACTTTAGTCGTGAAGCCTATAGCATCAATCACAAGAGAGGTCATTAGATATTTTATGGTTCACAAAGTATTGCCAGCCATCCGTGCCAAATGGCCTCGAGAAGATATTAGCAAACCCATCTTCATCCAACAAGACAACGCACGAACACATGTGGAACTGAATGATCCAATTTTTTGTGAGGCGGCTAAGCAAGAAGGATTTGACATTCGTTTAACTTGCCAACCTCCTAACTCTCCCGACTTCAACATTCTGGACTTGGGTTTTTTTCGTGCAATTCAATCTATTCAATACAAGAAGGCGGCAAAAACTATTGACGACTTAGTTCCGGCTGTTCAAGAGGTAAATTCATTGATATTTCAAATTATTATGAATTTGTTCATATTAATTTCATTGATACTATTTTTTTATCTTACTTGTAGGCATTCCAAGAATATGAACCATACAAGGCAAACAAGATTTACTTAACAATGCAGTGCGTTTTCAAAGAAGCAATGAAGGTTCAAGGATCAAACAAATTCAAGATTCCTCACATGAAGAAAGATAAACTTGAGAGAGAAGGGCGGCTTCCATTGCAAATCTCTTGTGAACCTTCCTTGTTGGCCAATGCACTCGAAGCACTTTCTGCAACAAACAATTAGTTTAAGTTTAGTGCAACTACCATCTAGACTAAAAGTACTCTATGTTCTAGTATAATCTTGTAAGCCATGGCGCCCAAGTTTGTACTGCAAAAAACTTTTAGTTGTCTGAGCCATACATGGAGTTCCTACTGCAACAAAAGAAATATTTTTTTAACCTTACCTATGAGTTAATCCTCCATACTATCCACATCGTTGTTCTTCTCTTTCTTTCCATACAACTCCTCATAACCCTCATTGATCTTCTTGAGCACGTGGTCACAGATGATATGCAACATTAGATCATCGCCGTGAACAAGACCACAACGAGAACACCTCAATGGCAAGGCCTCCGACGCGAGCTGCTGCGGCGCGAGCTCCTCCGACGGCAGCGCGACCTCCTCCGGCGCGAGTTCCTCCGGCGCGAGCTGCTGCGGCACTAGTTCCTCCGGCGCGAGCTGCAGCGGCGCGAGCTCCTCCGACGCGAGCTGCTGCGGCACGAGCTCCTCCGGCGCGAGCTGCTGCGGCACGAGTTCCTCCGGCGCGAGCTGCAGCGGCGCGAGCTCCTCCGACTGCTGCGGCGCGAGCTGCAGCGGCGCGAGCTCCTCCGGCTGCTGCGGCGCGAGCTCCTCCTCGTCCTCCGAGTCTGGCACAACGAGGAAGAAAACGTCCATGTCCGGCTGCTGCGGCGTGACCTCCTCCGACGGCAGCGGCGCGACCTCCTCCGGCAGCAGCGGCGCGACCTCCTCCAACGCCAGCTCCTGCGGCGCTATCTCCTGCGGCGCCATCTCCTCTTCCTCCGAGTCTGGCACAACGATGGAGAAGGCGTCCATGTCCACGGAGGGAGGAGCTAAGGGAGGGGTCGCGAATAGGCAGAGGAGCGAGCGTGGAAGACGAAGGCGCCGTCGGTTTCATCCATACCCATACGAGACGCTGCCTTTACGTTGCCTTGGGACCATGCCAGGGCAATGAAGCGACAAGGGCAACATCGTCCACACGGAGCAGAACGAATTGTTTTCCCACACACGGCTGCAAGTCTCAGAACGACTTGCTTTCCCAGCCCGGAGGGAGTAGTAATTAGAAATTCTCACGTATACTAAATTTTGCCAATTGAAGAATATGCCATTGGCTTCTACCGACAAAACACAACATACCCAGGTTTGATTAATGCATCTGCCATAACAACTCATGGTGTCGGTGAAGGAATGGAAAACAAATTAAATTGACTTCATTGGTATTAAGCCTCTGTTTGATGATCAATGTTTTGGTATTAATTAATCCTAGCTAGATCATCACCCTTAAGAAAAATGTAGAATCCAAAAGGTTCATTTGTGCAGCATTACTCTTCCATGCTTCATACGCTAGGACAATAAAATTAGTGCAACTGAATTTCCTAGGTTGTCTTAATGTCAAGTAAAAAAAGGGAGGCACTACACAACAATGAACCCGCTACAGTAGCCTGTGTGTGAAACCTGTACGTGTCATGCTTTAGACCTAGCATTACTGGAAAACTGAAATGTCCATGACAGTTTGAAACCCACAGAGAAATAGCCGATACTGTCAGGGTAATAACGAAACCATCAGGAAAATGTAAAACCGCCAGAAAAAAAAAACGCTAAGTTTAGCACGGGAGGGAGAAATCATTTCCCTGACGTCAACCCACATGGAAACATGTCCTCAATTTCCTGACGGCTTGAACTCACAAGGAAATTAACTTCCGTCAAGTTTCGCCCGTAGTAATTCTGAAGGGAACAACCGACAGGAGAATATAGAAAAACCGTCAAAGAAAATTGATTTTCTCTGTCAGTTTTTGAACTGTCAAAGAATTACTAAAAATCCTTGGTAATTGGAAACCGACATGAAAATATTGGAAAAACCGACAAAAACATCGTGTTTCCCTGACAGTCATAGGGAAATTCTATTTCCTTGATAATTTTTTGCGTGCTCACAAGATAATGAACATTTTTCTGTGTGTTTTCTAAGCCGAACCTGAAATTCACTTCCCATCGAAATTGAACTTTGGACCTAAAAAGTGCTACTAAAGCTACCTAACCAACCCAGCTCGAAGCTAGTTGTAACACAAATACGTATAAATATATAGTTGATAGGAAAGACCGGCAACATTTTAGTTATGTTCTAATGAATTATCATAAAATGTTTCTTTAGATCAGCAACCTTTTATTTATGTTATATCTAACTGCCAGTTTTCTTATATGAACCATGCAATGCATGATAAATTATATATCATTCAAAGATCAACCGGCTTTTCCATATACAATGCATAATAGTGATACTTAAGTTTGGGTGGATCAAGGTCTTCTCTGCTACTAAGGTTCGGTCCAGTCCAAGGACCACACAACTCCACTAAATCTCTATAAAAGTTAGAAACAAAACTGAAACATATGAAAATATGGTTTGGGCTTATATATGGTGAGAAAGCACCGCGAATAGATTTAGACAACGTCATTCGGTTGCTTTGTACCTGCTTTAGTTGAGAGGATGGCAATGTGATGATATTTTATTCGGTCTTTGATAAATGATAAAAGTATTGTGGAATCCAAATGTCCAATGATTAATGTTTTGGATTATATGTAATACTTAATCTTAGAAACCTTGTCGGGACCATACATCAATAATGAGGTAACATCACTTCGTAAATATATCATATACCTTAAGCACCGTTCAAAAAGATATGACTGACTGGTTATTGTTCGCCAAAACTATTGAAGTTAACAAGACAAGTTCGGCACACGGTTATCTTTTTATAAAACTATTGTGTCTTAGACAAATGCTCATGCGCCGGCAGTTTGTTACATTGGAGCTCGTTACACGTTACTCCTGCTGTTCTTTTTTCTTATCGCTATTGACTTTGATCGAAAACTTTGACAGTTCGTTTTATTTAAAAAATTAATTTAAATATATAAAATTAAAAATTATAATTTAAAAACCTTCAGTAATAATCAATTCTAACAAAATATTTGATATTTCTCAAATTTTTTTAAATAAGACAAATGGTCAAAGTCAACAGCGATGCACAAAAAAGAACGGAGGGAGTACGTCGGATGATGAGCTTCACGAACTTATGAATCTCATCCAAAGCACATGTATATGTATGGTTGGTGTAAGAGTTGAGCTTAATTAAATGGCTTGCAAATGACTTTTTACGGTACTCTTTTAAGTAATGATGCAATAATTAACCAAGGTTGGTCAAGTCCAAGGACCACACAAGTCCATTATAATTCTCTGTGTACAACCTACGTTTCATTCAAATACTAGTCATCATGCGTACCTAAAAGTCTTAGCTACCTATAGGCCCTCACTGAAGATAATTTTTGTCTATGAGATGAATGTTGCATTTAGGTCGTGAATATATAATGTTGTTGCCCGCTTGGTGTGTCCACATTTATATTTTGTTAATATAGAAGGAACCAGATTTTGACATCTCCTTTTTGTGAAACACAGTACGAGGACAAAGTATTCGGTACGGTACTAATAACCGTCAACATTTGGGATCTGCTACCAGATAATTTTGTGGCAGTGAAATCGAAAAAATCAAATGGGTGGCACCCGCATCCAATTATTCTTCTATCCTAGTTACAAATAAAAACCATAAGATGTGTGGAACCTTTGATACAAATCAACGGAAAAATCAAGAGCACACAAATCCCAAATATCACTGTACGCATCAATGAATCGACTGCGCCTAGCAACAATATTTGCCTCGCAAAGCTGCCCCTCTAGGAGAATATATATTCAGCGACGTGGCAACACACACTTACGTCAAAGATCACTGCACCACTGACGTCTCCTAAATGGAACTGATCAGTCACTACTGCTTTATACTGAACCTATGAAGGGTACGTGACTTCGGCTTTTATAACCAATGCAGGACACCACCACAGCCATGTAAATAGTTAATTTAGTAATGCCCACAGCCTGAACTACGCAAGACCACCTATACATCCATTATATTAACCAAACAATATCTTCACAAAAACATATATTACCACAAAGCAAGAGAAAGAAGAGAATCATTCATCGAGAGCAAGACACAACGCCGATTCCAACCACATCCTGATCAAAACAAATTTATATGGACACGAATGAAAATTCTGTTGGTGTAATGGCCTAGATCTTGAGTAACACCAGCTGGTTGTTGCAGGGCGTACCAGTTTCACCATTACAGCATTGAAGCAATTGTTAATCCGTGAAGGTCAAACGTTGCCTCGGAAGATATGTACACATCCATCGAGAGCACGGTAGGGTAACATGACATTTCACGCGTCATGGTCACTACTAGAAACATTGCGAGGTGAAAATCTAGTACTACTTATATAGATAGTATCTGACTTTTAGGCAAGGGATTTTCAGTTGAATACTAAACATATTTTGATTCCCACTAGAGAGATGTTTCAAGTAGAGAGCATATATATATTTGAGCCTGTGTTCTGATGCAACATATCATCTGCTACCTCTTGAATTAATTAAGCACTTCTTCTTCTTGTATCTAATCGAGGTCCGCCTTTTCCTACAACAGGAAGTAGTATATTCATGACTACTTGGAACAGAAAAATTGTTACCAAATTGCAGCAGAATGCAGCAAACAAATTACAAACTATCTTGTACATAAGCACTATTACCATGGAGCTGTGCCACCGACAGCCCCAACATATGTCGTATGGCAGCATGTGGAATCAATTACAACAAATTTGGAATTTTCATGTCAAAGCCTTCTGATAATTTTCATATTATTACCTCAGGCATGGTCACATGATTCAGTTGCTTTGTTTACAGCTTCACACACCACCGTCCCAGACGCCGAGAGCATGCTAGCTAGCTACCGTGTGCAGGTCAACCCCCGGCCATCCATGCGAAATTTATGCCCTGATGAATCAACTTAATTATTAATAATGCGCCTTTTGACCCCCCGCTAGATTCTAAGCCACGCAATTCATTGAATATTTATTCCCGACAGATCAGGGAAATCGTGAGGCTCATGTGACGGATCTTGCATTGATTCTTGAGAGGCCATCAGAGACGAGAAAAAGTGGCAGGCAAATAGTGGCTTACGTTTCTTTTTAGATCAAGATCGTGGGTTTACATACAACAGAATCATCGGGGTCTTCCTAGACATCAAGAAGAATCCATACAAAAGGTTCCTTCCAGAAAACATAGGGCCTTAATTTGTTATATATATCAAAACATTGCCAGATAACGAACTAGTACTGAATATGTTGATGTTGTTTCAGTGCTACGGACCTGAAAATCTGAATCTATGTTTGACATTTGAAAAATCCAAGTTGGAAGGCCATAATTCTTATATCATTTTTTTATGTTTTATTATATATCCACGTGATGCTAGGTATTTTTTGCAGTATATGTGTCACCACTTTCGGATAGCAATTTATACTATGTTCAAATTTTATTTTTCTGTAGTTAACAAACCAGTGAAGATTTAAAATACTACTCGAAATTCAAAAAATTGAGTTTATTCTTTCCCTTTTTATAACGGGCTTGGAACTCTGAATTAATTGAGTTTGAATATCCATAATTAAGTGGTATTCAGTGGGGTACTTAGGATACTAACATTACTAGTATTGTTGCCCGTGCTAACGCCACAGGTTGAAAGAATAATCAGAGACAACAAGCATTACCGTCCATGTATTGCAACAGCAAGTATGACTGCGACTAACTCCAACAACTGACCCTTTCCTGTGCATTAGAGAAAACAAAAATATATAATCATGTGCAGCAATGATAATATTAGTCATCACTCATTGTTGAAAGCTAAACTTAGTCCTTGCTTCATGGTAATATGGGAGAATTCTTGAGCATATACGGTATCATCATAAACCTACAAAATGACAATGGGAGTATGGAAACATCGTCAAAAAGTTACAGACCATTAGTATCATTATCATCATAAACTTACCACGTATTTGCTATATCAAAAACAAAAGATGACTGCCATACCCACGTGATGTGCTCTACCTTGACATTACATTAAAAAGTTGTTGAGCGTGAACGAAAATGAGAAGTGGACAATGCACCGAGCCATTGAAAAATGAAAATAAATATAGAAGAGCTGGTGGAATCTAATACAAGTAATTTCTGTAATAATAAAAGTTTTTTTAACTAATGCATACGTGACGTTACTTAGCTGAGCTCTAAGCCAATGCATTATGTACCTAAACTATTTAACAAATTAAAACATCAATCAGTCATCACTTTGAGCATTAGAATTAAGATTAGACTGTTGAAAAGAACATAGTCAAGATGAGAATTCAAGATCTCACTATCAAGATAATATACACTAAAAACTACTCATCTGAATTAAGTACTGAGCTTCACATAGATGCATAAGCATAATGGCAACCAAATTGCCATATAAATATATAATTATAGTTCAAAACAGAACATTAAAGAACTGATTCAAATTGCCTGTCTAAAAAAGTATTGCTTGCTGCAGTCATTGGACAATCTCTAAATTAGTCAATGAATTGGAGAAAAGATAGTTTAGAAAGGACACGTGGTCCAGCGTGATTAGTGGATGAGGGCTCTCCTTGTCGTGTGCAGAGCTTGAGCCAGTCAGCCAGTATGAGGTGATCTTCTCCTTGAGGAGCACAATGACGAGCGCGCATGTTGTTTCATGTCTTGACCATGTGGAGGTGATGGACGAGCGCAGGCACCACCTGAGGGTCGCGCGCCATTAACCGGATCTGCTCCTCCGCTTGCTGCCGCACGTCTTTATCTGCGAGCGGAGGACAGGGTGGGCGACAACGGCTTCACAACCTTCGTGTCTACGGGCAGAGAAGGCGACGGGCGACGGCGGCCTCGCTACGGCCGGCGGATGATGGGATAGTGGCCTAACAACAGTGACGGACGGAGGATGGGTCAGGCGGAGGCGACTTCGTGGTTGCGAAGGGTGGGGCGGCAGCGGGCGAAGAACGCGGCGGCCGCGATCTCGTGATTGCGGAGGATGGGACGACGGTGGGCGGAGGAAGACGACAAGACCTATAGTTACGGAGAATGACGTTAGATTTATAAATCATAATAATAATATATTGAGTCGTAAGTCATGAGAGCGAATAACAGATCAGATTTAATTGACGATTGACTCAATAATGTCGCATGGATATGTAGTGTAAGGGGTTTGCAAAATTATGCAATAGAAGATCCAGAAATTAATAGCTATTAGATTAAGTAAATATAACTTTGTTAGTAGAAGGAATGCACGTGAGTCATTGGATTTGAGTTAAAGTAATATTATCATCTAATTGTGGGGGATATTATTAAGATGGTAGAATTCTTTTTAAACGAAGGATAAAAAGGACAGAGTTAATGCATTATAGGAGTAGAGATAGAGATTCGTAGTCACGACCAACGGTTCTATGAGATAACATAGTTTTCCACGAAGATTTAAGAGATGTCAATATACGAGTGTAGGCCTTTCTACAGGAAAGGGCAGAAGAGCTGTATAGCCCAACTGAAATTGTGAGCCAACGGGCCTTTCCGGTTTCAGCACCGTGCATGGAAATGGAAACTGAAAACGTAATCCGCATTTCATTGTTCTATGCCTCTATAAACAAGTGAACATTTAGAATCACGAGCTAGCGGTATCGTTTTATTTCTCAAATATTCTCAAATATAGGAGTTTAACAATTATTCTTCCAAAGATACTTTTAACAAAACTAATAATGGACAACCCTCATTTGCATGTAGTCTCTCTGTTCATAAATAATAATTGACATCATTGACTTTTATATCATTTTTATCATTCATCTTATTTAAAAAGAATGGTAAATATCAAATATTTTTTTGTTATTTATTTTATTACTACAAGTATTTACAACATGATTTGAAATTTTATACATTTGAACTAGTTTTTGAAGTGAAAAGCATCTAGTTGAAATGAAAGACTCCTTTAAGCACCGACTTCAAACTCAAATCGTGGGTGGTCTTAACATTGAACACCAACACAGAAAGATCAACCATCATATACGCACTATAATGTAGTACTATAGATTCTAAGCTAGATCTTTCAACATTGTACATCTGTACTACTCTCCTTGCACAGGGGTAATGATTGGGTGTAGAAAGAAGCATCGACCATACAATACAACTATTTATACTACCTTTCATATGAGCCATTAATTATAATCAGGGCCCTCTTCCGGTCCATAATTCGTGAGTGTGATGGGCCGTTTGTCCTCTCGCCACTCGAGGGCCTTTTTTGATGAGTCGCATTATGCATTAACTCCTCCCCACCAGCTGTCGTCCCAAATCGAAAGCAAATCCAGATACAGATTAGTAAGCAGCCCCATCACTGTATTGCGCCTGTTCGGAATGAAATTCCTCCTTCCCTTTTCACATGTCTTGCAGTCTTTCTTCTTGGTACAATCATAAAGTACGTACGTCCGCTAAAATTATTACTAATTTTTTTCTATTTCTTGACGCTAAGACAACTAATTAGTGTATAAAGATATAATAACTTGATTTTCCTAACGTCGACAAACATGCTTGCCTGTATTTTTTCCCTACCATGTTTTTGCATATATATATATATATATATACTCGTATTAATACTACTACTAGTATAATAGTAGTACTGCTGCTGTTTCTACTCCTTTTTGTGAAGCGTAAGATGCATTATGGTCGTTCCAACCGGTGCTTAATTATAGTCCAGCAATCTAGTACTAGTAATACAAGTACTCGTGGATAAAGATAACCATGAATTGATGGTGCAGCCGTACTGGAAGTGTGGAACAGGTTGGTTTTTTTTCTTTTTTGCTTTTTCTTGTGCTGGTGCGGCCGAGGTTTCTAAAACAGCACCTCCCGTTTGTTTGTTCCACCCAACCCAACCGCAAAAATCTTGTGCTGCAGCTCAATAAATGCGCAGCACCCGTTTTTTCTTTAATTTCTTGCCCATTTCGCTAATTTGCAGGTGCAAATGCGCGTGTGTGTGCTGTTGTCGGAAATCGGGGGCATGGGGCTTCTGACAGCGCGTGGACGATGGCCGTCGTCAGTCAGAAAGAGCTGCTACTGATTTTGTTTTTCTTGGTATAATTTCAGCGTTCGTTGTTCAATGCTGCTTCGTTTCTAAAAGCTTTATTGAATCCAGCCTTGTTCAAAAACAGTTTTTTTTAGAAAAAAAATATTTCATTTGCTTGATGAAATATGTTTCTTCCCTTTATCTAAAAAGACTATCATTTCTCTGCTTCTGAATTCCTTGACACCTTAATATATACAGTAGTCTCTAATATATTATATGGAGTAGTCGGCTTGCTTTTTGTGGTTTAGTTTGCTCATAGTTGTCGTAGTGTCGTCTGGGAACAGAACAGGGGCGCTGAGGTGACCGATCCAACGAAAAAAAAAAAAGAGGAGGAGCTTTTGCTGGCCACGAAAAGCTATCAATTTTACAGTGAAGCTGCCCGGTACCTGCAGTAGCATAGCAACCTGCTGTAAAGAATCCCTTTGTGAACACAACAGTTTTTTTTTTTTTGGAGCAAATAAAACAGAAACAACGAAATTCTAATGTATAGAAATTCTACTCGTTCTTACAGTTGCAACTTTTTCTTTTCTATTTCAGGAACAGGAACATACTATTATTGCAAATTTATGCAAAGAAAACTATTTACTTGCAGTTGCATGTACAAGAGTAATGATTGGCAAACCTTTTCCCTCTAGGATTTTATTGTCAAGGAGAAAAAAAAAGAAAAGAGAAAGAGAGACAGTACTACATTGCAGGACAAGAGAAAGGGTGGGTCTTTAGCGAGAATTGGCTAACGAATTGAAGAAGCTTCTTCCTCACATACGCAATATGCACCAGGAGAGCTAAATTATTCAATCTGTTGTCCCCTCCACTGCGCGTGTGTGCTGTGCTGATCTTTTAAGTGTGTTGTCCTTGATGATTGGAGAAAACAGGGCACATGAAAAGGGCCAATCCTTTCTCTTCTCCATATTTATTCCCTCGGAAAGTTTGTCTGGACTCCGCTACCACAGCAGGGATTCAAAGGGTGTGCCCCCTGAACACCCCAAACCTAGGTACACATATAGCTAGATTGTTCACTGCATCCAGCCATGTTTACATAGATTAATTATTCCAGTAATCTCTCACTTGGTTATTATTTAGTGTTTGATTGATCATCATTCTTAGCCACTAACTTTTCCTCCTCTCTCTAAAAACAGTGAAGAAGTGCTTTTCCTTTAATTGTTTGTGACATACATAAACTTGTTCCACTATCTACCCATAGATGATTGAAAAAAAAACTTTCTTGGGTGGTCAATTGTTCGTGTGTTTACTTTCCTACATATGGCGTGCAACATCAGTTGTTAGAGTAGCTAATAATTGATTGATGGAGGATGGACTTATTACAAGTTGTACAATCAAGCAAATTGATGTACTGAAGAAAACTGAAGTTGGAGATTAAATGAGATAGGAGGGACATGTTAGAAGACTACACTAGTAGCTTATCAGAGGACCACCACGGAACGGCACAACTGCAAGGAACTGCAACGCAATTACTCGAAACGAAGGAATCGGTGGTGCACGTACAGATGAATACTCCAACAAGTCAGGCGCTATTATGAGCTAGCAGCTTTTCAATAGACTGACTGGAAAAAATAAATAAATAGGCACATGAGAAGAAACTGACTGGGTTTCTTCTTGTCAATAAAATTCTGTTACTGAGATCAAAAGGTGGACATCACATTGGTCACCATATTTTCAGTAGAGATGTTCTACACGGGATGCGAAGACCTGCTGGGAATAACACATTTCACCCTACAAGCTAGTCACTCTACTAGATTTATCTGTCAGATGATGGATGGTGTGCCCGTGCCTTTCCCCCCCCTCTCACTTTTTAGGCCACACACAGGCTTTCCACCAGCACCTTTTCACTTGTGTAAACTTCTGCCTCCTTTTCCATGCATAAAGGCCAGGGCACTAGCAGATATCGCACTTGTTGAGTCAGTGGAGCTAGCTCTCTCTCATCAAAAGCAGCTACAGTACTACTAGCCAATACTATGCCTACTTTGTCTGTGCTAACTGAATCTACTCATTGTTTTTTTGCTTCAAAAGATACTACTGTACTACTAGTACTGCAGCTTGGTGCTTAGCGTTGCAAGTTTAGTACAACTTTGGGGCTTCATTTGAGGTATCAAAAAGGAGCTTTATTTGGGAGCGAGAGAGAGAAAAGAGACCACGTCAGCCCAGCCTTTTGAAGCGAGAGAGCAGACTCGCTATCCACATATCCCCTCTTTCTTTCTTTCTTTCTTTCTTCTCCAATTGTCTCTGGGGTCCTTTTTTGAGCAAAAACTTTATTTGAGGGAACGATCGGCCTCGGTCGCCTAACACACGCATCGAATTCCCCAGGAAAAATTCTCTTCAAAAAGCAGTTCTCCACGCACTCCTCTCACAGTGAATGAGTGAGTGAGTGGAGTCCATTTAGGTGCCAAAGGAATTCTACTTGTTTGGGGATCCTGCCAAAAGCCACTTTTCCCTTGTTGCTACCACTTTATAAAAGATGGCATCACTTTTGGTGCGGTTGCTTCAAGGATGACACACAACCCGTTATCGCGAGCACAAGCAATAATTGGTCGATGAGATCATGCCGTGTTTTAGAAAGTGCTAGAGAGAGTATTTGGCAGTTTAGTTTAGATATGTGTCGTCGTAGATCGGGGAGGTGTCGTGCCTCTCAAGTTTCATGTATATGAGGGGGCCTGTATATGGATTTTTTTTTTGTCCTATAATATAAAGATGCATAGCTCTCCTACGCGTTTGAGAAAAAAAAATCTATTCTTGCTCGTAGAAAGGAGCCATGAAGTCGGACCACTGTTCATTTTTTTCTTTTTGTTCGACAAATTATTATGGAGTGGTAATTTTTTTCCCCTTCATATATGCCTCTTCGATCTGCACAGACATCCTTTCATGCCTCACTTGTCAATTTCAATGCAACCTAAAAATCTGGAAAGAAAAAACAGAGAAAAGAAAAGTTGAATCTCTGCTCAAATAGTTAATTTGACTTACAGAACAGTTTCTATTAAACTGTTCAGCTATTATTCAAACACACTCCTATTACGTGGTTATTATGAGTCGCTTTCCATTGCTTCTCCTTTTATTCTCGATCATGATAAGGTAAACCAAAAGAAAGATGCATATAGCTATATGCACCTGCCGACAAGACCTAGTTGGACTAAACTACCATATGTCTATACTAGTATATTGCTTAAAAAGGCAACAGCAGTGACTTTCTGCCTTTAATTGAAAAAAGAAAGAACAAGAGGGACATGAGGGAGAGACTACATATGGGAATAAGGCACCTTTTGTTTGGGGCATTGTCATGGGATGATGCGTTCTTTTTTGGGCAGACGAGGAAAGCATGGGGATCGATCAGAGAAACGCAACTGATCAAAAGATAATAATGTCATCGCCATCGGACGTGTGTGCGCCGCGTTCGAGTCGTACTCTCGCCGGTTATTATTGATTTTTGGAGAGCGGTCGCGAAGCAATCAGGCCGCCTGTCTCTCATGTCAAGCGAGGAGGATTTCGTTGCACGAACACTAGCTACGTCGTATATCTTCTTCATCATCATTATCACAGTATGCGCGGAATTAATACTTATGATGACTGATATTTTCTTTTCTACGGGAAACTGATATCTGAATATTTGAACAAGGTAGGAACGTAAAGTATAATCACTTATTTTTTAAAACATCACATTTAACCGCTACTCATCTTATTTAATAGTTAATAAAAATATTATTTATGTTATTATAATATGTTTTAGTAGTATTAAATAAACTTTAATTTAATTTACATGTTTTATACTTTTTATAAAAAATGAATAAAAACAACAGTGAAGCGTATGATGTCTAAAAAGAACTACTCGTAAATGTTTACATTTATAGACATATAGAGGGACGGAGTAGCTATGTGGAGTGTCGACGGAAGCTGTATGTTATGACTTTATTCACGAGTTCCCGAGAGAGAGGTTGGCACTGAGACAGGCCGCCAGTGAGAGCAGCAGGACTTCAGGAATACGTATGATATAGGCGTTGCATCATACTAGAGAGCTAGTATGAAGTGATCTCATTTCAAAACATATAAAATCTTCTCATAGTGTTTTAAATCCTATTATTATTATAACAGAATTGTTTTGAGAAACAGTATCTTTTTTTGTTTTTCTATCACCGCAATAATAAGCAATATTAGTACTGTAGAGGCTATACACCACACCGCGTACGTGAGCGTATGCGTATGCGTATGCGAGGCCCAGCAGTGCAGTGCAAGTGGGCTCCAAGGCGCACGTGCGCACCGACCCTCGTCTCGTCTCCACAAGTTGCTTTTCTTACTTCATTGCTTCGCTATACAGGATATACTACTCGATTATTATCTTTTTTCAAAAATAAAAAATGTTCCCATGCATCCTCTTTGTGGTTAACAAACAAGAGTGAACGACCTACAGTAGCTTGTATTGATTGTTGCCCGCGGCTCGACACGTGCGCGCGGCATGGCACGTGCCAAACGCGCTATCTTCATTTTCACGTAGGGGAGAATAAGGAGCTTCATCTCCAATCTCCATACACATACAATCTCCAGTAGGCCGCAAGATCACGTTTTTGTGAGTTGGATATGGAAACTAATATTATTTCCCTCGGTCCCAAATTTAAATACCGTTTTAGAGGTATGCACGAAGACCAAATATGTGGCAAAAGTGCGTCTCACAATAGAACAAGAATGAAACATAAAGATAAAGATGTATTAAAAAGAAAAATATATATATAAGAACAATTAATTTAGAACAACATGACATTAGAAGTCTAAAATGACATCTAATTTCATACATTAGTATACTTTCTACTAATATAAATCCTACTACCCTTTTCGGGCCCACATACCTTATATATACCTGGAATAGTATTGTATGCTAGTACGTATGCAACTTGTAGCAGCACACTTGCTTTTTGCTTTTATTATTGGCGTCAACCAATGAAGCGCTACCCCACGCAACGGGAACGCATATCCAACCGCACGCAGAGGCACACAACACTCTTTTTTTTTTATTACTCCGCCTATCCACTTTTGATCTAAATATTACAAAAACAAAAATGATAAGATTGATCTTCGTACTTACTCATTTCGTGTGCAATTGACCTCTTGAAACTGCCTTTTAATTAATGAAACAGCGCAAGTATTGACTTTAGTAGGAAAAAAAAGGCTATTGATTTCAGTAATGCCCCAACAATGATCCAATAGTATACTATATACATGATTCGGAGGAGGTATGAGACATCATCGCGACTCAACTAAAAGAATATAATTGTTTCTTAATAATAATATGTATACTTAGTTTAAATATGTATTCTTTCCGTCTCCATTTACTTATGATTCTAGATCCTACAATTTGCTCTTTTTATTTTTGATTCTCGCTTTTCAATATATCTTTCTCTCTTCCAATACATCTCTATCTCTATTTCTATCCTTCTCATTTTCTATACACATACCTTTTATATATATATATATATATATATATGTATGTATATATGTATGTATATATATACATATATATATGTATGTATGTATATACTACCTATTAAAGAGCATACGGTCGTCCACCCCATTCTTTTTCGACTCACGCGTAGCACACGGCCCCACCTGTCAGCGGACAAATAAAGAGCTGCACCTACCTGCAGACAAAAGCTTCATCGGTGCTCCCCTCTCCCTAGTGGGATAGCAAATATATAGAAGGGAAAAATCGAGGAGGGATGTCCATCTCCTTAAATCGAAAGCAAATTCAACTATAATAGTTCAATGAATTAAAAAAATGCTCCACGGTGATGGAAAAAGGAAAGGAAAAAAAATCAATTTTCAAAGATGAAGTCAGCGTCTTCTCTTGCCTCTTAGCTCGGCTCCTCATCAGGGGCTGGCTACACACTGCGTGCTCCTTGATGGCTGCTTTAGCAGCATACGCAGACAACAGCATCGCTCAAAGACGGGACATAGAAGCAGCATCGGCGGCCGTCGTGGGATCGTGCTCACGCGCCTGGCGGCGGACGGCATGCCAGCGAGCTGCGGGTGACAGTTGTGCGGCATGGCCAACTGGCCGAGCCGTCGGCATGGCCGTCACGAAGACGGATTGGCGTGTGCGTTGCGCCGATGCTGCTGGTGTGGGAGTCAAACGTAGGCTGTGGATGGCGGCTGTGGTTGAATGAGGTCACTCGGGTGGGTGGATGAGGTTGGGACATAGGATAGATGTGGGCTTTGTTGGGCTCTAAGTTAACTTCAGGCTCCATGGCCCACCTGCGGGTAAAACAGAAAATCCGGGCTTGGGTGCGTTGGTAAAAAAGCATACCTATAGTGCATTTGTTGTGTTTTAGATCAACGAGTTAAATTGTTATCCCTATATCGAGAAAAAAATACAGCTGCATCACAAGCTATCGCGCTAGAGTCCATTCCCTGCTTATTCTAAAAAAAACAAAGAGTCCATGTCCAGTCATAATAGAATCCTGTAAGAGAATCTGATCCGTGTTGTATTGTGCGAGGACAAGAGAGGGTATAACGCACCTTCCTTTGATCTAGATATGAGAGCACCAGTTGAGACTACAGACGTCAAGAATTGCCACTTTTGGCACGGGTAGAGGTCGTTATCACGCCGGTCGGTACTACTACCACAGCTCTATATAGAAGCTTCATGGTAGACTTCGTCGTAGAAAGAAGCTTTATTTCTACTGCATCGTTATGATTTTGTTAAATTATTGGAACAAGGATATTGAACGATGTTAGAACTTATATTTTGATTGATATTGAGGTGAATGTTAGTTTATATTTTAAAGTTTAGCAACACGGATATTGCACGAAATGTTTTTATTCCGTAGTAACGTACGGGTATTTTACTAGTGTATATATATATACATGGAATCAGTGGCGGAGACAGGGGGGGCGAACAGGGGCCTGGCCCCCCCCCCCCCCCCAACGCCTGTGTTTGTTCACAAGAACCCCTCTCTAATTTCTGGCCCAGCTTCTTTAATTAGCTCTTAAACATAGCCTATTAATGCATAAGCCCATCTGCGGTCGAAACAGATACGTATACGGCAGCCTTCAGGACTCTTATACGCACGGTGCTGATGATCGCGTGAGACAGAACTACTCGTGACTTTTCAGATCAAAGAGGCTTTGCTTTGCCTTGTAGAAAAATATGCACTCTAGTAGAAAAATATTATCCTGCAGATTTGTCTAGTCAAGAAAGAGCTCAATTGAAATGTCAGCTGCCATATTTTCAACTTGATGTCTGCAATCATCCAGAGCTGAACGTATTGCCATCTCTTGCTGATCTTACTAATGTACTAGTTAAAGTGGATAAAAATAGTACTTATCCAATGGTCAACAGGTTATTAATACTGGTGATCACTCTTCCGGTGTCAACTGCAACAACGAAGAGAGCATTTCAGCTATGAAACTAGTGAAGACACGTCTTCAGAATAAAATGGGAGATAATTTTTTACGAACTTATATGGTGGTTTATATTGAAAAGGAATTGGCAGCAAAGATTACTTCGGATGAAATCATCGACTCTTATGATTTAGCGGGCCCTTGTAAAGCTAAATTTAAATTAATCGAGATGTAACATTTGTATTGACTTTAATATGTTATATTGTTTAAACTAATATATACATATTTGAGTTACAAAATTATATATATGCATATATATAGCGTTATTTTTCATGAGGATTGGTAGTGCTGCGACGCGCCGATGAGTCGGCCCCCCATGTCCAAATCCTGGCTCCGCCAATGCATGGAATAGCACACTAGTTGTAAGTAGGGTGGAGTATATATACAACTTGTAGCAGCACTTGCTTTTTGGCTTTTAGTATTGAATTATTGGTGTAGCGTCAACCAATGAAGCGCTATCCACCCCACGCACAGGCTGCACAGCACAGACGTGTGAAAGAAAGAAAAAAAGAAAAACCACACGCACAGGCACAGGCGGAGCTGACGGATGATGACGACGGGGGTTGTGGCTTTTCGGCCGGCCGGGTTATTGCCTCTCCTCCTGCAAACCGCACCGGCCTGGAAAACGCGTTGTCTCTTGTCTGTGCTACCTAGCTTTAACTTTAATTTGGCCATGCCCATGCATGCGACGCGTGCAAGTGATGGAAAGGACCGCGGCCGGCGCGGCGCAGCGACGACTCCACTGACAGCAGCAGCAGTAGTAGTATCCCTCCGCCGCCGGCCGCCCGCGCGCGTTGAATTGTTCTAGTATCGTAATAACCCGATCCGATCGGCCAGCTTTCACGTTTCGTCGTTGTCCTTTTTTTCTTTTCCAGCGCGCCATCCTTCCGAGTCCATACGAACACCAACACACAAACGCAAAGTCTCCGCCGGCCGGTTTTCCTTCCTGTCGAGACTGGAGGTTTTCTCATGCATTATTGAGACAACACACACCAACAAAATAGACGACGACGGTTATTACGGCGGTTCACGGCACAAGTTATTACTCCCTCCTTTCCATTATCTCCCTTATATATTAAAAATAAAAATTTTTGAAATCTCCCTCGGATTACTTGGGTAATTGTTGCTGTAGTAATGAATTCTCAAGTTCGTAGAATAGCTCCTTATATCTGAGACATAATAAATAGATTATGGTGACTTTTCATGATGTTTGGACTACTTCACTTATCAATGTCATGTGCGTCCAAACACTTTGATATAATATTTGTGAGTTTAGTGAGAAATAAATTACTTGCTATACCCTTTATTGTGACTGCTAATTTTTTTCTTGGTCACCGTGTTAGAGTCTAATATTAGGAAGATAGTAGGATGGAGGGAGTATATAATTACGCTAAACAGCAGGCTCGATCAGCAGCAGAGATCGAGGTTATTATTAGTTCAGGTGCTTAATTTTACTATAAGTATTTCAGAGTGAACTGTGTGAAAAGAGTAGAAGCACACAACGCCTAAAAGCTAATTACTACTCCTACACGAGAAGCCGGCCGGAAACGCATGGTATACACAGCCCGTCCCAATCCATCATGGGAACGGAATGGCGGAACCGCGGCGCGCGGAAAGCGGCCGGGCCGGGTTTTTGGCCGGCACAGGTCCTCATCATCTGCCCTGCCGACCTCTCTCTCTCTCTCTCTGCAAACTGCAATTTCAAACCACCACCAGCTAGCAGCACATCGACAGCGTCCCAATCCTGCATGCGATGGCCCTTCCACCCCTCCATCCATCCATCGGCGAAAGAAAAAAAAAGGGCATATATTTTGCTCAAGATAAGCCACGCCAATCGGCCTCGGCCACGAGCCCACTATCGATTTCCGGACAGCGAGTTCGTCGCGCTTTTCACGATTTTATCTTATCAGTATTATTATTACTACTATATACATCGAAATGCTTTTTGCTTTTGTTAGCTCATTGATTGTGTGACTTTGACTCCCTAACAACAACCCGTTATTTATTTATTTGATTTATTGTACTAGCTAGCTACGCATCGAGAACAGTCTTGCCATTAAATGCCAGCAGTTTTCCAAAGATGGACATCCCATAGTAGATACTACTACTCTATCTAAATGGATTTTATTTGTGTCAACAGCAAAGTTTGTGAGGAAAAAAAAAAACAGTTTTGATGACTACTTGTAGTAGGGACCGATCGATCGAACATATCCTTAAATAATGCTCCCCGCAAAAAAATATATTATTCAAAATAACTTTCCAACCTTAACTCAACCGTGTGTATTTAGACTATGCACTTTTAACATTCCTTTTATTAAGAAATTAATTCCACGCAATTTTCTGGTGTTTAGCAGCTGACCCGTCCATCCTGTTTACATGACAAAAAGTACTTCTGTGTTAATTAGGTGCCGCATATTTGTTCCTAGCATGGGTCAAGGGGTCAGGCCCGGGCTGGTATTGCAACTGCCGAATATTTGTTCTGCAAATAGTAATTGTGTTTCGAACACTTGCACTAACAGTTGGGTTTGAATAAGTCAACTTGTTGAGCGTAAGGGGCTCTTTGGATGGATTATTAGAGCTCTTTTTTAAATCTGGATTAAAAATTAGTTGGACTACTAAAATTAGCTGTATGTTAAGAATGTTTTTTTAACCTAGTGTCCATCTTCTGCCACCCGTGATGAAAATTAGTTATTGGGTTTTAAGATTGATTTATTACAATTAAAGAATCACAGGTTTCACAAAAAATAATTAAAGTATCATATTAGTACTAAGAAAAAGATCAGTAAGTATTTATTATTAACACTAAATATTCACGAATTAAAAATATATAAAAACCAAAACTGAAATCAAAATTATTGAATAATAATTTTCTGAAGATGGTGTTCATAATTATTTTTTAAACGGTCTCAATCAATTATTATACCAAAAATTCAGCGATATATAGTTTTAATTTAGAATGAGGGATTATCATATTACCTTTTTTTCTTAATTACTCCAATGCTTGTATTGTAGCTTAGACCTTCCTGGATCTCTCTCAAGTTTTCAAGTATCTATTTCGCTTCCGAAAATACTATAACAGAAATGGGGAGAGGCTACAGCAATTTCTACTGAAATAATAAAGAATTAATTAGGTAGGCTTTTACTAATAACTTTACACGGAGCAAAACATTAGTCTTGAAGAAGTGACACTCAAATCAACTCTGTGAAGTCAAAATTAAAGATGGTCTACTTTACCTTTTATCCTAATCGTCATCATCCAAACAAAGATAAAATACTTCCGGTGGAAGGTAGTAATAAGCAGGCACTTTGCAGCCGTCAACACAGGGATAGCCTATCCCGTTCGTTGTTAGTGTGGCATCGACGACAGGGACAAGTAGCTAAACAAACCGCAACTTAAGACGGCAACCAGGGAAGAAAGGAGGACGTGACGACACAGGTGCCTTTTCACAAAACAGGACAAGAGAATGGAAAGAAGAAGAAAAGAAACGAAGAACCGTCCCTCGTAGTGTTCACACCGAAATACTATATATTATAATTAAGTAATTATTATATTTATGTGACAGCTAATAATATATGCTTTACTATATATTCTTTTCGTTCTTTTTATCGTCATTAAATTTGATCAATAACTTTAATCATTCGTCTTATTTAAAAAATATAAAAAATATAAAATATTTTGTTAGAATTTAATTTATTATTAAATTTTTTTAAATTTTATTTTTTAATTTTATATATTTAAACTAATTTTTTTAAAATAATATAAATGATAAAAATTTTTAGTCAAAGTCAATGATAAAAGCAACAGTGAAAAAACTAAAGAGAAAAGATACCGGCCACAATCTCTCCAAACTCGCATTGCAGTTGCAGGCCACAAGATTCCAGGTGCGCATGGTGACAAAAATGAGATAAGCTAATAACAAGAATTTGTGTGATTTATATGGACGCATGTGTTTCCTTTTCGATCAAATTAATACGCATAAACTTATTAAAGAAACAAGAAATATGTTATGCATAAGCACTAGACAGACTTCGAGATGAACAACGCTCGTTCCAAAAGGTGGGAGGGTTGTAAAAAAGGTCTACAAAATGAGATAATCCCTGTAACGAATATTCAACCAGAATTTATCTGAATTTACAGTATAATAAATACAGTAACATGACCGAGTCATCTCAATTTACTTGAACCAAGTAAAACTTACGACTATAGAATGAAAATTATTATTACGACTACAGAAAATCTAATACCTTTTAGGGAACGGAAAACACCTAAAAATTTCAATATATAAAAGAGAGAGGAGAAAAAATACTTATTTCATATCGTTGCTATCATTTTAGTGTAAATTTATACTAAATTAAAAAAATGAAGTAATAAAATGAAAGACGCCGGCGGAAAAGAAGAAAAAGAAATGTATTCACCTCCTTCCCTCGTCCGCGGGTAATGGCGTGGTAATGAAATGCAGGCGACGAGGAGAAGTAGGAGAGGAAGATTCTATTCGCCTCCTCCTCTCCCTCTCCCTCTCCTCTCTCTCTCGTAGTACTAGTACTCCGGCTCGCTCACCCCCCTCTCCCTCTGACTCCTTCCGCAGTCTCGATACCTCCGCCTCCCGCCTCCGCTCCCCTCCAAGGTTTCCCTTTTTCAGGCTTCTACAGCGTCAAAGGCTGCGGCGACGCAAGAATTGACGAGCTCAGTCTCTAGCCAGCCGGCGAAAGGAGGTCTCTTTGATCGATTGATGAGCGGCGCGCGGCGGCGATGAGGGCGGATCTCAGCACCATCCAGCAGACGCTGACGCCGGAGGCGGCGGCGGCGCTGGCGCGGGCCATCGACGAGGCGGCTCGGAGGCGCCACAGCCAGACCACGCCGCTCCATGTGGCGGCCGCCCTGCTCGCCGCGCCGACGGGGCTGCTGCGCCAGGCGTGCTCGCGGGCCGCCGGCGGCGGCGCGGGGGCGGCTTCGGGCCCCGGCGGCGGTGCGCACCCGCTGCACTGCCGGGCCCTCGAGCTCTGCTTCTCCGTCGCCCTCGACAGGCTGCCCGCCGCGGCGGCGGCGGCAGGGCATGGGGCGGCGCCTCCCGTGTCGAACGCGCTCGTCGCGGCGCTCAAGCGGGCGCAGGCGCAGCAGCGGCGGGGATGCCCCGAGGCGGCGCAGCAGCCGCTCCTGGCCGTCAAGGTGGAGCTCGAGCAGCTCGTGCTCTCCATCCTCGACGACCCCTCCGTCAGCCGCGTCATGCGCGAGGCATCCTTCTCCTCCGCCGCTGTGAAGTCCACCATCGAGCAGTCGCTCTCATCGCCCTCGCCGGCGTCCTCCGCCGCATCGGTCTCCACCCCGGCGAACGCACCCGCGTCCCTTTCCCTGGCCCCCTCTCCTCTCCCGCGGCCCGGCGCCGCCAACGCGTACCTCAACCCTCGATTGGCGGCCGTCGCTGAGGCCTCCGGAGGCGGTGGCGGGGACGACGCACGCAAGGTGCTCGACGTCATGCTCAAGCCGGCGCGCCGCAACCCGGTGCTCGTGGGTGACGCCGGGCCAGACGCCGTGCTGAAGGAGGCACTCCGGAGGATTCCTACGGCAGGGTCACCTGCCCTCGCCGGAGCGAAGGTCCTGCCGCTGGAGGCGGAGCTCGCCAAGCTGGCCGGCGACAAAGCCGCGATGGCGGCGAGGATCGTGGAGCTTGTTGCGGTGGTTGAGAGGCTCCTCGTGGAGCACAGCGGCGTCGTTCTTGATCTTGGAGACCTCAACTGGCTCGTCGAGGGGCCCGCGACCGCGGCGTCAGAGGGGAGCAAGGCGGCGGTGGCGGAGATGGCACGTCTGCTGAGGCGGTTTGGTTCCGGCAAGGTCTGGTCGGTTGCCACGGCCGCATGCGCCACCTACCTCCGTTGCATGGTCTACCACTCGACGATGGAGGCAGATTGGGACCTCCAGGCCGTGGCCATCGCCCGCGGCGCCAGTGCTGCTCTCAGGTGTGTTTTTCGTTGCTTACTGTCGGCCTCTTTTTGTTTGATTCACCTTATCATTTGACATTTAAAGAAAGAAAATTTTCGGTTTATTCTTGGACGAATTGGTATTTGATCTACTGATTGAGCTCAGACAAGATTTTTGAATAAAAAGGAAAATTTTGGTTGGATCAACAGCCAAAACTTTAGTTCACCATGATTGGTTCAACCCCAAAAATTTTGTTCCTTTCCTAAAGTTATTGTTCCATTAAATTTCTAAATCTGTACTATATATTATTGAACTTATGTTCAATTGAAATCTGATCTTTGTAGACCTGGAGGCCCTGGAATTCTCGGCAACACAAGGGGGATGTTATCGCCAACAGTCCGGCCTACACCGTTGACACCGACGGCACTCCAGTGGCCACCACGGGCTGGAAGTGCCCAGCCTCTGATGGCTAAGCCGGCCATGTGCCAGCTTTGCAAGGGAAGTTATGAGCATGAGCTTGCTAAGCTTGCAGCGCAGCGGACAGAAAAGCCTGCAGCACGTCCTGAGGCTGCTAGGCCGGGCTTGCCACACTGGATGCAACCCAGCGGTGATCAACCACAGGTTTGTGTTTCTATGTGCAGTGCAGCATTTGTTCTACTGGAATTTGGATTGGTGATTGATATAGTCTTTTGTCCTTTTACAGACCAAGGAGCAAGAGTTGAAAAGTAAGGAGGCTGCCCAAGAGCTTGAGAAGAAATGGCGTGAGACGTGTGTTCGCACCCATGGCACTCGTGCCGGGGTGCCAGCTCTTTCCATGCCATTGCCTGCCCTCGGTCCACGCCCGCCCACCGAGCCCAAATTGGCACTTTCCAGGGCTGCTCCCGCTCTTAAGCTGAATACCAGCTGGGAGAAGCCAGAGGACACCCCTACCTCCGAGCGTCGTAAGAGTCCTCCAGGCAGCCCAGTGAAGACGGACCTTGTGCTTGGTCGCTTGGGTCCAGGCATTGATGCTACCATTGAGAAAGAACATAAGGAAAATTATGAGGGTCTAACTGCCATGCAAAAGGCTAAGATAGCTGGAATCTCCGATATTGAATCCTTCAAAAGTCTCCTTAAGGGTCTTACGGAAAAGGTCAGCTGGCAATCAGATGCTGCTTCAGCAATCGCTGCTGTTGTAATACAATGCAGAACTGGCAGTGGGAAGCGGCGAAATGGGACAAGGGGTGACATGTGGCTCATGTTTGTTGGTCCTGATCAAGCAGGCAAGCGAAAGATGGTGAATGCATTGTCTGAGCTGATGGTAAACGCCCAACCTGTTGTTGTAAACTTTGGTGGCGACTCCCGGTTCGGCAAGGCTGGTAATGGTGGAATGCACCTGGGTTCTTGGGGGAAAACCGCACTTGACCGGGTCACTGAAGCAGTGCGGCAAAACCCCTTCTCAGTTATTGTTCTTGAGGGAATTGACCAGGTGGACGTCGTTGTTTGTGGAAAGATCAAACGGGCAATGGAGACTGGTCGTCTGCCAGACTCCCGGGGCCGTGAGGTCAGCCTTGGCAACGTCATCTTTGTTCTCACCACAAATTGGTTACCTGAGGAACTCAAGGGACCGAAGTTTGAAACATTGCTCCAAGGTGAAGAAAGGATGTTTGAGTTAGCAAGCTCCAACTGGCAGCTTGAGCTATCAGTCGTGGACAAGCAAGTCAAGCATCGAGCGGATTGGCTATGTGATGACATCCGCCCTTCAAAGGTAGCCAAAGAATTGTCCGGTGGGCAGGGCCTATCGCTGGACCTTAATTTATCAGTTGGGGCGGCACTGGATGACACCGAGGGCTCCCGGAATTCTAGTGATCTCTCTGTGGAACAAGAGCAGGAGAAAGGCCAGCTTTCAGTCAAGTGTTTACCAGCCCCTGACCGCGATCTGTTGAACCTCGTTGACGATGCAATTGTGTTCCGACCAGTTGACTTTGGTCCGTTTAGGAAAACCGTTACAGATTGCATATCAACAAAATTTGATTCGGTTATTGGGAGCAGCAGCTCACTAAGAATCGATGAGAATGCCATTGACCGGATGGCTGGCACTGTCTGGCTTACCGACGAGAAACTTGAGGGTTGGGCTGAGAAAGCGCTGATGCCCAGCATTGAACGGTTGTGGCGTAATATGAAGCATCATAACGGCCGTGACATTGTTCGTCTTGCAGCAGTGGAAGACAAGGCGTTGCCGAGGTGGGGAGGACGGCGGGAAGGGCTGCCGGCGACAGTACCTATCGCCATTGATGGTATGTAGAGAGGGAATTGGGGGGGAGGGTAAATTCTTTGTGTGGTAGATATGTAAATATTGTGGGAGGACTCCCTTGTGTCATAAACTGGGGGGAGGTTACTATATCAAGCACATAGGAGGGAGGGATGAAATCCTTTGACTTCCAAATAGGCATGGAGATTATAGATCTTATAGCACCACATGTCATCATGTGATCTATAGTTTTTGATAATAATTGTAGTTATGTTTCTTGAGACTGAGAAGTGCTTCTCTTTTGCAAGGTCCTAATGTTACAAGGATTGACAGTGCAGAAGTAAATAATTATGCAGCCCTCAAAACTGGCAGATCAATATCTGTAAGGCATAAGCTGACTAAGCATCAAGTGTTGAAGATATGAATATATCATTTTTTTAATTACTATCTATGGTTGTTTAATCTGTCTGAGGTGGGAAAACAATATCAGTTCATCGCCCTGATCTAAATTTTTGTGGAAGGACCGTGCTGTTAACTCAAAGCCACAAGCTTGTTCAATTGATGTTGCTGCGTAGTACTTATAAACAAGATACAAAATAGTGTGAACAATGAAACGCACACGTGCACCCGTCCCCCTTTTTTTCTTCAAAGTTATGTTCTTGCCGACTTCCTTTTCGCCATAATAATTTTCTTGATTCGCATTTTCTCACGTCGTTTTCTATCGAGTTGGGTGATGAATCTTGGCCATGCCGTGGTCCATGTCGAGCCCTACTTTTTGCTAGTTTCCTTGGAAGAAATAATGGAACAGTGTTCTCGGTCTCTCTACATCTTTTTCCTTCTCTTTTCTATTAGAGGTTAATGGTTGACCACACAGATCAATTTCACCTATCTGCCATTATTTTGTCCCTTTTCCTTCTGTTGCTTCTTCTCTGCCACTTGAATTACTGCTATTATTATGAAAATATTTCTTATAGTATCAGAAAAAAAATCATCAAAAAATTTTCTTTTTGGCATTTTATTTGGCTTTATATATATCATGTGATGATGCTCTGCCCACTGAGCCTTTTAGCCACTCCTATTTAATGTCTGTCCATTAGTTATGTGGCGTACTGTAGTATAGTATTTCTCTCCACCAACGCCATTATTGGGAACTGAGAGGCATGACCTTGTTGTTTTCCCAATGAAAAAAAAAAAAGAAAAATCCCTCTGGTCCAAACCAAACGGCAACTTTTCGGCCTAACCGTGGGGCCCACCCTGATGTGGCTGATCACCAACCAACTCGGATCAACTTTTGGAAACATTCTAATACGCTTGTTTTATATTATAATGTCAAGCTTAGCGCCTAGTAGAGGTCTGCAAGAGTCACCCCCATTATTTAATTAAGTACTCCGTCCAACTCATCGATGATGACCATTTAGACATCATGTTCATCTTATTTTGGTGTTTTTAGGCAAACACGATTCATTATCATATTTTATTTATTTTTTATTAATTTTTTGGATATAACACGAACAATCAAATATGATGTCTAAAAGTCATATTACCTTCTTTTTTATTGTTGATATTTTTTAGTATGAATTTGTATTAGAAAATATTAATAATTAAAAAATAGAGGTAGTAGTACTTTTTAAGTTATGTGCTTTGCAACCCTCCTTCGCATATTCTATTATTGTTTCATCAAGTTGGGTCACCCCGGCTTTTGCCAAAAGGTTGTAGCACGCAATTGTTAAAGTGACTTTCCATGTGACCAAAGATATGGGTCATCGCGTGAAAGAAATCCCTTTTGGAGTTTTTCCAACGAGGAGCGATTTTCTGAGTTAGGAGTGATTCTATGGTTGAAATTGATTTTTTTTAATTTTTTATGATATACTCATATAATCAGGATATAGAATCACTTCATATAATCAGTTAAAAATTACTTCTCCTATAATATAGCTTTTAACAGATTTTTAGAGAATCAGCTCCACGAAACTCTAAAAAAACCATATTATTGAAACAAAAATAACAGAGAGAAAGCCTATGGATCCACACAACACCAGCCTTCACATTAATATATACTACAGTATAATCAAACTTGGCTTTTCAGGTGGAAGGTACGGTTCCACATGTCACTGAACGGTTGCATGAGGCACCACTGTTGCAGAGCCATTTGGCAATATGTTTCGGCCAGTCAATGCCTTTTGCCCGCGATTAGCCGCTGCTAATAATCTGTTGCTTTCCTTGGTCTCACTGCCACTTCTTTCTTTTATTTTTTTTTTGTAACCTGATGGTGCATGACCTTTTTTTCTGGCCTCTCTCTCTCTATCTCTGTGAAGTGAAATTGATTTTTTTTTTTTGAGAGTAGAAGTGAAAGTGATATCATTGTTTTGAGTTTTGCTTGATATTATTGTTCTTTGCTTGAACCCAAGTGAAGTTACCCAATCAACAGAAATAAGCAAACGCAGAAACTGAAACCGTTGACCTGATCAACAACCGTGGATGGCCAGTTTCTGCATCACATAAAACAGTCTAATTTGGAACTACTAGATTATTATTGTCGCACCGATAATACTTCAGAAACAGAGGGAGGGAGGGAGGGAGTGAAAATAATGTAAAATATGGAAAAAGAAATCATATTATTATAGAGGAGGTTGTTTGTATGAAAAACTTGTGGGACATAATGTTACAGATAGATGCGGCAGGAGCCATTAGATTTGCTAGTAGTAGTACTACTGTATCTGGCGCGTGACTCAGTCACAGAGAGTTGCTTGATCCCACGCCGAGAGAGATTGGCAGTGAAGATCTTTCAGCGCCACCCAGACCACAGCCTTCTGTCTGCCCTGCAGTACTACACGCCTCACTCACTCCTCACACACACACACACACACACAGAGAAGCGAGCGCAGCAGGGGATCCGAGTGGCGGCAGCAAGCAGATGATGTCTGCGTGCAAAATCCAAGGAGACAGCGGCCAACAGAGACAAGGTAGGGTGACTTTTGGCGAGCACATTCAAAGCCGGCGGCCCTCCTCTCTTCTCAATCGTGCCTTTTCTCCTGTCCCTCGTGTTTACAGGTTTTCGCACTAAAGAAAAATTTTGTGAATTCCAGCTGTGTGTTTACAGGTGTATTTTTTTTTTCTTTCTTTCTTTCTCTGTGTGCATATGTTCTCTACCACTCACTAGCAGCAACTAGCGTCGTCAACGACAAGAGAGCGTTGGCTCCGTTTGGACCACACCCTCTTGGGCCTCTTGTACTTGTACTTGTGCGTAGTATGACTTTCGACGATGCATCTTATCTACAGTAGTGGTACTATATTTCAACGGGGAGGGGGGGTCCCAATCCCCAAAAGCACGCACAACTTGGACAATCTGCAACATGTGCGCTGATCCAAAGTTGGCATCAAATCTTCTAAACAAACACAGAGGTCGACTGATTATTTTTTTTCTTTTTTTTTAAGGGTGATTGATTAGTCAACTGACTGAGGGAAGAGAGAGGATGGGTCGAGAGCAGGGTTTAACTTATCGATCTGACCGCGGAAACCGCGTCAGAGCGCACGAGCGATTACCGCGGTAACCGTCGTAACCGCTCAAAAAACCGGTCAAATTACAAATTTAAACTTTTGAACCGGTTTTGAATGGAAACCGCGGTTTCGGAGCGAAAACCGGTCGGTTTGTAGCGGTAACCGCTCGTTTTTTTCAGAAACCATGGTTTGGAGAAAAAAAAGTGAATAAAATAAAAATTAATAAAAATTTCCAGAATTAATTTTTTTAATACATTGATACAGCAATTAAGAACATGTAGACATAAAATATAAAATAGAAATGATGAAGTAGTTCGTAGTTCATAAATAAGAAATATATAGCTCGAGGTGGAAAAAAAAGGAGTGGAGGAGAAGGAGTTGATAAGATTAGTGTTTTATATATATATATATATAGATAGATATATATCTTTTTTTTTCTACTATTTTTTTTACCTCCATAAACTAAAAAATTTTAAGTTTTGATTACACCATAATTCCTTATTTTTTATCTAGTTTTTTTACATATTTTTTTAATAAAATTTTTTAAATTTTTCAAAAAACCTCAAATTCAAATTTGAAAACCGCTAACCGCTGGAAACCGAGCCGCAGCGGTTTCGACGGAAACCGCGAAAACCGCTCGGTTTACAGCGGTTTTGTGAACCCTGGTCGACGGCCAGAGCAGCCACTTGGGAGCCTGGCCGCAATGTACTGCTCCTACTTGTACTCCGTATAATAAGTAAATACTAACAAATTGGGGTTGGATTTTCCGACAAAAAAATAATGATAATAATAATTGGAGTTGCAGGCAGGATGAGAGAGCCGTTTCTTGGAAGGCAGCCAAGGCCAAAGCCAAAAAAGGCAAAGGAGGAGAAGGTCCAAGAAAAGGCTCAGAAAAGTTTAGTAAAAAGATGGATGGGTGGGAGTGGGAGGGAGGCTGAAAGTTGCAGCATGCCCTTTCTCCAGGTTCACGGAATCGAAACAGGGGAAAGGACACGAGGACTTTTTTAAAACTGAAAAGGAGATTAGGCCCCACGCCCCAGCTGCATTTTTCCTTCCGTGTGCATCCATTTACTTGCTTTTTGCGCTCCCTCTCTCTCTCTCTCCGGACCTTATAACTTGGTTTGGTCGTGTGGCGTCCTCTCTCTCTCAAGTCTCACGGACTCTTTTAAGCTTCTCGTTTTATTAGTGACTAATCATACTAGGTCATGAACGTTGTCGAACAAGCGGCGAACGTGTGAGAATTGGTCAGGGTCCACGCAGTGCTCATCATGTAGTACAAAGTCCAAAGTGAATGTCAAGGGGATATTAACATAATATATATATATATACATACATATATATATATATATATATATATACTGAATAAGTTATTCAGTATCCAGGTCCGAACTGTAAATAATTAGTACGATTGTAAAATGTTAATATTTTCATCACGATATTGTCTCTTTTTTTTCCCCTCCTTTAATTTGGTATTATATCATTTACTTTTTATTCTTTAGTATAAAACGGTGTGAAAAACTAATATTATTATACGTTCACATGAAAACATATTAAAAGAACCAATTAATTTGTGATAGAAACTAATTATAGTTCCACAAGTGTAATGATAACTATCAAACAAGTATGTGAAAATAAGTAACCCACGTGTGGTGCATATAAAATTCGATTAAAACCAGTTTTTACGGGTGCATAAACGTTTTATACAATGAAAATAAATTTAAAATTAAACCACACATCTTTGGGACAATGAGTGCAAAACACACCTATTACAGTACGCTTTTACACTTCCGACTTTGATAGAAATGAAACAACAAAGATTTTTACTTTACCATAGCATCAAATCCTTACGAACGAAAAGTTGATATGCCAGGTGACGTAAACTTATTACAACTTTATATGGGAGGGTTTAGAGATCTCTTTAAATTAAAACTTTTTTACTGTTCATATATATTTTTACACTTAAAATACAAGTTTTTTAGATTGAATGTTTTTACGTAATAGAAGTACAATCACGCTATTTTGAGACTGAATACAAAAACGTACCTATTGCAACTTTCTCAATTTAAGTATAGGTTTTACGAGTTTAAGGAACATGTTTTTACACTTTCGACTTTGGTAAAAGCAAATCAAACAAAAAATTTTATATGTCAAACTGTAGCCAAATGTGTATGATTATAAAAATAGTTCTGAATTGACTTTTTTCGATGCTTATTGAATTCTTTGACATAACGGTCAAGTTTTCATGATCATAGCTAATAGGTTTTATAAGTTTGAAATGTAAAAAAAGAGCAAAACATACTTTGTAAGCAAACTAGTAAGAAAAAAAAGTAAAGACTCACCCATCTCACCTCCTAAGTGTGCTTCAAATGTGCTTTTGGATGGAATGAATTAGGCGTCTGATCAATCGAGGCTTTCTTGGTGGCACCATCTATTCTTACGATAAAAATATAATCTTTTACGATCATGGTAATTATTTACAGTTTGCACCTGGGTACTGAATAAGTTATTCAGTACCCAGGGTGTCAAATAGCCCTGTCCTATATATATATATATAGCCAGGTCCGATGAGCCATCTCACGCCGCGCCGTGCGTGTCTAGGTCAGGCGATCCCGGTCCCGGTCAAGCAGTATCCCTCCCGAGCACGATTGCATCCCTGACCGCTCTGCACACACCGGTCATCGCCCGCATCCTCCATCGAGCGTCGAGGCTTGCAACTGTCGATCACCCATGTCCTCCATGCCGTCGAGCAGGTTTTCCTTTTAGTTTCTCGCCGCAAGAACCGCTATCATTCTCTATCCCTAATCGACTCCCCGTTTTCCTCCCAACTGCATCTGCTCCCCTGCGACCTATTCCTCGCCGGGGACGGCGAAGGTCGTTGGATCCCCAAGCCGAGATATCACGCAGATCGTTCGGAGTGCGGAACTCGGCGCCCTTGACAGCAACGGTGGTGCCGAAGACCTGCCCATGGTCCGGCCCTTGACGGGCGAGCTCGTACATCGGCGGCGCCAATCGCAGCTTGTGCCACAGCTGCTACATCCGACTCTTGTACAACCTTGTTCCACACGATCCTGTGAATCCTTCTACCCAGCCGCTCACATGCGACGTCTCATGCTCTCCGACGTCTCATGCTCTTCTATATATAGGAAATCTTTTTCCTACTCCCGAATGTAGTTACTCCTGTTTTTGTAAACACTTGGCTTGGGTATATATACACACACTCCAAGGCGAAGTAGTGTAATGGATACTGTGAAGAGAAGCCTATGTACTGTAGCAGATTGACTATCCCCTCCCATCCCTACTATCTCATCAGTACTGGTTGGACTACTAGGACCAATCCGAATCGTAAAGGCAGAAAGGTGCCCAGCTGAGACGCACGAGAGCACCTACTACGGTAGTACTAACACTAGTACTAGCTGCTTGATCCAGTACTGAACTGAATGACCGGCTGCCTACCTGCTGCTGCGTCTCTCTCTTTCTGTTGACAGCCAACCCACCAGCACCCTCTCCTACTATAGTTTTCCAGAGGTGTTCCACTGTCCAGCAGCAGATTCTCGCCTCTTCCAAAAAGGTTGGTTCTTCCATAGCCAAAAAGGCGAGATCGATGATGCGCCAGCACGAGAAAAAAGGCAGAGAGTGAGACCTGCAAAAGAAAAGAAAAGAAAAAAGCTAGTACTATTTCCTCGAAGCAATGCAATGCAACGCAACGCATAAGGTGGCCATGACTGATGTATCCTGTTCTACCGAATCTATGTTGTAATCTAAGTAGTAGTACTAATTTGTATTCAAAAATGTTAATAATAAAAAAATCGGAGGTGTATTGTAGCTGAACTTTATTACTAACAGCCAATGCAGTGCAGAGACAGAGAGCTTTTTAGTACTAGTAGCATGCCTCACCTTTTTTTCTCTGGTGGTGGCTAGAGGAGGAACTGGATTCGGTCACCCCAACACGTTTGCTGCGGATTTCGTACGTGAATCTCTCAACATGTATCCTATCCACGCGTGAGCGGCCAAAGTAGCCTGCCCGGCCGGCAGCATATTTTATTGACATATTTTCATTCTTTCTTTTTTTCATGTCCACTAGTTGTTCTGTTTTGCTAATGTTGTTGTATATGACAAATGAAAAGAACTAAAAAAAAACAATACGAATTGCATGTCGGAACGACAACATTGAAAAAAGAAAACAGAGTAGTATGCTAGATCTTTATTCTTCTATGGAATAAAATTATCCGTCCATTTGAGTTTCATACCATAGGCTGCAATAATTAAAGCAAGTTCATTGGAGTGATTCCCCTTTTTTTTTGACACATTTGGCAGTATTTTTGGCAACGACACACGAAAAAAAAATTAATGAGGCAAATCGTTCATCTGGATCTTCATAATTAATATATAAAATAAGAAGTGAAATGTGTCATCAATGATGCAAGAGGATCCTTCTAGCTATCTTTTCCGAGCATAAACAGTAGTATAGTCCTACGACTATAATTGTGGTCACTCGTTCAAATGATGCTTTCCAACCACTTCTTAGCTCCCCAGTTCAATTCCTTCCTGTCGTTTCCTGCTTAATTAACTAATTAATTAATTAATTAAAGAGGAGGTCTTTCTCGAGAGATCCATCTTTTGCCAAGTCTTCAGTCGTCAGAACTAGTACTACTAGTTTTGTTTTAGTCGTCAGGGGGCTGACGCATATCCTTTTTGTGGTTACATTATGGCCGGGGATTAGTCTTATATGTTTCTTCTCTGCAGGTAGGCGTCGTCTCGTCGTAAAAAACAATGGACCTTCAAGTTAACCTAATCCTACACTATAGTTCGTTAGTAGTAGCCGGCCCGGCCCGGCCGGTAGACTAATAGTTAATTAATTAATGTGACAAAAGTGATGTCGTGTCGTCATGCATCATTTGGATTATGGTACCAGTATATTGAACTCTCCGATGTATCTCAGACGTGTCCCTTTGTTTGATAGAGTCAAATGTTGCTCTTCGTCATTACATAAAAGTTAACGACGTGATCGACTGACACATGGCCACTACTACTCTTTTGTGCTCCCCTGTTATAGTGTTAAGTACACAGGAGGCTAGAAATAATACTAATAAGGATCCGACTGAAAATTATATACTAGTACTATGGATGAGAGACAGGACTCACATGCTGTGCTGACAATAATTGTGCCAATAGAAATAGATGCAGGTTAATGGTATAAACTCCTGGCTGGCTTCTCCCAATACTCGATCGTGTATAGTACGTATTTGATGTAACCACCCAACCCACCCGACCCTAACCGCTGTATAGTAGTACTCCAGGACCGTTCTTGAGGCCAGCAGTTCAGTTATGATAAGCACTTTCAGCATAAGGTAAAAAGCTAACATCTTAACTGCAATGCATTACCTGCTTTAATTCCACACAGATTCACAGAACAGAGTACCGAATGCAGACACATTTGTATAACTAATAAAAGTGACTGGTAGTAGTACCATACCGTGGAAGTGCATTGATGCTGCTAGACCAACCGACCGATCTGAGGTTGCAATTCAATTGGACCCAATCCAGCCCTACATTTGCCAGCATTCAAGCTGCCGTCAGGATTTGAGTACCGCCGCGCCAGGCACAAATCTGCCGCGAATCACCCACCTTTTCCGTTCCCCTGAGCCACGACGCAATGATCGGCACATGGAAAAGCAAGTGATGAGCAGCAGCTGAAAAGGTTGCTCAAGGACAGAATCTATTAAAACTATTGATGATGGTGAGCAGTGGGCAACAGCAGCTGCAGCCATGCCGCACAAGAACAGGGAATGATGATGTACTACTACTAGTAAGGAACAATCTGCAATAGCACGTGGTCCACCATACTAGATGGGGTACGAGTACTAGATTGAGTGAGGTTGGTACTAGCAGAACAGCAGGTGTTCCTAGCCTTGTTTCTGACAAGGATTATTGAAACTGTGGCGAGAAGGAAAAACACTAACAAACCAGGCCAGATAACCATCAATACACAACTGAAAGCACACAAAAACCTCTTTTCACATTCAGATACAAAGATGCAACAATCCCACTTCTGTTTTTTCATGACTACAGACGCAACTTATACTAGCAGTAAGGATAATTTAGCACGCCACTATAACAGCCAACAAAGCCCTGAGGTTGACCTCTAGGTACAGTAAAAGAACTATTCCGAGTCTGATGAATCGCCGGTATTTGATTGTCGCACACTTCGTTTGGCGGCAGCAGTGTTCTTAGAAGGTCCTTCTCCATCTAAGAAGATGACTTCAGACTTTGCAAGGCGTTCCTCCAGATCCTCGGTGCTAAAATCATCTTTGCCACCAAGCTCATCAAAACCAACCTTGCCATCGAAGAGAAAAAGGTCAAGGATGATAAGAGTCTATGTACAATACAGTTGAAGCACCAAGTGCAAGGGCTGTTATCTTACCACATAATCTTCAACCTTGGCATTCTTTACTATAGCAAGTGTTGGGAGGACAACGATCCTTAACTTTTCCGTCAAAAACGGAGCCTTCTCAGCATTAACTTTAATGAAACGTGTTTCTACATGCTGTTTAGCAAGAATCGATAGGTGTTTGTCCAAAACCTGCAGGCCAAGGAAGGGATGTGAAAACATAGTTTTTCAACGATGCCAGATTGAGAAAATGATGAGTAATACCTCCAGTGCAAGTGATATAATTAACAGATCACAACTGAAATAAATAGGGTGCAAAAAGAAGTATAGCGAAAAGTAATAGATTTTAACTCATAAATAGGAAACACGTCGGTTGAGATTAACCTTTAGAATTCTGCAAAGCACCATCTAGGCAAACAAAATTGCCTTAAAGTTCAAAAACATATTTGAAGATTTACAAGACATCGTCATATTTAAAGTTCATTAAGTTTCCACAACAGAAAGAACTGTCATCCGGAAAGGATGGAATGTATTCATTCATGATGTGACATAAGCAGGCCATACCAGACTCATGAAGAACTCCAATAGATGTTTGGTGATACTTGTTAGGTGATGCAAGTCATATGGACAACAGATCAGAAAAACAGATCAGAAAGAGTGTCCTTACTTTTCGAGGAGCCAGACCTTTTCAACTTTGACTAAGTATATATATCACCCTAGTCCACAGCTTGTAAACATTGTTGCAATCAAGCATAAGCATCTATTCCATTATCTGAAGACAGGTGCAAACTATGAGTATTCGTGGATGACCTGACATACTAAAAACTAAAGACTGAAGCACTGACACATCCCCAGATTATCGATTATCTGAGATGCAAAAGAAATGCAGGGGGTTAATGATGTAGAGATTTCATATTTTCTCGTAGGTACCAATCAGACATTTTCCAGACAGTTTTGAAATATACTGTTAGACATGTCTAATGTATCAGGAAATTAGAGATCAAATGCCACCACTGCTTATTTTAGAAGTCCAAAACAGGCAAGATACATCACCACCTTGGATTGCTCCAAAACTGTTTGCCTTGGTGATATGAAGTAATTGAACAAAACCTTTTAGAGATCGATACCAGCTAAATCATTACTTCGCCCAGCATTTACTCATTATATTTCTTCCCAGTAGCCTTAATCTTTGAATGAGCTAAGGGTCCTTTTTCACTGAATTATTGCTTATTGGCACATGTAAGGGAAATAATTTATCATCTGTTGGTGATATCATGCTTACTCATGTTGCATGTGAAGTGTATGCCATCTTACACCCCACCAATGGTACTTGGTATAAAGATAAAGTGCAGGGGCTTGTAACATTGTTGCCTAAGCATCAGGTCAAAGTCCTGAAAAACTGTGGAGAAGTAATGGCTTGTTCATAAGCACTCAAGTGTGAGTGTGAGACATCATTTCATGAGTTCATCTGATTTGGTCATTTGGAAATTTTTATGTGTTGGCATGATATCAAAAAAGGCCAATGGATGAAAGAATATTATCCAGAACAACGTCCAAAACCTCAAACTGATAAATCCTAACATTAAGTTTTGTGAATATGTGAAAGGATGCATTTAAGTCACACATATTCGAACACGGTCATTAACAAATGTTAAAAAAAATCTCTTTCCAGGTTAGACCAAGGTCCAAAATATCCTTGGGTCTACATCAATGTTGATACACATTACGTTCAAGAGGATGAAGATATTTTTATTATTCTTAACCAATCACCTTGACATGAGAAGAGTCCTTATCTTTTATCCTCGAGGATCACCATCATTGGCTCGAACAACAACTAGTTTTTTTCTCTCACCGTCACTAGTGGCATAAAAGATTGTGGCTTGCCTCCAATATTGGAAGAGAATGGAGCCACAAAGGGGTTTGCAAAGGTGGAGGAGCTGAGGAGGTGATTTGAATGTTACATGAAGTTTCAAAGCTCTACGATAAAAATGCAAACTCACTTAAGTTGAGTGTTAGTGTTTCAATGCTTTATGATCTTGTGGTGTTCATAGCAGGTCTAGTCATTTCAGATGGTAGTAGTCCTTTTGGGTCTATTTCTAGAAGAGGCAGGCTGTCGGTAAGTTGAGTCAAGTTGCAGAGAACTACACGAATTGGTTAGGTATTCAGTTTGATGATTACATGACTCCTCAACTGATGTAAACATTAAGCTGGTAACCTGGATTACCATCACTCATAATGTTATGATTTCCATCAAAGCTGGACCAAGGTGGTCTCTGTTGTTCACTTGTTCCAAAACAGAAGACCCTGGCATGGCCAGATGATCCAACAAATACCTGCCGTTGTATGTCTCAGAATTCCTTGTGTACGCCAACAGGCTCAATTCAGATGAGGCACAGCTTTGGCATAGAGCAGGGTCTACTTGTTTGACCAGATCTTCTGTAAAAAATATTCCTTCTAGCCTCTTTATTAGGCAGACACCCGCCACCTACAAGATGATAACGCTAGTAGAACCCCCCTTAAACCCCCCCCCCCCCCCCCCAACACACACACACACAACAAAAAGAAAAAAGAGGAGAGGGGGGGGGGGTGTTAAATTGGTAAGGGCTGACCAAGGATAAAAGCTTATTATCACCTTAGATTCTAGTTGGACTATATTTTGTTGAAGTGCAACTAATGCATACGGTAGTTTTCAGATTTGTTGCATCAGTCATCCAGCTTCCTATCCATTTTTACTTAAAGCAAAATTAGACCATGAACCAATAATAATAGTTCTAGGGATAGTTTTTATCTTTCCAATGATTCTAGTTTCACTCAATCCAGTACGTAAATAGGAGCAATCATTGAAATAGTGTTGATGTCTCTATTCATTATAAGTTTCCTAGATTAACTAATTGCGAGATAACAGGGCTGCTTCAACAATTTCTCCCTATCACTCATCGGAACTGAGTGAATGCAAAACCGTTTGTAAGATGGAAACTACCTATAACTTTCATTATTGGCTCATGGTTGAATTTTATTTCGTAAACATCAGATCGAATTAATCTAAGGGGCAAGAAACTGGATGGCTTAATGAGAGAAGTCAATGAATCTAACTAAGGCCCCCTTTGATTGCTCCTCAGATTGTGGAATCAGATTCGTCAAAGGATTGGATTTTGTTTCTGGATTCCACAATCTCACAATCTGGTTTGAGTAAGCTTTTACCAAATTGTGGCACAAATATGTACACATTTGCCATTAGAACCTACTGTAAGTGATTAAAAGCTGGATTGTGGGATCCAAACAAACAGACCCTGATATTTTGACCTCTACATTCCGCAATTTCATATTCCACAATCCAAAAGATTGTGAGATCTGAGGGAGAAATAAAAGGAGCGTAAGTAAGCTCTCCTACTAATAACTAGGAATTGCTTAGGCCTTACCCAAAAGAACACCAATTTGCAATGAAATTTCTCAAGTCCATGAATCCCCCCTCTTATCCTGCCCATTTCTTCTTCTCTTCTCTTTCATTGCTTTCTACTACAGTTGCACAGCAGAGCTACTGTAAATGGACAGCCAGCAAGAAACACCTGAACAACAGGGCTGCATGCACCAGCGAGTACCTTAACTAGAACAAGAGGTTGGCAATAGGGCATGATAGATGAAAGCAGAAACTAGTGGTAGACGAACCAGTAGAAAGATCAATGGTGATTGAAGTTGGAGGATATATGGTAGAGATAAAGCTAGGAAAGGTGATGCAAAAATTTGTTCTGGCACTGGCTGTGTTTGAAGTTGCAGGATGTCTGGTAGAACAAATACTCAAAGTACTACATGAAGCGGCCAGGGAAGGCCAATCCTAATTGGCATGGTACTATAACTGGACAATAGTGGCTAGATGGAATGGACATTGCATGGGCATGGCTATCCTTAACTATCTGTAAAGCCATGCGAGACATCAACAGATCTAAATAAGAGTTTTATCATATGTTCAAATCAAACATTTCAGTAAACGAAATTGCTACGCCAAGATCTTTGCATCCGTGGTCTCTGATCATCCACTGGAGGATAATTCAAAAAGTCAAATTTTGGTCAACTCACTAGTCTTCCCAACATAACCAACCAACAACCAAACCTTTCAGCAAACAAGTGACAAAGGAAGACTGTTAAGACAAAGAATGAAAGGAAAAAAACAAAACAATAAGGTAAAAAAGTGTGAAACACCTAACACAAAAGAGACGGTCTTCCTGGCATGAACTTAATTTTTTAAAAAAATCATGGGATATTACATTATTCGTGTTATAATTGTTGTGCTATATTTGATTACTCCCTCCATCCTGTCTTTTATTTGTCAGTCTAATTATTTATCTGGTTGTCTAGATTGTCTAGATTTAAAGGATCTTCTATGTATCTCGACATGATGTATGTCCATGTTCATAGAATCTTCCATGTACCTAGTTCATAGCCTGAATGACAAATAAAATGGGACTGAGGGAGTATGTGTTAATGAAATGTTATTCTCCATTGTCTAGTTGCATGTAGCACCAGAACTAATATCAAATTACATTGTGAATTGCTAGATCCTAAATTGCTAGATCCTACACCTAGTAGGTCGACTGATGGAGCTGGGAATTTTCGGTCAGTGAACCTTGGCCATGGCCCATACTCAATAGGCAGCCTATGTGGGCAAAAAATGTTGTCTACGTGTCGACACAGATGACCAAACAAAGACACGTTGCTAATCTGCAGAGTTACAAAGCCTAGTAGTCATGATTTCCTATTGCGTAATCAACGGAATTACTGACATGTAAAAGGGCTGGTCCCGTCCAGCTGCTGCGGACCTTGCCACTTAATTTGGTAAATCCTGCTCCTAATCACGTGCCTTATAGTTGCACTCCTATACTCCTCCGGTCACTTTTACTTGTTGTTTCAGACAGGGATTTTACGCTACCGCTAGTTGTTTTGTTTGTCGAAATGACAACCAAAAAAAGAATGGAGTACCATTTAGTTTTTCACTTCTTCCAAATGAATTTGCTAATTAGGTCACATATTCCATTGCTATTTATTGTGCAGGTAAACATGTTTAAGGGTAATCTAAAAACCATTGATTTGTTTCACAACAGAATATGAAGTGGAGCAGAAACCAGCAGATGAAGGCCATGGTTCATGTTACCATTCAAAACCGGCTGGAAACCATGGTATTCGGTGAAACCACTGTCGCAGTTACTAAAACCAACCGGTTTACCCTAAAAAACAAACCGTGGTACTGTAGCAAAAACAGTTTTCGCTCGGTTTTAGCGGTAAAAACGAAAAGTTGAACCCTGATCAAGACACCCTGAACCTGATGTTATGTACTGAGTGATTTAGCAGGTGAAGTTAAGAAACACATCCATGATGAAATAGAGGATTCTACATTCTCTACCTTGGTTGACTAAACTTGTGATGCAGCAAACAGAGAAGGTACTGGTTTTCATAACTGTGCCATATATGAAATATTCACGCTATGGCTTTCCATTTGAAAATTTCAGCTAGCAATACAGTTAGAAAATAAGATTCCTACATTTTGTGTTCACAGATCATGTAGTCTTATCTCACTCTAAGAAAAAAGAACATCACAGCAACGTATGTAAGTGTTAAAACACCACAGAACTGAAAAGGCAGGCCTATCTAGTACTGAATCTGAAATACCAGATACTAATTATGGTATATAGATAATGCCTCAGAGTCAGCCTAAAACTGTCGTTACAGCAAAAGTTAGTTGGCAACTTTCTATAGACGAACCATGGCTTTCGGCACATATTGTGACCACATGATTTAAATGTTCAAGGTTTCGATTCTTGAGTAGTAATCCCTCCATCCCCTTTTATTTGTAGCTCTAGCTCTAGGCACGGAGATTAAAAAAAGAGAATAAGATAGATGCACGGAAAACGAGAAGTAGAGAGATAAAGACAGATGTATCGGGAAGCGAGAATCACAAATAAAAGGGGAAAACGGGAGGATGCTAGAATCACAATTAAAAGGGGACGGAGGGAGTAACATTTAATCGCATGATTAGTGGTTGCCAACTGTGTGATTGCTATGACATCACACATATCTAATTCAGGGGTGCTATTTTAGGGATGCACGATTGTCAACATAGTGCTTAATGTGGATGAACTCAATAAGAAAGGATCCAAGCTTCATTTCATTCATGGACAGGAAAGTAATTCAAGTTGGAGTGTCAACGCACTAGTGATATAGCGTTAAATGGAACGAATACAGTTGACAAAGCCGGAAATTGTAATTCTATGGGCCCCCTATGTGGCGGAAGCAACTATATCAGGAGCAGAACGGGGAGATCTGACCTTGATCAACGGAAAGCATTGGAACATCAATGCACACACAATTTCCCAAGAGAAACCATCTTCGCACGAGATCCGGATGTAAATCAAGCATCAGCTTTATACTGCAACTGGGGAGAGAGAGTGTATGAAGCGCACCTTGCAGGGCCAGTTGTCGCGGTAGAAGTGGCAGACGAGGCGTTCGCTGGCCTTGGCGGCGGCGAAGAACTCCTTCTCGGGGACCTCAGCGTACTCGCCGTGGCCCAGCGCGCGCCACTTGGCGCGGCGCTCGGCGGCGCGGCGCATCTGCTGGATCCGGCGCTCGCGGAGCGCCTCGATGTCGTCCGGGTCGAGGCGGTCGAGGGCGGCGATCTCCTCGTCGAGCTTGTCCTCCACAGCCTTCGCCACCGACAGCACCTGCTGCTCCAGGATCTGGCGATGCCACACGCCGCCGACGCGGCCGCGTTAGGGGGAGCGGGCAGACAGAAGTGAAGCGAGGTGGGTGCGTGGATGGTTACCTGACTGACGACTCCGTCCATAGCGACTGGAGCAGGTAGTGGCGCCGGCGGCGAGTCGAGATCGGATGGAAAGCGGACGCCGGGGAGCGGAGAGGGTTGAGGGAGCACACGCTGCTGGTTTTATTTTGTGAGTGGGAGAAGGAAGTACGGCCCAGCTCCCACGCAAGCCTCAGCCCAGTTTTGAACCAAAACTAACGGGTTCGAGATTTTGTAGGCTTCCTTCTATTCACTTTGATCCTTCCCAATTTATTGAGGCAATTCCTTATTGGTCATTCTAAAAAGTTCGAGAGCATCTCCAATCAATCTTTAAAATTTTACTTAAAAGACTGCTTTAGCAAATTTGTAAGTATTGGGAGTAAAAAATTAATATACTCCAACAAATCTCAATATAAGTTATTAAATCTATTTAAAATATTTGTCACGTATACAATTTTCTTCGGTCCAACCCATAGATAAAGTTTTTTTTTATTTTTTAGGAGTTCCAATTTGATCTCTAAATATAGAAAGTGAGAGGGTTTGTTTAGAAATGTGCTAAGTTTAGGAACCTAGTATAGAAAATGGTTGGAGAGCTATTTTTTAATTACTTTCTAAATTTTAGTTTAGAGACTTAATTTAAGGAGTGATTGGAGTTGCTCTTACCCACTTATATTTTTTACTTCCTTTTTAGCCATCATTCTTATTTTTTATTCTTTATTGATCACTCTTATATATTATTATTTTCATAATTCACAAATGCAGAACTCGAATTTAGAATTTTGTATACCTCAGTAGCATAGGTGCAACTTCGAATGGTGAGCTTTTCAGATTTTCTTAAAAAAAAAAACTTCAAAGTGTTTTTGATGATTTGTTTTAGAAAAATATATGGTGAGATTTTATTTTTTTTAAAAAAAACTCACCATCTAAACTTGCACCTAAGATATTATAGAGGTGTACATTCAATTTTAAACTTGATACTTTTTGTGAGTTAGTACAAAAATAACAATCTATTGGACTGCTAAATAAAGAATAAAAAATATGGCTGAAAAGGAAGTTTAAAATTTTCAATGGCTAATAAGGACCATGGAATTTTTTTTTATGGCCAGTAAGGAATTTTGTTCCAATTTATATGTATTGTTATTGTATCCTCATCCAAACAAATCTCTAACGAATGCACTAAGTTTAAACTAACAAAAGCGGCAATGGTGGTCGTGGGTGGTGGAGTGAGTCAGGAAGATGGATTCAGATCGTCGGCAGTCGGCCTTCCTGCTGGATCCCACAAACTATGTCCAGCCTTTGCATGTAGATACAGCCCAAATCAAAACTCAAACCTATTTCATATGAATTTGATTAATTTTTAGGAAATTCATGCCAATTTTAGCGAAGTAAGTTCAAACCGACACGCAACCACTTGAGCTAGAAAAACTTCAAAAGGTTTGCTGAAATTTGAATTAAAATTCTTCCGGGATGGCTGGTTTGTAACATTGTTTGGATTTATAGGTGTAACTAAACTTTTTATAAAACAATATTAAACACTACCTAAATTCATTGTTTTCATGTACATTTTTTTTTGTTTGGGTCCAAGTTCTATACAATTTTTTTTTTAATTGCTTCACAAGTTGTATACAGAATTTTGAACTAAAGTTATGGTTTGTGAACAACTCAAAATACAACTTGACCAACAAAAATATCTTTATAGCATACCTGATAAAATGAATTTACATCATTTTTATTGATTTTTTAGGAAATTTTAAACACATTAAAATCAAACAATGTGACATACTAATCATTCGAAAATAATTTTAAATTAAATTCTAGCAAAACTATTGAAGTTTTTTAGTTCAAATGGTTGTGTGTTGAATTGAACTTAATAAATTTGGCATGAATTTTGAAGGCCTGGAAGTTGGTGAAATTTATGTGAAAAAGGCTGAGTTTTCTGTACAAATTGTTTCTTATATGTATCAGCCCACACATACAGGTCTGCACACCCTCGGATGTAGCTGCAGGGATCGGATGGCAGTAACCCCAACTGTGCGAGGACTGCTACGCGCATGACTGCCAAGGAGTTCGGACTTGTATCCAAAATTCAAGTTTGATAACTTATGAATGATGTTAATTACCAGATTCATTATATGTCTAACTATCATAACATTGCTCAATTTGATACTAACTTGCTCCATGGCCAAATCAGCACTTACAAAAAGTCCATTTTGCCCTTACCCTCGTTCCCTTTGTCCGGCTTAGCCCATCTGATCCTCACATAAGGTTGTCTCACCGAAGGCCTCGCCCTAACCTTCCGTTCTTGGCCACATCAAGGACGCATCCCGAGAGCCGCCACCCGGCTTGCCACGGAAAAGGATGTGAGGGAGCCAGGGGAAGGGGGCAGTTTGGTTATTTCTAAAGCTTTCTCTGACCAAAATGTCTTATGGTTAACAATCGTTTCAACCATGTTTTATGGCCGAAGCAGCAATTGAAGAGTGTCACGTAGCTAAAAACGAAAAAAAAAGTTAAAGACCACTGCGTAGGAGCGGTTGGCTTCTAATTAAATTGGTCTGAAAATATAATAGTACTACCTTTATCATGCATACATTTGTTTATTTTAATGGTTGGACAGTCTAACTATTATATATATTGCGTCGTTGAAAGGAATATATATATATATATGGAGAGGAAGTAAGGATAGTATATGGTCTGTGATGAATCTCCCGTAATGAGGTCAAAGGACCTGCTTGACTCTTGGCCAATGGCCATCGGTACTGGCGGCACGGCACTCGCTTCTGTTTTGAGGAGAAAACGGAAAACTGATTCGAGATAGAAAGTGGAACAGGAAAAAGTATCCGACTAGACTAGTTCCGGAAAAAAACGGCACAGGGGCGCCTTGGACTCCCCGGTTCTACAACATCCGAAACGGAGGTGGTGCGGTGGGGTGCTACTCCGCGTGCCGCTCTGTACTTAAACGTTCGTACCCGGTATCGGAGTCTCCTGCTGCTGGACTCGCCCAACAGACCCAGCAGTGGCGGCCGGCGCGCGTATGGTATGGGACTCCAATAAAAAGGGGAGGAGGAGGAGGAGGAGGGTGCTCCCCTGCACGCACGCAGTGTCCCCGTGTGAGAAATTAAGTTTTTCCAATCAATCTGAGGAACTCGCTCGCTCTCTCGCTCGCGCACGTACGTCCGTCCGCCCGCCACACTAGCCTAGCTAGCTAGGGCTTGGTGAGTGCGCGGCGGCGTGAGTCGTGATCCACCGCTCGAAGTGTAGAGGCCACTGGTACCACGGCGGGGGCGTCGACGATGTCGCCGTCGGTGTGCGGCTCCTCCTCCGCCCAGGCCGGCCGGCGCCGCAGCCTCGCCCATCTTGGCGACGGCGGGCTCGAGGACTACTACGAGCGCGCCGCCGCCGCCGGGTCCCGCGCGAGCTCCGACGACACCGAGGACTACTACATCCGCGACGCCGCCGCCGCCGACCTGTCGGGCGCGTCGTCGGACGAGACCGTCAGCGACGTCGTCGTCCGCGACGACGCTGCCACCGCGACCTCCGCCGCCGCGGCGGCGAACCGCTGCACGATAGGCGCCAATGCGTCGGCGTCGTCCTCGGCGGCGGCGGCGGCGGCGTTGGCGGCGCCCGTGAAGAATAATAACATGGTGATAGCCTGCCGCGTGTGCAGGAAGGAGTTCGGCAGCGTCAAGGCCGTGTCCGGCCACATGAGGGTCCACGCTCAGCATGAAGCCGTACTGCGCGGGGGCAACAAGGGCACGGGCTGCCAGCGGAACGGGAATAATAAGGGCAAGAAGAAGAAGCATGTCGACGATGACGTGCCTACGGCGGAGCCGCCCAACAAGCTAGCAGTCTGCTATCGCCACCCGACGACGCCCGTGGCGGCGTCCGCTATGCCCACCACCGCGACGTCTCATGCAAGAAACAGCAGCGGCAGCAAGAAACCAGCGGCAGCACGCCGGCAGAACCCGAACGGGTACCTATGCGCCGACCCCGCGTGCGGCATGCGGTTCGAAACGCGCCAGGCGCTCGGCGGCCACAGGGCCTCCGCCCACAACAACAACAACGCCAGCGCCGCCGCCGCGGGATCGCGCCAGCTGGACACCAAGGAGGAGAAGAAGCAGGAGGAGAAGCTGCACCGGTGCGACCAGTGCCCCGCGGTGTTCCCTACGGGGATGCAGCTCGGCGGGCACAAGAGGAAGCACTGGGACGGCCCGCCCATCGTGCCCAAGAGGAAGAAGAAGAACAAGTTGGTCGAGCCGCCACCACTTTCCCAGGAACAGGCGGAAGAAGCTGCCGCAGCAAATGGGCCGCATGGTGGTGGTACCGCCGGACGACAAGTGATGCTCTTTGGCGTTGACATTGGACTGGGAGTGCGGATGATGCCACCGCCGGCCCAAGACGAAGAAGAGGACTCGCCTGCGGCAACGGGTGCGTCGGAGGAGGCAGCAGAAACAGTAGCCCTACTGTCTAGCTAGTGCAACTATTGTTTAGCACATACTTTACAGAAAACTTGCAAGAGCTTCCGCATCCCTTTGTTTTGTTGTTCATGAAGAACAGTTAGTAATTTTTTTTTCTTTTGTGCGTGTCGTGGTGACGGAGGTAGCCATTGCATGGAGCGCGAGCGGTGCTCATGCCAGTTGCCATGCAAAGCAGGTTTTGCTGCTCGCAGTCTCTGTAGAAATTATGTGTAATATATCTCAATTCACTCCAGCTCAGTACAAGTGCCTTGGTGACAGTAAACAGATATATACGACCCTACGAACAGATAAAAAATAGCAGCAGCAATTAAAGAAATTTGTTTAAGACAATAACACGGCATTTAAAATGTAGCCTGATGGTAACAGATGGAAACATGAAGACTAATAAGACTAAATCGTAAGATCTAGATAAAATACGACAGAACAACGAGGTGTACAAAATGCAAGAACAAGTGTACAAAATGCCTCCAAATTACAGCGAGTTACGTCACTTGTGTCAAAATCAAACAGTTGTAAACATCCGCGTTGCTGATAAAAATAGCTCAACTTCAATCTGTATGCAAGAACTGTAAATTATTATACAAATTATGAACTGATATAAAAATGTTCAAAATAAAAAATTTCTTCTCGCTGACATTCCGCGCCGCGACGTCTCTCAGCCTGCCTGTTTGCCTCCCTCCCTCTTCCCTTCCCCGCGGCGAAACCAAAACCGACCGACCATACAAAAGCTCCTCCTGTGTCGTGCCCTCCGCGCCAACCGCCGCGCGTCGCGCGCTCCCTCGCCTCCCACGAACGACGCATTCCCCGGAACCCATCTGGCGGCCGCGGCCGCGGTGGCGATCGCGGTCGCGGTCCTACTCCGGCACGCCCTCCACCAGCACCATGTCCTCGCTCTGGTCCTCCGCCTCCTCGTCCGCGTCGTCGCCGAGGCCCGCGGATCGGGCCGACCGTGACGAGCCCCGGTCGCCGACGCCCCCGCCGCCGCCGCCGCCGCTGGTGGGCGCGCTCATCGAGTCGCTCTCGTTCCGCAGCTGCGGGTTCGGCCGCTCCGCCTCGTCCGCGTTCGAGAAGGAGGATCTCCGCGCGCGCGCCGCGTTCCCCAGCCGCCTCCGCGCCGCCGTGCAGGCCGCCATGCGCGCCGGGGACCCCGCCGCGGGGATGTTCGCGTTCCAAGGCGAGGGGTCGGAGTCCAACCCGTGGTTCGATGCCGTGGCGCACGACGACGCGCCCGAGTCGCCGCTCGTCGCGTTCGTCAACCCGCGCAGCGGCGGACGCCTCGGCCCCGTCCTCAAGACGCGTCTCCAGGAGCTCATCGGCGAAGACCAGGTCAAAAAAATCCACACCGCATTTTCCTCTACCTTTTCTCCATCTCTTCTTCTTTTTCATATAATGATATAAGGCCGGCCGTTCGTGCCGCTGCCCATGCGACGCGCCGTACGTGATGAAATGGCCGGCTTCGCGCGCTACGTGGACCTGCTGTCGCGTTGCGGCGGCGGGGACGCGCGGACGGTCGCGCGGATCCAGGCCACGCTGGTCACCTCGGGCCGGCTGCGGCGGAGCGTGGAGCTGCACGACGCGCTCATCCGGGCGCTCTCCCGCTCCGCGCGCCCGGACCTCGCGCTCCCGCTCTACGCGCATCTCTTCCGCGCGGGCCTGCTCCCCACCCCGCACACGCTCCCCTCCCTCCTAAAGTCCGTCGCGCTGTCCCCCGCCGCCTCGGGCGCCGCGGTGCTCGCGCTTGCCGTGCACGCCCACGCCGTCAAGCTCGGACTGGAGCAGTTCCTCTTCGTGAGGAACGCGCTTATCCGCGTCCACGCGGGTCTCCTCGGCCGGCTAGCCGATGGGCTTCGGCTCCTGCGCACTGCCGCCGCGGTGGACGCCCCATCGTTCAACACGCTCATCACGGCATACTCGAGGGCAGGACAGGTCGCCGACGCCCGGGTCCTGTTCGATGAAATGCCTGATAGGAATGCTGTGTCTTGGAGCGCCATGGTGAATGGGTACGTCCAGGCTGGGGATGGGAAGAAGGCGCTGGAGATGTTTTCCAGGATGCAGGCTGAGGGCGTCTGCCCTGATGACACGGTGCTAGTAGGGGTGCTCGCTGCATGTGCGCAGCACGGGGCGTTGGAGCAGGGAAAATGGGTGCATGGTTACCTGAAGGCAAATGGCACCCGGATCACCGTGTTTCTGGGCACTGCTTTGATTGATATGTATTCCAAGTGTGGTGAGGTGCAGCTTGCAATGGAGGTGTTTCAGGGAATGAAGGAAAAGAATGTGCTGGCTTGGACTACTATGATAAAAGGGCTTGCAATGCATGGCCGAGGATCGGAGGCATTGGTGCTCTTCTCGCAGATGGAGAGATCAGGTGTCAGGCCGGATGACATTGCCTTCATTGGTGCATTGTGCGCATGCACACATGCGGGGTTGGTTGACAAGGGCAGGGAAGTTTTCAATTCCATGACGAGGAAGTATGGCATGAAACCAAAGATCGAGCATTATGGATGCATGGTAGACCTTCTTGCACGAAATGGCTCACTCAATGAGGCTAGAGAGATGATTGAGAAAATGCCCATGGAACCTGATGCATTGATCTGGGGAGCTCTAATGGCTGGCTGTAGGTTCCACAAAAATGTAGAGCTGGCTGAGTATGTTGTCAAGCACTGGATTGTTTTGGAGCCTGACAAAAGTGGTGCCTATGTACTTCTTTCTAACATTTATGCCTCCTCTGGTAGACATGCTTCTGCGAAAAATATTAGACACCTAATGCATGAGAAGGGAGTTGACAAGACACCTGGTTGTAGCACTGTGGAGATTAAAGGAGTTATTCACCAATTCATTGTTGGAGATATGTCTCATCCACGCATAAAAGACATTATGGCAAAATGGCATGAGATTGATAGTAGGATTAGGTTGGAGGAGGGTTACATCCCTGATAAGAAGGAAGTATTGCTTGATATTGAAGAAGAAGAGAAGGAGAATGCACTCAGCCGTCATAGTGAGAAGCTGGCAATTGCATTTGCTTTGATTAGTACAAGTGACAATATGCCCATTCGAATAGTCAAGAACCTTAGAGTTTGCCATGATTGCCATCATGTTACGAAACTAATATCAAAAGTATATGAGAGAGAAATTGTTGTTAGAGATCGAACACGTTTCCATTTGTTTAAAGATGGATTTTGCTCCTGCAAGGACTATTGGTAGTAGTTACAATATTTACCTACTGAGATTAGCACCTGGTTGTTAAGTGAGTACCAGTTAACCAGTACAAAATCTTCTCTTTTGTCGTGATAGATGCATCATGGACTCTCTAGTGGAGGGAATTACATTGATTACACGACCAATTCTGTGCTATAGTGCTATACTAGCCTATATCTGTGTTGTGCTGTCACTAAGTTAACATCCATTCCATGGATCCTGTTTTATGTAGTTTAGTAAAATTTGAACCTTCCAGATTCAATTCTACTAATATGCATTGACTTCAAGTTATACTAAGTTGTTAACTAAGGATACTACCTTTTCTACTGATGTTCAGAAGTAAATGATTATATGCCTTTGTCAGTTGATGAAGCTGGAACTATATTGACACTCTGAGAATGATATAAACTGTGTAAAGGTGGGTAGAGGGCAACGGAATATGGTCTAGTTTCTGAAACACACAATCAAAGGATAGGTAACAGGCAGATCTATTCACCTTTGTGCTGGAATAAAATTTTTAATATGATTAAATATATATGTACGGTTGGAGAGCTAATATGTCTTAGGGTTTCTTTGCTGAAAAAATTTTAATTGCTAGTTGTAATAACTGAGGAAGATACATGATTTTGTCTTATTGAAAATATTGCCACATTGGTTCATTTCACATGGATAATAATTGGAACTATTTTATGTAAACTTATTCGTACTTGACCTATTCTGTAATAAATTATTGTCCTTTTAAGGGATGTCGTCGAAAATATCTGTAACTGCATAGTGACATAATATCAATGAAAACATTCAGTTTTAGGTTCATGAATATATTTCGTCTGTAACAGGAACTTGACGCATCACAGTTATATTACAGAACATTGTTCTGTATTTGTACTTAGATGAAGGATCAACAGAACATCTGATGTCTAGCAGACTTTTACTGCTTGATTCTGTTCATAAAACATTGAGATGGTTAGGCACTAAATTGTCAGCTTTTCTGAATACAGGTTTTTGATCTTACTGTTGTGAAGCCTTCTGAATTTGTGGAATATGGTTTGGCTTGTTTGGAACAACTTGCTGATTCTGGAGATCATAGCGCAAGATCCATCCGCCAGAATCTGAGAATCATGGTACGCACAAAACTTTCCTGTGTGTAACTACCATAAAAAAAACAAAAATTATGCATTCTGCCAAATGCTTGGTGCTGGTAATGCAATCCTGTCTTACAGTTTTGTTATTGGTTTGATTCATATGCATCTTAAATGTGCTCTTCAAGCTCACAGGTTCAATGAATCCTCTAATAATTTTTTTCTGACCTGGATAGACTCTCTTTCTTAGCCTCTTGGCTTTGCTTTACATACATTTATATAAGTTGTATAGTCCCTTTATGGGCCTCCCTTGGTATATTCCATTCACATCGAATGATCGGCAATAAGTACACTATTACGATGTTTCATATAACAGTGAAGTCCTAGAGTAATCTGCAGCACCCTCATAGGCTCATACTATAAAAATACTGAGGTTTCCCCCATATAAAAATACTGAGGTTTCCACCATGGTCAACCGGTCAAGAGTCTGAAGCCATGAGTCTTGTTTAGGTTTACTGTCATTCTTGTCTTCCACTGCGGATAATATCTTTACTCCTCTTAAAAATACCACTTGGTGGTGTTCGGTCGTCATCCTCTTCCCTCACCTAGTCGAAACGCATGCCAACAGGTGGGTCCCATCACCGGCTTCGCCCTCCACTACCGTAGGCCCGAAAAAAAAGGTCCAAAATCAATCTCCACCACTTCTGATCTAGATCCAAACGATTCACACTGCTGCCGCTAAGGCACCAATTTTCTTAGTTGGTGGTGGGAGATCTCGATGAGGGGAGCCAGAGAGAGAGAGAGAGAGAGAGAGAGAGAGAGAGAGAGCATGGCACCGGACCACACGCTGCCCTTTCTTGTACTCTTCGCCTCCTGCTTCTATTCGTGGGGATTGGGGAGGACCGAGGCGGAGAGAAAAGAGAGAAGGGAGGGGAAGGTCCTGGAGAGTGCTGGAGTAAGAGAGAGAAGTTTGACGGGATGAATTGCAAGAGAGGACGGTTGCTTGGTTGTGGGGTTCAGTTCAGTTGAGATTTTTTTTTTCTTTTTTTGTTGTTTTAATGCTGGCAATTAAACTGGATGTTTGAAATGATAAAAATTAGATAATCATGATTAGAGAAACTAAGATTTATACTCTTATGGGTGTTGGTTTTTCCTACCTCTAGCCAAACGTACGCTCCGCCATATTTAAGACATCATTCACTTTTAACGTCATTTTTATCATTTTGTCTAATTTAAATAATTAGTTAAATGTTTTAAAATTAAGTCATTTTTTAAATACCTCTAAAATAATAAAATATAAAATATTTATCATATTTTTTAAAATAAGTGGAATGGTTACAGTTGATACTGACACTACATTTTATAGTCACTTATATGCTTAAAGTCAAATGTCTCAAAATACTTGACATTTAGCTTCTTTAGGTTTGAGCTCTCAACTTTAAGGTGTTGTCTTCTTCAAAAAAATTTATGTACATAACTATTAATTATATTATTATGATTTAATAAATTATAAAGTATATTATATTTGACTTTAAATTTTATTATTTGTGTAATGTTTTTGAATAAGATAAATAATACTATGTTAAGTATATTCTTATAGTTTTATATATTTTTCCTGTGCTCCTGAGTCCATTAATCAGAAAAGATTGGAATCTTATTAAAATATTGTTTATGAATCTTTGTTGATATTGTCAACAATATATTTTAAATAATTTATTTTACGTAAATTAGTTTTAATCCGTAGCATCGCATGGGCAACTAACTATGTGTTTTGGTGTGTCTGTGGTAGCCCTGTTTTGGACTTGGGATGATGCAGCTTTGAAATTTGTGATGTTCCAGTATTTTGATGGGTACTGGTAAACCTTTTGGATTTGGAATGGTACACCCTTACGTTTGTGATGTGTGTTATTTGAATTCAATATTGCTTTTGGACTTGCAATGAGCTTCTAGATACATATATTTATGTTGAATTGTTTTTGGATCCCTGGCAAAGCACGGGCATCCAACTAGTTGAGATATACAAAACCTTTCATGTCACTTTCTATAGAAGCCTTTAAGCCCAAATAAGATATCAAATTATTGTTACTCACCGTCTCTTGATTTTCCATCAGTGAAAAGATATACGTTATATGTTATGATCAGACCTGGCTAGGGCGTGACCGGCGGCTAGGGCTAGGGTTTACGGTGGCGGCGGCTAGGGCGCCGGGAGGCTTGAGTGCTGGATGAGTATTTGGGGCTAAACCCGTTTTCTATTACTCGATTAGATCTGATTACATCCCTCTCTTTATGTAGAAGTAACTTACTTAACCCCTAAGTAACCTATTACAATCTTATCTAACTTAATTTGCAAGTAATTACCCATGGTTGGGCTGCTACAGTACCCAACAGTGCTGTTCATAGGCATGAACACCATTTGGGCCCTGTGGCAGCTGCATCGGGATCCCTAACGCTCGTCAGGAGCACTGCCAGGTGGGCCTTGCACACGTGATGGCCCACATGCAGTGAGCCAACTGGCCCTTGACGAACGTCAGGGGAACCGCTTCCCAAGCCACGGGAAGCGAGTTTCTATTAATAAAAAGCAAAAACAAGGGAAAGGATACAAAACATGTACAAGTATAATTAACAGTTGAGGGCTGACCAGTCGACAGCTTGGAAACAATTATAGACTACGGTTTATCATCAATTAAAAGAAAAGGCCTGTTGCTTCTAAACACTTACAGTTCATCTTTCCTAGGTTGCAGGAGGTGATGGTACAGTAGGTTGGGTGTTGGGATGTTTAGGAGATCTATATGTTCAGAATAGGGAACCTGTTCCTCCAGTAGCTGTCATACCACTTGGAACTGGAAATGATCTCTCAAGGAGCTTCGGTTGGGTAAAAGGATCTCTTTCCTTTCTTTTACCATGTTCTTGTGAAGATATTTACTGCATGTTTTTCATCACATAACAGTTACTTTCAGGGTGCTTCATTTTCTTTCTCATGGAAAGCAGCTGCAAAACGATCTCTCTACAAGGCTATTTTTGGCTCAGTTTCTTGTTTAGATAGGTGAGTCTGATATGTCTGTATACTTGCTACCTCCATATCAACTTTAAAATATATATCATTGAACAACTGAATGGTGCATATTTCACCAAGGGCAGCCATATGATTTGTCTTACAAAATTTTGCATACACATTTTGCTAGTCCATTAGGTTTCTATGGGAAATATACAGAAAGAGAGCGGCTTTCTTACATGAAAGAATGTGCAATGTTGTACGTGTTGCCTTTGAGGTCGTTACTTGGGCAGAACATCATGTGTTGCGATTAAATGCATTTTAAAACCATCCTACAAAATTTCCTGACCACTTTAAAGATTTGCGAAGAATTATTTGTATGAAAGACAGCCCATGCTTTGACCTTGCTATCTCTATTCCTTCTCATTTAGCTAGCTTGCTATTTGGTACTTCTTTTCTCCGTGCATTCATGGTCTGCTGTTTTTATTCACAAAGTAGCTATTGCAATGACTTGTATCTTTTTTTTCCCTTTTTTTTAAAGAAAGACTCGTATCATGTTTGCCTTTGTGCAGTTGGCATGTTGTTGTTTCTATGCCTGAGGATGGAGAAGAAGAGGAAGAAGAATTGGACCTTCCTCACTCCCTTAGACAGCTCGGAAAGTGCACATTTTATGATGTAATGCAACAATTCTTCTCATCTTCTTGGATTGTCGCAGACTCGCAGTGATGCCTTATTCTCTGCTAAGATAAATCTCTGTTTCCTGCAGGATGGCACTGCTGAGGGAGAGTTGCCTGAGACAGTGTCTTGCTTTGATGGTGTTTTCTATAATTACTTTAGCATAGGTACGTTTTTACAAACTCTTTTTTGTTCATGAACATATTGGTTAGTGTATTCTTTGAGCCTTTAGGTTATTAATTTATTGGAAAAACATACCTCTTATATATAGTATGTTATAGGTAAAATAACCTTTTGGTCAATTCATGCTTTTGAGTATCCATCATGCTTTCCTATGCTGTTTCATATCAATTTGAAGTATCTATGCATCATGTAATATGTTAATTAAGGCATTCAACCCAGAACAATTCGGTGCAAACTGCTCAATTTTGACATACTAATGGTTAATAATTCTTCATTTGTACTACCTTGGTTATATAATGAGACGATATCTTCTCTCAATAGATTTTCCTCTTTTAGTACTCTTTAAATTATTTTTCAGCATTGGGGAAGCTAAAATCTAAGAAATTGGGATTTACACTGGATATATCACAGGGTTTGGTGTTGAGGGCCTCTTTGCTGTGTTCCCTTGCTTTGTTCATTACATAGGCTTTTTTACCTGTGTCATCTGGATACACTTCTTTGTTTTGCAGGAATGGATGCTCAAGTGGCTTACGGATTTCATCAATTACGTGATGAGAAGCCATTCCTTGCAAGTGGACCTTTATCTAATAAGGTAATCAACTTAGGAATGCCCTTTCCCACATTTTTGGCAATTCAACATCTCATTTTTCCAGACCTTTTCATTTATCGTTCAGATTCTGCATATCCTTTTCGAGTAGGCTTGTAAAGTTTAGGTCAATTGCCGATGCTGTGATTGTACTTTTCATTTGCTTAGGCTAGCAGGCGTCTATGAATGCGTTGTAATCGGGTCATCGACCTTTCTCCTTCTTAATACAAAAATACGCACCCCTCCTGCGTATTTAAGAAAAAAAAAATAAAGTTTACGTCAATTTAGGGAAAATTTGAATAGTCAAGTAACAATCATACTACCATTCTTTGAGAAAAAGGAAAAAAGGATACAGAAATCAATAAATAGCACGTTATGTTTCATAGAAGAATATAGTAACTATACTTAGTGATGGCAGAAACAATAGTATACCCTCCTGTGTGCCAAATGTGAAATTTTCCATATGACCTGTATTTTATTACACATTTAGAGTGATCATTTCTAACTGAATACTGATTGGCTGATTTTGTGACAGTTAATTTACGCAGGGTATACCTGCAAGCAAGGATGGTTTTTTACACAATGCATTAGTGACCCTGAACTGAGGTGGTGCTGATGCTCTTATCTATTTTAATGCTTCTTACCTTTATGCAAGTGCATATATGTCTAGCAACACCTCTAATCTAGTGACTATTCTAATATTGTCAGGATTGTCTCTGTCTGAAAAATCATCATAATAACGTATCCATATTAAATGTAAACCTTCAAGTGTAGCATGAGTCGTAGCATCAAGGTATTTTTCAAAACAGTTTGTATAGGGTCTGTGTTTTAGACCTCATACCAGGCTCCGGTTGAGCTCTTCTGAAAAAGCAAATTCTGTAGGCAGGAGTTAGGGGTGGTGTTTCCCCGACCAGCTCTTTTTTCTTTTTCTTTTTTTTTGGGGGAAGGGTTTGTGTTTTAGAACGTTTTCATTCGCAGATATGTAATTGAAGATCTAATTTTTTTTTTCTTTTTTTTTTTCATTTCGAATGGTCAAATGTGTATTCTTTTCAGAGAATAGCATCTCTTCTATGGGGATCATGTCTCTGAAAACACCCGTGCACTAGTTTTACACTAAACAACAGTAATTTGACACTATTCATTTGCTTGTAATAGTGGATTAGGATTAGTCACGTTTTCAGTTTAGATGTCTAAAAATACAGGTTGTCAGTTTCCTTTTGGAAGTTCATAAATTTTTAACGGTAATTATGTTTGTTAGTTAAAACTTTCTGTTTTTCATTTCAATCCATCATCATTGTCCAATTCATCCATATGTCCAAAATGTTATTACTGTAGTAGAATGTTTGCTTATTATTGTTTTATCATTCAATCCTTCAAGTTATTGATTATCAAGATGTTATCAGCCAGTGATTAGTTTCCAATCCAGAGTAGCATAGGCTGTCTGCAACTTTCTCAGTTGGTTCTCTCTGTGCAGAGGCTTGAGGAACATCATCCGTTTAGCTATCAAGAGGTTGGACAGTTCTGAATGGGAAAACATTCCTGTACCATCAAGGCAAGCTGACAAGATCTCGCTATTTGGGCTAGCTCGACGTTATGTATATGAAATGAAATTCAGTTGATTTTGCAGTGTGAGAGCTATTGTTGCACTAAACCTCCACAATTATGCAAGTGGAAGGAACCCATGGGGGCACTTGAAGCCTGAATATTTGGAAAAAGTGTGTTGAAGAAATTACCATGATCATTTATATCCTCAATTGAGTTACCATTGACTTATGATACTTTCATTTATGTCAATAGAGAGGATTTGTTGAAGCTCAGTCAGATGATGGTCTCCTCGAAATATTTGGATTGAAGCAAGGATGGCATGCATCTCTCGTGATGGTTGAACTTATATCTGCCAAGCACATAGCTCAGGTACTGGCTCCCTACATAGGTAGTTTGAGTGGTTATACAAATTTTACGGTAGACCCAAATAACTGTGGACCGTCCATTTGTGTAGAACTCGAAGCATATGACGAAGTCTTACACCCTAGGGTGTAATAGTTAGTTACTTATTATTCTTGCCAAACTAAACCCAAATTTGATATTCTGATTTCCATCTAGTAACCACTAACTTTCCTTGTGTTTTTTTGGTATCTTTTCCTTTGTAGTTGGTAACTTTTTTTCTATAAAAATCAATGGTCCAGATTTATTATCTTACACCCTATGGTGTAAGACAACAAGACTGGTCTATCGTAAAAGGACTCTTATACAAAAGGATGATGACTTCATTTGAAGTATTTAATAGGGTTACTAATTTAACTGGAAGGATGATTTTCCATCTTGTGCAGTTTTTGAAAGGATAATTGAGAACTTGGTCTCTGCTCATTTTCTCGCCAGGAGTTACATGTTTATTAGTACTATTAATTCAAATATTAATAACAAGGGAAAATTTGCTGGAGGACATCGCTCGTATGTTTATTTTGCTCCTGCACATTCTTCGTTCCAAAATTAGTTGTAAAACATTGTGATTCAATATTTTTTGCCATAGGCCCAAAATGCACGAGAAGGGTTCTTGTAAATATTTTTATCTCGGTGCACAAAAGATATAATGACTTCAAATTTTTACAAGAAGATTGAAAACTACTTTCTTTATCTAGATGCAATTTTTTACTTAAAAATGTCAATTGTTTGCATTATTTAATTAAAAAATAAATATTCTTCAAGTTGAAAAATCATACAAACAATCAAATTTTTTTCCGTAAAAAATCATATAGATAAGGAATGTAGTTCTCAACCTTCATACAAAATTTGATGTCATCATGTATCTTATGCATCGAGATAAAAATGTTTACACAAACCCTTCTCGTGCATTTTAGTGTCCTGTGGCAAAAAATATTGAATCACAGTGTCCTATAACTAATTTCGAAACGAAGGATGTCCAGGAGCAAAATACGCATACGAGTGATGTCCTGTAGCAAATTTTCCCTAATAACAAAGAGTTCAAGTTCAAGTTTACAAAGATTGAAAGGTGATAAATAGCAGGAGTAAAAGTAATCTTGTGGTTTTTATTGAAAAAAAAATGGTACAAACAAAACACGTCTGTTACAAAATAGAAACATTAAAGAGTAAGTTTAGCAAAGCTACAAAGAGATTATTAAAAGTCATATAGCGTATAGAGATTTCACGTCGGGGCATATAGTGAAACTACTGATTTGAAGAGTTATATGGTTATTGCAATTCAACGTATCAGTGTATTGCAACACATATTTGGTGCCAAAGTTTAGAGATTTTGCGTGTGAATTACATCGTACAAATACATATTTTCATTGGGTGAACTACATTTTTGCATACAAGGATACTTTTGCATAACTATTCTGAAGTCTGTAGTTTGAAATAAATGGACACCCAGAATTTGTGATTTTTTGCTAGAGAATTTCTGAGATCTGTAGTGTTAGTATAGTTTGTCAATGGTCTGAAATTGAAGAGTCAAAACAGAAAGTGCACTTACAGATTACAGCAACGAACACACAAGAAGGAATCACTTAACTGATCCGTCACTGCAATTTTCAGGCAGCAGCGATCCGGATAGAGATCAAAGGTGGCCAATGGCGGGATGCATACATGCAGATGGATGGGGAGCCATGGAAGCAACCACTTAGCTCTGAGTATTCGACATTTGTTGATATAAAGAAGGTACCCTACCCCTCCCTGATAATCAATGGTGGAGACCGTTAGCAGGAATCCAAATTTCTTCTAGCCTGACCAAGCTTGCCCAAAATCGTGCTTGTATATTGAGTTCAGAAGTATGTACGGGTACACAGAACAAAAAGGATGCAATTGTGTCTCATGATTTATCTGACTGGTTCTTGTCTGATATCTTCAGCAAAATCTTAGGGTAGTATCGTGAAACACATTGGTTACTTGGGGATGCAAAGAGAGGTGTGGGATAAGTTGCCACACTTCCTTTCTAAATGAACAAAGGGAACGTCAAAAAACAGTACCCTAAAGACGTACTTCCTCTGTTATTTTAATTGATGTCATTAGGAACAACATTTCAGTTGAACTGAAAATGTTATCTTAACTACAACAATTAAAATACAGAGATAGTACTACTTTTTTTTCTCGACTGGAGAGCAGCCGGACCTGTAATGTCGTCCTAATTGTTTTTACAAATTGTATCCTGGTAATTACAATGCAATAAGTTGCACGGGCATACACAACAGGCAAATGGTGTAACTAAAAAGTTTGTAAATTTGTCTAGCCTGATCTTGAAATGGCATCAGTGGCACAATTATGAGTTGTTTAGGTTTTATTTAGCCTGTTTGTCTAAAATGACTGCTTCTCTAAGAAAACTTACCGAATGATTTTAAAATAAGCGTTTCTACAGCCTACCTCAACAAGCACTTCTTAATTTGTGTTAGGAGTTAAAAACATAACAACATTTAGCTTTCGTGGCTTCTCCCCTCATTTCTACTATATTTGGAGCTTCTTGCAAAACAACGAGTAGCACTAGCACGAGACATAGGAAAATTTGAAACATGGATTTACAAAATTGTAGGATGGGTTTTTAATGGCTTAACAAATTTTGTCTTTTTAAAATTACAAAATACTCCCTCCTTCCATTTATCTAATCTAAAGCCTCTAAAGGGCTGATACAATGACCAAAAAAAAGATTAAGATTATAAATTAATCCATCTCATTTGACCAAGTAAAAATGGCTTCATCCTGATTGCATGTGGTCCCTTGCTCTCCACCAATCACCTCCACACATGCCTCTCTCTGCACATGTCTGCGTGCGAAAAAAGCGATAATGCCACCATTATATTTATTATTTATATATATTTATATCTCTATCTATATTTGTACTAAATAATTTTATTGCAACCGTGTTCACCCCGTGAATTCACCTTATGATGTCGATGTAATAAAGAGTCCAAAAATATAAATTGACAAACAAATTAATTCTAATTTAAAAACAAAGTTCAGGTCCTATACAAATATATAAATACATCTCGTGATGTCACCAAGGGAAAAAAACAGTCCAAATAAGTCAGGTGATACAAATTAGAAAGAAAATAAAAACTCGATACAATTCTCTACTACTTTAATATTGTTGAGCCCGTGATGTTCATCTAGGCATGAATCGTTGAGTCACCAGGCCGGACTCTACAAAATCTAACATCTTTACATCTTTATTTCTATTACTTAATAATTTTGCTGAGGATATGATGTTCACGGAGACATTAATTCACCTCATGAAGTCACCGGACCGAACTTTGGCCCTGTTTGGTTGAGCTGTAGCTGTGTAAATTTTACTATAGGTTGTGGCTGTGGAAAAAACAGCTGTGGACTGTGAGCTGCGAAGAAAGCTGAAATTCGTTTGGTTGAAACAGCTTTGACTCTAGCTTTGAGAAGAAAATGTCTGTAATACTCCTAAATATTTGAGGGTCTGTTAATATGTAAAAAAATCACCGTATTATCCACTGATTCACATAAATTTGACCATTATATTTAATAAATTAGTTTTTAAAATTAGTTACCATTATTAACATATTGTCAATAATACAATGACTACGACGCTGCACAGCTTCAACCCATGGCGACGTCCACTCGACGTTTTGCTACAAGAAACCCGCAGTGCTGTTCCCCGTGCCCGTCGTTCACCGTGCCCCTCCGCCGTAGGTCCTCAGCCTCCCGCGGGCCGCGCGCTTGCTGTGCCTCGGTGCAGGTCCCAAGCCTCCTACGAGCCGCGCGTCGCCGTGCCCCGCCGCAGGTCCCTCGCCTCCCGCGAGCTCGTCGGATGTCGCCGCAGCTACCGCACCTCTCGCCTGAGCTCGATCCGTCGGGATTCGGAAAAAGAGAGCGATAGAGTTGTGGACAAGGAGAAAGAGCCCTCTGTCTGTTCAGAAAGAGAAAGAAGACTTCGTTTCTCTATTCACAGGTTCGGTTCGCATATGTAAAAGCTATCCAATCTGCGTTCGCCCACAGTCCTTTTGTAAGCCAATCCGTTTTTGTTAGATTTCTAACTTTTGGCAAAAGCTACAGCTCTAAAAAGCTTAACCAAACAGGGTCTTTATACAGCCCGGATATAAACATGGGAAGGATCGTCGAATCGAATTATAGATCGTACGTGAAAAGTAGAGTCCACTTCAAAAACGTGTCACTTCGAATCTAATTACGGATCATGAAAAGAAGAGTCCACTTTAAATCGAATAGGATCGTAGGAACAGATGATACGTGAAAAAGAGAGTCCATTTTAAAAATGTGCCACTTCGAATCAAATTATAATTGTAGGAGACGCTAGTTCAAATTAAGTACGTACGTGACGGAGATTTAAGATATGTAATTTGATCAAGAAAAATCAAGGAAAAACAACATGTAGCAACGCACAGGCATGTTGCTAGTATATTAATAATTTTGCTGCCGTCATATTCTTGACAATATGTATACATGGCCTGACTTGCTAACGCGTCTAGCTAAAGATTTAAAGGTTAACTTAGTTAAATTATTAAATTGTAAGTCTATTTTGATATATAAAATAATTAGTTATGGTTTTATTCGTTACCCGTAGCAACGCACGGGCACTCGACTATCTCTACTACTTATTAAACGTCCTAAAATCATCCGCCCCGGCTCTAACATCCTTCGTTGGTGGTCGTCCTCGTTTGTACTCACCGTCCAAAAGTACGTAATCGCTCGTCCACAAAGTAGAGTCCAGTTGTCATTAAAAAAAAGTAAGAAAACAGAGTCTAAATCAGGAGTTTGGCTTTCTACCGAAAGGAAGGCAACAAAATTAGGTGGGTTTCCTATGTACACGGAAGGTAAAAGCAACATGAAAGGTCAAAGCAAAACGCTAGCACAAGATTGTGGTTCCTGAGGAAGTCCAAGCCCCCTCTTACTGGTTCGAGTCCATGTCAAATTCAAAAGAACAAACCAGGAAAAAAAATAGCATGAAAAAAAATCATCTCAAGTCCATCTTTACTTCCTACGATCCCAGATCGCTTCCTGCAAAAAGAAGAGAGAAAATCACCAGAAATCAGACACCGAACGTGAGGGCATGCGACCGGGTCGAAGCAGGGCCACCGGGGATGGAGCAGCAGGGCAGCATCAAGACGCACGTGTGATTATGGGTGAGACGAAGAGATCAGTAGGAGAACAAAGCTTCGATTCGACGCGACGATCTGAGGAGTGAAGACTGACGAAAAATATAGAATAGTTTTGATACAGGGCGACGGGAAGAAATATCAGAGTTTAACTCACAGCTGCCAGTCACTGGAGTTCCCATCCCGTAGTACTATTGCAATGGTCCAACCAGGTTTAGAGGGCCATATGGCATACAGTAGCGTTTTTGGTTTTTCCCTCCTTAAAGTTATGCAATTAACGAATAAAATATTTTCCCAACCAAAAATTCTATCAAAGCAAACTACGAAGTTAAATTATTAATTTCTTCTAATAAGTTCTACTATGCATTAATTCTATTTCTATCAAACAGTGATGTAGATTTTGTGTACAAAGAAATTGTCTTGTTTTTAATTTTGATCAACGTTAAATTAAAGCATGTAATTTATTATGGTTATTAACGTAGAGGAAATCATTAGTAAAATTCACATAAGTGTTTTTTAGGTATAAAAGATATCGGAAAACAACCCGTAGCAACGCACAGATATTTTGCTAGTTACTTATTAAATTTACTAAACGTGACATGTCTATCCATGGGTTTGTCCGTAAAGTCATCGGGCTGGATTCGACTTCGTATTATATTGTACGCGAAAGTACACAGGAGGAGTCCGCGTCGAAAACATGAGTCCACTTTGACTTCAGATCATACACAAAATAAATCCACTTTGAACTTAGAGTATGTCAATATCTTTTTTTTTTTTTTTTTTTGCAAAGGTTAGTATCTCAATATCGTACATGAGAATCTGTACTAGTTATTAATTTTGTTGAGGTCACGAACCCGTGAAGTCGTAACACCAACGCGGTTAAGTCACGTAACATGATAGGACTCAATAAGACTTGGATTTAGATTTGTGTTGGCAAGACTATGAGATAGACCTAGCTCTATGGCTCAGCCATCGTCGTGAAGATTGGATTCGGTATGAATGTAGAGCTCGCTGCTACCATATCTCTACAAGATCTGCACCTCGAGCTCTAATTTGCATCTCGTTGGAAAACAAAAACTAGAATATATTAAATGAGTAGCGTTGTTATACAAAAGTTTTAATGGAATAAAGGAAAAGTATCAGTGTAGAAATATTGTAGCCTTAATAATATATTCAACTTTTTTAAAAAAGCATGTCGAGCTTTTCACTTCGATTATTCTACGTGAGCAAAATTTAGAGTCAAGGAAAAAGAAGCTTTCTTAATCGACATCCAATTTACTCAAGTTTTAATGCTATAACTTTCGATAGAAAACATAGAAATATAATAATCTTACGCCCATTACCCGTAGTAACGCACGGATATTTTGCTAGTCCCACCATATATTTTTATTAACACCAAGAAGTAAGAGTTATTAATACTAAAAACAGAGTAGAAGTAATGTAGAAGTGATAAAATCCTCTTTTTCATTAGAGATTTTAAATAAATGGATGGAGTAAACACTCATAACGCGCACACACCAATCATTATGGATGCATCACCTACCACTGAAGCACGTCTTGTTTATACCAAAGTATGATGTAGGATGTTCCTTTTTTTACCATTGATGATGCTCTAGAGTCCCAAAAATGCTCTTGATCTATTTCACGCTTCTAATACAAATATACGTTTTGGCTTTTGAAAAAGACAACGTCAGAAGCACACCCCTTCAAAGGCCAACAAAAACAGGGATTCAGCCGACCATACCACCAGATACAATTTTTCAATATCAGATTTGTACAGAATTAGGATTGCATTATTCACGTTTACGCCCAACCCCAATGTCACTCATATCTGTCCAATTTATGTGTCTTCTGCGTACAAGTCTGAACATATGGTGTCTTTGGCTAGAAAGGCCATCAATCTTCAGAAGTCTGGCATAAGAAGCTAGTTAGTCGCTTGCCCATTTACGCGATTAATGGCTAACATGTGACACTCCTCTGTCACATAACATATCCAATATCAACTGCAATCACCAACCAATCAATAATTTGTCTCTTGAGTTCATTTTAGTTCAAATACCATTGTACTAACAAAGTAACAAGCCACATGTATGCAGTCTCAAGTAAATTCTCATTAACATTCGAAGGTAGCTAAACAAGTCACGAAAATCTCATCAGCTGAGTGTGGCCATCACGTGACTCATGGCCATCCAAGTAAAAACTTGAAACTATCTCTGCAACACCTCAGGACTTTTCTTACCTCTCATCACTATCTCTAAAGCTTCATACCAAAAGACCGCAACCAAACTTCGACATCTCACCATCTGCCGCAGAAATGTGAAACGGGTCGCACCAATATTCAATTATATGGACAATTGTTAGTCTCTCTTAGCCTGGATGGAAAACAATACTAAAGAATTAACGCAGTTAATTGGCAATGGATGATTGTATGCTTCTTGGGTATATGGCAATGCTCCGAATTCATGGAATGAGTATGACATGTCATGTCTATAAACTGTCCTTCATGAACATGCCATGACATGATGCTATAAATCCGAGCATCCCAACTTGTTAGCAAAAAAGAGGAATCACTTTAACTATTACATGTACATATTGAAATGTGACGACGACATGAGCACACTAAATACTGCAACTGCATACAGATAACTAAATAGTACTAAAAAGTATACATGATAAATGCACATCTAGGTGACATTCAGCAAAGCCTTCTCAAGCTACAGATAAAGTGTAAAGAAGTGAACACCAGCAGCATTGATAATGTTGACAATGCAATGTCTACCAGATGATGATGATGTCCCAGAAACGCCACCTAACGACGATGTTGTCACGAATGAGAGAAACAAGGCATTTAGTAGAAACATGCAGATGATGAGTAGGATGGAGTAGCATGGAATCCATGATGCTATGCTTAAGTTTAAGATACATCCCCCTCAAGCAGCTATCAATTTCCAGGACCTCCATTCATGCTTCCCACATTGCCACCAGCAGAATCCTTCCTTCTCCCATAGGGATTCTTCGAGAACGTTCAATGTGTTAAGGAGCCCTAAGAAGGCAATATAAAATAGAGACAAGTATACATAATTAAGAAATATGAGGATGAATTGTTATCCTTCTTCCACTTTTGCTAGTTAATATGATGAATACAACTGAAAGCCTTTGCTGTTGGTATCATTGTAAATACAACTGAAAACTCTTAATACAATGAAGATTACCACATCAATAAAACAATTATGAAGATATTATATTTTAAGAAAAAAAAAGTCAACAGGTAAAGGATATTGAATTCGCATCCCACCACGACCAGAGCTAGGAATAACAGCACCCTGCAAATTCTGGTGTACAGCTGATGCAGTACCAACATCCTAAAAAGGACACATTGAATCATTCGTAAGTAGAAGACTAAGACAGCTACCCTAACTCACTCACCTAACAACATAGCTAAGCCATTTTAAATAGTATACTACCTCAAATTCAATAAAGCAAACTGTGTTCCTTTCTTGACGCAGCACTTTCATTTGTTTGTAACCAGGTTGCCTGAAACAAAATTGGGAAAAATCAGATTTTTGCAGCAATCAGAAATTAACATCAGCTCAACCAATAGCAGAAAATTATACAAATTTTCGATTGTATATTTTTGTGCAGAGCTGCAGATTCTTACACGCTGAAGAGGCTACGCAATTCTTCTTCAACTACGGTCTCACCGAGATTGCCAATGAAAAGGGTATTGCAGGGAGGGTTATCTTTCGTGTTCTGCAGAAGAAAATTGTAATGACCTATCAGCATTTGTAGCAATCAAAGTCCTGAACGGTACCATCCAGACAGCCACTGTTAATGAATGATAAGGGCCCCTAAAAACATTAAATGCTGCAGCAAATCTTCCCATACTAAAATTCATTCACCAGGACAATTTTATAGAAGACCCCAAATAGACCACTTCAAAAAAAAAAAAAGTGAGCACAGAGTGGCAAAAAAGTTTAGCTTATTAGAACACTTTCGGAGTTAGTAAGGAAAGAATGAGGAAGACCTAAATGGCACGACAACTAATATGCATTATTGGATTAGATAACTACCGCACAGTTCATAATTCAGTCATAGATTACAGGAATCATCCATCCTGATCCGGTTATTACACACTCACGGGATAGTCACAGGAGCCAACCAAGTAATGAAGGATCAGTATGACTTAAGTGATCAAGTATAATAACTTTTTAGGAACTGTACAATTACAATGATTTTGATGAGAAGTCTAAAAGGCTCGGTTGTTGTTTTTCTTTGGGTTTTGTTTTGGGTTGGATCTCATTGGTTTCATCTGTGGCCTACCCCAACTTGTTTGGGACTAAAAGGCTTGGTTGTTGTTGTTGTTATTGATGATACTGAGAAGTAAGAAATTCATAACTGAATATTTTTGGTTGGTGCAAGGATGTGAGCCCTGAATCGACTTCTGTAAACATTAAAGATGAACTCATACAAATATTTCGATTTACAAACTGAAAAAAAAAACTTTGGAGCAGAGAAGATAATTGACAATGTGCATGTGTTTAAACCATATTGCTGTCAGTTCTTTTAATACTGGATTTGTGGCAAGTCATGTTTACCAAAACTGGATTGTCCATCTTTTATTTGAAACTGAGATAAATGTTCAGCTTACCTGCACAGGAGCATAAGCAGTCGGACCTGGCACGGGAGAAGGTGAAGTCATAGCTATTGGGGGCACAGGATAGGCTGCATAGGGATTATAAGGAGGCGGTGCCGCGATATAACTGAATAAACAATACACGGAAAGCATGATAAGTCATTTGATTCACAACTAAACTATCAACTAAAGGAGTGCAGTAGTGGAAAGGAATAAACAATTTACCCTGCAGTTCCCCACATGGAAACAGCTGGTGGAGGTGGATGATATTGAGGAGGAGCATAAGGAGAATGAGTATAGTCTCCACCTGTCCGCAGGCGTTTACTTTGGTCCACAGCATTCACATCAGTTCCCACACCTATGATAGGTTTTAATTGTTTCAATGTAATAAAGAGATGTAAATACTAAATAGTAATGGAGAAAGGAGTGTAAATAGTAACGGGGAGAAACAGAAACTGATATCACATCAAACCTATTAGACGTGTCATAATAAAGTTACAATGAATCATATACTTATCATAAAGTCTTGAAAGTCCAATCACAGTTATCATGCCACAACAGAACTTACCATCTAACTCGTACAGCATCCTAGCAAAATGAAGCTCCTACATGCAAAGATTTAGCATTAAATGAACTACCACGATGCTCTCTTTCTATGAAAGAGTGAGCAGACCTTATCCACTCCACAACTCCAAATTGATTTTTGATCATCCTACGATACAATTCCATCCCAAATTCGAAACCGCACTGCAAAACATTAAAGAAAACATGATGGCCAGCAAATATTTTATTTCTGCATAGGTCTAACAAGGATCCATGGGTTCAAGTCCTGGAAACAGACTCGTGCAGAAATGCAGGGAAAGGTTGCGTACAATAGACACAAAGTGGTCGAATCCTTTCCTAGAACCTGCGCAAGCGGGAGCTACGTGCACCGGGCTGCCCTTTTATAAGTCTAACAAGGATCGGAACAAAATCTAAATCAAGGCATCAATAAAATGTGAATATCCATGCATTGATTAATACCAGAGAAGTTTATTACAAAAGCAAAAGAAAATATATCACTGGCACACATTTTCTAATGGGGGTTCATGTTAGCCCCATGTTAAGATTAATAGCCTCTCAACTTTCATTTACCAAACAATGTAAAACCTCGTCAAGTAGAGCAACGATGACATGAGCTCTGTACGATCTCATATAAGTATCTATGGGTCTATCATGCTTCAGCATGGTTTGGCAAGGAGAATTGTCCAACTCAGCCTAGTATCTGGTGGAATAATGCTAAACAGATCAAATAAGGATTGTTTCAAGATCAGAACCCAGAGAATCATTTTGTGTTTCCTCACTTTCTTCCTCTTTCTTCAGAATCTAAATCTAGAGCTAGACGCTACCTAACTGTGCCAGAAAGTGATTCTGATTCAGCTCAGGAACATCCCTAGCAATATTCTAAACCCAAACCATTTTCTTCGAGAATCAGGAACAATACCAATGGGCCTTATACACTTAAAAATATGGTTGTTTCAACCCCAGTCGTCATTGGCAGCAAGTTAAAGCCCAGGTGTAGGGATCAAACCTCGGCAGTAGAGTTCCCAATAGGAGCCTCTGACAAACCAAGCTCGGTACTCGGCTCAATGAGGCCTTAAACTCCTTACGGGAGTCAAACAAATAGAGAAGCATAAGTCTGCATAAGCCCCAATCATGTCCTACTTCTACCAAAGGAAATGCCAACAAATATGTGATTTAAAATTAAAAATGTTATTCAAATGCTGCTCCGATCCAACTGATTCCTTACAGCAAACAAACAGCTAAACACCAAATTCAACGCTCAGCATCATGACATGCTTCTGCGATACCTATATGGCTACTGTCATGATTGCAGAAGCTACTTTGTGGTACAGCAAGCAGAACAGATAAAAACTCGCACCTCTTTTGACGAACAGATTCTTCTTAGCCATCTCAGTGTGTAGGGCTGCTTTGGTCTCCGCGTCGAACACCAGATCCTGCAGATAATACGAGCTCCTAGAACCATATCAGGTCCATCCAAACCCTGGACCACCATCCAGGTAAGGAAAATAAACGGCGCGATTTAACCGAACCTGCAGCGCGGCTTTGGCGGCGACGGCGTGCTGCGCGGAGGTGAAGAGCGCGAACCCCATGGGCTGATCGCCCTTGAAGTTGATCTGGGAGGCTTCGAAGCCGGGAAGCCAGCGCAGCAGGTTGTGCAGCTCCCGCTCCTTCACGTCAGCTGGGAGCCCGGTGATGAAGATGGTGCGGACCTCGTCGGCGGAGCCAAGGCGCGCCGCGGAAGCGGCGTCGGGCGCCCCTGGCACGGGCGGGGGAGCCGGTACTACGCCGGGAGCTGGCGGTGGCGCGGCCGCTGGCGGCCACTGCTGGTGGTACGGGTGGATACCAGCGCCGGCCATGGAACCCTACCTCCAGAAACGGGGGGAGAAAGACAAGGAACTGAGGACTTTCGGATGGAGGCTGGATTCTGGATTGTGATGGAGGCTGGACAGCACGGCTGGGTGCCAGGCTGGCATGGCACAGCAAATTTGCTTCGAATTTGCTAGTTTTCAGCCGCTGAAATCTGAATTTGGCTTATAACTGGACACGCCGGATCACTGGTCATTTGGTCAATGGGATAAGTCCTTGCCACTATTAAAAGACAGACATTCAAAATTTACCATTAATTAAAAGAGCATCTAAAAACCTCACCATTTAGAGTGTTTGTCCCTAATTTTTACCACTATCCATTTTTTCTTTTCTTTTTACCTTTTTAATCCCTATATAAAATATGAAAAAAATCTATTATGCCTCTTACCTTTTCTTCTTTCATTTGACCAGCAGTACTATTGTCGCCCTGTTCATAGTGACAGCCAAACCTCACCGCTCATTCCAGGACAACACATGCGGTAGGCGATGACAGTAGTCAAGGCCAGCATGCGACGGCACGCAGTCAGGTTGGTAGCTTCGACTGGGAGCCACGGCGGTGGTGGAAGCTAGGACGGCACAGTGATGTGTGCGGGAAGCAGGAAGCAATGACGGCTATAGGCAACGGCGGCACGCACGGGAGCGACGGCGGTGGAGGGAGGTTCACATCACGCTGCCGGTGGTGAGCCGGCGCATATGACGACGGTGATGGAAGGCGGTGATGTGTGTGGTGTTAAAAGGTAAGGGCACTGTGATCATTTTGCATCCAATTTTATGCAAAAAAATAATAATTTGAACTTGAATAAAAAAAAGGGCAATGGTAAGAGTAAGGAGCAACGGCTCTAAGTAGTGACAATTTTTTTATGCACTCCTAACTAATGATAAAGCTTGGATGTCTGACTTTAATAGTGATAAAGATCTAACTATCACATGTCAATGCCTCCAAGTTGCATGTACGTGAACTAATAATACTTGGGATATTTCATATTTTTTCAAACTATGTATAACTAATATCAACACCTACTAACGATATAGTTTTTAAAGAAAAAGAGAACGTGATAACACTATAATAAGATTATCATATTTTAATATTTAAGTATATAACAAGCTTTGAACCATTAATTCTATTGGGAAAAAAGAAATAGAGCACACAGTTAACGTAACAAACCTTTTGTTAACTGAACTACCATAACAGTTTATATTAAAACCTATGAAATTTTTTTGTTCCGAGGGTTCGAATCCCTCTCTTTCCACCCCTCGGATCCTTTGTGACTTTCGAATTGTAAGGAATACTAACCCCCGGATTTTCTCATAGATAAAGGTACGAAATATAAGAACAATAAGAACTCGAATTCTTATCGATACTGGAACTCAGAGCATAGGAGGGAAAGTCGATTTATGGATGGACCAAATACGCAGTATTTACAGAAAAAGGTCTTCGTTTATTGGGAAAGAATCAATAGTAAGACAGAAATAAAGCATTGGGTCGAGCTCGTGTGGAAATATTAGTGATTTGTACCATCATTATTAACGTCGTAAGAATATTTTGTTGACCTTTTAGAAAAATATATTTTTACTAGCATAGTGTCCGTGCATTACAACGAGATAGGAAAAATGAACCGGACAAGATACACGACATATAAGTCTTGTTGATTTTTCTCGAAATGGACTCTTGTCTCATGTACTATCCTTAATTAGAAGTGGACTCTCCTACCATCCTTAATTTGATTTGAAGTGGCACGTTTGAAACGGACTGTCCTTTCACTTATGATCTGTAATTCAATTCGAAGTGGCACATTTTTTAAGTGAAGTCTCCTTTTTACGCATGATCCGTAATTCAATTCGAAGTGAACTCCTCCCGTTTTTCTGACGTACGAAGTTCGGCCCAGTGAATCACGGAGTAACTGCATGCCCTGGTGAACATCACGTACTCAGCAAAATTATTAAGTAGTAGAGAGTACACTCATATCTTCAACATCGAGAGCAGCGTTACACAGGTTAAGGTTTGGGATGATTATTTGAATTCTGGAAGTAAAATATAAAATAACAGGATTGGATTTTAAAAATGAATAGATAAATTAAGATAAGGATTGGCCGACCTAATCAATTTCCTTAACCCTGTTGCAATTTAAAACTCTAACTTTGATGCAATCATTTAATTTTTTTATTTTTTTGAATTCATAAGCTATTAGAAAGTTATTTGAATTTGTGGTACAAAGAGGAAAATCTTTAAAATTTGAATTCATTTCGTGTAAAGCTCACACGCTAATTAAAACTGAAATTAATTACGCTCCAGTGGCATAAATAACATTAGAAATTCGCTCCAGTGACACGTACACTGGAGTGGTATGAGCCGAACCGGTCGGTGTTCCAGCTGATCTCGGAAACTAAGAAACACACGTTACATTAGTATATACTGTACATCATCAGGACGCCGCCGGGCAACCGCCATCCAGCCTGTACGTACACACACCCTGCTGCTGCTGCTGCTGGTGCTGGAGTGCTGGTAGACCTGAACCCTGGTATAGAGTGACTGCTAGCTCTCGCGGGGATGGCGCCGCGCGCGCGTATGTTCGTGTCCCGCATGTTAAGCTTCTTCGATCTTGGATGATATTGCAGGCAGCGAGGCCGAGGACCAGCGGCGGCGGCGGCGTCGGTGTTAGTGTCGGGTGTCAGGCGGCAGCGTCTGGTGGAGCAGGAGGCGGCAGCGTCGGGTGGAGCAGGAGGTGGCAGCGTCGGGTGGAGCAGGAGGTTGTGGCGGGGATGAGTTGCCCGTCCTGTCTACTCGTGTTTTCTCTGCCCCGTAAAACCCGGTGGAAGGCAGTGCCTCATTAGCCCTCGCGTTGCTTTCCAAACGGCGCGGCCTGTTACCCATGACAGATTTCCCCGCGTGGCTCCACCTGATCTCGCCCCGCCTTTCCCCGGGTGAACCCGGTGCTCCCAAACAAGCCCTAAATACCTAGCTACTCTTTCCGTCCTGCTAAGAGTGTCCCTTTAGCATTAACCATCTTTATAGGGTACACACGGAGAGATAATTCAATTCTAATCGTTGTTGACCACTCATTTGGAAACAAGTGGCAGGAAGACCTGGGGAGGGTACCAGCGGGGTAATCTCTGCGTGCTTGGCCTCCGGTGTGTACTGCCCGCTGGGGCTAGTTAACCCTGTGGCCGTTTGGAATCTTCCACGGGGAAAGTTAAAAAAAATGACAGAAAATTGAAGAAAATTAGAAAATTAAAAAAACTTAGCTCCAAACCATTTAAAAAATACCAGAAATTCCTTAAAAAATTTCATAAAGAACCAAAAAAAGAGAAAATTTCAACAAATTCAAATATGATATTGGAATACAAAAATATTTGACATAGCTAATATTTTACAAGCATCATCACATGTATCCAACTAAAGTTAAACAAGATCTAAACAATCTGTACTCTCCTCAAATCAATATAGGGACAAACATCTAGACCAAGTTAACCAATCACAACAAAGTTAATGCTCAAAATACAGAGGAGCGTTGAATGTAAGAATCTGATATCATTCAAATGTTTTTGTCTCAAAACCATAGCAACCATATTTCATTATCTTTCAGCCTCTCCTGCCAATACAAACTTGATCATAGTTGACCTGCAAGGACATCACCTTCAGCTAAGTTACAACATACTATCAACCTAAATACATTCATGTGACTTCAATGCGTAATGAACGTCATTGCTTGGTAAGGAAGAGATCCAACCTTGCCTCCCTGTTATAAGCCTCTAACACTTGCTTCCCTGTTATAAACCTCCAATGCCTGCGTACTAGAAACATGACTGAAAATTCATCTCCCTGTTAAGAAAAAAATTGATATAACTGTTGTAAGCTATCACTGATAAAACTGAATCTAAAGCATCTAACTGAAAGTGAACTCAAAGCACGAGGCTAGGAAACTAAAACTGGTTCAGGTTGTTTCATCGAGCCATGACAATTTGCCTTGTATCAAACCAATGTTTATAATTTAACCTGAATTATGCAAATCCTAAGAATGGGCACATGACTGAAGTAGTACACAGCAAGCTATATTCAGTACACAGCAAGCCATGACAATTTACCTTGTGGCGAAACAACACAGTAATCTAACAGAATTAAGCGAATTAAGTTCATGTTATGAGCCACTTAATTCAGCTGTTCCAACGAACATTTAGTGCTATGCTAAGTAAGCTAAGAAGTTGTACCAAATAATTTCAGCTTCAACTGTACTAATGAATCATCAAGATTTCAGTGAGTAGTTTGTCACGGAGCAACGCGAAGATAGTAATAGCAGCAAACAAATCTTAATCCATGTGGATGCTCATAGGAATCCAAAAGACAGATCACACAACAGGGAACAGCAGGAACACATCATAATAGTCAACATGGCAATAACTTTTAAAGTGATAACTAACAATAAGATAATACCTTTCATCACCATTACTGTCCTTCTTATGTGCCCTTCTCAAGTAGATGTAAGCCTGCTGTAAGTTCCAAAAAATAGGATATAACAGAACTAGAAAAAGCAATATATACCTCTTGACCACAACAGCAGATATGATGCAGTGCAGTTACAAACAATCCGACAAGCGAACGAATTAAGAAAAATGATGCACAATATAGATACAACTCTGGTATATATATGATATATAATCCAACTATGTGTAATGCTCTGATCGACTACACGGCCAGCCATCTATTAGTGGACATTTCAGTTTTCAAACAATAGATTAAACAGACCCGCTCCAATCCATACCAAACACAAGAACCTTTGGGGTATGAGCTATTGCAGAACAAACAATTTTACAAAAGCATATCCTAACGACGTATAATCTATTGTTTTGTAAAATTTGTTCACTCAAATGCATCATTATCCATGCCATTTGCCAACAAGTGTTTCAACATATATATTCTCTCTATGAGAAACTTCTTTACATGAGTGGTGGAGTTAGCACATTGTTATTTATTTGGTGTCAGATCCTCAAAGAAAATCAGACATCAATCTAGCTACAAGATCGTCTGTTCTTCTACAGAGAAAGAAAAGGAACACCATAGTCTTGCTTAATTTCATCACGTACAGAGAGAGAGAGAGCACCTTTTGATTCTAGAACCTTGGGCAGCGCCAGGCGGGAGCATCATCAGGTGGTGGCAGCGTCCGGCGGAGATCTGGAGAGAAGAAATGTTAGGTATTTGGACCTAATGCGTACATCTTGTGCAGAGAGAGAGAGGGAGGGAGGGAGGGAGAGAGATTACCCTCTGCTGTCCGGGAGAGACAGAGAGAGAGGCGGTAGTGTCGGGGTGCGGCGGCGGCGGCGGCGGCATCGGGTGGAGCAGGAGGTTGCGGCAGGGATGAGTTGCCCGTCCTGTCCACTCGTGTTTTCTCCGTCCCGTGAAACCCGGTGGAAGGCCTTGGCTCATTAGCCCTCGCATTGCTTTCTAAACGGCGCGGCCGGTTACCCCTTGACAGATTTCCCCGCGTGGCTCCACCCGATCTCGCCCCGCCTTTCCCCGGGTGAACCCTGTGCTCCCAAACGAGCCCTAAGTAGCTAGCTACTCCCTCCGTCCTGCTAAGAGTGTCCCTTTAGCATTCAAAAAATATCTTACGAAAAAGTGTCCATCTTTGTAGGGTCTACACGGAGAGATAATTCAATTCCAAAAGTTGTTGCCCGCTCATTTGTGCTTCGTCCCTTCTTCCCCATCCTCTCTCTCCCGTCTGCTCCCTTCCCCTATCCTCTCTCTTCTAACCCCTCTGCAGTACACTCATGTGAGGCACGAGGTCCAGTGGCCCGTCGGAGAAGCCTCCATGGCTGACCGTGGAGAGGAGCAGCGCGGCCACATTTGGAGGACCTCGGTACCCTCATCCCCTTCTTCCCCACCCACGTCACCTGTTCATCCACGTATTCCTCCACCAGATCGGCGCTTGCTGAAATCCCCCGCACGAAGCTCCACACCCAGCGAATGGTGGAGGCAGGCCTGTATCCATCGCCATCTTTCGACCAACCGGAGAGATGCGTGCAGGGGCGTGTCGCAACCCCGTCCGATAATATCGTACGGTTGCTCATCCAAGATCATTCGGGGTGCCACTTGACGAAGCAAGCGACCATACAGTACAATAATTAACAAGGACACGCAAAACATGAGTTAAGGGGTACATGAATTCTTAACATTACAATATTGGTTTAGATAAATTCAGTGCGGAAGCGTAGTTCGAAAACAAACGAAAGTCAGCGGAAGCTAATGATTACAACTCGACGGTACAATTAAGCACACCAGCCCACGGGTGCTTAATCTTCATAGGGCGGGGAAGCGGGAACCCACTCGAAGATCCACTCCGAGGGTGCCTCCCCTTCCCAACCACCACAACCACATGAAGCAGAGTTAGATGAATCACCTGCAAAAATATTAATCCACAAAGCCTGAGCAACTAATACTCAGCAAGACTTACCCGTCAACGTGGCCATCTAATGACCGACTTCTAGAATGCAGGGTATTGGTGGAGGTTGATCGGGTCTTGCGAAAACAGCGCTAATATTCTATTCAAATTTTAGCCAAATTAACAATAGTTACTGTGAATTTACTAATGTGCCGCTATTCTAAACAATCATGAATTCATTACAACAAACAGAGTAAAGTTATACAATTTCATCCTAATCCACTATTTTCATATCGTTGCGGCAGAAAGGAGCAAGTGCTACTCTTAACCACGAGGAGTGGCAATTATAATTGATTTACATCCTGCAGGAGAAACCCGAATGACACGACACGTGCACACTCAACTGAGTCACACGTGGCTACCTTTCGCAACATCGTGACAGTGTTGGCTCAACATACATCCCTCCAAGGACATGGTCCTCCAGACGATGCCCTGCATCCCTGTACGGCCCCAAGCCTTTCCCACTAGCACATGCCCAAGAAAAACAGAAATGCGAATTCATCCACCATACTGGTCCGTTCACCCGGAAAAAGGGATGGCCAATTGTCCAACAAAGCCCGGTGAGCTACATCGGTTTCCTGGTCCCATATACCAGTATGCACTCGGTACACACCTCAAACTTGACCAATGCAACCGCACCCGATAGGGTTCCCAAATTTTAATCTCAATTAAGATCAACATATTGTTCGACTTTTCCTCTTGGAATAAACACGAGTAGTCTCCATACTACTCGGATACTACCGGATCCCTATCTTTTAAGCGTTGCATACTATCGAGGCTCTACCAATATAATCCACAGGAAACCTATCAAGTCATGCATCTAGGTTTTCACGGCAATTTTCTCGAAACTTAATGCACAAACAATTCCTACACACATAGTGGCAAATAGAAAATTTGTAAAACATAGGTGTGCACCGGGGCTTGCCTTGGTTTGCAGAATAGTCAGAGTACTCAAACAAGGAGTTAGTTCCTGCGGGTGCTTCTTCTGGATTCTCGTTCACCGGTGGAAGTTCCTGGTCGGTCCCTATATGACGAAAATGTAGTGAGTTGTTTAATGAATTGAGTCACAATGCTTTTATTAAACATTAACCAGGGTCTCATTGTTAGGAATTAGGGGTTAGGCCGACACTTTACTTCGAGTATTAATCGTTTTAATAACTACGACTATTTATCTAGGTCAAAAATGAAATTTTTATTTACCTCTCAAGATTATTTTTAGTTGATGGTACTCTCTGAAATATGAATTTTAAGCTTTGGTTGAGGCCTAGATGAATTTTCTAGATTTTATAAAAATTCAACAAAGTTTCTGTTATTGGGTTTTGTAAAATCAGAAACCATGTGTAAATCTTGGAGTAAAATTATGATTTTTTTATGGTGTTACTCAGGAGAACCAAATCTACAACTTTGTTTTTGGGGTATAACCTTTTTACTGACTTCTACAATGTATTTTAGAAAATGGTATTTTAATAGGCAGATTGGGGTATTGTGAAAGTAACATATACAATTTGGTGGTCCTAAAATCCCCATAAAATTTCAGTGGGTGTGTTCTGCCATGGGGAACTTGTAGATCAAATTTCAGACTTAGAACTGCTCTACAATTTGAATTAAAATTCAAAAACAGAAAAGAGTATTTTAATTATCCCTGAAAATTTTTGGTCATTTTACAAAAAGTGCTTTAACAGAAATTTAGTATTAGTCATGAGGTTTCTAAAAAGGTTTGTTTTGCTATTTTTGGATTAGTATTCTATTTTATATGGATTTTACAACTCTATAGATTTCTCTGGAATTTGAATAATTTGAATTGAACCCGGGCCCGCCAGTCAGTGGCACAAGACAGAGGAGCGGCGCTAGGGCAACGCCCGACGGCGCGCCGGCGGTGGTTCCCCCCAGAAATGGCACCGGCAGTGGACTCCGTGGTGTCCCACGTGATCAGCACGGCAAAAGGAGTTCACTGAACCAAGAGGTGGGACGGCGGCTCACCGGAGTAGAGCCGGCGACGGTGGACCGATTCCGGCAATGGCGGCGGCGGTGTTCCGGCGGCTCGGCGGTCGGTGGGTGTTGGAGCTGGGCACTGTGAGCTGCAGTAGAGGTCGGGGATGACGCTGGGCACGACGAGGATGACTGAAAGTGGCCGGAAGAGGGTCGTCGACGGTGAGGTGGCGGGTCGGCGGGTGCTCCGACGATGTCGCGGCGATTCCGTCACCGCTGCTTCACCAAAACCGGTGCGGTCAATTGAAATGGAACGAGGGCTACCCGAAGGTCGTGCCGATGGAAAGAATTGAAGAATGTCTCACCGGCGAGGGAGAATTTGACAGAGTGGCGACAATGGCGGTGCGGCGGCGCTCCGAGGAGGAATTGCCGGAGTTGGCTAGGGTTTCGGCTGTAGAATGGTTAATTGGGTGTGGGAGGGTGTAGTGGGTGATCTCGTGTGCAACGGAGAGGCTCGGTTTGGTTTGAATTGAAACGGGGTGTTCGGTCGATGTGGGAGCAGGCGGCGGCAATGGCGGCAGAGCAGCGGAGAAGAAGAGAGAATGGGCGGGGTGAGACTAGTAGAGCAACGGAGGGAGCATAATAACGCACTGGGAGGGTTGATCGTGCGCGTGCAGCACGGTGATGATGGCCGTCGGCTCCCCGTACGCGGCAGTTGGGCGGCGACAGAGAGGAGCGCGCTCGGGAATTCAATGGCGCTGCGGCGAGGACGACGACGATTTGTCACCCCCGTACGCGGTTAGCTCGCCGGACTGACGGGGCAGCGGCTCTCGCGGAAGGAAGTAATGGCGCGCGGCGGCTAGCCTTGGCTACGGCGTAGGGTGGCGCCTCGGCGGGGAAGACGGCATGGGCGCCCCTGTTTTCTGCAGCCGGGTACTGTACCCGTTCCGACAACAGGGAGAAGAACAGAGCGACAGCACAGGAGGAAAGGAAGGAAGAGAAGAAAAGAATAGGGTAGGACTTAGGGTAGGGTTTGAAATTTTAATTCCAAACTTTTCTTGAAGTTTTCACCAAATTGATTGAATGATTTGAAATGTAAAGGAATTAACAATGAATTTCTTTAAATTTCTAATTGAATTTGAGTTCTTCATTGCAAATTCGGATCCCTATATGATTGCTTGCCTCTTGTCTATTGTCTAAATTTCCGACGCAATTACGTTTTTGATTTAGGCTGTTTCAGAATGTGAGTCAGGGTTTGATCAACCATTAAGTCCGATAACCCTAGTTCCCATGATTCAACTACTAAGCTTCTCGCCGATTAGGGTTTTGATAAACTTAATTACGGGGTTCGGCCCTAATCGCACGTTAATCCTCTTCCGCCTTATTTACATGAAAAACTCCCGTGCCCTTCTCTTACTTAACTAAAATTAATAGATTTGCATTAATTTGACATGGCCAGAAGTATTTATAACCCATTTTAGTAGCCATTTATTTAACTCCCTCTACTTTATTAAATGACAACGAAAATTTTTAATTCTTTACTTTGACGTCATAATCTTGCTTATTTATCGGATTGATTGAGTTTAACTTTTTGAGGTGTCACAGGGCGGGGTGGGGATTGTGGGTACCAGCGACGCTAGGATGGGGATCGATTCAAGCGGTGGGATGCGCCGCTCGAAGGATCGTCGTGGAAGCTGGTGGGATCGAGTGCATCAGTGCAAGTTACCGATGGTGTCGACTTTGTTGAAGACTCGGAGGATGGTGGCGATGAAGACTTCATATTCATCCTGGACTTATTAGATGAAGAAAGCAGTAGGGAGTACTTCAACTCTGAAGCTGATGATGGTGAATGCGTCCCGGAGACAGAACCACAAGACTTTGTGTAGGCAGCGTCAACTAGAATCATCTAAGCAGCATCAACTGCAGTAGCGCAGGCAACAACATTTCTTGGAGTAGTGCAGAAAGCAGCATCAACTGGAATCATCCAAGCAGCGTCAACTGGAATCATCCAAGCAGCGTCAACTGCAGTACAGCAGGCAACAGCATCTCCTGAAGTAGCGCAGGCAGCAGCATCAACTGGAATCGTTCAAACAGTATCAACTGTAGTAGTGTAGGCAACAGCATCTCCTGGAGTAGTGCAGACAGCAGCAGCATCTCTTGAAGTACTATTGTAGCCAAGTCTCTGGTCTCGTGCAGCTGTAGGTGTGTGCATGCATGGACAGCTGAAAGCATCATCGATGACTTGCTGTGACCATAATTCCCGCTTGAGCTTTCTTCCCGGAGAGGGAAAGTAGTGGCCACTGGCCACGAATGATTATTATTGACTAGGGTCCGCTTCCTGGTCATAGCAATAGCATCATCATCATCGGGCCGCCCGGGAGGATATATGGGACCAAATAGAGAAATACCGGGCACAGATCGAGGATTTGTTTGCTTGTGCTAAAAAAGAAAAAAAAAAAGAGGTGCATTTTCCACAATTTCATCAATCGTATGAGATCGAAGGAGAACATACTCATAATAAAGAGAAACTTTGTCCACAAATAATGGAGACAGTTTGCAATTTTCAGTCGACTGATGAAGATGCAGAGTACTAAGTGCATGTAGAAACAAATGTAAAAGCTTCTTACAGCACCAGCAATACCAAAAACTGTGGCGTCGTCTTCACGAGCCAGGACAGGACTGCGGGACTGCCACCAACAACTCCGGCCGGCCAGACTTGCCTGCCTCTGCAGCTAGCTAATAATAACTGTGCGCGCAGTCGGCGTGACCACCAGCCGATGCGGCGATGTACAAGGCGCGGACGTGTGGCGTTTGACTAACTCATTTGGCCATGAAAATAAAGCACCAAAGCGCGGAGCCTAGCTAACTGCGAATCACGGGGGCAGCGTTGAACGGCGGCGTACGTGCATCGTCCTCCCTTCCGTCGCTGTTTCACCGCGCGCTGCCAACGCCATCAATCAACCACTTTTCAATTTCAACTCATGCGTATGTGCACATGCACGATTAATTAGTTATTACTCGATCCCGTTCTTCTGAATTATCACTGTTGTAATGATTCGCTGAAAACGAGCAAACCTGTGTTATTATACTAGCAGTGCTTTTTTAATTACTGCACTCTCTCCAAGGAATATATCTTTCGATTTTCTGAACAAGAAAAAAGAGAGTTATATATCTTTCCTTTCCGCAAGATATATGAATGAACAAACCAGTTGTACAAAATCAGTTCAAGCATTTTTTTTCCGTAAATTAACAAGATACTACATCAAGTGTCCAACAAGCAAATACTAATATCGTACACCCTCCTTCGAGGGCACAATACACCAAAAATCTCGGCCTTCTACTATAAATACAACTGACCACATTTCCCCTGCTCCAAGGCACGCACCACCTCCGATCTCCCTCTGTCTCTGCGCGGGGGTGGCTCTACTCTGCCTGCTCCAGAACTGCCGCACACAACACAGCACAGAGGCCCAGACTACAGAGCACAAGTTATTTACTGCTAGGATCGAAACGAATTTCCATCCATGAGGCCACCACCACCGATCGCGTACAGCAGCAGCCCAACGACGATGACGTCGCAATCGCCCGCGGCCGCCGCGATGACGGCGGCAACCTCCTCGCCGCCGCCGTGGCACTCGCCGGTGCCGTCCCTGTTCGGCGGGCTGGCCGCCATGCTGGGCCTCATCACGCTGGCGCTCCTCATCCTCGCCTGCTCCCACTGGACGCTCAATGCCTACCTCCTCGGCGACAACGCGGCGGCGGCGTCCTCGTCGTCCACCGACGACGACCGCGACGACAACGATGACGGGGGAACCAACACCAAGCCGCCCGCGGTCGACGCCGCGGCTTCCAGGGCGGCGCTCCCGGGCCTCGTCGCCGTCGTCATGGCCGGGGAGAAGGCGCCGACGTTCCTGGCCGCGCCCGTCGTCCGCCGCGTCGTTGTCGTCATCGACGACGACCACACGACGACGCCTGCGGTGGAGGTCTCCACGACGGCGGGGGAGGAGAACACCGGCAAGACATCATCGGGAGCGGCGGACAGAGGAGGCGCCGTCGTAGATGTAGATAACGCGGAGCGCGACGATCGGGCGACAGAGCACGTGTGATGAACTGGGAAAGGAGCAAGCTATTATTGTATAGCTGCAAGGCGAAAAAAAGTTTCTTTTAGAGCAATATAATTGCATCATCAGTATATTAGAGCTACATTTCTATAAATCGGATGATTCTTCAACAACAGCAGTTGGAGCTGTTTTCAAGTACTACTTAGCAAAAAACCAGCTTTCATGGAACTATATCTTTCATGCAACGTAAAGCAAAAAATAAGAGATACAGTAATACTCCCTTCATTCTTTTTGACTTGTTATTGATTTTGATTGAAAACTTTGATCGATTTTCTTTATTTAAAAAGTTAGTTTAAATATGTAAAATTAAAAATTATGATTTAAAAACATTCAGTAATAAATCAAATCCTAACAAAATATGTGATATTTCTCATACTTTTTTAAATAAGACGAATGGTCAAAATCAACACCGACAAAAAAAAAAAAAAAAAGAACGAAGGTAGTAACAACCAAAACATTTCGTGGAAAATATGTGGGCGTAACGCAAAGGAAAGCATTATGGTACTAGTAAGTAGCCGAGAGGACAAAGAGATTAGCAGCAGCAAAGAAAAGGTCATCCGTGTAACACGGTGTTCCAGTTCTCCACGGCGCAAGCTAGCTAGTACTGTAATAAAGACAGCAGAAGCGATCGAGTCAGGCATTCAATCCCATCGGTTGGGTCCTTCGTACACACGATGGGAAAGGTAAAGGTATCTCAACAGTCATACAAAATTAGGATTTTCAAAAGATTATCTTCAGTATAGTCTCAAAATGGTCTGAGTAGAAAGAAAAATACAGATATCCCTTCAATAACTTCCAATAAACTTATTCATACGTTTATTGGAAGGATACTTTTTTGAAAGGACCAACATTTAGGGTGCATATAGGTAGCCAATGACGAGTGATTTTTGATAATGAAGTTCAATAATTAGATTTAAGGATCGTTCTATATGACTGTTAAAGATACTCTTAAGCAACTAGAGCTAGCCGGTTCTTTCGTTTCCCTAGATGTACATCCGTTCCAAAATAATTGACATCAACCACTTATCTTTGTTTTTTTTAAAAAAAAATGGACATAAATATTATATATTGTGATGTTATGATTTATTTTTACACTATATAAGTATTTATGACATGATTTATAATTTTATATATTTGAAAATTATTTTAAATAAGATGGATGATCAAAGATGGGGTTGAAAATGAACAGCGTCAATTATTTTGGAACAAGATGAGTTAGAGTACGTCATATTCATGGATCAATGCCGCCAGATCAATATATAAGCGCGCGCGCATGTGGCTTGCATGCCCTCTGATTCGTGTACTTTATCATCGTTCGTCGTATGGATCCTGACATCCTGTTCGTCAGCAGGACAGTAATAAAGCAAGCCTAGTATAGTATGGAAATGGAACTGGAAACGTACGCGCGCAGCTCCTCCAGCCGTATCTTTAGTAGTACACTACAACAGCTTAGGTCTTCCTTGTTTTGGGGCCGTATATATAGATATGCAACGATTACACGGACCAGAGCACACCGCATGTTTTTTTTTTCTCTCATAAAATAACCTTGCGCGCAAAAATGAGCGCAGGCAGCAAGCAAGGCCCGTCGAGATCAGCTACGCCTGTGCCATTAGCTCCTGACTTGCCACGTGTTGGCACCACCGCATTGGAGCCTCATTAAAATATGGATTCCATATTTCAAAATATAATTTCTTTCTTCCAATCCGTAATTTTGTTTTAAAATCTGTTCAAACCATTGCATTCTATAGAATTAGCGCAGCAAAACTAGGTTCCACATGACTATAGTTGCAAATTTTCAAATGCCTCACTAGTTTTGAAACTAGCATCATTTTTATTTTTTTATTCAAATTTGCAAACAACTATATCATTTTGGTTCCATTTATATATTTTTTCTTTTTTGTTTCCCCATACATAAGTGAAGTCTTAAATTAAACTTTTATAAGATTATAACATACATCATAATACATATTAAAAAATACATTAACATTTATTATTACTATTTTGATATGAAGGGAATATTTAATTGTATACTAAATTATTCTAGCTTCAATTCTAAATTATTTCAACAGTACAAACAAAGTATTCAACACGTTGATACTCAGTCACCTGACAAATAAGTGTTCAACACGTTGATACAAAGTGTTCTAAAAATGTGACAGAAAAATATGCAAAATCTCAGTCACCTGACAAAAAGTAAATCTCTATTTAATTATAAACTAATCAAATGGATACACAAGTTCAATAACCAACTTATTATGAAAAATTCAGATTATATTTTTTTAATCATACCCTACGTGCTTACTGTTACCCTATAATAAAATGTTAATTCCAAATGCAACTTGTACATGGACAAACAAAAATGATAATTGTATAAGGGGGTAAAATGAACCAAAGCAGTATAACTGTGTGGCTAAACTGAATTGAAAAATAGTTTAGAGGGGTTATCTATACTTTGGCTCTACTTGAAGTCTTGAAGGAAGGAAATTGGATTTCTTCCAAAAAAATAAATCAAAGAAATAATATGCATATTGTTGTCACAATTGACTTCTAACACATCAACTTGACCTTTTATTTTACTCAAAAGAATTAGTTCAAATATACATACCAAATCATAATAAAACTTATCATAGTTTTGAATAATACAAATGAATAATGTTAAAATTCATTTTTATATGACAATAATTAAAAACTTAAAATGTATCAGAGATTTGAAATACAGTTGAAACGAAAAAACATTTTTACATATTAATTTTGGAGCGCTCGACATATGAAAGATCCAGCTCCCGCAACTATGTGCGTCTTTAGCGTCTCATTGATTAAGAATCATTACAAAAACGGAAAAAAAAAAAGAAAGTTGCGGATAAAATTATGTAATACTAATTCTTTTTCCCTGAATGTCACCTCTCCCGCACTTGGTGGGATCAATATGTAGCTAGATGTCATCATGTGTGAGGCCCAACATATGCACCATATAGGACCCACCATACCGTTACGCAATAATATGGTACTGAGAAACAAGCCAAGGATCTATGATGATTGCCGGTAACGAAAACTGCATGGCAATGGAGATTTGGCTCTCAATTCCCCTGTGGGATCCATGAGCCGGCCGTACGTCCCACACGGACATGATGCTTGTAGCTCTAACTGCCAAACAAGCAGTCCACTCCACACTCATGCTGCCGTCCTCTGTCTTCACTGCCAAGAGAGGGAACTCGATCCTCCACTGCATGATGCGGCAGCGGCCATAGTGATCCTTGGCTTCCACCCTAAACAAAGCTTTCCCTGTACCAACAAGCATTACTGCCTCGTCCAATGGCAGCTCACTGTGTGCAGTATATAGTTATCTTCCTACAAATGTGGCCGGGCATTTTGATGCTTGATCTGGAATGACAACTAAACTTGGGATTCATGGTAAATGGCAAAACACACATGAGCCTCGTAAAAGGGCTCAGCTTGCGGGCTCTATATTTCACAGCTTAGCCATGATAAGTTTCTAGGTCAAAAATAAACAAATTCAACCAATATCCTAATCCGATCCAATCCTCTTCACCACTAATTTATTTCTCTTTTCTCTTTTCTGGCCCTTTACCCGGCCTAGATGTACTGTGCTTTTACTTAAGCAAGGAGTTCATTTCTGGCCTTTGCCATGATTATATACAAAATATAGGGCAAGAGAGATTTGCTGCTAGTGAGCATTGCCTTTAGTTGATATTTTTCTAAAGATGGACACCACGAAAAGTCATGACAATCATATTTATCTATAAAAAGGGAATTCACTAAAATAATATATCATGTCGTACCGATGATAGAGAAATATTTAGTTTGTAAACTAAGATGGTTTTTATATATAGAGTATGATCAATGGGTATTGACAATCTCCCATCATCAATAATATAGTAACAACATTTATAGGTAGTTTTAATATTTTAGGACAATACTGTGACACTAGTACAGAATGGAAATTTCGTATGTGCCCGAAATCCTCACGAAAATAGGAAAAATAGCCATAAAAATTATTCATGACAGTCAGCTGTCACGCAAAGGTACAGGCGGCACAGAAATTCAATTTTCCTGAGAGTCGGCTCTCGCAAAACTTTTTTCATGACGGGAATCTGTGACGGTGACTCTTATGAAAGATTACAATTATCATGTAGGTGATTTGTTGCTCTCACAAAATATGTTCATCCTCACGAAGATTCTATTATGTGATAATGATGGTGTTGTTGTGATACATCACGATGCTAATAACTAATGTGTGCACAGTGGCGACAACATTTTGCACATGTTGAAAATAAACTCACCAAATTATTAAGAGTTGAAAATAAACTCACCAAATAATTAAGAGTTGAAAATAATATGCATGAACTTAAGAATTTATTAGTATACTACAATGATTCAAAATAATAATTAATAATAAGCAAAGCTAGAGTTTTAGCTACAAGTTCATTTATACAAGCAATGTGGCATAGGGATAATCGTCGTGTCATGCGGCAAGGTGACATTGTGGCACAACATTCAGACACTTTCAAGATGGTGCTTGGATCATTGCAATGTTTATAGGCACAACATATGAAAGATCTTTGGATGTGACAGTATAAAATTATCAATTGATGGATGAGATTGTGAATAGTAACAAGGAAGGGGAATAATGGTACGCAGCACATCGAATAAAATATTATAGTAGCAAGTGACGCTCTAAAACTGTGCGACTTTTGCTCTCTCATCTTCCTTTACATAGATAAAAAAAAATCTGATAGAATTTGTATTTGAATTTGTAAAAAGAAAGTTTTGATGAAAGAAATTCCAAATGTTAAAACTTCAATTTTTTGAAATTTATGGCTTGATTTTGGTATTTTTCTTTTGAAAGAGATTTGATTTTGATATTTGGAGTGACTAAAGTGAGTCAGATAATTATGATGGTAGAACAAAGTTAGCAACACCGTAGTACTCAATCTTTTTACTGGGATCTTGAAATAGTTTAAAACTTAGATTGAACACTTTAAAACTTAAATTTTTGTATGTTATGTTCAGCCATGACTTCAAATTCGTAAATCTTCAAAATAGATATACTAATACAGCGTCCCCTTTCATTTGGAAAAAAAAAATTAGACCAACCCGCTATTAGTTTCATTTATGATATCGAGTTGAACTGGAACCCAGTATATAGCTAGTTGTATAGATATAATGATATATGTAGGCATCCAAAAGCATAATGCACTGTACGAAGAATGCATCCTAAAAGTTGCAGTATATATATAAAAAAAAATATCATACAAATGAGTACGCCTCTATGAGACACAAGTGTCACATTTTCTCAAACCAGCCTCCATAGAAAATGCAGTGATTAATTGACCGTTCTTTCAAAAAAGAAACAAGTATAAGCTCCCAAGCATACATCGAGACAGCCTTTTGGTAGAGATTACTAAACCATATCACTTGCTACCAAACCTGTCTCCAATATGGATAGATTCATCGTCGTCCTTAACCACCAGATTAACATATAAGCACAGACACTGAATACTCGGCAGAAATTTAGAGTGGTTGTGTACACGAGGCTCGTGTTTTAATAATTTACTCATTTGATCTTACAGCGAGAGACACATCATAATTTCACCGATCAAACTACTAACAGTACCGTACCTCATCAAGTGAGTAACGCGAGAACTATCCAATCAGTGCCAACCACCAGTCACGTCCTAGGTTGGCAGTTGGGCCGCGCAATGCTCCGCCCGTAGTGATCCGATCTTTGTACACCTGCACGCATCTTCAGTCCTAAGCAACCCCCAATTTTTGTAATCCGGCCAACACAGGCCAGCGACGATGGAGCTCTCTGGTGTGTGGTATGGTGTGTGCTAGCTAGTGGAACGGCCATCACTGCCTCCAACAAACTACCCACCTTTTCACTGCCCTCCACTCCCCATACCTATCGCCATGCTCATGCATGCATGGAAAGCGCCCGTCCAGCATCACCTACAAATCCCTGTCACTGTCCTCCCCGTCGCCGTCGCCGGTGTCGTCGTCGCCGCCGCCGCTGCTGCTGGAAAGGCCTGCCACTAGGTAGCGCACTAGAGCCGTCGGTCAGCTGCCAGAGCTGATCGAGTGAGGCAAGTGAGTGAGCTGAGCTGAGTGAGTACATCATGGACACCATCGAGGAGTGCGGCGGCGATAATGGAGAAGGCTGCTGCTGGCGGCAGTTGGCACTCGGATCCAGGATCCTCGTCGGCGTGCCGGACAACTCCCGGGGCTGCTCGGAGCTGCTGTCGTGGGCGATCGGCGCCGTCGCCAAGGCCAACGACTCCGTCGTCGCCGTGCACGTTCTCGGTAATGAATTAAGCGTACTGCATTATTGCTGGTTGCTGCTGTTCTTCCTGTGTCGGGGGCGTTGATGATGGTTGTCGTGTGCAGGCGGGAGAGGGAGGAAGAAGAGGCTGCAGAAGGCCAACGCCTTCGTCATCTACATGCTCGGCGAATTCGTAGAGGCGTGCGAGGCCAAGCAGGTGAAATTCGTAACATTAATCATCAAATTAACACCACGACGCGATCGATCCTTGTATCAACTTTGGGGATATTCTTGTGTTGGATGCTCTGTGTTCTGGTGAATTCTGGCGATTCTTCTTCTTCTTCTTTTTCTTCTTCTTTTTTAATAATGTGTGTTCGAGTGCTTTCCTGAGTTTTTTTTTTGGTCTTTTGTTGCACATTTTCTGTTGACTTTAGGTGGGATCGATTTTCCCTGTATCCCCACGTGGGGACACACAGTGCAGCGAGAACTTGTAAGCAAAGTTTTGAGCATATTATTGTTCGTTTGGTGTTCCTTTCTCTGTCAGGTTCGGTCATGCTCTTGACCTTTCCAGCTTTTTGGTGAGGTTGAGCTAGAAAGGCCGTGCCATCGTTCATGTCATGATTGGTATACCATGCTCTGAGTCTGTCTCCATGTTCTGGCTTATACTTCGTTCACCGGTTGTAATCTCCGTATGTACCGATTGTATATGCTATGTCCTTTTTTTATTTATTCGTCATTGACTTTAATCGATAACTTTGATTATTTGTCTTATTCAAAAAAGTATGAGAAATGTCACATATATTATTATTATTTGATTTATCACTAAAGATTTTCAAAAACATGATTTATAGTTTTATATATTTAAACAAATATTTTAAATAAGATGAATAATCAAAGTTGATGATTAAATTTTAACAGTAATAAGAAAAAAGAACGGAGGAAGTATCGTTAAAGGCGGCAATCACAATGCATATGAATTGCAGCATTTCGAAGCAAGCCGGTGACTGTTCTTTTCTTGTAGGTTAACTTGGAGGCTAAGGTGATTTGCGGCTCGAACGTTGGGAGAGCCCTGACCCAAGAAGCGGCACTGACTGATGCCAACCTACTTATTGTTGGCAGATCAAGAAATGCGTACCACAGGTAATCTTTGGATTTTGCTTCATGAATGTTCCTACAGTCCCCTTTACAGTAATATAGGGAAATGTTTTGTACACACAGTAGCGGATCCAGCCCAGAGACTAACAAGTTCACACGATTCCCCCTGAGAACTTGGGCTGACCACTCGGGCCAAATAGGCTGCGTGAAAAACACTTAAAGTGATCGGACCCTACTCTCGGACTCCTAGCGGAAGCTACATGCACCGGATTACCTCCTTTTTAATGTTTCTATAGTAGGAGATCGTTTCTATAGCGGAAGCTACATGCACCGTGGACCTTAAAGTTATTTTAGTTGCACTTTATTCTGAGTCTTACTACTGCTACTTTAATGATTTTGTTACACTTTGTTCTGAGTGCTCCAGCTACTTTTGATAAGGGTCCTAGAAATATATATTTTTCTAATAAGGGTTCCTAGTAGAAGATTTGATTCTCACCATTATGACCATATCAGGAGTAACTTCGAGATAGCAAACTACTGTTTCTTGCACGCTCCAAGGAACTGCTCAGTGATTGCTGTTGGAAGGGGAGGACTAACGCAAAGAAGAACTCTGTTGAAGTCTCAGTCACTGTCCTCCGATGGTAAGAAGGTCATTTATTTGGCTACTTTCCCAGATTTCAGTCAGTCAAAAACATGCTTGCTGACACGCTTTGGCTCTGAAACTGAACGCAGCAACCAGCAACATATCATCACCGAGCTCGACATGGAGCAGACGGTTCCCGCCACTTCAGAAGCTGCTCCTCAGATCGAGCTCATCGGCGCGGAAGCTGGTCCAATTCCGATCCATGAACGAAGGCGGCGTCGAGAACAAAACCTCGCCGAGGTCAGTCATCGACGGGCCGGAAGAGGAAGCAGAGCACCACCAGGTCACTGACGAATGCTACAGCACGTCGAGCAACGAGGTGCGCCGGCGAGGCGGCCACCACAGCGGCTTGTGGAGGCGGCTGTCGGACATGAAGCTCTGGCTTCCGTTCCTGAGGACCATCGCCGGCGACGCCGGCGCGAGAGGCAGCGACGTCTGTTCGACGAACGCGCAAGACCAGAAGCCCGCCTTTAGGTGCTTCAGCTTTCAGGAGCTTTCAGTGGCTACCAACGACTTCCATCCAGGTAAACCTATTACTGTTTTCAAATTACAGTACCTCGCTAGCGTAAGGAAAAGTTATAGTAGTGAAATTTATACAAGGTAAATGTGAAGTAATTTTTGTTCGTTCGTGTAGATAACATGGCAGGAAGGGGAGGCTACGCAGAAGTATTCAAAGGCATCTTACCTGACGGCCAATGCATAGCTGTTAAGAGGCTGGCAGAAGGCAAGCCCAGCGAGCAGAAGGAAAAGGACTTCCTAGCAGAACTCGGGATCCAGGGCCACGTCTGCCACCCAAACACTGCGTATCTGCTAGGCTGCTGCGTCGAGAACGGCTTGTACCTGGTTTTCGAATTCTGCCAAAACGGGACTCTAGCATCGGCGCTGCACGGTACTGAACTTTTTCTTCTTTTTTTTTCAGTCAGCAGTCTAGTGTAGTGTAGTGTTGTTCAGAGATGGAGAGTAGCACTTGGATTTTGTTTTGGTAACCATAATGTGACGAGACGTTAGGAAAATCAAAAAAAAAATTGCAGGGAAGAGTGGGAAGATTCTTGAGTGGCCTTTGAGGTACAAGATTGCGGTCGGCGTCGCGAGGGGGTTGCAGTACCTGCATATGTTCTGCAGGCACCGGATCATCCACCGGGACATCAAGGCCTCCAATGTGCTTCTTGGCGATGACTTCGAACCTCAGGTAACCACATTTCTGACTGAACAATTATTTGCCTGCTTGTATGCTGTATCCTGTAAACACAGTCACTGGAGTGTTCATTTTGAATGCAATGCGTGGAACAGTTTACTGCAAGATCAAGACAATGAACTACTACGATCACTAAATACTACGATTACTAATTCTTCTTTCTGCAACAGATTTCAGACTTTGGACTCGCAAAATGGCTCCCCAAACAGTGGACGCATCACTCTGTCATACCCATAGAAGGCACATTTGGGTAAGAAGAATAGTATGTTTGGTACAAAGCAAAAAGTAGCAATTCTCTTCAAAAAAGCTTCCAATTTGGCCATCTTTTGAAATGTCACTTTGAGCAGGTACTTGGCCCCAGAATACTTCATGCACGGCATCGTCGATGAGAAGACTGACATATTCGCCTTTGGTGTTCTGCTGCTGGAGATTGTCACTGGAAGAAGGCCCATTGACTGTTCCAAGCAGAGCCTTCTACAGTGGGTGAGCACTTGAGAAGAAAAAACATATAAATTAGTGAAAATATAAAGAACAACTACCAAACAAAAATTCATATATCTTAAATTTTTTTGTCTTATTCTCTAGGCAAAGCCACTGTTGGAGGCTGGGCAAGCCACTGAACTCGCCGACCCGAACCTCGGCAACGACTATGACAAGGATCAACTGAAGAGGATGGTCGCCGTCGCGTCTCGCTGCATTATGCGACCGGCCATGTGGCGGCCCTCAATGACCGAGGTACCCTGCATTCATCGATCTACGGTCTACCCCATGGGCTGTCCAGATTTTCATAATTTGAAACGCGTTCATTGGCGACCAGATTTCACTTACTCCAAGTCACCCTTTTCAGGTTCTGCATTTTCTATCTACTGATGATTATCTTGAGGAGCCTGAGAAATGGAACATTCCGGAAGACGAAGTCGATGACATGGATGATTGCACATTGTTTTCTGAGTCTCTGTCTCTGTCTCTATCTCTTTCTCCGTAGTTAGAATTTTTAAGACTCCCCTTTTATCATTTCCTTTTTGTTTGCTATTGGCATGCCTTTCTTCTTAGTGTTCGTGTTATCTTTTATGCCTAGTCTCTGGTTGTTGGAATCTAGATGCATAGACCGTGATGTACTCTAACTTATTAGGAAGGAGGATTTGAGGATGTATCTTGTGCAATTCAAGCTTATTAGTTTAAGTACAGTATGGATGAACTCATGAGCATAAGTCGCTGTATTTTTTAATGGTACATGGCAATGAATGAGGTATACACTCAGTTGCCATTTGAACTCAGAAATAATCAGTGTTACTGTGTTAACTAATAAAATGTTGGTCCGTGGGTGTTACTATAATAATATTGGTGTTATGGGGTTAGCTAACTAAGAACTCAGATATGCATATTAGGTTGCCATTACTTCTTAATGTAACCCTATACATATTGTAATCTCGAGGAATCCAGCCGGGATGATGAAACACTGATGGTTGGAGAATTAGTAAATATCACCAAACAGGAACCAGAGGCGTACCAGATTTAAGAAAGGAAATAATTCAATCCACCACCGTCCAAACGTCATCACAAGAATAAGAAACTAGTATCATCAGTCTTCAATCCTTGTACTCGCAAAAAAAAGTTAGTAATGACCATGTCACAGACAAAGCCCATTACAAAAATTGAAGCCATGAATCATGCAAGCTATCTGTTCTTTAGAAAATCGCATAGGGTTTATTATCTTAGCACATAGGACGGAACTGTGAAAGCTACTTCTGAACGGCTACATGAGCTTATTGGGATAGCTCCATATGCTATTTTTTAAAATTAATTTATCAGCTAGTAACAAATAGCAATGGTAGATACCGCCACAGAACTAATTCTCGCTTAGTAGGATATACTAAACAACAGAATAAAAACTGCAAACGGTAAACTACGCGCAATCTTATTGAAATATCCATATATAGCCTTGTTTGATGGTTTTCTTTATCCAAACAAGCCTCTCTATTTCAGAGACTGAATCACTGAACCATCAAAAACCTGCACACCTAAAAATCAGTGATGAAGACTCACCAGAATTGTTATATGCACTAATCAAATAATTAAGTGGATGACAGTGTAGGAAAACTGTTTTTGTTAACAAACAATCCACCCAAAAGGCACGGACACCTGATCAGAGATGCCTCACCGATTGAACCAATTTATCAGGAATCCCCTCATCATCATTAGGGAGAAAAGTGATGGGGACGCGGTAAATTTTCTCCACAACTATAGGCGAAAGTAATGAATGCACAAGTAAGAAATGACGCATATTTAGTTGTCTTAGCATAGAAAAAAGTAAATTGCATGCAGGAACTAGCAATGGAAAAAACATAACTTGAGCTATCTTAGTACAATACATTAATTTCATTCCCTAGTTCACCACTGTAGACCCAAAGGAAATTCGACGCCATCATTTAAAAATAGCGATGGCGGAATTTCAACATGAATATTAATTGAGCGCAACAATGGCATAATAATTAACACGAACAGAGAACGATGGCGCCCTCGATAGCTAGCATGGCGATATGGCGGCGTCCCCTCCTAAGTTGTTTCAAGCTGGGCAAACGCCTTTGTTTCTGGAACATTCTAGAAGCTCGGCACGACGCCGTAGGCCGCTGCAGCGTTCACGTAAAACCCGACGCCGTCGTCATCGTCGTCGCGGGCGGCAGCGTCGGAGAAGGAGAGCCAGAACTTCGCCGACGCGTCGCCGGCGGCCGCCGCTGCCGTGGCGACGTCGCTGCTGTCGAATGATGATGCGGCGGCGGCGGCGGCGCGCTTGACGAAGCGGCCCTTGATCCGCGGCCTCGCCTCGGCGTAGGCCTTGCGCGACGCGTAGCGGATGGTCTTCTGGAACCTGCGCGTCTTGCGCTTCTCGCGGTACCTCTGCACCCTCGCCTCCCGCTCGGCCGCCGCGGCGACGACCACGGCGGCTCCCGGGACGACGACAGCATCGGCGGGGGACCATGCCGCCGCCGCCCACCCGGTCATGCCGGGAGGCGGTAGCGCCCAGAACGGTGCGACGCCGTTGTGGATGGGTGCCGCCGCGCCGTCTGGATGGTGGTGGCCCGCGCTGCCCGTGACGCAGGCGGCGAGGTCGACGTCGGAGAGTAGGTCGAACAGGCTGCTGCCGTCGGCCGCGCCGCTGTCGCTGAAGCAGGTCGACGAGCTCCCCTGGGGGCTCCCATGCCCTTGCCCCGGTGCAGTTGGCGGCAGCGCCGGCCACGAGGACGCCGCGTCCACGTCATCGGCCGCGAAGAGGTCGACGTCGTACACGCCGGACGCCGCTGCCATGGCGGCCTCGGCGAGGGGCACGCGCTCGTGGCGCGACGCCAGCGGGTTGGCCGCGTGCACGGCGGCGTCGCACGGGACGCAGAGCGCGGCAGCGTCCGCCGCACAGTACACCGCTGCCGCGCCGCCGCAGACCGCGCAGCAGGCTACTACCCCGGCCTGGACAGGGCTCGTGCTTCCTTCGCTTCCCATCATCGCCTTGAACTGGGCCTTCTCCTAGTACCAGTCTTCGGCTCAATAAGCTTTCTTTTTTCCAGTTTTATGAATTTCTGAGTGTTCGCGCGTTCGAGTGCGAGATTGCAGTGAGCTGCTGGCTGCTGCTGAGCTGCATAAATAGGAAGGGGGGAAGAAAAAAGGCATGGAGGATCGAAGGCGGGAGCGCTCGATCAGCTTATGGAAGGTGGAGTTGGTGGAGCGCCTACGACGACACGTGGAGCTGTAGTGGCCAAGAGAAGTTTCAGCTGAGGTATTGGAGGGTTTAATTCAGAGGGAAAATGGTAGGTGTACTATGTTAGGTACCCATTGTTCCATGGCCAACCACGACAGAGCTCCACTTGGTAGCTTGACATTGGTTTCACGTGAGCAAATAACACTTGGCAATATGTTATTTGAACACTTTGCCAAATTTACAGGTAACATAATGTGACAATGGGCGTTGCATGCCTACATAATGACTCAACAAAGATTGATTTAATTTATTATAAAGTTTGATAACTGTTGAGATGAAGAACGATGAGAATAAAAGACATACAGATACTTCAAACGTCGCCCTCTCATGTTTTCTTATTAGGTTTTCTCAACCATTGCCCGTCAATTGATTACTCCTCTTGGTTTTGCGAGTCATCAATGGTTACTCTTGTTTTCTCTTTATAAAAAAAATAAAAGTACTCTTTGCTGACACATTATCTTTTGAACATTTACTTTCCTATATATCTTAATGGTATAACTTTTTTACACCTATAGTAACACTACCGGTTGCAATAAGCTATCCTAACAAAAATTACCATGTGGCTTAGTTCAAAGTGTAGGCATTTTGAATTTTTATATACTAGCAAGTGAATTATACAAATGCAAATTTAGGGGGGGGGGGGGGGGGCAATGTGACCAATTACCTTGTAATAAGACAAAACAAATGACTTTTGAGTTCAGTTTCTAAGACCTTGCACCATATATTAATACGAAATTATGACATCTTAAGACTTAATTGTCTTTTGAGTCCCACCTGTCAACCACATATTTGAGCACAACAGAAATGTATCGATCCTAAAGCTTTTGTCCAAATTTATGACAGACATACACGTACTACTATATGTAAGGTAGGTTTACACGAATGTAAATTGTAAAAACATAAAATGTTATAATTCAAATCTATATCAAGCACAGTACGTATCCGGGATAATTCACCCATAAGCTTGATCTGTGTTCTCTTCCCTGTGTGGAATTGCCTTGTGTACCCATCCATATGCCACTGGTGATGCTACAGGAGTACTATTAGATTAGCTTACTAGCTCAGACGGTAGAGAGGAGGTCTGTGCCGACGTGGGCCTATACTACAAATCGTCGAAATTGATCCTGAAGATGACCTGGCGTGTGCCATCGGCCTGGATGTTGTCGTGGTGGGTCCAACCAGAGCTTTCCCCTGCCTCCGTCCGTTGTTTAATTAATTCAACGGGCGTATCAAAAACCGGTGCGCGCTCAGCTGGCGCACGGCACGGGTTATGTGATGCTTGCTTGGCTTGGATTGCTCGTCTCCTATTTGGTTTGGTTGCTGTGCTGGCACCGGCAGGCTGCGTTTGTGGAAAGAACCCGGGCTTTGCCTTTCGCTTCTGATCTCTTCAAACCACCCGTACAAGCTAGATAAACTGTTAATAACTGTTTCTTGGGAAAACAATACTATACTACTACTACTACATAACCAACATCAATAATTAAATACGGAAGGAGTAGATCATAGATATGTTGTAAGCAAAGGAAGCCAGTAATAACAAAAAACTAGTTTTTTTTTCTTCTTCTTTTTGAAAGCCAGTAATAACTGGAGATTATATAGTTAGTGTGATCAATATAGCACTTGGAAGCTATTTTCTCAAACAAAAGAAAAAAGGAAGCTATTTTGTAAGTGTGTGTACTTGCTAATGCCCTTCTGTTAACTACCTATCATATACTAGGAAAAGAGGTTTGCATGGAGCACATTTAACTGTCCACCACCATGCATTATCGTTATAATGTCAACGTGACTGAGCTATTCTTAACAGATGAATACTCCCTCCATTTTTATTTTTTATTGACGTTAGGATATAAATCCTAGTTCAAACATAAACTAATCTCTTATCGTACCGACGTCAATAAGATAAAAATAGAGGTAGTAGTAATTATCAAAGTTTCTAAATAACTAGTAGTAGCTGATCTTGCATATATGTTGTGGCATTGTTGTAAATATGCACTACATATTTTATATTTTTCTCCCTCATCCTCTTATGTTTCGCACGTTTGTTCTGCCTTATCAGACCAACTAAGAAGAGAAAAGGTAAATGTTGAATTAGAAATAAATTAGGTTGACGAGTTTTGAATGATTTCCTTTAATATATATACTCCCACAGTTTCTTTTTGCTGTTATTAAAATAGGAATTCTAATTTTAAATAAAGTAAAGTTGTTATCTTAATGATAATAAATTATAGAAAAATGAAGGTAGGAGTTTATATAGTTAGTTTATGGCTATAGTTTATGGAAATCACTCCTACCGCAAAAAGCACTTACTTTTTTTTACTCTTACTCCAAGCATGTGGAACCATGCCTAACTATTAATACTGTTGTAAATCTAGCGATTTGGAGTTGCTTTGCTTTGCGTTGCCACGAGAAAAAACAATCATGAGAACATAAGACATGCGGGAGGTGTTCAACTGTAATTATTTCTAAATACTCTCTATGTCTAGTATATAAGTATTTCTAGCTATGTTTTTTTAGTGTTAAAGATTTATTGAATCTTAACACTCAAATGTCTATCTAGATTCATTAAACATACCATTCACCTAGTGGAGACCTAGAAATACTTATGTAGAGGGACGGAGGGAATATAATAGACATGTTTAAAGAACTCTTCGTGCTTTCTCCACCTTGAAATCTATATGATAGTCGTATTAGAAAATGCACGTTTAATTAGAGGTCCGCTAGAATCCTATTACAAAACACGTAAAAAACCCGCTAAAGCCTTGAAAGGGCATGTACGCTTCACAACGAATACAATATCATTATACACCAAACAAGACGACACAGAAAATCGGCAGTACGGTAAAAGCAAAATACTATTTAAGAACATCATTACCGAACATTGATCAGAAGAATGCATGAAAATATAGTGGTACTAATACGGTCAGCGTCCAATAATAAGCAAACATGGATCACACTTTGGCGAGCAAAAAAATTAAATCACACGCCGTGTGTGCTTGTTGGGAGAGATAACCTTGTTTAATAGTACTAGTAAAGCCTCTTCTTGGTCTGTCTCTATTGAAATGAGATCGTCACGCGCGCCGCCACCGGTTTTGGTGCGGAGCGGCGGCGCTGGCACGATCGGTAATAATAAAGTGGTTTCATTATTTTTCTTTCTTTTTGTGAAGAATAGTGGTTTCATTTCTTTCACCTCCTCCATGATTGCTCATCAAGAGCGCTTTGTTGTTTCAACGGCGGCGGTCATGGTATGCTGTGGATGGTGTGGAGTGGAGGTCGCTCTCTCTTCTTCTATTATTACACTGCTGTACTGGTACCCGCGAGGGCGCGCACTAACTCGGACACAGGCCACCGATCCTGAAAGTCAACGGGGTCGCCACGCGCGCGTTGACCTCGGCTCAACCACTACGCACGGCGTCCAGCATCCACGTGTCCTACTGGAACGTTCTTCGGTTCTTCGGCCCGAAACTGTTTCTTGGGGGCCCCGCCGTCGCCGCCTCTGGGGTCTCTGGCTCGCGTGCGCGATGGCACAAGCCGAAGCTCTCGGCTCTCGCCGGCCGGCCTAGTAGAGTAGAGCCACGTCACGTCGGACGGAGAGATGATAGGCCGGCCGGGGCGGGGGCCGCTGCTGACTTGAGCGAGACGCGCCGAAGCTACAAGTACTAGCGCGTGAGTTTTTTATTCTTGGTTGTGATGGGACAAACCGTCCACGGAAAGATATTTTTTTCCTCTGTTTGGAGTGGAGGTTTCCGCATTGACTGAAAACGACTCGTCCGTGTTTGGTAGCGTAGCGTGACTGCGTGAGTTGGAACTATTGGATTGGTTTGGTCCAAAGGACACGATTGAAATCTCCTTTTTTTTTTATTTTTTTCCTTTTTGAGAAATAAGCAGACGATTTAATCTATACGAACGAACACCTCCGCTACTACAGTAGGTTGGTTGTTAATTAAATCTTGAGGTTCACTACTTGCACCTTATCATGAGGACACCGTACGGATCATTAGGAAAAAAAAGTAGTCATAACTCATAAACAGTGGCGGACCTAAAAATTAAGCCTTGTTGAGTAGGCATATATGCATGCGGTGGGATTTTTCTTTTTTCTTTTCAAATTTCTTTAGAAATGTAGTATAGGCTATATTTTATACGATGACATAATAGATGAAAGTAGAAATTTCATAAAAAAATTTGAGTGACCTTTCGAACAGAGATAGTAAGTAACAACTGTCACTTAAGAAATGAATTACACTTCTAAAAATGTTAGCGTAACTTTTTACAATAATAAAGAAAATGAGAGGGTACACGTACGTGGCAATCAAATCAAATTCGATCAGTTTTTCACCAAAATTAAAGGTGAAGGTTTACCTTTTCCGGCACGCCGCACTTCTTCATCTATCTTATTATCCTCTTGACTTTTCTTTTTAAGGAGGACTACTCCGTTGCGGCAGTAGGTTGTTGTCGGCCTTACCTTATCCTGCATCACCTCCTGCGCTCGTGATTCCAGAACCTTCCCCTTCCTGGCCCTTTCCAGGCCGCCAAAGAAACAGGATCTGTCCAATAGTAACTGTGTACTGCTGCCCCTTCCCTTTCGGCATTAAAGCACGCACAACCAAGTCTTTGTCGCCTTCTCGCCGTCCGGCTTTCATTCCGGCCAGCTGGAGTACTAGTAAGATTTGGATATTTCGGACCTTGGTGGCCCTTGTCTCGAGTGTTCATCGTCCGATTTAGTTAATGAACCAACTATCAGAGTAATTTAGTTACCGTAGTATAATGAAGAAATGTCATGGCAATTTGCAAACACCTATGTTCCCGGGTACTAGTAAAAAAACGCAATCAATCTTAGCTGTAAGATGAGATTGATTTTCGCTAAGATGAAGAAAACAACAAATCACGGGTACGTCACTTAGGGACCAAACTCTGGGCGGGAGCTATGCAGCCAGTGCAGCTGACCACTGCGCCGCGTTCCTTCGCCCCGGTAGTAGTAACATGGATTGACGCGTCGATGCGAAACTCCTTAAAAAATAGGGTGAGGTTATGAATCTGACGTTGATTTTAGTATCATCTCTAATCATTCTTCATCTTGTTAACAATAAGAATGAGTTTGAGGTATAAATTTGAACTCTATCCTACTCCCGCCCAAATTTCAGTGATGACATTTTACTGCCATAGAGATTCTCACGAGACCAAATCATCCCCTTCCAAAGACCCCAAAAAATGTGCTTCCTAATTGCTTCAAATCCACACGCGCTTATTTGATCGACACATGTACTCTATCAAACTCGGTTTCCGCTACAGCGCAAACGAGTGCCAGGGCAACACGTGTCTCACTGTTGCTGGTATTTCCATGAAAGGCACGTAAGACGATTTATTCCAGGTCCAAGTCGTTAACTATGCTGTAGCTGTAGTAGTACTATTTGCTTTGATGTCATGCAGCCGTTGAACAAGTCGTTCGTTAGCACAAAACCACAAACAGACTTGCCGTTCAGCGTAAGAACCTGCGGTGTCAGATGACGTCCCTGCTCACGTCAATTCTCAGATCCGGTTGTTGTTGTCACATTGGGAGAAGTTGGTATGCGCTACGCCAGGCTGGCCGGGTCTACCCTGGATATCATTTGCTTAGCTATCAAACATGAGAACAGCTGCGCAACAAAATTCTGATATGATAAAAATATTCACAATTTCGTTTACAACATTCTGATTTTGTAATTATTGACGCTTACTACTACTACTAGTTCAAAGTAGTATAATTTTCCTCATGCGAAGCAAATTTTACGTAAATGCCAGTCCCGGAGCACAAAGTGCGACAGTCCAATTTCAGCCATCCAAATGGGTTTGCAACAGCTTAAAACAGAATTTATCTCATGCAATTGGTAAGACAAGTGAGGCGCATTTAATCACTGAAGAAATATGTAACAATCCAAGGGAGTTGCGGGCAAAGATATTGACGTTGGGTCCCAACTGTTTGCTCATCATCTACAAAGCTATTCTTTCAATCCAATATGGAGGTACATCTAATGTTGTATCCGAAAACTTTAGCAAGCACTTTACATAATTGATGGTGTAAAACTTCTGGAGTTAAAAACAAACGAGAATGGGATTGTCGCGTTGAGTTGTAGGGACAAGGATAGAACCGGATCTATTCTTTACCATATAGAAATGGTTCAGAGCATGGGGGCTTTTACATTAGCTGCTTCCTGACTTGAGTGTGTTACTGAGCCTGCAGCGGCAACAAATCAGATTTGTATAAGTTGTTCATTCTCCCAGGTGGGCATAAAATTGCTCAAAAGTTAGTTTCCATTATTAAATACAGTCATTGTCAGATATCGACAGGACAACCAATAATTAGAAACGTGGGACCAATTATACAATACTATGTTATAGTATAAATGATTTGTTAAAGACATTAATTCACTTGTAGTCATATCTTACCACAGTGTCAAGCAGAAAAATCACTGGGTGGGAAAAGAAAATTTCACAACTTACCAGTCCAATCCTTCAAACAGCCCCTCTCCTTTAATGGCAGATGTTTTAAAAATCGCCCATTGTCGGCTCTTAATCTTGTGGAGTTCTAATGACTCTGTAATGGCAGCATCATCGAGTGCCCCTGGAAGATCCTGCATAAACACAACAAATATGTAAGATAAAGGTACAAGTCATGAGTAAAAGTTACTGGGCACCCTTAACCCCAAGTCAGAAGCAAATAGCTGGTTACTGGTGGGCGCACCATTTTGAATGGCACATGTAGCAGGTACAGAACAAAATCCACTTTACACAAATTGATACTTAAGAATGTGCAAGCCAGATGGACTAATAGCAACAATCATGTGGTCATGCAGACATCTATAAATATATATTATTTCTGATTATCAGGCAAACTAAAATTATTACACACGGTACAAAAAAATTGCAATTGTATCCATTTACCTGTTTATTTGCGTATACAAGGACAACAGCACCTTTGAGCTCATCCTCCTGCCAACGCATGCATTCAATAAGCAAATGCAACAAACTGAATGGTAACTCATACATATTAATCTCTTCATCAAAATCATCCAGATCATAGTTCTTCAGTTATTATAAAGAGCAGTTAAGACTGATTAATTTTTTTAGTATCAAAATTACAAGTAGGGGCTTCGAAATGCATAAACAAGTGATCAAAATTATAGCTGAATATTCCAAAGACGAAACATTATTCATTGATACTTTTCAATCACAAATACTTAAAATTTTGGACAAGATCTAGGAATCTTTTGAAACTCTGAGCATGAATAAGTTTCAGAACATTTGTTCAAATACATGACAATCAGGTGTTGGTTCTGCCTTGAAAAAAAATAACTCACAATCTCGTAAATTTTAAATTTATTCTCGGTAAATATGATGTCATAGAAAATACAGATTAAAGGTACACACTGCAGATCATGTCTCCAAAACATGAAGTAATTTTGACTAGAGGGAGTTAATCAAGCAGCATCACCAATACGAATGGATGCACAACAGACATTAGTAATTTTCAGCCCAGCAATGAACTGATCAGAAAAAGCAGGTTCAGTTTGCCAATCACAAATAGGGCTGGTAATGGGCCAGAAAAAAATAAACTGGATTAGGGAAGGGCCAGGCCCAATAATAAGGGATGGTTTGAAATGTGAAAGGGCCTGTGGTCCAGGGCCCTTTATCAGGCCTGATCGTAAGTGCCAAATTATCTGCTAGGTTCTAGTAGATGAACTTGAGTTTCAAAATGCGTAGATGATTGAACATAATTCAAACAAGTGGCCAGAATTGAGTAGAATAATCTAAAAATTTAATGATGACACAAGAAGCATATCAAGCATGACATAATTCATAGGCATGAATTGCTTTTTGCTTCTGTTATCATCTTATGAATGGATGTAACAAAAGAACATTATTAAATACAGCAGAGTAACCTACCAAAAGTAGTTCAATTTTAAAATAGAAAGATTCAATAATAATATTCTAATGTAGAGTGAATTTATTCACTGCCTTGAAAGCAACGCACATTACATATATATGGCTCTCATTAACTTACTAAAAAATACAAATGCTGAAGTGCATTTTTTGTTTCTTCACTGAAAATAACAAGAAATATTCGAATCTCCACACTAAAGCCAGGAAAAGGTAAATGAGAAAGGCCCATATGATATTACCTCAAGGATGGCATGGAATTCTTCTTTCGCAGTTACAAGCCTGTCTGTATCACTCGAGTCCACAACATATATGATTGCTTGGGTGTTCGGAAAATAGCACCTCCAGTATGGCCTACAAACGCATTCATTATTAAGATATTATGGAAAATTATAAAATGCATGATGTCAAAAGCAATGGTTCCTAGTTCAGAAACTGATGGCATCAGAATGATGCAGGATAACCATGAAAATCCTAATGGGATGATGATATGTCGTCCAATTATAAGAAAACTAGGAACAATCTCAAGGTTTCAGATTTAAATACTTGTTCTAACATATAAATGAGAAAGTGAAATGAACATTGACAGACATGTACTAGACTATTACAACCCTTAAACACAAGATCATTTTTTAAGTCTTAAATAGTTGTTCCAATCCTAATACCTATAAATAAGATTGAATGAATTAACTATTACAACCATTATAATAATAACAAGATCCTTTTTCTTTCAAAAAAAGATGTGGAGAAGGATTAGAAAGACTATGTATCAGTAAACAGAGGTACTGTAAATGCATCTAGACTAGAAATGCCTGCAGAATTTGATTGTATCCAACCTAAATCATGTAACATAGCAGAACAAGTTCTGTAAATGAATTAGCCTACAATTAAGTATACTAGATTCATAATTTTGAGGATTTGTCAGATCAACTTTGTTTGGACTTCAGAGAAATTAATACTTTGTCACCTACCTACTTCAATATGCATAGTTATGTCATGCGTGTTGTACTATTGGTCTATAGAACTGCGGAATCATATTCTGAAGACCGTATCCATGTCAACAAGAATTGACCTGGAAGGCGTGCATTGCATCCAAAGTAAACCACAATTCACTGTCTAGCAGCAAAGCCTCAGAGCATGCTTCCATTTCAAAAATAGAGAAGTAGAATACATTTTTTTATCCTGGCCTCATAATATTTATGATTCTATCCAGATAAATCTTAATCTCCATCAAACACATATTATTCTTACCTATAGGCTACAGCATGGTCACTTAACTTGTAGAAACTGAAGAGACAGGGTTTACTCAGACTACCTTGTGGATCAGACAATTGTAGGTAATAAAAACGAAAAGGTACTTATTTATTACTTCTATTAGGCATTTTCTACATGACAGAGAAATAATCTATCTTATAACTTATAATACTATTCACTCACAAATGACTGTCAAGAGATCAACAGGGATGAAAAAGAGCAGATACCTGATGCTTGTTTGACCACCTGTCAAAAAGAAAGTTGGTATTACAATTAGGATCTGTATTTTAAAAGCCCAGAAAACAACCCAAAAACTAGCGACATTTATGTGGTCATGCCAAAAAGTCCAAGTCCAGTGTTTTGTTTTCTTTTCTAAAGAATATAAATGCATCAGCAATTGTCAAAAAATTGCACGCTAGTATAGGCATCATGTTAGAAAGACACTGACAAAATTCTGACATTTATAACATAGTGAAACTATGGTCATAATTCACCTAAGCAAATAGAAGTATGCACTATAGTAAGAAATACAGTAAAAAAAATGAGGCACCAAAACATAACACAAGTGAGTCGTTGTCTCATCAAGACACATATAGTCTAGAGTTTTAATCTCTTTATAAATTTGTCCACTGTACCTTTCAAGAAAACAAACACACATAGGCTAGCTAATAAATACTATGAGTGATAATCAAACAACAAAAGAAATCCTACAATGTGTCCTTAGATCAATAGGAAATTTTCCAAATGTTGGCAAAATTGTACTTAGAGATTATTTTAGCTTCATTTAATCACAATGATAAGTTTGCTACCTTGGTACTACATACTACTCCAGAGTAAGGAAATAGTAAGCAGAAACAGAAAGAATGAGCATGGATCCATTGGTGGGGTTTAATGTGCAGGTTCAGCTAAAATATTAGGAGAAATGTACCTGTATTTCATTATGATTCTATCCGTAGGTACTAAGACACACATTGTATAAACAAAATCGCCTGTCAACTCCAACCAACATATTGAAAGGCTGAAATTTGAATTCTTTAGTCATAGATTTGGCAGTTGCTAGGACAATCACATGCTCAGTTTTCATTTTTCAATTCCAACAGAAGTAGGGTGTGTTTGGTATAGATTCTTTAGTAAACAACTTCTCCAAAAATAGCTCCTCCTTAAAAAGTAGCTCCTCCTAAAAAAACAGCTTCTATTATAAAAATGTTTGGCAAAACAACTTCTCTTTTAGCTCCTAATAGAAAGTTGAATGGAAAAGTCATGAGAAGCTACATTTTTAGTGCTTTTAGCTCCTAGTACAAATTAGAGAGTGATTCTTGAGTGGAGGTATAGAAGTGCTTCTTCTAAAAATGTTTGGCAAATTTTTTTAAAAAGCTGAAGCAGAAGCAATTTTAGAATCTATAACAAACACGCCCGTAGTCTAGGCCACGGTTTAAAATCAAGCTTGCAGTTTGCACATTCATATCTGGGGAACAGTTGATGATCAACTCGAATGTAATTGGGAGCTGTAACTCACCGAGATCCCATACTTGGAACTTGATGTTATTATATTGCACCGTCTCCACGTTGAACCCAATGGCTGCATCAAGACAACACAGACGCCATCACATAATCGAATCCACCAACACCAACCTAACAATTGAAATGCACAAGCAAGTTGGCAAATCAGAACAGGCACTCACTTGGGATCGTGGATACGACCTCCCCCATCTGCAGCCGATCTGCACGAGTACAGCCAAGCAACCCCACGAATCAGAACCGGGAAACCCTCGGCGGCAACAAACAGCAGATCCAGGGCGGACCCGCAGGGATTCCGAGAGAAGCGGGAGAAGGGAGGGGCGAGACTCACAGAGAATGGTGGTCTTCCCGGCATTGTCGAGGCCGAGGACGAGGATGCGGGCCTCGCGGTTGCCGAAGACCGACGAGAAGAGCCGCGTGAACACAATCCCCATGGCGGCGCGGCGCGGCGAGGCCCCACCCCCGCGGGCGGCGCTCCGGTTCCGGGGCTGGGGTGAGATCTGACGAGGCGAGGGAGGAAGGCGCGGAGATCTGGTGGGAGAGGCACGGAGTGAGCTGGCGCGCGAGTACCCACGACGAAGACGACGACTCCGCTTCCTTTCGTACCGAATCGAAGCAGGGGAAAGGCGTGATAGTTGGTTGGTTCGGTACAGATTAGGGGAGAATGCAAAATAATTTGTTAAACCATTTTTTTCAGTATTTCCCATTTTTTAGTCATTTAGATTTTTAAATGAAGTCTCTGTTTCAGCCTTCTATTTTAAAAGTCTACTTTACTATCCTGAAGTTTCACAAAAGTTTACTTTATCCCCTATACTAATCTTTGATTTGTTTTTCACCCAAAACTTAATAATCCCGTTCACTTAACGGTGTCAGGTACATCCTGTGTGACTGCAACTGCAGCGGGAGCAGTGCACTCCGTAATTTCTCTGCAGCAGGTTAATATGATTGTTTCTACAACAAATTTTATATTGATTTGTGTTTGTTCAATTAAAGTACGTCGGGTATTTAGGATTAGGTGTTTTGGTTATTGGTTTAGGGCAGAATTGATCCGTTAATTGTCTAATTCTTGTTGAAACTAGTAGGATCATGTTGCAATAGGGGTTTTTTATGAATATAATGTTCAATGTAGGCTGTTCTAATGTGTTTGTTCTTATTCCATCACGGTTTTGAATTGGTGTCGTATGCATTACAGGGCAATGGACCCGTTTCAAATGTTTGCTGTTAAGTTTCAATTGGAGGTGAATTTGAGTATGATGGTTTCTCTGTGAGCTACGGTGGCCGACATCTGCTATATGTCACATAGATAAGGATAAGTTTTCTCTGCCAGAATTAAGGGGTATTTTGGTTGATCATGTTTCCATTACTGTTGAAGACATCGTTGAATTTTACTGGTTGTTTCCTGGAGGTGACTGTTAAGGCTTGAGGATGACAAGGCTTGCATGTATGTCTCACTGGATACCAGATGGTGGAGTGGTTGATGCTTTTGTACAAATAGAAAAACACAAGGAGGATGATGTTGTACTGTGCTCTAGAAGTGATGAAGGAATTGAAAGTCAATATGAAGGATCTGATGAAGGAGACAGTGATGAGGGCTATGAAGCTAAGGATTATGAGTCTGAGTCAAAATATGAGCAAGGGGATGAAGATAATTCTAAGGATGATGAAGAAGAAGCATTATAAAGCCAACGCACGAAATCAGAGAAGAAATCTGGTTGAGACTTCTGATGCTCTGGGCACAGTTAATATTAACCAAATTGTGATTCATGAGATTGATGAAGGTGATTTGAACCATGAGTTGGCGGACCCACCCATGATTAATTCTAGTGATGAGGCAAGCTACGATGAAGATGATGAAGGAGAAGCACTAAGAAGGCAAAGCAAGTTTCCTAGATATGATAGCAAATCTGATGTGCTGAAGTTTTGTATTGGTATGACATTCAAAGATAGGAAACAGTGCAGAAGGCTCTGATCAAGTATGGACTGGTCACTAGAAGACACTTGAAATTCATCAAGGATGAGAAGAAACAAATCAGAGCTAAATGTTCGTGGTCCAGATGTCCTTGATTATTTTTCGCGTCTGCTCTGTCTGAAACTGATTACTTTCAAGTGAAGACATTAAACGATGAGCATGTTTGCCCCAAGAGAAAAGACAACAAATTTGTCACTGCAAGAAGGATATCAGACAAATATGAGAGCATTATCAAGGAAAATCCATCATGGAAATTGGCCAACATTAGGCAAACTATGTTACTTCAGATGGGTGCTCAAGTGAGCCTTTCCAAGATTAAGAAGGCTAAAGCAACAGTCATGAAAAGGATATATGATTCATGCAAGGGGCAGTATGGCAAGATTTTTGAGTATCAAGCAGAGATATCAAGAAGCAACCCAGAGAGTACTGTTGCTATATGTCTTGATCCAGCGGAGAATACTCATGTTTTCCAAAGGATGTGTGTGTGTTTTGATGCTTGTAAAAAAGGTTTCTTAGCTAGCTGCAGAAAGTAATAAGGTTGATGGATGTTTTTTTAAGGGGCCTTGCAATGGAGAACTCATATGTGCTCTAGGTAGAGATGCAAACAACCAAATATATCCTATAGCATGGGCCGTGATAGAGAAAGAAATAGAAGACTCTTGGTCATGGTTCCTTGGTTTGTTACAGAAGGATGTCATCCCTATAGGTGGCAACGGATGTGTTTTGTTACAGAAGACTGTTGTATATTCTGATAGTACTATTTGCATGTTTATTGTGTACTAGACAAATTAATTTTGCTATGTTGTTTCAGGTCCTTGACTCAAGCCACTCACATCAACCAAGTAGCAAAAGGAAGAGAGCTGTTGGGAAGAAAAACAGTGAAACAGCTACGGGTGACATGTCTTCTCACAAGGCCGTTCGCAAGAAGATGAAAACTTGAAGCGTCCGGTAAAGAAACTTGGTTATGTGAATGTAAAAATTTTGGGGCTTATTTCTGCCTTGTGTTAGGCAAAAGAATCTTTGTTTCTTTTTTGTGGTCTGTGCAGTCATGTCGACTACCGTTATACAAGTGAGCAACCGGATAATTTTGTTTAGTCTATCGAGTTATGTTAGTGTCACAAATTTGTTATTTTGGGGGTTAGTGTGCTGAACGAATAAACATGATGACTGTTACAATAGTAATTATATGTTATACTTTCAGTAGTGTATCCAGGGAATGAATTGATCCAGTGTTGCAACATTTTTGGTGTAGTAAACATTCTTGCAAATTGTATTAACAATTAGAGGAACCATAAACCTCGGTTCATTTACAACGACTTGAATACAACTCTACTCTGATATACCCTACTCTGATTCCTCCTGTAACTCCAACTACTTGTCTCTGAATACTGAGGGTACAAAAACACAAGCAACTTAATTGCATCATAAGCAATACGTGATAATTTGCCATACAGTCATACAAATTGGTCTTCCATTCATTCAGAAATATTATTACAGATGAGCCCCAAGGAAGGCCTTGGGATACACACACAGGCAGGACATATAAAAATCTTTCAGAGCATAAGCAGCATCAATTCATGTACCTCTGCAGAAATTTGCAACAGAATGTCACTTCTAGAGTCATTGATGAATTGTTTAGGTGTCTTGGTCTCTCCACAAGCCTGATTTTTTTTTTAATACAACATCATCATCCCACCTGCAAAACACATACAAGGTTAGGAATACCATAAACACTTTTAGCAGCTCTACCTGTGGTATCACAAAAGAATATAACACGACAGGCACAACATCGTCATCTTAGCATCAAGCCTTCTCTCAAAACTGAAGGAACCAGGAATATTAATGTTGATCAACGGGTTTCCTCGCATCAGTTCAACCTCTTTCATCTTGGCTTGCTCTTCTGCTTGTTGTCTCTCCTGCAATGAAAGAATAACCATTATGTTTCAGAACCCAAAATGGCTATCACTGCATAATAGAGATTACAAAAAACAAACAAACCATTTTTGGCTTCTCCTCCGCTCGTTCTTTCTTGATCCTCTCAAGCTCTGTCATTAGAGCTTCAGTGTCGTCATCATCATCATCGTTATCCTCGTCACTGAATTTGAATATATAAAATTTTTAAGTGCTAGACTACAGAACATATTACAATGAAAAATAAAACATTGGAAAAGCCAGCACCATAGAAGCACCATTGAAGCAGTTGTGTTATTTTATCAGCACAAAAAGAACCGACGCCGATGCCGGGCCTGCCGTCGCCTAAGCCTTGAGGATCCTGCAGCCGCTGGAGCTCGCCGCCGCTGCCGTCGCCTGAGGGGCCGCGCTGCCTGAGGGCTGGAGCCTACGCCGCTGCCGCTGCCTGAGGGGCCGCGCTGCTTGAGGGCCGTAGCCTACGCCGCCGCCGCCGCTACTAAGGGTTGGAGCCTGCCGCCGCTTCCATCACCGGATGGCTAGAGGGGAGCACACCGCCGATGCCGCCTGATGTCCGGAGGGGAGCGCGTCGCTGCCTGGTGGCTGGAGACGTCCACCGCCGAAGCTGCATGGTGGCTGGACGGGAGCTTGTGCCCGACGGAAGTAGCAGTGGAGAAAAGGAACCAGGAAAAAGCAGAGACATGGGGGACCGGGTGAGAGCGATGCTGTTAAAACTTGACGGAGGCCTTGTCCAACGTGTCAAAGTGACGTACTCTAGTCCCGGTCAAAATTATGCCACGTCAGGGCGACAGGTGAATAGTCTAGTTCAAGAGTTAAGTGGACGAGATTAGTAAATTTTATGTGAAAAAATGAACCAAAAATTAATATAGGGGTAAATGAACTTTTGTGAAACATCAGGGTAGTAAAGTGAACTTTTTCCTTAATAAAATATAATGTTTTATATATTAATGCTAAAATAATTTACAATTTGAGCATAATTACTTAACTATACAAACAAGAAACAACAACTTCTTCAATTTAATCATGTGACTCGGTGTATTAATTTTTGTCACTAAATCTGAACAATACAGAATTGAATTGTGTAAAAAATGCAGCTACGATGCTATTTTAGCCCTCGTGAACATCTTTTCCACGTGCCATCTGCTCTGTATTGTTCGTGTCGTCTTTCATACCTTACATTCATTTCTCCATGTGCGTTATACGGTCATGCATGTCATATGTCCTTCTTCCAGTTAGGGGTTAAATAATGGGCAAAGACAAAAATATAATGATCTTTAGTCAAAGCGATATAGCATATACACACGCAGTTTTATTTATGGTCCTATAAGAAAATAGCAAGAACATTACAGAAGAAAGACACACAATCCAGCCTAACGCCAAGAACACGCGATCAGTGCTAGTTGCCTTGTATTTCCTATCATGCCTAGTTCCTTCTCTTGCCCCTCACTATAATCATTTTATATGTACACCATTACGATATACATTTTTGAATGTTTCATTGAATGGTTCAAACTTCATATCACGTACGTATGGAAAATATACAGATTTATATAGATTTTCTTTTTCCTCTTTTTTCTTTTTTTTCTATAAAGTAGCTGAAAATAAAACTAAAAGCTACTTCTATGCATATGCATGGCCATTTCTTGTGAACTGTAATGTAATAGTGTTTAAGCTTTCTTTATATCAACAATAAAAAATCTCGGTAAAAACATAAATCAAATGTTATGAATACTTGTAGCACGAGTATGCGACAATGCACTCCAAACCACAGCCAAGCTGCAGCGATCATCGGCCATACGCGCGACGTTGAAGACATCCTCGATAGCAACTACCATACAAGGTCACAAAGAGCCTTCATTTTAGTAAATTTTCTTAATAAAATACGGTATAATTTTTTACATTAGGATTAGTGGTACATTACTTTGGATGATGATGATAAACATCTCTACTGCTACAATGGACCAACTACTCTAATTTTAATCCACCTCCTATAATTAATCTATACTTCTTAATTAGATCCTCACAATTACGGTAAAAAATGTCCTTCGCTCAAATCTGACGTCTCATGTTGTTAATTTACATCCTTCACTCAGATTATAGGACCACGTATTCTAACTCTCTAAAACTTTTATGTAGTAGAGATCTCACAACTAAATCTCTACGAATCTCCACCTATTTTAACTTTTTTTTTAAAAAAGATGGTCGAGTTCCTCGTAGACGTCGGGACTCAGCACGAAGCATCTGGTTGGAACACTTTTACGCATATCTCCTCTCTCCGTAGAAAAATCCAACACAAGGCCAAACAAAAATAGCGGATATGCTCGAGCAGAGCTGTAAAGCTGCGAAAGATACAACGAGCAATGGCGCGGAAAACATTCTCGGCCGTCACCCCGTCCGTCCGTTCGTCCATGCTCGGTCAACAACAGTCCAAACCCGCGCCGAACGGCCGAAATCTTGCAAGCTCCCGCCGCCCATCACTCCTGCTCCGCCCGAAAACGGCAAAACCCTAAACCCTCCTCCCTCCCCGTCCCCGCCGCCTCGCCGCTGATATGGCGGTCGCCCACGCCACCCTCCCGCTCCAGCGCGTGCTCACCCCTTCCAACCCCGGCAAGCCCCGGCCCAGCACGCTAGCGCTCGCGCTGTTCTCCTCCTCCACCACCGCCGCGTCCTCCTCCTCCCCTCCTCGCCGCGCCGTGGCAACCGTCGCCGCCGGCACATCGCCCCCCCGGATCCGCGACGTCATCGAGGCGCAGCAGTTCGACCGGGACGCGCTGGACGAGATCTTCGAAGTGGCGCGGGAGATGGAGGCCGTGGAGCGGGACTCCCACCGCAACCCCAGCCGCATCCTCGAGGGCCACCTCATGGCCACGCTCTTCTACGAGCCCTCCACGCGCACGCGCCTCTCCTTCGAGTGCGCCATGCGGAGGCTCGGCGGGGAGGTGCTCACCACCGAGAACGCGCGCGAGTTCTCATCCGCCGCGAAGGGGGAGACGCTCGAAGGTGACCGCCCGCCCTTTTTTGTTGTTTGCATATTAGGCCGCAGCGGTCGTCTGGAAGTGGATAAGCGATTGGAGCTGCTAAGATGAAATAGGGGATATTTTTCGTTGGAGTTCTGGATAGATGTCGATTAGCACATTGATTTCCATTTGGAATGTTGAGATTGCGCTAGTTGTGTAATAGATTGAGTACGGAATACTACGAGTTGATTTTTTTTTTTTGGAGTAATTTGGATTGGATACTACTTGTGCTCTGCGTTATTTATTTGAGCATACATGCTGCAGATACCATCAGGACTGTTGAAGGTTACTCTGATATTATTGTTCTGAGACATTTTGAAAGTGGATCTGCAAGGCGAGCCGCCGACGTTGCAAACATTCCAGTTATTAATGCTGGTGATGGGCCTGGGCAACATCCAACCCAGGTCAACAATATTCAGTTTCTGCTCTTTTAATATCATGATGATAGGAGCTACAATTTATATTCTGATGAATAATAATCTAGTCATGAGCTAAAATTTCTTCTCTCTGGGCATCTGGGCTTTGCGATAGACACACACCATAGGCCAAGAATATATTTCTTTGCATAGTTTATGTCGGTGTTTCTAGACTTGTTTGGTTGGAAGAATGATAGTGACAAAAAGATTAAAATGAATAAGTTATAAACAATACTTCAGCTTGAACAGCGCATGTGATGGCGTATACCTTCTGTTATCTATTTAACAATTTGACCTTCATTCTGTTGGCATGGTACTGATAGTATATCCTGTACTTGCAATGATTCCTTATCACAAACAATCAAACAGATTTTCAGGCCTTCAGCTCATTATTTAGGGTCATGTTCATAAGCAAAGCCAGATATGGTCACTAAAATCCCTACATTCTGGTTATACCTTACTGAAATATATTTGTGCTGTGTCCACCTTTTGACTAGAGGAATCACGGGTTTCATCCATATTGATAATTTAATAGTTCTATTTCAGGCTCTGTTGGATGTGTATACAATAAAGAGAGAAATCGGGACTCTAGATGGAATAAAACTTGCATTGGTTGGTGACCTTGCTAATGGGAGGACTGTTCGTTCTCTGGCCTATTTGATTGCTAAATACCGCAACACTAAGATATATTTTGTATCCCCAGACGTTGTAAAAATGAAGGTACTTTTACTCTTGTGAATATCAACCATCCTCTTTATAGTTGTTTTAATTAAGTAATCATAGCCTGATGCAATAAATTGTTTTTGCTTCCACGTTTCTGCCTCAAAGGATGACATCAAGGATTACTTGGATTCCCAAAGGGTTGAGTGGGAAGAAAGCTCTGATTTGTTGGAGGTGGCCTCAAAATGTGATGTTATTTATCAAACCCGCATTCAAAAAGAAAGATTTGGGGAGAGGATTGATCTTTATGAAGCTGCTCGTGGGAAGTACATTGTAGACAAGAAGGTGTTAGATGTGCTACCAAAGCATGCTATTATCATGCACCCCCTTCCAAGGCTTGACGAGGTTAGAAATTGCACTATGAATAAAACCATGTGATGATATTTGCCGTCCAATATCGTACTTGTCTTTATCTCTCTTCCCATGGTTGACTGTAGAAGTTGCATTATACTTGCTGTCTGTTGTAGACTAGGTCAAGGAGAGGAGATCATCCTTTTCCCCTATTAGTATAGAGATATACCTCCTATTGCATCAGAGATATAGTGATGGAGCCACTCTTAGATTTTTTTTTTTTTGAGGGAACACTCTTAGATTTTGTTATTCTTGGCTTATCTGCCCTCATTTATCCTCTTAGATAGTGATGGGGATTTTTCTTTTTTTTTTTTTGGATTTTAGGGAGAAAATGTTTTATTAACAAATATTCACATTAGAGGAATGATAAAATTTCCAACCTTTGGATTGCAAGCTTTTGCTAACTGATAAATTATAATGCGAGACATGATGTGAAATTTTTTACAGCTGCTGCTTTTTTTTTATGCAACTTTGAAACTAAGTGCAACATGGTATGGGCCATTGACTGCAACCAATAGGCAACTGTAGATGTTATTAGGTGCTTTGACCACTTTATGATCAGCATTTGAAAATGATAGGGATTAATTACTGCAGGTAGGTGTTGTCTACCTACAACCTCTGTTTTTTAAATATAGGCCCTTGTTTGCTGAACTAACCGACATCTATATTTACAAGACAGATTTTTTTTTTGTTTTTGTTTGTGTGTGTGTGTGTGTGTGTGTGTGTGAACTGTTATTCTGACTGGTCACGTCAAAACCACTGCGACCTGGTGTACTGTTGTACTGGTCAGCCAGATTCTGGTTTTCAGGTGGTTCCAATTGGTTCTTTTTTTTTTCGAAAGGAATTAGTTCTTTGACCTTCTAGGCTGCCTGGTATGTGTCCAACGGTAAACTGTGATATGACAGTTCATTGTCCAGAGTTCTCCACTTTCTTAGCTTCGTTATTACACAAACTTTGTTTTCACTAAAAGACAATGCAAAAATGATGACTACATATGTTATAACATAAGTTTTTAAGGTGCCGCCTAAGTGTCCAGGAGAGCTGCGATCCTCATCCAGCTTCCTTTCTGGGATTAGATATAACGTCTGCCTTAGTTCCCTTCTTCGTTAAAAAAATAAGTTGATTTGGTGTCGCTTCGTGAGGGGAGAGATAGGGAGCTGAGAGGAAAAGCAGGATGGGAACATGCTAACAGGGTGAAGCAGAGTCTGCCTTTGCCATCACTGCCGTCTATGGTGGCTCTGCCTGGCATGGATCTACTTCTGATTGACTTGATGGTGGCAGATCTATTATGTGGCGGTATCAGAAGCAGTCAATCTGAGGAGCAAGGGGGCTCGCCGGGACAAGTTCCAGTCTGTGTGGTGGAGCATCGCAAGCGATGTAGAGAGGAAGCAGCGCCAGCCAAAGAGAGGGAGAGAGCGGGTGGCACTGCATGAGAATGAGAAAGAGAACAGAGCGGGTGGGCGGCCAGGCTTTGTTTTCCTTCCAGCTCTCCTTTTCTTTTATTTCCTCCCAGCTATATGTATCCTTGTTTCTTAGATGGGCATGGCACTGTCTGACCTCACCTTATACTTGCCTAGGCAATTGGGAAGGAGGGGTTCAGTTTTCGCAATTTGCCTTACTGCCTTAAAAATATAGCTAAACTAACTTTTTCATTTCTGTGAATCGGCATCATTATACCTTAATCAGCAATGTACATGTTCTTAGACTGGATTGGTGATAGTTTGGTGCACCTTGGCCTTGTGTCAGCAGGATATAAATGAAATTTGTTCTTTTGCAATTGCAGATCAAAAAAGAAGTTGATAGTGATCCAAGAGCTGCATATTTCAGGCAGGCTAAGAATGGCCTCTACATTAGGATGGCGTTACTCAAACTTCTGCTTGTTGGCCATTGACAGTATTCCTAGTCCTTGTGCTGCACTGTGTGAGGATTAGAAAGTGTAGTGTTGTTTGGTGGCTTGGATCCAAATTGAATTTGTTAGTGCTGTGCAGGTAATAAAGAGGTTGAATCCTTGAAATAATGTAGCGGTCTTTTTGCATACCTGATTCGAATGTACTAACAGGTTCTGAATCAAGTTTTGCTGACCTTATCTGATACCATGGATTATAATCGTGGATGGTTGAATGCATCGTTACATAAAATCCCTTGCAGAGATCGTTACATATACAGTGACTTGTACAATTCCGTATTTGTGGATATAGTATACAGATGATGTCCCTTCCCTCATTTTTGGGACAGCAATACAATATGGGAGCTAGTACATATTTTGCAACGTGGGCTTAGTCAGTCTGCTTCTACATATCACTAGTAGGGGTTGATCAGACAATTGTGTATGGGTCAGAAAGATTACGAGGGCATTCTCACAAAAAAAAGGAGCCCTAAAAATTGGCAGTACTGGCAAATTGCATGTTGGTCACTTTACTGAGGGCTGAATTCCTGAACCAAAAACACTACCGATTATCTGACAAGTGGCGTTCATCAAACCAACAATAATCTTACTTATTAATTAGGTCCTTACAAGCCCCACCGCCTTAATTTTAGAAAAAAAAACATAAAATATTCTCTAACTAAATTTTCCGTTGGTTCCATCCAAGCAGAGGATATAACTTAATTTGTAGCCTGAAACATTACTTCGCTAAAAGGAAATTAGCACATGGAAAAATATAGCCCACCTAAAATCTGCGAGATGAAAATTGGCAAAAAAAAAAAAATTGCGGGAAAAAAAACAGTGAATAATGGTCAACGGAAGCTGAAACAGCGGACTAACTGCGCGCGCTCCACCTTGGAGTCCAGAGACTCGCTGGGCGGGCGGGTACTATTCTCAGAAAAAAAAAAGCGGATGTATCCAACGGCGATTTTTTCGTTCGTGCCCGTCTCCGTCTTGCTGCTCCTGCTCGCAGATCGGACGTGCCAAACTGCCAATAATGGAAGTTTTTTTCCGTGTTAAAAAAAAAATCCGACTGACAAACAAACAGCGGGACAAAAAAAAAACGGCAAAAGAGGTCACGCGTGGACTCCTATCTAATCTCCGGGTTCTTCTACGAGTCAGCGCTGTACTTGCGATACTTCCGCCTCTGGGAATTCTTTCTCGTACCCGTACCCGTCTCCAAAAGAGTCCGTTGCTGAGGTGCAAGGCACCCCGCCGGTGCCTTACCTGTGTCCGGTGAGGAATTCGCTCGCGCCACACTCTAGGGCTTTGGTTTGGTTGGTGAGTGCGGCGGCGCGACCCACACCAAACCAGAGAGAGGCGGCCACTCATCCACAGGTCACACAACACGCTCCGCCGCGCCGCATATATACAGCGCCGCGTCGCCGAGGATGTCGGGGTGCGGCTCCTCCTCTCAGGCCCGGCGCCGCCGCCGCCGCCTCCCCGACCGCGAGCTCGGGAAGGGCGAGCGCGAGCGCGCCGTGAGCTCCGACGACGACGATACCGAGGACTACTACAACCGCGACGCCGCCGCCGCCGCCGCCGCTGCGCTCTCCGGTGACTCGGACGAGACCGTCAGCGACCTCAGCCGCGGCGGCGAAAAACCGCTACACAAGAGCCAGCGCGTCGTCCTCGGCGGCGGCGCCCGTGAAGAAGAAGAATAACATGATAGCCTGCCGCGTGTGCAGGAAGGAGTTCGGCAGCGTGAAGGCCTTGTGCGGCCACATGAAGGTTCGCGCTCCGAAACCCGTGCGCGGGGACAAGGGCCAGGCGAACGGGATCGGGAATAATAACAAGGGCAAGAAAAAGAAGCGTGCCGAACCGCAGATCAGTCCACGGCCGACGACGACGACGATGTGCCTACGGCGCCGGAGCGGTGGCCCAACAAGCTCGTCGAGCCAATCCAGTTCCACTACTTCGACCCGCCGCCGCCGAACCTGTCGTCCAGCATCGCGCTGCGCCGGCGCCACCGCCCGCAATGATCGTCCGCGGCAGAACCCGAACGGGTACCGATGCGCCGATCCCGCGTGCGGCAAGTGGTTCGAAACGCCCCAGGCGCTCGGTGGCCACAGGACCTCCGCCCACAGGAACAAGACCGGCGCCGCCGCGGGAAGAACGCGCCAGGACACCAAGGAGAAGAAGGAGGAGAAGCTGCACTGGTGCGACCAGTGCCCGGCGGTGTTCCCCACGGGGGTGCAGCTCGGCGGGCACAAGAGGAAGCACTGGGACGGCCCGCCCATCAAGCCCAAGAAGAAGAAGAAGCTTGCAGTACTCCCACCGCCAGCGCATGTCGAAGACGTCCACGTCGTCGCAGCTGACCGCCACGTGCTTTCACCGCCGCCGATCGAAGAAGCCGTGGGTGTGGAGGCGCCGGCGGTGGAGGAGACCCCCGAGCCTGCAACTGAGCCGCACGTCACCGGACCACGAGTGATGCTCTATGGCGTTGACATTAGCACTACCTAGTGCAACTATTCGAATGCAGGATGGCTCTTCGTGCTGAAGGAAAAGCTTCAGTTTACTCCACAGAAAAACGAACTTCAGTTTTCCTTTTTTAGGATAGCAATCGTGTAGCTCTTGGAACAAGTCTTTGAGAGGCTTATTATACAACCTGGCACCCTGTAATAGGTGCTTACAGAAAAATTTAAAAGTCTTTCGTGTTTATTGTTCCTGAAGAGCAGTTAATAATTTTTTTTTTTTTTTTTTGATTTTGTGTCCTGGTGAGTGTGCTGACTGAGGTAGCCATATATTGAGCTTCTTGCTCATGCCATGCAACGCGCAGGTGGCTTGCTGCTTGCACTCCAATTCAGTAGAAAAATTCTGTGTTGTAGTCTCTCTCAAGGCACTGCATTAGCATTATCGGGAGTCGATCGGAGGTACAGATATATATTCTGATGAAGAACTGCCCGTTGCGTAATTCGATAATAAGAAAATAATTCGAAATAGCTTGTTGTGACGCTAACAGATACACATACAGGTATGAACAGGGCAAAAATAACAATAATTTTGGTTGTATGCTTGGTCAATTGCTACGTACTTACGTTTTTGCATCAAGCGCACTAACTGAATTGCTACATACTTGCATACTACTAGTTAGTGAGAGGATGAGGGGTAAAAAAAAAGCAACGACCACAGTTCTCAGATCCCGCATGGGCTTCGCTTTGTGTCAAGTGGGCGTGGAAGCATGCGTTGGCACTGATGGGTTGGTTCCTGATGTGGGCTGCTAGCGCTGGTGGTGGCCTTCTTGGACCTATCCGAAATCCGTAGGTGAAGAATATTTCTGGCGCAATGCGTATAGGAGGCAGGTTTAATAAAACCGATTAAATTGTAGAAAACAGACCGGACCGTTTTTTTTTTTGAAAACTGTGGAAACCATTCCATGGTGAAACACGAATTTTGGCACAATTGAAACAAAACCAAATGTTTTTTTTTTGCAGTTTATCGCACGAGTTTTGTGGTTTACCCTTCGGTTCTACCGTTATATCACTTTTCACATTTTCAAAGTTTTTAAATTCCAAATCGGTTAACCGGCCATCTTTTCTTACTGCACCGACTGTTCTGTTTTTTAATGTTTTTGTTAAAACTGATTAGGAGGCTGACCATGTCGAGACTGCAGCAATCGGACTTTTCTCTCATGTCGATCATGTCTCCGTCCGAGATGCTAGCAACATGATACAAAATAACGTGTCTTCACGTCTCACTCTTTAATCGGATTAAGGTCTGTTTGGATTCGGGTGGTTAATTATTAATTCTATATCTATTTGGAGTCCAATACCATGTTAATACCTACATATCACTAGTTCGGATCGATTAGACATGTTTGGGTCAGAAAGGTGGCGAGGGGAGGCAGGCTAGAGAGTTCACTAAATTGGCAGTACTGAGAAAGTGTTGGTTGTGCACTTTAGGACCGATCAACTCCTGAACCAACAATCTACGGAGTACTATCTGACAAGTGGCATTCATCCTGAACAACAATAATTTTGCGTTCCTATTCTCTTACTGCCTCTACGTCCTAATTTGCTTGACGTTTTAACTCTGAGTATGAAAAGTAAAGAGAGGTGAAAAAAGTGGATTTTACACGTAAAGAGAATGAGAGAGAGAAAGAGAAATATAGATGTATTAGAAAAAAGATAAAATGTTCATATAGAAAAGTGAGAATGACAAGTATTTTACAAAAGAAATTTGTGTTGATAAAAATGAGACGGAGGAAATACCGAATGATTAACAGCACTTATTCGTGAATCGAGTGTATGTAAAAGAGAGTGTAATCTTGGTAACATTCTCGAGTCTGCGAATCTCAACGCAAGTCAAACTGGCTCGCGTAAACTACAGTAGTACTATAGCTGCCAAGATCACCCTTTTTGGCTGCTGCTGTGTGGGGGCATGCAAAATACGCGTCGATCTGGGGATAGAAAATTCGTGGTGAGTCACTAGTCAGCAAACTCAGCATGCTGGCAACGGTGACGCCAGCACAGCCCGGCCGACGCAAGCACGCCGTTCGTGCCTTCACGCGGAAGACCGCGTTGCCGTTTTTTTTTCAACGTACGTCAGGCTTGGGTTGCTATTTTTTCAACGTACCCTCCTCCCTGTGATGCAGTCGAACCTTTGAAAACTTTGACTACTACGTATACTAGCGGACCTGATAATAATAACTCTAATTTTTTTTAATGTGTGTGTATAGAGATGGTGCGCTAATTAGTTAAGTTTATTCTTCACTAATTCGTATGTCTTTATTAAAAAATATATAATGCTAAGTACTAGTTACTGTTGAAGTATAAGTGGATTGTCCTATTTTTACTATTAGCTTATGTTTTTGAGCGAACTGTTTAGACGTATAAAACTCAAAATGATTTCAAAATTAGAGGTCTCGAGTTCTAATCCTAATAGAGATAATTTTTCGTAATTTAAGTCCTCAACTTCAAAATTTCACGTTAACGGCCTACAGGAGGCTACACGTGAGACGAAGTGTTGAAGTATAAATGGATTGTACTTCTTTCACCGTCAGCTTAAATTTTTAAGTGAACTATTTAGGTGCATATGTATTATTTAACCAATAACTGCGTTTGTTTGTTCATCACAAACAAAAATGATTCCAACACCAAAGTCAAGTGTTTGTTCCTGAAGCGCTGCGAAGCCATGAATGCTTGACTAATGTGAGAGCACACTGGTATACGTGTTCTTCTTCTCTTCAATCAAGGCAACCTAAACACAACCTTTGCCCTAGCCTTGCTCGTTGTATCGACAGGAAAGTTCGTTCCTATAACATAGTAACATTACTTTTACATACCTTTATTTTTTCCCTTACAGCTTACAACAAATTTCTTACAAGACATTCTTCCTTCCACCTAGTTTTATGTGGTAGATGTCGTCACACACGAAACCACAACACCAAGTCGATCTAGACAATTAATTTCCCCTATTACCTCTCTAACTTAATTTCACATATGGTTCTTGCATGACACCTCAAATTAGACGTCATAAACCGATGCGTAGTCCTGGAACACTGAGTTCGGCTCAGGAGTGATGAACTCCCAGCAGTTGACAGCAGGCTTGCTCTGATCGTAGCCCCACCAGTCCATCATGTCTCCCTGCTGCTGTATGCCAGTACCGTCGTCGATCGCGCCGGCTCTCATCATCACCTGCCGATCGGCTTCACCGTAGAGCAGTTCCTGGAGCTCGGCCTCGATGTTGATGACGTCGTTCGAGTTGTCGGTGCTCGACGGCGAAGCTACTAGCCCGCCGTCCATGGCAGCGCTGCTCTCCACCAGCTGCGCATTCAGGTGCTCGTTCAGGGAGCTAATGGATGAGTGCCCTGGCTCGGCCACTGTCACATTATTATTATTATTATTGCTACTATTGTCAGTGTTGTTGCTTTGGGTATTAGTGGCCCTGCAGGTGGGCCACATCAGGGGGGTGTGGATGGCGGCGCCGAGCGGGTTCTGCAGCTCCTGCAGCTGCATGCAGAGCTGGATCCTCTCCATCGCCGACGCGCTCAGCGACCTGTCGCTGCCGTTGTTGTTGTTCGCCGTGTTATTATCCTCGGCGGACGCCTCGTTTGCCGCGACGGCGGCGGCGCTCGGGCGGTGGTGGTTGTGCTGCTGCTGCTGCGTGTCCCGGTCCTTGCGCCGGCCGAGGAGCCTCTTCTTCAGCTTCGTGTTCCAGTAGTTCTTGACGTCGTTGTCGGTCCTTCCCGGCAGCTGTGCGGCGATGATTGACCACCTGGTGGCCATGTTGATAAGCGTAATTTAGCATGGGGTTTAATAGCTTCTTCTAGCTAGCTAGCCTACTAGCTAGTTGTAAAGGGATAGCTAGCTAGTGAGAGTGGTTAACTAGGTCTGCACCTGCTCCCGATGCTAATGTAGAGGCTGCAGATGATGCTGTCCTCTTCCGGGGTGAAGTCCCCGTGCTTTATGTTGGGCCTCAGATAGTTCAGCCACCTCAGCCTGCAGCTCTTGCCACACCTCTTCAGCCCTGCAGTTTTTTGGATCATGCATGAGAAACTATTATATCAGCAAATTACTGTGAAGAACAAATCGATGACTGGCCTGAAATGTCAGGAACTGAGACAGTGTCTTCGCTAGTAGTAATAATTAAGCTCGACGATCGAGCTGATGTTTCTGGGGTTCCCTGCTATTAATTTTACCTATCTTGTGTGGCAGTGCAATCCAGTTGCCCCCGGTGCCATGCTCCTCAATGTAGTTCTTGAGCATGGCGTCCTCCTCCGGCGACCACGGCCCCTTCTTCACCGTCGCCTTGTCGCAGCAGGGTGCTCTACCCATCTTCTTCTTCTTCTTCTTCTCCTTCACTCCGTCTCTCTGTGTGCGTCTAGCTAGGTCTCTCTTCCTCTCTGGCTCTGCTTAATTATGCGCGGTGGAGTGGTGGTGGTGGTGGTGGTGATGGTGTGTGTTGAGTCGTTGGTCTGGACATGGAGTGGTAAGCGTCCCCCCTGTGCCCAGGCTTTTATAGGGGGCAGGGGCCAGAATGCTTAAAGAATGGACGGATATGGTTTGACCTGGATGTTGATGCTGAACTGCTGATGACACACGAGAGACACCGGCTTTTGTTTCGGTGTACTTTGCAGAACGCTTTTTGTTTCCTTGGCCACCTGGCCCCACCTATACTATTATATATGCGTTCATGGGGGAATGTGGTGGTGGCCGGTATATGATCGATCTGTGTTTTGCTGAATTTCTGTGTCATGTGTTCTCTTTTCTGAAACATGCGTTGGTGTCTCTATCTGAAACTCTCGTAACATTTCAATTAATCCTCAAGCAGAGTTTCAGAAGAATATATACATATTACGTACAGTCGTCTGAAGCCGATTATACATCTTAATTAGAAGTTTATGCAGATTTAAGTTATTTTAACTAGCTAGTATGATTTCTTAAAGTTACGGTATGTAATTTAGAGCCGTCACTTGACTGCCTTGACCTATACTATTTTACAATAAAGTTAATGAAAGGACAAGGAATGTTCTTGGCAACAAAAATCATGAACTCTGCATAGGATGCCAATACCAGGACAATCAAGTTTTTATTCCTCATTTTGTCCACATTGTACTGGATTTACAGCTACATGTTTTTATGATAGTAGACGATAAGGTTATAGCTGTGTGTGTGCACAATCCACGATGGAACAGTCAGCAGTAGTACTCTGCAGTCTCGAGATGCATTGACGACCATTGCATAAAAATTCAACTTGTTATATGCTACTAGAACTAGAAGGGTAGTGAGTCATGTGCAGGACGAAGGTGGTACGGTAGTAGTACTACAACACCTGTCTCCGTTTGAAACTGAACTGCCTGTGCTGTAAACTTTGTTAAATTTGCTTAGGATTTAGGGGTGCTACACCTACAGAATGGAGCTTTTTACTGAACCATCGCAAGGTGTCCACGGATAAGATTCTGACATTCTTCTCTGTCTTGTCTCCATCCATCCATTAGAATCATGGTTACTGGATAAGCATGCATGCTTATGACCACCATTAATTGACAGAGGGTTTAATCATTGAAGCGATTTGATGCATCCAGTAGAGAATCACATGTTGACAAAATCTCTGCCAGTTTAAGATCAATATTACCACTTTGAATCGGTACGAACTATACTGATTGAAAACGATGAGCTTTTATGCTTATTTTAACGAAATCTTGGTGCCTTGATTCCAGGTAAACATCATCAGTATATAAAACTTCTGTAATAATAATAATCTTGGTGCTAATTTTAACAAGCTCATTTTACAGGACGCCATCAGAGGTTGCTCTAAAATTGGTAAGACAATAACATCACCAATAATGGCGGTACCAGTACTTTGACAGCAATTGTACTCTACAAGCCGCGTACAGCGTACTGCGGCGTACCAAAGGTAAAACAATTGGTGACCAGTCCAAGTCCTTCCAGTCAGTTGTGTGGGATCTGTGTACTGTACCTCCAAGTCAAGAACCCTAATTCAGTGTGGTCCATTCGGATTCTTGAACACCAAACCAGGCTCTGGGGGACCCCCATAGCTAGGCTGACCTGCCAAAAGTCATGGGCAGTTGCAACTGACAATGCGGCAGTATCCTTGCATGCTGTCATCAGTTTTGACCCTGTGGCAGTCTTGTTCTTTGTTCATCATCCAAGTGCCTTTTACACACTTATTATTCTGTTGCATATCGAACCTTTGCTGGTTGTATGTCCGATAGAAATGCAGGAACGAAATGTTGAAGGAATTTCACGGAGGAAAATGTTACTTGACCCTTTGTTGTTTCTGTTTGCCCTTTTTGTATGAAAAGGCAAGGGCCGTTGCATTTGGGGGTGGTTACTTCTAGAATAATCCCCTACTAGTGTATATATTGTAATTAAATAAACTTGGGGAGACTATGCTGTCCGTATAATTCAGTTCAGTTTGATGATAATAGAAGCTGACATTACTAATTTCTCAGGAGCACCACTGCAAAATTTTTCAGTGGCATATATCCTGTTTTCCCGAGTCACATGCGAAACAAGCCGATCGATGTTGTTGGGAAGTCCAATTCTAAGTTCATACATATCCTTCCTTATCAAAATAATAAAGTTCATACATATCATTGGTGCAGACCATCAATTGTCAGAGTTTCGTGATGCACAAAAATTATTCTGAAGAGTTTCAGCAGAAGCAGAGAACAAAAACACATGTTGCGGTCTCCTGACTTCATTTTTCCTTCCGTAATTCTGAAGGACACGGTACGTACGCGCGTACCGTTGGCGTACTCTACGTTGGAGCTACCAGCACTGGTTGCCTTTTAATTGGAGGCATTGTACACTTGTTCCGCATACCGTCTTGCGTTGTCTGTATCTTCCTTGGTCAGAGCGAAGCAGGTCTGGGAAATTACAACGGAACGAGTACGCTTTTTGACTTATTGCGGATGAGAAGTTGTTGCAGCTTCAGTCTACACGAAGTAACTATGCTAGCTTGTATTGTACTGAATTATTGTATCTTATTAAGCAATGATATAAGAAGATAACTGAAGATTCATCAGGATGAAAGGTTAACAAAATGGCTCTGCTAAACACCGGAATAGAGTATATGCATGTTTCTTGTCACCTGTGAGTGGTGTTAGTTGCTCTTGCAGAAGATATATTTGAGATATATAGATGTCGAAGATGCTGTCCTCAAAGAAGTAGCACCAGAGTAAGCGAATCCAATCCTTAATAAAAGAACAAATAAAAGTTAAACCTTAATTAGACAGAAAGGGATAGTCAGTGGCTCATACACATCCAATTTAAAAAATTGCACGCTTGCAAATAAACTAACGTTTGAAGTCGCCACTGCTAGTGTGCGGACCTCAAAGGCCGGACAGATGAGTAGTAAGGCATGAAGCATCACAACTCCTGCGGTTGCCTCCAAGCAGAAGCGGGTCGTGCGACCTGACACCATGGAGTAGACTCACCTAAACAACTCATTCACAGAAAAATATTAAGGGCATTAGACCTTCACAAAGTCTCTTGATTGATGGAGTTAAGTTATTATGATATGATGATTCGTCTTGTTTACAAGTTCTTACAGATAAGGTGAGTTGACCACATTTTTCAAGGATCTCAGTGCAAGTAGAGGAGATGTGATTGTAGTGGTCTTGTTGGCTGATCCGGTAAACTGAAAAAGCTTAATCATTCGAGTGCAAGTGTAGTGTTTTTTTTTCAGTTCATGAAGGAGAACACTATATATATGTGTGTGTGTCTGTGTGGTATATTGTTTATTTCGTCACCTTTTGATTAGTGTTTATTTTCTTAATTTTTTAGTGGTGAGTGATTAAACACTTGCACCCGTACATACATGACATAATCCTGGTTTTCTTCTGTCTGAGTTTCCTAACTAAACTGATGTCAATTGAAAAAAAATATAGTATCATAGAGCATACCTTGACAGCTGTTGGCAAAAAAGGAAAAATGATGCACGCAAAGAGTTGTTTTGGTTTTGCACATTTATTAATCTCAAACCAGAGAGGTTTTGTACTTGGAAACGGAAATATTTAACGCCGTTAACTTTTAGTACATCTTCGATAATGTCTTATTCAATGGGTAAAACTACAAATCATGCTGTAAATATTTATGATAAAAGATATTTCCTAATTTTAATCAATTTAAAATTTACATCGGGTGGCCGCACAAATCAATTTACATTTAGCCAATGCGTGCGTTACACCTTATCATGCAGGCACTCTATACCTCAGCAAATCGCAAAGGAAAAAGTCCAATTTACTCCTCAGCCAAAGTCTAGATAATTCCCTAAAATTTTTTTGTTTACTATACTCCCAAAGTTATATCATTTGATTTAATTTATCCTCTAATATAATTTGTCTTTTATATTTCTTCATGCATAATTGAAATTATAAGTTAAAAAATTTACATAATGATGGTTCACATCATAACACATGTTCAAAAAATATTGCACAAATATTTTTCATCATTTGATAGAGAAGGATATTTTTATTTATAAAATAATCATGGTGATACAACATTATATGAAAAATAATATTATTTGTTTTACTTTTCTTGAAATATACATTATGATGTCCCCTACGACCATATAAATTTTTCAAATTCAAATTCAAATTATGTATAGAGAAATAAAAAAGATAAAATTTACTAAGGGTAAATTAAATTGAATGACATAAATTTGGGACAAAGTAAACTTAAAATTAGTTTAAGGGGGACTTCAGTTATACTTGAGGGGAATAAATTAAACTTTTTCCAATTCCAAATGCTATGGCATAAAGTTTTCCAATCCTAGAATAGAATTGAGATTCAACGAGTAGATGTACTTGTTCAAAGAGACATTGGCATATTAGCTAGAGATTATTTTTTATCCATTCAAAGGAAACCCAAATGCTACTGCTCGTTAGAGATGTTTGCCAATGCTCATAATCTCGTTTACAAATCCCTCCCTTAGATTTTTCAGTTATAGTCACTCGGTCCAGCGACCTCAGCCCTTACCATTAAATTTGTATGAGTTTTAAGACGTGCTACTAATTTCGTTTTCCTGTTCAAAATGGAACGGACGGGCACGTTGGTCGAACAAGGTCCTTTCTTTTAGGAGAAGCCACGTACCCAAACGAGTGAGGGAAATGTCTTCACGGTGCTGCCACACCTAGATTTCTGTGCAAATGGGCCGCAGCCACTTATCCGTACAGGAATCGGATACCTTACAATAGCAAAGAAAATTCACCCTACAGTAATATTAGTGAGAGAAGCTATAGTAAAATATAGTAAAACACTATTTATCTATTAAAATAATGTTTTTATGTACAATAACATGCATGCTGTAGCACCGAATCTGATCCGCTGATATGACGCTGATTTCATATCGGAGGGATAAATATCAACAGAATTTACAGGTACAGTGAATTTTCTTCACCAATTCAGATGACCCTCAATCCATCCGTTGGCGGCCTACCAACTGCTGCAGCCGTTTAGAGCGAAGGACCCCACACGTCGTAACGCCACGTCATCATCTTCCCCAAGCGACTGTTTCCCTTCCGAGCGAGAAGCCGAGAACGCGGCGCTACAGCCGTGGCGCGCGTCCGTGCTAAGTTGCCGCCGCCACGTGCGCGATCCGAGCTCCGCCGAGGCGTGCGCGGAGTCCGAGCTCCACTGCCGCCGCCGCCGCACGCGCCAGTCCGTGTTCCGCCCCTGCCGCGCGCGAGTCCGGATTCCGCTCCCGCCATTGCGCGCGCCCGTCCGTAATCCGACCCGCCGCACTCGACCCCGAGCTCCGCTCCCGCCGTCGATCGTGTGAGTCCACGCGAGCCTAAATTCTACCCTCCTGTCTCGTTGTCGACCGTCTCTGCCACCTCCTCTCCCGGTCGCCCATGCCCAAGCCGTGATCTCGGACCGTCTCGGCGTCCTGTTCCTCACCAACCTAATCAGTGGTTACTCGATGCTCGGTCTCGTCCACGATGTACGTCGACTGTTCGATAGAAGTCTTTTGTTATAATGCCTGCCACGAATTCAGCACTAGCTTAAAATGTCTATCGAGACTGATGCGTCGTTAAAATGACTATGAAAAGATATGTACACCTTCACTATGTTTATATAATTTTTTAATGACCTAACTATTCCTTTCCTTTCTTCTTCATGGCATTGGTGTCGTGACGGGTTGCGACTGTCTGCTGCATGGTCACGACGACGGACAACGCATCGTGATGGCATGCTGTGCGGACATGAAGGAGGCTCTGCTGTGATGGCGTGTTGCATGGCAGCGGCTGCGCGCACGGCGGTGGCTGCGAACGCGTGCTTCGCGGCCACGGAGGCAACGCTGTGGCGTACCGTGACGACGTGTTATGTGGCTATGGAGGCGACGTTGTAGCCTACCGTGACGGCGTGCTGTACGGCTATGGAGGCGACAACGTAGTGATGTGCCACGACGGAGGCGCAGCGGAGGTAAAAATAGTTAGCTCACAAAAAATATTATATGGACACAGTAGAGATGTACACATCTTTTCGTAAGCATTAACAACGTCAGTGGGTATTTTAGCGAGCGATGTAGCAAAACTCTTCTATCGAAATGGGTCACAAAAACAGACGAACTTCAGGGGATCCCGAGCCACCAAAACATCGTCCTGGTCCTCCGCAATCAGATGTATGGATGCGGGCCCTGCAGCTGTACGATGCCCTCTCTGCAAAGAATTTGGCCACGATCAGGATGAACACCAGAGGAGAAGGAAGAAAGGAGTAAAAGTGACCCAAGTCAGTCGATCCGCGTCCTGTCCTGCCCCCACGGCCCTACCCTGCCCCGCACCTACTAGAGCCACGGTTTTAAGTCCACCATTTGTTTCCGTCATTTGACACTGAAATTCTCCCTTCACAAAGAAAAGAAGTTCTTCTAATACGTGTCCTAGCTGGGCTGCCGTCCTTGGGGGCGGGGTTCAGCCCGTTGTTTACTTTGGGACAGCCCATTAACGTTCGTGTAGTGCTAGCCGGACCGTTTGGACATCTCTCTCTCTACAATCTGTATATAGCAGGCCTCCGCCTCCCTACAAAAATCGTAGAACGATGATTCAATTTATTGTTCGCTAAAAAAAAAATTCAATTTATTGTGCTGAACAAGTCCGGCGGGCATGCATGCATGCTTTTCGTTTCAAGCGATAATTAGCACCACCGCGCTTTGTTTGAAACCAGAACTTCAACTTAATATTGTGGGACGTGGCTCCTAAATCACCACGAAGCAGTTGTGGCATGTGCCCTATTTAATTGATGAAAATCAGAACTTTGATTAGGAGTTCTTCCTTTTTTCTACAGTGCCGTTAGTGGAGCAGTGTTTTTTTTTTCTGCCTCAATAATCCTTTTGATGTCAAGGCTCCAAAACACCGATACATCACCATTCACCAAGGTGCCGGTATCCGTGTTCGACACACCGGCCGATACTGTGATACGCCGCCGGTACACCACGGATGCGTATCGGAGAAGTATCTGGAAAATAAAAAATAAATAAATTTGGATACAGCCCATGTGGTGATACGGCTCATGTGTTCGATTCAACCCATTAATCTAGTTATTTCATCCGTACATAATAACCATCAAGCCACGAACGTCCACTCACCGTAACCCACAATTCCCGTCATCATGCCGACTCGCCGTAATATTGGAGGACCAATGAGGATGAGCTATATTGAACTTGGACACACCATAATTGTTTTAAGTTATTTTTTTATTTTATAAAAACGTATCCGTATCACAGTAGAAACAATGATGGAAATTTTTCATTGCAAAACAAAAAGTGCTACTTGGTTTTTTGTTTCACAGTAGCTGCTTCTATCGGTAAAAAGAGTGACGAAAAATACTTCCATCATGAAATAAAGAGATTTGCTCCTTGTCGATCGTCTGAAATTTTTCATATCTTTCAGTCATATTTTCAGAAAATGAAATTTTTCATATCTTTCAGTCATATTTTCAGAAAAATTGAACTTAACATGTACAACATTTTATTTATGCTGCTAGAACAATTTAAAACTGAAGCTAGAATTTTTAAATCTTTAGGTTAAACAATATTTTAATATTCTTTACTAAAACATTCTGTTAAATCACACAATGTTCCACCTTTAATGAACCATTGTTGTAGCTAAAACATTAAATGTTTCAGCTTCAGTTACAAATTGTTCCAACAGTATAAACAAAATGTTCTACATATTAAGATTGATTGTTTTGAAAATATGACTGAGATATATATAAAATCTCTAGCGACTGACGACGAGACACACCCCAAAACAAAAATGTTGGCATGCACTTTCTTTTTATGATGATCTCTCACTGTTAGGAAAAGATGTGTGTGCCACTTAACATGGGCCTGAATCCACCGTGGACTAAAATTACTAGGCATTTTGAATGTTGATCGTAATAGTCAGCTTGTTGGATATGTTGCTGCTCATCCACCAACAGGCAAAATCGATCGAACAGCTCTGCAATCAGGCACGGCTCTATAGATTTTATGGCCATTGGGCAACAAGATGGCAAGGGCCCTTTAGGCTAATATTTTTCCCCATCACCTATAATATGAGAAATCATATTCTAGTACTTTTATGAGGTAAATGGGAGCATTAATGTACTTCATAAAATACAATGTTGGTACAATATAGAAGAACTGAATTTTTTCATAGAGTAAAGTACAATAGCGGTCCTAGAACTTGTATCGAGGTGTCATCTAGGTCCCCGAACTATGAAATTACAGATTCATGTCCTTTTACTTGTCGTGAAGTGTCATCTAGGTCTCTAAAATTTTAATGTAGAGATTAGGTCCTCAAACTTGTTCGGATGTGTCATTGGGGTCACTGAACCTGCTAAGTGTTTTTTAGTTTAAATTATATTAATTCGTGTTAGCAGCGTTAATTAGCAGGTGTGTCATCTAGATCATCAAACAAACAAACATATCTATCAGTACATATGAGCATGGTAGTATTGTAAATGTGATTAGTCGACATACTTAAAGTGAAATGTGAAAAGTATATTTATGTTGTGAATATACAAAAATGTGAACTTTTATGCTTTTGACTTATTTTGTACAAAACTTAAGGTTTTTGTATATTCAATTTTTGAAAATTTTATTTCGTATATCTCAACATATGAAATTTTTTTCCCACAATGGATGTGTGATTGTGTATTATTCTTTTCGTTATTGACTTTAAAAACTATTTATAAAAATATCAAATAAAACAAAATTATTTTAAAACATTAATTCCATTTTTGGACCTAGATGATAATGTTAAACAAATTCAATGATGCAATTGTGTCATTTATAAGTTCATTGACCTAGATGACACAGCGAGACAAGTTCAGGATGCTGATGTACGATTTTGTAAGTTCATAAACCTAAATGACGCCATCAAACAAGTTTAGGGACCGCCAACGTATTTTAGTATTTTTAATAACTATTATGCTTACCTCAAATAAGATAATAATACATCAAACTATATATAGGATTAAAATTTTAAAAAGTATAGATATATATAGATAAAATTATATGGGCCCTTGATGGTTTGGGCTCTGACGGTCACTTTGGCGCCACGCCCTAACCCTTTAAGCGGTCCTGCACCGTTGCACACAATGGTCACGACAAACATCCGGTGCTTTAGTGCAGTTCTTTACGAATTCTCATGTTTCCTCCTCCGCTTGAGTTTGATTGTGTGATAAAGTCTTCTGTAGCAATTAATTTCTGTACAGAACAAAACATTTCTCACTTGAGTTATATATATGTACTAATGCTTTGTTGTAGATTTATGTACCTTTTTATATATGGTAGTTATGCTCTCATCACGTTGAGATTCATACAAATTAGACGATGAGATATCTCTAGCATAGGGTGACCAAGATGTGTCCAAACTATAGCAGCTGATCACTTTGAGATTCGCAAAACTTATGGGGGCACCAAGATGTGTTCCAACCCTAGCTTGCTCCCCCTTCCGCGCCGTCACCCCCCGACCTACCCACCTACCCCCTTACCGAAACTCCCATAAAAGGACCAGTAACCCTCTAATACTCTACATCATATATATATATATATATATATATATGGTTGTAGCATGAGTGCATGGATTGGAACTTCGACATCTCATTCGCTGTCTCTGTCGAGACCAAATCCGATGACAGCGAGTCATCCGAAAAGCAGCCTCGAAACCCTGGATGAACAAGATCAGGGAAAGGATGAAAACGGGGCTGAGGAAGGTGGCACCGAGCCCAGCGCCGCCACCGCCATCTGCCACCAGTAGATGATCCGCCGTTGTCCTCGACAGCGTGTGCCCCTCTTCTGAAACTGCCTGCATCGTCTCCGTAGGTGCATGTAAGATATATCCGCCATTGTTGTTATAGTCGTGATGCATGCAGCTGCCTGCTGCAGTTTAGGCATGCATGCATCCATATGTGCGTCGTAGCACAGATTACAGACATGGTTTTATCTTCAGATGTTTTCCATTGATTGTCGTATTAACAATTTCAGTTTTGAGTGGATTTCGACTTACTATGTTATTAATAATTTCCTCCTCATCCGAGATGAGATGACTTTTACCGCACAAGAAGACCTGTGCTTTGTCATTGGGCCGGAATTAGCTAGTGTTGCCAAATATATATTCGTTAATTTGTACTAGTACGTTTTAGCACCGTACCGTTGGCGAAAGGAACAAGCTGCAGGGTTATAACCCGTCTTCGGCAGCGTTTTAGGCACGTTGGAATCTGGATTCCATGATCTAGATTATGAAACGAAGGGATTAGATTATATTATAAAATAGATTCCATAATCTAAGACCTCTGAATTCCACAATTCAGAATGAGACAGTTTTATCAGATTATGACACAAATATTTACGTTTTTGTCACTAAAGTTCACTTGACATGATTGTAGCTAAATTGTGTAATCTGGACAAATAAACACCCCTCAAATTTTATCCTCCAAATTTTACAATCTCAAATTTTACAATCTACAATGTACAATTAAAGTTTCACAATCTAAAGCTGAAACAAAGGGAGTCTTAGTACCATGAGTCAATCGTGGGTTAGCTATCTGTCAAATGAAAATGATATTCCCTCCGTTCTTTTTTACTTGTCACCGTTGATTTTAACCGAAAACTTTGACTGCTCGTCTTATTCAAAAAATTAATTCGAACGTGTAAAATTAAAAATTAATATTAAAAACCTTTAGTAATAAATTAAATTCTAATAAAATATTTAATATTTTTTATATTTTTTGAATAAGATAAACTGTCAAAGTTATTGATCGAAGTCAACGGTGACGCTCGAAAAAGAAAGGAGGAAGTAAGTAGGTTTCTATTTTTAGGTCGGATGCCGTGGGCACACTACACGTTGTGCCATAAGCTCTTTGTTTTTATTCTTCTGGTTGCATTTCGGTTTTACTGCCACACGGGATAATATATACAGTATTGTTTGCTTTTTCTCATTATATACAAACACACTATGTTGCTATGCACAACACTCTTTTGTTTTCATTTTTGTGCTTATTTACTGTGGTTCTATGGGTTTCAATTTTGGTCTTGAAAATTAAGCAGTATACTAGTACAGTAATAAAGTAATTAATAAGTAGCGTTATGCTCATCCTCCGTAGAAAATATGCACACAACACAAACGTACTTTTCCGAACGCTTATGAGATAGATTGTGCAAACAAATACGGTGATTGATGTGATGATACAACTTTACCTGAGTACCGGTAGTAGACTTTTTTCTTTTCATCCCAATTAAGCCTAGCACTTCGATCAGAAAAAAAAAAAGCCTACTGTGCGGGAATGAAAATTGCCCTGTAAATATGGTACCGTGGTCGCTCTCGCTCGTATGTTGACCTCTCCTCGCCGCCGGCGTGCAGGTTCTCTCTCGGCCCCCACCACACCACCAGCAGCAGGACCGACTAGGAAGCCACGTGGCAGCTGAAGCCCTGATCAGTTCGATTGCTACTAGTACCTCTAATAAGAGGCTGTTTGGTTGTTGCCTAGTCATACCACACCACGCCACGTCGCAAGTGCGGCGAGTTTAGGCAGTCACTTTGTTGCTGTCGAAGTTTAGGGGATGTTTGGACACCGTCTAAGACTGCCATGCCGCAGCTATGGCTATGGCGGACTTGCAGCGAGAAGATCGGCCGCCGCACTTTCGGCAGCTGGTGGCAAAAAAATTGAACTAGGAGCTTGTGGCGTGGAGTTAAGCTGTTGGTTGGACGCTGTTGGCATACTACACGTGTGCCATAAGCCTTTTTGATTCTTCGGTTATTCACTGTCAGCAGTCATCATTAAGGTTTATAAAATCGTTTCAAACTGACCCGTTTTCGTAAGCGGTTTTTGTAAAAAACGATCCCAAACAAATTTTACGGTTCCCGAACGGTTCAAACGGTTTTTAATTTTTCAAAACTTTTTACATTTTAAAATTTTAAATTCATTCACGAAAATCATAAAACTCGTTCGAATTATAAAACACAAATAGGACAACGAAATCATGATTCATCTCTCAATATTTTACCTTGCTAAAAAAAATACTAAACGTTTTATGATAGAGAAACAGGTCATGGGGAAAAACTTTGATTATTAGACTAGGTGTTGATTCATCTCTCAATAATTTATAAAAATCTCTCCAGACCGTTGTCACCTTCATATAAGTCCACCGGAAAAGCACACTGAACAACCCCGGCCCCAACCCCAACCGCCTCCAGCGATGCCTGTATGCATTGAGAAACCAAACAAACATGTTACATCGTAGGGGGCGAAGCTGAAGAAAGCTGGGACTCCTGGGGCTCCCTATCTTAGCACTCGGTGCCAGTTAGCTGGCACTCGGACCCATTAAGTAATGAGGCTTTAGACCTATTATCATTTACAAAAGTTAAAACAATATATTATAAATGTTGAAGTAATGTATTAAAAATGTTGAACGGTTATTGAATCAGATTATCACATTTATTGAACAGATTGTTTGAAACAATGCAATATAAATGTTGAAATAGTTTATTCAAAATGTTAAAAAATTATTATTGAAACAATTTATAGTAAATTTAAAATATTTTATCACAAATGTTAAAATGATACATACAAATTGTTGAACCATTAAATTTAAATATTAATTTTTTAGAAAATATGCATAGTATTTTTAAAATTTATTAACAGTTGTTTAAAAAATGTTAAATTAGTTTATCCAGCATGATCAATAAATGTGTAATGCTGAAATATTATATTTACATTGTTGATTATGAATTTTTCTGAAAAATAAGTGTGTCATATCTCATTTAGAAAATTAATTCAGAAAAAATATCATGATTCAAAAAAATTTTGAAACTAGATTAGCTGTTCAATGATTTCAAAGCTGAGTGCCCTAGTTAAAGGGCACCCGGTCCTATATAGCAATTCGGCGCGCGGCTGCTCTGCTTCCACAGTTCCACGGCATGGGCCAAGCGCAACCTTCTCGACACCAAGGTCTGCGCCGACTCCACCTGGATCACCCTGAAGATGGGCCGCGGCCACCTGTCCGTCGGCGGCCTACGAACTGCGGACCAACGAGCAACGCTTCGCCGATCGAGCTGAAGCTGGGAGCAGGGCTGGCGGGCTGGGTGTCCGTCGTCAGGAGGCGGCGCCCAGAGATCGTGCACTGCTGCTTTGCTTGATTGCATTCGCCGTCCAACTTGTGTGACCTGTGTGTTGTTGCACACGCCTGACCGGACGGGAAAAGATGCCTGAAACTGTGATCGAACACAAGATATGACGAGTTTCTGCTGCTTGGTTGGTCCTCCTGTGATTGGTTATTTCTTATTCGTTCATCCATGTATGTGTGTGTGTGCAGTTGTTAGTACGTTTGATGCAAATGAACATGTGCAGCAAAGACTGAGATGACGACCAAGTTAGCATACAACAAATATTTTTGTTGTTATTTTCGCTCAATTCTTCTCTGTATTTCTGTTAGTGTTACCAAACTGGTACTTGTACTGAATTGGACCTGCATTGGAGTTGGATGATTGCACACAGCAACGACCTGCGTTAACGTTGCATGGCCATTGGCATAAGCACCGCTCCATGGCAACCTCAGTGACCAGGACACACGCACACACACAAAAAAACGTTATTAACTGCACTTCATGAACCAAAAAACGTGAAAGACTTTTAAGTTTTTCTGCAAGTATATATGTATTACAGGATGTCAGGATGCCAGTCTAGATATACTAGTAGGGCAACTGCTGCTGGTCACCGTCCCGTCCAATGTCAACGCCAAAGAGCATGACTCGTCGTCCGCCGGTGACGCGCGGCCCAGTTGCAGTTGCAGTTGTAGTTGCAGGCTCGGGATCGGGGGTTCCGTCCGCTGCCGCATCGTCCACGACCGACGAAGGCACGTGATCAGCAGGCGCTGGCCCTCCCAGGGGCGGTGGAAGTGCAAGTTGCTGCTGTCGTACCAGCTTCTTATTCTTTCTTGTCGTAGTCGCGGTGGACTTGCCATCCCAATGCTTCCTCTTGTGGCCGCCGAGCTGCACGCCGCTGGCGAACACCGCAGGGCACTCGTCACACCTGTACAGCTTCTCCTCCTCCTTGTCCTTGGAGTCCTGGCGCGTTATTCTTCCCGCGGCGGCGCCGGTCTTGTTCTTGTGGGCGGAGGTCCTGTGGCCACCGAGCGCCTGGGGCGTGCTGAACCACCTGCCGCACGCGGGGTCGGCGCATGGATAGTACCCGTTCGGGTCGTGCCGGCGTTGTGCAGGCGGGGGCGGCCGCGCCGCAGCTTGTTGCTGGACGACGACAGGTTCGGCGGGTGCAACTGATGGATCGGCTCCTGCCGCCGCCGCCTCTGCAATATTAATGTCGTCGTCGTCCATGCGATCGGATGCCACGGTGGACACGGACGACAAGCGAACGTTGGGTATAGCGAACGCCAGGGGCGTCGGGTGGTAGACGAGCGTGTTGTTGTTGGGCCGCTCCGCCGTAGGCACGCCGTCGTCGTCGTCGTCGTCCGTGGACTGATCTAGTTCGGCATTCTTCTCCTCCTTCTTCTTCTCGCCCCTATTTCCGAAATCCGAGGTGGTCGCAGTGGCGTCGTCGAGGAGGTCGCTGATGGTCTCGTCCGACTCCCTCGAGAGCGCGGCGGCGGCGGCGGCGTCGCGGTTGAAGTAGTTCTCGGCGTCGTCGTCGTCGGAACTTGCGTAGTACCCGGCGGCACGCTGATCGTCCTCGTACCCGAGCACGCCGTCAAGGTCGGCGAGGCGGCGGCGCGGGGCCTGGGAGGAGGAGCCGCACCACGACATCTTGCGGCGGCGAAGCGCGGTGTGATGACCTGCGGATGATGAGTGGCCTTTGGTGGGTCGCGCCGCCGTACTTACCAAACAAGCCCTAGAGTGTGGCGGCAGACGTGCGCGAGCGAGTTCAGATGGATGTACAGTAACAGGCACCTGCTGCTCCCTTTTTATTGGAGTCCCGAGGCCGCGCGCCGCCGCTGCTGGTGCTGGGCCAGGCCAGGGCGAGTCCGAGCAGGTGCAGCAAGACTCCCTGACGGGCACGAACCGAATCCAGAGCCGGAGTATCATCGCACAATCTCCGTTCGTTTCGGGGACTAGTAGTGAGAGGGTAGTTTGCATGTTCCACTTTCTATATCTCTAATCTGCTCTCCGTTTACTCCTCATCAGAATCTCCACTGCCAGCCAAGAGAGTCTCGTGCTGCTACACAACCCCTTTAAAATTGTGCGGGATTCATCACTAACCATATGTTATTCTTATTATTAGAAAGTGTTAACAATAAAAAGACGGAGGTAATACTTCATACTCCACATTTCTGTAATCATTATCGTCGCAGATTTCTTACTCTAATCATTCGTTTTATTTTAAAAAGAATGATAAATATCATACAGTTTGTTATAATTTGATTTATTACAAAAAATATTTAAACCATGATTTGTAACTTTATATATCTAAATAAAATTTTAAATAAATAGAATGATCAAAGTTGACGTAAAAAATCAACCATGAAAAAAATTTAAAAGTGGAAGGAGTATTTTTTTTTTCTTTGAGCACACATTAGTTAGTGCAAAAATGGAAAGGCATATCGCATAACCGCCGTCGGATCCAGCTGTCCTGTCCCACAACCACAAGTAGGGGGGCCTTTTCCCAAAAAAAAGGAAAAAAAAACCACAAGTAGGAGACCTCTATTTCAAATCAGTTTTCTGTTTTTTCCTCAACAAAAAACCCGTACTAGAATTCTTGTCTCTCGTGCGCCAGCGGACAGCGTCGCCGAGTCTTCGAATCCATTCAATACTAAAGCGGTCAAAGCTTTAGCTGAGGTCTCACACATACAAGAGTAAAATTAATGAATTATTTTGCTACAAATAGTCAATGTTTATGATATTTGATTTTTGATCAAACTCATAAATGCTTAGATAAAGAAATAGAGGGAGTAAGTTTGAATCACATCTTTGGCATCGAATTGGAGTCAAGAGCCCAAGGGCATGCATGCCGAGCAGAGAAAACAAGCCGTGCATCATCTTAAAAAAAAAAAAAGAGAAAACAAGCCGGGATAGAAATTGGTGGAGCCGGTTAGGCTTGACCGCTTGACGACATTTGCTATATTCTTTAATCAACTGAAACGAAAGAAGGTATTAGTTGATGAAGCTGTGGCCTGTGGTGCCAGCCATGGTGGGTTATTGGTGGACTGGGGATTCTTCGCCACCGAGGGGTCTATGGTTTAATGGGTAGGAGAAATGACGGTTGGATAAAGCCAGGGTGGAGAGTGCGACGAGATGATTTAGCGTGCGGAGAGAAAATGTTATGGAATCGATGGTGGGAATGCTGCCGGGGACGGTGGGAAGGGAGGGCAGTGCTGGGGAGCAAGCCCCATCATGAGGAAGTAGGCTTGAGATGTGTCCATGGCGTTGTTAATTTCGTATCTGAGGACTCTGAGATATTTGAACCCATAGAATCATTGATTTTAGTTTTGACAACCAAAATTAGCACTCTCAAAAAACCCGAAACTTCCGGTTTTAGCATACTCATAATGTTGAAAAATATCGAAAGTAAGTCTAAAAATAATTATTTTACAAGTTTGGTGTGTAGACATATTTGTAGGCTATGTACGTGATGATTTTTTAAATTTTGGCTAAGTGTTCATCAAAGATGTAAAGAATGATTTGAAACTATAAAAATATGAGGTTAATCTGCATATGTAAAGCTTTCAACACGTAGCCTTGTCGAGACAATTGAAACATACATATGGATCTCCTAGTTTCAAGATCGGTTGAAGAAATTATGACGATTCAAAGATTGTTAAGTCTACAAAACAGGACATTCCAGTTTAGAAAATCGGAGACTAGTTTTTCCTGATTTCCACCGGCTAGAAGTTTCGGTTTTGTCGTAACTAACTGGAAAGCTCGGTTTTCACACGTTTTGGAGCGGATCTCGACTAGTAAAGGGATAAGAGCACCCTCTACAAATGCAATGACTCTTGATCGATTGAGGACAACCAAACCCAATCGAATCATACTTTTACATAGTTACTTTAATTTTTGTCCCTTTTATCCTAATCTCTCTTTCAACACCTCCAGATTATTCATCTTTGGTCTCCGCGACCAAAGATAACGTTCTAGGCTTGCCTCCATGTAGGGGGTACGTCCAGCGACAGTCAAGTCCCGACGGGTCCCCCGACAAGAGATACTTTGTTACGTAAGTACGTTGTTTATTCTATGCTGATTAGCTTGTAAATCTAGCCGCCTTTCACCGTGAAATCGTGATAATTATCCCTTTTATTGACTCTCCGTTAAAACCGGAAGTTCCATGGTACGTGTTGCTTTGCCGCTGCGGACTGTACAGTTGCGTGCCCATATTCATTATCGTGTTTTTGCGTCAACATTCAGTCATCCGGCATCCAATTTATTGGAAGCTCCTTTAAAAAAAATATATGTCGTAAATGTCGCAAATGTAAACTTCCACACTTCAGCCATATATAGCAACAGTAGCAATTAGTGGACACAGATACGCAGTATGTATCGCTGTCGTGACGAAACCGAGAAATAAATGTCACCTGCTATCTCGAATCTGATCCACACATCGTCAACTCCTCAACAACATCTTGCTGCCTTCGCCCTTAAGCAAAAAGCAGCCAAAGAGGTTTTATAAGGCCTTCCTCTTCACAACCAATCGGCACAGCTAAACTTCTGAGCTACACTTGTGAGGAAAACATAACAAAACTAGCTGAAAAACGTACGTTCATGCATCAACAAGAAATGGTGAACGTCGATCCGAACGCCTTTCCTCCGTCCATCCACCAGTTCACCGTGGTCATCGACGGCGTCGAGACGGCCATCCACGAGGGCGTGCTGCGGTGCGGCATCGACGGCACGGTGACAGTGCTGCGCCCGGGAGTGCTGGAGGCTCGCCGGCTCGATGACGTGGTCGTGCGCGGCGGCGGCGCGGGCGAGGTCCGCTTCACGCTGTGCCGGAACGCGGTGGCTGAGGACTGCGCCGCCGCGTTGTTCCGCCGGTGCGCCGCCGCGCGCGCGGACGGCGCGCGCGAGGTTGCGGTGCGCCGGTGCCGGTCGGCGGACGTGGCGCGCGCCGGCACCGTTGCCGTCCGCCGATGCCGCGCGGCGCGCGCAGACTGGTGCGGCAGCCTCGCGCTGGGCCGGTGCGGGACGGCGGAGGTCACCCGCTGCGGGGCCGTGAGCATCGGCCGCCGGTGCCGCGACGCCAGCGTGGCTGGGTGCGGCGCTGTGGCGGTGCACCGCGGCAAGATCACCGTGCTCGAGCCGGCCAAGGAACCGGCGATGGATCCGGAGGAGTCAGCCGTCACGGCGCTGGTGGAGATCGAGGGCAAATGATGTGCAAACACGCATTCGGTCGACTGGCCGGTGATCGTACTCGTTTTCGTAATAAAACTTACGTATGCATTAAATTGTACTCGGTCATGTAAAGGGTGAAGGACTAGTTTCGCCCGTATGTTTATGTCACGGCCCGATTCTCTTGTGATAACCCATTTACATGTATAGTGTACTTCCTCCACTGCTTTGTTATACTTCGAATACTACTATACTGTATACTCCTTCGGGTCACTGTGGTTTACAAAAACTTACTCTGTTTTTTCTTTTATAAAAAGTGTGGTCGATTTTAAGCATCAATTTTAACTATTCATCTTATTTAAAACTTTCAAATACGAATACTCCAGCTTCAAATAATAGTAGTTCATATGCAAAACAGATTTTAGTATGACGTCAGTTGTAGCCCCAACGACACTAATTCCTAAACACCCTATCACTAGAACACTAGCAACTCAAAGGGTGGATGAAACGGAGGACAGCTCCCAAACAGATGAGGAGCACTACTCCCTCAGGTCCAAAAACAAGTCGTTTAGGATAAGTATGTCGTCTTCAAAATATAATTTTTATTTTTATTTTTAATAAAAATACTTATTGAAAAGTGATATATGTATACTTTTGTAAAAAAAAAATTTTAAGACGATTTTATTTATATAATTTTTATATTTAAAACATCATAACTTAAAATTTATTCACTGCTTATATTTCTAATGGTCGCGATAAACTGCCGTCAATCTGTGCACGGAGGTGGCGGTGTCAGTGCTCTACCCTCGAACTCGTGGTAGTACACGGTGACCACGCATGCGGCGAGCACGAGTACCTAGACCCACGTCCATTCGACTGGGTGGCATGGAGCGTTAGATATTTAGGCCAATTACGACATACTTTAATTTTAAAAATATTAGATAAATTATAATATTATTTTTGTAATCGACGTGTGCTAGCGTTCATGTTTAAACCGCTGTTTAATATGAACAGAAATAAAAATGAGACAAAGCTCAGGATGTACTCCAAGTCAGGACCAGTGCCGAGGGCACCGGCGGCGCCGTTCTCACTAGTCAACATAGTGAGCTGTTTGATGTAGTCGACCGAAGTTGATGCCGAACAAGATACACAATGCAATCTCTCAAACGGACACCGGGAAGAAGACGTACGCGCCGCTTTTTATTCGTTGGGAGGAAGACGTCGTCGAATAACAAAGCGAGCAGTCGCGCGATGAATTGCACTCCCTAATAAACCTTGTTCTCTTTCTATCTCGATGCAAGAACTCGAGAAGGCAGAGGTTCGGAGGGCTGCTCTCCCACCGATCATGCATGCGGACATCCGGATGAGGATGTGAACAATTACAACTACTGACAAGGGATATGATAGCGTTTTCCAGTGTTATCTCTCTTCCTCTCGTGTAGCATTGCCTTATACTTATGAGTCATACGGGAGAAAGAAAAGAACCACCAGCCAATGCATTCAACGAGGTAAAACAAAAATCAATGACTTGTAACGGCAGGCATTATAATTGTTTATTGCATTATGTTTCTATGTAACCAGTGCCACCAGTATGGCTCCATTATTCACATAATGCATGTCATCAAATCCTTATTACCTCCCCACCGTATGCAAGGTTTTATAAAAATTGATTTCCTTGAAATTAATTGATTTAATTGCTAGTAAATCCAACATGGAGGAGAGGTCATGTCTCGAAAGAGGTCCAGTCGGTGTTGTCCGTGGCGATACGGACCGCCCTACGGAGAGCGGTGGCGGCGGGCTCGGCCGCCGTGATGACGACGACGGCCACGGGTAGCACGGAAGTGTCGAGGAACATGCCGGCGAACCATGCGGTGAACTGCACGAGGCCGAAGAGGCCGAAGAAGGGCGGAGACTCTGAGTACGAGGCGAGGATGGAGAGCGGCGCGACCAGTACGACATGCGCGGTGGCGCTGGCGCCGCGACCGGGCAGCATACCACCGTCGGCAACACAACGACGGAGAGGGAGAGAACCTGTCGCAGGCGGAGCCGCGGGGGCGGAGCCGTCGTCGTCCGTGCTGGATCGCCGCCATGTCGCGACAGCACCGGCAGAGATGGTGACGGACGCAGCGACACCGACGGTCATGGCGGCGAGGGTGGTGGTGGAGTCGGCGAGAGCAGAGGGTCGCATGCTGTTCGACGATGGGGTGTGCAGGAGGACGGTCTCGGCCACAGCGAGCGCCCAGATTGGAGCGAAGAGGCCTGGATGGCGCGCGGGAACGAGGAGGCCTTCCTTTACGAAGTTGAAGCACAACCTCAGCGGCCGTTGCATGCTGGCTATGGCTTTCTTTCAGCAGAGGTTGGTAAGCAGCGACAAAGAGAGGGAGAAGATGACTGAGCTCACTGCTGAGTGAATGAGCAACTTCATTTTGTTTCAAAGGAGGTGGACGACGACTGGGATCGTCCAGCCAATCCAATCATTGAAGACGATGTAAATTAGGGTCCCAGAGATTTTGTTACCTATCCGGCGCCGGCCTAGAATCTTGGATCGGTGTTTCTGTCAACAATAAATACTAGATAAACATATGGTTAAGTACCCACTCGATGACGTGTAATATCAATCCTCAGATCATCATCAGATGGCTTAGACTAAGCCTCATCAGTCCTCTGATGATGATCTGAGAGCTGATATTGATCTACGTCATCGGGTGTGTATGTGCCCCTATGCTTACAAAATCCGCTTTCTTATGATAATTAGGTATTAGGAATGTTAAATAATAAGATAAAAATATAATAAGATCTCTGACAATAAAAGTACCAACTCTAATCATATAACCAACTTCTCAACTTAAAACATTCAGAGAATAAATAGAGAACAAATATCCTAAATTCAACATTTACTTTATTAACCATTCCGACTTGAAACAACCAGGTTCCAAAGCCCACCCAGAATTGAGCCTGATCGATTTGGCGCTGCCAATTTACAGTAGGAGGGAGTATAGTACGTCTTGCTTCAGCGTTTTCCCCTCGGGTGATCCACTTCGTCCATCGCCATATTGCACCAATTGCACCATCATCGCCAGCTCCAAGGATTGTACTGGACAAGGAAAAAAAATATCATCACATTTCTAAGCATTCAAGGTGAAGACATAACGAAAAGAAAATAATGCAGACCGCAAGCGATACGAAGTATGTACTCCCTCCGTTTCAAATTGTAGTCATTAGGAATAACAACTTTGTTTAATTTTTTGAACTAGACTATAATCAGTGCGCTAACGATAACAATTTCAAAGCAGAGGAAGTACTTTACGTAGATATTGTTCTTGAGGAAGAATAATATAGTGAGTTACCTTCCATCATAAGGTACAGCAGTCTCCCTTATTGCTGATTTGCATTGCTGATTGGTTAGCCTAAAAAGATCATGCATTTCATCGAGAAGAATTAGGGTTACAAACATGCATAAATAATATATGCAGAGGACAAGAGTGATTGAACTTCTTGTAGTTATAATTACCGAGCAATCAGAGAAGCTGGGCTTGATTGCACTTCCCAAACATCGATTTTTCCTTCACAGTTTCCTGTTTAAACAAGCCGATCATAGTTAAACATTTTACAGTTTATGAAATTTAGATATTATCAAACACAAATTAAATATGTTTGTAGTATAAACTGAAAACTAAGTATCAGTTCATCGTAAATTTGTCTGTGAAAATCACTTGTCTATACGACTGTTTTGTTATGGAAAAACATCTTTAGCAACTTGTCGTACAAAGAAAGAGTTTCAAAATATCTAATTTTAGTTACCTAGTGCCAATTGATTGAAGTGACAGTTACATGAAAATTTCATAAACCAAATGCCACACTCTGGCACAGGGTACTTCTGAAGAATATCAATGGTATTCTGGATAAGGAGAGAGCAAATCATATTAATATAGAGGAACAAATTTAAATATGGAGCAAGGTGAAACAAAGGTCAAACATTATATAGAAATGTAAAATTATATCACCTCGGTAGGACTTTGTTCATTTATTTTTGGTTCCCATAGAACAATTTGATTCTCAACACTCTGAAAACCAAGTTAGCACAAATTTCAGATGCACACATTGTAAAGGATGAGGCCAATATTAGTCTGCATATATGTTTAGTGCATGCTGTAATAATAATTCGATGCAGATGGAATTTGGAACATAGATTGTAAGACTAGTCTACTAACTAAAATGGCTGCACATATCTTTAATGTGCACGTAATAATAAAAATTAAATTAAATTTCATTGCTCTTGGAATTTCAAACCAATAAGGTGCACCCATTCTGAAAACTTTACCGTGCAGGTACAAACAATATGTACCATTCTGAGCAAGGTACTATGCAATTTGCACAAGTAATGAAAAATTTCACCTTTCACAGGATGAAGTCACCAAGCCACCTTGCACAATCAACATAATTAGAGTGTATTGAAGCAGTCAAGAGCTGGAAGAAAATAGAAAAACAATACTAATTAACGGTCAGTATTTTGCAAAATAATGGATTCCAAGGTGACTGAGAAATCCTTAGCATACCGGAAACTGAATACATTTGTTGGAAAGTCTGATGGACGGTTAGTCCATGAATACGATTTGTCAAGATATGTTGAAAATTCTATAACAACAGTAATAGAGTTTGTCAGGGACATGCACCATAGAAATGTAAATATGAACTTAATATGGGAATAATTTTGTACCTTTCATTGACTAAATTTTCACGGCGTGGTCCATGCCATAACTTACAAGGCGGTTGAAATCAGTGGGGTGAAAGTCCTTCAACCAAAAACAAAATTGAGCAGCGTTTACTAAAAGCATGAAAGAAGAAGTGGCCAGTATTTTAGAGCCAATATCTTATTGTTATCCCAAATAGCCTTCTTTGGATTGCCAAATAAGAAAGAGTGGTAGAATGTGGATAATAAGTATATCAAGGGTGCTTTAAAATAGTAATATTCTAAAGCAATGTCATTTTAGGATACAGGAGTTACTTACAACACTCAAAACTTCATTCCGATGACCTCCTGCCCCAGCAAAAATCAAGATACAGATACCTGTATGAACATTCCATAGTATGATAGATTCATCCTGTTCAATAACAAGTGGAATAATGTCTGTATAATTGAAAAAAAGGGTAAAAATCCAGCCATAGAATAGGTTATCTGCAAACCTTGCTTGCAGAAATGATGAGCGAAGGCTTCTTAGTCGGGGTTCTTATCTCATTTATAGCACCACCGTGACCAATAAAGCTCTACAAAGTTAGAAAAAACAAAAAACCATCACTACATGTCCCTGATTCATATAGTTTATTTGGTAATTTAGTAGAACCAGCTCATTACCTTGGGGCCCTGACTAAACATCAGTGTTATATATAGTTTCTCAAGTATGCAGCACATACAAGCTTCTTTGGATAGAGGTACAGTATGCTAGTGTTAATTGTTCATAGGAAAAATATCATTCCCTAATCAATGCAGTTTTTAGACATCACTTTCTAGAATGATCAACTCTAGTAAGCTAGCTTTTGTCAAGCACACGATACATTATTTATGCAATTGACAGTCTTATCCACTTTTCAATAGGAACATAAATATACAAGCATTAGGTTTACAAAACTTAGCTAACTTTTCAGTAGCACAGTTGATGACTCGAATGGTCCCATGGATTCCTACTGCCACCAACACCGGTGAGCCATCAACATGATCACGACCCCAGCTTATAGTGTAGAACAATTCATCCTTCTGAAATGCATGGACGTCGCTAGCATTAGAGAAATCATATAATCAGACCTGCATTATTAACCACAAACATTGGACATTGTCTTTCTTACAGCCTCATCAATGTATGCTTGTAGAAGTACAAAACTACCATTCTCCAGGCAACGATAGGTTGTCACCTACAAGATCGAGAGGTAATGAGAGAGGTGCCTTCAAAACAGAAGCAGGGTGACAAGCATCTTTTCCATCTAGGGTGAAAGTTTTGTGCTTTGAAGCTCTGCTACATCTGCAATAATTAGATTAGGAAGAAGCCTTTAGAATAGCTCGAATCGCCATGAACCCTCTACCGGCCGCAACCTCGTAACACAACCCGTGATGCCCGATTTGGCCTCAACTTCATCATTCACCGCCCAAATCCTTGCATGGCTTTGGTGCTCATGAACCAGAGAATCTAGTAGGAAAAACAAGGTTCACCTCGAGACCTTGAGACCAGGGACTCCGAGATCCCACACAAGCGAAGAACAGCGTGGCTCACCGAGCTGACCATGACCACCCAAATCAAAGATAGGGGCATTTAGGTCATTTCAATATTGTTGAGTTGAAAATACAAATTTGTTTGACCGAACTCAGTAGGGGAGCTCCCTACCTATTTTTTTTTGTTGAAAATACAAATTAATAAGGAAAACAAACGGAATGGCGATACTTTATAAATGTTTAGGTGCTTCAAATCTTAAGGACATTCATTCAAAAGTGAATAAGGTGTGACTTTCAATGGCTATGAAAAATAACTAAGATAAAAAAAATGTGCATCCCACTTTGACCTTATGATTTTTAAAATAAAAAATCAAGTATGCTAGTAATGATAGGCCAAGCACATAATCAAGGAACTGAAAGCTTACGCGATTGCCACCGACAGTAGCAAAGACGTCGTGGTAGCGAAGATCCATAAAGTTGAAGCTGATGGCATAGAGGGGAGCCTTCCCCTCGGTGTGCTTGCTGCATGCCTTGTACTCCCGTTTTCGAGTGGCCACAAGCAACCCTTCGGCCACTTCATACCCTAGTCCATGCTCTGAGTTGACCTTCCTCATAAACGGTAGTAGCGGGAGAATATCTAGCTTCCTTGGAAAATCTTCTAATTCTTCCCCTCCTCCGCTTCCTTCTTCCCCCTCTTTGTCTTTGGCTTTTGGATACTAGAAGCTAGGGTACAGGCGGTGGTGATAACATTGGAGGCCTTCCGTGGGGGGTTCCTCCATAGTGGCTGGATCGGCATCGCATTGCATAATTTGAGATTTCAAAAATAATTCATATAGGATTAGTGCATCACATATTCTTAAACAGGTTTCACACCACAAATCTCAAATTGAATCAAATCTTTATAAGAACCTAGGCATCTAGAGGATTCTTTATATATCATTGGTAAAACTGCTAGTGAGACACTATACACATGGATAATGGCATATAAGATATAATGATTTTTAACAAGTTACAAGCAAAGAATGTTTCTATAATGAAACACATGCAGGTGGCTTAAGCCGAGCATGTCGCAGCCCGCAGACATTCCACACTGTCAGACGACCAGATCTCGCCCACCGATCTAGTCCTGCTACCACTAAGATCGGGCGCTGCCATACGCCATATAGCTCACGTCCCGCTACCTGCCATGGCTTGTGCTCGGATGGATAAAAGGAAGAAATAAGGACGGTATGAGCACACAACCATACCTGCGCTCGCCTTTTGCCACTGGGTGCTTCCGCAATTGCCGAGCCTGGCCTGTTTGTTTTTGTCGTTGAGCTCGTCATCGCCAACCCTAGATCTGTCGCCCGGCACCTTAGATGTATCTCTAGGTGCACTGGTCGTCACTAGGCCCTAGCTTGCCACTGCTATCGCCGTCTCCAAGCCAGGGGCGTCGAGTAGGCCGTTGTTGGATGCCCCGCCTAGACAAAGCGAGAGGGTGGGATTGAGAGCGAAGGAGGAGGAGAGTGAAAGAAGGGAGCGGATCTCGGGGGAGATTGAGGAGTGTGAGAAAGAGGATGTGAAGCGGTAAAAAAGAGTGAGAGGTGACGTGGCAGCCAGGGAGGGGGAGATGTAGAATTTTTCATTTCATTTCTTTTCTTTTTGTGTGTGGTGGGGGATTGAAGGGGATGTGTCTTTCCTTATTTGTATTGGTAAGATTGGAATGACACACATTTAACAAGTAGTTAAAAGAAATAAACTGATAGCCCAGATTGAAACCTAGCACAAGTGTATATATATAAATGATTTTGCTTGGAGCCAAAAAAAAAAGGGATTTATAGGACAAAACAAATTACTTGTAAAATTGACATTCATCAGTTTGGTGTGTGGAAGCTAGAAGAACAGCTCAGGGCAAAATAGCTAGTATATCAGACATGTGTATTTTGTATTAGATGCAAACATGAACTACATCACACAAGTCGAACTTATACACAGAACCGACAGATGCAATTAAATGGCCTAACCACAACAGGATGCAATGATCTTCTCATAGCACACATACCTCTTTAGACTCGACTCATGTTTCTTGACATCAAACTTGCGGGTCTTCTTCCTATAATTCTGGTCCTTCCCATCAATTGGTTTTTGTCACTTGACTCCATATTGGGTTGATAGATCATTAGCAATCTGACACGAGAGAGACAACTATGTCACTCGAGTAAAAATAAAGCAAAGCTTAGAGAATCTCCACAGGGTTAAAAGGAAAAAGTGTGAAAAGATTGCTCGTTGATTGTTGTTTGGAGGTGAAATATCTATGAAGGGGGATGGTAGCGGCGTTCCCTGAGAGTCCATGGAAGAGAGAGATTGGTGGAGGCAGGAAACATATTAGGGTTTTGAAGAAGGATGCTATTTTATAACAAGCACTTGAGCATACCTCCTAAGAGGCCCTATGAGCCTGTCCAGAGGATTTGCGTGGGCCTAAACTATACTCGGATCCAACCCAAATATGCAAACTTCAAAACAAAAGCCACCAATTTATGCACACAGTCCAGCACCTGGGTCCACCTTAAAAAAGAAATTAGTGATAGATATCATGTGTGGAGCTTCAGAAGTATAGATTGGCAATCCTTGTTCCAACGACCATAAATTCACCTTTAGTTAGTTTTATTTTTGTATCCGATAAATTTATCAATTATTTATGTGCATATCGTTTTTGTAAGGAAAAGGACAATTTCACTCCCTCATGGTATTGCCGAAGTCCAGATACCCTCCTCCCCCCCCCTCCCCCTAGAACAAACATTTGTTTTGTTTAACCCCCAAGTTTCTTTAACCTGGATCGTTTAACACCTTTGATCGATCTTCTAATCCCGCTATGCTGACGTGGACAAGGATTAAGGCAGGATTGCCTTCTTAGCACGACATTTATCGTCATGACGTGACAAAGAAACTTACAGATGTGATGTTTGCCCTGTTCATCCGCCGTTCAACTCCTTCTTGTTCCTAGAGTTCTTGAGCGGATGGTTGGTGAGTGAAGGAGTTGAGCAACGCCCACTACATGTATTGGTAAGAAGTTCAGGTCCGCTTTGGTCGTCCTTTACCTGATTTTAAAAATGTGCATACTTGTCTGCACCTGGTGACTATTCTGAAGTCGGCTTCTACATCTTCTCAAGCACCTCTTGTTGTCGCTGGAGCTATTTTTGATGCCACTGGGATTGGCAGGGCACTTGGACAACATGTTTAAGCTGCTTTCTCCACCTACACCTTCTCTACATGCACAACACAGCGCCAAGTGGTCCCTTAATTGCCGCCATGGCCGGATGAACAAGGCGCCGTAGGCCACAACATCTTTTTACCATGTCATCGTCATATGTGTCCTGCTGAGAGGGCAATCCTTACTTAAAGCTCTCTGTGTGTGTGTAACACAATTGCCACAAGAAAGTATCCAAATGTAGTAAATTCATTTCATCAAGTGTATATAATATTCTAGAGTGCTTGATCAGTACTATATATAATGTGACAAAAGGAAAGTTTTTTTTCGCCTAAAAAATCTCGTGAATTTTCATATATATGTTCCTGATTTTCCTGTTTTTCTTCCAAATTCAACTCCACCATATTATGCATGGGTATAAAATGAGTTCATCATGACATCATGGAAATCACAGTAATTTGCTCCCAAATAAATTTGTGCGATGTTGAATACACTGAGGTCCATCAGTCTCCAAAAATGATGTGAAAAAAACTCGCTCCACCCATCCCCAATAGGAATTTTGACTGGCGGGAGAAAGTTTCACACCGTCCTACCTAAAGCCAAGCATGCCGCAGTCAGCAGACCTCCACCACCAAGTCACACGACCAGATCTCGCCCACCGACCTAGTCGTGCTACCAACAAGCTTGGGCGCTGCCATCCGCCACCTAGCTCATGCCCCGCTACCGGCCATGGCTTGTGCTCGGGTGGATAATAGGAAGAAGATGAGGATGGGATGAGCCCACAACCATACTTGCGCTCGCCTTTGCCACTGGGTGCTTCCGCCATTGCTGAGCCTGGCCTCTTTATTTTTGTCGTCGAGCTCGTCGTCGCCAACCCTAGATCTGTCATCCGGCACCCTAGATCTGTCTCTAGGCGCTCCCCACCGCATCGGTCGTCACTAGGCCCAAGCTTGCCACTGCTACCGTCGTCTCCAGGCTACGGGTGTTGAGTAGGCCATTGTTGGAAGCTCCGCCTAGACAGAGCGAGAGGGAGTGATTGAGAGCGAAGGAGGAGGGGAGTGAAAGAAGGGAGCAGAGCTCGGGGGAGACTGGGGGAGATTGGGGAAGTGTGAGAAAGAGGACATGCATGATTAAAAAAGAGTGAGAGGTGACGTGGCATCCGGGAGGGGGAGATGCAGAATTTTTTTTTTTCTTTTATTGGTGTGTGTGTGTGGAGGGGGATTGAAGGGGATGTGTATTTCCTTATTTGTATTGGTGAGATAGGAATGAAATAAAGTGATTGCCCGGAATGAAATCTAGCACAAGTGTGTGTGTGTGTGATTTGCCTGGAGCCAAAAATAATATGGGATTTTTAGGACAAAACAAACTGCTTGTAAAATTGACATTCATCAGTTTGGTGTGTGGAAGCTAAATCAGATGGTGAAAAATGTGTGTACAACTAGAAGAACAGTTCAGAGTAAAATAGCTAGTATATCAAACACGTGTATTTTGTATTAGATACAAATATGAACAACATCACACAAGTGAAACTTATATAGGAAACCGACAGATGCAATTAAATGGCCTAACCACAACAGGATTCAATTGGAGTGCAACTACGCCACAGAACTGGATCAGCCGAGATGGTTACCTGGCTAAAAAGACGATTAGCAGTACAATTTTCAATGGAAATTATTGTTGCTATGAGTTTGAGTATTTGGAACACTAGAAACAATCGGACTTTTAATGAGGCGCACCCTACGGTGGAATTATGCCGGGATAATTTCTTCAAGGAATTTAGTATGGTGATCCATAGAACTAAATATAAAAATGTAGATGACTTACAGCAATGGATTCGGCAACATGTATAGCTTAGCTTTTCTTTTCTCCTTTTCCCTGTATATATACTTTTAACCATTTAAAATAAAAGTCTGTAGGGGCATGCCCCTCCAGTTATTTCAAAAAAAAAAAGGATGCAATGATCTTCTCATAGCGCACATACCTCTTTCGACTCCACTCATGTTTCTTGACATCAAACTCACGGTTCTTCTCACTATATATTTGGTCCTTCAAATCAATTTGTTTTTTGTCACTTGACTTCATATTGGGCCGATAGATCATTAGCAACATCTCCACAAAGGTTAAAAGGCAAAAGCGTGAAACGATTGCTCGTTGACTGTTGTTTGGAGGAGAAATATCTACGAAGGGGGTGGTTGCGCCGTTCCTTGAGAGTCGATGGAAGAGAGAGATTGATGGAGGCGGGAAATGTATTAGGGTTTCGAAGAAGGATGCTATTTTATAACAAGCACTTGAGCATATCTCCTAAGTGGCCTTAGGAGCCTGTCCAGAATATTTGCATGGGCCTAAAACCATTCTTGGATCCAACCCAAATATGAAAACTTCAAAACAAAAGCCACCAATTTATGCACACGGTCCAGCACCTAGGTCCACCTTAAAAATGAAATTAGTGATATATATCATATGTGGAGCTTCAGAAGTATTGATTGACAATCCTTGTTCCAAAAGACCATAAATTCACCTTTAGTTAGTTTTATTTTTGTAACCGATAAATTTATCAATTATTTATGTGCATATTGTTTTTGTAAGGAAAAAGACCATTTCACCCCCTCATGGTATCAGCGAAGTCCAGATAACACCCCCCCCCCTCCCCAGAACAAACATTTGTTTTGTTTAACCCCCATGTTTCCTTAACTGGGACCGTTTAACACCTTTGATCAAATCTTCTAATCCCGCTACGTTGACATGGACAAGGATTAAGGTAGGATTGCTTCTTAGCATGACATGTATCGTCATGACATGGCAAAGAAGCTTACAGATGTGATGTGTGCCCTGTTCATCCGCCTTTCAACTCCTTCTTGTTCTTAGAGTTCTTGAGTAGATGGTTGGTGAGTGAAGGAGTTGAGCAGCACTCACGACATGCCTTCGTAAGAAGTTCAGGCCCGCTTCGGTCGTCCTTTACCTGATTTTAAATGCACACTTGTCTGCATCTAGTGACTATTCTGAAGTCGCCTTCTACATCTTATCAAGCACCTCTTGCTGTCGCTGGAGCTATCTTCGAAGCCACTGGGATTAGCAGGACACTTGGACAACATGTTTGAGCTGCTTTCTCCACCTGCACCTTCTCTACATGCACAACACATCGCCAAGTGGTCCCTTAAATGCCGCCATGGCCGGATGAACAAGGCACAAACCATGTCCGACTAGACAGGGTTAAGTGGGCCGTAGGCCACAACTTCTTTTACCATGTCATTGTCCTACGTGTCTTGCTGAGAGGGCAATCCTTCCTTAAAGCTCTGTGTGTGTCTGTAACACAATTGCCACAAAAAAGTATTTAAATGTAGTAAATTCATTTCATCAAGTGTATATAACATTCTAGAGTGCTTGATCAGTACTATATATAATGTGGCAAAAGGAAAGTTTTTTTTTGCCTAAAAAATCTCGTGAATTTTCATATATATATGTACCTGATTTTCCGATTTTTCTTCCAAATTCAACTCCACCATACTATGCATGGGTACAAAATGAGTTCATCATGACATCATGGAAATCACAATAATTTGCTCCCAGATAAATTCGTGCGATGTTGAATACACTGAGGTCCATCAGTCTCCAAAAATGATGTGAAAAAAACTCGCTCAACCCATCCCAATAGGAATTTGGAGGGGCGGGACAAAGTTTCACGCCGTCCTGCCTAAAGCCGAGCAAGCCGCAGCCTGCAGACCTCCACCACTACGTCACACGACCAGATCTCACCCACCGACCTAGTCGTGCTACCACCAAGCTCGGGCGCTGCCATCCGCCACCTAGCTCATGTCCTGCTACCGGTCATGGCTTGTGCTCGGGTGGATAATAGGAAGAAGATGAGGATGGGATGAGCCCACAACCATACCTGCGCTCGCCTTTACCACTGGGTGTTTCCGCCATTGCTGAGCCTCGCCTCTTTGTTTTTGTCATCGAGCTCATTGTCGCCAACCCTAGATGTGTCGTCGGTACCATAGATCTGTCTCTAGGTGCTCTCCACCGCACCGGTCATCGCTAGGCCCAAGCTTGCTACTGCTACCGCCATCTCCAGGCCACGGATGTTGAGTAGGCTGTTGTTGGATGCTCCGCCTAGATAGAGCGAGAGGGAGTGATTGAGAGCGAAGGAGGAGGGGAGTGAAAGAAGGGAGCAGAGCTTATGGGAGATTGGGGAAGTGTGAGAAAGAGGACGTGCAGGGGTAAAAAAGAGTGAGAGGTGACGTGGCATCCGGGAGGGGGAGATGCTGAATTTTTTTTTTCTTTTCTTTTTTTGGTGTGTGTGAGGAGGGGGATTGAAGGGGATGTGTATTTCCTTGTTTGTATTGGTGAGAAATAAAGTGATTGTTTCTAATTCAAAATTGAGATAATAAACTTCTATAAGGCCTTGTTTGGTATAGATTTCATAGAAAACAACTTCAAAATTGTTTGATAAATGTTTTAGAGAATCCAAAGTATAAACAGTTTAGGATCTATCCAAAACGAACTCTTACTACTAATAATCTAAAAATGGCGGGAGTAGCAGCGAGAAACAAATAGTTGTAGTAACCGGTTGCGATAAGCTGCCACCAACGTGTGCGCGGGGGAGGAGGCCTTCGTGTTCCGCGCTCGCGCTCGTGGTAGTACGCGGTGACCACGCACGCGTCGAGCACTCGCGCGGTGCCGGGCACGAGTACGTAGTAGACCGATGTCCATTCGACCCAGTGCCTCATGGCGCTGGAGGTGCACCTCGCGGCGGCCGGGTTCGCCAGCGGCGTGTGCTGCCATGGAGGAGAGGTCGCGTCTCGAAGGAGCTCCTTGGCGAACACGAGCACGGCGGTCCGGTCGGAGTTCTCCGCCGCGACCTGGAACGCCCGCCGGAGCGCGGCAGCGGCACGGCCGGCGGCGAGCTCAGACGCCGCGGCGACGACAGCCACGGGGAGCACGGCGTGGATGTACACGCCGGCGAAGCCCGCCGCGAGGTGCGCGAGGACGACGAGGCCGAGGATGAGCAGCGACGACTCGACTTAGGAGGCGAGGAAGAAGTAGGGCGGCGCGACCAGCGCGAAGTGCGCGGCGTCGCGCGCGATAGCCGTCAAAGCGCAGCAGACCGCCGTCGGCAGCACGTCGGCGGCGAGGGAGAGACCTGTCGCAGGCGGAGCCTCGGCGCGTCGTCACGCTCGTGCACCGCGCGGGGCGGCGCCGGCCTCGTCCGTGCTGGATCGCCGCCGCGTCACGACGAGGGCGGCGGAGGTGGTGACGGACGCGACGACGGAGCCGACGGTTATGGTGGCGAGGGTGTATTCGATCGCGGCGAGAGCGGAGAAGGGTTGTGAATGGTCACCGTTCGAGGAGGGGGTATTGTGCAGGAGGACTGTCTCGGCCACGGCCAGCGGCCAGATCGGAGCAAAGAGGCCTGGATCGCGCGCCGGGATGAGGAGGCCTTACCTTTACGAAGTTGAAACGCGATGTGGCGGCCATGGCTTCTTCCTTCTACTATTACCTAGCAGTAGCACTAGCTAGAGAGAAGATGGAGTAAATGAGCAACTTCATTTAATTTCAAAGGAGGTAGACGACGACAGGGATCCTCATCCAATCCAATCGTTGAAAACGTTGTAAATTAGGGTCCTACAGGAGGATTGTTAGCCGCCCCGCGCCGTCCTAGAATTTTGATCGGTGTTTTGGACAATCCAACATCACCCCTTCCCGCAACCAAGAAATCAACTCCTGCAATCTATCCTTGTCGCCAGGCTGTGGCTGTGGCCTCAAGGGCGCCGGCCCGTTCGGCACCGCGGTGTTCTGCAGCGAGCATGCAGCAGTCTGCACATTCATGGACCTTTTCAGCCCGGTTCCGGGAGCGCTTATCATCATCGATCGCTGTCTGGCAATTATGGAATGGAGCGGAACACTAGCTTGTTCATCCAGCGCGAGGAGGAGACAATATGCCGGCACGGCGCGCGGACGCCAAGCTCCAAGAGTAGCCTCCTCTCAGTAAAAGAATGGACTAAAACAAATTACATAATATTTTTAATTATAATTGGGGATGTACCATATTTGATAGAGTACTATGCTTTGCATGCCCAGAGAGATGGGGTTGGATTCATCACATCTCCAATGAATTTATTTAATTTTTTAATTTAGCCATATGACAGTTAAAGAAAAGATGCTGTATAAATTCATCCATGCACAAAGAGGCTCAGTCATGCTGGGTCTTGTGTTTGTGCTGGAATGCCTCTATTCAGCACAGGTTTTGATAGGCCCATTGCAAAAAATTGTGATATGATATATATCAGTGATACATGAGACTCACCTGCGTCACCGACAATGATAGATACCATATTACACAATTTTGCAATATCATGTGGTAATTTTTTTTCATTAATCTATATCGTTTTGCCAAATTATCATTGATTTGCATGTATAGTTTAGATGTTTGATTTATATTTTATAGAGTTATGCCTGTCAATAACTACTTGTCTCCTCACACATAAAGATGTGTATCATGACACAATTCCATTATAGAGCAGTCGTAGTTTGTAATCTAGCCGAAGAAAAGCCAAGTATTTCAGATCTGGAGAACGCGTACGATATAATTCTCATGGTACTTGAATATGCATGGTACAAATGCGTCATATGTGGTACCTGTAGGCAATGTGTCGGGGCGGAGCCAGAAAATTATGATGAGGGGGCCAAATACATGTATATAGAGCTTAGGGGGGGCCAAATTAAAAAAATAGGGGACTTAACGCTAATTAGAAGATCATAGGAGGGGCTGGGCCCCTGATCGCCCCCTTTGTCTCCGCCCCTATATGTGTGTTTTTTCAGTTGATCTCACGACAAGGATTGTCATTGCTTGCCTTACATAGATTGTTAGTAAATGAGCTTTTATGGTGGTTCTATGGAGATTTTTTTCAATATGGGAGATGGTCTAATGCTAGATTATGCGTCATATAGTGTTGTTGGTGTTTTCTTTTAAGAGGAGCATCAATTATGCAACCTTTGTAATAATCATTATCGTTGTGGCCCATATATGCATTGAGATGCACAAGGTTGGATTTTTTTTCCATTATCTAACAAAGTAAATGAGATTAATCTCGCCAAATTCTGAAGTATTTCTTTCTAAAATGGGAATAAGTGTACTACTAACTGTTCACTGAAGTGTACAGTACAAGTTTAATAGTGAAAACATGCAGCTAGCAATCAGCAACAGCTTGAAAGAGAAAAATGGCACAAAAACAGAAAATACCAATATTAAGTTTAAAGTTATCAAACTTGTCTAGGGCATCTACAATGGTTTAGACAGCAACGGTCTACAAATATCTTGAAAATTTCATAAACAGAAGAGACTGCTGAGACAACATATAAACAGCGCATTAAACAGCCTTGTTCATGCCCTTACATCTCAGAATGCAATTTCTGACCTAATAAATGTAGTCACTACTATCAAGTGAACCACAAAGGCTTTCGACTTGTTATGCATCAAGATCCATTAAGTTGACACCTTTCACTTCAACGGATATACATATATACAAACCACCTTTCACTTAACGGAGACACATATATACTAACTTGTAATAAATAGACAGGATTCAAGTACACAAACGGATATTCACCAAGAGGGTTGGACACGTTACATGATAAGCAGAGAAAGCTAAATGAATGAAGCAAACAGAAACAAGAAGAGACAGATACTGCACAAGTTTAAACTGCCAACCGCAGAACTCGCTGAAAGGGAGGCGCAACTAACAGAAATGATGTTCTCAAAACTCTGAGTACCTTCTAATTCTTTCCCTATACGAAGATGACCGCTGCACATGAGGTCTGAGACAACTGACAAGGCAAGGTATCGCCTCATCCGCTCCCTTGCAATTCAACTTCATCGATGACAATTTCCCAGAGCCGATGGATCTAAAAGATGAGCATCCAAGCTCAACTGAGGAGGAGCGCAAGCGACGCATGTCAGACCTCTGATGCAAAGAGCTAGCTTTCGAGCTAGCGTTTGCCCCCGCCGCACATAAGGCCAATGATGTGCTTGTCCACGGAAGCTCCTTTATTGGGGTGGTACTGGTGAGCTTCATGAACGAAATGATGGTGTGCCTACATAAAGGGCAGGATATGGAACCAGGCACACCACGTACGGATGTTGAGCTGGTAGTGGTGGAGCACAAATAGAGTGCACATTTGGTGCAAAACTCATGGCCACAACCTGTTAGAATATGAAATCATCAATCATGCTTTGCCGGTTGAACAGCTCATTATGAGATTAGTTTGTCACTACCTTCTGCGGCCACTGTACATTCCACCTCCAAACATATGACACATGGATCCTGACAAGTGGACGAGGCAGATGTTTTTCTCCATCCGCATTCTCTGTAAACGCAACAAAATTAACAATGCATGCGGAAGAGAGGCACATGGCTGACAAAGTCAGCTCTTTGTGAACCTTGAGAAACTGAAGGTAGAAATGACACTGCACTTGTTCGGGTTCAATTGATCCTAAGATGCAGTAGATAAACCCTCACTGTTCTAGTGCCTAATTATAATAAGAAAAAGCTATATCTAAAAATTAGCGATAATCTCATATTTCAGTAAAGTGAAGGTTTGTCCATGTAGACAAGTAATGTGTTATGATCATTGGGCCATATTATTGTAGTAGGCCCAGTCCACATAATGTTTTCTTACAGAAGATGGCATTTAATCATAAACACTACATGGTGATGTATGAATATCAATATCTATATACTTTGTGGTGTTTGAACTCACCGAGCAATTTTGATAATGCTCATCAGCGGGAGACACAGGTAAGGTGAAGGAAGAATGCGTACTCCCTCTTCTGGTTGTTTACTTAGGATAGCTTCAGCAGTGCTTTTGTGCCATGAACGAGCCACCATCATAGGAGTCAACCTTCAAGCATATGGTGTTGGACAAGAATGAGCAATCAAATTTTGATGATGAGTATTAGAAGTCTAAGCACATTACATCAAAGTTAATATAAGCACAAATATCATCAAGTAGCTTCATGATTTAAGTAAGACTCAAAAGTTACTTATTAGAATAGCATAGAGCCATAAACAGACAATAAAATATAAATAGCATTCATAAAAGGAAAATAATATATAAATAAAATGATAAGTTGGGGTAGCCTAGAGATGAACCCAAAAGAATAAGGAACTAAAGATGAAGGGAAGTGAGCAAATTAAACATTGTTGATAAACAAAGGACATACTAAGTTAAAGAAGTCTGATTTCTTGATGGCATCATTGGTCTTAAAGAATGAATGTACTACATTACTGGGTAACTGTAATGTAAATCTTTTTAACAGATAGGTTGAACAGGTTTGGACTAGAAACAAGTATTTATATTAGAAGGGCGAGGGTATACCCATTAGCATTTACGGCTCCCATGTTTGCGCCTGCTGCAATGAGAAGCTGTTTAGCAGAAATCAGTAAATGGGAGTTGGTAAATTGCTTGACTTCTAGTGAAAAGGAAAAGATAGCCATCATACTTGGCAGCATACAGCACTTCCACCACATGCAGCATAATGGAGTGGTGTACTTCCTGCACCTGCATGTAAGTATAATTAATCTATAACATAAAAAAAAATTGTTCTACAAAATTTGCCTTTTTCTGTTTAATTCTTACCAATGAGATCAATAGTTGACCCATCATTGATAGTGACCTCAGAGATAGAAGCCCCAAGGTCTAACAACAATTGTACACTCTCAGCATGCCCATGTAGGGCGGCCAAGTGAAGTGGGGTTACACCACCATCTGACTTTCCATTGATTAGCCTCCGGAGAGATCTAGAGAGCACAAGAAGAAATGACGCAAAGTCATTAGTTAGAGAAGAAGATGCCAATATAGACGAACGTCAGAGTTCAGCATACCCTGAATCAAAGACGTCCTTTTTTGTTTCATCTGTGGACTTTGCACGCATCATATTCCAAAACTCTGATAAGCTTGGTACGTAATCAGCCAAAAGAAGCCGAATGCACCGAGTATGACCTTTCAGGGCGGCAAAATGTATAGCTGTCGCGCCACTAAAACAATCTCTTCTATGAATCTAAGAGTTTAAGATACAGAATTACAGATCACTTGCATCGAAAATTTTTTCAATGTACCTTGAGCAAAGAACAATTTAGTTAATGTTCACTTACATTTGCTTTAAAAAGAATTAAAATCTGTACAACTTTCCAGTGACCATATAGACAAGCTTGCATCAGAGCAGTCTGCGCATTCAGTGTTTGGAATTAGCATAAAAGCAAAATAACCTTACAGTGCAACTGATAAGTTCACTATACAATATATTGTTCCTCTTCAGGAAGCTATCAATTGCCATTTCTAAAAACAAGGCAACCTCAGATACAAGTGACATGCACAGAACTATGAACTGCAAGTGAACTTTTCAATAATATTGTTAAATGGTCCACTTATGGGGTCTCACGGACACCATCTCACAGACCAGCCCCGAGTGAGGGGGTACATTTGTATGGGGCTGTTTTTCCTCTCTTAAAACAATGATACGTAGCTCTCTTGCGTATTCGAGAAAAAAAAAATGGTCCACTTATGGAACAATTTATTAGTTAAATCTATTACCTAATATGGTCATGTATAGAAAATATCCTTTACTGATGATTATATTTATATGCATGAAGACAAGAGAACAATGATAAATATCATTGGTGATAAATTGTGTGAAGAATAATTTACCTGTCCTCTACAATTCCTAAGGTTGATATTTACGCCAGATTCGACTAGGAGGGATACGATCTATCAGGAGGCAGTAAAAAAAACATTAATCAAACAATAACAAACCTATATCAATAAAGGAAATTGGAAATGGTGCACAAAAATCAGGAAACAATTCTACTGGAAATCAGTGGTGCACCTCATGGTGGCCCTTTGCCGCAGAGTAATGGAGGGGTGAGTTCCGGATCCCAAACGTTGAGTACCGTGCAAGGCGAGGATTGAGCTCCAGGAGAGCCCTAGCTTCTTGGACGTCTCCATCCCTTGCAGCGGAGACTAGTCGCTCGCCGGTAGCTGAGCAACCGAATGAGTCACCCATCACACCTAGGAGCCCCATGTGCCTCTACCAAGCAAAACACTAAAGATTTAGCACCACTTCTTTCAGAGACTCGCAAAATATTGATGCTGGCTAGCTTGAACACTATCTAGGCCAGCCCACTAGAGGGTCACGCTTAAAGCCATGGAGCGCCGAGGAAGCCGCAAGAATGGAAGACGGCGTGAGTAGCTTGCGTGTTGCCATAAATTGAAACCGATTAAAGGCACTTGGACACCCAACAAGAAACTGATTCAATAAAAGGAAAAGAATACGCCAAATGTCTGATTCACAATGCACGCAAGAATCCTACATAAGCAAAGCAAAAATGGCATCACAACTGGCCATTTCTGTGAGCAGGTACCCAAAAGGTTCACGGGAAATCAGTAAGTCAGTAAGCAAATAGATCAGCTACACCATGCCATAAGATTGGGAACAATTGGCACCAGTCGGTCCCTTTTTCCAACAATTGTTCAAATTCTTGAAATAAACAAGGAATTTGAACTAAAGGATAACCGCAATGGACCCATGAACAGGAACTTGGGGATCCGTCCACATGGATCCGCCCCTAAACATTTTTTGTTTTTTGGTTGGAAAGATCAAAACTGTCCCAAATTAACTCTAGAGAACAGCAACTGAACTGAAGACACCATCTTTTCCCAACCGGACCAGGAAAACGTCCCACTGTGCTGATGTAACCCCGCTTGCTTTCACTACAAAAATTTGTTCCTGTTTTTCTGAAGACTTCAATTTCCCACAGAGCGCAAGGACATGCGGTCAGACGGAGGCGGAAAACGCAGTAAAGGTGGACGAAACGGCAGCAGAGACGGATCGCTGTCGCTACAGTCGCTTTCAGGCCGACGGCCCCATCCCCGCCCTCCAGGGAGGAATGGCACAACTACCAGCTACGGCATTGAGCTCGCAGATTGACCATATGTTTTGGCCAAGAAAAAACAAGAATCACAAACATAGAGGAAGAAACAGAGCGCGTCTATACAAACTTCCCCTTTTGACATCCCAGCTCTGAGACAAAGTGGGAACTGGATTTCATTTTTCTTTTCAAAAAAAAAAAACAAGAACCAATTTCGGCGTAATAACCAAGAAGAGCCAATGGGCCCGGATGGCCGGATCGTCACGGGATCAAGAGAGTTCCCGTTGATACCCATTTTCATCACAACAATACACGGAGACCTTAGCATTAAATTCCTACCAAATAAAGATCAGATCTCTTAACGATGAAATCGCCAAAACGAAATGTCTTCGCGCGAGCGGATCAAGAAAGAAGAAACGGAGGCACATGCCCTCACCTCGCCGCTCTCTATCCAGAGAAGAGGGGGAAAATAAAAGGAAGGATTCTTCAGACGGCCGGTGGCGGGGAAACTGAAGCCGGGCCTCCTACTCCTCCTCCTCCCCGCCGCCGCCGCCAACTCATCAAGAACCTGGCCAGCAGCTCAGGGACAGTCGGACAGACAGCGGCGCCGGCGGAGAAAGAACCGAATAGGCCACTGCACGCGCGGGATCAGAGACGGCAATAGCGCGCGCGAGCTGTCCCTGTCCGGACGGAGGGGCCGGTACTGGTACTGGACAGGACGGGATGGGGGTGGGAAGAACAGGGGGGGGGGGGGGGACAGGACAAGGGGCGCGTGCACTGGAGAGAGCACGAGGAGATGCGGGAGCTCAACACATGGGGGACTTTGGCTCCTCGCGGTTTTTCTCGGTTTCTGCGGAGGCGGAGCAGCAGAGGCGCAGCGCGCGGGTTTGTTCTGTGCTTTGGACGACTCGTCTGGTGTTGCAGATGCAAAGCCTGCCTCCCTGCCTGACAGAGTTCCTTCTCCCTCTGCTTTTCTGTTCCTGTTGTCCGGATTACTATTAAGTAAACTCTAAAATATTATTGTCGAATTATTTTTAAAAATGGACGGACTCTTCATTTTAAGGCCCCTTTAAATGCGAGAATTTGTTTCATATTCTTATTCTACAAAATTGAACTAATTCATATAAAATTTTTATAGAATTATTTTAAAAATCATAAAATTCCTATGTTTCAAAGGAAACTAAGTGGTACTCGTATATGCCAAGAACTACTAATGTATGGGTTTTGTATATCCCTTTTGTGACACCGACATTGATTAAACAAGTTTCAATTGTTTTAGCATTAAAACCTAATTCATTTGATAATTACAGATCTTGATCCGAACGATGGATATTTGTATAGATTGTCACTTTAGAACCCATACATGGACATTTACTTTTCTAGACTACAGTCTATTTGTGACATGTTTTATTAGTTCGGTCTCAATTGGTACGATTATGAAATTGTCATCATCCCATTGACATTATTATATGTTGGCATGAGCCCCCTTGTTTTCAAGTTAATGTGACACAAAAGGAACCCACTATGTGTACCCTCTTTGGGGTGATGTATGTTTACTACTCGTGCTTTTTCTTGCTTGCCCTGCAACCCATATGCTTCCATTTATGCCATCGTCCTGCATAAATCTTGGAGCCCATTATTTGCTAGCATATTAGCTACAAATTATTATTGTTATATTGTTTTCACATAATAATAGAGAAGTTTATGATAACAATATATTAAGGGCTGTAAATCCAAACACGAAAGGGCCATTAGTATTTTTGTAGTATATGAAAATAATATATCATGTTGGATACACCGGAGCGGCGTACGATCGCATCACCAGTAGAAGACATCGTCCCTCTATTGTTTTTATTTTGAATACATACGCAAATATAGTCACTAAAAATATCCTTTAGAAAAAAATTATCAGTGTGAAAAAGCATCCAGGGCGAGCTGTTATGAACCGAATACATTTTCCTGATGTTGCGTCTTTTCGTAAAATGACAGTGAAAATAAATAGAAAAACATATATTCATTTTTTTCTTTAGCATATATTTAGCAAACAAGAACCTTGAGTCCTGAGATGCTTTATTTACTTTAGCTGGCGGAAAAGCTTTGATTTTAATATACAAGTTCCATTAGCTGAACCGAGACGCAATCCATTAATCTCTAGCTAGAATTATTACATATGAGTGGATTTTCTATTTGCTCGCTGATTACGGAATGTATAATCTATTGATGATAGTCACCGACATGACACGTCGTTAACTACTGCAATTAAGTAACATAGATACATGAGTATCGGTAGAACGAGGTGGTGCTTTGAAATTAAGGTGCCAAATTTCTTGTACGGTATGATCAAATCAGAACAACGTCATACCTTGTTTACATTAGAAGTTTCCTCTACAATATTTTAGAATACTATAAACGTACTATAGTGACGTTCATGCACACGAGAACCATTCGTCAACTCTGAAAAATGCTGCGTACATATCCTCATGGAGTTGTTCTACCATCTCTGACAAAGACTGGTGAAGAAGAAAAGAAGTGGTGCAAATTTAACTACTGACAACACAAATGGCCCCAAAATTATACTATGTCAACTAAGAAAAATGACAATACGTCAAGGTTTAACAAGCGAAAGTCCTTTCTAAGCTGTGCAGGCATCAGGCAATGCAAGTTTGCAACTGTGCCTCTCTTTATATATATATTTTGGTCAGCAGCACCACCACGGAAAGATGTGCTCATTTTGTTGATATCAACAAGAAAATGACCATCGACGCGATTTTTTCAAACAATTACACCCATCCTCTCCGTTCCGTCGTTCGATCCCTGCATTGTTCATCTCTCTTGTTTCGCCGGAGCATTGAGCTAAAGTACTACCTATGTTTTAAATTATTATCGTTAGAGCAATAAATTTAATTATTTTCTATCACAAAAATTAAAAATAATTTTGTTCTAATAATATATTCCCTCCAATTTTTTATTTGCTATCGTTTAAGGCAATCATTTTGCAGTAACCAACAACTAAATTATGGTCTGAACGACAGTAAAAGAAAAAAAAAGGAATAGTAATAATTTAGACCTCGCGTGAGAGAGAGATAGGACACGGAGAGCTATTTCATTTTTTTTTTCCCATCCGACGGAAGAGAGCTGTTTCTTTGTTGTCTTCCCTTCATATTCTATTGACACCATCACAAGGCGCCGCCACTGTTTTTATAATGAGGCGACACAAATCATTGCAGCCTGGAAGAAAGAAACAAGCGTTGATCCAACTCCACAAGGAATACATGTCGGCCTGTATGATAGAGAAAGCCATCCGTTTCCCAGTCATTTGCCGTGGCGTGCCCACACAAACTGCAGTGCTAGATGTGGCTGTAGTCTTTTGAAGTTGGCTTTTACCTTTTTTTCCTCCAATTCACGAGCTAGAGAGCTAGCTGTTACTTAATCATTATATTAATAAAATAAAAAGTGTCAGAGATTGAGAGACATATCCATTACATTATTATACTTCGCGCGTCTTTGCTTTGCAATAACCGACCCGACCTTAGCAATGAAAGTTCCTTGGCTCCTGCTCTTCTAATGTCCTTTGACGGGATCTCTCCAGTTAGCTGAACCTTATATGCAGTTACTCCCTCCGCTTCTCTATATATCACAATAAGTATTTCTAGCTCTCTACTATGTACATAGCATGTTTAATGAATCGACAGACATTTGTTCAGATTCATTGAAAATACTATAAATCTAAACACTCAGAAACATACTCCCTCCGTTTTTAAATTATCGTCGCCGTTAATTTTGACCCATAACTTTCATCATTCATTTTATTTAAAATTTTGTTCAAATATGTAAAATTCAAAGTCATGTCTCAAAAATCTTTAATAATAATAAATTGAATTATAACAAAATATTTAATATTTCTCATATTTTTTTAATAAGACGAATGATCAAAGTTAACGGCTAAAGTCAATGACAACAACAATTTAAAAATAGAGGGAGTAGCTAGAAATGCTTATATACTAGGACAGAGGAAGTATTTAATTTATAGTCAACGCAAGAGTTGGATTTAAGGCATGCTATTACCATTTCAAATTCAATAGACTTTATGGCAGTCTCAAATTCATTAGATTTTATGGCAGTCTCAGTGGACGCGTGATTGGCAAATTAATGATTTGTTTGGCAGGGAAGCAGACATGCAACCCACTACTATAACAATACACAATCATCAAGAAGTAAATATCTGAATACACATGTATACATCACTTGCTCTACACAATAGTCAAGAGAAGGATAGTGTTTTAGGACAATATTAAGTCAGAAGATATGTGCATTCTTTGTAGAGATTGTTGTCCTTTCTCACGCGCCTGCGATTCTATATATTTCTTAGGCATAATATTTCTAAAGAAATTAATATAAACGTATGAAGCTGGAATATTTAGGGTTCTATTAGGTGAATAATATCTTGTATACTATTTTATCATATCATAAGGAAAAATTCGATCAAATACATTTCTAGAACATTACTTTTAAAGCTAAAAAAACGATTACTGAAGACAAAACATTTTCGATATTTAACAGAATACATCATTTTAATAAAGAATATTACAAATTGTTGGGTGGTTGGATCTACTGCACATCCAATTGTTGAAAAAGTGACCGAGACATTAACAAAATTCCTGTCACCTGAGAAGAAAACGTACCCTTCTTCTAATATATATGATTTCTAACCTCTCAATACAATAACGAGCATTGGTAAATTGGTTTTATGGCTGACCATCGAGGCATAAAAATGAGGAATAGAATTGGGCACACAAATGTCATATTTTTTGTATGAGGCATTTTAATTTCAAGTTGATTCTTCAACGCTTAAAACTGGAGTAGTAGGTGGATAGATATTGCCCGTCTGACCGTTGAGGTCGCATGCAGTATAATTTACAAGCCGAACGACAATATGGATCTTGGCCATTTCTTTCATCAGAGTAACAAAGGTCCATTCATATGCGCCACATGGCAATAGGTCTCTCTCTCTCTCTCTCTCTCTCTCTCTCTCTCTCTCTCTCTCTCGATTATTCCTTCATCCAAAGGTTAGTAAATTACATGAGAAGCTTGCACATGTTCTTTCTCTTGCACATGCATCACTGTCTCTATAAAAGCACCAAAAAGGTCAATCAGAAGAACATGGTAATAAATCCTTCACCACTGATGATAAGGGAAACAATGCTGGGGCCGGAATCTCCTTGCAGAATGAATGATCATTCGACAAACATAACCTACTTTTGCAGGGTTGGTATGGTACCCCGCAGCATCTGTGTGGTCCACAAGATTAAATTAATCATACAATCTACAAGACAAACCTGTGACTTAAGCATGATTCGAGGTAAAATAATTAGTGATTATGTCAGCAAACTCCTGATTGTGATTACTTGTGCTATACAGTATCCTGATTTTAACTCTAATTTGCTATAAGTTTTCATGTATTACTGATTGTTATGAGGCAAAATTAAGTGAGACAAGATTTTTACTAAATACAGTGGTAACTACATATGATACATTCAAACATTCCAAGCAAAGTTAAAGGTCAAAGTAACCAGTGGGTTTTCAAAGACGAATTAAATCTTATTAGTGTTACAGGGAAAGAGAAAAATGTTTTGCAAGTGGGTGTATGAAACATCCCTTGAGCAGTTGTTTTTTTTGCCACCTTTCAAACTTTAAATGCAAAGAGAGATAAAGTATTTCCTAGCTAGCTCCTACAAATTAGCACAAATGGATTTTGAGCTCAGTGTCCTTGAGCATATTTTATAAATATGATATAGTTCATAAAATATTGCCATGTATTAAAAACCGAAGCATGTAGAGTTGCCTCTATTTCCCTTTATGCATATGGGATTGAATCATACAGTTTATAGTCAAAATATAACGGATGCTATGTATGGGACAACTTTATTTTTTTTTTCTTCAAGGATCGATGGATCTATATAAAATTGAGTAGTCTTTTAGTTTCATACTTATTTTGGGCTTTAGGATGTTAAGATCTTCTATATATGCTCCCTCCTTTCTATATTATCTTCCATTTCGGAATTCAAAACTTGTTCCAAAATATTTACTTTCACTTTCGAATATTTCATTCTTTTTTTTTCCTACGCATCGTTATCTCTTTTCTCCTCGTTTCCTATACATCCTACCTTTTTCATCATTCCTTAATAATCCTCGTGTTCAAATCCAAATGACAAAACTTTAAGTCCCAAAGGACATATAATATGGGACAGAGGAGAACGATGGACAAATATCAATTACTACCAACAAAAATGTAAATAGAAGACTAATTTCTAAGTAAACTGCAAAAAGCATTATAGCACTACTTCATCCTCTAAACGTAAGATCCGATGTTGGTGTATAGGTAGACAACATTTATGATGCTACTAAATTCTTACGGTAATACAAATGTATTGTTGTCCTTTACCTTCACAAATCTGTTAGACTGCTCTAGTATAACAAAGTAGAAGTTGAGAATTGTTAGATGTTGTAGCGTTTCAAAATGAAGTATTACAAAACTTTGATTTTAGAAACTAGTGTGATATAATATTATGGTTTAGGAATTATAGACCTTGGATGAAGTTTTTGAAACTATGAAATATTACGTATCTGGTAATATTGTGGTTTTTGAATCTACATTTGTTCCACCCGTAAATTTAATTTTGTTAGGTAGAAATATATATTTTTTCTAATATCCAAAAATAACTTTTATTCTGAAATAATGTTTTAACAGGAAAGAAAATTTTGTCAATTGACTAAATCAACATAAACTAGGGTGCAAGGCTACTAACAATACTGGTGTTCTGGGCTCCCATGGGCAAGGATTTTGTTGAGGGTCAATACCGGCGATGACCGGTATTAATGATCCTCCGACTGCTTTACGTATAAAGCACCAAGGGAGGTTACTCCGTCTCGCCCGACCCCGACGTCCGGACGGGAAGTGCCCGACCCCTGAGGTCGGACAAAAGTTCCGCCTCGCCCGACCCCGACCTCGAGGGGTCGGACGAGGGTCCCGCCTCGCCCGACCTCCGGGGACGGGCAAGACTGGGCGATCCAACCACCCCGGACGGGACGGATGTCCGGGGTCAGTCAAGCCATTAATAAGCTCAAACTCCAGATGAGACGGTGGCGATGACCGCTCCCGGAAGAGTAAATGCGCACAACGAGCATCGTCCACGGGGTGGGCGTCGCCCCAACAGTCCCCTGTCAGAGACTCACCGTCTCGTACGATAGGACGCCCCGGAGCGACGGCCATCACCACGGCGTCATCAAGCCGGCTCCTACAGTGGCGCTTCTCCATACGGATGGGACTCCATCGAGCGACAGCTCGGACCACTCCGTCGACAAGAAGCAACACGGCCACTCCGAAGACGTCATCCACAGCGACCGGCACGGAGTTTGAAGCATCAACAGCGCGGCCTAGAGGACATACGGCCATGCCGCCGCCGCCCACTCCCCAGCGCCAACCCTCTGTACGCCCGCCTCCCTCCTTGCAGTATAAAAGGGGGAGGCGGGAGGACGACGGGGGAGAGAAGACTAGTGCAACACACACGATATCTCACCCCACGCCGAACACCTCACAGAGACTTGGGAGCTCATCCCTCTCTCGCCTGTTTGTAACCCCCTACTACAAACTGTCGCGAGTAACACGAGCAGCCTCATCGAACTGGACGTAGGGCACGTTGCCCGAACCAGTATAAATCCTTGTGTCCTCTCGCGAACCATCCGAACCAAAACACGCACTCCACGATACTAATTACTCGTCGGCCACAACGAACGCCGACAGTTGGCGCGCCAGGAAGGGGTTCTTTGTGCGTGTTTTCGTCAAACCCCTCTCTTTGTTCGGATGGCTAGCCGCGCAAACACCTGGGTTCCCGGTGCACACGTGCGTTTCGGGAGCCTCGACTTCGTCGCCATCTCAGATGGCGCTCTGGCACTGGCCGGTGCAGCGGCACCACCGGTTGCCCCGCTTGACCCCGGGCGTGTATCGCCTCTCGCTGGGACATTGTCTCGGGCGTCGACGCTCCCAGCTCCACGCGCCATGAACAACGAGTTCGTGGCCATGGTGGGCTGCGCATTCGAGTCTCTCTTCGACCTCCTAGATGGAGCGTCAAACGAAGATTCCGATGCAGAGTGCAGTGAGGGAAGTCATCATCCCTCACGCGAGTGCCTTATGATACGTGCGGAGCATCTTCCCGCTGCGGAGGGCGAACGCCCTGCGGAATCGTCTGGCCCGCAGGACGGGACCCCACCCCGTGACGCGCAGTCAGAACGACTGCGCGCACGAAGGGAGGAACTCCTGGAGGTCCAGCGTCAGCTGGATCAGCAGCGTGCGGCGATTGATCACGAGCTCGCTCAGAGCGAGTCCAGTGAACACACCCGCACTGACGTTCGCGACTTACGAATCGCAAGTCGTGACGATGGCTGCCCGCGCTTCCCACGGGCGAGCCAAAACTTGGCCGCGGCGGCGGCATTGCTCAGGGGCCTCCCTGAGCCTGTCACGCCGGAGGCCCGACGCGCCCAGCGCGAGGTTGAGGCGCTACTTGAGCACGCGGCAGTGCAGCAAGCTGAGAGCTCGCTGTCGCGTCTGCGTGGACAACGTGCCCAGAACACGTCTGTCCACCAGACTCCCCCAGCAGCGGATGGCACGGCGAAAGCCTCCGTCCGCGGTCGTCTGGGGACGAACAGGGACGCCCGCGCCACCCTGGATGCGCGGCGGCGCCGCCTGGAGTTCGACGATGGCACCTCCCGATCGCGTCATCCGCGTCGAGGAGGACGCTACGACGACGACGAGGATAGAAGCCCTAGCCCGGACGCCCCGGGACCGAGGGTCTTCAGTCCTCACGTTCGGAACGCAGCATTCCCGCGGCGTTTCCGACCCCCGACCAACGTACCGAAGTACGCGGGGGAAACCAACCCCGGCCTGTGGCTCGAGGACTATCGCCTCGCGTGCCAGGCTGGGGGCGCGGAGGATGACGACTTCATCATCCGCAACCTGCCATTGTATCTGGCCGACTCGGCCAGAACGTGGCTCGAGCATCTCCCCGCCAATCAGATCACCTGCTGGTCTGACCTTAAGGAGGTTTTCGTTGGAAACTTCCAGGGGACTTACAACCGCCCAGGTAACCCCTGGGACCTCAAGAACTGCCGGCAGAAACCTGGAGAGTCGCTCCGGGATTACATCCGGCGCTTCTCCCGGCAGTGCAACGAACTGCCGCACGTCGGTGACGCCGATGTCATCGGCGCATTCTTGTCCGGGACGACCTGTCGCTCCCTAGTTCACGAACTAGGGCGCAAGAGTCCCCGGACCGCCAGAGAGTTGCTGGACATCGCGACCAGCTTCGCCTCTGGCGAGGAGGCGGTGGGTGCGATCTTCGATCGCGCCCAAGACGCCAAAGGTAAGCGGGTCGAGACAGCCGGCGGAGGCTCCTCCGACCCTCCGAGCAAGAAGAAGAAGAAGAACCGGCCGCGTCCGTCCGGAGAACGGATGGTCGCTGCCGCGGATCGCAAGGGTGCCAAGGCACCCACGGAGGACATCCCGGACCACTTCGAAAAGAAGTGGAACGGGCCGTGCCCCAACCACGCCTTCCCAGTGAAACACTTATACAAAGAGTGTTCGCTGATGAAGAAGTTCCTGGCCGAGGAGGCCAAGAAGGGCAAGCCGAAAGGCAAATCCAGACAGGCTCCCGATGACGCCAGCAACGACGTCGACGCCGCCGACGGCGACGACAACTTCCCGGAGACGGACGGCTGCCTTATGATCGTCTCTGGGCCGGCGCCACACGGTGGCCGACGTCGGGCCAAGCTGGAGCGCCGTGAGGTGTTCGCAGTTGAGCCCGCCGTCCCGTCGTTCCTCAAGTGGTCGGAGTCTCCGATCACGTTCGACCGGTCAGACCACCCCAGCCACGTACCGCAACCAGGCAAGTACCCGTTGGTGGTAGACCCGATCGTCGGCACTAAGCGCCTCTCCAAGGTGCTTATGGATGGAGGCAGCGGCCTCAACATCCTCTACGTCGAGACCCTCGACGCCATGGGCATCGACCGGGCGCGCATTCGCCTGACCGGCGCACCCTTCCACGGCGTCATTCCTGGGAAACAAGCTGTTCCCCTCGGGCAAATCGATTTGCCCGTCACCTTCGGGACTCCGTCCAATTTCAGGACGGAGACTCTCACCTTCGAGGTGGTAGGATTCCACGGATCCTACCACGCCATATTGGGACGGCCATGCTACGCCAAGTTCATGGCCGTGCCCAATTACACCTACCTAAAGCTCAAAATACCTGGGCCGAAGGGGGTGATCACCGTCGAGACGTCCTTCCAGCACGCCTACCAATGCGAGGCGGAGACTGGCGAGCTCGCCTCCGCAACCGTGGCGACGGAGGAACTCGCTGTCATCCGCCAGCAAGTCACCGAGGACGCGCCCGACTCCAACCGCAGCACTGGATCCTTCGAACCCGCGGAGGGTGTCAAAGAGATCCGGCTCTACCCCGACAGCGCCGACGGCAAGACGGCGAAGATCGGGACTGCTCTCTCCCCCAAATAGGAAAGCGTGCTCGTCGACTTCCTCCGCGCGAACATCGACATCTTCGCGTGGAAACCCTCGGACATGCCAGGCATTCCGAGAGAAGTCGCCGAGCACGCCCTGCACATCAAGCCGGGCTCTCGCCCGGTCAAGCAACGTCTGCGCCGCTTCGACGAGGAGAAGCGCAGAGCGATCGGGGAAGAGATCGCCAAACTCCTGGTAGCCGGTTTCATCAAGGAAGTGTATCACCCCGACTGGTTAGCCAACCCCGTTCTTGTGCGAAAAAAGAGTGGGAAATGGAGAATGTGCGTTGACTATACCAGTCTCAACAAAGCGTGTCCAAAGGATCCGTTTCCTTTGCCACGAATCGATCAGATAGTCGACTCAACTGCGGGGTGCGAAACCCTATGCTTCCTTGATGCGTACTCCGGGTACCATCAAATCCCGATGAAGGAGTCCGACCAGCTCGCGACGTCATTCATCACTCCGTTCGGCTCGTACTGCTACGTCACGATGCCGTTCGGACTGAAGAATGCAGGCGCTACGTATCAGCGCTGCATGATCAGAACCTTCGACGAACTCATCGGAGACATCGTCGAAGCCTACGTGGACGACATCGTAGTCAAGTCCAAGAAGACCAACCAGCTCGTCGACGACCTGGAGCGAGTCTTCACCAAGCTCCGAGCAAACGGCATCAAACTCAACCCCCAAAAATGCGTATTCGGGGTCCCGAGGGGGATGCTGCTCGGATTCATCGTCTCCGAGCGTGGCATCGAAGCCAACCCGGAGAAGATCGAAGCCATCAACCGGATGGGTCCGATCCAGAGCTTGAAGGGAGTGCAACGCCTGACCGGGTGCTTGGCGGCGCTAAGCCGTTTTATCTCACGCCTCGGAGAGCGCGTTCACCCGCTTTACCAGCTCCTGAAGAAATCCGACCGATTTCAATGGACTCCCGAGGCACAGGAGGCTCTCGATAGGATAAAAGCTATCCTGTCCAAGCCACCGGTCCTGGTGCCTCCGACCCCGAAAGAGCCACTCCTACTCTACCTCACCGCGACGACTCAGGTCGTCAGCGCAGCTTTGGTCGTAGAGCGAAGGGAGGAGGGCCACGCCCTCAAAGTTCAACGCCCCGTCTACTTCGTGAGCGAAGTCTTGTCTGACACAAAGACTCGGTACCTCCAGATACTGAAAATTCTTTACGGCGTCGTCCTCGCCAAGAGAAAGCTCAGACACTACTTCGAGTCGCACCCGGTAACGGTGGTCACCTCTTCCCCCTTGCGTGAGGTCGTCGAAAACCGCGACGCAACGGGGAAGGCCGCGAAATGGGCTCTCGAGCTCATGGGCGAGGGAATCACGTACGCCCCTCGTACAGCGATCAAGTCCCAGGCCTTGGCCGACTTCGTGGCGGAGTGGACCGAAATCCAGCTCCCCACTGCCCCCGTCGACCAAGAGTACTGGGTCCTCTACTTCGACGGCTCGTTGATGCGCGCAGGAGCAGGGATCAGACTCGTCTTCGTCTCCCCCATGGGAGTACGCATGAGGTACGCAATCCGACTCCAGTTTCTCGCCTCCAACAACATGGCGGAATACGAAGCGCTCATCAACGGGCTCAAGATCGCCGACGAGTTGGGGATCCGACGTCTCGAGGTCCGAGGCGATTCCCAACTCGTCGTCGACCAAGTCATGAAGGAGTCAAGCTGCCACAGCGATGTCATGGACGCGTACTGCCAAGAGGTACGCAAGCTCGAACACAAGTTTTTCGGTCTTGAGCTCAAGCATGTCCCGAGGCGACAGAACGAAGAAGCCGACTCCCTCGCGAAGATGGCGGCGGGTCGGGACCAGATCCCACCAGGGGTCTTCTCCCACGACCAAAGCCAGCCGTCGATCCGACCCAAAGACCCAAAAGGGGCCGACAACGAGTCGACCCCAGGGGAAGGGGTCGGGTCGACTCCCGCACCTCCAGGACCCGACGTCATGGAAGTCGATGAAGCATCCACGTCGGGGTCGGGCCCTCCAAACGATTGGAGGACCCCATACCTCGACTGCCTCATCCGAGGGGAACTCCCCACGGACAAGGCGGAAGCCCGACGCATCGCGCGTCGGGCCAAGGCCTTTGTCCTTATCGATGGGGAACTCTACAAAAGAAGCCTCACCAAGATTTTGCAGCGCTGCATCCCAACCGAGCAGGGAAAGCTGCTGCTGCAAGACATCCACGGTGGCATCTGCGGACACCACGCGGCGCACAAGACCTTGGTCGGGAACGCCTTCCGACAAGGATTCTACTGGCCAACAGCTGTCAACGACGCTGCGCATATCGTGCGCACTTGCGAAGGCTGCCAGTTCTACGCCCGGCAGACCCATCTGCCGGCGCAAGCGCTGCAGAACATCCCCGTCACATGGCCGTTCGCGGTCTGGGGACTCGACCTGGTCGGACCGCTCAAAAAAGCACCCGGGGGCTACACCCATCTCTTGGTGGCCGTCGACAAGTTCACCAAATGGATCGAAGCCCGACCGGTGGCAAGGATCCGACCGGAAGAAGCGGTGGAATTCTTCCTCGACATCATTCACCGCTTTGGAGTGCCCAACTCCATCATCACGGATAACGGTACGCAGTTCACAGGAAAGCGATTCCTTAAATTCTGCGACGACTACCATATCCGCGTCGACTGGGCAGCCGTAGCGCACCCCCGGACGAACGGGCAGGTCGAACGCGCAAACGGCATGATCTTGCAGGGATTGAAGCCTCGGATCCACAACCGCCTGAAGCAGTTCAGCGGTCGGTGGGCAGCCGAACTCCCTGCCGTGCTCTGGAGCCTGCGGACGACCCCTAGTCGGGCCACGGGGTTTACCCCCTTCTTCATGGTATACGGCTCCGAAGCTGTCCTACCAACCGACCTCGACTACGGTGCTCCGAGGGTGAAGGCGTACGATGATCAAGGGAACCAGACGTCCCTCGAAGACGCGATGGATCAGCTCGACGAGGCTCGAGACGTGGCGCTCCTCCGATCCGCCAAGTACCAGCAAGCACTACGCCGGTACCATGGAAGGAACGTGCGGGAGCGAGCGTTCAACGTCGGCGACCTCGTTCTTCGTCGCGTCACCAGCAGCCAAGGTCGACACAAGCTGTCGCCACCATGGGAGGGGCCTTACATCGTCGCCAAGGTTCTCCGACCCGGCACCTACAAGCTACAGACCGCGGACGGACAAGAGTTCACCAACGCCTGGAACATCGAACAGCTACGTCGTTTCTATCCCTAAAACTCGTAGCTTGTCTATTTTCCGCACCCCCCGAGCAGCGTCCGACCCCTGCTACACAGGGGTCCAACCACGCTCGGGGGCTCAACACCTGTAAGGTGTGCGCACGTATTCCATGTGCAATACGTGCGCGGCCCGACCCTCGCATGTTTTCAAAAAACTCGCGCAAAAACAAGTAAGTCAAAGATAGGAAAGCTTGAGATCGAACTGGTCGGACCGCGAAAGTGCTAACGAGCCCACGGGGGCTATAGCCACAACACTCACCAGTCAAGCTAACGATCGATCCTATCCGCGACTTACGTTTTGCACCGAGCCTCGGCCCCCCACCTAACGTTTAAGACTCAGAGAAGATAGGTCGTGGATAGGAGAAACACGAAGTCGAGTCGGTCGGACTGCGAAACGCCTACCGCCTGCGAAAGGCTACGGCAACGTCGCTCACCGGCAAAAACTAAGTGTCGATCCGGTCTACAACACTAAGTCGAGTCGGTCGGTCTTTGGGGACACATAAACGGACGAGTGAGGGACAGAGCGCTTTTTCACGCAAGTGATAAGGAAACAGGCCGTCGAGGTCAAAATCACTTGTAATACAAAAACTTGTTTTTACAAGTTGTCCGGGCGCTTCGGCCTCGGACACCCTAAATACATACTAACATCTACTCCTACTCTTCGGGGGCGGGGGTCCGCTCCTGCTCTGGAGCCGGGGGCCTCTCATGCTCCGGGGTCGGGGGGCGATCCTCCTCCTCTATCCTCGCCGCCAGAGCGTGCGCCAAGGGGGCGACTTCATCTTCAATCTCGTCCAGCTCCGCGTCGGTGTACCCGGGCGCGAACCCCTGACTCATTAAGTCCAGCGCGATGCTGGAATAATGAGACCGGGCGATAGCGAACGCCCGGTGCACGCCTCGGCGGAGTGCCTCCCTTGACGCCTCCCGTGCGCGCTCCTCCACCTCCTCCGTGAGCGCTGCACACATCATCCGACGGTCAGACCACGCTGCCTAAGGAAAAGAAAGCTAAAAAGAGCAAAGGAGAAAGGGTACCACATACCCGCCACCGCCTCTCGAAGCTTCTTCACCGCTGTCCGGGCGTCGGACAGCTCCGCTCCCAGGCCGGCGGCCACGCCCTCGGCCTCCATCCTCGCCTCCCTCTCCTTCCGGAGCACCGCCCGAAGCTCGCCCACCTGCTGGCTCCTCTCCACCGCCACCACGGTGACGGCGTTGCGAGCCTGGTGGGCGGACTCCAGCTCCTCCCTCAAAACGCGGGCCTCCTCCTCCGCCCCCCGGAGTCGGCCGACCGCGGACTCCTCCCGGGTCTGGGCATCGGCCGCCGCGCCGCGAGCAGCGATAAGCTGCCGCTCGAGTGCCTGGCGCCTCCTGAGACCCCCCGAGAGGCGATGTCGGAGTGACGCCGCGATGTTGTCCAACGCGACCATCTCCGAAAGCTCCTCTTGGAGGGCCTGGTCTACGGACCCCACCGCGGCGCCCCCCGACGCCGACCCCTCGGCCACGGGGGCCGTTGGCACCACGGCGGCCGCAGGCCCGCTGGTGCCCGCGCCCTCTGGCGCCTCCCGCGGCGCCACCACCATCGCCTCCGCCCACACCGGCTCCGCCGCCGCCACCTCCCGCTCCGCGGGCCGCGCCGCCTCGACGGCCGTCGCCACCGCGCGCGGGGGCTCCATCGCCCTGGCCTCACCGGCCGCCGATGACTCCGCGTCACCGGCCCTTGGCGCACCGGCGGACGGGCGCCGCGCAAGCGCCTTCTTGGGCGCCGTGGCCAACGCCAGGACCATCCCTCCGACCCTGCACAACGAGCGAGCGGCGGTGAGCAGGACACTTAAAGAAAAGAAAGAAAGAATCAAAACTACTTACCCTGTGGCCATTCCCCGACGACGCTTGGGGGTCGGATCCGACTGCCCCTCCGAAGGGCGGGGGCGCTTCTCGCTCGCCCGCGCTGCCGCCGGCTCCCCCGGGGCAGCCGTGGGCGCCGCCCTCCCGCTCGGGGGCGTGCCGGCCGATGGCCCCGCCGGCGTCGGCGTCCTTGGCGCCGCTCCCGCTGTCGCGGACCCCGCGGCGGGCACGGTCGGGGCGCGACTCGGCGTCGCCTCCGACCTCCGAGGCTCAGACCTTGGTGGCTCCTCCTGTGGGCGCGTCGCAGCCGGACCCCGGGGGCCCGACCCCGAGGCCTCCGGCCTCCGAGCCTCGGGCCTCCTCTCTTCCACCAGCGGGCGCGACCCGCTCGACCCCTGAGGTTTCAACCTCGGGGGCTCCAATGTCAGCACTTGGGCCGGCGGGCGCGACCCGCTCGGCCCCTGACCCCCTTGACGGGGGCCGACCTCCTCCTCCTCCTCCTCCTCTTCCTCCTCGTCGTCGTCATCGTCGTCATCGCTCTCCTCCTCCTCCGACCCCTGGCGGCGACCGCGCCTCTGGAGCTTCGCCGCCTTCTTCGCCTTCGCGGCGTCCTTCCGCCGCTTCTGCTCCTCGGCGGCGAGGCGGTTCGCCTCCCTAGTCGCGGCGTCCTCGGGGACGGGGATGAGGGATCGGCGGAAGACCAGGCCCTCCTGGCACGCATCGAAATAGTCAATATCGACTCTAGAAAAGAAAAAAGACGATCTACAAGCTAAGGATGGGGAGAACTTACAATTTGGACGCTCCCGGGCCACGGAAGGGCCCGAGGATGGTCGTCCAAGTCGACGTCGGCCTCCTCCGGGAGGAGGGTCTCCTTCAGGCGTTGTTTGAGCTCCGACTCGGAGGGGGGAGCTCCCGCCATCACCGACCCCTCCGCGTCCACGCCGGGCCCCATCTGGTCCAGACGGAGCGGGCGGGCCACCAGCGGAAGGACGCGGCGGGCGTGGTACTCCGCGATGACCCCAGCACCGCGCACGCCCGCCTCCTTCAGCTGCGCGATGGCCGCAAGGAGGCCGTCCAGCATCATCTGCTCCTTCTTCGGAGCACCCCATCTCCAGGACTCCGGCGCCCGCGCGAAGACCCGCCCCGTGAACTCCGGCAGGGGACCGGCGGTATCGTTCTTAAGATAGAACCATTGACCATGCCAGCCCCTGTGGGAGCTCTTCAGCTTCACGGAGACATAGTCGGCAGCGCGGTTGTTGCGGAGGTGGATACCAGCGCACCCGATCGGCGCCGGTCCGTGCTCCGCCTTCACCAGACTGACGGCGAAGAAATGCCGCCAGAGGTCGAAGTGGGGCTCGATCCCCAGGAATCCCTCGCACAACGCGACGAAAAGGGCGACGTGCTGGATCCCGTTGGGGTTGAGGTGCTGCGGCTCGATGTTGTAATAGTGCAGCAGCCCCCGGAGAAATCGGTGCGCGGGGACGCCGAAGCCCCGTTCATGGAACGGCGCGAACGAGACAACGTAGCCATCCGGCGGGGATGGCACCGTCTCGTCGCCCGGGACCTGCCACTCCATCGCCGCCGTGCGCGCGCGGAGAAGGCCGCGCTTCACCAGGCCCTGGAGGCGGTTTCCACGCACGTCGGACCTCAACCACGACGCCATTGCTATCTGACGAGATTGACCGAAGCAGAGGATTCGGGAAGTAGTGAGAATCGGAGACGGCGAAAAGGCTGGGGGGCTAAGCACGCAAGACAGCGGGAACTCGAAGAGGCAAAAGAATTGAGCGAGGACGAACGGAGCCCGTGGTACGTTTATAAGCTCGGCCGAGGCAACGATTCCCGCGACGCTCCCCCTCGAGCAGCGCGCTCCATTCACTCCCGCGCCAGGTGAGACAGGTAAACGTCTCGTCACGTTTTATTGCTGACGCCTACAGGCTTCGACAGATCGAGCGCCACCGCGCGCCGGCGGGCGACGCTTCAACTTATCGGGTTGGGCCAGCTCTGGTACCCCCGCGATACCGAGCGACGGTTCGACTTATCGGGCCGGGCCCGCTTAGGTAAGAAAAACACATGGGCTGAAACATGCCCCGACGGCCCAAAGAGTTCGAAGGCTGGCCCAGCGGATGGGTTCGACAGCCGCTCAGGGCATAAACAGAGTGAGGGGTGAAAAGTGATGGGTCCGCTAGCGGCCAGTACCCCCAGGCGGTCGACCGCCCAGGGGCATCACGATTCGCGTTCGAGTCCCGGTCCGATCCGACCCACGGGTATCTCCCCGCAGAGAGGCAACGAGCCCTCAGAAGCCTATCGAACGGCATCTGAGAACCACGTGGGACGGCGACTAGGAATATTGGGGCTAACCGCCAGCCGGTTCGGCTGGGATCCCCCCGAAGGGATCCCGGGGCTCCACTTGAACTTGCCCGTTAGCAGCTCGATGAGCGTCACGCCTCGGCCATCGAGGTAAGGCGTGGCTCGGCTCAACCTCCTCGTCCGGCGGACGGACGCGCTGGAGGCACGATGCAAAGACGAACCGAACCCCCGACCGGTCACTGCGACGAGCAGAGGACTCGGGGACGGAATCGCAAAAAGAGATCCAACGCGGGGTCGCAGAACCTTAAGTCCCAAGGATGAGTTCGCTCTCGCGAACGAAAATTCCTTCTTGCCGACTTAAGCGACGCCTGATCCCGAGAAGGGATCAGACCTCGCTCGGGGGCTACACCTGTAAGGTGCGCGCTCGCACGCGCCCCTTTCCGGTAGAAACGCTTCTACAGCCACCTCCGATTAGAGCGACGCCCGACCCCTCTTATGCGGGGGGTCGGACCTCACTCGGGGGCTACTGTTGAGGGTCAATACCGGCGATGACCGGTATTAATGATCCTCCGACTGCTTTACGTATAAAGCACCAAGGGAGGTTACTCCGTCTCGCCCGACCCCGACGTCCGGACGGGAAGTGCCCGACCCCTGAGGTCGGACAAAAGTTCCGCCTCGCCCGACCCCGACCTCGAGGGGTCGGACGAGGGTCCCGCCTCGCCCGACCTCCGGGGACGGGCAAGACTGGGCGATCCAACCACCCCGGACGGGACGGATGTCCGGGGTCAGTCAAGCCATTAATAAGCTCAAACTCCAGATGGGACGGTGGCGATGACCGCTCCCGGAAGAGTAAATGCGCACAACGAGCATCGTCCACGGGGTGGGCGTCGCCCCAACAGTCCCCTGTCAGAGACTCACCGTCTCGTACGATAGGACGCCCCGGAGCGACGGCCATCACCACGGCGTCATCAAGCCGGCTCCTACAGTGGCGCTTCTCCATACGGATGGGACTCCATCGAGCGACAGCTCGGACCACTCCGTCGACAAGAAGCAACACGGCCACTCCGAAGACGTCATCCACAGCGACCGGCACGGAGTTTGAAGCATCAACAGCGCGGCCTAGAGGACATACGGCCATGCCGCCGCCGCCCACTCCCCAGCGCCAACCCTCTGTACGCCCGCCTCCCTCCTTGCAGTATAAAAGGGGGAGGCGGGAGGACGACGGGGGAGAGAAGACTAGTGCAACACACACGATATCTCACCCCACGCCGAACACCTCACAGAGACTTGGGAGCTCATCCCTCTCTCGCCTGTTTGTAACCCCCTACTACAAACTGTCGCGAGTAACACGAGCAGCCTCATCGAACTGGACGTAGGGCACGTTGCCCGAACCAGTATAAATCCTTGTGTCCTCTCGCGAACCATCCGAACCAAAACACGCACTCCACGATACTAATTACTCGTCGGCCACAACGAACGCCGACAGATTTCAATATATTTAGTACAAAAAGTTTCGAGGCAATTTATTGTTATCTTTTTGTTTCTGATATAATCCATCCATTGATTTATAAAAGAATTTTTGAATTTGATTAAAGTTACAGTTTCAAACCTTGTCTAAATATTTATAATGGTTAATTATTACAAATATAAATTATGTTAGATTAAGATAACTAGATAAATAATATATTAATAGTTAATAAAAGTTTCATTTTGTACATACTTTTGAAAAAATGGTTCTTTCTAAAATGGCATTTGAGTTTTTTGTTTTTTGAAAACACATATAATGTATATATATCCTAGAGTTGAATTGCGTGGGAAATGGTGCATAGAGGGAATTTTTACATATGTGGCTCATTCTGGTAGAGATACATGTCAATGCATCATTTGTTACCCGAATTTCTTTTATATTTACTTTTTTGAATTATTTTAAGCCACCGTGTTCTTACAATTAATCCAACAAAATGATATCCCACAAGACCTACTTTTTTAAAAAAAACTGAAGTTGATTTTTTTATTTTGTATTTTTTAAAATTACTGAATGTTTTTCGTAATGCTTCAATTGTTCCAATTGATAATATCACACTATTAATTTATTCCAAACTTTTTCAATGTTTTCTAAAAATTTTTATATCCTCATGTTTTTTTAAATATATTATATTTCTCAAATTTAACACCTCCTTCTCTTGGTTTTTAGTCTTTTTTCCAAAAAAAGAAAAAAATTGTATACATTCATGTTGAGGTCCCTTTATTTTTAATGATTCATTAATTTTTCTTTTTAAAACACCTATATAATTTTTGTTTTAGAAACATGAGGGGTCATTACTAAGAAGCTGGCCAGTTTCTAGAGACAAGTCTTCAAACAGCTCGCCTTACTGAGGGATCTAATATTAGTTTGGTTACACTTATGGCAATGAAACTAACCTTATGCCTTATTTCAATCCCTACAATTTCATAAAAACTGGTTTTTAGAAACTCAAATGGGTCAGACAGACTTATTTATTTTTCTAGTTTCTATAAAAACAGTTTTCAGACTAGCTATTCCGGTTTTTACTAAGCAAAATACTCAATACCCTAGGTTACGTTTGGAGAATTACATTATTTTGCATTGGCCTTCCCCATTTTTAGAAACAAGAGGGATTACTTCTAAAAAGGTACTGGAGAATTCAGTTTCTAGAAACAAGTATCACAACATCTGACCTAATTGTTTTTAGAAACTAGTAGTTCAGAAACTTCTTTCTTGAAGGTGCTCATTTTTTTTTTTAAAAAAATGAAGGGATCCAACCAGGGCTTCTTTCAATGTATTATGATGTAAAATTTATGGTTATGAAGGATTTTTCTGCAGCAGATTGGATTATGAGTGAAGGGATTTGCAGCCAATTGGGCCCAATGTTATCAGTCGTGTGATTTATAGGTAGCGACCTTGCGGGACTGGACTACTAGAGTGTCAGCTTCAGTTAGCATAAGCAAAAAGCCAGGAGGCCGGCAGTTGTGGCGGAGACGCTTTCCGCCTCCCAACCACCCGCGGCAATCCAACCACCCCACAGCCCTGCTCCCTCTCCGCCATGGCGTCGGCGTCGAGGCTGCTCTCGCCCGCGCCCTCTCCTGCTTCCCCGTTCCAGTGCCGGCGCACCCGCCTTGCCGTCCCACGTCGCCGGTTCCGCGCCTCAGCCTCAGCCTCTGCCTCCGCGGCCTCGGTTTCCGGCGGCGCCGTGCTGCTGGAGCGTGAGGCTGCGGAGGCGGTGGCCGTGCGGGAGTTCGTCACTCTCGACGAGCTCCGTGCCGCGGTGAACCTCCGCGTCCGTACCTTCTACGAGTACGCCGTTGAGACCTGCGGAGCCGAGGTGATCGGTGGCTTCCCATTCAGTGTTTCTGGTTTTGATCTATAGTTAGAGCATCCAAGATTTAGGATCTGCACTTCTCTGGATATTTTTTATATAATTTCCAACTCGCGGTCGATTGAAAGAATCTCATGTGTACTAGTGGGCATAAACTACTGTTCCACGGGAAGAGTTTGAGGGGAAGAATCTCTTATATTCACAATAATTTAGTCTCTGGTTGGACGGATTGGGATTCTAGATCTTCGAATATGCTGTTCTATATAAAGTCTTGTTGCCTTTCTAATTTCTATCATTCATGAAGAAACAATGTGTTGTCGAACTTTAGTTGCATCATTCTTTGGGAATCCAATTGAAAAAAGCAGAGCATTTGTCCATCCAGTTCCAGTTCCATTGATAAAAAAGAAGCAGAGCATTTGTCTCTGTAATAGCCTGATTTCGCTGGAAATTGTACCCTTCATACCATGTCGATTCTCTCCTACTAGAAACAAAAACATAACATGCTGGAATCGAGTTCTACATCATATAAACCTATCTAACGACAGTTCCTTCTCTACTTACCTTGCAATTTTATTTTACTTTCTGACAACCACCCTGCTTTTATAGAAAGCCAACCTTGCAATTTTCTCCTCCATGTTTCGTCTGATTGCTCAAGACCATTGCATGGATTCATTAATAACTTATACTTTACTCGTTGTTGTCAAGTGCTGGTAGGATCACAGGGCAGCTATTGCAGAGAGGGAGTATCAAGCATTACAGGATAGAATTTCTGGGAAGATGATCAATTTCCAAAGAGTTTCTTGTATAAATGGGACGGTACCACTGTCGCCGTCCATGATGTCTGCAGGGGATCTTTGTTATAAGTGCAAGGTACTTATTGTGCAGACAGAACTTGTTTTCAATCTGAATCCATTAGATTGGGCAGACCGAATTTGTACGTTTTACTTACATTGAGGTTTTTATTAGAAAGAAATATGCCGAAGTAAGGCATTTCATCATTAATACAATAGTATCGTTCTTCTGACCTCGCAAGTATGAGTCAGAACATAACAGAAACTATCTTACCAAATGTTCTAAGTGGGTCCTAATTCTTAGTTCTTTATTTATATCCAAATTACCATTTGCATACAATTATTTGGCCCTTGCTGTCCTTCCTCATGTTCTGATCTCTTTTCTGCTGTCACCTAGTACATTTATGGTCTATTAGGACTGTGTTACAATATTTTGCACCTAAAATTTAATATCATATTATTTGATTCTACCTGCAGTTTGTGGAAGATGGAGAAGAGAGAATAGTAGTTGGCAGTTTAGACCTCAATCAGTGTCTTTGGCTACCAGATGAATTAACTGGAAACAGGCCTGGGGTATGGTTTACTTTTGTATTTTTACTTTTAATAATGCTGGTGGATGAAAGTTATTCATGGCTTTGCTGTCATCGACATTATTGAACTGTCTTTCAATATCTGTACATTAGTGTGTCACATGAACAGCCCTATGGAGCATGCTTAGTTTTGATGAAAAAAATTATCTTACTGTGTTATAGAAGGGTTGAAATATTTTTCCATTCTTGATCAATGTTATTATAGGTAAACGAAGACTACCACACCAGAGCATACCTAAGCAATGTCTGTGTTGCCAAGGAGTTTCAAAGAAATGGGCTGGGCTATGCATTGGTTAACAAGTCTATAAAATTAGCTCGTGAATGGGGTAAGTTCATACCATTCTTCATTCACTCACGTTTATTTATTTCACTTGCGAATCTAAGAAAGTATATGCATATCTAACTGTACTTGTTGGTTCTCATAGAACAACTTTTTTTTTCTGGTACTACGTTGTCCAAGAACCATTTATTTGATTGGTGATATGGATGTTTTCATGGAAAATTTATGATGCTTGGAAAAACCTTTGGCAGGCATAACAGATCTATACGTCCATGTCGCAATCAACAATGTAGCAGGACAAAAATTGTACCAAAAGAGTGGATTTGTTTATGAAAGTGAGGAGCCTGCATGGAAGGCTAGGTTTCTGGGTCGGCCCCGAAGGCTGCTTCTTTGGCTTGATATGAAGAAAGAGGCATTGTGATCTCTCATGCTTGTAAATTCATGTTTGTATTATCACACATATAATCGTTTATAATATATGGCTAAAATTGATCGCCAAGTAATTGAAGTTAACTTTGATTGATGAGAATGCATCACCCAATTTCAGTCCATTAATGTACCAGGATCACGCTATAGATGCACTGACCGTGCCGCTGCTTGTTGAAGAACCGCCTCTGCCCCGGTTTGGGACATGTTTTTTTTATTGTATCTACCTCAGGCCCCAGCGTTACTGGACCCAAACCAAACGGGCTAAGGCCCCTTTGGCAGAGATTCTCGGGGAGTGATTCTCAGCGAGAAGTGATTCTCAGAGTCATAAGTGATTCTGTGACTGAAATTGATTCTTTTTTATTCTTTATGATATACTCTCACAATCAGGACAGGGAATCACTTCACAGAATCAGGAGAAGCTACATTTTTCAGCTCCCAACCCTTTAGTTCATTTCAAAGAATCACTTCACAGAATCAACCAAAAATCACTTCTCCTACAATACAGCGTTTGGCAGAGCTCTCCAGATTCTCTCTGAGAATCAGCTCCGTGGAGCTCTGCCAAAGGGGGCCTAACTCTTAGCCCAGCTGATATACGTAAGCAAAGATTGTTACAATCCAGCAAGCTGCCTTCCCCTGCCTTTTCATTTTTGAACAGCCTCTAACTTCAATCCACAATAAAGCACCTTCACGATCCAAGCTTGTAAGACTACAGCTTTTGACAATCTCTAGATGATCCAGACTTTAGGCAGGTTTACTAGTAATTATATTGTTTAATATTTCAATGAAATGTAGTCACATTCACATATGGTTCAGGAAGGTTCTCCGGTTGAATCGGACAAAAATAGGTGACAAATTAGGCTAAGTTCAGTGTACATGTTTTGTTTGGTAGTTTAAGCAAAGAATTACCAAACAATTCTATTTTAGGACAACATGGAAGAGAGTAAACGAATAATTTTGTGGAAAGGGTAAGTCAAAGTAACATTTGCTCTACACGGTAGCACAATTATATTGGTGGGCATATTTTGCACATCCAAATACAATTAATTAAGTAATGATATGGTTGAAGAAATTTCTTCCTTGGCCCATGAAGCCAGTTCTCAGTTATGATATGAATGATCCAAAAGAAGAACCTAATTAAGTCAAAAAAGTTTATGCGTCCACTACCACTATTTTCACTCGATCTGAAAGAATTTCTGCGAGAGGATAGGCTCGGCAAACAACGTGTCCGTATGAGTTAGAGATGACATTAGTGTTTCCCAAAACATGTGCTCTGCAAGTTGGCGTGCTGCTGTGCTGGTGATGGTGAATGGTGGCTCCCAGTTTTGGACGGACCCAAATCAATTTTGGACGATAGTAGGGTCATTACAGAGCGGACAAAAAGGTGACAGATATTTGAGAAGCCGAGGGTGAACGATTCATCGAACAGCTTGATCACCGACCGGGACCTGGCCTTTTCGACATTCTTTTTTCCCTTGGCACGTGCAATTTTTTAGGCAACACCTTTTTGTGTTCAAAATTAATTAACAGCTTTTTCTCCTACGACCCAACACAATTAAGGACGCTAAATTAGAAATTTTTCACTTCAAAATCCCTAACTCTCGATCGAGAGGAAACATATATATAGGTCAGAGTGAGACTGGTCAAGGAGTCAATGATTGAGGGCGTCCCCTCCTTCCTTTTTTCCTCACACACGCAATTCTTTTCAGTCCTATCCTTTGATTAATTTGCAACTTTTTTGAATTCATTTGACTGAAAAAGTTTGTATAAAGGGATTTCTACCGTAGAAAGTTTACAGGCTTATCGTTAATACTATATCGTCGTATGCCTGCCAATAATCTAATTCACTTCCTAAATGATTACCGATCTATCGTGCCCTTATTAATTTTTGGCAGTTTCGTCAGCACATATATACAACATTTTTCTCATGTTATGTTCCCTCTCCTATTCCGCATCTTCTCTTGCAAACAGTGCATTGCTGCCTCTCTGGACATCATCTACAGTTTTGCTATAATGCCATCGTCGTCGCAAATAATAAGTGAACCTAAAAGCACTGTTTCTTGGAAAAAATTGGCAAACCGACCACGTGAACATTGTTTTAAGTTATTAGCAGCTGCACATGCATATGCACATGAACATTGTTTAAGTTATTAGCAGCCGCAGGTGCATGCACAAAGCCGATCGACTGTCTTATTCAAACTAGAAAACTTCACTCCGAATTCCCTAACTCGAGAGCAGCACATGAATCAGGCTGAGCTATGACTCCTCTCACCTACTTTCCAGAATTTAGTTGAGTGAAAACTCTTGTAAAAGAAATTATTTCTAGCAGAATGTTTATCTATCCCGAAACATATATACAATGGATCTCAATTCGGGAGGAAGAACTGGTAAATAATTAATTAAACATGAAATGTTGAGGATGTTCCAAATTTAGTTCGCATTATAAAGGCCGACTTCTGACGGAGTGAAGCGGAGGCAGAAGTGGCCCATTGGGGTGCGACCCAAGGACGCTTGGGGGATGCCGGGGGCTTGCCCCCCGCGGCACCGTACATATACCCTAATTAGGGTTTTCACCTTGATTACGATCTTGTAAGCCACCGTACGGCGTTGTAACCGACTCTTGATAATAGTGAGGAGTGTTTGCTAGCTGGCGTCCGCGGTTTTTTTCCCTTCCACATTGGAGGGCTTTCCACGTTAAATCTTGTGTCTCGCTGTGATTTGATCTTGTGTTCTCTGTCGTTTGTCGCCGTCATTCACAACATGAAAACCATCCATTCTGGCCTTTTTTCTAGATAATGGAAATAGTTTTCTGCCTTTTGCATCCTTTTGAAATCATTGTTGTTCGGACAACTGCCAAGTCGACCACGTGAAGGACGTTCATTGTAATTAGCAGGTGAGCATATTCTGAACATCGAAGTCAATCCGCATTTGAGTTTGACGTCGTAGGATTCCTCCGGATCAAACCTGTTTGTTTTAGCTCCTAAAGCATCTCCTAGAGCTGTTAGAGCTGAATCTAAAACAAAGATCTCTTTTGAAGAGTGATTCTTGCTAGGAGCAGCTAGAAGCAGTTTTAGAAAATGAACTAGAGGAGTTGTTTTGGTAGGAGCTAAAAATTGTAGCTTCTTCCTACTCCCACTCTTGCATGTGGTATTTAATTTAAGAAGGAGCTATTTTTCTAAATATTTTAACAACTTCTGCTCTTTCACTTGAACGAGCTGTTTTCTTTGAAGAGCTGGAGTTGGAGCAGTTTTTTGAGGAGCAGGAGCCAAAACAAACAGGTCTCACTATGATTTTTGCTCCTAGACGGTAATCAGTAAAAACATCATATACACGATCATAAATTAATATAGCTGTTACCAATCGCTGAGCTAATTACGGTAAATATTTGCAAGCATAAGTAGCTTGCGTAGAATTTACACGTCAGTCAAGGAAACGTTTTCTCTTCATATATATAGTAACTCCCTCCGATCTTGAAATCTTTACGTTTCGGCGCATGGGTGGATCTATAGTGGCACCAGTGGGTGCAGTGCAGTCCCACCTATAAAAAGTTTGAAAAAAATCACCGTATGCACACCACTAGATTAACAGAGAATGTATATAAAGAAAGCGCACTCGCTATAGGTTGAATTAGTGACTTAGTGCATAAAGCAAGTTATTAATTACTACATTCGTGATTCAGTCCCATAGTCTTTGACAGTTGACGACACGTGATTCCAATCTACGTACTAACTAGGTTCCAAGAGGAGAAGGCAACGCCTAGTTTGTTCCCTTCCGGTTGTCCGTCTATATATAAAGGCCACAGGGAAGCATGCCACCTTCCCTAAGCCAGCCACACAACTCTCAATATCTCAAGCACCGATCGATTGTCCAGTGGTACTAGCATTCTATCAACCCGTGTGTGAGAGTGTGACTGACCTAGCCATGGCAACCGCCTGCAACCAAGCAGCTCCGACCTCGACATCTTCGCCGTTGTTGGAGGAGCTGGACGACGGCCGGGCACAGCCGCCGGCAGTACGCCCCGAGCCTCTGGGGCGAGTTCTTCCTCACCCACGAGCCGTGCACGGAGTCCGAGCTCCTGTCCATGGAGGAGAAGGCGCGGGCCAAGGAGGAGGAGGTGAGGCGGGTCCTCTGGATGCCGCCGCCTCCGACGATCTGGCGCGGAAGCTGGGCCTCGTCGACGCGCTGCAGCGGCTAGGTGTGGCTTACCACTACAAGAACGAGATCGACGACGTGCTGCGTGCTGTGTACGAGCAGGACAAGCAGGAGATTGTTCTGACGACGATCTCTATGTCACTTCGCTGAGGTTCTACCTGCTCAGGAAGCATGGCTACGCCGTCTCTGCAGGTAATGATTTGTGGAACTAAAACATTATACTGTGACGCATTCGTTACTTCCCTTATAAGTTATTACTACCAGTTACTATGAATGTTCAATACGTGAACATGAGTGCAGATGTGTTTGAGAAGTTCAAAGCTGAGCAAGGAAACATCTCAAGTGACGACGTGGACACCCTCATGGTTCTGTACGATGACGCACACGTGAGGACACCTGGAGAGGCCATACTTTACGACGTGATGACTTTAAACAAGAGCCGCCTTCAGTCTCTGCTGGCGACAACAGATCTGGACTCGGCTCAAGCTGACGAGGTGAGGGTCACACTGGAAACGCCTCGGTTCAGGAGGGTGGAGAGAGTCGAAGCCAGGCGCTTCATCTCGGCATACGAGAAGAAGGTGGCGCGCGAGGACGTCGTCCTAGAGCTTGCAAAGCTTGACTACAACATCGTGCAGGCAGTCTACTGCAAGGAGCTGAAAGAGCTTACCATGTAAGGAACCACACTTTGTTGTTGGTACAAGTTCTGAATGTGATCTAAAATAAATCAATGTATAATTATATATATGCGTACTCATGTTGTTTTTATGCTTTAATTAATTCACAGATGGTGGAAGGATTTCAAGCCACGGACAGATATGAGATTTGCACGGGATAGGATGGTGGAGATGTACTTCTGGATGACCGGACTTGTTTATGAACCCTTCTACTCGTGTGCGCGGATAATGCTTACAAAGGTAGTCCTATTCTATGCATTGTTGGATGACGTCTATGACAACTACGCCACCACCGACGACAGCAAGGTCTTTACTACAGCCATTGAAAGGTTGGCTTAATTAATTATTACCTCACTAATTTAATTCAATAATTCTAAGGCATGGATGATCAAAATTTGTGAAAATAAATTTAATTTGATTTATTAAATCGGTGATATATAGGTGGGATGAGAAGGCCGCGGAGCAACTCGCAGAAAGCCTAAGGGCATTCTAAAAAAAAAGTTATTGGTGATACAAATGAGATAATGGAAAATCTGAAAATTCAGAAAAATAAGAATGCAGAGGCTGTAAGAAAACTGGTGAGTTGTTCCAAAAGAGCACCATTCATTGAGAAAAGACATAAGCTTTGAGCACATTTTACGTCACTTAATATTAATATTGACACACATTTGTTTATTTAATCTAGATTACTCACGTCGCCATATCCTATCATGCTGAGGTAAAATGGCGTGATGAACATTACGTACCTACCAATGTTGAGGAGCATCTGCAAATTTCAATGCCAAGCATGGCTATGCAAACCCCAAACGCCGCCTTAGTTTCTCTTGGAGATGTGACTTCCACAGAGGCGGTTGAGTGGGCATTCACCTTTCCAAATTGTCAGAGGTGTTGCGATTTGTGCGCGCATTAGCAACGATATCATGTCACATGAGGTATATATATTTGTTATACTCACTCTATCAACTATACATATTAAACTGATAATAATCTCATGTTAAAAATACCTTCTTGATGTCTTCTCTTGTTTTTGAAGCGAGAACAAGCTTGGATCATATGGCATCCACGGTCCAAACCTGCATGAAGCAATATGGGGTTACAGCAGAGCAAGCCAACGAAAAGCTTAGAGTGCATATCGAGAAAGCATGGATGAACATCGTGCAAGGTTGCCTTGACCAGGAACACTCCATTGTGATTTGTAGAAAGTGGTTTACTGTGCAAGAACAATTGATTTCATCTACAAGCGCAAAGATGCATACACCTGTTCTTCCAACCTCAAGGACACTATAATGTCAGTATATGTGAGGCCCGTGTGAGTTCTGTGATTCAACTTCCAAGTGTCTCTTTTCAACTTCATGAGAGAAAAGGTCCCATGTCAAGGATATAATCATTTACATTCATGACACTATATAATGAGGGTCTAATATTGAATAAGTAGAATAAAAATAAAACCTTGCTGTTTGCTTACTCAAATGTATATTCTAGTAGCAAAACTTATTTATGATTTCTCTTAAAAACATGTTTTCAATATATGAGAAACCATTTTCATGTCTCGGATGATATTCATGAGCAAAGTAATCTCTTCGGCATCTCCCACATATAGACTCATGTATGTACTCCGTCCCATAATACATGATGTATTATTGGGATGAAAAGATAGCTGCATAGGAAATAAGCAAGGTGGAGGGTTAGAGTAGAGATACTAGAGAGGGATTATATTGGGAATCATGAATAATGACACTCTGAGTGGGACAAAATGTGAATCCTTGTCACTTATTCTACAAGAACGGAGTACTAGCGACTAATGTTTGCGCTGAACTGCGAGTAAATTTATTAGCAAAGTTAAGACAATGTCTTGGTGGGATGGTTCAACTGATACTATGATCTAGGATTTAATGAATCCAATTCATTGTTTGGTAGACTGTATGAAATGATTCATCCATTGATTTGCCTAATGTAATATTTAAAGGTAAAAGTTGTGGCTGACATAATGTGCTTGAAGTTTATAAATTGGGGTGCTATTGATAGTAATCTACGCTCTAAGATGTGACAGATGCTTCTCTGTGCTTATGTGTTGGATGATTTTTCTGAACTAGCGCCCATTGGTTACATTTGTCATCATTTGTTTTGAGAATAAAATATTTATATTTATACAATTAAATTCACTTTTGTTGTATCTAATATATAATCATATAGATTCACAAGAAATGTACAATCATATACATATTTATAATTTATTGGTTCTTATCGAACACAAAAAAACTTATGAATGATGATTTATGATGAAACCCAATGGGAGAAATATCATGTGCACATGATGTATTTAGTGAACATGTGCACAAACCATTGGCGGCCTTAGGATTTTATATGGATGACTTTAGAATTCAGAAGGTATTTCCAAACAGATTTGTTCCGTCAATGGAAACTTTCATCCATGATTTTAAATGTCCAGATGTAATCCAATAACTTAAAATGAGTTTGTGCACATATGCACTAAAAATATCATGTGCTCTGATATTTCCCCAATCAAATTTGTGCCATATGTTAGTTAGGTCCAAAGATAGAAAATGTTTCCTACACCGTATGACAATTTATGATGAATTCCAAAGGGGATTATAAATGGGCTAGACCCATAGAAATTGGGCAAAGAAATGATGATCCTCGACCATGTCTTTATGGAGAAATAAATAGTGGGCTTCAAATGGGTTAGTTCCATTAATTATGGAGTTATAATTAATCTATATGGATTAAATGATTTAATAAATTAAATAAAACATTTGCTACACGGGCCTAAAAAGATGGAAATGTAACTTTGTGTACATGTGAGCATTTGACCACAATGAAATAGACTTCTTTCAGGTCCATTGATGTTTTATGCATGTCGAAACACCATGTGGACCCAAAAAAAGTTTTTTTCAGCCCATCATAAACTAAGCCCAATAATTTCATCACAAAATGCACCACGTTAATTAACATGACCGACTCTTTTTAACATCTTTGTTTCTTCTACAGATTAGTGATGGTTTTTCCATGTTTTATGCATGTCGAAACACCATGCGGACCAAAAAAAGTTTTTTTTAGCCCATCATAAACTAAGCCCAATATTTCATCACAAAATGCACCACGTTGATTAACATGACCGACTCTTTTTAACATCTTTGTTTCTTCTACAGATTAGTGATGGTTGTTCCATCATTCATGGAAAAAGTTAAGAACACCACTAGTCATCAATATAGACGAATGGTGATGAATGATTTTCATCATTCAATCTGGGGATTAATTACTAAGACAAAAATATGTTGACAAAAAATTGAAAATAAAAAATCAGCAAGCTGTGAGTAGATATCAAGATTTGTTAACTTCATCGAACACAATGGTGATGGGATCATAGTTAGTTCCCTGCATCATGCTCTTGTTGTTCTTATCGAGTATAGAGTGTTGGAGAAGTAGAGCGTGTATGATAACATGTTAAAGTAGAGTCAGTAGCTTGAGTAACAAATGAATTGTCATGATTATTGAGTCAGGACAGTGTCTGTTGGCAAGTGTTTGGACTGCAGAAAAAACAAGTAACTGTTTAGTTTAGCAACTTGGTCACCTAGTTTTATTCCGAGCACACACACGCTATACACTTTAATTTTTCCGCTATTGGAATTACCTTGTGACGTTGGCCTTGAATTTCCTCCTTGATTTTGTTTTTGCTTGTACGGTTCTGGAAGTAGAAAGTTGTTGTGGGACCTGTCTATTTTTTTAAATTATGACGAGACCATTCCTTGTTTCTAGATGCACACAGTGTGAGAAATATTCTTTGGATATATAGCCTACACGTTGGGCAACATATTCTTTGAATGACCGACAGTTATTTTCTCTATAGCAATTTGTATTTACCTACAGTTCTAACAATTTACAGTAATTACCAACAAACCAATTCCCTACAAACCATAGCTACAGTTATTGTGGATAATAATAAAAACACCCACACACAGGTTACGGTCGATCAGCCACTCGAAGGAAAACTATAGGGAACTGTGTTGATCTGTAGTGACGAGACTAGCGACGAATGTTTTCATCATTTTGGTGATTAGTAACACAAAAGAAAAATTACAACAAAATAAACACATCAGTAGCGAGCATATTTTGGTGATAACATGTCGAAAGTAGAAAGTCACCAACTAGAGGGACAAAATGAGTTGTCATCTTTATTGATTCAGGACAAGAACAGACAGGGTACGTGTCCCGTTGGCAAGTGTTTTGACTGTGGAAAAACAAGTAAATAGTGGTTATCAAATTGATCATGTGTAGTAGTCCCAGTTTTTATTCTGAGCACGCACACATGTTAAAACGCTTTCCACTATTGGGATCACCTGATGATGAGACGTTGGCCTTGAATTTGCTCCTCCATATTTTGCCTTTACTTGTACGGATCCAATCCTTTTTTATTATTATTTTAAATTATGAGGACGAGATGATCCCTTCTTTCTAGATGCAACATGCACAGTGAGAGATTAATCTCGATATATAGCCCCCACGTTGAGCAACAAATCATACTTCACACATATTTCGTATCGATCATGGCAAGAAGACCACCAAGGATCATAGCAGCACCTGTTCTCCTGCTAACCCTTTGCATCCTCTCCGCCAGCCAAGCCTACGCGTCCTGTCTCGCTTCCAATACCACCGACGATGCATTCCTCGGCTGCCTCTCCGCGCACATCCCGGCTGGCCTCATCAAGACCCCGGCAACCCCGTCGTCCTACTCCGCCGTCCTGCTCTCCACCGCCCGGAACCTCCGCTACGCTAAGCCGGACAACGTTGCGAGCAGGCCGCTGGCGATCGTCGCTGCCACCGAGTACGCACACGCGCAGACCACCGTGCGCTGCGGCCGCCGCCACGGCGTGCGCGTCCGCGTGCGCAGCGGCGGCCACGACTACGAGGGCCTCTCGTACGCCGGCATCGAGGAGCCTTTCGCCGTGCTCGACCTCGCCGCGCTGCGCGCCATCTCCGTGGACGCGGCGCGGGCCGAGGCCTGGGTCGAGTCGGGCGCCACGATCGGCGAGCTCTACTACGCCGCGAGCAACGCCAGCCGCACGCTGGGCTTCCCGGCGGGCTCGTGCCCGACGATGGGCGTCGGCGGGCACCTGAGCGGCGGCGGGTTCGGCTCGCTGGCGCGGAAGTACGGCCTGTCCGCCGACAACGTGCTCGACGCGGTCCTCGTGGACCACGACGGCGAGCTCCGCGACCGGCGCGCCATGGGCGAGGACCTGTTCTGGGCCCTCCGCGGCGGCGGCGGCGAGAGCTTCGGCGTCGTGCTGAAGTGGAAGGTGCGGCTCGTGCGCGTGCCCGAGACCGTCACGGTGATCAGCGTCCGCCGCGCGCGGAACCAGTCCGCCGTCGAGCTCATCACCAAGTGGCAGGAAGTGGCGCCGTCTCTCCCCGACGACATGTACCTCCGCGTACTGATACTCAACCAGGTGGCCAACTTCGAGGCGCTGTTCCTCGGCCGGTGCGGCGGCCTCCTGGAGCTCATGCGGGACCGGTTCCCCGAGCTCGGAGTGACGCAGCAAGACTGCCAGGAGGTGAGCTGGGGCCAGTCCGCCGCATTTTTCGCCTTCTCCACGACCGACGTGCCGCTCGAGCAGCTCCGCAACCGGAGCAGCAGCGCGAACTACTACCTCAAGGCCAAGTCCGACCACGTGCAGCAGCCCATCCCGCTCCGCGTCTGGGAGCGCACGTGGACGGCGTGGCTGGAGAAGCCCGAGGCCGCGCTGATCATGCTCGACCCCTACGGCGGGAAGATGAGCCGCATCCCCGCGACCAAGACGCCGTTCCCGCACCGGAAGGGGAATCTCTACCAGCTCCAGCTCTACCAGTTCTGGTACGAGAACGGGACGGCGGCGCTCGAAAAGAGGATGCGCTGGGTCAGGGGACTGTACGACGCCATGGAGCCCTACGTCTCCAAGAACCCGAGGGCCGTGTACGTCAACTACAGGGACCTGGACCTGGGCACGAACGAACTGGACGGGAACGTCACCAGCTACGAGAAGGGTAGGGTCTGGGGAGAGAAGTATTTCAAAGGTAACTTCAAGAGGCTGGCGGCGGTCAAGAGCGTTGTGGATCCCGATGATTTCTTCAGGAACGAACAGAGCATCCCGCCTCTTCCTCCCGCTGCAACAAGGTTGCGTTAATTTCGTCATTTGGAGTGTTTTTGTTTCGTCAGTGCTTGTGGTGGTGACCTGTGCATGCATGCGTGACTAGGGTTTCGTCTTTGAGAGTCGTAAGTATTATTATGATCTCCATGCCCTGGAATCAATTGTCTTGATGATGTGCATAGTCATTGTTGAATAAAAGTAACTTGTGTGATGTTCACGAGATGAAAGTTGAATAAAAGTCACTTCTGTGATGTTCACGAGATGAAAGTGTACGACAAATAATAAATAAAATATATAATGAGTAATTTTTTTTCTTTGTCCGAACGAGTGGATCAGCTGTCATTGGGTTCATCGATCGCTGTGATAAGGGAAGGAGAACGGAAAAACATCATAATAAGATTTTTTTTTCCTGAAATCATGGTATTTTAATTAAAAAAATTGCCCGCAGGTCAAGGATATACTTTTTTTTATGAGAAACATTATGAGAAACAGGGATATGGTTTGAAAAGATTGCAAATACGTGTAGTACGTAGACGAAGTAGCAGATATCTATCCGTCAACCCATAACCAACATTGCAGTGACGTGACGACCACTGCATGGCGAACGAGAACAACGTGACTACAGACCGCATGTGCATGGCTAGAGTCTACTAGGGCTAGGGAGAAAAGTATTTTAAAGGTAATTTCAAGAGGTTGGCAGCGATGAAGAGCAAGCATGATCGATCCTGTTGATTTCTTCAAGAATGAGCAGAGCATCCCGCCTCTTCCACTGCAAAAAGGTCGCTTTAGTTTCGTCATTGGAGCGTTCAGTGCTTGTGACGATCTGTGTGCCTACGTGGCCCTAGGGTTTCGTTTGAGAGAGTCATACGTTAGAGCATCTTCAATAGATAGCTTAAAACTCATTCTAAATCAAATATAAAAAATTATAGTAGAAAATCATCTTCAACGGATAACTTAAAACTGTTTCCACTTTTTAGTTCTCTTTAAAATCCATCTATTTGTAGCTAGAAACAGAAAAAATATACGCAACGCCAATCATCTCCCTGCCAAGCACGCGATGTTTTGCCGTCAGTTTTTCCTCTCCCCGCCATTTTACTCTGCCGCTTCCACCTCTCACTCTGCTGCTAAAATCCCGCTGCCGCACGGCTATCTACGCCACCATCCCTATCTCAGATCGAGTCACCCCAGCCTGCTGACGCCTTCAGACCACCGCGTCCTCCCCGATGGCGCTCCATGCGTGGAACAGTCTCGATCATATAAATGTAGTCATTGTTGAATAGAAGTCTCCATGCATGCCGGCATTTGTATCGATATGGGAGTCATTTGTTGAATAAAAGTAACTTGATTTTGCGTGCTCTGTTCACTTAGTTGAAAGTCCACTACAACAAATAATTAAGAGACGTATCTAGTGAGCTTTTTTTTTTCTGTATGCAAACATGCAGCTATCATTACGCTCATCACTGTGGTTTCTTCCATACAGATTTTTTTTTTTCTGAAATAAAAACTGCCCGGCCGATCAAGGGATACAGATTGAAAAGATTGCAAAGTAATAGAATCTATGGGTCAACCCGTAACCAACGGGGGCTACCGCCTATCGATGGAATAATAAGGGCTGACTCCTCCAACAAAGCGTTGACGTAACTACTGCATGGCACGTGTGACGGTACGTATTAGACCGCTAGCTACGTAGCTGTTGGTTCAATACGTACCTTTTGTTTTTGAGATTTTACTATTCCATAAGTTATTTAAGCTTCTGACTCAACACTTATAGGCCTCCTAACGACCTTCACCTTGAGGCAATAAATTCAGTCGAAAAACTTTCAAAAGGTCTAATTTAGACTCAACTCTAAACTTTTACCACAAAGTTTATGTAAAGGGCCCGCCCAAGTTAGAGAGCAGCAAGGCTGCTGGGAAAATAGTCCCACATCGACAATTTAGGGATAGCAAGTCTAGTTTTAAAAGTCCGGTTTAAAATGCAGTAATAATCAGGTTAATGTTTTTACGTGAATCGAGGATAAAAGCATAAAAGTTATTACTGGTAGGTGAAACCTGCTCTAAGTACGAGGGACAGCCCTGTCCCAGGATGAAAAGCGAGGGAGAAGGCGTGCGTTAGGAGCAGGCCGCGAGGGTGAAGTCAACCATGGCGGCATACATATAGGTTGCACCGCAAGGTGGCCGTGGAGATGGAGACCTTCCGGGAGAAGGCCGAACGCGCACGTCTCGCTGATTGTCCATGCCCACTAACCAGCACCACGGTTACATGGCCGCCACCTGCCCACCGATTTGACACACCCATATTTAATATTAATCGAAGGAGCTTGCACCGTCAACACCACGTCTGATCTGAAAGGTGATACATAAGGCCGATGGTAGCCCAGATGGCCAGATCGACAACGTCCCTTATTGACGCTGTGTATCTTTTTTAAAACAATAAAGACGGAAATATGGTTCCATTATAAAAAAAAATAAACCACCAGTTCTCCACACTGCACCACGGTTTAGTATTACCAATTTATGATTTTGTCATTAACACAGACTTCAACAACTTACAATAGGTCCATAAAAAAATCTTTATATGGACCAATGACTTCGGTTGTTGTAAGTGGCATTGGTAAAACTTTTATCAACTCATATCTTTTTATTGTCCAAAATTATCTAAGGTTACTCATGACCTTATCAACTCACAATGCGATGGGAGTAATTTGATTATGTACTCACCCATGGGCCATTACTAATCAATCAAATGGATAAACATTTATGCTCACAATTAGCACTAATCAACCAATAATTATCAGTCTACAGTATACTCTTCTTTGTACTCTTTAAAGGTCACAAGAAAAATGTTTCCCCAAGAAAAAAGGTCAGAATAAATAGCAAACATATAATGCAATATAATATAATCCACAGGTGATGCTTGATTCATCAATCAATTTATCAACAAATTTCGTGTTATTTGTTTATTTCCACTTATGTGATGGCACATACTAATGACAGGTGTGATGTTTGTTTACGTTCATTACTTTAATTTCACAGCTGATGTGTGTGTGTATATATATATATATATATATATATATATATATATATATATTCTCATTTCTACCTTTGAACTGAAGTGCGAGATGCACACATTCATTCGTGGCCCACATATTCAGGACAGGACCGACGCATTTTAATGAAAGCAAATATATTTGTTGTGCAGGAGTATCCTGTACTGATGATTTAATTACAAACATGAACATGCCGATGACTTTAAATTAAAGCATCTCTGTGCTTGGATGAAAAGGATAACTTCAGAATATAATATAAGTAAATCTTAAGTAGTTAGTTAGCATGGGCGTGCAATAAATCTACATCAGTACAGGTGGCACAATATCGATCATGCACATATGAAAGGTCAAAACTTCAGGACGAAACCGTGATAGTGTAGTCAAAAGATATCGTTGATCGCCATCACATGATTAGCTGTATATATTTATTCATCAAAATCTCTAGCTGTTGCAGAATCCGGAAAAACAAATTTTAGCAGTGGAGCGAGGTGCGGTCTACATCAGTACACGTTCAAAATTTTGAGCTCTTAAAATAAAGATTGATAACCAAAAACAACAGTCAGTAACATATAATACAAAACAGAGAGAATACTTAAAATGTAATTAGTTTCCATACTTTTCTTAGATATATAGCCATTCACAATTGGCATCCCCGTGCCGCATCAGCCATACTAGTTTCCATACCGCCATATAGATATAGCTAGGGAGAAGAGAGAACTATATCCCTTTTCCTCGCACAGGTGACAATATATATATACTCCCTTCATTCTTTTTTTTTTGTTTGTCGCTGTTGATTTTGATCAATAATTTTGATCATTCATTTTATTCAAAAAGGTACAAAAAATATCAATTGTTTTGTTAGGATTTAATTTATTACTGAAGGTTTTTAATCCTAATTTTTAACTTTACACATTTGAATTAATATTTTTAATAAGACTAACGGTCAAAGTCAATGACGACAAGTAAAAAATAACGAAGGGAATATAACTTAGCAAAATTGTCTTCCAAGGGCCAGGACTGATCTTCCAATTATGGTTTTCTCGGTTTAGTTGAAAAAATTAATTGTTCCTTTATATATCCCACATGCTCATTGGATCCCAATAGAAGGCATATAAAATATGATATCTTGTCCAACCTCATAATGCGAAAGATTAATAAGAAATGAATATACGCGACTTGGAAGATTTGGAGGAGTGGCAAATACAAGAGCGAGGAAGAAATTGAGAAAAATGCGGAGCAAGTGACTTGTAGGAAAGTAGGGTCCATAGTCCATTCTTAGCAAAAAAGAATCGTTCGTATATGTTGCCGAGACTTGTTCCCACACCATAGAGCTGCTAGGAATATATGGATCCTTTTGTTACTAGAGGTTCATTCGTACTTCCTCCATGTTCAAATTAGAAGTTGCTTAGAACAAGGGCACACGATCTTATAAATATAATTTTGACCTTCATTTTTAAAAAAAAAAATTATTAAAAAGTGGTATACGTATACTTTTGTTTGTATTTGCTAAGCCTCGTGGAATTCATGGACAAGAAGCACACGATGTGAAGATATACATATACATGACGATGTCGCCATCGATCAACATGCTTATTGAGACAATAACGTGGTGGACACTACGTACCAGGCTTTCCAAACTTGGAAGCTCCTGCGCGAAGCCAGCCTTTAGTTAGGTGGGGGTGACGCTGACAAACTACACATACGTAGATGATGCTGTGGAAAGTTAACCTGGACACTTTGCTTTGCTTGGCCAAGCTACACGTACGTACGTACGCCAGGTCAAATAATCACGCGTTTTTTTTTATTTACACGGTAGTACTTGTTCATGTGTAAGAAATGAGTTGGAGTTGCGCGCATTGGCATATATAGATGCGATGCTCTCTGTGCTTTGGAGAATCCGGCAGGCACTGGCTTCGGACAAACGATTGTACGTCGTCGGTGTCGCGGTCGTTTAATTGGCTCGCTCGTTTATGAACAAGTCCGATCGCGACACGGACGACGTACAATCGTTGGCTCCCCACATGTCGTTTTTGTGTATTGCTTAATTTGAGTCTGGAATTCCAAGTACTACTTCCTTTCTTAATTTATACTAAAAAAGAATCAACAATTAAAAAACAAAGGTACTAGTACTCTTTACCTGAAGCTAATACACACGTGTGGGTTAAATCACGCACGGTCAAAGGTATTCGACCTTCATCATGGCTGCTAGTACCTTTCTCGTGGTTGCACGTCAAAGCCTTCATGGTTATAAAGATCATCTTAAAGCACAAATTTTGGTGATTTTTTTAGACTTTTTGTGTATCTGAAAAGTGGTGCAATTGACTGTTTTCTAAAAAATGATCATGTATATAGATTTTCTATAAGTTTTTTTGGATATGAACAAAAACCTAGCTCAATGACCAAAGTTTCTTCCTATATCTTCTTTAGGTATCACAAAAAGTTTAATGATTTTTGTCGTATAAAAAAGGCCCCTCAAACCAATGTTTTTGAGCAACGCTTTGTATGCCTTTGCTAGCATGGACAACCACCTCGGCAAAACACTGCCTAGAACTATCAAGGGAGGAAAAACAAACAAGAGTCGTCCGATCCGATTTCGTAATAGAAGGAAAATCGTTTTTGCAATATGTACACTTTCTTCCTTTATTCATACCTTTTTTTAGCTTATTGGGTTGACTCCACAATGAGGCTTTCTCTCCAATGGGCCAACTGAACTTGGAGAAAAGAAACTAAGAGGAAAGGCTAATTGGCGAGCCCAATGGGTGATCAAAGGAATGAAAAGGGGATGGCATTCCTGTGGGCGTCAAGAAGAGAAGGAAATGCAGAACTAATGGGTCACATGCTAGATTTGGCCCTTTGATGACTGGAGGGATTTTTCAAGTTTCTATAGTTTAGTAAAAGAAATATGCTAAAAAACAAAATTAGAGTAAAAAATTCAAATATATTTAGACCTTATTACCAAGTTGGCACTTATAGATTACGAAAAAAATCATAACATATATAATTGTACTCTAGAATCCATTGGAGAAGTTTTATGCAGATATCACTACAAGAAATTGGGAATGTTGTGACAGACTGTTTTGATGAAACCTTACTTAGTCATTGTTCCGTGTGTTTGTAGTGATAAATTCCACTTTTGTCACCATTTAACTCATTATTTGTGGCAAAATGATTTCTCCTCACAATTGATGTTTTTTGTGACTAATTAAATGCGACAGATCACTGAATTTCACTAATTTACTTAATTTATTTAACTATATATTTAGCACACCAATCTTGTGGTGATTAAAAACAATTACTATCTCTGCTTTTTAATTGTTGATACTTTCTAGTACAAATTTGTACTAAAAAATGTTAACAAAAAAATGGAGGTAGTATGAATGTGTATTTAGTATACGTCCGAGGCATACACTCCAAAATGAAAAGACACAGTCATTTCCGTATTTATTATTTACATACAATGTAGTAAACATATATTTGCATCTGGGTCCTTCTCTGTGACAGGTGGGCCATGCTCGATTCTAATGACAATTCTTTCATCACATAATTTGCCATACTGGTCTGTGGCTTCTATTTTTTCAGATCGTCACTAAAATTAGTCGTCATAAATAATATGTCATATTGCTTTAGTCACGAATATAGTTAAGCCTGAGATTTCTTTTACTGGGGCCACAGTAAAAGAGAAGGAGAAAAAACCAACAGTTTGCTAATGATTGAACAGTGATGTGGATATTTTGTCTTATCTAGTACCCGGGAATGGAGTTGATGATCCATGGTCCAAGCAATACACATAATGAGCCTAATAATGTTATTGCAAGGAGACCACACGTAGTTTGGTCCCATCCTACGATATTCTTATCATTATTTTTTTGATTATTTTTTAGGCACATGGAGTTCATGGTTCTTAACCAGTGACTGATACTTTTCACATCAATATCAATTCAAATGCATCGTGAATTGATGAAGCTTGAGTGGCTATCGAAAAAGTTAAATCTTTCTAGAAAGTCCAAATTGTAGTCTATCTTTGATTGTTACTATACTCACATTAAAATCAGATTCATGATGCATTTGAATTGATATTCTTATCTACAAGGTTTTTCGATAGATTATAATGGCAATGCAATAAAAATCAAAGATACTGATATTCTTATCATTAGTATTTTTACTTGCACTCACATTATACTCGAAATCGTGTGTGGGATGTTATGTATGAATGTGCGTGCATGCTCGACATGCGAACGGGTTGTAAGCGGATTTTGACAGCTAAACTAGTTTAAATTCGATTGAATCATGCTTCCTGACAGCAAAAATTTTGTTCCCTGCTTAAAATCAGATGTTTGATTCTTCCGTTACAAAAACGGTCATAAAAAACTGCTGTATCTGTCACTTGCTTGATTGCAAACACTGGTAGCCAATAGAGAAGAATCTGTTTGTACACGGAGTCAGTCCCAGTTTTGATTGGCAGGGAAATTAGTGCAATCTTAACCCGTCTCATTTGATTTTATGTGGTTATAATCTTTTTTCTTTTCATTTTCTCTCTTGTTATATTATTTTTCATGTAGTTGTTTCCATCCAACAGGTTGATGGTCCCGTTGATACAAAAGCACATCAAACCTGAACCGCATTGTACCAACAGCACAATTAAGACTGTTTTTTTTCTCACCGAGAGTATACTACTTTGGTCCCATCTTATTGAGACTAGGACTTGGAAGAGGACCATGGTCTCATCATTACCTGTGCCCGTGGCACATGTTTAAATTGGAACCTTTCATTCATATTTTTGTGAGAGTGTGGGATACAGATGTCATCTCACTCATCACAGGGATACAAACAAAATTTGGAGCCCTTCTAGTCGGTGTTGGTCACAGTCTGATAGGGACACTTGTTTTCACATGAACCTCTGTTCCTGTTGGTTTATGCTATATTGGCCTATGAGTAATTGTCCCATTATATGTGTTTTTGAGTATATGATCATTGATAAGAGAGGTTTAACTTTCCTATTTTAAAAAATACCGGTGGGGAAAGGCCATCACAGGGTATTGTAAGTAGAGCTCAACCGGAGTTCAACCAAGAATAAAGGTCACCAAGGTTGGATCCATATTTTTTTGGGGGGGAGTTTTTACCGTAGTCTGAAAATTCACTCCCACGGGGTGTTACTAAGAGTCATAACTACTAGGTTACCATCCCTGTCGCTGACATTCAGATTCTGCAAGGAATTACTCCCTTCCTTTTGAAAAAAATTATTATGATGGCAATTCTTATTAAAAAAATATACTAAAAATATTGTCCGCGACAGTGACTTATAAATGGAGCGAAGAACAACATTGTTAGAGTGCACTTTTTGTTTGTTCAGGCGCCCTTCCATTGCACCATTTTCCAACAGTGAAATGTTATGTGACAGAGCATGGTCGTATAGTTTTTCAAGGAAAGCTGCATGCTGGTTCGCCTCGCAGCCTTAGTATTCAAAAAAGAAGTTCGTTCATTTGATCTGTACCTACAGAAACTTGTTTGTTGTATCTATTCCTTGATCTAATCAATTATTTTTTTATGTTGCAAGACAAGAGAAACTGCAGCAACATTAAGCCCTCACCTGCCAAACTGTCCTGCTTTTACCGAACATCTGGCTGGGAAAAGCCGAGATCGATCTTTGGATACTACTGTATATGTTTTGTGCATGCTGTACTATCACCGGAATTAGAAGCTGTGCAGAGAAACTGTATTTTGGTCGAGTAATTTTTCCTCTCAGAATTTTGTAGCTTGAACTGGTGGTTTAGGAACGGCTAGGGTTTCCGAACACGCCTGACGCTGAAATGTTTGAAAATTTTCGCCAAACAGCAGAGTAAATTGCGTGCAGTACAGATTGCCGTACATGCATGCGGAGTATTTGCCGCACAGTGCGGTTGCACATGGCCGCATGTTCACATGTGCCCCTGATACTGTACGCCACACCTAGTGATCTTGGTGTTCCATATTAATTCAGACTCGCAAGTACAGGACGTACTCCCCCTTTATCATTTCCCTTTATTAACATTTGAATTAATAAATTCTTATCGCACGTATTGCTCTGACTTGTCCTATGGGTTTTCGTGCACTTGTATGCTAGCACTTGGTTTCCCTAAACTCTGGCCTCGTGTCTTAGAGCCGCTTGTGTAGAGCTCAACACGGGGTCCATCTAACTCTGTTTTTCAAGATACTGAGTCTTTGCTAATTTAATGAAGTGACTCTCTAAAAATAAATATAATTTATCATAATTCTGTGAAGTGATTCACTGTTCAAATTATAAGAGTAATTTGTTATCATAGTTAATTATATGAGATCATTTTCAACTATAAAATCACTTCTAAATAAAGCTCTTCTAGATAGGCGGATTAGCTCACAAAGAAATCCACAGGGATAGTAACTTTTTCTTCAAATAACATTTTCATGACTAACGGATCAGCCTAAAATTAATCCATCACATTCACATCCCACATGTCAAAGACTAATCACACAATGTATACTAGCATGATATTAATCTACTACAGTAGTATTAACCTTCCGTGCAGTGAGTACTCACCAACCTGAGCGTGCACAGGACGAGAGGAGTACGTACAAAGACCCTTGCTTGATTGGGGGCATCAACTAATGAGAGGGTGGTGTCGACGGATTCGAGGGCTAGCTCAAGAGAAGAGTTGTTTTTATGGGGAAAAAAATTGCAAGGTTAAATGTCAGGTTTGATGTACTCTGAACTTTGGTTGGAAGCATCTCGATCAATGAATTAACTCCCAACAGCATCTGTCAGCCAGGTAGTGCACCCACGCCACAGTTCCACACAGCTTACGAAACTACGTACAGTAGTAGGTGTACTACAGTTGTGCAAGAACAGAAAAGTATATAGTCCAGAGAGCACAGATCCAACTGACCTGGGCGCGCGGCGCGTCCGAGGTCAAGAGAACAACAAGGCTAAAGGCGCCATTATGTTGGAGGTCAAATGCGGCGTACGAGATCATCAGCAGCAGCAGCAGAGCCCAACACGAGCCGATCGACACGCCGACGGCAGCGGCAGACGCCACCCAAACTAAGGTCATGTTTGGTTTTAGGTCTAAATTTTTTAGTCCTCTTGTATTAAGTATTTAAAAATTAATTTAAAATATTAAATATTAATTATTTATAAAACTAATTTAATAGATTGAGATTAATGGACGAGATAAATTTTTTAAGCCTAAGTAGTTTATGATTTGAGAATGTTGTGTTACAGTAACCATATGTTAATTATAAATTAATTAGATTTAAAAAATTCGTCTTATTAATTATCATACTTTTATATAATTAGTTTTATAAATAAATAATATTTAATTTTTCTAATTCGCATCTAAATATCTGATGTCACATGAGCTAAAATTTTACTCTGGATCCAAACAACCCCTCGAGTCATGATCGAGCTGCAGAGGAGCCGTCACGATCATCCGGAGTCCGAGGAGGAGGGAATGTTCGTTCAATCGGTGGCGCGTCGATCGTGCTCAGGCGCGGCATGGTCCAGGGCAGGCCAGGGCGCCACCTTGTCATTTCGTAACGGCTTCCGCGTGCCTCTGCATGCATCGCTTTCGTCTGAGTCTGAGGTCGACGATGCACATGCAAGGCTGCTGCCAAGCGATGCGGGTAAACGACGATCTGCTGCTGCAGGCCGCCCTGCCCGGCCGGGACAGCTGAAAACGAGGCCAGATTATTCGCGCGCGCCAGGCCAGGCCAGGCCTCCTGGTTTTCCGAACCCAGATGAATTGGACGTGGACGGATCGCTGGAATGTCACAGGGGATGGTCTGCTCTGCTGCTGCGTTCATATTATTCCATCGGTTCGCAAGGTTTTGTTCAGAAACTTGAGTTTAATCATGAAACAACTGCTCTACTGCAGGACTCCCCATGTTTTACAGTGTCTTGCAGACACACACACACACACATGCTGGTCGGTCACAGTGCTTTTGGTCAAAGCAAAGAACGAGTAGAGAAATGCACTCAAGAGAGAAAAAAACATTAGCCGGAAAAGGGAAGCATCCTTCTCATAGATATGATCCCCCTCCATCATTATTAACCGTACGTCTCTCTCCTCTCTCTGTGCCTCACCGAATGTTCAGATTCACGTAAAGCAATAAGCTCCGCTCGCATGGCATATTCAGCGGGCACAGGAACGGAAGAACTGGCCATTCGTATGCGTCCTCTGCAAAGGCCAAAGCCGTTATCTCCTGTTCCCAGACAGACCACTCAGACTCAGGTTCCCAGAGACAGGAGGAAACAAGGAGGATGATGGCTAACCGATTCATTCGACTGTGGATCTAGCTACCACCTTTGACGTAAAGTCTTCAGGCAAATAATGGAGCCGTCCGAACAGCGTTGATCTGGCAGCAGTTTGAGTTTTCCGGTGTTGCACAAGAGATATGCTACTATATATTACTAACACCTGCTGCCACGCAGAAACTGATCGAGGACTCAAAACGCATAAGAATTTACCAAAATGTGGTGGTAAAAACAGATAAGCGCATTGAGTTTGTGCAGTTCTCTCAATTAGTTTAGATACCAAGTGGTACTCCACATGGTGTTGGAATGGAATAATGGAACATCTACTTGTTCATTCAACACCATGCATGGTTGAGGTGCTAGCTTCCAGCAGTCGTACGTAGGGAATGAATTGGACGCAGTGTCATCTCGACGCAGACACAGATTCGTCACATGTATGACATGGCTGTTTACAGTTTTCTAGTATCACAAAGCTATTGACCAAATCCTTTTTCTTCTTCAGCCCGCAGCAGGATAAGAACAGCAGCAACCGGACAGAGGTAACAAGCCCCTCTCCATGTTTCAAGGGGAGGTGGCAGGCAGCAGGCATGCGTGAGAGCTTTGGGGAAACTAAACAAAAGCAACTTGGCCATTATATTGCTGTTGCGCCTTGGCCCTTGGATAAAACCAACAAGCTCTTAGTACCTTTTGAATTCAGAAGCATATGCATGCATGTGCAGACTTACTACAGAGCAAAGCGTGCTTGAATGCAGATACCACCCACTAGAAGTCCTGAGTCCAAATGAACAATTAAGTTAGGCTGATTAGTACGACAGAACTCTTTTCCAGCTGCACACAAAGCATGGGCATGGAAGGACTGCCCAAGGTCATCTTCATATCTCAGTAATCAGGTAAGAGGAACCATTCGTCTTTCTTTTTGGTTCCAGATATAATAAGATTGTTGAGCTAGCTGAAGTAATGTAGAACATTTCAGTATCATCAAGTGATACATGTAGAGAGTGTATATAATTCATATATCGAGTAGAAATGGCAATTCGTTGCATTTCTTGGTACTACTTGTATTTACAGGACGAGAAAATTCAACATTTTACTATATTTGATTACTCAGTTTCTTGGTCAACGACATTGAGCGTTTGTATGTTTAGTCTATTTCTCGTCCTTTACGCAAATAAAAAATTAGATAAAATTCTAAATAACTATGTTTAAAACTAATTAAAAGGCAGCCTTAAGCTTTTGGAGTACTACATGCATGTGCAGCTAACTATGCGCAGCATATCCTAGATTCTTCAGAGCAGACCAAAACTGAACAAATTTTTTTTTTAGAAAAGAGAGATTTGACTGACCATCCCAAGCATTGGCACCACCCAGGGAGTTTGGTCCGGAACGGGAGGCCAGAAGGCATGCATGGGTCCCTGTGATGGGGGTACTCATCAGATCTCTGAATAATTCTTGAAAGGAGAGATGCATCGCTTTGCCTGGGCAGGAGGAGCCCCATCCATGTGTGGCCATGTGTCTGCATTTGCCAAGGGAACCTGAATAGCAGCATGTGGTTTCCAGGGGACAGCCTCTCTCACCATTCACCATGTGTGGCACTAACAACACAGAACTCTTGCCAGCCAGCCCCATTGACAAATGTGTAGCTCTCAATGTTTTATGATGTCAGCGGCCAGGAACTTGGATTTGATGCTAATGTGTGGGGTTCCTGTGCTAGCATGAGGAGCAGAGCAGCTTCTATGCCTCGCTCTGTTTTAAAGTTATCTGCAATAATCCGATATGTTATTAACATTGACAGGAACAGACAGAGGATTTAAGAGGATTATTTTGACGCATGCTGTTCGTGTTGCTAATATCATTTGAAGTTTTGAGCCCAACAGCTCCTGTGAATAAAAGTAAGATGTTAGAGATCTTTCTGCTGGTAGGTTTATATACTACTATCACTAGGTAGTAATGATATCGTAGATCATCGGAATGTAATAAATATATAATTAGGGGGCGTTTGGCTCAAAGGATTTTCCAAGGAAAATCATAGGAACTAAAAACAGAGGAAAGGAATTTAGAAGGAGCGTTTAGAATGGAGGAAATGTCCATTCCTTTCCTCCGGAATCCTCTAGCGGGAGGCTCATTTCAAAGGAACAAAAACATCCAGTCGAACCATATTTATCTCTTCTTTTGCGAAGTCCGAGACAATGGTCAGCGTTGAGGTGTTGTTGTATGTGCTATCAATGAGTTAATACATGCAAGTATCCACAATTGGCTAGCTCTAGCCTTGAGCCGTAATACAGGCAACTATTTGTTACAGATAAGGACAGTACAATTATATAATTATAGTTAGCCAATACTCTACGGTATTTGTGCTTTGGTTACTAAAGGTCATACACAAATTTGTTTATGAAGAAGATAAATAATTATATTAAGGCCTATTGGTTTTATTTGTCATGAATATTTATGATATATCTATTAAATAATTTACTTAGTAAAAACACAAGATGTACATTCCTCTGTTTCGGCTCCTCCATTTCAAGCACCTACAAATTTTGGTTCCTCTGTTTTGTTTTCCTGCGGTTCAAATTCCTGTGTTTTCTCCATTCCTACATTTTTTTATATTCCCGTATTTCTTGTTCCTTTATTCCAAACAGGGCCTTATTCTTTATCTAAAATAAATATATATACTTCAAGCACAAAAGTAGATGGCTGGAAATACTCCAGATCGATCATTTTAAGTGTCGTACTGTCCAACGTTTAAAGACGTCCGACATTCCCCATGTAGCTTGAACAGAAGTATTGACCAAAATGACTCGTCTTTCCATTGGAAAACATTGTGTGCATGTGTCCCATGTTAGTTTGCACAGTACAGTTTGACAGGACACAGAGGTTACATGTGCCTATCAATCCTAAAGTGGCTATCATCATGCTTGCGTAGTTTGAAAATGAGTTTCCACAATTGGTTTTTTTTGTGCGGATGTCTAGAAATTAAATTCACTGCAATGTTGGAATCATACTGTTTGTATAATACAATTTGGAGAAAAAAAAATCATTCTCCATGAATATGGTCATTATAATACAACTTGGATTAAGAAAATTTATAGAAAAGATATTAAGAAAAAGATGAGTCCTCGAAAACTAATTTTCCATTTCGAACGAGATATTAATAACTAGAATGCTCAACCAAGTCATCCACATTAGTAGTCTTAGTCATTCGAGCTTATAGACATTTCTTGCACGTTAGTAGTCCTAATTAAAGCTATTCATCATTATCTAAAAAAGCAAAGGTATTCATGAAGAAAATATTCATGTACTATGTGGAGTTCAGTAGTGGATCCTCATTAACAATCAAATACTACTAATTAGTACTCCTCCATTTTCTTTTGGTTGACGTTGCAGACAACAAAATTGTATTGCACACAACTCATTTGACAAGGTCCTAGCGTCAAGTAAATAAAAATGGATGAGTATTGAATAGCTCGTCTTCATGTGTCATTATATACGACACCTAGCTTGAAATGCAAGAATTTAATAGGAATCATAGAAAATATATAATTAGTTCGATTTAAAAAATAGACTTTAAAAAAAATCTCGGATCCAAAGATGACCTAACATTGATCCTGACAAAAGGAGGCAAGGAAAGCATTTCCATCGTGTTATGGCTGACAGCAACAGGTGGGATTCTCTTATAACGTTTGTGGGGGCTTTTTTCGCAATGCCCATGCATGTGGCTGCCATGTGAGCGACCGCACCTCGCCTTACGTTTTGGCGCCAAGAGGAAGGAGCAGAGGATGGCATGCCTGTGGAAGAAAAGGCTCTGCTGGGCATGCACGCCCCTGCAGCTGCAAACTAGTATCATGATTCCATGTTACCGCTGCATGCCTCACTGCCGCTGCACGTACTCAAACGCCCTAGCCGTGCCGTGCGTCAAGTCTCACGGCCAACAAAGTCAAGAAACCTCTTGCAAATGGGCAAACACAAGCAAAGCTGCTGCTACTGGTGGAGAGTCATACATAAGGTAGATAAATATGAACACTCTTAACATATTTTATCACACATTTGTTGCCTTGATAAGTTGATATATGTATAGTAGAAAGACTACGACATATGCTTCTAACAATTTTTTTCATGGGAAAACATATCTAGCCTCGAAGACGATATGTTTTGTGACCTAGTAATACAGTCAATGATAAACTTTTAGATACTGGATCATAAAAGGTTTGGTAATATAAGATGTTTGCTCTAGTAACACACTTTGGAAAGTGAAGATTGCCAGATTAATCGACGATGATGTGTGTCCTTTTATCTACATTTATTAATATGTGTTGCAAGTTCAGTAAATAAAATATTTTGATGTGTGCTAGTTGTTTGTCAGGACTGAACACTATAATGAAGCAACTATATATATAGTCTTACTAATATGATTTCGAGCTTTTTCTTATGCCTCATTAGATCACAATGTTACGGGGTCTATAATAATGGTACGGTTTTCAACTATCAGCTAATAAAGTCAGCATATTTGGTCTTATATAGTAGAGCTTATTATTGCTATTTTTAAACTACAGAGAAATTACAAATTTTGACCCAAGAAAGGAAGCGCCCAATAAAGACCGAAGAGGAGTCGTCTTCTTTTTCTCCGGGGGAACCATATTAAGCATTGGTTTACGAGGACTATTTGGATGTAATTAGGGTCCAAGCTAGGTGGGGCTCGTCCGGCATGTGCAGGCATGTGCACGGTCTGCCTCACCTTCCCTCTTCCCAACCCTCTTCTAACATGCCCCCAAAAAGGTGAACTCTTTCTTCTCTTCTTTTCCTTTTCCCATACTGTCGTTTCTTACCCCCTACTAAAGTTTATTAATGAATGAAAAATATATTATGAAAAATATACAAAATTTTAACTTAATTTATTTGCTGTCAGTTTACCCCTGAATATAAATTGTTACACTAGTAAATGATGAAGATGGATTCCATGGCTTCCACAAGAGCATATAATGCAGCACTAAAAATGTTTAAAAATCTTCGTTACCTGTTTTTCTGTCGGATACAAAGAGTTCACATTATACTCAGTGACAACTAAACTAGTTTTCCATCATCCAAAATAGATGCCGTCTTTTTCAAGTGTGTGGAGTCGAACACTTTCCATCGCTTGTACGAGTATTTCACACTTTATATAATAATGTACCAAATGAGAACGATGTGAAAAGAGTTATCTTTACAAAATTCTGCACATCATCAGACACAGACTATACATACTGATGTCCTGAAGAGGGTACAAAACCTTCTTCTACGAAACCCAAATAGACGGTTAAGATAAAACGAGGAAAATATGCCCTGCACGCTGCGCAATGAATAGCAGCTGAGTAAGGACACATGCAGCTTTCTTGGGCGCACCTTAGCCACCTGCTTTATATTCACATTCCCTCCCTCCATAGGTAGTAGCTTAGCTCCAACAGCAGTACAAACCCGGCCATCCCCTGTTTCGTCTAGCTGCTGTTTCTTCTTCTTCTTCTTCTTCTTCTTCTTCTTCTTCTTCTTCTTCTTCTGCAAAGAACCAACCGAACCGAGCAGGCACAGTCTCTGTCCCCACAGCAATGCACGCCCCGAAAAGGTTCAAGAAGGCGTTCATGGAGCAGCTCCTGCTGAGCCTGCGCGCGGCCGGGCAGGCGTGCAAGTCCATGGACCTCCGGGAGCGCCGGGACGTCGTGCGGCTCTCCTCCGACGTGGCCATGGCGCTGGCGGCGGCGGCGTCCGGTCGCCGGGGCACGACGGAGGCGGCGGCGGCGTGGGCGCGCGGGCTCGTCGCCAGGCACGCGGCCGAGCGGCGCAACGAGGCGCTCATGCGCCGCATCATGGGCGGCGCCAGCTACGAGATGGCTACGGCAGCGGCGGCGGGAAGGGGCAGGAAGGAGGCCCGGTGCAGGAGGATAGTGAGGAGGTCGCGCCGGGTGCTGAGCACCGCCGTGGGGAAGAAGAGGACGGCTGCGAGCAGCGCCGCCGGCGGCGCAATGGCGGCGCGAAGGATGGTGAAGGCGAGGATGCAGGTGCTCAGGACGCTCGTGCCGGGAGCGGACGCGCTGCGTGGCTTCTCCCTGCTCAGCGAGACGCTGGACTATGTCGCGTGCCTCAAGACGCAGGTGGAGCTCATGCAGCGCCTGTGCAAAGGATCCTCCCATTCCCGGCTGGGTTAAAGGTGGTGCTGTGGTCTCATCGTCTCAGGGTATGTGCGTGCCTCCTCGCTCTCTTGATCTTCTTGTTGCCATAGTGCTTAAATCCTTCTAGCTGCTAATATCATTTTCCTTACATAACAGAACATCCAATTACTTTTAGTTCCTACCAGTGTTGGGATATTTTGGTTCTTCTTATTTAATTTGGGCTTTGCAGTAGCTGAAACCTTTCTCTGAAGCTGGTGTTTTGAGCTTTACCAGGCCAGGAGTTACTTAGTAGTAGTAGTAATAAATTAGGCAGTACTCTGTACCGCCTCTCTCAGTGACTCACATGTCCTTTCTTCTTTACACTGTAGTCTTACGATGTGCTCATGGTACATTTCAGACAGTTCCAAAACCCCTAGTTCGCTATCAGTACGAATAAATATACTTGGAAATTTCCTACTCGCAAAAAAGAAAAAAACTTAGTAATTTCCAAATACAATGTTCCATTATTTTTTTGTCTGTTTTTTTATCGGAAAACATGGAGGATTTCCTCTTGTATGAAAGATGTAGAGGAGACTATAGCTCCTGATTCATCTTAACTTTGCTTCCTATAGTCATTGAGCTTAAAGCTTTTCCTTTACTTTTCCTTCGTTTTTGTTTACTGAATACTCTTAAATTTACTAGCAGTACTGTACTAACATGCGGCTTATGTTCTCTTGACAGGCAGGAGAGGTGTGAGAGGACTGAACGAAACGCTTTACCACCGCATTATTGCACGAAGCAAGAGGCCCATGCACCATCACTGCACCTAGTAGTCCGTATAGATGGGAAGAAGGCTCAAATCAATAGCAGCCTCAGGGATCGATCCGACTTACCATAGGTGTAGGCAGCTACTGTTACCAGAAGCTTAACTAATATTGTGCAAGTACATGTCAGTGCCAAAAGATGAGCCTCGGTTTAGGAATGTTCTCCCCTATATATAAAATTGGATGAATTAAACAAGCACCATTTTGCCTATATATATAATCCGTTGAAAAAGTTTTGGTGTCGATTTATTTTTGTTTTATTTCTCGAGCGGGGAAGGTCTTGCTTGTGTGTGTGTACGAGTTATTGCCTCTTGTCTTGACGAAACGGGGGATCTTTCTGCTGGTTCAGAATAAGTTGCTAGTCAAGTGAACACGTGGCAGAGATTTTGTCGTTTGGTGTATTTTCAAAACTGAAAAAAAAATAATTTTCTTTCTCTTTTAAAAGAATAATAACTGGTATTCATATTCGTTAAATTTTAATGATAGCCACTGATTCAACCCACTCTATCTGGAAACCAAATTCTTAGAGCGAATAACCAATTAACACGTGACAAAAACAAATGACATCTCCCTGGATCATGCGTGAGAACTTCGGGAAGGTACTCTGTTTCCAGAAGTATCCTGATTTTAATACTATGTGGTTTCCCTAAACGCAAAGCCTAAGCTAGTAGGTTTCACTACCTTGCAGCTATGATAATGCACTGGTAGAGGTTTCACAGTCTTGCAGCTATGATAATGCACATAGATCGCCAATCTGTCTGTGTAACGAGATATATTGTGTTTCTGTAAAAAATATTTTTGGGGCAGCCTTTTTTGTTTTGATTGAAAAAACACTGTGATACTGAGCGATGTGTAATTTCCTGAAATGAAAACCAAAAATCCTTTTTCATGTCAATGAGGGAAAACAGACTTTTTTTTCTTTTTTTTTTTTCCTTTTGGGAACTATGACTTTGATCCAATACTGTTAATTTGATAAATTATTTCTTTCGAAAACCATGGAACTATTTTTATTTTTGAATCCTAAAGCGTCAGATAGAAAGGAACGTGGTGAGAGGAGGATGAGCGAGCTCCCGCCCCCTCCCCCTCCCACGGCGAACGCCGTCGCCACCACCCCGAACCCCACCAACGCCGTCGCCCAGCCTTCCGCCGCCCCTCAGCAGCCTACCACACAAGCGCCGCAAGCCCTTCCCACCCCAAACCCTTCCAATCGTCCCTCCTCGAGCTCCCTCAACCCCCATGCCACCCCGTTTAGATCTGGTCGCACCGAGGTCATCCCCCATGGATCTGCCGAGGGGAGCTCCTTCCGTGCCGGTGGGGGCACGCCGGAATGGCTGAGCTACTCGCCGTCCTCCTCCTCGGGCTCCAAGGACACGTCGCCGCTGCGCTCCTATCGAGATGCAGCAAAAGGGAAACAACCCATGGAGTATGGCACCGGAACTGCGAGAACTGGTCGTGGCCCTCACTCAGGGCCAAGATCCACGGCACCTCCCCCGAGCCAGGGGCCTGGTATCATGCCAGACGCCCGTCACGCCACCGCACCAGCTAGGCCGGGCTCCAGCTTCATGGCCGATGCTCGGCGCGCTCCTCCGCTACACTCAAAGGGGGTGTCCCGTCGCCGCGCAGATGAGTGGTTCCCTCCGGCCAAGCTGAAGTCAGCCGTGGACGAGGGGTGGCAGAAGGTCGTCTCCAAGAAGGAGAAAAAGCTTGCCGTCAAGGCTCAAGGTCGCATTCGTACCCCCCGCCTGGTCCCCACCGACTTGGTTGGACGCTGTTTCAACTGCTTGGGCACAGATCATGTAGCCGCCGCCTGCACCAACCCCTCCCGCTGCCTCCGATGCAAGGAGGAGGGCCATGTAGCTCGTGCGTGCAAACGCCCACGGTCGCCACCGAAGCTGGCGGGTCTGGGGCGTGTTCCAGTTCGTCGACGACTTGAAGCCCATCCGGATCCTCGGCCGGCGGCATGTGCTCTCCTCCTGCCACTACCGCCAGCCTCCAAAACACAAGTGCGGCGGGCTGCAACGCCACCCCCCTCCCCGGAAATACCACCGCCTTCGCCGGAAGCCTCAGAGCACGCCCCCTCAACCGCCAGTGCTGCCGACTCCTACGTCTCAGAAGTTCACTCCCCGCCGTTGGTGTGTCGACCATCCCCGGTGCAGGAGGCACATCCCTCTCGCCGGCCCCTGCCCTTGGGTCACCCAGCCCGTCGCCCCATTGCGGGCCACTGCTTCCTTCAGAGGACGGAAGATCTAGAAGCCGTGGAATTTGAACTACGTCATACTTTGGTCGCCATAGTTGGCGGGAACAGACTCGCTGTCTCAACCTTAGAAGTTCGGTCGCTTCTTCATGATTTCTTTGATGTAAACCTCTCTGATGTTGAAGTCCGTCGCTATGAGCCTGAGGACTTTATTCTGATTTTTCAAAATGGGGTCGATTATGATCGAGTCCTTCGTACTGACTACCCAAGTCAAGCTCCTTTCCGACTCATGTTCAAAAAGTGAACTCGCCAGCTCGGTGCAACTGCTAATGCTTATAATTCAGAGTGATGCTGGAGCTTTCTAACATTCCTGTCCATGTTTGGGATATATACACGGTGGCGGCCCTGCTGGGAACCTCGTGTACTGATCTTCGCCCAACCCCGTACACGGTGCAAATCTAACATGAGGATTTTTAGATTGATTGCTTGGACTCACGACCTGGACGCCATCCCAACGGAGAGGACGCTTACCGTCCCGGAGCCTCGGCCCCCGCACAATGACGGGCCGCCTCTGTTTTTGAAGGAACAGGAAATGCTTCACAGCTCAGCCCCAGTGTTGCAGTATAAGGTGGCAATCCATATTGCAGAAATCTAGGACTGGCGCCCCCCTTCCGACACTTCTTCCGATGTGGACATGGTGCCCGATCACTGGTATAACGATTCGGACGACGATGATGATTGGCCGGGAAATCGCACCACCCATCTCCGGTCATGGCCTCGGGTCAGCCGACCGCAACCTCCACCTGCAGCCGCTCCGCCCAAGTCTGATGGGCCGGCCCCAAGCCGCACTGCTGTGAACGAACAACAAAACGCAGACAGGACTGCGGACCTGTCGTCCTTGATGTCCCGGTCATCGGATTACGCTGTGGATTGGGCTGATCCAATGCTCCTTGAGGCAGACCTTGTCGGGTTGATCGCACATACTAGAGTCGCGTCGCGTCTCACGGTCCTGGAGGACCACGACCCTTCTGTTTCTAACCGCCTGGTCACCCCAAGCCGGGTTGATGTTCCGATTGCAGTGGAACTTGCCGCCTCTCAACAGCTTCACGAGCAGAACATGATCACAACCCACACCCGGGAGTTGACGCCAGATACGCAGAGGGCACAAACAGAACCAATCCTGGAAACGCTCACCTTTCCCGACACCACGGTGTCGCCGGTCGTGATGTCCCCGCCCAACGCGCTCATAAACATGCACCGCGGTAGTCTGCCCACTTTACCTTTGCATCACGATGTCGATGCTGCAGCTATAACTCATTTTACAGAACTGGTGCTGACTCAAGCGGACGCGCCGGTGCTGGAATCAACCCCGCCTCGTCGCCGGCCAAAGACACCACTCCTCTCTCTACATGCCGTGGACGACCTCCCTCGCCGTAGCGCAAGGGTGGCAGCACAAAGCAAGACAAGGCGGCGGGTTTCTAACCCAACGCTCCAGGCGCAAAACACCCTAATGCGCAAATGGGGTATTACCCAAGACGCGCCGCCTACTGCGAAGGATCTCACGGCTTACTTCAACGTCTTCAAGCAGCCCCTCACGACGCCATTGAGGAACGGCGCACGGGAGCTCCTCCATGCAGTGCCGGAGGCCGTTGTCAATGTAGAAGTTCAGTAGAACTTCTCTGTCATCTTTGGCCGTGTTCTCTGTACTTTTGTGATGGATGCTGAAAACATTCTAGTCTGGAATGTCCGGGGACTCAATTCTCGAGCTCGCCGTGACATGGTCAGGTCGTTGGTAGATATTGAACGTATCTCCCTTGTTTGTTTACAAGAAACTAAGCTAGATATTGTAACAGACAGTCTAGTTCTTTCTATGTTGGGTACGCAGTTTGCTTTTGCTTATGCCCCGGCGTCGCACTCATGTGGCGGCATCTTGGTCGCTTGGAAGTCTCATGTCTGGTCGGCCAGCAATTTTCATGTTTCTGATAACGCTTTAACTTTAAAGCTCACTTTGCAAACTGATGGTTTTCAGTTCTGGTTAACGTCTGTGTATGGCCCTCAAACGGATGAGGCCAAGGTCGCATTTTTATAGGAGCTATGCGATATTCGCTCCGGTCGCTTGGGTCCCTGGCTTTTGTGTGGTGACTTCAACATGATCTATCAATCTGAAGATAAAAATAATGGCCGTTTACACCGTCGAATGATGGGGAGATTCCGGGCGTTTTTAAACAGATGGGAGTTGAAGGAGCTCAACCTCCATGGCCGGCTATAAACATGGAGTAATGAGCGGAGGCACCCGACCCTTGAGCGCATTGATCGCCTCTGTCTCGGTTGATTGGGAAGATCGCTTTAGTCATCACTACCTACGTGCATCTTCCACACAAGCTTCCGATCATGTGCCGCTGATCCTCCACACTAATGCTTCGACCAAGTCAAAACGGCGCTTCCATTTTGAAACTATCTGGCCACGATATCAGGGCTTCCATGAGGTCGTCTCCGCAGCATGGCAGGAGTCGCCGACGCATGCAGACCCCTTCCGCATCCTTGATTTCAAGCTTCGCAACACCACTAAGGCGCTCACCGCCTGGAGTCACAAGCATATAGGGAACATTAAGCTGCAGCTCGCGGTAGCATGGGAAGTGGTCCTGCGGTTAGAAACGGCACAGGAAGGCCGGCTTTTGTCGGACCAGGAACAGCTCTTGAGGAGAGAGTTTAAAATGAAGTCGCTCGGTCTCTCCTCCCTCCTCCGCACAATTATGAGACAACGGTCGAGAATCACCTTTCTGTCCGCGGGGGACGCCAATACAAAGTTTTTCCACCTCCAGGCACCGAAATAGGAAGAATGCTGTACATACACTCAAATATGACGGTCTCATTTTGACAACTGACACTGAAAAGGCTGATGCCTTACACGGGTATTACGACGCGATCATTGGTACCCCCCATGCTCGTACAGCAGTTCTAAAGCTCACTGCATTGAACTTGCCAACTTCAGACCTTCACTCACTGGATGCCTGTTTCTCGGAGGAGGAAATTTGGAGTACAATTAAGGAAATGCCATCAGAGAAGGCCCCGGGGCCGGATGGCTTCACAGGGCTTTTCTATAAGGTCGCTTGGGAGATCATCAAATAAGATGTTTTTAATGCCTTTGCTGCTCTTTGGTCGCTGGACTCCCAGAGTATCTACTTGCTAAATGACGCCTATATGGTACTCCTCCGAAAAAAGCAGGAGGCGGAGGAAATTAAAGATTACAGGCCCATAAGTCTCATTCACAGTTTTAGTAAGCTATTCACCAAGTGTCTCGCGCGACGGGTCGCTCCTTCTCTCCCACACATAGTGCAACCAAATCAAAGCGCATTCATCAAGGGTCGTCAAATCCATGATAACTTCCAGGCGGTCAAGTCCACGGCCAAACTTTTGCACGCTAGAAAGATCCCCACGGCCCTTCTTAAACTTGATATTGCCAAAGCCTTCGACACTGTTAATTGGGTTTTCCTCCTCCAACTGCTCCGACACCTTGGTTTTTCGCGTCGTTGGTGCGATTGGATCACCTTCATGCTGTCCACTGCCAGCACAAAGGTGCTCCTAAATGGCAACCCGGGGAGAAGGATATGCCACAACCGAGGACTTCACCAGGGTGATCCGCTCTCTCCACTTCTTTTCGTCTTAGTAATGGAAGTTCTCAATTGTCTATTGGTCGTCGCTGAACAGGTCGGTCTTTTCCAACCCCTTGGATGCTCGGCCATCAAACACAGGGCGCATCTCTAGGCCGATGATGTGATCATCTTCCTTAGCCCTAATCCCCGAGACCTGCAGGCCATCCGCACGATACTGGACATTTTCGCGGCAGCTACTGGGCTTTACACCAACATAGCAAAATGCTCCATCACACCGATCCGTTGCAGTGAGCTCCAATTGCAGGATATCCACACATGTTTCCCCTGTCAACTGACGTCGTTTCCCTGCAAATACTTAGGACTGCCGCTCTCAATTTACAAGCTCAACAAAACTGACTTACAACCCCTGATTGATGCAATTGGAGACCGTCTCCCAACGTGGAAATCCGGCCTGCTTCACAAATCCGGTCGCGTCATCTTGGCAAAGGTAACCTTAACGGCCATGCAGGTGCACACGGCCATGGCGCTGCGCTTGCCTAGATGGTGTGCAAAGCGATTAACAGATTACGTTGCGCATTTGTCTGGACGGGTACCGACACGGTCGCGGCCGGAAAATGCCTGGTGGCTTGGGATAAGGCATGCTGGCCGGTGAACATGGGGGGCTTGGGGATCCATAATCTCGCCTTCTTCGGCTATGCTCTGCGGCTTCGGTGGGAATGGTTACGCCGCACTGATGAATCACGATCTTGGCCGGGCCTTCCCTTGTCCATGGAGAAGCAGGTCGCGGACATGTTTGACGCATCCCTGGTGATCACTCTGGGTGATGGTGCGCGCATTCTTTTCTGGTCGGACAGGTGGCTGGAAGGCCGCCGCATCGAGGATCTTGCTCCCGAGCCCCTTCATGCCGTGCCATGTCGAGTGCGTCGTTCCCGGACAGTCAAAGACACCATGATCGACGAAAGTTGGATTCTTGACATTACTGGAGCACTGCCCCACTCGGCTCTCCTGGAGTTTCTCAACCTCCGTCACTATCTTCAATCCTTCTCGCTCCAGCAGGACGTGCCTGACACCTTCCTTTGGAAATGGTCGCCCTCGGGGACGTACACAGCGAGCTCTGCCTACAGAGCATTCTTCCATGGTCAAACGGCACTGTTGGGCGCCAAAGAATTCAGCAAGACAAGAACCCCCGGGAAATGCAAAATGTTCTTCTGGCTTGCATTGATGGAGCGGTGCTGGACTTCGGAGCGGCTGCAGCGCGCCATGGCATGCAAGTTAGTGGAAACTGCGCCCTATGCACACAAGAATTGGAATCCATCCATCACCTGCATTTGGGCTGCGTCTTTAGCCGTGAAACTTGGCTCCGACTCCTGGCACGAAGGAACTACCAGGGCCTTATCCCTGACCATGATGACAAGCTGGCCAACTGGTGGACGACGACGCGTAAGAGGGTTCACAAGGCGGAACGTCGCGGTTTCGATTCCTTTGTCGTTCTCATTTCCTAGTCCCTCTGGAAGGAGAGAAACCGGAGGGTCTTTGATCACCAACGGCAATCTCCTCTGGCCCTGATCGACGAAATCAGAGACGAAGGTCGAACGTGGGCAATGGCGGGGTTCAGGCAACTAGCCCCTTTCATTTCGTAACTTGTCTTAGTCGTAACCTGCAACTCGCAGGGTTTAGCTCGCGTGTGTTTTCTTTCCGGCGCCCTCTTCACCGGACGCTTGTTTGGTTGTATCATTTTGACTGCTTTGTTCCCTCTTAATGAAAAGCGCACTACGGTGTGTCCGTGAAAAAAAAAACCATGGATCCATCTGTTTCACACAGAAAACTGACAACCAGAAAACAGAACCATATACATGAACCATATTTACATGTAAGCTGACACGGACAAAGTCATACATCATTTCGGCCCAAAATTAAAACTTCAGAAATAGTTCTCTCGCGTGGCCAATAACAGAATAAATGTATACGGCACACTTATCTTTTGTTTATAATCGAAACCCAGCCCCTCTCTTTCACTTCTTCCCAACCAGGGCGTAGCTGTGGCGCCGGTTGTTCCGGAGCACGCAGCACCCGAGGGAGTAGACAACGATGAGGAGCACGACGAAGGAGGCGTCGGCGACGGCGATCTTCTTCCAGCCGCTCTTGAGGTTTCCCAGGACGCCGGCCTTGCAGGACTGGCATCCGTAGCAGAGCTCGGACTGGTCGTTCGACCACGTATCGCAGTCCGGGTTCGGGTTGTATGATGATGATGATGAGTTGCTGTTGCTGCTGCTGCTGCCCGGGGGCTTGACCCAGTACGTCTCGTTCAGGTAAGTGAAGTTGCAGTCGGTAGGGGGCTTGCAGCATCCAGACTGCAGGTCGTAGCAAATGAATCAGTAGGAGTATTCATCAGTTGACATAATGAAACTGAGTTGACCTGACACACCGCAACTTGCAAATGTGCTAGTACAAAGGTTTCTGAAAACGCACATTCAAAAATGCCTAATGGACTGCAATTACCGTCGCTATCTTCTTTTTTTTTTCCAAAAGTTGCATTAGTTTACACAAGAGCTGCTAACGTTACGCTTATGACTTTGATGAAGTCCTGGCTAGCTAAACATCACATTAGTGCCACTATGTCACTCTACCTTTTCTAAAAGTTATTACTACAATAGTTTACAAGAGTTGCTAGAGCGAGACCAAGTAGCACTGGCGTGATAATGTAGCATGCAGGGACTTCAAAGCAACATAATAATCAAGAAATAACAACATTGTTTAGTGCTAATTACCGTGATAAACTGATTCATATATGAACATAAATACATAATGGACAAAAAACCAAGAGTGTACATCTGTAGAAACTGGATTTCCAACGACACATGCGTAGAAAGTATGATGGTCATATAGGAGTGCACTTTCTTCTATATTCAGGGTACTTGAATGATACAGGTTAGAAAGAAGAACATTTTAATCGGTACCACATTCTTCATCCAGGGATTAAGAAGAAAATAAAAAACAACTTCCTGGGGTGAGTAAAAGTCAATCGTAGTTCGAAATGTGAGATCATTGGGACGGGCATAAAATACTTAACGATGCTGTCACGGTACGAATTGTCCACAGCGAAGTACCTGCTGAACAAGACTTTTTTTTTTATCTTTAAAGATAAAGCTACTACTACTTCAGCAATCCAATGAATCAAGAAAGTGTGACTCTTTCACAAATATCTGCACGAAGGTCAGGTGAAGATGGCCCAATTGATTTCCGAATGTAGACGTTAGGCGCCATTGAAATGGGCAACTAAAGGACTTATGCAGGACAAGTGGACAACATGTATCAGAGATTACGCAACACATATGAACAAGTTCACAGTTCACATGAGCACAAATTTTGGTTTACTCTATCGGAAAAAAAAAATTGGTTTACTCAACAAAGTATCAAACATTTCAAGGGCACAACCACATAAAACTACGACTTCAAGCGTCTACTTGAAACAAGAAGAAACTGGTTATACGGTAGGAAAAGGAATGTTATTAATTAACAAGAATCCGCAAGAGCAACTGACCTGCACCGGCGAGAGGTTGCCGTTGACGAACTCGTCAAAAGTCCGGTTGCTGTGCAAGCTGCGGCACACGCCGGCTCCAGCGAGGCAGCTCCTGATCCTGCCCCAGTTCCGGTCATCCTCCACCCTGCGCCGCAGCCAGCTCGAGTAGTCACCGAGCCGGTACTCCTTGAACCCTCTCCCGGACACGGCGCGCCCGGCGCCGGCGTTGGTGACGACGAGCGCGAACGCCGTGAAGCAGACCGCCGCGAGGATGAGCAGCGCCGCGAGGAAGAGGTAGAGCCAGAGGAGGAGCGACGCGTGGCAGCAGGCGCCGGCGATCCCCGCCATGGACACGACCACCACGGCGGCGCCGAGCACGAGCGCCGGCGTGCGGAGGAACCGCTCGCAATCGGTGAGGGTGCCGGAGCCGGAGCCGCGGTGCGGCGCGCCGAGGTATATGCCGCCCGCGAGGACGGCGGCGCCGAGGAGGAGGGTGAGGACGTTGAAGGACGCGAAGACGGCGTTGCTGCAACCCAGCCGCGCCATTGGCGATGAAGGTTGGAGAGAGGCTGCACGAAGCAGGGGAAAAGCAGAGGAGGTAGTTTTATTTGGTCTTGCCTGTGCGCAGACCGCAGAGCAGAGGTGATGGAGGGAAACAGTTGATTTGGGCAACACAAGCATACAGAGAGTCATTGACTTTTTTGACAAATACATGGGCTGGGCTAGAAATTAAACACTTGGGCTGAACATTTATAGACTTTCTAGTAAAGCCCAATGCTCAGAACTTGTACGAAAATGAGTCATGCTGTAAGTCCGATTTGGGCCGTCGGAGAATGAGCGTTAAATTTTCACACGTGTCAGGCACCGTCTTAACCGTTAATCTTTTAGATATGTGGCGCATCTTCTCCCACTCTCTTACATGGAAAATTATTCATGACAGCTGTCACACAAAGAAGAGAAAAATCAGCAGGCCATCATTAATCAGCCCACAGAAATAAAGGTCACGGAATGCGTACTGAGAAATGGTTGTTAATTTTTTAAAATATAAAAATGCACAACACTTCTCATATACATTAATACTCAACCTCATGAACACAACGCATCCCATTCTTGGCAATGTCTACTAGCATCCTCGGTGGCACGCTCTGCTTCCCTTAAAATAAAAAGTTATATAAGTGTTTAAAAGGGGAAGAAAATAAGAATCCTTAAAAATGGGGTGACCTCACACGAATCTTCACGTTCAAAATTTCTGAAAAAGGGCTAAGTGACGACGATGGCCCCATTAGCATATTTAAATCCTCAGAAATATTCTTTGGTGCCAAAAGAAGAAGGCAGTGGAAAATATTTCCTGCAACCTAAAAAACAAAAGAGGTCCATTAAATAATTATTGAGCTCTTTTAGGATAAAAATTTGTCCAGTTGTTCGTCAAAAATAATAGCTAGTAGCTTCGGGGTAGTTTTGTATCTTCAATCTTAATTAATGGAGATGCTACCGAATGAGGAACCCTAATAAACTAGCTATGAACTTACATGACTATAAAATGTTGACTATACATTAATGAACATAATTAATTAATTAATATTATTATTACTAAATTTAAATTTGAATATTAAAATAGTTACTTACTTTTCAATTCGGATTTCACCCTCTATCATATACTGGCTGGTACCTAATAGATCGATCTCAATTACTGACCAATATCCTCCAAAAACTACTGGTCAATATTTTAGAATTTAAAAAAGCTCTAATTATTTGCCTGGGAAGCACGGTCTGATGTCTGTGGCGAAGCTACTGACCACATCGAGATCTGTGATGGTGGATTCATCTTCACGTAGTTGCTGCTTGCGATGGGCATCAATTGCAAATGTACCTATCCTCGGGCTGTTGAGCCTAGATTTTAGATGTACAATCATTTGTAACAAAAACCAACATTTACATTTTTGGGAGGCAAATTATTCTCTATTTTATTCTGTTCAATATATGCATTTTACATTCTACAATTTCAAATTCTTAACAAAATTTTACCACTTTGCTTATTTAGCAAGACGCATGTCACCAACTCACCATACTTATGGGACATTATATTCCCTCCATTTTTTTAATATTGACACTGTTGACTTTTAATATTAATTGTGATCAGTTATCTTATTTAAAAATTAATTCAAATGTGTAGACTTATAAGTTGTATTTCAAATACCTTTAGTGAAAGTAAATAATAACAAAATATATAGTTATTTAGTATCTATCATAATTTTGTTAAATAAGATAAATGATCAAAGCTGAACTAAAAGTTAATGACATCTATATTTAAAACTCAGAGTTATAAATATTCTTCGTGTCGAAAAAAAATAATCAGGCATGCTGAAATTCGAACTGCCACATGCCTAGCTCCACATCAAATTCTGCTTTTGTGGGAAGTTGGTTTACAGTGAAAGTGCCTTGGGAAAAGGCAGTTACAAACGGGCCACGGAAGATTGAACAGAGCAACAGCCTTTTTGTTTGATGCCTAGGGTCATGTTTCTGGCTAATTGTTAGCCGGTTAATAAAAACTAATTGTTAGCCGGTTAATAAAAAACTGAGTCCCTCCCACCTTGTTAATAATAGCTAATTGCCCATTTTTAGTAAAGCCATCAGATGCTTTATTGATTTGAAATAATTGTTACATCATTCACCCGCTGCTCTAAAATAAAGCTAATTCTTAGGCAGCAGCAAAATTAGTTCCGTAAACTAACAATTAGTCAAGACACTAAATAACTATAAGACTAATTGTTGACACCCGGATCCAAAGAGGACTGGTCTGTGCGGCTTGTCAATGAATGTCCAATAGATGCTATTTAAGCAGCCCATTTAAGAAGAATATGTACAATGTCCCTACTGAGTGATGCAATGGGCTGTTGGCGTACGGAATCCATGTCCAACAGCAAAATAACAGAAAAGGCCACCAAACATTCCGCAGGAAGTCGTGAATCATACAATACCATGGTTACTACTTGCACATATTAGAATACAATTTCGATGTCATTCTTTAAGTACATCACAACAGAGCTTCAGGCTAAGATATACCGTAGATACAACACAGTGCACGCACATACAGCAAGAGGATGCCCAACTCAGGGTCCAGACACACCTTTGTCAAGACCATAATCCGTCATGCCCACGCCAACCTCGTTCTGGTGCTTCATGAATCCGCCAGTCACAGATTTGGAGTAACTACAATAGTATACTATGGATGCCAAGAGGTTGATGAGCATCATAGCTGCAGCAGCTGCAAAGACCCCCTTTCGAAGCGCGGCGCATGAGACCAGGTCATGCTTCATGTAGTAGCCTAAATACTTGGTATGTTTTGCATTCCTAACTGACCCTCCAATAAGGCAAGCCTCCGCAACGAGGAATGTTAACCTGAGAACAAGAAAATCATATATCAAGAATGACAATCATTTCAAAATGGAACTTTAGACTCACATTCAAAACCTGGCGCTAGTTTACTTATTTCCCTATGGTGCTGTTTGGATACAAACTGGGTTGCAGATATGGATATGAGCTGGTAGGTTGAGGTTAGGGAATTAAGATTATTTCCATTCGCAATGTTTGGTATGTACTTGGTTTTGGAAAAGGAAATATTTTTTTCTGACCAAACAACCCCCTCACCTTCACTGTGGAAATAAAAAAGAATTAGCAGACCTCTCTCCTATCCAATGGGCAACTAGTGTCCATTCTCCATTTCGCTCTCTCAACCCACCTTCCCCAGTGGGTTTGGAATAGCAGGTTATGGGTCTTTTATTTCCCTAACCCAAGGTCCTCACATTTCCCTTTCCTAGTTCCCAAACATAGGATTAGATTCATCCAACTCAACATTTCCCTATCCCACCTCTGATTTCCAGGTACCCAAACACCACCTAAATCCATGACATCATCAAATGTCATAGTGGCAAACCTATTGATCATGCAAGAGAAGATTTACATCTGATGGTACAGATTAAAATGTCTTTACCAGAAACACATTAATTGCTCAACCTTCAGAGGGCAATCTTGTTTGCTCTTAGGGCTAGAATTTGACAAAGAATTTTTCACATCATTCAGAGAAAAAATGAAAAACAATCCACCACTTCCATTACGGAAGTAAATAGTACAAAATGGCCGTGTACTGTACATATTTGTAAATGGAATTAATATCGCTGCCACTATGAAAATGTTTATACATTAGCAATGACTATTATTTAGTCATGGTGAGTTAGATTAGTGTATAAATTATTGACAGCAATTGTTTTTTTAAAAAGTAACTGGACTAAGGCCACATCAACGGATAGACTTTCCGAGTGTTAATCACAGTGTAAAGCAAGCCAGTACCAACTTGTTCTTAGCTTCACTCCTCAGACTTTATGGACATCAGGTCTCACAAAACACCACCTTAACCAGACCACAGTTTAGTTTGGGATAGAGGTCACAGGCTGACTGAATGTATTTGAGATTCTCGAAGAAAAACACTGTGATTATTTTTTGGACCTGAATATTGACCTTTAAAAACAATATGTTACAGTTCTATCAATTCAACTAACATGGAGACTCTTTGATATGTGTATCCATGATTTAAAGCTGGTCAGAGGCAACCAACCAAATCCTCTATTAATCACAAATCATAAAACTAGTAAACGGTAATTGATTAGTCAGCTTGTTGATTCCCATACGGACAAACCTCAAATAGCTCATTCAATCCTTGATTTGGATTCAACAGTATTCATATATAATGAACCCTTGAATCACAAGTTGCATACACTGAACCGAAGGCGAAACGCATATGGGGAAAGAAATAGAGCATCTACGAGACAAACAAAGAAAGTCACGAACTTGCGCTGGAAGGCAACATCACGTATATTAGAAAAATGAAGATAATTAACATATCATACGTTGCAAAAATGAAATGTGAGCACATTGCGAGTTGTAGGATACTAATTCTTACAATTTAACCGGCAGTGATAGTTCATTGTATCTGTCACTAAAGGATATGGCGACAATTATATCAAATGTTAGGCTGAAATTCCCTTTGCATTTATTTAGTTCTGTCTAGCATCTGTCACAAATCTGAATATCATGTATATAGTTATATCAAAGGCAGCCAAAAAGGTTACGAAATGTCACAAATGCACACAGATTCAGATTTGTGATATTCAAGTCCACAAAGCATTTGTGCCTATCTAACAGCTACTTCCATCCAGATGGAACCAAATCCATCCTAGCACGCTGCAAACCAACATGTATCACTGTCCCATTTACGCCGTATCCGCATCCAAGAAAGAACAGAAAGGAATTAAATGTGGGTTTAGGCGCGGGGCTAGGGTTTAATGCACGCACCAGGAAAGGACGAATGCGGCGACGGCGCAGCCGCGGGAGGCGAGCGCCGGGCCGAAGCAAAGGCACCGCGTGGCGGCGGTAACGATGATCTGCTGGAGCAGGAGCACGAAGAAGGCGGCGACGCCGTAGACCGTGGAAGCGTCGGTGTCGTAGAGGCAGTAAGACCGCTCATCGTACTTGTCCGGCACCACCTTCCCCTGCATCCAAACACAGATAAAATAAAAAGAGAGACCTCAGAGGCGGTCGCAGCACCTGACGCAAGAGGGAGAAAACGGCGAGGAGTCGGAGGGTGGTATGGACCGTGCTGCGGCGGCGCTCGGCGCCGACGGCGAGGAGGAATGCAAAGAGGTTGAGGAACGCGAGGATGACACAGAGGAGCACGGATGCGGGGCGCGAAGCTCCGAAGCCGCCCATCGGTCAGGACGTCCAGCGGCGGCGGTGGCGGCGGTCGGAGGCGTAACTCGCTAGGCGAAACAGAGGTGAGCTTCCTTCACTCTGTTCTTGTGGGAGCTGGAAGTGTGAGTGATAGTGCGTGGGGCCCGCACGTCAGCCACCGATATCATTAAATACTACCGCGTTTTGAGGCAGCTGTCTCTCTCCTATCCGAACCTTTTCGCTTTTATTTGCTTTCGTCACCTCTTCCTTTTTCTAACAAGAAAGATAAATTGCATTCGTCTTTATAAATCACAAGGATTATTTATGTAGGAAAATAGAATATATTGGTATTCCAGTCCTCGTAAAAAAAAACGCATGTAGCTATAAAAGTTTGTTCCTTCTCATATGTCTAATGATATTTTGTTTATCTTCCTTACTCTTAAGCCATTTTGGATCCAACCACCTAAAAGTTTCAATTTCTTATTCATAAAAGGAGAGTTTAATTCAATCCTCTGAAGTATAGCCAAAATCCAAATACTTTCTATATCCAGAAATGTAAGAATTTCTATGAGTTTTTTTTATAGTAAGTATTTTTTAGCACTGTGTCCGCACAAAGCGTATTACATTTACTCACCCTCCCTCCCATCCAGAGCACCTTCCCCCATCCACCAGTAGCACTATGGAGGCTATCCTCTTGTCACAACATACCTCTTGCATCTTCTGTCCTACTTCACACCTCACTCAAGGCGTCAATCCAAGGAAAGTCCAACTGCAGGGATGTGGTGGCCTAAGGAAGAGCACACTGGGGAGGCGAAGGAGCCGATGGCGAGTGGTTAGGGGTGGCGATAAGCTTCTCCCTCTTTCCAAACCCAACTCCAGCATAGGGGGATGGGCCGCGTCGAGGAGGTGCCGTCGGTGAGGTCGTCGACAAGTTGTTAGAGGCCAGGCAACCTCTAAAATGTGACGTCCTCACTTCGTTGGTGGTTCCTCTATATCTTCATCTTTCATCCGCCATGCTAGAACAAGTGCATCGTCCTTCTCCGTAGCTTCTTGGATGTCGTGTTCAATGTAAAAGCAGTAGGGGTAGTAGAGTCTTTCATCATCTCTGTTATTTTTGTATTAGGATTCTAAGAATTCTTATATTTCTGGACGGAGGGAGTATCCCCTAAGAGTTTTAAATTCATTTTACTTCTAAAGTTATTACATTTTATTACATTAACCCTTAGCCAAACGTTCGGTTAGAATATTTTCCTTTATGTATAGTATGGTAATAATTAACCTCTTATAGTAGACATTATTTTTCATGGCAAATGTTTGAAAATTATGTCCTCTATTTTTTCTTATTGTTAGGAAAAGATATTTGAAGTGCAAATTTGCACTACTTTTTCTTTTCTTAATGAAACAAAGAAAAAATAGAGGACATCTGAAATTTGATGCATTTTGAACCCTATGTATATGAGGGAATATGGAAACATAAGGGCCACCATTGTAAAGATGCAGGCTTCACCGGAACAAATAAAAACACGCACATGTTCATCAACACTACTTGTAGGTCCATCGGGAATGGAGACCCAATGGACAGCTCGTTGAAGCCCACTCGATGAATGCATCCAAGTAGAGGAAGCCCAAGGGAGTACAATCAGAAATCTCTATTACTTATTTCTGAAAGCTACCTAGAGGGGGCTGAATATGTAATTTATAATCTTCCTGTAAAACAGCACTTAGCAACCTGAATCAGTTGCCCGGACTTCCGGCAAAATGCCGGATATCCAGTGTCTCGGAGTTCTGGTAAAGTGTCGGAACTCCAGCAAAACCTGGTAAATATGAATTTACAAACTGAGCAGGTATTTGAGAAACTATTTGAACTGAAAATAAGCTTAAATGTGTAAGGACAGGAAATGACAGGCTAAACAGGTTATAAGCACGTATATGCGTAGATCGAAGCAAATAACTAGAGAAAATGAAGAACAAGCACAAGTTGGCTAAAAGAGAGAAAAACACACGGACACAAGATTTGTTTTTCGAAGTTCAGCTCCACGAGGAAGCCTACGTCTCTGTTAAAAGGTCCACAAAGAACCGGGTCTCTTTCAACCATTTTTCTCTCCAAGCAACCATGAAGGTCAAACTTGGTTCTTCACTAGCAAATTCCTCTTGTGAGGAGGGGCAATATAAACTCTCCGGGGCGTCACCACACAAATTTGGGAGCTCCTGGACGACCTGTAGTCGTCTAGGTGATGAATCCCCAAGAGTAATAGGTCAAACACCAAGTTCGAAGACTCCTCAAATGCTCAATAGTGGAAAATGGAGTGCTCTCAACCTTTCAATCTCTCTCACTAGAAAACCCTAGCTCAAAATCTTTGCTTGGAAGCCTTAGTAGGGTTGAGAGAGGAGGAGAGAGCTCAAGATGGTGTTTTTCGTGTGCAGGCAAGAGAGATTGAGTGTTAGAGACTGTGACACCCCAGGTGTCACTAGGGCTTAAGTCGACATATTAAAACCCTAACCGACGATTCACTCGCCTAAAAATCAAAATCAACACTGGAAGTAAGGAGAAATGATGTTTGAAATGCTCTATAAGTTCACCTTGACAACCTTGGCACACAACAGAACGCTATAACTAGTCCGGAGAAATTTCAACCAACTGTGTCGAAATCCTAGTAACGGGGATTAAATCCAAACCCTAACTCATGGCTATACAAATTTCCACAAAACCATAGCCATATTTTTACATAACAATTAACTACACATTAAAATATAATTTTGGAAATTTTATCAAAATTTTTGGAAGGAGTTTAAACCCTTTTAAAATTCTGACAAGTTTGAACCAAGTTGAAAATTCACAAGTCATTAGGGACTGAATCAGGGAAAGTTCTTATAAGAAAAGTTGTTCCAAATAATTCACTCATCCTACACAAAAAGTTTCAAAAATTTTTGAACTCGGGAGCAAGATCTTTCATTTTGTCAAACGCAAGTGACAACTGCTGTACGGTGAACAGTGACGCAACGCCACTGTTTACCGCCAGAAACGGCGCTGCCGGGCAGCGCTGCACGCGCCGCCCGCCCGCCCTCGCCGCCGTACTCCTTCCCTCCCTTTTCTATGCTCGTTTTCCTTCCTCCATAACTCCTCGGCGTGCCCTAGCGACGAGCGTCTTCAATTCTCCCCGCGCGCGCCGCTGCCCCGCCGTCCGGCTGCCTACCGCAGTACGGGAGTCCGCCGGCCATTACCGTCTTCACCGCGCCCGCACGCCAACTCCTTCCTCACTCTCTTCTTTACCTCACCTTCAAGCTAAAGCCGAGCACCGACGCCCCTCTTCCTTCTCTCCCTGCCCTCCTCCGCGCACAAGCTCGATTCCTCTGTTCTGCCGCCGCCATAGCCGCCGCCCACCACCTCCACGACGCCGGCGAGTTCCAGCCATTCCGCAGCTCCACCACCTTGCCGGCTAGGCTCCACTCCTCCTACTATTGCTCTCCGAACACCAAGAGCCTCGACCACGCCGCCGTTTGCCCGGAACGCCGCCGCCCTGCTTTTCGGCCGAGGACCTCACCGGCGGCCACCATTCTCCAAAATTCATCGTCGTGGTACGCTGCTTTTCCAATTCCTTCTACCGGCTGCTTCCTCTAGCCCTAGTGCCTCCATTTGACACGGTTGTGGCTGCAGTTCATCGCCATTGACGAAGAACACCTCACGCCACTACCCCGGCCACCATTGACAGCCGCCCGAGCTCACCGTCGTCGACCCTGCTCCCTTCTTCCCCGTGGACGTAATCCTCGTCAAATCAGCGTGCTAGCTCACGGTGATGCTCCACGACACTCTCATTTCCCCTCTAACCCCCTTCTCCGGCGAGAATCCCACCGGAGCGCCGCGCTGCCCTGGTTTCTGCCGCTCTGCCACTGTTCCATTGGTTTATTCATTTTTTAGTAATTAGCCAGGAGTTGTCAAGTGTGTAGAAAATCATGGAAAAATCTAAAAATGCCAAACCTAATTTTTTTTGAATCCTTGAACCATAAACTAAATTTCTGTTAAAGCACTTTTTATAAAATGACCAAAAATTTTCAGGAATAATTAAAATACTATTTTCAAGTTTTTAATTTTAATTCAAATTGTAGAGCAGTTCTAAGGCTAAAATTTGATCTACAAGTTCCTCATGGCAGAACCCACCTACTGAAATTTTATGAGGATTTTAGGACCACCAAATTATATATAATACTTTCACAATGCCCCAATCTGCCTATTAAAAATACCATTTTCTAAAATACATTGTAGAAGTCAGTAAAAAGTTTAGACCCCAAAAACAAAGTTGTAGATTTGGTTCTCCTGAGTAACACAATAAAATATCATAATTTTATTCCAAGGTTTACATATGGTTTCTGATTTTATAAAGTCCAATAACAGGAAGTTTGATGAATTATTGTAAAATTTAGAAAATTCACCTAGGCCTCAACCAAAGCTTAAAATTCATATTTCAGAGGGTATCATCAATTAAAAATAATCTTGAGATATGATTAAAAGTTTCATTTTTAACCCTAGGTTAATGGTCGCAAGTGTGAAATGGTTAATACTCGAAGAAAAGTGTCGACCTAACCCTAATTTCTAACGATGGAACCCTAGCTAATCTTTAATAAAAGCATTGTGACCCCTTTCATTAAACAATTCATTGCATTTCGTCATATAGGGACCGATCAGGAACTTCCGCCGCGGAACGAGAATCTAGAAGAGGCACCCGCAGGGACTAACTTCTTGTTTGAGTGCTCTGATTATTCTGCAACCAAGGCAAGCCCCGGTGCACACCTGTGTTTTACAAATTTTCTGTTTACCACTATGTGTGTAGGAATTGTTTGCACATTAAGTTTCGAGGATATTGCCGTGAAGACCTAGATGCATGACTTGATAGGTTTCCTGTGAATTATTTTGGTAGAGCCCTCGATAGTATGCAATGCTTAAAAAGATAGGGATCCGGTAGTATCCAAGTAGTACGGAGACTACTCGTGTTTATTCCAAAGAGGAAAAGTCGAACAATATGTTGACCTTAATTGTGAATAAAATTTGGGAACCCTATCGGGTGCGATTGCATTGGTCAAGTTTGAGGTGTGTACCGAGTGCATACTAGTATATGGGACCAGGAAACCGATGTAGCTCACCGTGCTTTGTTGGACAATTGGCCATCCCTTTTTCTGGGTGAACGGACCAGCAAGGTGGATGCATTTGCTTTTGTTTTCTTGGGTTTGTGCTAGTGGGAAAGGCTTGGGGCCGTACAGGGATGCAGGGCATCGCCTGGAGGACCATGTTCTTGGAGGGATGGATGTTGAGCCAACACTGTCACGATGTTGCGAAAGGTAGCCACGTGTGACTCAGTTGAGTGTGCACGTGTCGTGTCATTCGGGTTTCTCCTGCAGGATGTAAATCAATTATAATTGCCACTCCTCGTGGTTAAGAGTAGCACTTGCTCCTTTCCGCCGCAACGATATGAAAATAGTGGATTACGGTGGAAGTGGCTAAATTCACTCTGCTTTGTTGCAATGAAATCTTGATTGTTAGAATAGCGGCACATTTAGTGAATTTACAGTGACCACAGTTAATTTGGCTAAAAATTTGAATAGAATATTAGCGCTGTTTTCGCAAGACCCGATCGACCTCCGCCAATATCCCTGCATTCTAGGAGTCGGTCATTAGATGGCCACGTCGACGGGTAAGTCTTGCTGAGTATTAGTTGCTCAGGCTTTGTGGATTAATATTTTTGCAGGTGATTCTTCTAACCTTGCTGCGTGTGGTTGTGGTGGTTGGGAAGGGGAGGCACCCTCGGAGTGGACCTTCGAGTGGGTTCCCGCTTCTCCGACCTATGAAGATTAAGCACCCGTGGGCTGGCGTCCTTAATTGTAGCGTCGAGTTGTAATTAGTAGCTTCCGCTGACTTTCGCTTGTTTTTGAACCTACGTTTCCGCTCTTAAATTATCTGAACCAATGTTGTAATATTAAGAATTCATGTATCCTTTTAAATCATGTTTCGCGTGTCCTTGTTAATTTTTGTACTGTATGGTCGCTTGCTTCGCTAAGTGGCACCCCGAATGATCCTGGATGAGCAGCCGTACGAATTTATCGGACGGGATTGCGACAGAGACGAAGGGGTATTTACACCGTAACCCACATCAACTAGTCGTTAGGGTATGTTTACAGAATCCCTGGAGTTCCGGCAAATTATCGGACTTTCGAAGATCCGGAGTTCCAGTGATTGACCCGACATCCGGCCAGTAGCTTCAGTCACTCGATACCGTTCGAACGGTCCGGAGGTCCGGCAGATTGCCAGACTTCCGTGTCGCCAGAATTCCAGGCTGGTGCCGGAGTTCCGGCCTGAAGCTTCAGGTCCAAAAGTTGGATTTTGATTATTTTGAGCATTCGATTCGTTCATCCACTTGTTTTTGCACCCCCTTTTATAGTACGACACGCCTAGAAGAGAAACATAAAGATTAGACTCAAATTTTCTTCGTGTTTCTCCCTCATTTTGATGTCCTTTTGAACCTTTAATTTTTTAACAAATTGAGGGGCATCCTTTCTAAGTCATGTGTCATTTTATCTTCGTATGCATACATTTTTGCTGCACAATTACTCAAGATATGATTAGCTCGTTACTTTTATTGTCATTAACCACCAAAACCCACTTAGGAGGCCTAAATGCACTTTGAATTTCTCTATCTCTATTTCTTTGCTACTAATACTTATTAAATGTACTAAGTATAACATTTCTACCCATAGAACTGTCCGTACTGAATTTCGATTCACCATCCAGTCACGTCTTCGAGGAGTTAATCAGCGCGTACGAGATGTGCCTTATTACGATCCAGAAGTCTCATACCCGTTAAAGATTCTCACGCCACAAAAATAAAATAAAATCTCACGCTTTGTCATGGCAGCAAGGACTCCGATGTCGTGGTCTGCCTCAAGTCGCCACTATACGATATCGTACGCCGCCACTGTACCTCCGCTTCCCTTAGGCTGGGCCGCCACTGCCCCTCCCATCGTTTTGCCCCACTAGCTCCACTCCGTACCTCCTCCCTTGTCGTCATTTGCGTGTTGTGCCCGCTCCTGATCACCATGATTGACAAGGACGTCAACCTGGACTCTTAGAGCCTTTTTCCCGCGTCACCGGCAGCTTCAACTTCAACTAGATCCTGTTCGACGTGCTCGACACAGCTGCGCCCAGGAAGAGCTCGCGGCGGATGAAACATGACGGCGCGGTGGAGCTTGCCGAGTCCGGTACGAGGCTCACCGAGCGGATATGAAGGAACGAGTTTGCCAACGTCCTTCTTTTAAAATTTCATGATTAGTGGTGAATTTAATTTTATTATGTGATCTATTTCTTTGTTTGATTTCTAAGAGCAACTCCAACAGGAGAGCTAAAATGCTTTGTAAAGCCAAATATAGCTTTTTTTGAGTGAAAGAGCGATCCAACAGACTAGCCATCGTACTCGTTATTTTTACTCGCTCGCTATCCCGACGTCGCCGCTAGCCATCTTTTACTAGCGGACGCGGCTTGCCATCATCAATTTCTCTGCGCGTTTCTGCGCGCCCGTCCCTCGCGCCTGCCCGTCCTTCCCGCGCTTGGCTCTCTTTCCACGCCTCCCCCTCCCCTTCCCATGCCATTTCCTTCTCACCAAATTTCGCCTCAATCCCCTGTTCTTCCACAGGGCATCTCGCTGCCTGAATCGATGTCCAGGCTGCCTTATTCCCGTGCTAATTGCTATGGCGGCTGGTCGTGGAGGCATCCACAGTCAGCACATTCGACGGCCTTCTGCCATGCCCCAATTAACTCAAGGGAGCTAGGTCCAGGAGCTCTGTGGTTGGGAGGAAGGATTGGATTTGAATCAGATAGAGAATAGAGGGGTCGGATTGCTGCGTCGTCGAGTGGTTCTTTCCACAGGATTTGGAGGCCAGCAGCCGCAGGATCTCTTTCCACATGAAGCAACGGGCGTGGAAGAGGAGTCCCTGGTTAGTATTTTGCTTCACGGGTACTAAAGATTTTAGTAGCAACCATTTGTTTTTTTGTTTCTTTGATTATAGGTTTTTGACTGAGGATTATCTATACTCTGAATAGTGATTTTCAGAAGTATTGTTCTTGATTCAGTACCCTGCTCATTCGAATCTTATGATTGTTCTGTTCAGCACCTGCAATGTTTGTCAGTTCTTGATTTAGTAGTAATATTCAGTAGAAGCTAGTTTAGATTATTGGTTGTCGTCTTTTTTATTTTAAAAAATATGTCAAGTGAAGATATCAAGCTCACCCTAATCCCGTACTACTATAAAATTATTCAACTGTTGCTTAGTTCATACAAATGTAACTTAAGAAACTAGTTTCATTTCAGCTCATATTCTGCAGCGATGACTTTCAACACAAACTGATCATCCATGTGCTATCCTTGCCGACTTGCTACGTACAGATTGCTATAGGATTGACAGGCTTCCAGGCAGCACCAATGCGTGCATACGCGGCAGTCAGTTTCAGGCTGCAGCGAGGCGTAGAGGCCCGGAGAACACAGACAACATCGATGCATTCAGACAAGGTTCACACCAGGTGGCCGGGCGGCGCTCTCGCTGCATCGCTGGCTTGGCGCGGTGCGGGCGGCCGATTGCGTTTGGAAACAGGAGCGATCCAACCAAAGATGTGGCATGTTTTGAATATAAAAGAGTCAGATTTTCCTAGCCTGTTAAATTATCCTACCTTTTAAAAGGTTTTTAATTTTAAAAAGAAGACAAATCTCTAAATTTAACTAATTATTTAGCTAGGCTGTTGGAGTTGCTCTAAAAAGTATATTTGACCCCTAGCAACATATGAATATTCCGCTAGTATTAAGAATTAAGATCAAAACTGTAACCAAAAGGGGGTTGCGCGCGTGCACACACACGAGGAATTAGATATGAAGAAGACCTAGGGTTTGATAGAGACGGTGACTGAAGCTCAACTTGTCACGATCACAAGTAGAAGGGGCAGCGTCGACTGACACATCGGGAGTACTAATCAACGTGTTAGTGCACTTTTTGAAAATCCTTCATCCTATGGTGATCTCTATCCTAGGTATGATGTGAGGTAAAGATTTTTAACTCTCTGTGAGGGGATCTTGCTATGTGTAATTTTTAATATAAAGAATATTAAAAAGGTTTAATTGTAAAAATCTACTTATAAGCTCACTCTAGTATAATATTCTACCCATAAGGTATTTTTTGTAAAAACCCAACCACCCACAATAATTTGACAAAATCTCTTCCGATCCTCGCCATCCATCTCACATGGTACAATTTTTTGTATTTTCTAATAAACTTATTAAATATGAAATTATAATAGTACAATTCAAAAACGTTATTCAAAAATATTCAAAATATTTATTTGATTTTAAATTTCTAGAACATCATTGTTTTGTATAATTCCAAATATTCAAGAATTCCAATTTCAAAATGAATCTAGGAAAAATCAAATGTTTCAAATTTGAATATATATTGCAAAAATTCTAAAATATTTTTGAATTCCAATTTTCAAATTTTCAAATCAAAATACTTTATTAAAAATTCAAATTTTATCAATACTATAGAGATTAGAAATAGAATGGGGTATCAATTACGTAAAATGACGCCAACAGAGTTACTCAAGAAATATTTGGATGTCCGCCAATTAATCGACAAATCTATTCAGAATTGATGCCATAAAGTCATAAAAGCCATCAGTTAATATGTAGTAGCTCCCATATACCACACAAACCATCTCTTAATAATGATGTTTTCTTTAATACTTTCATACATATATAGTGAAGCTAGATGACACCACCAAGCCGAAAACAAGACTTATTACTACAACAACTACATCTCCCATCCGCTCACTTTGAATTTGTATTGACCATGGAAGGATAACACTTTTATATATTTAGCTCATTCTTTGAACTAAGAACCAACAAATTAAAAATCAAAAGGGGGTAACGATTACGTAGATTGACGTTGGCAGAGTGATGGATTAGAAATATCTAGGGAAAATTCCTTATTGGTCAGCAATTTTATTTTCCGTTTCTTATTTGACCACTCTCATTTATTGTTATTTTTGTAACTTGAAAATGATATGAAGTTTGAAGTTGAAATTTTGTATAGCTCAATATTATATATTTCCGTTTTGGATCATGAGTTTTTTCGAATTTTTTGAAACTTTAAAGCATGTTTCTTTATGTAGTTTTCAAAATCATACTTTTGAAACTTGAAAAAATTCACCATCTAAAATTGCACGTATCTTATGAAGCTATACAAAATTTCAAGTTCAAACTCCATACCATTTTCGAGTTGCGAAAATAACAATATATAAAAGTGGTCAATAAGGAATGGAAAATTAAATTGATGGTCAATAAGAAAATTCAAAATTTGAATGGCGAATAAGGAACTTGGACTTTTTTCGGTGATCAATAAGGGAGTAGCAATTACTCAGAATGATGCAAACAACAGTTTTTCAAGACTATTAGTAAATAGAATTGATGTCCAACTAGAATTGATGTCGCTAAGCCATAAAAACCATCACTTAATACACCGTTTCAATATATCACACAAACCATCAACCATAATGATGTCTTTTTATAATATATACTTTATTACATATCAAAGGTATAGATGCAATGGATCCAAAAACAAGACTATTACGTACCATGACGACTGCATGCAGGCGAAGCCGCATCTCTAGTTAATTTGAGATTTTGGGTCACACTTTCATATATTTCTTGGACTAAGAACATTGTCCTAATGACAGAAACTAAAGACTGAAAAGGAGTAACAATTATGCAAACTGACATCAATAGACTGAGTAGAGAAGTCTTTGGATGCCCGCCAATTAATCGACCAGCCCAACCAGAATTGACGTCAGCACTCCATAAAACCACCATGATGACAACTCTCATAACCGACGGAGAGGGGAACAAGGGGCAAAAAAAGGCACGAAAAGAGGACAGGGTCTTGTACATGCATGCTACCCTTTCGGTTGGGACAGTATTAAGTGTAAAGAGAGGTCTTTTGTTTCCTATTGTAGACTCTCTGAATTCACAACTATGTAGTATAACAAGAAAGGAAGTAGCAATTACTCAGAATGACACCAACAACAAGTTATTCATCAATAAGTCTCTGGATGTCTGCCAATTAATCAAACAACCCAACCAGAATTGATGGCATCAAGCCATAAAACCATCAGTATCCGCTTGGATATATCTCACAAACCATCAATTCAAAATTATTTTTTTATAATACTCTCTTATTACATAGCGAAGGTATAGACGTCACCGAGATGAAAACAAGACTTACTATGATGACTGCTGGAGAAGGCGCATCTCCCAGGTGCTCTATGTGACTTTTGATTGACCATGGTAGGATATAATACTTTTACATATTTAAATCATTCTTGGACGAACAATGTTGTCCTAATGATAGAAATTAAAAGAGTAATGATTACGTAGACTCAGGTCAATAGATCGATTAGAGAACTGTTTGGATATCCGCCAATTAATCGACCAGCCCAACTAGAATCGACGCCATCACGCCATAAACACGACCCTGACAAAATCTCGAAACTGACGGGGGAGGGAAACAAGATGAAAAAAGACGCTGGAAGAGGACAGGTCTCTACATGCATCCAAACCCTTTTGCTTGCCGCAGTATTACGTGTAAAGAGAGGTCTTTTGTTTCCTATCGTGTACTCTCTGAATTCCCAGCTCTATCTACAACAACCATTTCAGAATCCTGACAATAAACCTCAATGGCTGCTTCTCCATCGTACAAATGGCGAACTAGCTTGCTCATGCTTATTAGCTTCTGAGGAAGGGTTTAACGATGACAACTAAGACGCACGTCATGCCGTGCGAGGATGCACAGCCACTGCTGATAAACTCCATGCATGCATGCATGCACGAGTAAATGCACACCACCGCGCTCAGCTCAGCATGCATCAATGGAGCTATTGATAAACGGGCTGCGCATGCCTTTCCCACCCTCTCAAGCAAAGCACGGCAGTTCTTCCAGTCAAGGCAAGACTAATGCATGCGGACGTGTCCAAGCCACATCGATCCATCATGTCCACGTAGCTGGCGCCGGGGCCGGCCGACGACGTGGCCGTGCTCATCCGACTGGCCAAATTCTTCCATAAAGCCCCCGGCCGGTGCCCGCAGACCCCGATCACCAGGGACCTGCAGGCGCCGACCACTAATGCAAGCAGCTATGGCGTTCATGGTGCAGCGCATGGAGACGGGCGCCCCCAAGACCGAAGAGATCATGGCGCGGTTCCGCCCCATCGCGCCCAAGCCTCCGGCGGTCCCCGGCGGCGCCAGTACGAGCGGCGGCGGTGCGGCGCGGAAACGCAGCAGGCAGGAGGAGGACTACTACGCGCTGCCGCCGTGCCAACTCCAGGCCCCGGTCTGGTGGCCGGCTGGCATCGGTTCACCGGCGTGGGGGATGAAGATGAAGCAGCAGGGTCCATCGTCGTCCGTACCAACAAGGTCACTATGCTCTCTTCCTGTTCCAGCAGGGGACGAGCACCTCGTGGCGCTCTCGCTCGGCGTGCCGGGCGCAGCGCCGCCGCCGCCACCGAGGGCCGCTGCCGTCCCGGTGGAGCACGACCTGTTCTGGAACCTGCAACCGGCGCGCGATATCAAGCTGGCCGTCATCACGCCCCGTCCCGCGCGCCCGCTCCGCACGACCATCTGCATCGACTCCAGCAGCATCGTCGCGGCGGGGCCCGACGAACTGGCGGCAGAGAAGACCGCGGCGGAGGTCGTGGCCGCCGTCGAGGAGGACGGCGCGCGCCCCGCCGTCGTGTCGGGGTGTGGCGACCGCGTCCTCCTCGTGAACGACGCGTACAAGGCGATGGTCGGGCAGCCGGTGTGCCCGTGGCTCGACATCCTGCCCGGAGGCGCCGGCGGGTCCCGCCGGATCAACGGCGAGACGGTCCTTAAGGTCCAGGCCTTCCGCGCCTCCTCCTCCTCCTCCCGGCCGCCCAAAGGCGGAGGCGAATTCCCGTGCACCGCGAGGATCACGTGGGAGCTCGACGGTGGCGCCAGCATCGCCTCCCTCACCGTGCCCTGCGCCGTCGAGCGCCTCGCCGACGACGACTCTGGGGAGTGCCGTTCCATCTGGTGGTTTGACTCCACAAGGGCATCCATCATCTACTGCATTTCGTAGATTGACCACTAGTCAAGTGCTGGGTAAGTCTGGCAAGGCATGCATGCCTGCGAATCATGCCTGCAAGTCAAGTGCTGTCGTAGGAGAGAGATTGGGCGCCTCTCTGAACTGCGTCAATTAAGATTCTGCCTTCTTAGTTTTAGGGCTTCATTCATGCATCATGTTGACAGACTTCAGACTACTGCAGGCTGTGCAATGAGAATAATAACTATCATTTTGGTCTCTTGAATTACTTCAATTGTGCAGATTTTGAGTTTGTCAATCGAATGAAATCAGCCTTATTCATCTTTGTCGATGGTAAATTCAGCATCTCGTTAATTAGAGTTTGGGGGGTAGCGCTGCAGGTAGAGCGTGGGTGGTATATAGAAGGGGATCATGAGATGCCGATGAGTGAACATCATGATGGGAATAGTTACAAACCTAATCCTCTGCCTCCAGCCATGAACGGAGGAGGGGACAGGACAACGAGCATTGACGAGGACAGAGGTTGAAGAGAGTACAGACGTAGATATTCACATACATGCACCAGAACTCATTATAATTAAGAAAACACACACAGACACGCTACCCCTATCAGAGGGTCAACAAGAGACTAATTAACTAGACGTCACCTACAATTGAAAAAAAATCTTTATAGCCGTAAATGCCACTACGTAGGAAACCTACCATGGTGACACGACAAATATGAGGTTTGAAAGAGAACCGTCACGGCTCTATAAAAGATAGGCAAAATTGCTCTGATAACACTCAAAATGAATTGTTTAGCTGTCGTACCATAATTTTTTCGTTGATTCCAAAAATATCACTTCATTTGACTGCTTCCGGTGGCTCCGTCTAGCATTCTGTTGTTCTTCATTTACTGCCTCCTTTTCAGCCGATAGGAATCAGGAGCCTCCTCCACTATTACTCAACTCATATGTTTGTCTATAAGGCACATGCCAAACGTGTGCCTCCCTAATGCAAATCGACCAGCCCAGCCAATACATTACAGGAAATGATGTCATCTGAGTCCGACGATAAGAGACTTCCGCTTGATCTATGGTGCGCACGCGAAGCCTTTGAAATTAGTGAAGGTCTTGATAGCTTATGGATCCGAAGATATATAGAAATACAAGTATTTATTGATCAGCAACTGGATGAACTTGTATACAATTAAAGGGTAACTTTCTAATGTGCCTATCGCATGTGCACGATTGCTAGTAAGACCAAAAAAATGGAGTGTTGGACATCCGAGAAACGCTCTCAGATGCCTTTGAGACGGACCCTTTGTAAGCGGAGGGTAAGCTCCGTCCGCACGCACCCCTGTGTCATGTTGTGTTGGGCCACATGGGCTGGCTTTTTCTTGCGCGCACGGCACCGGCAGTGGGCTGGTTAGTACGGTTGCTAGGCTGCAAGCGGGTCGTATTTTTTGCAGCGGCAAAGCTGAATTGGGTGGAAGTTTTAATATATCCTGGAACATTCCTTTGTTTTAAAACATTTATAATGTTTCTTGAAATATTCGTGGTTATCTCGAAACGTTCTGATATTTCCTAAAACATTCTTTTGTTTTTAGAACATTTACGATCTATCTTGGAACATTCATGGTTATCTTTAGAACATTCTGATATGTACTGGATTCATAGGTTTACATGAACCATTTTCATCTGTATTGAAAAAGTGTTTTAATTTTAGATGCATCTTTTAACATAGGACTCACATGTTGATTTAATTTTAATAATTTGCACGAAGTAGCTATACATCAAAGCAAAATTGATTTGGGGGAGTCCGCATATGCCCGCAAGGTACAGACAAATTTTCGCATAGCCCGTTGGTCAGAAGTGGACACAACTAATAACTTTGATGGTACACGCTAAACCTTCTAGAGCAACGAAGTGGAAGTAGAGACAACATCGTGGGTGTGGGTGTCCTACAGATTGAACTGCACCCTCTGAGAACGTAGCCTAGTTGAGGCTCACGCGCACGCAGAGCAGAGTGTTCGGAAGACTCTTTGACATAATCAGATCGGAGGACGGAGGGGTTGTGGTTCAAATTATCCCGTCTCGCTTTTTTGGCGGTGGGCATGCCACAGATCAAAAGGACTCCTCTCAGGTTCGAACAAAAAGAGTAAAAGCGGTCCGTTTAAGAAATTGGCCCGCTAACCGCCCTGTCGCATGCACGAACTGAAGGGTGTGCAGAAGGAGCACGCGCGTTGACAGCTGCGGAGGGGAACTGGACCCCCTTTGCCCTCCTTACTTGAGTGCTAACATCCATTTACCCGTTTTACCAATATCATCTAGAAATCGCTCCAATCCATATGGGAAAGAACTATTCTACGTCCCTTCCCATCGTAACGATTCAAATGGAACATTAATTATTCTAATAATTTTATAGTTTTTAATTTTTGTTCTAACTTTTAAGTTAGAGTTTTGTTATGGTGTTTGGAAGCTACCTCTCGATACCTCTTTTTTTAAATTAATTCTAACAGTTGATATTAAAAAATTGATACCAGATTTATCTATTGTCGTGACGGAGCGTGCCACTTAGGTGACGGGCGATATGCCCCCTCGCTGAAGTAGCGTATAGAGCAGAGAATTTAAGTGCCGCCGGGGAAACAAAAGCCAATGGAGATACGCGGCAGAGGTGGCGAGGACGAGTTACGAACGACGCAGCCACCGGTGGAGAGGGGGAGAGATGACCCACGGTACTCCTGGAGGCGGCGAAAGGAGAGATCCGAGGCAGACGCGGCGAAGGATCCTCGCACCATACGCAGCAAGGGCGACGTGTGTCTGGCGCGACATAATCCATCAGGCCGTCCTCGGTACGCCCAGCCAGTTTACTGGGTTTTTTTTTTTTTTTTTTTGAAAGACCGTTTACTGGTCCGGTTGGGGCTATCATTACATTTGTGAGCCATTTACGGCTGTTTCAACAGTGTCAAATATTTTTCCACGATTATGCTCCAGTGCTCTGTTTACTAATACTAATAGAGAGGAATAAATATTTTGTGCTAGTATGTTGTAACTTGACTGTCCTTGTGTGGACCAAAAAGAAAACACAAGACAGGTGTCGAGCTTGACTAAAAGAAAAGTTAAACGTATACAGAAGTGCTTGACCATTAAAAGAAAAACGTTTACAGAAACAGAAATGAAACAAGGATGCTGTAGAGACGACTGGGACGTCCGACTTGTTTTCGACTCCACGCCATCAGCAGGGGATGACCGTAGAATACGCTGCACTCTAGCGCCCAGCAGGATGCGCAAGCCCAACCCAAGCCACCGTGATAGACATGTGCTTTCGGATCCGGCAAGAGGATGTCAGCAACGCGGTATCGCTCGTTATGTTTCTATATGTGCAATGATGAACAGCAGCAAGTCATTTACTATCTGAAGGTGCTTATATACATTCAGAACAGAGGATGAGAAGATTCAGATGGCATGCGGAGACATGTAAGAGACCGTTTTTATCAGACATTCAGACTAAAAATGAACCACCACATTAGTGCTACAATTTGACTACTAGAAATATGCTCCCTAATTACATCTTTTAAGCTGCTTGTAGTCGTAGCAGTACGTCTTCATTCATCGGTTAGGGCAATAAGAATTGAGGGTAATACGAAGTATGAACCCTTACCTATAATCCTACCTTTGGGTCGGATGGGATCATGAGGGTCGTCCGGGCTATATATCATTTTCGTTATTTAAAACAAACTTTACATATTTATACACACAAAGCTGAAAAAAAAAGGTACACAAAGATTACAAGTTTTAAAATTTATCTCCAACACACTACAAAAATTCAATATTATACTACAGGCGCACTATATGAGGGGGAATGATATTTTCAGGGAAAAAAAACAATAATTATCTGTTTCCTCGCAATTCTTTACTACAGTTTTTTTAAACTATACACAAAGATACATTATTTCATTAACCACACATGTTCTTTTTGGTAGATTATTTTTAACTATTCATAAGCTTAAACTATAAAATAAAAATATTTATCTCAATGAAAAGTTTCTTAAAAAATCTATACAAAAGTACAAATATAGTTAATGCAATGACATACTCCCTTTGTTCTATTTTGTGCGTCGTTGTTGACTATGACCAATAACTTTGACTATTTATCTTATTTAAAAAAGTATGAGAAATATCAAATGTGTTCTTTACAATTTGATTTATTACTAAAGGTTTTTGAATCTTAATTTTTAATTTTACATATTTGAACTTATTTTTTTAATAAGACGAGCGGTCAAAGTTTTTAAGTCAAAGTCAACGTTGACAAGTAAGAAAAAAACGGAGGGAGTATTGTAGTGCAAAAGTATTAAATTGTAATGAGTTGTGAGCAAGGAGAAAGAAAATTGAAAAATAGCCTTCCCCTTGTTTTAGTGTGACGTAGCATCAAGAATTTTGTAATGTGCCGGAGCTAACTTTCATTCTTTGCAGTGTGTTGCAGCTATAATGTCACCACTTTGCAGCATCCTCCAGTCAATTTTGACTTTCAACAAATATCTAATTAGCTGTTTTTAGATAATTATAAGAGGAGAAACATGAACAAGAAATATTTCTCACTCAATACTAATAAAAGTTATAAAAATATTTATTCCTTGAACAAATTCAAGGATAACTTCGGTTAAAAATGAAGAAGTACTCATTGATCTGCTCAATCCTCGTCCTCTTGGTCGTCTGACAATAGTAGGTAGGTTTATTAGCATCGGCTTCTTCAGTCCTGCATTGATGTATGGCCTCACAAACTAAATTCAGGAGAGGTGAAGTTATGATTGGATTTTTGGAGATGAAGAGCCAACTGTGGAAAAGTATCAAAGAACCGTCATTCATGAGTTCACCTTGTTATTACACAGGGCAAAGAAGAAGTTTTTTCCCAGCATCTCAGAATGGCTAGAGAGTATTGCATAAATCTCACTGTTCCTCTTTTAATTTGTTTTGTACTTTTATTTTTTCTTGTTGTTTTCATTTGAAACTTGCTTGTTCTTTTCTTTAGTATAGATATATATAATCAAAAGGAGCCTGGCTCCTCCTGTGTCTTAAAAAAGTTATGATGATATTGAGAATTCAAAAGTAGCACCATATATAGGATATGAGCGCAAGAATCCTCAAAATGGAGTTACATATGTTTCATGGACCTTGGGGCCTATTTGTGATGGTTACAATGCTTGTAGATGCAAATGACTTAGATTTTTTAAAAAATAAATAAATAAAATATACAAATGACTTAGAAATTTGAACAAAGCAACATTGGCTGGAGTACAGTGTAACAATCGTAATTTTAGCTACAACACATTGACAACATGAAAATTAGCTCCAACACACACTATAGAAAATCAAAATCATTCTACAAAGCACTATAGGGGTTAGAAATGATACTTTCAAAAATTTAGTCCCTCCGTTCTTTTTTAGTTGTCGCGGTTCATTTTGACTGATAACTTTGACAATCTATCGTAAGAAAAGTATGATAATATTATATATTTTGTTATGATTTAATTTATGACTAAAAATTTTTAAAATATTATTTAATTATACATTTAACTGTTTTACTCCCTCCGCTCGCTCTCTCAGATTCACTACGTTGGATAGAATTGGGGCTATCGTGGCGCGCTATACGCCGGATACTGGCCATAAAGATGTGTTGTAGTATAAAACCAGACGGATGACAAAGGAAAGCATTTAATGTCCATCGAACTAACCATCAGCGCTGAACCAATACCATTGTCATAAATAAGTGCATTACAGCAGGGACTAGCTAGCGCGGAATACTAGTGCAACAAGCAATGTTCATCAATGTCATGGAGAATGGAAGAAAGCAAGCTTCTCTATAAATATATAATTCTCAAGCAACAGGCAACTTTCATGCAGAATCTAGACAACAACACTCGTGCCATTACACACACACACAAGCAAGCAGAAATGGTTTTCCTCCCCTTCTTTCAAGAACTAGTGATCTCCACCCCTGCGCTGCTGCTTGTTGTAGTGCTGTACTACATCAAGTCATGGAGATGCAGGAACCACCGGTCACGCCCCATGGACTGGCCAGTGGTGGGCGTGCTCCCTTCTCTCATTGGTAGGCTCCACAACTTAAACGACCAGATCACAGGCTCGCTTGCCGCCCACGGCTGCAACCTCAAGTTTCAGGGACCAATAGCAAGCGGCATGAGGTACTTCGCCACCTGCGACCCATCAAACGTCCGCCACATCTTCACCACCAACCATGCAAACTACCCCAAGGGAGAGGAACTCGCCGAGATATTCGACATCTATGGCGGCAGCATCCTCACCGTCGACGGCGAGCTGTGCCGTCGGCAGCGAGCAATGTTTTCGAGCTTCATGAGCAACCCACGGGTGGTTGCTTCGATGGAAAGAAGCAGCCGCGGCAAGGTGGTGAACGGCCTCCTCCCGTTTATGAACCGCATGGCGAGTACCAGGACGCCATTCGACATGCAGGACTTGATCAACAGGTTGGTTTTCGACCTCACCGCCATCCTTGTATTCTGCGTCGACCCTGGTTGCCTGTCTGCTGATGACATGTCATCGCCGACGATGATGGATGTTGCGACCGCTATGGACACTGTCATGGAAGTCGGCTTCTTACGGCACATAGTGCCGGCTTCTTGCTGGAAGCTGATGAGAAGGCTAAATATGGGCCCTGAGGGTAAGCTGCCCGCTGCACACAAACGGCTGCATGATTTCGTGAGGGAGATGATGGAGAAGAAGAAGATATTGAAAGCTGCTAGGAGCCTCGAACAGGACGACGACGAGGTGGCCGCCGTGGATATAATTCTGTCGGCTGACCCTGTATACAATGACGATGGCTTTCTTCTAAGTAGGACTCTCCTCAACTACATGGTCGCTGGGAGGGACACGGTGGGCACAGCGCTCCCCTGGGTCTTTCACAACCTCGCCAAGCACCCCCGGGTGGTCTCCGCCATTCGCAAGGAGCTGGCGCCCATCGTCGCACGTCGTCTTAAAACCGCTACCACATCAGCTGCTTCCGGTGGCGGCACCGGAGGAGCCATGTTGTTGTTCTTCGAGCAGGAGGAGACTAAAGATCTTGTGTACCTTCAGGCAGCCTTGTACGAATCTCTTCGGTTGCACCCACCAGCCCCCTTAGAAAGAAAGAAGGTTCTGGCTGACGACTTGCTACCAAGCGGCCACCGGTTGCAGTCTGGCGAAACCGTCCTCATCTCCATCTACGCGATGGGTAGAATGGAGAGCGTCTGGAGGAAGGATTGCTGGCAGTACACACCAGAGAGGTGGCTCTCTGAGGATGGAACCAAGCTCAGGTACGTCCCGTCCCACAAATTCATGGCGTTCAACTCAGGACCGAGGATGTGCCTTGGCAAGGACGTAGCAATGGCGCAGATGAAGACCATCGTTGCCGCAGTGATATGGAACTTTGATGTTGAGATGGTGGAAGAGCAGGTCGTCGAGCCAAAGCTGTCGTGTATTCTGCAGATGAAAAACGGGCTGAAGGTGATGGTTAAAAGGAGGGATGAATAAAACGAGTTGTTACATATATAAGTGTTGACGGTTAAAAAGAGGGATGAATAAAACGAGTTGGTACATGTATGTGTGCCGTTATTTGTTACGAAGAAAAAAAGGGCTGTTGTATCTCTTAAACAAAAATATAGTATGAGCTCGGTGCAAAGCCTGAGTGTTCACAAATACTTCTAGATGATCGACATTCTGACTCATCAAAATACCTCTGAAAATATGAACTTGTATAACTGTAAGCTTGATATGTATTGTAAGGCATCGTGGTGTTTCTATCAAATACTAGTATGCTCACTATATAGCATTATATATATTTTGACTATATATCGGTTCAGTGAAGCCAATATATATATTCTATTTTCCGAAAAGAAAAACGACGACTGAATCTATATTTTCCCTTTTCTGACAAAAACAAAGAGACCAGAGAATCTATCGCGTAAAACTAAACATCAGGTTTGTTTTGTGTCTAGAACCGTGCTCCCCTCCCCCCACAGCAGTTCCACCTACTAGGTTTTATTGGGAAAAAAAAAAACACCCCAAATACTATATGCTTAGCGAAGTTTGCATGTTTCCATCAATATGGAGTTAGGTAAAATCAATTTTTTTCTGAAATTTGGTAAAACCAATTTAGCTAACTTAACATTATTGTAGTGCTTACATGAGCTGTATTCGTCATATCTTCATTAAAAATTGTATATCTCAGATAGTAAAATTTTATAGGACAACATGGTGTTTATTCTTTTCCTATAGCTTCTCTAAACTATGGTTATTATACTGCTGGAATGAAATTTCGGTCTATGACTTGCTCAAAATAAATGAAATGTATGGTAGAGTTGGAAGTAGCCCCAGAGGGTGGTATTTAACACATCTGCCCCTTAGAAGAGCGAGTGAACCCTTACATTAAGTTTTATAAAAGTCTATATCCCACCTCACATTCATAATCAAATCTAATGTGCGGGAGCGATTGAATCCCGCACCCCTCCTTCACGGTGCGACTACTTCCAAATTTTGGCACTAAACATTCATGTGGCTGAATTGTCAAGACTACATTTCCTTCTTTTCCCCCTCTAATAATTGTGCCTCAATACATGCATAGTATTATTTATTTGTTTTTTTTTTGGCGAAGGAGTGTTATTAATTTATTTTTGCACACCAACCGTCATATAATACCTTTAACACAGAACAGACAATGAAATATCTCACCTTCCTTTTTATTAATTGTCATACACGATTGTTAATCTTCATCCGGAGTGAACAAAGCTAACTCTTTGTACTGATTTATTTTATCACTCTTAGTAAATCATGCATGCATGTCTGCTCTTGATCATTTCAAATACACATGTGATTGACATGACTGGTTCTGAGGAGCCAACAAAACACTCCTTGCAAAAAAAAAAAAAAAGAAAAACCGCCACTGGCCATGAATTATTCTCATCGGTCGACAATATTATTGTTCCTCTTCCTCGTTGATTAGTGACATGATTCAATTTGCACGAGGCATTTTTACCTTTGTTGACAACTAACCATGGCTTGGCGGTCTTAAAACACCTGGTTCTCTCTGTTTTCTGGCCTTTGGATCCACATTCAGGAAACTGGTAAAAACTGTAGGAAGTAGTAAACTATCTACAAATTCTTATTCAGATAGGAAACAAACATGAAGGAGGTTGGTGGTGAAATTTGATGTTGAGATGGTGGAAGGGCAGATAGTCGAGCCAAAGCTGTCGTGTATTCTACAGATGAAGAAATGGCTGAAGGTGATAGCTAAAAAGAAGGACGAATGAAACGTGGTGTTATATAAGCTCGTTGTTACGTACTGCTTAAGGAAATAAGCTAGGTGCAAAACATGTGACCAAAAAATGGGGTTCAAAACCTCCCAATGTTCACAAATAGTTCCACAGCATTGACATACCTACGCAAAAGAACCTTTGAAATATGAAGGTGGAAGGATCTTTTTTATTTTTGACCCATTTAAAACTAATATTTTACTAATAACCTCTCCTAATTTTTATTTATAAGATATGGTCCTTTTTGGTCACACAAATTCTATTTGGCGTGACGCATCTATATGGTTACACCAAGTTGACGTCTTTGATTGACGTGGCCAAATGACACGTAGGAAACGCCAACCTGAACAACGTGACTCAGATGGATTAGATTCTGAAAATATTGATCTGAACGAATGATTTATAAAATATAAGTTTTAAAAGGACCCAAATATAAAAAAGTTCTAAGTGGAACTGTTGGGTACGGCCCTAGACACAAACCAAAGCCCATATATTTGTTTTACGATAGATTCAGCGGTGCACAATCCACTAAAACTAAGCATAACACCAGTTTAACTAACTTAGGGTGTGTTTAGAAGGGATTATAAAATGGATTATATGCATAAGTGATTTTGCATGTTTAAACATCTAAAACTCATAAGTGATTATAGTTAGAATCATCCATAAACTACTTTTAAATTATGTAGTTTTTAAATATTGGTAGTCATAATCACTTATAAACTATAATCTATTTACATAATCAGCTTAATAATTCCTACCAAACACACCCTTAACATCATTATAGTGCTTAGATGTGATTAATTCATCAAATTTCATTAAAAATGTATATCTCTAATGAGTGGTTTTTTATTCTATTCTCTATGACTTGCTCAAAGTAAAATGTAAATGGATTTTCGGTTGACCATGTGCGAATTGGGATGATATTTAACATATCAATCCCCTAAAAAGAGCACCCTTATGGATTCAAATGTCTACATTCCACCTCACATGTATATATCAAATCTAACCTTCCGAGACCGATTGAATCCCCCAACCCTACCTCACGGTGCTACTATTCCAAATTGATGCACTTCACCATTCATGTGATTTAATTGTCAAGACTACATTTCCTTCTTTTCCCCTAATAATTGGTCTCAATACATGCATATAAGCAATGAAATATCTCAAGAACAAGTAAGCGAGTAATGGAAGTACATATTCTTCATCGATCCGGAGTACAAGCTAATTAACCTTTATACTGATTTATTTCATCATTTTCGATAGTACAAATAAAATTCTTCAAATAGGATATTGTGAACAAATTCTTCCACTGGCGTGAATGGTTGATAGTAACGGAAAATAGAGCAAAATAAGGGAACAAATAATGACACTAGCTAATTTCCGTTACCTTTTCAATTAAGTTGTTTGACCAACCAAAAGATGACATGTCTTAAGTCTTAATTTCAGGTTTGCTATTCAGTCACTTTCGTAATCAGAAAAAGCTGAAAACTAATAATGTGGCAGTCAATTTTTGCCCCTACGGTCCCAGACCTAGGATCTTAACAGTTCTCAGTTCTAATGGTGGTTGTCGTTCAGCAAGCCACCATCATATACCTAACTACATACTGTGCAATATTTAGATGACATTAACTTCAATTTGATTATTAGATCATAGGGTATGTGATTCAACTGTAGGAAATATGATATACAACTATATGCTACGTTCACCTTTGCTTATAAGAACTAAGAAGAGTCTAGAACACTCCCATCCTTCTTTTTTTCTCTAAAAAAAAATACTCCATTCCTTCTCAAAATGTTATCGTTGTTTTTTTAAGTAAAATTGTTATCGTCACTACCAGAAATCTGTCCTTTGCCGAGTGTTTCTATATTTGAATGCATTCCGTCAGGCACTCCACAAAGACCGTATTTGCCGAGTGTATGCAAGGACATACTCGGCAAACCAATTACACTCGGCAAAGGTACACTTTACCATGTGTCTCAACGGATACACTCGGCAACCGAGTGTCGACGGAATACCGTCTAGGCATACACAAAACACTCGGCAAAACCCTGGCATCGTTAACGGCAGTTGTCACCCGTTACATATTTGCTGAGAGCTTAAAGGTGACACTCGGCAAACCTGTTTGCTGAGTGCCTAAAAGCCGCCACTTGGCAAAGAGGTGTTTTGCCGAGTGTTTTTCTTACCACTCGATAAATATTTTTTGTTTTTTATTGTTTTTCGCACCTCAATTTTTTTAGAATGTAAATACAGTGCATTATAATTCCTCTTCAAATTTGGCACATTTTATACTCTGTTTGCTATATATAATTAGTTAATTTTATTTAATTGAATTGTTTTGAATATGTCAAATTTAAACCGCAATTGATTTTAATATTGCAAAAAAAATAAAAAAATAATATTTATATTTTTAATATTAGAGTAAAGTTAAAATCTGAGCGAGTAAATGAAATTTCGAACATCACGTATAAGAAACATGACCACGAACTTGTGAGCATATAGTTTTAAAGTTATAAAAAGAATGAACAAAGTCTAAAAATCATGAAATTTGGTAACATATCATAATATCATACGTGAAAGTTGTGGTAAAAAATTTGGAAAGTTTTGTACAATTTGTCATGTATGGTGCTTAGAAAATGAAACATATGACTAGAAGAGTGATATGATTAGGAAGGATCCAGTAAGATTTGGTGTTACAGTAATTGATAAATTTAAATATGAAGTCATAGTTTTTTTTATAGGCAACATATGACATAGATTATGTCGTGTGAAAATTTGGTAATTTTATAGATCCATTTGATAATTTTAAATTTTTTTAAAGATTAGAGGAATATTACGACAAGAGATGGACGCAAGGTTGGTGGCCATGGGAGCAGATGTTTTAGTTCTTGCAATCTGTTCGTATCCAAACGGATTCAACCCTACCATAATTTGTGCCAGCAACTACTCCTATAAGTATGAATGTTTACCGATATAAAAAAACTAAGAACACTACCGAAACATTTACTCTCACCAAAACAAGAATTTAAAAAAAAAAACTCTAATCTTGTCTCATAGACGTAATATTGTGCAGAATCGATCGGCGGCATCGAATGATGTGCCTCATCAACTTAGAGCGACGTCTACATCGAATGTGGGGACTCCTCAATTTGGAGCGTCGCCGTCGTCAAATGTTCGGCCTTATCACCCCCGACAGTCACCGTAGTCAGCTTGGTAATTGTTTATAGATGTTTTCTTGTTTCATTTATCGCACTTGGCAGTTATGTTTGTGAATGACTTATTCATGTGATGTTTGTGATGATATTTGTGAAACTATTGTGTTTTATGTGATGTTTGTTGAGAAATATATGATGTTTTGTAAAATATGTGATGTTTTGTGATATACGTGATGTTTGGTCATATATATCTGTGATATTTATGTTGTCTGTCAAATATGTGATATAGATGTAATATTTGATTGGTTGGAACGTAATAAACAAGAGAAATCTTCAGGTTCGTAACTAATTTGTCGAGTGTAATGACCATAACACTCGACAAAGGATAAGTCTTTACCAAATGTATTTATCATAACACTCGGAGTCTTTGCCGAGTGCCCTGGATCAGACACTCGGCAAACACTTGAGCCTTTACCGGTGTCCTGAATCAAGCACTCAGCAAAAGGTCCGTCTCCATCAACTCTATTCTGACAACTTTTTTTTGTCGAGAGACAGATTAGGTACTCGGCAAAACATTTGTCAAGTGCCCAACGGATAACACTCGACAAAGACGCCTTTGTCGACAAATTCTTTGTCGAGCGTGCTTTGTCGACGGCCACACTCGGCAAATGCTTTATAGAGTGTTTTCTGAGCTTTGCCAAGTGTCCCTGACACAGGCGAATCCCTAGTGCGTCGTTGTTGAGTTTTTTACAACATCTTTAACTATTGATCTTATTCAATAAATTTTAAATGCATAAAAATATTTCAAATATTTATAATAATTAAACAGCTTGTTATAGAATAAATAATGTTTATCACAATTTTTTAATAAGGTGAATGTAAAAAATTATAAACCATTAAAAACAGAGTAGTAGGTGAGAAAAATCGTACAATTTTTTCGTTGGACTTGAATAGAATATAGAAGATTTATTGATAGTTTAATGAGAGCTGAACTCAAAAAAGTTAGAATAAAAATGAACCCGAAATGTGGTGTTGAGAAACCACGTGGACCTAAAGTAGACTCTTCCTCTGAACTTGATGGCGTATATCCACCACACATATTTTCTTGGTGGAACTAGAGCAACATACGAGAGATTTGTTATAGCGTTTGGAAGATACTGTAGATACCTTTTATTTGAATTAATCTTAGCTATTAATATTAAAAATTTAATATTGATCCTCTAATTTTGATACTAATCTATAACTTAAAATATTTTTTAATAGATCTTTTATTTTTAACTGTTAGATCTGATCAATTAAATGATTGCTATTAATTCAGAGCACTATAGTAAATCTTTAAAAATAAATGTTAAACTGACTCTACTGAGGGTGGGATGCACCCGGACTAGAGAGAAAAATTGACGGAAAGGTATAAAAAGAGGGGCCGTCTATATGGGAAAATAATTCTACGAAGCAGTACTTCATCCGCCGCTCGGTGGAGCACCACTCCCGGCGCTGCCGCGTGTCCCACGCCCTGCGCGCAGTTTTGCGGCGAGCCGACGCTCTTGGATTGTAGCCGAGCCAACGTCCTGACGGAGCCGTTCGTATGTGCTAGTAGATAGGAGCAATGGTTATCCCACCGCTCCGAGGGAGTGGATTTCTCTAACATTATTACTAAATCATTGTTCTTTTCAATATTATTATCGAAGTGATTTTATTTATCTCACCACCACTCCTCTCTATTATCATATTTACTCTTTTTTTTAGACATAAATTATTTTACAATTGACTATACTGCCCCTGCTCCTTTGAAACACACCCTTAGACTATTTTTTCTCTGTCGCGCACACACTTACAAGCAACAAGCACTGGGCGTCATTTTTATTTAAGAACTTGTAAATTTAATTGTTGTTTTACAAAAAATAAGAAAATGTAAAAAAATAAAATAATGATTAAAAAATTAGATAATTAATTAGAGATGTATATATGTGGCCTGCAGTTAAATTTTTTTGTCATTATTTTATTTTTTTTACATTTTTTATTTTTTGGTAAAACAACAGTTAAATTTGTAAGTTCTTAAGTAAAACTGACGCCCAGTGTTTGTTGCTTGTAGGTACGCCTTGGCGTGTACGCGGTAGAGAATAAATGGTTTGAGGGTGTGTTTCAAAGGAGCAGGGGCAGTATAGTCGATTGTCAAATAATTTTTATAAAAAAAAGAGTAAATGAGGTAAATGAAGAGGAGTGGTGGTGGGATAAACAACAACACTTCGACGATAATGTTAGAGAGAGCCACGACTTAATAATGGTGTTGGAGGGATCCACTCCCTTATAAGTGGTAGCAGAATAATTGCCCCCGCTAGTAGATGGGCCTGTTTCGCGATCTCCGTTTGGCCCATCGGAAGACAAAATAGCCACGTCTAGGAAGTTCGTGTTCGTGGTGCTGCACAGACGCTGCCGTCCGCCCGCGATCTGAAAAGCCGAAGAGCCACAACAAAACATCGTTGAAGAAGGCGGCTCGCCCCCAAAACAACGCCGCATCCCGTCCGGTCATCTTCTCAACGTAAGGTAAGCCATGTAATCCCTAGTATTTAGCCCGTACTAATTAAGTGAATTAGGGTTCTAATGAATATACGATTCATGGAATTACTGTTCCTGATTCTAATGTTGACATGGAGCTATATACGTACAGATGGAGCACGACGAGTTTTGTGGAGGATCCCTTGAAATTTCTGAAACTACTTCTGAAGTCCCCGGCAAGGCTATGGTCGAGTCTACTGTGTTGATGACAGATGATGTCATTGTAGATGACATCCTTGCGGTAAGCATCATGATGTCTTCATAATATTATTTCGAATTTTATGCCGGTAAATTTTGATTTAGTTTCAATATTAATTTTAGCAATATGCTACTACCGTAGGTGGATGATGCGCATGGAAAAGTAGAAGTACCTCAAGTTGGACTGGCATTTGACACCGAGGAAGGTGCATATAATATGTATTATTCTTATGCTGGAAAGATTGGATTTAGCATTATTAGAAAGAGTTGGGCCAGACATAGAAAAGATAATAGTATCTATCAGAAGCATATAGTTTGTAGTAACCAAGGAGAACGAGGCGATCATTCGACACATGAAACTGTGAAAGAGCAAGCAACTACTAGAACTAACTGTGAAGCTCGCGTTCAGTTCAGTGCTTCACAAGAGGGAGTCTGAACGGTGCAGAAAGTTGTACTTGAGCACAACATCCTTTTGTTACACCAAATAAGCGGCATAAGATGAGGTCTCAAAGAAATATGATGGAAGCTGATAGGTACATAATTAGTCAAATACGAGAAGCTGGATTGAAGCTGGCCCAAGTTTATGAGTACTGCAAGCAATGGTACAGTGGAGCTAAGAGCGTCCCTTTCACTTGTACGGATTGCAATAATGAAATTGGACGAGAGCGCAAGAAGTACTCGCCAGCCAATGATGCGCACACGTTGTTGGAGTACTTAAAAAAGAAGCAACTAGAGGATCCCACCTTTTTCTATGCCATAGAATTGATAAGGAGAAGGGTGAGGACAATGGTCGGATAGCTAACTTTTTTTGGGCAGATGGACATGCTATAATGGATTATGCTTGTTTTGGTGATGTTCTGTCATTTGGCACTACATTTAATACTAATAAGTTTGAAATGCCTTTTGCGCCGATCCTTGGAACCAATCATCATCGCCAAACCATTATGTTCCGGGCAGCATTGTTATACAATGAGTTCATAAAGTCCTTTGTCCGGCTGTTTGAAACATTTATTGAGGCAATGTCTAGGAAGCATCCTAGCAGAATATTCACTGACCATTGTGCATCCATGGCAGCAACCCTAATCATTGTAATGCCAAACACAAGCCATCGTCTTTGTTTGTGGCACATATTTCAAAATGCTGGCAAACATCTCGGTCATATCATTGGTAAGCATTCTGAGTTTCTCTCCAAATTTAAGAGTTGTATCTATGAAGAAAGATCGATCTCTTACTTCACCGAGCTATGGAATAAATTGTTAGAGGACTATAACCTCTAGGACAATATATGGCTGCAAAACTTGTATGCGATTAGGAAGAAGTGGGCTGCCGTTTTCCGCAACTCTTTTACTGCCAATATGACCTCTATACAGCAGAGTGAAGGAATGAACAATGTATTTAAGAAAAGGTTCTGCAGAAAATTATGCCTTTCAGAACTCATAGAAGAATGTGAGAAAGTCTATGCCAGTCTCCGCAAAATGAGTTGGATGCAGATTTTAAGTCACGTCACATCGATCCTATTATTTACATCAAATCTTTACCTATGCTAAAGACAGCAGCTGAAACATATACACGAATGATTTTTGAAGATTTTTAGGAAGAATTTACAGAGCAATTTTCTTTCTCATGGCGAGCTGATGCAAACGGAGGGGACAATTATGACGTATAAAGTTATGCCTGCCAAATTTCAGAATGAGGCTATTGTTATCTTTAACTCTGAGGATATGAGCATAACTTGTTCGTGCAATAAGTTTCATATTGTGGGGACGTATAAAACAACCATTCATCTCTTACCGATACATCAAACAAGCATTCAGATATATTCCTTATACAGTTTATATCATTTTTCTTCTCTCTTCATTTTATATTTATATCACTTGCCTCCTTTCATGTAGGTATATTATGCAAACACGCTCTTCAAATCTATAATATCAATGAATGTTTCAGTTTGCCTCCTCAATACATACTAAATAGATGGACAAAATATGCCAAAAGAGAGTTTTCTTTAGAGAGAAAAATGGTCGAAGGTGAAAGTTTGAAGACCCAAGCGGCTCGTATCTCTCGGAAGGCAACATTTGCTGCATTAAAAGTCAAGGATTCAAAGGATATTCTTAATTATTTGGAGAAAGCTATTGGCAAATTAGTATTGGATGTGGATGCTTCAATATCTCAAAAGCAAGATAACGTATCTGGTATGAATCCTCATAGTTGCACTAAAGGTGATGATGACATATTGAAGGGTAAAATTACTATTAGAGTGCCTCCAATACCCAAAGGGCCAAAATCTAAAAGATAATAAAATGTACTTGAGAAGAAAAGAAAAATAATACTAAGTCTGCTAAGAAAAAAGGTACGTGAGGTTGAAGTAATTTTTTTTCTTTAAATAGTTTTGTACTTTATACATGTATATTTGTAGGGGATGATCCACCGACGGCATCAACGAATTTGGACGTTCCAGATGGATTCGATCCATCTATTGTAAGTCATAAAGTTTAGTTATTTGTCTTCATAATTCGAATATGTTTTTGCCTTTCTCTTATATAGGAAGCTTTGCATGCAAGTACCAATCCTAGCTCGTCAACGATGGGTGCACCTTTTGTCCTAGGCGGATACACAAATCTGTTGTTTGCGCTGGATGAAGATGCTACATATTTGCCAGTTGCTATACAACTAGATTTTGAGGGCTCAGAAATTGATCAAATATCTAAGAATTAGACACTCCTTTACTAATTTCAAAAGAACTTATAGTTTCATCAATTTCTATTCGACGACCATAAAGTTATCATATCTGTTTTTTATTTGATGTTAGCAACGGATATCATATCTGCTTAATTAAGGATGTACTTTTTTATTTCATGAACCATTCTCCTCTTAAGGATGAAATTATTACAGTACAAGTAATTTGTGGTTGGTATGCCTACGGATGGTCTGCGCAATTGCAAATTAAAAAAATTACTTATTTACGTTTTAGTGATAATTAGTACTTATTTATTCATCAGCCGAGCGTAGAAGCGTAGTGGGCCTTGAGCCCCTAATGCAGACTCATCGTAGTGCAAGCACGAAACAGGCCCTTCTGCTAGCACGTACGAATGGAAGGAACAGCTCCGTCGGGCCGTTGGCTCGGCTACAAGCGCAGGGCGTGGGACACGCGGCAGCACCGGGAGTGGTGCTCCGCCAAGCGGGCGGATGAAGCACTGCTTCATAGAATTTTTTTCCCGTCTATATGACGCTCGAGTATTTCTCCGGCTGGCAGCACTCGAGTGTTTTCAAACCCAGAACACTAGAAATAAAATTCCTCTTTCCCTACAGTTTCTGTCAAATGGCCTATAGTTTTGATCATTCATAGTCTTTTTTTCTTAATGATGACAGTTATCTAATACAAAATGGTGTGTTTCCCTATAGTTCTAGCAATTTACCAGCAACGTTATTCCCTACAAACTCATTACTCACAGTTGTGTTGTGTATTACTCAAATGTATTAGCTACTGTTGGCCACCTTTTTTAGACTGTAGGGGAAAAGTGTCTAATATTGTAGTGGAAACACACAATTAAAGACTGGAAGCAAAATCGAGTGCTCCTATGGTCTTTGGTACTTTCTATTTCTCAGATTGTAAAGGTTAAAGTTCTCTTCTTTCAGCTTCGTTGATCATTTCTGTTTTTTTTTTTTCTAATGACGACCAAGACACAATTGAATTCGAATGTGTCGAACTATGCAGCATATTAAGTTTATAGGGTAAAAAGGTTTTAAGCGTTTTGAAATGTTGTAACACTTGAATTTTCAATTAGACCATCACCATTGAGAAGTTACATCATCACAATACAAAAGTTACAATAAAAAATCACTGTAATTTTTATGTTATATGACTCTAGTATATACTAACTGTAACTAGGGTGTAGAAAAATTTACAGTATGTTGGAAATCCATTTAAAGGTCCGGATAAAGTAATGTCGGCACCCCCAATCCTCTCCGCCGTCTAATCCGGGAGTGAATCCAAGAACAAAGCAACAAGTCAATGAAATGAGTTTGGGAAGCAAGTAAACAAGAGATGAATCGCTGGAAAAATTGTGCCGGAAATCATAACAGTAACAGAGACGAAATCAGGAGAAACAGCAAGAAAAATGAGCGGAGCACGTATGACTGCAGCCCTTCAACGGTAAAAAAAAAAGAGAGAGAGAGAGAAAAGAAGAAAGATGGCCCGAATAATGGATGCCCAAAATTAACAGAAGCCCAAGTAGCCAAGTGGTATAACTAACAAATTGACGGCAGATGAGTTGCACCCGGCAGCGATCGGGTGATGGAAAGAAAAATCGAGTGCTGAGAGAGCGACGGCAAAACACCTCGAGCGTTGTTTAGCAATTCCGGAAAAAGTAGTACTAGCTGAGTGACAAATATTTAGCAACTTCGAATAACATGCAGTTCTCCAAAAGTAGATACCATTATCGCCCGCATCCATCACGTCCTTTTCCAACAGAGGACAGCGGGAGAGTATCACGCAGCCGACAAATTCAGTCCATGTCTCCATGCCTCCTCCATCCGAACGCCGCCGGTGACCGGAACATCGCCATCAAAACAGGCAGCGGATGCATTGACCGGGGATCGAACCAACACGTTCGATCATCATATCCATGCCCATCACTCGTTTGCATCCTTTTCCTTTTCAGCCAATGCCATCTCTCCTCCATATCCAGCATGCCCATCCTTCGGCTACATCTCATTCATGCATATGGCTATTGATAATCACACACCATCACCTTACACGTTCTCAAAAATCATGCATGCATGCATGTCTCGGATTCTGTTGTATCATTTTCAAATACACATGTGCATGGTTGACATGACTGGTTCTGAGGAGCCAACAAAACAAGCCACTGACCATCATCGCCGACAAATATTATTAATTGTCCCTCTTCCACATTGATCAATGACACATGATTCAATTTGCACGAGCCATTTTTACCTTTGTTGACAACTAACCATGGTTTGGCGGCCTTACAACACATGGCTCTCTGTGTGTTCTGGCCTTTGGAGGATCCACATTCAGGAAACTGGTCAAAACTGTTTGAACTTTCAAGTTATCTCTGCAGGAAAGGAGTAAACTATCTGCAACGTTCTTATTCAGATAGGAAACGAAACATGAAGTAGGAGGATGTAGAAATTCGCAATATAAGGTCTTACGGTTGAAAATCTTAAGCTCTTGGTAAAACACGGGCAACCATGCATGAATGTATGCACAGGAAAAATGAAAGCCGGAAGGCACCTACCCCAAGAAGGCACATTGCCAAATCCAACACTGAAATTTGCTTTGGGAGAAGTGCCAATGGGGCCCATCGTTTGTGAAATGTGTTATGAACCGTTGATCTCTGAGAAAATTGGTGCGGGAGGTGACTGTCCGAGAAGCCACCGATGGAATTATAAGCCTATGCATGCACGTGTGACACACACTTGTGTTCACTAACCATATTTCAAGAATTTTCCTTATGTAGTATGAAAAAAGGAGAAAATAAATTGATATAATGAGTCTGCTTGTGTTCTATGGAAGCCTTTTAGAAAATATAAACCTCATCCACCATAAACTATATTTTGATATAAAGCTTGCGAAATTAAAATTGACGATCAAATATTTTCCTATACTCTTTTCTATTGTGATGCTCTCTCTCTCTCACACACATTTTGAACATTCTAAATTTAAACCTTATACTAAATTAACTATGAGCAGAAATTGGAACAGTTCCTAGAACTAATAAAAAATATGTGCTGAACTGACTTAGTTTTAGATTTATTTGAACTCTTCGGTTTTATTTGATTTCCTTGAGTGATCAAACCCTCTTCAAAATTCTTTCTCGAAAAAAAAACCTCCTCAAATTCAAATGCCTTTTGAACTTATTCAAATTCCAGTTCTGGGAAACAGAGCGGGCCTGCCTCCTCCTAACTCTCCAGGCCAACCTGAATCGGCCCAGGCCAACGGAGCGCCTCTTCTCCCTCCATCACGCGCTGCCGCTTTAGCTCCAGCGTCCGGCCGCGCCCCTGTAGCCTGTAGGGCTACCATTACCATCCCAAGTCAGCATCAGCTGTAGCATGCCCCTCTCTCGGCACGTCGCCGCAACAGTGAGACGGCGGTACGGCAACATATAGCAAACCTCATCACCGAGCAGTGAGCCGCCCACCAACTGTTCGCCGCGTGCGCTGCAGCTTCCGGTGGTTGTTCTTTTGTGTGAGGAGTTCCATCAACTACCTCGCCGAAATAATTTGCCACCTGCAGCGCTCGTAACGTTCGTCTGCAGCCACCCCGCGGCCGTCTCTTCAGCTGAGGGGCGCTTCTACCACCTGCCGCTCATCAACCGTTCGACGCAATGCCTCCACGGGCCCGAGGCAGCTCTGACGCTCGTCAAATACTGCGTTCGCGTCACTGTAAGTCCTCACCGTCACCGTGTCTCCGTGCATGCAAGCACTGCTGTGGGCTCCTGTGCCGTGGTCCCTTTTTTTTTTTTTTTTTTTTTTGCAGCACCGTTCTTGCAGTGGCACAACCTAGGTTATATGCGTCACCACTGCCTTTGTGGTGCAGGAAAGACCGCTAAGTGTTCAAAAATATGACATATATTAGTAAAATAACTCAAGGTGAAGTTCGCTTTACATTCTCAAGTTTTAATTACAAATGTATTCATTCCTTAGTTTTGTAAACACAATCCTTTATTACTGAAGGTTGATCAGTTAATAAAGTAAGCTTACTAGTATTAGCTAAGTTATAATTCAGTAATGTTGATTCCTTTGTGAGGATTCAGGAGTCATGAAGCTGTCATGAAGCGGATGCACCAGACTTGTATGAGGTACCCTCTGATTTGTTTAACTAGTGGGTGCCTTTAAATCTACAAAGACTGTCTTAGGGGTTTATTGTGATTGAATTGAAGTCTCTTCGGTCTTCACTTTTGGTTATGATAAACTCATGCAAGATATTTTGTAGTATTCTTCTGTCGTTCCATCAAATGTGAAGGGATCAGAAAATCTGATATAAAGCAAGGACTCACGGTCTTTTCCTTTGTCGTGGTCCTGTGAGCTGTGATCCTAAGATAGAAAGGCTCTGAATCTGATTCAGTGTCATGCATGAGCAAGGTTTCCTTATCATCTGTTTGTAACGTTCCCTGAGTGAGCCTTCTTATTCAATGTCAGATGTGGAGAAAAGAAAACAAGGTATTTTTTAGTTTCCTTTTTATTTTTTCCTTTCCTGCTTTCTGTATTCACTGGTACTCTAATTACTGGAAGCACTGGAAGATAGCTCTTTCAGTTTTGCAGAAGGAACAACCATCACAGGAGTACATACTATGAAATCTTTCCTTTTGAGTGGCAGAAAATATGTAGGCAATTCTAAATAGGATACTAATTAGAATAAGATATGGAGTAAAATTACTTTGGAGTAACAGGTCATCGTATTGAGGAGGTAAGCACCAATCGCATCCCAACTAGTTGCCACCCTTCTGGTGTCTATTTTTTGCATTTAGCTCCTATTTTGAAGACGCTTCTGGTGTTACATGTTCAGCATGCCTAGCCTCATGTAATTCTCACTGATTTTAACAGATAACTAGCAATACTATTTGCTATGTTTGGAAAAGCAATATTATTTTCTATAGCCACCAGGATTTTGTAACATAACAGATATCGTACATATGCATTCTGGTGAAGATTTTCTAACCGTACAAGGTCAAAGTTAAGATGTGCCTGGGAACCTAAACGCAATTGACTGAATACCAAATACATCCAGGTTTGAAAACATGAGATGATGAGGGAGTTTAAGTTATTACTTTTAGTACTTTTTTTCAATTTTTTCTAAGCCATTTTGTATACTGCCTTTTCTAGACAAACCAGCAAGTTCAGTGAATAGAAGGATCCTAACTCAGATATACTCTGCAACATCTATTGTTCCAGTATAAATTTCTAGAAGTTTTATGAAATTGTTTTGTCAACATGGTGAAATATCATTGTATTGGTGATTATTACGGAAAAACTAGAGTCCTGATTCTTTTTTATGCTCATATGTGTATGGATCATCAATAAGCCTCCTATGGTACCTCACCTGGTTCTTTTTCCTTTCTTTTGTTGGTAAACATTAACAAGATAAACTCACTATTCACAAAAGATAATGCTAAGAGGTAGGATGCACCTGGTTTGTTTAGTCTGTTATTTGTCGCATTTCTACGCAGCTTTTGTTGTCAAATAAGGAAAACAGGGTGCAGCTAGGGAATTAGTTATTTAATGAATCAGTACTAATCAAATAGGTTTTCTCTTTTTAATCAATCAACTTTTCTGAATACAAAACTTTTTGATGATGTAAATTGAGCTTGGAGACTGGAATTGTTTTGCTACAGATAATTCTAGCATGAATTGATTTGCATACACCTCTGGAAAAAACTTCTTACTTCCTCTCATTCTTGGAGTAGAATCGCAGGACCACATAGAAGAAAAGCCGATAGAGCACACCCCAGGCAAGGAGGATTGCAACATCTACCCAGATGTTATCAATTTGGATATCCATGGTGGAGAGAATATCCTGACCTATAAGGGGGCATGTTCTGAGGTCCGGATGTAGTCTATTGTGCAGGTCACTTTGCTTTATATCCCCCAGGGGTCCAGGTGAAAGCTCATTTTGTGCACCAACATAGCAACGGCTTCCTTTGAACTCATTCACAAGCATTGCCTCAAATGGATACTTGATGGCAGAGATATAGTGAAGCCAGCTCCAAGCAAGAGGGATCTTTGTGCGCTTCAAGAAGAACCCACATGTGAGGAAGAATAATGCTGTTGTGGCAATGACAACAGCATAACCAGTGATATAGCTTGGAACAAGTGCACTGACCAGCATCACATAGGCATTGGTAGTAATGAGTGATGCAAAAAGGATGATCCAGAAATTAACCAGGCTGCTTTGTAAATGGAGCATGAACTTTGTGATAACTGCAAAGGTAAAACCCTGAATGGCAAAGAATGGGAGGTAGACAATGAGGGATGATATCACATAGGATGAAGCCCGGTATGCATTGTGGGATCTCTCACGGATAAATATGAAGCGCTCTTGGATGAATGTTGGAACAGCATCATTTGAGGAGAAGAAGACAAGGCAGACTGCAAAAATGTAGAAGTTAAGGACGCGATTGATGGTTGTGAAACTTGCATCACTGAGGCGATGGAACAATGTTGAAAGGATGAGTGCCATGACAGTGAGAACTATTTCACGGGAGAGGAATAGCTCTGGTGTGCGCACTACATTCAGTGCAGTACGCCATGAAAGTACAGCGACCTCCCTAAGCCATGGGTTAGCAAACTTGGGCCCATCCTCCGGAGCATCCAGAGGTTCAAGATCAAGCTGGTACTCCTGGTAGGTAGGCTCTTCTGGCTTGAATACTGGTTCATGTGGAGATTGAGGTGGTTGATGGTGTGGCGTAGCCACTCGACTGCGTTGGTAGCTTGACAATGGGGTCTTAGATGGGGTTCGAGGTGGACCCCATGTAGGTCTACGTTGTGGTGTCCCTGTGACACCATTGTAAACCCAAACAGAGAAATCCTTGTAAAACTGAGAAGCTAGCCTTGGATGGTAAGTTGACGTTCCAACATGCATTGGTGTCTGTGATTTTCTCTCAAGAGAGTTGTCAAAATCCTCTTCATCATCATCAATATTGTAGGACTCAAAGGTTGAAAACGGATTTGCACGAGGTGTTGCTGTTGTGACAGAAAACTGGTTGCTTTTGAGCTGGATTTGTCGGAATTGCACTGACTTCTGGTATGGTGTCCTTGGTGTCTTTGGTATTGGCGTTTTTGCAGCTTCATTCGGTTTGCTGCCATCCCTCTGGTAGGCAACTAAAGGCTCAAGTCCAAGCGTTGAGTCATCATACTCCTTGATGACATCCAAGAGATATTCAATGCTATTCTCGCCATCAGGTACCGGTCTGCCAAAACCAGAAAGGTATGTAGGAAGTGTGTTTGGACTGCCTAGATAGATCAGTCGTCCCCTGGATGAAGTATAGTAAATGATTAGAATAATGCAGAACGGATCACAAGTATAAACTGCCCAATGATAGGATTCAATGTTCTTATTACCTGGCGAGGATTACAATTCTGTCAAGAAGCATCTGTATCCTGAATGATGGCTGATGAATTGTCATCAGCACAATACTTCCCTCTTTTGCAATTTCCTTTACTTTCTCGACCACACTGTACGCACTAGTGGAGTCGAGGCCAGATGTTGGCTCGTCTAGAAACAGCAGAGATGGTTTGTGGATTATGTCTATGCCAATCGACACCCTGCGGCGTTCTCCTCCAGATACTCCTCGTATCCCTTCATCCCCTATATATGTGTGGGCCGTGGTCTGTAATTGAAAATCAGGTTTGGCAGAAGAAGGTTAAAGATCCTCTCCGGTAAAATCCCCCGTAATTGAAATTCAGGTTCGGCAGAAGAAGGTTAAACATCCTCTCAGGTAAAATCCCTGTACAATTCCATATGCATATTCTTCCTGCAATTTATTGCTGATGTACCTTTGTTACATCTTTTTGCAGAGATACATTCTTGAGTCAGAATAAGTTATGCTATATGGGAGTCTATTTCCTTAGAAGTGGCAAGATACTGACTTCACAATTGAAAAACCAATGTTCTGGAACAGAGGACAATGAAGCGACACAATACCTGCAAACCAAGCTGCTCGATTAGCTCCCACACCCGCTTGAGCTTCTCAGCCCTGGAGAGCGATGGAGGCAGCCTGACCTCGGCTGCAAACCGGAGGGTCTCTAGCACGGTCAGCATTGGAAAAAGCTGATCGTCTTGCATCACGTAAGACGATATCTGCTTCATGTAGCTCGTTGTCACCTGATAAACAGAGTTTTCAGTTCAGTGGATCTCTTACTTAGTAACTTCCACCGTTCTATTCTACAGTGTTCACTGTGTTTGCTCTTACCGGCCGGCCTTCTACGCTGACGGACCCCTCGAGGCTCCCCTTGGCGATTCTGCCGGCTAGAGCGTCGAGGAAGGTGGACTTGCCGGCGCCGCTTGGCCCCAGGATGGCGGTGACCTGCCCCCGGAGCGCTTGCCCGGAGATGTCGTTGAGCAGGTACACCTCCTTCTTGACCTTGACGCCGTCCTTCTTCTGCTTCTTGATGACGCTGTACGACAGCTCCTTGAACTCCAGCCCTTGCCCGGGGAAGCTTTTCACCTTCCCGTCTGGAGCGGGCATCAAACGAACCGGCGCGGTCCCGGTTCCGCGCTGCTTATTCTCTCGAGCGTTCCCAGCAGCGTCCAGGAGGCTCTCCAGGCTCTTCATCCGCTCCGTCCGCCGCGCGGGTACCTCCTCCTCCGTGCCAGCTCTCCGAGCCTCGCCGGCCCGTTCTGTCTTGTGGGTCGCCGGCATCTCGCCTGCTGCCGCTCTCCGAGCCTCGCCTGTCCGTTGTTCTGTCCTGTGGGTGGCCGGCATCTCGGCCGCCCCCGGTCTGCGAGCCTCGCCGGTCCGATGTTCTGTCCTGTGGGTCGCTGGCATGTCGCCTGCCGCCGGTCTCCGAGCCTCGCCGGCTCTTAGTTCTGCCCTGTGGGTGGCAGGTATCTCGGTCGCTGCTGCTCTCCGGCTCCCTGCGACGGCAGCCTCGCGGCCTGGCCTCCGACCGCCGGCCACTTCGTGCTGCTGGCGCTGCATGGCTGCGTGCCCCCTGTTGCTAACGTTGCAGTGCTGCTCTGCTATGTTAGTGAAGTTTACTCCTTGGTTCATGTCAGTGAATATGTAGTACACATACTAGGTCGTTGCTGTCGCTGCAAACAAGGGAATTTCTGAGTATGCGATGCTGCAATGGCTGTGTGTCCGAACGGGCCAAAATTGAGGTGTTTTGGTCTGGCGTTCCAGCTTCGGAGACGATGTTTCTTTCAGCATCGGTTTTGGAGAAAGCTTTTTGGGCCATAGCTATTGGCGTTGATACAGAGGCAAACTTGCGGAGGATATGCCGTGTGAAATTATACCTCGTTGCTTCTGGTTCCGCAACTTCAGTAAGAGCTTCTTCGGATTGGTAGGACTTTCACAATATACGCATAGGAATTTCATAGGAATTAGTTCAATTCCACAGGAGAAATATAGGTTTTGAGAAAATTTTCCGCAATCCAAAGAAGCCCTAGGAGAGCAAGTGTTAGTTTTTTTTTTAAGTAATAGTATTTTAACATAATTTTATTTAGGGAGAGTTTCTGGATGTCTCAGGGACGTACTCTAAGCATGGTCAGTTAAGATGATCCCTAAACTATTTTTTGTTGCAACGTGCTTCCAAAACTATGTTCGATGCAGTGTACATCCAAAACTATGTTATTTATGGTGCATTTTTGGTACGACTCCAGATTATTTGAGAATTAGAAACGTGTCAGTTTCTCCTCAGAAATGTTTCACTTATGACCGTTTGGCAAGATTCTAAAAACAAGAAGAAAGTATGGAATTGACCACTTTGCCCCCACTATTTATCGCTGGTTTTATTATGAAAATGATTATTCTTATGAGCGAAAAATTATATATTCGATCGTAGTTAACTAATTCATCAATATATGGAAATTAAGAAGAGCTAGCCATGGCAGGGCCAACCCCTTAGTCATCGTCTTCTTCCTCACATCAGCAATGGTTCCCGATGGAACAGATGCAGAACAAAGAAAAAAAATTTGAGGACAGGGCACGGATGGCACGCTCTGGCGATGAAATCGAGGGAATAGAAGCGGGGAAATGATCTAGGTGTTGAGAGAAATCCATTAGTTAGGTCGATTTGGAGAAGCACAATAGCATGCCGAGGAATTTTGTCGTGCAACCATAATAGTGAACCTAGAGCAATTTTGTCGCGCAACCACAAAAAATACTTTTAATTACTATATAATTATAGGATATTTCTTTTAGGCCGTGGATTAAAAAGATATGATTTTTTATTTTTTTTGTTGCAGATGCCAGAAATGCTCTCGTGTCTTCCCAAGTAGTACCCAAGAAAATCATTATATCTAATAAGATGAAAAACATGAGAGTAAAACTGCGGAGGATTGAGGAGTAGCACAGAAGCTTCAATTTCACACTTAACTCCGTAACCTTAATATCAATAACAAGCAGCATTATGATCACGTGAAACAACTGTCACATTAAATAAGAGGAAATTATAGGGAGGAATGGAGAAAAGCAAGCAATCATAAACCTGTTATCAGAATCAGAAGAGAACAGAGATGAAACCAAGATTCTTCCTATATAGTATAGTCTTGGAGGAATGTGTAAGACAACCATGACAGGAGTAGTTTATAACACGATAGCCAATTCAAGACGTACAACCACCGCGAGTATGGGTTTATGTGTCCCAGGAGTTTGACTTGAAGAAAATAGGAAACTATAGGAAGCTCAATTTTATTTCTCAGCTTCATAGAGAAGGACAATATAATTTAGGCACAATGTTGGCAAGAAGATTCTGATTGTTTTAGATGACTTATGGTAGGAAAAGGAACTCGAGCTGAAAAAATTGAAGCATATGTTTGGTGTCGCAAAGAAGGGCAACCAGATATATGTCACTGTAACCACACGCAATGAAGGCATCGCAAATAAATGGCACCAAACAAATTCATGAACAGCCTTTGAAGGATGATATGTGCTGGGCCATAATTAGCCATTTTGAACATAAAACATGCAAAGCTCCATTAGAGAAAATAGGATATGAGATTACAAGCAAATGTGGAGGTGTGGCATTAGCAGCTCAGGCACTCGGATATACATGCTAAAATCTGGTGATCTGCATATAGATGGTCAGAAGTGGACGAACAACAGTGGTATCTGGAATGAATCTTGCAACATGAAAATTCACCACGCAATACATTGTCACCATCCTTGAAGTTAAGTTATGAGAGCATGTCACCAAATTTGAGGTTTATGCTTCGCCTACTGTGCCATCTTACCAAAAGGTCATGATATTGTTAAATATGATCTGATTCAACAATGGATTCCCCGTGATTTGATTGTTGAGCCCTCAATGAGACTTGGTGATAGCAATGCATAAACCAACTTCTAGGGATGTCCTTCCTTCACCATCCCAAGATTCCCCCGGAGAGTTTACTAGCGCTAAACTATTTTGTCACTTCTATTTTAATGTAAAATAGTAGCTTTGTCATGTGATAATCGCTTGCTGTCTTACAGAAATTATGATGACACATTCTAAAAGAGATGTTTTATCCTTCCTATGTAATAGCATATATGGAATTTAAGTATGGCCAATGCCATTAGTCATCCTGTAATGTATTCCATCCAATTTACAGACTTATGACAAGAAAGCATGCATAGTCACATTTATTCATTTAGGTATATAGTTAAATAATTGTAAAAGTTCAATTTACTGCGCACTCAAGTATAATTGACGTCTAAAATAACCCATAGAACTATTTTTGGGTCCAGTTCACATACACAACTATGTCATTTGAGTCATTTTACTCCCTTACATATTTGTCCTGTTGTTTCTCAATGCTTAAGTGGAGTCTTAAACTAAAACTTTTGAATCATGATTCTTATCATTATTTGGTATGGAAGGATATTTAATAGTAAACTAATACTTGGGATACAAAGCTATAAATTATTATGAAAAAATATATTATATTTTTTGTCATACATAGTAGTGCCCACTACAATCCTATAAAATTCTACTTTAAAATTTAAGCTGTGAATAGAGAAACAAAAATGACAAAAAATGGTTTAGGGGGTGGTTATATAGATTTTGATTGTATTTGAGGGGAGTAAATTGGATTTGGTTTTTAAATAATTTACTGCACAATTCCGCGGTGGACCCGAACAACTGAATTGGCTGTTAAGGATGGAATCCTGTGGAAAAAAAAACTATGGAGGAGGTGGTCCTGAAAGATACAGGCATATAACTTGTTCTGAGCAGTACTGATTGATATTTTAGAGTAATAGCAATATCTTTGTAGCGATTTAATCAGTTAGATGACGGTCGCCCTGCGTTTTAGGAAGGCATATTATGGCAGTTTCTTTATATACTGAAACTAAAACGTGGAAAAGCTGAAGTTCCTGCTGCAGCTAATCTCACTCTCCCTCCCCTCTGTCATCCTTAATTCAACAAGACAAAATGCTCAGTGACAATATCTTTGCAATAAATAATCGTAATTAAGATACCTTTTAAGGTAATATATTTGAATTAAGTTAAAAATTACTATTTCAATATTTGAAAATACTTATACAATGGTACAATGATACTACTCGCAAAAAACAAGTATATAATGCAATAGTCCAAACAAAGATAAACAAAGAGCCGCACAAAGGATATCATGTGAGTAAGTGAGCTTTTCTTCCTTGTACAATCGTCCTTCATTGGCATACTCTATGAATTATACTAGAAACAAAGCGCGAACTTGTTGTGCTTGCTTTGATGATGTCACATATTAGTAGGACCACCCAAGTTGTCTTAAAATTAGTCTTACAAAATAGTTGACAATCTAGACTTACTTTGGAAGACTATTAAAATAATCATGATAAGTTCCATATAGTCCAAAGGGCCTCTAGCCGAGTGTTTAGAGAGCTCAAGCGGCATTCCTAAGGTCCTGGGGGATCGATTTGCTAAGGAAGCAAATTTTGTTCAGGGCTAGGATTAAAAAAATCCACTTATCTAACTCTGCATCAAAGCACAAGTTAAGAGTTGTCCCAACTCACATGGGCTCATGACTCCCTCTATAAGAGTGAAAGAAAGGATGTTCGGGAGCTTTCTTGATCTGCTAAAAGATCTTCTCTTATAAAACAAATGCTCGGGGGCCGTCGTATCCCTACAGGTCATGTTTTTTTCTAAGATTGTTTCATGATCTGAGAAGTACCTTCATGGCATAAGATACAACATATTTGTATGATTCAACAATTTCAAGACACACAAAATTGAGTTTTTACATAGGATCGCTTATTATATGTTGCATCAAAGTTATCTATATCTCTTAATACGAATCCTCCACCAAAAGGTCGGCAGCCAGCGTGCCACGTCACTGGCAATTCCCGGCAGTCCGATCGGGCAGACAAATGGATGAGATTGAGCGGAGGTAGGCCATTTTGCAAAAAGCCCTCGAACTAACGCGAAATAAACCTGCAGTCCGACCAACTCTCCTAGGCGTTTTTGTCGACAGGCCCTCAATGTTTACAAATACCAACCCGCAGTCCTACCAGCTCTCTCAGATATCTTTTGTAAAAAAGTCCTATACCTCTATAGATATCAACCCGCAGTCCAGATCCTTTATCTATTAATCTTTTTCTTTTAAAATTTACTAAAACCTTAAAATTATATATTAAATCACATAAAAATCTTAAAATATAAATATCAATTGTTTTGAAATCCTCATAAATAGATCTATGCAGTGGACCCAAAATTAATTTTTTTATCAAAATTTTTAACCGTACAATTTTTTCCTACATTTTTAGAGATAAATATGGCAATCAAATAAAAAAATAAAAAACTTCTAAAATTCTATAAGTTCGTACCCTTTTCATCGTAGATTTTTTCCTAATACTTGTAAAGGTAAATATGAAAATCAAATAAAAAATAAAACAAAAAAACTTTCAACAATAAAATTTTTTAAATTTATATCCTTTTCCATAAACTTTGTTTATTAATTCTTTTACTAATACCTGAACAAAAATAATCGTGAATATACATATACATAGTTTGATACTTTACCATTTGTTTTCCTTATCTATTTATCTTTTTCTTTTATGAATAAAATTTTCTAAAGTTTCGAATTGCATAGTATATCACAGAGAAATTATAAAATTATTTTGAAATCTTCATAAATATATCTATATAGTCCATAAAAAAAGAACATGTTTTATTAAAAAATTTTAACCATACATTTGTGCCTTTATTTTTAGGGATAAACATGAAAACCAAATAAAAATCATAAAAAAAAACTTCTAAAATCAAATCCTCTAAATTCATAGCATTTTCCATAAAATTTGTTTCTTGATTCTTTTAGTAATAATTGAACATAAATAATCACGTATATACATATATACATTTATACTTCACCATTGGCTCTATCAATTAATTTTTTTCTTTTATGAAAAAATTGCTAAATTTTTAAAATAGAGTAGTAAATCACAAGAAACCGTAAAATGAAAAAAAATGATTTGTTTCAAAATCCTCATGAATAGATATATGCAGTAGAAATCAAATAAAAATATACAAAACCAATAAAATCAAATCCTATAAATTTATATTTTTTCTTGATTATTTTAGTAATATTTAAACATAATTAATCGCATATATACATATACATGATATAATACTTTACCATATACATAGGCAAAATTACACCAACATATAACTAACCTCTATACACTGGCTATACGCGGCAACATCGTAGCTATTTCTAGTATATATAATAGACACAACCCACTAGAAGTCATTAACTTCTTATTTCTCTTAACTGTGATGCAGCCATGTCATCCTTTTTATTTGCACCGTATGATCCAAGCATAGGTGTGTCATCTATCCGTCCAATCTTTGCCTGAGTGCATATCAAAGGAAAATCAATTCCAATCAATGCTATGCCCATGCATGACACCACCTTGCCCCATTTTCTTCCTCCCTTCACTAATCCATATTAATGCTAAAACTGTCGTTGGACAATTAAGTCGTCCTTTAGTGGCGTTGTGAATCTCTTTCAATTCCTCTGCTCCCACACTATCTGACTACTTGAGAGCTTGATATTTCAATTCCGATTATTTTCCTAAGCATCATTTCTTGGTTTATACTGTAATATTGTATATTAATAACCCACTAAAGATCGGTCTCTTGATCTCTCTCTTCTTGGTCTTTAAAAAACCTTACCGCTAGCAGCTTTATTTCATTAGCTATCGGTAGTACTCTCTCTCTCTGGATACTGTCGCATATTTATCTATTTGATGAGAGTACGGTATGTACAATCACACACACACACACACACACATATAGATACCAATTCTTTTTAACTATATCTTTCTATATACATCTAATATTCTTCCCTCATGCATAGGACTACCTGGACAATACAGTATTTTAATAGTTTCTACCAAAAGTGTTGATAGCAACAACATTTTTAAATTCATGTTAAGAACATAATTATAATTCATTTTTCTTGAACAACATGCTGCAATCCGTTTCTTTTTTATTTAAGCAAAAACTTCTATTTTGTTACCTACAATTCAACACACAAATAATTAGATACATTTGTTTCTTTCTTTATTTAATTTGTCAATTTAATTGTAATATTCTACGTATAGTTTGTGTCTAGATGAACTGGTAGATTACACCTCCCAGTCCAATTACCTACTCACTTTGCGCCAGTTCAAGGTTCGTGCGGATGCTTTAGGTGCTCACTGCAATCTTCATCAGCTCAAGCGTTTAAACCGTGTGTCAATTCAATATTTTCATGATGTGCAACGCCTGGCGCATCTAATGATGGCTCACATATGTTATGCCCCTCAATTACTTCATCACTGTTCCTAATACTCTAGATGTGAAACATAGGTGGGCATGGCTTGATGCTCAAATTAGGACAATACGTTGCTTTCAGTTCATCAAGCATCCGGATGATGAAATCATCAACACTATCCTCATCATCATTGTATGTTGTGTTCCACTCAAGTCCTTCCATACAATCCAAGTCAAACATCGAGTCCATGGAATGCACCTTTGTCACTTCAAAAGGTTATTTTTCTTTGTATTTTGGGTCTTGGCGACTACTTATCTACTTGCTTGCACTCCAAGAGTTCTAATGAATCGATTTGTCCTAACCTGATGACCTTGCCAGAGAGCATGAAGTACCTTTCATTGCTTTCGTCACTGGAACTGATGACATGTGAGAGCATATCTGCACACTGCCAGATTGGATCGATCGGTGCCCTCAAGTCTCTTGAAATCCTCAGTATTAAGTCATGCAAAAGGATCACATCCTTGCCCCTACACTAAACAGCTTAGGAAGCTTCAAGCATTAAGCTATTGTATTCAACCCTGTGCTAAAACACCGGTGTGAATCAGATGAGAATAAGACGACTCTCACCCACACCATAGATATCCAATATACCACGGTACGATATTTCCAACTTGCGGTAGGTTGCTAAAACCGATTGTAACAACTTACGGTCAGTCGCTAAAGTCCTTTAGCGATATGTGCTGGTGGTCACTATAACTGGGGTTGCTAAAAGTTTTAGCGACTGACCCACTGTTGCTACAGTGGGAGAATTAGCGACCAACTGCAAGTGGCAGACAAGAAAAGTAAGCAAATTACTAACACCCTAATTATCATTAACACTAACCCTTACCATTAACACTAATCAACAAATAATTTATCCATCAACACGAACATTATTAGCAGGCACAATATTGCACTACTTCAAGCACAATAAAAGAACTAATAAACAGAATAAAAATATGTATTGACACTGAATAATACGTAAATGTCCATTAAAATCAGTGAATCATGTCTCACAAACTGTCTCGATTAGTTAATAGTTAATAACATCTCGGTTTCTATTACAAAAGTAGAGCTAAAAAGTACTAGGAACACTTCAGCACCTTAGCAACACTAAGGTAGCCTCAATCACCGTTCCAATTTTCTTCATGTCCTTTTCTAAAATCAAGAATTACAAGAACATCAGTTCTTCCAAACAAATAACACACATAAAAAAAGAAGTTGGTATTTAGGGCCTGTTTGTTTTGGAATCTAGAGCAGCTTCCAAAGTTGTTGGAGCTGAATCTAAGCGTGTGTTTGGTATAGCTCCAGGAGCTGCTCCTGAGGGCTTGGGAGCTGGAGCTAACCAATCCCAACGTTTGAGAAGTGCTTCTTCAAAGGAGCGGGAAGGAGCGGTATCAGAAAATACACTAGAGTTGTTTTGTGAGGAGCCGGAGCTCAAACAAGCAGACCCTTAATGAAGCTTCCTAGCTCTAGCCGCATCGACTAGCTGTAGATTAAAAATGTTAACTAGCATAAAAGAAGTTGATATATTTGATAAACAGTATATTGATTGTTTCATATAACTAGATGGTCAAAAATAAGAAGTGATGGCTCTAGCTAGCAGCCGTATATCATTCAATGATTACATACAGACATAATGTATAAGCAGAATCAAAGTACTTATATCAGTTAGAAATGCTAACTGATCCATAAAGATAGTTCGAGTGAATAATAGCAGGACGTGTAGGATCTAGTTTATGAGCAGCAGAACAATATTGGCTCTTTAGCTCTAACTCACTAGTTTACTCTAATACATGAACTGGAATAATTCCTTGAATGATATAGTTAGATTTTACTGCAGCATCACTTGGAATAATCCCTTGACCTGACACAATTTCGGTATGCAACAAGGTAAAGATGTATGTCACAGTGTATAGGTTTCTCTGCTATACTATTTCTTAAGTGCTGCAAGCTGGTTATTCACAATTGTAAGCCGCCATATAGCTTCAATTCAGGATTTGAGTTGGCACTTGGCAAGTAAAAATCAAATCAACAGGCTTACAGGTGTATACATGGATGTTCATTGCGCCCATTCAGAGCAGTGAAGACCACCAAGCACAGTACGTAACACTGTAACTGTAACCACAAATAGATGAGGAAATCAGTAAAAAGGAAGAATAAGAACAGTCTTGACACAAGAAGCATGCATTATTGCATTACGAGAAAGGAGGCAGAAATAAGAAATTTCATCTCAGGCAATAATAAACCTGAGCTCAGTCTATTATTGAATTTCAATATCACTATAGTTAAACTTCAAGTTTTCCCTACGGTGATAATTAGATACTTTGCTTATATAGAGTGCTCTTAGTTTCACTTACATTCCTAGAAAATTATTAATCTGTCCCACTTCATCAAATAGAAACATATTTAAGAATGCATCAAAGGAAAAAGAACAGGAAGTTTGTAAAGCAGTTATCTGTTTAGTGTTCTAATATAATCTAAAGATAACTTCTGTGATTTTGAAATCGCACCGTGTTTTAATTTAAACAAAGCCAGGGTGAATATATTCAACGACGGTGCAAAAAGACAAAACAAACGTTTATATGTGTTTTGTTCTGTTTGAATATATTCAATGGCTGGTATTCAATTTTTTATCTTGCACCCCAGTGCAAAATAATGGACATGGGACTAACGTAAGAAGAATATATATATAGCAATGAACCTAGTAATTGATTTTTCATTTTCATGCATGTGATCACTAACAATGGCCATGTTCGATTCTAAGAAAAGGGTAGCATTGCTTGGGTTTGAAAAGATAGGGTAAAATATTTCCAACAGTTAATGCAAAAGAATTGCAATTCTCATGCATTCCGAGCAACCAAAAAAAAAAGACATTTCAAGCTAGCTAACAAATTAAAAAAACACATTGTTTAAGTACCAATACGTACACAAACGTGATCAATGTAAAAGAAATACCTAGGACGAATTAGCAGAATTTTTATTAAAAACTAAGCATGCAAGTTTGTGCTGAGCGCTGGGCATCAGACCCACACCTCCATATAACATATATAAGACTGCGTTGAACCCTACTTCTAATATATATCTCCGTTTTCTAATTGCTGTCTGACAATAAGTCTAGTTTGAAAGTGAACTAATGTTACAATCTAGCTAGTGACAACAATTTAAAAATGGAGCCGCAGTTGTAAAAGAAAACTCGAAATGACCAACAGTTAATGCAAAGAATTGCAGTTCTCATGCATTCCGAGCAAAACAAAATGATATTTCAAGCTAGATAACAAATCAAAGAAGCTTATTGTTTAAGCATCAATACAAAAACAAAAACTTGTTCACTGCAAGAGATTTACCTAGGAAGAATTAGCAGAATTTTTATTACAAACTAAGCACACAAGTTTGTGCTGACCGCTGGGCATCAAACCCACACCTCCATATAACATAAGACTGCTGAACGCTACTTCTGATATAGTCCCTCCGTTTTGTAATTGTTGTCTGACAATAAGTCTAGTTTAAAAGTGAACTAAAGTAATTGTCTAGCTAGTGACAACAATTTAAAAACGGAGCCACAGAAGTTGTAAAACAAAACTCGAAACGACCAACTAGTGGATCATGGGATGCCCCTGAGAAGAAGAGCTGCTCCTCGCTATCCTTCTACAACTAACACAATTTGCACACTCAACAATGCAGGAGCTTGGAGTAGTTAGCATCTTGGGCTACGGACATACAGAAGCACCGCACCTACAGAGTTGATCTCAAGGGTTGAACCACAAATCGCCATCCATGAAGTCACTACCGGATATGGAGAGATCCTGCTGGGAGAAAAAGAAGTTTGAATTACTTATTAAGAAACTGGAAATTTCACAAGTAAAGACTTGGAGATACTCTTGGAAATAATTTTTGAAATAAGGAGCAACTAATCATCTCGTATTATTCTGGAGGTCATGCATGGAAAAGCATCATGAACTAAGCAGTTCACTGATAAATACAAAACTAGTCGTAGTTGAATAAACATCATTTAATTTTACTCTTTGTGCATGTTGTATTTCCTTTCTGTGCAAACCCCACGAAATTCAATGCCATGGAAAATGAAAGTGAAGAAATTAAGGCATGCAGGTTGAGTAAAATGCTGAGACAGTAAGGAGCAAATTAAACAGCAAGAAATTATACTTACTGCATTGAAGTCATTAAGAAAATCATCCAACGGGAAGTCAACACTCATCACATGTGCTTCGCCTGCTGCCATGAGAGGCTTGTCAATGTTCTGGTCATGAGTAATAGCTTGCAAACCAACTGTGCTATCATTTGCAAGGAGATTGCGACTTGCACCCTGACCATTAGGCAATGTATGTATGATGTTTGAAGCACTACCCGGAGCGTGGTTGTCAACCAGCATCACAATAGAGTTTCTGTTGCTTCCTAAGTTGACTGGTGCCATCTGGTAATTAGCACCTTCCATAGGTGTGACTTCTTCACTCACGACCGTGTCCATGTCCATTTGGTCCTGAAATTCATTCCCCAAATCTAACATCTGGACGGTTGACTTCAGGAGTTCTAAGTACTGGTCAACTGTAAGGTCGTCGTTCTCCTGTGAAGGGCCTTCAAACTCAAATGCTCCAATCTTATGTCCAAGGTCATCAAACATTGGTGGCGCAACCGTTTTTCTAGTGTTGGTGTTGATGTTCAGTCTAGCTCTAGCAACAAATCGGGGAGGCTCGGTTGAAATCTTGTTGATGGGATCTGCAGAACATGGCAGCACCTGAGCCGAATGTTGGTTTCCCAACTCAGGAGACTGGGATGGTAAGAGAATCTTGTTAGGAGCAATATCACAATCTGCAATCTTTTCAAAGGATTCATCGGCATTAACAGGAATGCCTCTATTTGCCTCCAAAAGCTTCTCACACAATATGCTTGCATAGGAAGATATGCCATTGCTCCTGTCCTGTGATGATGAGCTCCCTTTTGAGATGTTTCCGAACACAACTCCAGAACAGCTGCCGGAAAGTGAAGATTTGCTTGTGTTGAACCCAATGCTATCTGATGAGTAGGGAAAAATGGAGCTGCCAGAAGGACCAGAGTGAAACATCTTGCTTCCACCTGACATTAAGTTCATGTGTGAGGCGCCAAAGATGATGAATTTGCTAGCATCATGTTTGGGTACAGGGGCAGTAGCATCCTTAAGCAGGCTACCACCCTTCCCAACAGGCCAGACGTCATTTGGAGCAATTACCAAGTTTCTCTTGGCACTCATGAGTTGCAATGACTGCATGGGCGTCCCAAATGGTGATGTACTAGAACTCATCATATTTGCAACTGGGTTACTTGAGTTTGTAGAACCAGGAAAGGTTGGGGTTCCTTGGTATGTCCCAAATGATGGTGTAGAACTCATCGTATTTGCAACTGGGTTGCTTGAGTTTGTAGAACCAGGAAAGGCTGGGAGTCCCTGCAGGTATGTCCCAAATGGTGGTGTAGAACTCATCGTATTTGCCACTGTGTTTCTTGAGTTTGTAGAACCAAGAAGGCTTTGGGATCTCTGTATGTTCCAAGTTCAGGTCTACGCGCCTCATTCTCAGATCCATTATTCAAGTTGAAGGTGGTGTTCCATTTGTTCCATCCTGGCTCGACAGCAAATGGACTGGAGGGCTTCACTGTCCCGAGGTTTAGCTTTTCCAAGTATATCTTATATTTCTGAAATTTAAAAAGAAATAGACATTTAATTCAAAGAATAATTTAACTATTTTTATGCAAGGACTTACATTACATGCAATGTGCTCTAAGAAATAACCGATCAGTCATAAATATTGAGAATGTTGTGTTATTTAAAAATATAAGTAGAGGTAAATGTGTTCACAACTAATAGTATGTTATAATATCCTCCCTCATTTTCAAATTTTTGTTGTTCGGACAGTAATTCTAGTTAAAAACGAACTAAAGTTGTTCTCCAACAACAATTTGAGAACTGAGGGAGTGCATGTGTACAAGACACATGAAAGAATTTAATATTTAGTTAGTAATAGCATTGTGTGTGTTTGACACAAGAACATCGGCAAACACATTGTCAAATATTAAATCAATTTAAATGTAGGAGTCAAGCTCAAGAGTACACATTCTCTTACAAAATAGCAAAAGAGTATAGACAAAAACCTGAAGGTGACTTGAAATATTTGTCATGCTGAGGCCCTCGACGTTCATCAGTTTGTGTATTTTTTTCGGAACAGCATCTGCAATTGCATCACAAGAACATTTTGTAACAAGAAAATCTTCAAACAAAATAGCCTTTTTCATTTTAACAACCAAACTACAAAATGAGAGATCTTACTAGCCAAGCCAATTTGATTGACAGCTTGAACAAATCTGTTGTGTAGCTGGCCAGACCACTGGATCCTTTGCTTCTTTCGGGTTGCTGTAATGGCATTGTACACTTGAGTACTTTGTTCATCATGTTCTTTCTTCTCATACTTCCTGTTCTGTTTTGCACATTCCTTCTCACCATCAGCATTCCCAGGATGCAATCTCTGTCTAGTACTATTGCAGTTCCCACTGTTCATGCCCTTCCGCACTACGTGCATCCATAGGTTCTTCACCTGTTCTAGGCGGATGGGTTTGACGAGGTAATCACTCGCCCCATGCTTAATTCCTCTTATGATTGTTTGCAAATCTTCATTTACCAATAGCACTGGATGACACAATGATAGTTCAAGATTCAGAAGTAAACTATAAACAATTAGATAGCTAAGATATCAAATAACTGTACTGGTGAGAATAATTATTAGATCACATAGATGTTAGTCATTCGACTGATTCCTCCTTTGATTATTGTGTGATGTGTGTCGTATGTGTTACATGAACAAAAAAATAAGTAACACACGAAACTGCTAATAACAGTTAGAGTGGGTTGTTAAAGCTGATTGCACCTCTTAACATATGAAACTTCAGTGACAAAGCACACACAACCTTTATGTGAAAAAACATGAGACTAAAAATGTCCACATATGAACCAAACGGGAACATAGAACTCAAAAGCAATTTGGTAACTCAACAAACTAGAGATGACAAATCAAGAAGCTTGATTGCAATTGAAGAAACAATGTTCTTCAAATGGGCTATCTAGGGCACTTAGACAACGTCATGACCCTAGACGGTCATTACTTAGAGCTTACAAACTTAATCTAGCAAAGAGTTGCAGTCAATAAACATAGTACATATATAGGTTGGAATACTCTCAGTGACATGGGCATCTACATTTTTTGGGAGGAAACAATGTGTCCTTGTGCATCTATTCGTGAGGAATAGAGTTTCAAGTAGCAGATAGGTGATACATAAAATCCTTTTTTCATTTGAAACGATAATACCTGTCACATATCTACTTGTTTGAATATATATAAAAAAAACCCTTTCATAAATCCTTTAGTTGCTTTCCCTCGAGAATTCAATAAAATTCACTTCATAGGGAACCATCTATTGTCCAGGACAATATTTTTTGAAAATATAAATCTCAAAGCCAAGACCATATGATTCGACATTATAGAGGGGATAATACAAGGTAGCACAACATTTAGCATGTCGGAAAACATTATTGATGAATACATGCACTTCAAAACTAAGACATGTTACTCAAATGCAGCCGTACCTTTAGTACTGCCTCAGTTCTAAAATTGTTCACCCGCTAGGCAACTATATTTTTAAAAACAAAGAAAGTACCATCATTTGACAGATCTGTAAATACTAATCAATTTAGTGTGCATCTATTAAGACCATATTCAGAACTAGTATCAATAGTACTGCTGCACATAATTACTATTTGCAGCAGCATGAGAAGAATGCTACTGTACACTAAAAATAGTAATTGAGAGAAAAAAAAACAAAGAATTTCAATTACATCAGGCACTACACACAATGCTCTATGTATTAAACTACAATCAAAAATATTAATTAAACTAACTTACAAACTTAATTTGTCAAAAGCACATGCAAACATAATAATAACTTACAAACAAAAGTTGTCAAAAGCACATGCAAACATAATGTGAATCTCGTTCGCTATAATAGTACGAAATTCAAAAAGTCCTGCGTTTTATGAAATAAGGACTTATGATTCGCATGGATCGACGACCCGTATCCTTGTAGCCGAGCTAGCTTTTAACCCGACCATAAGTAAAACAGATCTAGCGCTAAATGCCACGGCAAACATGACATACACGCATGATCTATATTCAGGCCATCAATCCACATATCCAACAATAGTAGTACCACTAAAAAAAATCAGCAACATCAGAACCATGCGCAGAAACAGTAAGGGGGTCGGGCAAGGCTTTACTGACGACTGGGACATCCATCTCGAGGCTGATGATCTCGAGGAGCTTGAAGCCGTCCATACCCGGCATGCACACGTTGGTGATCACTAGGTCGAACTGATCATCTCCGCCCTTCCTGGCCCTGAGCAGTTCCAGCGCCACTTCTGTCTCCAACACTGGCGTCACTGCGATCACACAACAAAAACAACCACCAAAAGAAAATTCACAACGAAATCTGGACGAATCGGGCGTATAACCATGGACGAAGCAAGAACGAACACCCACCGTCATACTTGCAAATCTGGAGCATGGTCACTATGATGTTAAGGCAGGTGCGGTCATCGTCGATGGCGAGCACGCGCAGTCCCTCCGGGAACTTCTTGTTTTGAACATCCATCACTTGATCCGGTCCAGAGGAAAACTGCACAAGATCAGCATCAAGAACCTACCATATATATGGAGATCCAAGAAATGTACACTCCCCTTTCCTACCTCCGGCAATGGCTTCACAGCAAGAATCACTCCGATGAGTGGTGCGAGGAAGACGAAGACTGGATCGATGATGCCGGGCACTGGTGGAACATTGCAGCATGGGGGTGGGGGATATATATATCGGTGGAACTGGGGGAGACTTCAGACTGGCGAACTTGAATCCGTGGACGGTATAGGAGAGAGGAGCATCGTCAAACTCTTGTGTTGACTCCTTAATTCCTACCTTCAGTTATACTATGCTTGCATCACAAATCTCTTGTCCGCCAGCACCGAGACGTGTTTTACACTGTTGGGGGCTGTGGGCAACCTTGATTTTTCTTCTTCTTGCACGCATGCAGCCATGCAGGGGCAGAGACAGAGAATGTTTTTTTTTTTTCTCTGGCATGCATGCATTCAGTTTTTTCTTTTTTTATTTCATCCCGCGCAGGCATGCATGCATTGTGATGTTCGGGGATTTTTTTTTCCCTCTTTTCTCTTCTACTTTTAAAATACATTATTCTACTACTAGTATTTCATAATCGTCCATTATTGTCTCAACATGCAAGTCAAAGAGTTTTTGTAAGCTGAACAAATTTTGACCATGCATATATAGGTAATAAATTGCATGCTGACACCATTATTTTTCTCAACATGCATGCTTGTTTTGAGTTCCAAACGAAAAGAGCTTGAGCAATACCACCGTATCTTATTTTATGCAGTCCTGGACCATTTTCAAAGATGCTATTTCAAAGTCATATTAAAATAAGAATAGTGAGGTTACTAGCTGGAAATTTAAAAGACCAAACACATATCTATCTGTAACAATAACTTCACAAGATTCTGTAGAGTCAACATAACGGTTACGGTTCTATATGTAATTCACGTGTCTTTGAACTATGTAAGTTTTTTTGAATTATTTGATGGTCAAAGATATAGCAATTTATAACAGCTGAAGTTTCATTTAATGAGAGATATTGGAGTTGACTATGATCTACACCTTGGATATGAACCAAAAAGGACAATTTTAGTTGCCCACAAACTTACAAAATGATATATCACTAAGTTTTACTGTTTTCAAATAACATGAAGTGAGATCAGAATATATAGTAAACATGAAACTGAAATAAGATCAACGGGCAAAGTCATATCCCAATGTTCTCAAACAATATAAAATAAAATAAAAAAGACAACAAGGATCGATCATAAGTTTTGGCGTCAATATTGAGAAACTCTGTTTACGTACGGTTTTTTTTTTTTTGTGTGTGTGCTCAAACTGAGAAAAGTTACTACTATTTTGAAAAAAAAATATAATCACCCATGTTTTTGTGATTTTAGCCTTACTTTTTCTACTTTGCATCATTGCTCATGTTCTAATCAAATCTTTGCACCATTGGCCCTATTTTAATAGCAAAATGTTATACCTTTAATCATAATATTTCTTTTTTTTCTTTGATACGAACCCAGTACAGGCATAGACACTCACATACACGTACGAGTACTCACTCATATGATCACACGCACGCCTGCCACTGAATAATTAACCGTAAATCCAACACACATATCAAATCTGGGATTTGAACCCAGGTGGATTGGTACCACCACAAGGACCGTAACCATCTAAGCTAAGCTTAGTTTGCCTTTAATCATAATATATGGCTAATGATGAAATAAATTTTATGAAAACAAGGGCGAGGATGCAAAGTTGAAAAAGTAAGGCAAATTCATAATTGACAATCATAAAAGGGGACACCATGCAATTGCCCTTTTGAAAAAACGAACTAGAGCTTTGAGTAGACATCCACAATAACATTTCTTGTTAAGTAAGTTGCATCACAGCTTTTTTACATTGTATAAGTTTGTTATGGACTTCGGGCATCAGAATGAGAAAAAAAATTGCACATTTTTTGTTGGAGCAATAGGACAGTAGGCCACGTTCTTCAAAAAAAAAACAAAGGATCTTTCATTGAACATCATAATAACATTATTGTTATAGACTAAGAAAACTAGGTGCTTGGTTTTGACATATAGAACTAAGGACCTGCAAGCTGCGCACAAACACTAGGGTGTGTTTGGTTACCTGCATGGGTCTCAGCTTGGTTGAGAGATAGATGCAGGCCCACCTGAGCCTGGTTGAGTAGAGCCGAGTATGTGTGTTTGGTTGCCTGGTAGGACCTGAGCCTAGGCGAAACGTGCATGTGATTGGTTGCATGTATTTGTTGATAGGTTACATATGTGAGTGTAAAGATCTATGTTTGGTAGACTACATGAAGCAAAGTCCGATCACCGTGTCCCAAGCAAGGTGTGGTTACCACCCATAAAATGGCCCAGAGAGAAGAATTGGCGCTAAGAACATATATGCTTGGCGCTGAAACAGATCTTCGCATCACATTAGTGTTTCACACATATTCTATTACATACCGCATCAGTTTATACAAGTACAGTAGTACAAGAACATGACATTTCACCACAACTTCACTGAAACATATACGGTGCCACACATATAAATTCCCATTGAACCACTGATATTATCCAAGGAGAAAATTGAATCAATCTGAAAAGAGCTGATGGTCTACTAAAAAGTGCAGTAACAAAAAAAAGTCACCGGCTTGTTGCCTACCAAATCATGAGAGACAATATTTTGTTTCTTCCCTAACAATATTGCAACAATTCTTCCCATATCGCAACCATTCTTCCTGACAACATGCCCTTGCAGTTTGGGTCATCTGAACCACACGGAAGAATATCAATTGCTTGTGACTTAAAAGGAGATACGGCTCTTGGCTATCTCGTTGACGAATGGCAACAGCCGGCGATACCCGAATGAGCCACGGTCGCGCACAAGCTTGGACTGCAGGAGCACCTGACGCATCCACCGGCAAACAAAAGCGGAAATCAGATGGCGGAATCATGGCGACACAAGAGAAGGCAAGATGTACTACACAGATATTAAAAAAAAAAAGACTCACCAGCTTCCAGTTCAGACCCTCGGCTGCCGCTGACAAGTCCTTTGGCGGCGTGCTGTCCTCGGATCCGGCTTCGCGGCAGCGGCGCACTCGACGGAAGCGGACTCGAGTGGAGCGGAGGGGGCAGGATAACGCGGGGAATACGGAGGTCCTTCACGCAGGCTACATCGGCGTTCTCAACTCGGGGTGCCTGTGCGGCCGCGCATCCTTATGGATTTGGAAGAGGAACGGGAGGACGAAAGAGGCGGCGGCAGGTGAGCGAGAGTGGAGAGCTCGGGCGAATGATGGGGACGGTAACCCTAGCCTCATCGGGTATATGCATAGAGCGCTGATTGCATCCACCGCCCCATCCACTGGAAAGGCGCCTGCTTGAGCAGAGCCTGGCTCAGCTGTGAAGCTCGAATCGGGCATGCGGATTGGGTCTGGCTCCAGAGGCTACGCTGCATCAGTTGGGCAGGCTGCGGGTAAAATACAGGCAACCAAACATGAGCTAGCTGTATCAAGTGAGCCTGACTGAGGTTATATATAAGCAATCAAATACACCTTATAATAGAAAGATTTGTATATATTTTTTTACACGTCAATACATCAAGATCTAAATATACCTTTGGACAAGATTTTAAACACGTAACAAACCCAAAGACACATTCGGCATGCACGATTTTGAAAACGTCTCTAAGATTCGATAGAGATAGAAAAAAAAAACTCGTAGTTACTATACAAATAAAGCATAACAAGACGGTTGCGACATGCGTCTTTAAGTCTCTAAGTTTTGGACATCTACCGCCTCTGGCTGCTGCTCGATCACCAGGGTGGTTGCGACAGTGTTCGGCGAGTGCCAGTTGCCAAGGCTAGGGCATACTAGACGGCGGTTGTAGCTCGAAAAAAGATGCCATCAAGGATCAAAATGATGAAGCCTCCTCTCTGTTGCCTGTTGATCTTTGTTCACAATATTCTCGATTACCTCAATTGATTGGTTGCGCTACTTGATTTCATAATATCTGATTACTTCTGTGGCCAAAACCAAAATAGGCCTCACTGCTTATTGGTTGCAATATCCGATAACCTCTGATATGTTTATGATTTTCCTACAACAAGACTAGTTGGAGTGAGTGTGAGCACGTTTCCGTCATGACATTTCCCAACATATATATCAGCCACTAGATCTGACGCATGCAACTGTGGGCAGCTATCTAAAACAGCCAGGCCAGGTTTCGATTCCTCCGTTTTCTGGTTGTCCCACTCCCTCCGTTTTTTTTATTGACGCTTCCGATCGGTCGTTCCTCATTGCTTGCCGAACATTCTGATCTCCTCGTGTCAAAGCAAAGCAGATCGCTAGCAGCAAGCGAAGCAAATAAAGCCGGGGGGGGGGGGGGGGAGGATGGTGGTGGATATATAGAAGGTGGAATTAGTTTTCTAATTCAGCGTCGTCAATAATTTACGCACCTTTTTAGCTGAACCATAGCATCTATAAGAAAAGACGAAGGGATTATAGAGAATGCCTCAAATTAGTTGATTTTGTTTTGTTCCAACCATTAGGTAGAAAGAAAGAATCCACACAGCTTTTTTTTTTATTATTCGGTGCCATGTCGCATGGTAGCCTAGGTGAGGCTCGGCCTGGCTAAGGGGTGGATGCAGGCCCAGTTAGGCCTGGCTCTACAAATGCAGGCTAACATGTTTGGTACGCTGGTTATGTGTTGTCCTAGCCCAAGTGAGATTGTGTTTGGTAGGCTGAATCTTGAGCTGGACTGCATGCGTTCATCCAGGTGGCTTTGTTTGGTAGGCTAGATGAATGCTGGTCCGGTCAGCTTGCATTGACCCATGGTGAGCATACCGATTGGTGTGCTCTATTTTTTGGCGCCAACAGGTTCCTGCCATTGCCCTTAGACCCATTGCATCATACGATTTCCAACAAGAATTCAATCAGTTTTGAATACACCATCTCAAACACACTTTCAGCACAAAATTTCAAAGAATTTCATTTGAACACGAAATGAGAATTTGAATAATTCAGATGCTAAAACAAGTGCATCTCACAGTACTGATATACATCTCAAGCAAACTATATTAACTTGTAAATCAACCACGATATCACAAGAAATTGAACAACAATGGTGATATCTTTGTAGCGCATGCCCTTTACCAGAGCTTTGATGTGCTGCAATGGTGCCTGCTTCATATCCTCCACAGCTGGAGCATCAAAGGAATACAACGCCGCCTCTGCCTCCTGCTAGTGCCGTAGCCGTTGTTTCGAAATCCAGCAACCTGGGATTGACATTCCTGCCAAGAGTTGTATACTCCTGGATTCCGTCCATGAAAGACAATGTACCAGCACATGCCTATCTCAGTTTTAAATGAAAAGGGTTAAAGAAAGTCACAATGAAAGCTGATAACAACAATCATCATTGTCAAGTACCAAATTGTCTTAGAATTTAATGCCAAAAAACACCCACAAAGTGATAAGAAAAGGCATATTCAGAAAGTACCAAACTGTCTCAGAGATCAAAGAACATTCCAAACTGATAACATGTTTGACGAAATGATCCAAGTTCATGATTGTTATAGCATTGCAATCGAAGCAGAAATAGTGATGTGGAGTTAGAAGTTAGCCCTAGGCTATACAAAATATACTGCTACGAATAGCAGGTGCAAATCAGAGAGTCAAGTGAGCATGGATCGATTGATCCGATGGGTCAAGTTTGCATCCCTATGCTGGGGAAAAATTTCCCCCTAGCAATGAATGCTGCTTTGCAATGACATAGTAGGAGGAGCAAGCTCACTCAGAGTCAGATGCAGCGACAACAGCAGCACTTTCTTTGAGCTTAGCAAGGTATTGCCTGATCCACAATACACGATGCTACTTAGTGGGAAGCACTAACCCTCTTGCCTGCTTTGTATTGTCCAGAAGGTAACTGAAAACAGTGAGGACGTCAGTCTCATTGAACCCTGGTGTGTTCATGCACTTAGCATACATAGCAGGGTTGATCTCAGTGGTGTGGACTTCGACAGGTTCAGCAATGGAATCAGCCAGTTGTCAATAGCACCGGTCAAGGCCCCCATAAATGTAGCCTCCTCATTAGTGAAGGCCCTCTTCCTCTTTCCCAACTGAGTTGGGTCATCAGTAGTCTTGGTGTTGTGAGATGCAGTTGCAGAAGAAGCAGAAGCAGCAGCATTGACTAGTGGAGATGCATTTGCAGCACCATTGACAGAAGGGAAGAGCCTAGAGTACCATTGATAGATGGAGATGGTGCCCCATGCTAAAAGTCATCAAAGGTGATGTTAGGCTCAAGAAACTCAGATGGAGTCACAAGTGCCTCATCTGAGCCAATTGCAAACCTCCCAGTAGCCTACCCAGCCCCAAAGATGATCTGCATCTACACATAATTCTCTATGGGCATATTCAGGAACTCGGCATCCTTTGGGTGGTCAAACATCATTGCCAAGTACCAAATTGTCTCAGAAATACACAAGTCGAAAGATTTTAGATATCAAACATCTTTGCTAAGTACCACATGTCTCAAAAAATCATGGACAAAATATATGAGAGAATGAAATCATTGCCAAGTGCCAAATGTCTCAGAAAATCATGGACACAATATATGACAGAATAAAATCATTGCCAAGTGTCACATGTCTCAGAAAATCATAAGTCTTAGCAAATACAACAGCCTATGAGGTTCCAACATCACAACGCAGAGATAACAACACAAGTAACTTAGTGCAAATACAACAGCATAGGAGTGCAACAACATTAATAGCTAATAGATACGGCTAGAACACATATGCTACCACATCTGAGCAGCAATAGTGTCCCTTGTGGCTTCCTAGGTGTTGTTATCCATGGCAGCATCAAGGTTGTCTTGGGAAGCATTTGTGTTATTGGGTGCCCAGGAAGCCTCTGTTGGAACATAATGATCTTCACCATGTCTGAGTATCCAGTTGTGCAGGATGCAACAAGCTAAGACTAGCTTGACTTGTGTCTTGTATGGGTGGAAGGGTTTGTTATATAGAATCTTGAACCTGTTCTTCAAATCTCCAAATGCTTTCTCTATTGACACCCTACACGAAGAGTACCTATGATTGAAAAGCTCTCTTTGGTTAGTTGGATTGTTTCCTGCACCAAACTCTCTGAGATGATATCTTGTACCACGGTATGGTGGCAGAAAACCATGTCTGCAAGCATATCCAGCATCCACAAGGTAGTATTTGCCTAGCTAAATATGGGCTATTAGTACAACTATGGGAAAGTAAACATGACCAAGAACATGTGGTACAATGAATCTATCTGGCACCCTAACGCCATTAGTCCTTTCAAGGGCATCAGATAGAATTAATGCATCATGGGCAGACCCTTCCCAACCAGCAAGTACATAGTAAATCTTAGATCAAAGTCGACGCAGCAACCATATTTTGTGTGGTGGTGTGCTTTCTCCCCATGAATGCAGCCCTCATTGAACTGGAGACTCTAACCAAGACATGGGTGGCATCAACAGCACCAATGCAGTCCTATATGCCAAGTGATATGAATATAATGTTAGTCAATATGAATGGATTTATGATACTACTTCACATAAGTGATATGAATGCAGTCCTATATTCCACATCAAGAAGATCTCCTCCACTGGCTTGTCAATTAAACTTGGTACAGCATAGAAATGAAAGGGTGTGTTTGGTAGGCTGGGTAGGACTTGGCTCATAAATTCATAACACATCATCATAAACAGTGCAACTTGGCTCATAAATTCATATGAGATCATTATAGACAATGGTAGTCAGCTTAGAAGTTGAAAAATTCATCATAAACATGTGGTGTTCAGTTCAAAAGTTCAAGATCCGGAGATAACAAAAGGAAAGCAGGTCGAAAATGCAACACAAAAACATCTTTCATAGTTAAAGCAGTGACACCAGAGATGTACAAATATGGTCAGACGTAAAAAAAGACTCAAAATCATCATCAACACTCGGGACTTAGCTCTTAGAGCTTAAGAAGCATCATCCACGTTTTGGTACTTAGCTCAGCAAACAAGAAAATCATCATTCACAGGTTAGTACTTAGCTCAAAGAAGTAAAGAATCATCATCGACAGCAGGTATTAGCTCAAAAATGTAACACATCATCATTGACAGCAGGTACTAAGCTCATAAAGTGGAAAAAAAATCATCATTGACAGTTGGTAATAGCTTAAAAATGGAACAAATCATCATTGACAGTTTAGTACTTAGATCAAAAAAGAACAGAATCATCATCCACAACCGGTAATAGCTCAGAAATAAAACAAATCATCATTGCCAATTAAGCACTTAGCTCAGACAATTAAAGATTCATCATTGATAGCACAATCATCATTTCTAACCTCAGATCTATGTATATCACTTCACAGATCAGTGGTAAATCCATAGATCTAGGCAACAATAGAGAAACCTCATCATGAACAACACCTACGAAACATTGAAGCATACGGAGGGAGGAGACATGAAGAAGAGGAAGAGGGCCTATCCAGATTACCGGCACACGAGCAGGATCGTCGGAGGGATCGTCGGACTCGAACCCGAGATCCGGCAACAGTGGTGCAAGAGAAGAGAGGCGGTGCATGGAGCGAGAGGAGAACGGCGTCGCCTAAAGTGAGGAGGAGAGTGGTGCGAATGAATGGGGAGGGCGGTAACCCTAGCCACCTCGCGGTATTTATTCAGACCGGACGCCTGCATCAGGGTTGCATGGACCAAGCGTGGGATGCATCTACAGGCCGCCTCTGCCAAGCCAGTCCCAACAGCGAAGCCCGATTCTTCCATTCGAACCAAGCCTGGATCCGGTGCCCCCCTGCACGAGCTCGGCCTGGCTGCGGGCCGCGACCAGGCTACCAAACAAGGCCTCCTGCATGAGTTGGACCTGGCTCGGGCCTCATGCAGCCTATCAAACACACCCGTAGAGACCACTTGTGCATGCATATGATGAGTCCTCCGGAAATGTCATTGAAGAAGAAATCACCCAAATAAATAATAGCAGTCTTGTAGTTGTTGGACATAAACATATTGTACTTGTCACTTCCTCCTCCTGTAGTATGTTCTAGAACATCCGTGCAAAGGTACGATACACTCAATATCAACATACATATGATAACTTGCTTCGTCTAACAAGCATCACAATTGGTCAAGGGTTCATAAATATGATGACGCCGATTAAGATTAGTTTGGCAAGGATTATTAAATCATGTAAAATCCTCCACATAAGACCCGGTAGGAATTGTTGTCATATGTATGCCGCATCAATCAAAACCACCCTCAAAGCCACACCAAAGATCAAAAACAAATAGTTTCGACAGTTGAGAGAGTCAGAATACTCGATTTTGTAATTGGAGGGTGAAACTCGAACATTGGTGATAGTTGAAGGGGTAAAATAGACTTTTTCAATCATAAATAAAAATGTGGAAATTAAAGTCATAAATAATAGAATAAGAAAAAGTCATGATAAATAAATAAAAGGGAATAAAAGAATTGAATTATTAACCCACTAAAGTTCATGATGTGCTGCTGAATGAAACAAGTCATAAGGGAAAAAATAAAAGCAAATCACAAACGGACTGAAGCATCGTCAAATAGGCTAGATCAAAGAAGGGAAGGAAATATATTGGGCTGAAAGGAATAAGGGAAATACACCACGTTAGCGGGCGGAAGAGGGTCCCGCTCCCCTCGCGCCTGTCAACTCACGCGCGTCCTCCAGACACCCCTGCTCCGTGTTAGTGAGCCGCTTTCGACTGTTTCTGCTCTCGCGGCCGCGCGTACAGCAGGCCGTTAATGGGCCGAACCTCAGCCAGGATTACCTAAGCCGCGTGCAGTGATGACTGGGAATAGATATTTAAGAATGGCATGCAACCTTCCGGAAAGCGAGGTTGGATAATCCATCTGAGACCGTCGATACGCAGCGCACGCTACGCCTTAGAAAAACGGAAAAAGTCTATTCCACACCCCTCAACTATCACGAAAATTTGAGTTTTACCCTCTAATTATAAAATCAGGTATTCTGAGTCTCTCAACTATTAAAACCATTTATTTTTCTCCATTAGACGGTTTTAAAGGTTGTTTTGGGATGATGTGGCATCCAGGTGGCGGGAGGTTCTACGTGTCAGTGTCCACTCATCGTCTTCTTCCTCCTCCTCTCTCTCCCCTTTGTCTCCTCTCTCTATAGCTCGCTCTTACTACAACCCCTCCAACCGCAGCGTGGCGCCTTTGTATTGCCCTCGACCTCACTGCAGGCATTCCCAGCACTATGGACGACCCCGCACGGCACCACCTCTCGCCGTAGCTCGGCGCGGGGCAGCAGCAGCAGTCGTCGGTGCCGCGCTCTCCGACCCTGCTATACGTCGATCTGCCCGCAGGCGCATCTCCCGTCTCCATACGGCCAGATCCCCACGGCCGGCAGGGGCCACCACACGCGCTCGCGCCGCCGCCCGACCAGATCTCCCCGTCGGCCTCCACCTCCGACGTGCCGCCACTCGGCCTGCCGCCTCGAAAGGTGGGTCACCACCGCTCGCACAAAGACATCCCCTTCGGCTTCTCGCAGCACAGCCCGCTGCTCCGGCCACCGGTGCCGGTCAAGCGGGAGGCCATGACGCCGCTAGAGGCGTGCAGATTAGACGGTGACGCCGCCACCCTCTATGACCTCGTCAACGCCTACATGGATCTGGACGGCCTCGACCCGCTCAACTCCTCCAAAGATCGCCACGACGAATGTGACAGCCATGCCAGCGGCACATGCGTAGGTTGCGTGGCGGAGCAGCGAGAACGAGGCCGAGAGCCAGTCCACATCGGCGGTGAGGAAGGACGCCACGCCAAGTCGCAGCATTGTCGCAGCTTGTCCACGGACAGCTTCATGGGGAAGCTCAACTTGGCCGCCGATGACGAGTCGCCCAAGATGCCGCTACCGTCTCCTAGCGGCAGCGTTGCGTGGAGCAGGAGTGGCTCTCTTGAAGGTAGTGCCGTCTCCTAGCGGCAGCCTTGCGTGGAGCGCAAAGAAAGAAGGAGCTAGAGAGAGAGGAGACAGAGGGGAGAGAGAGGAGGAGAAAGAAGACGATGACGTGGACATTGACATATAGACCCCTGTCACCTGGATGCCACACCTGGATGCCACATTAGCCCAAAATCACCTTAAAAAAATAAAACTTAGACTTTTATAATAGTTGAGGGGCGTAGAATAGACTTTTTTTACTGGCCTGCCAGCCGTCAGTGGGAACAGAGGACGGCTCACAGCCCGATATTTCTACGCGTTATTTCTGAACACGCATGACTTAAACTAATATACTGGGGCACTGTAACACTGCATGCATGCAACCGAAAGAAAGATGCCATGACCATTAAGTTTTCCTTTTGACACTGGTGGATGCGCTTGACGCTTTCTATTCAAAATCAAAAATTCAGTTTCATAACTTTAAATAAATTTTACTGCAGCAATTGATTTTCAGTATTAGAATAAATAATTTCCTTGTTTCAAAAATAAAAATTTATGCTGGAACAAATAAATTTCATAGTGCAACAATGAATTTCACCGATGGAACAAATGATTTTCGCTACTAAAACATATCGATTTTACTATTAGAACAAATAATATTCACTGCTGGAACAAATAACTTTCACTACTACAAAAAAAGTAAAATATATTTCAGGATTAAGAAAACATTGTTTTTAGATATATTAAAAAATGTTCCATCGCATAAGACAATGTTCTCAGGCAGCTAAAAATGTTTCAGGACATATTACATTGTTTTCAGACATATAAAATTGTTCCAACGCATTCAAAAATGTTCACAGACAGCTAACAAATGTTACAGGACATGATAGATTGTTCCCAGACAGATAAAAAATATTGCAGGACATATAAGATTGTTCCTGGATAAATAAAAATATTCTATCACATATGGGAAATGTTCCCAAACAGCTATGAAATGTTCCAGGACATATTAGATTTTTTTCTGACAAATAAAAATGTTCTAGCGCGTATGAAAAATGTTCTCCAACAGCTACGGAATGTTCCAGGACTATTAGATTGTTCTGAGACAAATAAAATATTCCAACGAGTACGAAAAATGTTCCCACAGAGCTATTAAATGTTTAAGGATATTAGATTGTTCCCGGACAAATAAATGTTCTGTGAAAAATATTCAAGAAGTTGTCAAATTTTATTTGTAAGACAAGAAACTATTTTAGAAAATAAAAAAAGGTCTATAGGAAAAAAGAAAAAGAAAAAAAAACGTTTGCCTGAACACCAGAGCATATTAAAAGCAGTAGACAGCCAAGAGCCCACATACAGCCTAAAAAGCAATAGGCCAGCCCGACAGCACTTTCGCGCGCGCAAAATGGCAGCCCAACAGCGAGGGTCGTCCGCATTTTGACGTATGTGGAGGCGATCATTCCGAGACGGAGAACCGCTGCTGCCGTTCAGTCGAGCCCACCCCCTCTTGGGCAGGCTTGTGTTGCTGGACTAGGCCGAATGGGGCATACTGGGCCTATCTAACGGAGGCTGTTCGCTAGGCCGCTACAGTGCCACAAGAGCAAGAGCAAGTTCTCTGCTGCGCGCACGCTTGTTTGCAGGCAGGGTCAGGATCTAGAAGGATCCACCAACGAGCGCGTGGAAATCACGTAGCCTTGTAGAAGTACGTAGTTAGCATTTTCGTAAATTTTTAAACGGGAGTTCTATTTTTGAGTCTGACATACGGTAGCCGACGGCGGAACCGGGCTGCGTGCATGCGGTGCGGTACGGTGGGTGGCAGTCGCCGGTGCGATGGCAGACCCGGACTGCGTGCGGACAGTGGTCGTGTGCGGATGGGGCGGGCAGTTTAGCGCCAACGGTAGCGACAATCATCGGATTAAGAGGTATATTATCCGGTGTTTACTGTTAATAGGCTTAGAAGTGATCCGATACGGTGCTGTGGTGACGACGACGACAGCGACGTCATAGACACTCACATTTTTAATGGACACGATCTCATAAGTTTGGAATGGGAACGAGGCGACAGGATGAGGTGGATCCTGCCCATTGGTACGTCAGCAAACCAAACCGTAAAGCGCGAATTAGCAAGTTGCGAAACCTCATACTACTCACACAGCACACCGCTTACTGCCCGACCACGCTGGAGATGGCAACCCGCACCAAAATACCTGCGTCCCCGCTAGGAAAAAATGCAACGGGTAAGGCCTGTTTACTTCCCGCTTCGCTTGTTAAAACAAAACGTTTTATATTTTTATTAAAACTGGTGAAGAGCTGCCGAAGTAAATTGCTGTAGACATAATTAATTCAATTCAATTCATAATTCAGTTCACCAAAATAATTTTTTTTATATAATTCTTGTTTGGCTGGAGACAAATCAATTCATAAAATTGAAAACAAAATGTTGTTTGATTAATTTTCATCAAGAATCAATGAAGTTTTATTTTCTAGGAATCCTAAATATCAGTAGATTTAAGTCTGATCAATCCTATATAGGGTGGAGCGTGGACGGGTCCGAACGATGTGACATGTGAGGCTGTTAGCACTAATGGTGTGTGTGTGGGAGGTGCGGCGGTGTGTCTATATGCAATCTAACAATTGAGATTAGTCGACTGAAAAAATCTTATTTTAGAGTGACTAAAAATTAAATACTTTCTATATTTTTCAAAATAAAAAAGAGTTAAATTAATGGAGTCTCTCTTTCTCAACCTGTCCTCAACATGATCTCTCCCCTCACCCTGGACTCCCTTTCTCTCTTCTCAATAGTTAATACGTCTCTCTTTCTCTCTCCTCAACCTGGTCTTCTCTCAACACGACCACCTTTCTTGGCTCGGTGGCAGCCTTCCTGCTTTCTGGCGCGGTGGTCTCCTCCACTAGCACGGTGAAGGCCAAATCCAAACGACAACGACGACCTTCCTCCTCCTCGACAACGTGACCGCTTTCCTCAAGGTTGGCGTGTTGACAACAGTCAAATCTTGGTGACAGCAGCTACCTTCGTCCGCCCAGCGACGACGGTGGCCAAATCTGAGTGACGGTGGCATCCTTCCTCCTCCCTAGCACGATGGCGACTTTTCTTCTTCCCGACACAACGGTCCCCTTCCTCAGCCTAGTGGCGGCGGCTTTCCTCATCCCTTAGGCCGCCTTCCTCGGGCTCGGAGACAACCACAACGACCATCACTGACCTCACACGTGGCGAGGCCGTGCTCAGGGTGACGTCAACCTCCTCGATAGCATGACTAGTAGGGTAGCAGGCCTTACCGACAGGGCAATGTGGGAAGCGCACGATCACCACGATGTCGAGCGCATGGTAGAGAACGTTAGACGGCACCAGCTACTATCGGCTTTCTTGCGCACCCCAACTTGCATTAGCTCCTCCACCTCCATTGGAGAACATAAGCGACCACTTGTTCTGTGAGCTCGACGCTAAGCCGCTAACTACTGAGCTCTCGAGTACTGCTTGATTCTTGATCTGTCAATTTTTTGTTTCTGCGTTGTCTTCGTCTAATTGGTACCACTTGATTCTTGATCTATCAATTTTTTGTTTCTATGTTATCTTCATCTAATCAGATAAATTTGGATAATTCCACATCAAAATTCAAAGTTATCCAAACACAAACTGCTAGTTATCTGAAATTTCGAATCTATTCTTATTGGATGCCGATTCTCAAAACCCGAATTTCAAAAAAATCCAAATTATCCGACCCGAAATTTCGGTTGTACCGAGTGTCCGGAGTCCGGACGCACACCTTGCCTGCGTGGACGATGTTTTTTTTTGTTTTTATTATTTTTGAGCCTGTGGCGGGTAGCGGGCACGGGTGGAAGTCGAACTACTCCAACCCAAACACGCACGCGAACACGGACGGGACTGGGTCTTGTTTAATCCAAATTCCGAACACAGCACCAACTTAATTCCAGCTCACGGTCCCCATCCCTTTCCCGTTCCCACTTCAACCCGCTCAATCACCTCAGCGCCGGCGGCACCCCTGACCGCCGAGACCACGGAGGCGCGCATTCTGGTCGCTGGTTTCGTGGCGTTCCCCTTCCCTGGGCACTCGTCGCTGTCGATCGAGGGAGGTTGACTGTAACGCCGCGGCGGTCGGTGGCCGTCGCGGTTTTTCGGTATCGTGCCTGGCCTGGTGTCATCCGACTTTGATTCGTCTCCTTATTGGGATGGGGATATTCTTCCCCGTCGCGTCGTCTCCCTCCGTTCATTGCCCGGTCTTTCTTAGTTTCGTCTCGTCAGCTTCGATTCCTTTCGTCTCACCTTTTTATTTTCTCTCTCAATTATTGGATTGGATTAGATTGGCTGGCGTCTCCGTCTCAGGCTGTCTGACTCATCGTCTCTAGCGGTGCTGTGGTCGCCGTCGCCGGCGGTCCGTAGCCACCTTCCCGTTGCCGCGGGCGTTGCAGGGCGGCACCTCAGGCTCGTCTGCTCCAGCGGACTGATCGCCGTCCCGGCGGGTCGGGTCGCTCACGCCTCGGATCCCAACTTGCTGGCCTTAGCGCCGGAGTTCTCGCTCAGGTGAGGAGCTTGCGGCTGACATGTGGATCTTTGCTTGGAAGTTTCGTCTGTTCTTTTGGGGTGACCTGCTGGCTGCTATTTGAGATTTACCTGGTGTAGTGCGGGTTCGATTTCGTTTTCTTCAATCCGCAGGAAGTTTCTGGTCTTTGGGGCTCTCATCCGTCTCCCAAATTTTAGGTAATGGGTAATGCTCCCAGAATTTTGGAGCTGGTACCTTTTACTTCGTTGCTCCAAAAATCAGTTATCTTTTCTCGTGATTCGATGGTTTGGGAGCTTAAATATACCTGGCCATCAAATTTGTGGTTGATTGATCGAAACAACGATCTGATCCGAATTAAATTCTACTCAGGGAAGTTTGAGCTTTTTTGTTTTTCCTTTTGTCTTTATTATAGATAGCTAATGTATGTATGGTACTGTATTTCTAAAAAATGTATGGTACGGGTATTTCTTTCACTAGTGACCACTCTTTCCATGTCATTTTCGTAATCACTTTTTATTATGGCAGATTCCAAAGTCACATGCCACACACACCATTTAGTTACTACAACTTGTTTATACTTACTTTTCAGTTTCCCATGTTTATGCCACATGATTGTTACTTGCTTCAATCAGATGGCCGGTAGAGTATGTTAACTCTAAGGAGATGTATCCTTGTGTTGCTTGTTTAATGGATTCTTGTTCGGTCTCGATTGTAGGTTTCACAACTTGCTTGAGGTGTCTGCCTAGAAAGTAGAAAATAAAACATAGTGGAAGATGAGATCAGTGGTTCGGTCACTCCGACAGCTCCGCCTTCTCACACGGCACCATGCAGAGAGATACTCATCAGCAAACAGATTTATTATGCAGCGGAATGCTCTGATCTTGTGCAATTCGGCACCCCGTTCTCTTAGCACACTACATCATAATGGTGAAGTTAGCAGGTTGGTGAGTTCAGGTATGGAACTATTGAGGTCCATGTACTCTACTGCAGCGGCAGATTCAATCAAAGGTTCCATTTCTTTTCTTTTTAAGCATGGAGATTTATTTTCTTTAGGGAGCATTAGAATTAATGGATTTATTCTTAAAATATGATAGGTATTGGAGCAACTGGTCCAATGGCAGAATATGAGAGGAGGATAGCATCAGGAGAACTTGTTGATGGTGATAGCTTTCAGGTGTGAAGCTGGTCCTGATAAATTTTTTTACTACCACAACATCCTTAAGTGTTTTGGTTAAAAATTTTTCCTGCCTTTTATTCTTTGATACAGCTTGATACAATTCAACAATTGCAAAGGCTCTATGAGGATTTAATCGAGAATGAAGAAGACTGCCACCTGGACAGATACAAGTCATCTGAGAAAGAGAAAGAAAGGCGGTAAGAATGTTTTGGAACTGCTGTCTTCACATAGTTCTTATACAGAGAATTTATTTTAATTTTACTCCTTGCTGTTTGATAGGAGTCGGTGGCTATGGTCCCGGCTCCTTTCCCAGCCTTCAACGTATTCTCCTGTGAAAGGGCTGTATCTGTATGGAGGCGTCGGTACAGGGAAGACAATGCTTATGGACTTGTTCTATGAACAACTGTAAGTGCATGAGTTTGCGGAGTAGATTTTGCATTGCTTTAAGAAAAAATAAAATGATGTTATGAACTTCAGTGACACTGCTCACAACCACACCATATATTTTCCTTGGCATCAGTTTGGATGTACTGTTTAAGGGATGGTTATTTTGGAAGTGTATTTAATATTTTTTACATTGCGTTGTGCAAATGATTTTCTGTCAGGGGTTTGTCAGGGGCATGCAGTTCCACAAAGGAATATAGTGGCAGGAATTTGCATTCGTTTCATAATTTTGTGTTACATTATTGCTCTTGTACCGTGGCATGTACTCAAGTTAGTCTGAAAAAAAAAATCTTGACCTGTACTTCTGATAATGTAAAGGTCCTTGCAGAGTTCTTTCTTTTTCCAGTCAATCATTTTGTTTCAATATCTGAGACTCTTCTTACTTTGTAGGCCAACTAATTGGAGAAAAAAGCGCATTCACTTTCACGATTTTATGCTGAATGTACATAGTCGTCTTCAGGTATCTGTCTAATGCAAAAGATGTGCATCGGCCTTCTCAATTCTAGCATGATTAGTAAGAATTTATTAGCTTTTTGTTTAAATGGTCATCTATTTGCAGATGCACAAAGGTGTTTCAGATCCCCTTGATGTGGTAGCAGCTGAGATTTCAGATGAAGCTATCATATTATGTATTGATGAGTTTATGGTATGTGTATCTTTCTCTGTAAATATTGCAATCATGTGTTGCTATTTGTCTCAAAACAATCTTACAACAATTATGCAGGTAACTGATGTCGCTGACGCAATGATCTTGAACCGTCTGTTCAGGCATTTGTTCAGCAAAGGCGTTGTATGTGACCACTACTCATTACTCACTTTCTTATGCCACTGGAACGACCTTATTATAATTCATACTAATTACTTTATATAATAACTTATGTTCAGATTCTCATCTCGACTTCTAACCGCGCTCCAGATAAGCTTTATGAAGGTGGCTTACAGCGAGACCTTTTCCTGCCTTTCATTGACACGTTGAGAGTATGAATTATTAAATGTCCACCAATTTCCCTGTGCTCTGCATTTAAGTTTAATATGCTATACTTATTTACTTTTGTAACTGCTGCAGGAAAGGTGCATCGTGCACCCTATTGGTTCTGCAACTGACTATCGGAGACTTGGTTCTGTATGTTTCTATCTTTTGCAGCTTGTAGTGTTTGTTTTTACCTCTTTTTTTTTGACATCTTCAATCTGAATATCAGGCTGAGCAAGGTTTCTATTTTATCGGGAAACATTTCAGTACTCTTCTTAAACAGAAGCTCCAATCTTTAATTGGGGGCGAGGAACCTAGGCCACAAACTGTCGAAGTCGTAATGGGCCGGAAATTGCAGGTTTTGTGGAAGTACTGCAAGTAACTTTGTTAAACATACTGCCGTCATTACATTAACCATCAAAATTTGCTTGCAGGTCCCACTGGGAGCAAATGGTTGTGCCTATTTCCCGTTCGAAGATCTATGTGATAGGCCTTTAGGTGCAGCAGATTATTTTGGACTCTTTAGTAAGTACTTTGTTGCAATATGTTCTCTACCTTTATTCCAAAATTCTATTCTTTGACATCACATAACTGTACTGAGTTGTTGATGTGCAGAAAAATTTCACACACTGGCACTTGATGGTGTTCCGAAGTTTGGGTCTAATAATAGAACAGCAGCTTATCGCTTTGTCACACTAATTGATGTATGATCCCTATCCTTGTCCACAATTTAAACAAGCTTCCAGTAATTTTTGGGAATAGACATCTGCAAATTCGAGAGACATGGCTGACATGCACTTGCAGCTTCCATGCTACAAGGAGTTTCTCATTAATCTAAGCTATATATCTGATTTTATATTTAAAAAATCATCATTTTTTAAAATTGTGCACATATGTAAACTATACAAATGAATTTCCATTGAATCTGGAAATGTCCTCTAATTGATTTTCTTACTGCAGCATGTGAAACTTATCTCCAAACCTGTAATACCTTTTCAGGTTATGTATGAGAACAAAGCAAGGTTATTGTGCACAGCTGAAGCTGCACCAATAGAACTATTTGAAAATATAGTGACAGTTGCTGAAGCACACAAAATTTCTCCACGATCCTCCCGTTCTCAGAAAAGCGATGATCCTGACCTATGTGTGGATAACGAGCTTGGGTTTGCCAAGGATCGTACCATTAGCAGGTAATAGAAATGTGTGATATCAATTATTACTTCAGTGGACTGTTTTTTTAGGTATCGATTGCAATTACCTGTTCAGGCCTGTATTATCTGATGCCATCTTTGCCATTTTGATGATTGCAGGTTGACAGAGATCAACAGTAGAGAGTACTTGGAGGACTTCAAAGAGAAACTGCAACAACAGCCCTCGCAAGGCGTAGATACTGGTGATGTTGTACTAGCATAAGCACTCTTTTCCTCATATTTAAACTTCATCTTGTATTTGCCCCGCTCAGCTTACATAGGTGATGCATATAGGTTAGCGACAAACTATGAATAGGTCCGCTTTCATACAGTGGTTCATGTAAAATTGCAATGAAGCTATGTAAATGTTTCTTCCCGGCAAACGTGCGGGTACAAGATAACTATTTCTTATATATTAAATTAATAATAATGTTCGCCAAGCCTTGTGAAAGGCCTGATCTCCAAATGGAATTGACCATTAGAATTGTGCTGCGGGAAGGTCATTGATTATTTTCATTTAATATTGAGGCTACGCTAGATCCTACAGGGCTACTATTTTGCTGATGCATGATGTGAAGCCCATAACAATGGGCTAGAAGTTCCATTATAACTTTCTTGTTTGAAAAGAAAGGACTTACACATAGGTCATTTTGTTGTCATCATATTGATACTGACATTCTTGCCTTAGCAGGAAAGCTCTCATTATATATGGTTGTTGCATTGCATCATGGCAACACGCAGGTCTGCTTGCTGTTTGTATGAAAGCTGCCTTCTTCCAGAATTGAAGGCACAAAACGAGGATTGTGTTTTATTAACAATTAAGACGTACACGTAATTCATTTTCTGTCCGAGTATGTTCTTTCTAGAATCAGCAACAGGTTATTTCTATAAAAGAATCGACAAATCTTCTAGAAAAAAAAAACATGCTCACAAATAAAAGGCACACAGAGATGTATCAGGAGATATCAACCGTAACTCTTGAAGTTTATAATAAGAAAATAGCATGTAATCCTTTAGGAATCATACCTTGATGATTGCTGCAAAGAAGCAGGAAGTCATAGTGCTTGCATGATAGTGAATTAGACTTTGTTTGCGTGCTGTGGAATCTAGTTACAGTACAATTTTTATGTTATAGATAGATCATGCATTTTTGAAAAAGATGCCCTGCACTTTTGAAAAACCACCACAATGTCAAACGGAGCCTCCAATTGCCCAGAAATATTGTCTAGAGCTACTGTCCAACTCGGCAAATCAGTCTATGCCAGTGCTACGGCCAGCTTGTAGTGCCAATTGTTTTTGCTTAGTTTAATATGTTTCGGAGAAATCTATTCACGCTCATGATTTTGCCACTGAAGGCTAGCCGAATTAGCTCTTCCTCAAGACATTTTTTTCTAGCTGCATGAGTTGAGGTTGCCTAAGGAAGTTAGACTTCTTTTACAGTTTCAAATGCCCAGGCTAGCCTCGAAGGCTAGAACTTGTCTAGCCCGGGATCCAACAGTATCCTCACTCCTAGCTTAGTTAAAAAGATTTATTCATATTTTACAAATTCATAAAGCAGTCATATCAACAGTACCCTCAGTCCTAACTTTTTTTGAACTACATGTTTTCAATTCATCGATGGAGAAGAGGATGTGGATGGGCCGAGGGGGCAGTGGCGGACCCAGCCCATGAGTGCCTTTTTTATCTTTTTTAATATTTTTGTATTTTTTCAGAGCTATATATCTTGGTTGGCTGGATCGTGGGTAGTCCCAGACCCATCTGGAGTACCCCCTAGGTCCGCTCATGTGAGGGGGAGAGGAATGCTCAAGACACAATGTATAGTGCTATAAGTTTTTAATTCAAATTTATTATTTTCAACACGTTAAACTATTCTTGATGTTTTGACCAGATTTTGATCTACTTAGAACAACACAAAGGTTAAGGTTTTAGTCTAATTCTCTGAAGACGACCTTCCCCTTGATCCAACCTAATCCATGATAGTAGGTTACGTCTTTTCCATTCCAGGACATCAGTCCCTGGAATTTTACAAGTACGTGCACAATGTCTGACAGTACTGGCATGCAAGTAAATAACGAAAAATTAGGAATTCTAAATAAACATAAAAATATTAGTACTCAAACCTGGTCGAACTGTGTTCAAAGATTTTCATGTCTCGCTCCATTGGGTACTTGATCACTGGAAAAATTAGGAATCCAAGAATATGTTTTTGTTCGGGTTGGCCTTGACATGTTTCAAAAAGAACAAAGCTAGTACAATGTAATAAAGTCAGACATGGTCTGTTATTAGTACTGTTTATGATCTACTACTATAGTCTATTCATATCCGTGAGTCCTAGTGCTAGTATGTGTAATGAATATTTACGTATGTACTATATTTCAGGGGGGAAATAAGTTACAATATTACAGAGCACTTTAAACTCACGATCTAGATTTAGACGCCATTTAAACTGAACCGGTTCGTGTAAGTTCATGTATGAGTTCTGTGAAAATGTTAGCTTTACAAAGGGGGTCTTAAAGCATCTCCAACAACTATCTTAAAAAGCTTCTTAAATCAAAATATAGAAAAGACGGTTGAAAAAACATCTCCAACAGCTATTTCAAATTAATTTCTACTTTTAAAAACTCTTTAAATCTTTCTTAAATTTACCTACAAACAGAAAAAATAGGAGCTCTCTTATACTTATGCACCTTTTAGTATAGCTATTGGAGGAGGGAGAAAATTTTGTCTCTTAAAGTTTATAAGTTTATCTAAAAAAAGGTTTTGAGTTATATTAAGGCCTCCTTTGACAGAGATTCTTAGGGAGTGATTCTCAGTAAAAAGTGATTCTCTGAGTCAGAAATGATTCTGTAGCTAAAATTAATTCTCTTTGATTCTTTATGATATACTCTCACAATCAGGACAAGGAATCATTTCACAGAATCACGAGAAGCTACTTTTTTCAGCTTTCAACCCCTTAGTTTATTTCAGAGAATCACTTTACAAAATCAACCAAGAATCACTTCTCCTATAATACAGCTTGCCAGAGCTCCTCAGATTCTCTCTGAGAATCAGCTTCGTGCAGCTTTGCCAAAGGGGGCCTTATATAACCGTAGGAGATGCTCTCAGAGTCCTTATTTGTAAAATTTGTTTGTCTAAGAAAATGCCATAATATCGTACACTACATCGCTAATTTTGATAAGCGCAAGGACTGCTTCAAAAGAACGGCACAAATCGATCCTATTTCCAGCGGTGGCGTATTGCCGGACTGCCTCCCTCGGTTCCCTGCCTTGCAGCTTTCAGCGTCGCTAATATTTTCGGACGGTTCACCGGGATTTTCCCCTCCCCTCCTCGGCGCGGCGGCTCCCGTTCTTGCAAGAAGGCCCGCCGTTCGGCCGGCTGATCCACATCCAGGTACGGATTTCTCCACTCCTTCTGCTCTCTTTCCTCCCGTTGTCCCCGTCCATTTCCTAGCGTGGAGTGGAGATTTTCTTGGTTCTCTTCCGCGGAAAGTTTCCCTGTTCTATGATGTGAACCTGGTCGTTCTTGGATCCGCCTGGCTTTCCTCTTCCTACCTACATCGCCCATAGACAAACTCAGATCCCAGGCACCGTCACAGCAGGGACGTCGGAGCGAGGCACCTAAGAGCTCCTCGGTCCCGTGCGGCCAGCGCGGCCAGAACCCCTCCCCCTCCACCTTTTCGGCGGAAGGTGAGAGCTGAGCTCTCCTCTCGAATCCTCTAATCCTCCTACCTCATCATTTTGTAGTTTGACATTTAGGCTGGATGTCGCGGGACGGGTCGATCCCTGCACGGGGCGGGTGAGGAGATTTCATCCCAATCGGGGATGGGGATGGGCTGACTGGGAGATGAATGTTCATGTCGTACAACCTGGATTTGAGAGCGGTAGGCAGCGACGCCACGACGCCGGCCAACTGTGCCTGGCGACCTGGGGACCGTGCTCGGCGTTAGCCCTGTTGGTCGGGTCCGCCTCTGATAATGATAACGATAGTGCTGCATTGAGGGGTCGTTTTCTCTACGCAGTGCACACTTTGTTTTCCCGCACTATGACATTCCCACTAACAAGCCAAAGCGTGTGAGAAACTTCAGGATTATAGTTCCGATGTAATTTTCCTTTGAGGTCTCTTATTTTGAGGAGTAATCATATATGCTTTATTGCTTGTTGGCCGCTATGTTATGTGATACAGGGTGAACTATGAACTAGAACTGGTTAAAAAACAAACCTATAAACTGTCGCTGTTATAGAGTTATCTGGGACTCTATATCTATTTGGTACCAGGCATGGTTTTCTGACTGTATATTGGAACTGGAATACCATGTGGAGAAAATGCATCTATGCCCGTCTCTTACTTTGCTTTGTGAAGTGTCTTTGATTGAGCATACATGGCGACTAACAAATGTTGGCAGTGACCAGAAACTGTAAGCTTGTGCATGCTTTTGGTGCTGCCTTTTGTGGCAAACTGATCTGGGCAGAATGCTTATTGGTCCTCAACATTTTCAATGTGATAGCTAGAAATCTAGGATTACCATGGGACACATTTAAAATGTCTATCAAGTTTATATTATTTAACAGTGGAAACATTACCCTTTAGTCCTGTGATGTCATAGGTGATAATAGTATCTAGAAATGTTGATCTGTGAAGGTTTTGTTTAGGGTAAAAGTGAATGTTCCCTTCTTTTTCTTTCTCAGGAAATGAAGCATCATCAAACCCAGACAATTTTAAACAGAAATCAATACTTGAAGCTTCAAGTTGCATAGGGTTTTGTACTGCAACATTATTGTGTCATTTGTGTTGGCATTCTTTATTCTGGACTTCGATTTGAAGTCCCAGCACTAGTCCATGCCTATCCCTGCTCTGTTCATCCCTCTGCTTACATATAAAATGTATGGAAATCTAGAAGCTCATAATATTTCTTTGTTATCACTCACTAGATTAGCGTTGTTCTGTTCCTAAAATATTCATTACTTGAACTTGGAAGTATGTGCCTCCAGCGTAGTGAGAAAGAATATGAATCATGAACCCTGTTATAGACACTAAAATAGCTGGAATCTTTTAAGTGAGTGAAATTTTTCTTGTTGGAGAATGATTAGGGACTAGAGGTTCCATGAAAGAATAGAGTGACTGTTTAGTATATTTTTTCTTTGGGGAATCACTGTTTAGTATAATTGTGAAGAGATACGTATCTACTCCATGGTCTCTGATTTGTATTTGCGTGGTCTTGATGTGTGCATAACTGCATATCATTTTTCTGTTCCATGGAAGATTTATCTCCATATGTGGGATCTTTTCCCTCTGGTAAACTGTAGTTTAGTTCTTGTTGAGTTATCTTTACCTAAATGTCACAAAAAATGATAACATATGGTGGTTCACTTGAACATACATTATGCATTTCTTGACTGTAATAATCTGCATCTCTTCTACATTATGCATTTCTTGACTTGTTATCTTTTGTTTTCTTATTGGAATCTTGACTGTAATCATCTGCATTTCTCTTCTTATTCTTATTCTTTGTTTGGACAGGATTTGAAGTATCAGTTCAATAGCATCATGGTTCTTGATGCATTATCATCTCCTCACAAGAGGTCACAACACACATTCTTTGTGTCACCCTCGAAGAAGCCACAGTCATCTCGTGATGATGTGGGCAGTTGGTCTGCATTAGTTGAACGGCATCGATTCCTGTTGACAACGCTAGTGGTACTTGCCTTCCTGTGCACCATCTATCTGTACTTTGCAGTAACCATGGGGACGCCAGATGCTTGCTCTGGATTGGCAGACACTGAAAGGGATGAATGCCTGGCAAAATCTGTTTCGCAACATGGGAAATTGAAGTTTCTCTAACTCTGGCTTGCTAAAACAAATTGAAGGAGGCCAAATTATTGAGGTTTATATGTGCTCTGGTTGCGGATCTTACTCTTCATACCTGAAAATCTGTATATTTTTGGTGGTCGGTGCGTTGATTTTTTTTCATGTCTGTGTACCTTCGGGATTTGCTGTGTGCCTGTGCCAGTAGGGGCAACAGATCTGATGATGATGATGATGATAGGCTGATAGAGGAAACTGTCTACGTTGAGAAGCTGTAATGAAGTAGGCCAAGATATTATTCTTTACCATGGTGTGCTAACAACGTCATGGGAACTAGTAATTCGTCCAGGAGACCTTGATACTGTCTCCTTTGTGCCATGTTGTAATTGGATTAAGACCTTCCTGTTTGCCTATAAGTAGCCATTGATAGAAAGATTAATTTCTTGATCAGATGCTCGTAGCTGAGTGGTGGTTGTTTGTTGTGACGAGCTGTCGCTAAGGATACGATCGATGCACAGCTATGCTGTTGCTTTGAAGTATTTTCCGCTTTCTGCCTATATGCTGACTTATTTCTACAACTGGTGAAATGTTGCTGAAAATAAGCTATATTTTTGTTCATTCTGAGAATATGCTGAACTAATAAGCTGTAAAATATCTGTTTAGCACAGTTTTAGCTAATTTCATCAGTGAATAAGTTGTGAAATAAACAGGCTATAAGACTGCAGCGGACGGCACGTTTCAGATAGGATACAGGTAAAGAGAAACATCCGAAAGGGCCCATTCCGGCCCATCAGACGTCGACCATAAACCTACCAGATAAGCCCACCCCAGATCGTGTGGCTCCCATTTACAGCTTAACGGCACCTTTCACCTCGCTAAACTAAACGCCGTCACTTCTAGCTGACCATTGTCACCAGTCAGTCGCTCCCGCAACCACCCCCACCAAATGGCACTCAAAGCCGCCGTCTCCGTTAGCCCACTATCTCCGCTCCGCTGCCTCCCCCTGTCTTCGCGGTCCGCGGCGCTCAGGCTCGTTAGGGTCTCGGCGGCGATGGCGGCGACGACGGTGCAGCCGGCCGTGGTAGTGGGCGGCGGGCGCGTGGGCCGCGCGCTGCTGTCCATGGGTCCACTGGGGGCGGACGTGCTCGTCGGCCGCGGCGAGAGGGTGCCGGAGGATGCGCCCGGGCCGATCCTCGTGTGCACCCGCAACGACGACCTCGACGCAGTGCTCGAAAACACACCTAAATCGCGGTGGCGCGGTACGTGCCCCCACAACTCCACTCGCAACTCTTCTTCCCGTGCCCGCGGGCGAAGCAGCGGGTTCAGTTCACCGTGCGCCAGCGGGCGATAGCAGAATTTATCTGTTCCAATTGGGTGTGATGTGGTCGGCCTGCGTGTTCGTTTCGCGCGTGCCCGCATTTTTTTTCCCGACAGCCTCATGCGGAGAGTGAGCGGGTTGTGAGCTGGATTACTAGCGTTGCTTTGCTCTCCCAAGTCCCAACTCAGTTTGGTGTTTGTGGTACCGCGTCCGCTTAACTGAGAGGTCGTGGGATCAAATTATAAAGCAATATATACACATTGTCTATGGGTGGTGTGTACTTGACCCCAGCATGGTGGAAGTAGCACTAAGGAGGCTCGATCTGTTTTGAAAACGTAAGGTTTAGATGCTAAGTTGTTGATGATTGATGGATCGGTGAACTCGAGAATACGACTACTTTTTTCCCTAACAATTTGATCAGATTACTGACAAAATACGCAAAGAACATTTGTGAAGTGCGTGAACACTAATAATCTCTGCTTTTTAAGTAGTTTGAGTCATCGCGCATGATTGCTCTGCTCAAAAGCATTTGTTTACTTGAATAAAGTAATTATGTTGACGCTGAACAGTTTAGACAATTTCCACTCATTTCATGAAAATAAATACAATATAATCCTGTTTTGTGCATGCTAACGATTGCGTTATGTATAATGTTTGCGTAGTGTTTACTTCCTGTTGGAACCTGTGAGCTAATATTGCAGCAGATTTGGTGTTCTTCCAGAATGGAATGCTGGATCCATGGTTCGAGAGCAAGGGGTTAGTGAATGCTAATCAGGTCTTGGCCTACTTTGCTATCTCAAAACTTGGAGAGCCACCAGTGGATGGGATTACTGACACCAACCCGGAGGGCCTCACCGCTGCATTTGGCAGCTGGGCTCCAGCGGTAGCTGCACGTCTGCAAAATGGTGGACTTACCTGCAAGGTGAGGCTATTAGCATTTTATATTGACTATGACCTGTGCTTGTAAATTATACTGCAGAAATTCTTTCATCTCTCATCAATGAATTATCATGTCTATATGTGCTTATGTTCCATAATTCGTAGATTTGAACACCAAAACTATCACATTATATGTTAAATGAACAGGTCTAAGTGTTACACTTCTTCATGAAAATGATGCTGGTTTATATTCTCATATCCACTTATCCATAAGAAACTTGGTGGCTGATTTTGGAAAGTTACTTATGCGCTGCTTATTCTCCATCTTGTCTAAGTTTTTGTAAGAGATCCTAATGCATTACAACCTCTAATATTAGACAGCATTAGTTTCAGGCCATATTGAGAAACACGCACAGAACATTAGGAATAAAACCCCCTCAACTATTAAGGCTGGCTACTTAACCCCCTCAACTATATGTTCTACCCCTTCAACCATCTAAAACCGTTTAAATAACTCCCTAGAGCGGTTTTAGGGGTGGTTTTGCCTACATGGCGGGACACATGGACAATGACATGGCGATATATCATATTTCTTATCCCTTCTCTATTTTTTCACTCTCTTACACTTGGCCTAATAAATAAATATTCTCATCGAATGAACAAATGTCGATTGTCTATAAAGGTTTTTGAGTTCTTTTTTTCTTAGTCTAATTAGAACAATTAAAAAAATATTCTTGCCATGTCATTGTCTCTCACCATGTCATTATCCACATGTCTTGCCATGTAGGCAAAACAAAACTCTAAAACCGCTTAGGGAGTTGAGGTAATTGTGGGAGTGGAGTTGAGCTTCAGCACCAAGGTCTTTTCTTGGGATGAGGTGCAAAGTTATTATGAATGTACGTTTTGTCATTTCTTTTGGGCTAGTTCTGCATGAAGTTTTCATGAATTGTCCTTGTAAAGTTGCTCTACCATTTGTGTAATTCAGATTATATACAACATGTTCGTTTGTTGTGATTTTTCTGTAATCCAATCAGGTTCTTGAAAAGGAAGCCTTCCAGAAGCAGATGCTGGAGAAGTTGATATGGATTTCAGCTTTCATGCTTGTTGGTGCTCGGCATCCAGGGGCTACTGTTGGTGTAGTTGAAAAGGACTACCGATCTGAGGTAACATTCTCTTATGAATGCTTTACATTAGTCTATAATTCTTGGTTGATTTAGTTCATTTAGCACTGACAGGTAGGGTTCTTCTTGGAAGACGAGATTCATCTATGTTTTTATCATGGCAGGTTGCAAGCCTAATATCTGAATTAGCATCTGCTGCGGCTGCAGAGAAGGGGCTTACATTCGATGATGGTATAGAAGAGAGGCTTTGTGCATACTCCAGAGCTGTAGCACATTTCCCTACTGCTGTAAAAGAGGCACGTCATCCTTATACCACTTAACTATCTATTGGGTAGTTAAACCTGCTCTCCCTTTTTTATTTACTGTTAAGTAACAAATTTGTATCTAAATTGAGCAGTTCAAGTGGAGGAATGGTTGGTTTTACTCTCTGACTGAGAAGGCTCTTGCAGCAGGAAAACCAGATCCATGCCCACTCCACACAGCTTGGCTCAAGGAGATTAAGGTCATTTAGAAAGTTTTCATGTTTATGAGGCGGTCTTGGTTTAAATTTGCAAAACAAGTGTTCATGCTATGTATAGAGAGAAAAGAACATATTCCTTAATGTACTCAAGCGCCTATTTGAATTGGATGGTTTGGTCTGTTACACTTGTATTTTCCATGTCACATGTGTCAAATAAACATTAGTATGTGAAATTGACATCTTCCAGCGATGGTGTAAAGTTAGGGCCTGTTTGGTACAGATTATAAAACTAATTATAAAATTGTTTATAGTTGATTATCTAAAAACATTATATTATCTACTTATAACAACTTATGTGCATAATCTGTTTTGTTATAGTTGAAGTGTTTGGCAAACCAACTTATGTGATTATCCATAAGTTGTGAGAAGCTACTATTTTTAGATCATCCAAATTATGGATGCACGTGATGACAATCACTTATGAGTTTTAGATGTTTGGCAGGCATAATCATTTATGAATTATAATTAGTTCCATAATCTTTGCCTAACAGTCTCTTATTATTTAGAAATCTGAATTATGATATCTAGATGCTTCTAACTTATAAGGTTTGTTGCCGCCATTGGTATCTCCAGGTTACAATCAGATCAATTAGTGCATGAGGACTTGATCGTTCCTTCTGCCTCACGCAGTCTGAAACATCTCATTCAACCTGATAAGGAAATGTGAAAGCGTGATTAAAACGATCTCACGCGCTTTGACTCTGCCACTATTAAATCTGCTGCTTGATAAGCTACGCCATGCGAATTCAGAGCGACGTATTAATTCATCCAACCATCGGATCACTCCTAGCCATGGCTCTCCTCTGGACAACAGCTCAGGTAAGTCTCTTGCACACCATTTTTCTTCTGCTTCTGTTCATCCAAATCATGTGCAATCGACGACGAAGGAGCAACCATTCCTTCGGCTTCCCCACAAACCTATGTGCTCATGGTCCGGCATCAGGTGCAACGCTGCCGGCCGTGTCATTGAGATCAGCCTCCGAGGCGCTGGCCTCACCTGCACCCTTGCCGCATTGGACTTCACTGCGTTGCCCGGCGCTAACCAAGCTTAACCTCCGCAGCAACAGCCGAGCAACAGCATCGCCGATGCCATCCCAACGAACATCTTCCCAAGCCTGGCTTAGGCTTACCTTGACTTATCGCATAACAACTTGTATGGGGAGACACCGGACATCATCATCCCACGAGCGCGCTCTTTACGGAACGGCATTTAGCCAACAACGCAGAATCGGGGGAGGGAGGTGTTTTTCGAGAGAGCTGCAGTCTAAGGAGCAAACGCCGGTCCAAACCGGTCACAAGACGAGTCGCCCCGGACGATGGCGGGCAGCACTGGCTCCAAGCCCGTGACAGCGGATGGCGGTGAGCTTTCCCACACGACAATGAGTAGCGGCGTCAACTCGCGCGACGGCAGACGGCGGCGAGCTTCCCCACGTGATGACGGGTGGCAACTTGCCGACGGTGGATGTCGGCGAGCTTCCCTGCATGATGACGGATGGCGGTGTCAACTCGCGCGACGGCGGATTCCTTGAGTGGTGTCGACTCCCCGCACTGTGGCGGCTTCCTTGAGAGGTGTTGGCTCCCCGCGCGGCAGCTTCCTCAAACAGTGACGGCCGACCCCGTGTGATGGTTGCCCAAGCGACGGCAGCCCTCCGTGTGACGGCTTCCCTGAGCTACGGCAGGTTCTCTGAGTGGCGGTGGTTGCAGCCCAAGCGGTGAGTTCTCCTGGAAACGGTGGCTTTTTGGTGTGGTGGCGGTAATTAGACTGTCAAACTCGAAGCTTTTTACAGTAGAGATTATTTCTACGGTTGTGTCCTTGAGAATTTGACATAGTAAAGAAGCTGGTGAAAAGAGAAAGTTGTTCCAAACACGACCTATGAGGTCCTTTAACCTGTCCTCTAATGGATTATTCCCTCAGTGTCTTTTTAGTTATGGTTGTGACTTCTTACGTCAACTTTGATCATCCGTATTATTGAAATAAATGTTTAAATATATCAAAACTAGTACCATTCCTCCAGATCTGTTCATGAGTTGGCCCAAGACCACATGATCACATCGTTCCGTGTAATACAATTCCCAGGCTGGAAGCATTCCTCCAGAGATTAGCAACGGGACCAAGGTACAGTTCTTGGCGCTCTACCACAACAGCTTATCCGGCCGAATCCAAGAGCAGATCGGGAGCTTCTGGTATTAGGATGGAATTCCCTGTCTGGGCCGATTCCGCATTTGATTGGAAACCTGCCCAGTTTCGTGCTTCTTGTTTTATTCTGCAACAACCTCACTGGGAAAATACCACGAGAAATCCCAAATTTGACAGCTTTGGAATTGGAATCCATTGATCTTGACACGCGAACCAGCTCGAGGGCGAGGTGCCAGCAGCAGTCCTGTCGCTCGAAAGACTCCAATTCCTGGACCCAAGTCACAACAAACTGTCTGCCATGATACCTAACCTAGGCATTAGAAAATTCGAAAATTTGACTATAGGACACTGCTCATTTATGTATACATATCCTTCATTTCGGATTCAGCTGCAAGACACTGATAATCCGTAATATTTGTCCTAAGACACTATAACCCATGAGAAAGGTTCTTTTAAACATTTTTATCTCAATGTACAAGATATATAATGAGTTGAAATTTTAAATAAAGATTTATTACAAGATTCTTTATTTATGTGATCTTTTTATAAAAAATCCATAACATTTGTATGACTTTTTATTTAAAGAATATTTATTTTAGATCAAACTTATCAAGCAATTGATTTTTTTTATAAAAGCACATAGATATATAAAAATCATTGTATTTAATTTCAAATATACAATATGGCTTGTGTTAGATACTTCTCAAAAATCAAAATTGTTCTTATGATTAGTATTAACATCAACGTTGCATAAACTCAATAAAAGAGGAAAAGTTATAATTTTACGAGGCTATTGTTGTTGCTCTGTAATGCTATTGCTTCTGATGGGCTCGTGGAAAAACTCTTTCATTGCCATCGTGCATTTTTTTTTTCTCTTCGATTTGTGAGGGGGGTGTGGTGTACTAGAGCTTTGTTGCTGTTAATGTGCATTTTGTTTTCGGGCTCTTGGCTGGTAGCTCAGACACATCATGATAGAATGATATGGCTTAACAACATCATGATATGACTGATACAGCTCAACAACATCACGATGGTAAAAATTTGCTCTTCTATTTCACTAACCTCACAATGAACAACAAAGTGGGTAAATCTCTCAGTTTAGTCATCAACAAATAGCTTAGAGAGAGCTTGTAAGCTTTGGGCAGAAAATTTGCACACAATTCTCATGTTATCTTCACCCATTATCCTTCGTCTACAAGTGCCACAATTGACTACCTTAAAGGTGACCCTCCTTCATAGTAGTATCTATATTCCTCACACGATGATACTCCTTTCCTTGCGAGATCCATAGTTGACTACCTTAAAAGTGAGATGCGAGTTACAAGCTACCGATAGCAAGATAGTAAGATGTATGTACCATATAAATTCTCCAACCATTCCTACACTAAATTCTCCGAGCACCGGTACACTACATTCTCCAACCACTTACACACTAAATTCTCCGATTGTTGCCACACTAAATTTTTCACATCCAAACCTCTTCTAAGGCCGCTGACATGAAGTAATTTTGATCTCCAAACTTAGCTGACTGATCGATTTGTAAAATGTCAATTAACTAAGAGAGAACAAATATAAAAACAAATGTAGATATATATTGTATGTTTGTGGGTATGATATGATTTTAAAACTGATAGTTACATGTATCTTTTGATGTAGCTATCACTAGTTAAATAGACTTAAGATTAAAAGTGACCGTCCTCTAATTATGCTCTTTGTTTTGGCATATCACCTTTGACTCAATCCAAAGGCAGGCAGCTTGTTTGGTGTGTCACTTGCATTGTGATCATTTGGTGAAGCTCATTTATGTGCACCTCACCTTTTAAGTTTGCCTTGGCCTAGTTTTTACATTTAGGGGACAAGAAAAAAATATAAGATTATTCTATTAGTAAACCGTCACTAATTATTGCTAGATTTCCATGGGTGTGGTTTCAAGTGCGCTGCACGCCAATATAACCTAGTTAACCTGAAGGCGCTTGAGGTTTTTTGGTGCGACCTGAGATGAACAAATCCTAGTTGTTACCGGCCCTACCATTTACAGTACCAGTGGAGAAATTAAGTAATACGTACTGCATCTCTTTTCTTTTTATTGTTTGCAAAGGAACTGAGACCTCACGGTTTGCGTGCAGAGTAAGAAAATCATGCTTTTAGTGAATGTACTAACACACACACACACACACACACATATATATATATATATGAATATTTAGGCTGGAATGTGACACCTCACCTGCCTTTGAAGGGCAGTGTAGTCTATATAATGCAAGAACGCTGCAAATTCCATCAGCAGCCAACTCGGTTTTATTGAGAGCCCATATCCCTTTATACTCGAGGGGAAAAAAATGCTTCCTGGCAGTGAAAAGAGTTGCTCGACCAGCCCATCTATAGTATCAACCAATAGCAATGTCGAGAATCTCGACGAAACACTAAAAATCAGAGAAGGATGGTCCAGCCCCCTCGTTCTCTATAAGAACTTTTGGATTAAATCAAGCATGCTGAAGGGCGCTATGAGTGTTCAGAACAACTTCAAGCCTCGCAGCACTGATGTTATCCTGGCCACGCACCCAAAATGTGGTACCACCTGGCTGAAGGCCCTTACCTTCGCCATCACCAGTCGTTCATGCTACACATTTTCAGACCATCCATTGCTCAAGCAGAACCCACAAGAGCTTGTACCATTTATCGGACTCCGTGAAGGAGATATTGACTACGCGGAAACGCTTTCCTCTCCCAGGCTTCTTTCCACCCACCTGCCACTCCCACTACTCCCGCCCACTGTTTCCACCTGTGGCTGTAGGATCGTTTACATTTGCAGGGAGCCCAAAGATGCCTTTATCTCAAGGTGGTACTTTGAAAACAGGATCATCAAAAGGGATCCAATAAGTCTTAATGAAGCATTCGCCATGTTTTGTGAGGGAGTTTCACCTTTTGGTCCTTTTTGGGATCACTACCTCCAATATTGGAATGAAAGCTTGAAGAGACCCCATGAGGTTCTTTTCTTAAAGTACGAGGAGATTGTGTTTGATCCACTAAAGGTTGTCCGAAAGCTCGCAAGCTTCCTAGGTGTTCCCTTCACTAAGGTGGAGCAAAGCCACGAAGTTGACGAGGAGGTGGTGAGGTTATGCAGTTTCGAGACACTCAGTAGCCAAGGTGTCAATCAGATAGGTGGTGCTGAGCATGCAGGCGGTAAGGTCTTTATTGAGTTTTCTTCTTATTTTAGAAAAGGGAAGGTCGGAGATTGGGTAAATCACATGAGCTCCGAGATGGGAGAAAAAATAGACCTCCTTGTAGAGGAGAAGTTCAAAGGTTCTGGTCTGAAGTTTTGATATGTAGTAGTTGAGATATCCCTAAACACATATGGTTTTCTCTAAAAGATGGCAATTATATAATATTGTCCTTATAGCTCCTACAGAACATATAAAGAAGGTAAATCGACGTGTTTCAAATTTGACAATTTTAGGGACAAAAAAGAATGCAATTTAATATTCTAGAATATCTCTTCTAACCCTCTTTTCAATTGTGCTAACGAAAAACTAATAAAATAATGAAAGTCAGGACTTTAGAGAAACCTCCAATGGAAAAATAAAACTTGTGTCGTTATTGAAAAGGCAATACGAAAGCGTCTAAACTATACAAAATTGCATAAAACTGCCAAATAAATGCACAACCTTATGGCATGCAAAATGTTCTTGATTCAAGAAAAAATTAGCTGGAGCTTGATCCAGGCCTACAAAGCATTTGGTTGATGTAGAAGATGCCATGCGTTTAGAGACACAAAAGAACATTAGATTCACAAAACAAGAGCATCTACTAGGTTGGTTGGGCTTTATTCAAAGGATTAGAGCCGTGATAGAACCCGTTTAATGTGGCAAGCATGGCCGCATTGATCTCATGGTGCATTGGATAGGTGGAAGAAAAATGAAAACAGGGTTGCCAACTCCATCCTCAAGAACATACTAAATGGAGAAACATAAGAGCCATGTTCTCTCTCATGTTATACGTGAGAGATGAATGGGAATATGAATAAATACTATTGAAACGAGGAGCTATTGATTATTGGGTAGCGGTATCAGTTTTTGTAGAACTATGACAACAATGACGACGGGGAGGTGGCGCCGCAAATACCCGCAGTGCATGAGAAGGTGTTGACAGCTTGACCTTGATGCGTAGAAGCTAACGATGGGTGAGAGGCCGGCGTTGGGAAGTCCTGGTGTTAGGATCAAGACACCGAGAAGAGAGAGGTTGAATTGTTGTGGACAAACACTAATGTATATCATGGATTCCAAAAACCAACTTGACAATGAGCATATGTAAGTCTAGTGGCTAACAACCCTATCATACTAGTGTTATTTAAACAACAAGACACAAACATAGGCACGCTAGCCACCAAAAAAGAAAGAAACAACAACAATAACAACAACAACATATGCAATTCTACTTGTTCAAAGGAAAGAACAACAAGCTAAAAAAGGAGAGAGAGAAAAGCATCTATGTTTTCTCAAGGTATCGGAGGATGGCACCTCTCCTAGTACTCATTGGACTCGCAACGGAGTGTTGATCCCTCCTGTCGTTCCCAGAATGGTGTCTGATGAGATGCGCTTCACTCCAGGAGCGAAGTCATGGAAGTGTTCCGTCGCCCCGAACAACACCTTGTCCGAAGGCAAGCACATAGAACGAGTGCTCTCTGTTGATGCACTTTTGAACGGAGGGTTCCAAATCATGTACAACTTAGTTAGTCTTCCACAAACTCCACTAGAAGCTCAATCTTTGACTCCTAAGCAGTCTAGACCTCGCTATAGACTTAGAGTAACAAGATTAGATGCCCATCAATAGTCCACTGTCCTAGAGGTGGATGAACATCCTGTGTTACTCTCCCACAAGCATACAAAGATCAATCAAGTCCTAGTCTTGTGCTTATCTTCTTAACTCTTACTCTCCTAGGGTGCCTCAGGTATTTCACTGGCTAAAAGTCTCTTACACAATTGAGGAGAGCAGCTATTTATACGCCAACCACGAGCCCATTGCCGTTACATTTGAATCACCCTACGTAGATAGTCAACATAACATTCACGGTACCGTACGGTGACCATACCATTTTAACATATAGTGACTATCCCTCTTGCATCACATCTGAAAGAGACCTACAAATGGTACAGTGATCCATACCGTACGGTGACTCTACCTCGAACGGTCATCTGTAGCTTTGTTCCAACTTCCAGATGGTATGGTGACTGCAGCTCTACTATTTTGGCCCACCTTCAACACCTCCTGAAAAAATCATAAGGTGAACCCACTATACCGTACGATGAATCCATCATCACTGAACTGGCTAACTTATTCTCCATCTCCTCGAAAATGGTACGCCACCATATTGTACATTTATTGTGGCTCCTTCTGCCCATCTTTGGCAGCTCTCCTAGAGAATTGTACCATGAACGTATTATACCTCACAGTGACTTGGCTGAAGCTGAAACTTGATGCCTTTGCTGCAACCTTTCTTCCACGCTTCACCATGCTATGTTCCTCTATATTCCTCGACTTCTGAGCTGTCTCCAAGTGCTGTTGGACCTTCAAACTCGTTGTTCACCACCTCCACCGTCTAGCCTAACAAGCTCTCCAAGCTTGTTCTCATACTCCAAGGTCTTAGATCCATTCTTTGACCATGCACTTCTTTATGGGCTCATCATCGAGTTGTCATCCACATCGTCCAACACACCGTTATAATATTATTGATAGAAATAGGAATTGCACTAAACTAGTGAGATCATGTCGCTCAGTCACCAAAACATTCATATCTTTGAGGCTCAATAGTCATGAAGCTTACACCTGGAAGGAAGAGCTCGATGGCGAGGTCCTTGTGGCAGCAGTGGTGCACAGGTGAGAAGCTCCAAATCCTGTGCCTCTTGTCGATTTCTACGAACAAGATGGTATCAAGGAGGAGCGCAGGGGAGTGGAACACCAGCATGAGCAAGATTGAGGAGCGAGCTCACCTGGGGAGGAAGGAATCAACAATGGCCTTCCAAAGCTTGGTTCGGCTCGAAGTACAAGACGGCCGCGTTCCCGGTGAGGGAGGACAAGAGAATGGAGGGTGAGGCTGAGTTTATTTTGCAACGTCTCGCGTCTTGGCAGTGCTTGGGGCGTGCTGTCCCGTAAGGGGCAGAGGGGTGGTAATGGCTGCCAAGGTAAAAGGGGAGTGGCGCGCAAGGGAGACTTGATGATTCGCTACGCACAGGCAGAGGGGTTTCTTCTTCACAGGCGCTTGTTTTAGCTGGCCAGGAGGGCAGACACAGTTGACTTTGTTTTTGTTTTTCTTTTTTTTTAATTAACTTGAATGCATCTGTTTTGGCCTGAAAAGGATGCTTCCCTTGATACACATACTACATCAATTTTTGTGAAGACTCAAAGCATCATGATGAGCAACATCTGTGTTTGGTATATCTCCGCATTCTGCTTCAAAAATGAACTGAATTTTCAATCATTTGATTAAATTTAAATCGTTTCTGAGTTTTTAAGGTCATTAAATGATTTAATAAAATGTTGTAAAATTCTCCAAAATCCTATTTTATGCTCAGTAGAATTATGGTAGAATAACACTAATATTTCTCTGTATAGAAAAATTTTAGTTCCACTAGGTCCATTTTATCCATTATTTAATCTTTTTTTAGACAAACCCATTATTTAATCATTGAAGTTGATTGTCAACTTGCTTTTGCATAACTCTTTTTTTTCTTTTTTTTGAAACTTGGTTGGGCCGGAACCTCCAGAGCTAGAACAGAAGTTTTAAACCTTGGGTGTGTGACACCGCCCCATCTACAGGTTGATTCCCTTGTACATGACATATAATATTAATTTTTATTCAACTGCTAATACATTATATTTGGTGTGAGAAGTACACTAGATATGGTGATGAGATACAACATACACTGCAACACTGTAACAAATCAGAACCTGAACATCAAAACTTAAGACCAGATCCTTTGAACTTTTCTTCAACAAGAAGGTCTAATTTTTCTCCCATCTCTGTGCTCATGTGATTTATCCAGTCTCCGACCTTCCCTTTCCTAAATAGTGAAGAAAATTCAATATAGACTTTACCTTGTGCGGCTTCAACACCACCTGTCTGATTGACATTTTGGTGACTGAGTGACTCAAAGCTGCACAGCCTCACGATCTGCTCATCAACTCCTCGGCGTTGCTCCTCCTCAGTGAAAGGTACACCTAAGAATCTTGCGAGGTTCATAGCAACTTTGAGTGGATCAGACACAATCTCTTCGTACTTCAAAAATAGAACCTCATGAGGTCTCTTCAAGCTTTCGTTCCAGTACTGGAGATAGTGATCCCAAAAAGGACCAAAAGGTGAAACGCCCTCACAAAACATGGTGAATGCTTCATTAAGACTTGTTGGACTTCCTCTGGTCATCCGATTGTCAAAGTGCCACCTTGAGATAAAGGCATCCTTGAGTTCCCGGCAAAGATAAACAATCCGACAGCCAGTTGCGGAGATAGTGGGCGGGAGTAGCGACAACGGTAGGTGTGTTGCAAGAAGCCTGGGAGAGGGGAGGGTTTCGATGTAGTCGAGATCACCTCCTGGAGAGCCGATAAATGGCACGACCTTTTGCGGGTTCTGCTTGAGCAATGGGTGGTCTGCAAAAGTGTAGCGTGATCGATTGGTGATAGTGAAGGCAAGGGCCTTCAGCCAGGTGGTGCCGGATTTTGGGTGTGTAGCCAAGATAACATCGTCGTAGCGAGGTATAAAATTTTCTTCGACACGCAGGAAGTCATTCAGCCTGTGTGCTCTGAGCCAGCAGTTCTTGTAAAGGATGAGAGGAGTGGACCATCCTTCTCTCTTTGGTAGTGTTTCATCGAGATGATTCTCGACGTTACTATGGGCTGATATAGGTACAGGTGGGCTGGTTGAGTAACTCTTTTCATTTCTAGGCAACATTTGTTTCCCCGTGTATAAGGGGGATGTGGAGCACTTTGTGGCTGCTGATGGAATTTGCAGCTTTCATGAATTATATAGACTACAATGCGCTTCAAAGGGTAGCAATCCGGTAGGTGAGATTTCATATTCGAGCTAAATAAATCTTTAGGGCCATGGTCCAGGGAGCGAGACCGAAAGTAAGTGTAGAGATAGTGGACAGGTGTTCCGTGGGAGGTCGAAGGTAGCAAAAGGTTGGTTCCCTTGATTGAATTTTTAATTCCCATGAAATGCACATCAATAGCTTTCTTTTCCTCGTCCCAAACCTGCTCACGGCAATTCCTTTCTGCAGGAATCGTTTCCTGCAGAATTCCCGTACAAATCCTTTAATTAATCCAAATAGAGCCTAATAAGAATTTATTCATCTGAGGCAGTGTGTAGCAGGAGTGTGTATTGGGCGTGCAGTTCATTTTGAAGCAATAGAAATCTTCCAGCTCACTAATATAAGAACCTTGTATTCTTTCATTTTTTTCCCCTTAGTTTTCGATCCCCCACCTCGCACTCCCCTGTTGTGGCAATGAAGGCCAGGTAAAGGGGGCCCTATTGAAAAAAAAAATGGGCTTCTGTTATGCGTGGAAGATTATAATAATGAACTGATGCTACCAAGCCTGACTGCTACATGCACCTCTCAGTGCAGAGGCTGAGATACATTAATGTACTTTTTTCAAAAGAAAATATCAATGATCACATGAACAATCCCATACAATGTATTCTTTAAGTCTAGCAAAACCATCACACTATTCTATTTAAAATTAAGTATTTTTATGTAACTAATGTTATACACAGATGGCCTAGCTTCTGATCTTGCATAATTTGTATGGTACCTAATATGTGTAAGGTCATTGTGAATTTCATGTATGCCACTGAAAATTTTACTGGTTCTTTCTATGTCATTGAAAAAAAAATGAAGTTCCTTTACTGCCATCAAAAAGTTTTTTCACTGCCTCCTACCACTATGGTCTATTTTTTTTTATGATATGAACACAGTATGGACGTAGATACCCATATATACGTACGAGTACTCACCCTTATAAACACACGCACGTATACTCTATGCCCATGAGTGCCAACAAATGACTGAGCCGGCTGTTCTTGAGATTCCACAAAGTCACCACATGCGCCTCCCTTTCGATTGGAACATCGTCCGCCACTGAACTGAACGAATAATTAGCCGTAGATGTAACACCTATGTCAAATCTAGGATTTGAATCCGGATGAGTTAGTTCCACTGTAAGTAACCTAACCATATGAGCTAAGCTCTTTGTTGTCGTCTATTTGCTTCCTAAACGGTGTTAACTTTGTTTGTTTGTTGTTCCTTGTATGTATGTTTTCATCTTAAACAACAATATTATTCATGCACATGATTCTAATTAAATACATATTTTAACGATCGATAATTTTAAAGACTTTTACTGCATGTCACAATATAAAAATTTATTTCAACAATATATATAGTTTTGTTGCTATTTTGTGAACTGTTGAAAAAATAATGAGTTTGATCCATCCACGCTGCCGGCCCTGTGCTGCTTCCGCGTGCTGCTTGTCGAGCTGCTCCTCCGCGATGTGTTCGTCCTGCTCCCTGTTGCTCTGGTTGTTGCTCTCTCTATTGCTTCCTCCACACCGTGCCGAGCTGCGCAGCTCCTCTGTGCCGGACCGCACTAGGCTGCTGCTTCCACGAGGCGGCGCTAGACCTAGGGCACTCGACCTATCTTCAGGGAACAGGATCAGAACGGAGAAGAGAAAGAGATAAATCAGGGTTTATCTTACAAATCTATTTTGGCGCCACTCGAAAAGGTAAAGTTTGTCTAATAGAATTGGACGAGTGGCATGGGAGGCATAAAAAAACAACGGCAACGAAGGAACTTTTAATTTTCAAAATGACATGGAAGGAACTAGTAAAATTTGAGTGACATACACAATTCTCTCATTTTTAGAAAAACTCTTTCATCTCTTTCGTTGCTACCCTGTAATATTTTAGTTCGGAAAATTTCTCGTGTGACACTTCAATCATCAGAGTTCCTTATTTGATATTGCAAAACTAAAAATACAGTGTCCTAGTTTTAATTCCTTAGAGCATCTCCAACCAATCTTTAAAATTTAACTCTCAAAAGACTGTTTTAGCAAGTTTGTAAATAAGTATTTTGAGAGGAAAAAAACTCATATACTTCAACAACTCCCAATATAAGTTATCAAATCTATTTAAAATATTTACTACGTATCCAATTTTCTTTGGCCCATCCATATATGAAGTTGCTTTGATCTTTTAGGAGCTCAAATTTGGTCAGAAACTGTAGGAAGTGAGAGGGTTTGTTTAGGAACTTGCTAAATTTAGAAACCTAATATAAAAAACGGTTGAAGAACTATTTTTTCAATTACTTCCTAAATTTTAGTCTAAGGACTTAATTTAAAGAGCGGTTGGAATTGCTCTTCTGACATCGTCCTAGTTTCAAATAAACTGAGCTTAGCTCAGATGGTTAAGCTCCTTGTAGTGGAACTAACCCACCCGAGTTTAAATTCTAGATTTGACACGGATGTTGCATTTACAGCTAACTATTCGTTCAACGGCAAGTGATGTTTCCGTTGACAGCGAGGCGTCTGTGGTGACTTCGTGGAATCCCAAGAACGGTCGACTCAGTCGTTCGTTGGCCCTCATAGGGGTAGAGTGTGTGCGTGTGTTCATAGGGACGAGTACTTATACGCATTTGTGAGTATCTATATTTGTATTGTGTTCATATCACAAAAAAAAAGGTCTAGAATACATTTTTTTAACTTCTTATGGTGGCATATAAAATCATATTTAACAACTTCTCTTTTTAATCCTAGGACATATTCGAATTTTATTTTTATTTAATCATAAAAACATATTTTTAAATCTATCATAAATATCGTATGAATCATTTAAAAACATAAACTTTAAAATAAATTTTTAAACTCTGTCCAAATTTGTCTTTGATGTTCCTTGTCACACTAAAATCATTCCCACTATGTGTTGCTATCACATTTGTAAAGATTATTTGATAATTTGAATTAAAAAAAATTATATAAAAGACCTTCATAAATTTAAGACCAACAAACAGTAAGTATGATTCATATGCCTCCACAAAAAGTTTAGAAAAATTTTAGATTTGAGAAGCTTCTCTTTTAAATTCTGTTTATTGATATTAAAGCATCAAGATTAAAATGCAATGAAGTAATACAAAGTACTTTCAGCTTTGTGATTTAAATAGTAAATTGGTGAATATTGCAGTGTCATACAGGGAACTATCTTTTCTTTTCATCTCTTCGATTACTGGGTTGGTGTGGTGTACTAGAGCTCTGCTGCTAGTTAATGTGCATTTTATGCCTACAAGCTAGTTGGTAGGTAGAACACAACAATGAACAATATGGCTCAACAACATCATGATATGAATGGTATAGCTTAACAACATCATGATATGAATTATAAAGTTCAACAACATCGTGATATGAATATTACAACTCAACAACATCATGATATAAATGATACAGCTCAACAATACTATAATATGAAAGATACAGCTCAACAATACTATGATATGAAAGATACAGCTCAACAATATCATGAATCTCACCGTACGGACAGCAGGCAATACTTTGCTCCTCTCTTTCGCTGACCTCTCACGACGAGCAGCAAGGTGGTCAAGTCTCAGGGTTCATGCACAAGGAAGGAATTCTGTCTGTAAAACGTTTCTTCTTGTCAGGCTTTTGTTGATGCGAAAATTGACTTATTTCCGGTAATCAAAGGCAGGCAGCTTTTTTTGCCGGTCACTTGCATTGTGATCTTTTAAAGGTGACAATTTACGTGACATGTGAAGAAAGTAAGTCGTATTATTGCATCTCATTTTTTTTATAGTTGGATTCGAGCAAAGGAACTAAGAATCATGGTTTGCATGCAGAATAAAAATAAATCATGTGTTTTTAGTGACTCTGCTAACAGTTATTAACATTTAGGCTGGAATCTTACATCTCACCTGCGATCCGGTTTGCTACCCTTTGAAGGGGCAGTATAGTCTAATTAATGTAAAAACACTATAAATTCCATCAGCAGCTAGCTAGAAACTCAGTTTTAGAGAGCTCCACACCCCATACGTTGGGAAAAAAAAATACTTCCTGGCAATGAAAGGAATTGCTCTCTTCTAACCCATTATTGTTGGTAATTCTTACGATCATTGATAAAATCTGCAAACACATGGCATACCACCGTAATATTTCACTTTGGAGTATTCCAGGTATCGCATTTGTATTCACGGAGAAAATGCGTAACAAATATTTGCATATGTAAGGTATTTGCACCATAATATCACATTGATCTAAAGCTTTTAGATTTGGTCACCCATTTGCGTAAATTCCGTTCCTGCTCACGGTTACTTACTACTTACAGTACTGCACTTGATCCATGCCTGTTTATGCCATTTTTTGCAACCCTGCCTGGTATGATCCATGCTTTGCCGACGCCTTATTCGGGCATGCTTTCCCTTCTCGAGCCGGCAATCAACTTAGGAACATGAATGGATATGCAACCTGGGATAAATTATTTAGAACAGTTTTTTAAGACCGAAAAAAAGCTCAAAGCAAATCATCAAATATTACAAATGGCAGTGAAACTTTTATTTTGGTCCATGCCCACTACAGGAGCTGGACAAATCAGCAACCACGAGTGGCAACGAAGCAACAGCGTGTCTTCCCGATCTCCCCCAGGAAGCAAGGACGCGAAGAAACATCTCAATCAGTTCCGGACTAAGGAAAGCCCTGATCTTCGCAGCTTCTCCTGTACAACACCTGAGAGAGCTACGAATGATCAAACATCGATCGTAACTAGCAGAACAGGATCTTCCAACCTTTACTCGTTTAAAGATCCGAAGACAAGTGTTCATCCGTCGCGGTCAGTAGCAAGAGAGAAACCGTTGGCTCCTCTTTCTCTCTCTCTCTCTCCTCTAGAATTAGTAATCAAGATCCCCCGCGTCCCTTTCTTCTTCCTAGCTCACCAACCGCAGTTAATTAATTCGAGCGCAGAGCAAGGTGCGCAATGGATGACTTATATGTCATATCAGAGGAGCATCAATCCGAGAAGGTGGCGCGGAGCCATCAGCTCCCTTGTCATGCACGTGGAAGGTGTCACTAGGCTAAATCCTCGTCAGCACTTACTTTTACGTAGATGGTTCGTAGCTCTAGCATTACTGTCGTGATTGTCTGTTTTAGCTCTTAGGCGCTCTTTTTTCATTACCCAGCGGCATCACAGTCTCACAAATGGCTGAAGATGCAGGAGTACCCGCTCCCACGCACCCCGCGTTGGAAGACAGGTCCTCTGTAGAGCGATGGCCGCGTGCCCAGCACCATGCACACGCCATGACCAGCGCCTTGGTGGCACTCGCCGTTGCCGTCCTTAGAGGTAGTGCGAAAGAAGCAGAGCGGTTCCAACCCATGGCGGTGGCAGCAGGCGCAAGTGTCGCGATGTAGCAGAGGAAGCGCAACAGCTTGGGGCGGAGAGGCAAGGAAGAGATTAATTGCATCGCCATTGGAAAGAGGAAGGGGGAGGAGAGGAAGCCGATGAGAGGATCTGGATGGAGAGACCAATGATTGATTTCAACGACGGGATTAAGGCCTCTTTTGTTTCGGCCGGGAAGGGTCTGGATCGTGGCCCATTCCAGATGGAATGGTCTAGCCCGGTTTGAAACCATTCTAAAATAGAATATAAAACTTGGCCGAACCTGACCATTCCCCCCCCCCCCCCTTTCTTGGCCCAAAACGAAACCAAATCACCCTAGATCTAGAACGGACCAGTCGACGACGAAAGCAGTGCGAGCAGCCACGGCATTGCAGCAAGGCGCGGCGATGATGCAGCGCTTTCCCACCTGACGCCTCCTCCCTCCGTGCTTTCCCCTATTCTACTTGGTCCATATGGTCCTCCTCTATGGTTTTTCCTGGTTCATCCTCCTCAACGTGATAGCCACCATCCTCTTCCTCCCTCTCTCTTCCTCTATCTTCGATTTTAAGACAGCTCTGCACGCTAGATTTGAGAGTTCTTAACTCGACCTTGCTCTGCTTATTCATGCTCGATCTGCTTCTGTGACGGGTTCGGAGGCAGCAAGAAACTCGGCCTTGCTCTTGATCGTGCTCGATCCGATTCTGTGACAGTTTCAAGGGCAGTAAGAAATTGCATACGATCTACTTGGTTACACAGTTGTTAGTAATTCAATTTTGAATAAAGTAGTAGTGTCGTTTCTTTCTCAAGCTGCTGATGAGTTCTTCACATAACTTGAGCAAGTTAGATTGTTCTGCTGCAAATCTTGTATAAGTAGTATACAATTTTTTAAAGTATAATCTTCTCTCTAGTCCGTGTGTCACCCTGTTTTATATCTTGAATATTCCAGCCTCTGTGTTAAATTTATGGTTATCACGAAGGGTCCGTTTGAATGTTAGAATTAAATTTATTATATTTTTATTTAATCTAACTATATATTTGTAATGGAATGGAATAGAGTTAGAGATTTGCAAAAATAGCATAGTGATCTATAAAATCTATTTTTCACCTCTCACCCTATGAATTTAAGATAGTCTTAAAAGTGAACTTCAGAGAATGGTGGAACATTGCTAAATAGGCTAGTTTATTCTAAAGATTTTGATTCCACCAAAATGAAGGAAGCCAAACAGACTCAAAGTGTATTTTTGATAGCATGGGTTTTGTTCCTGTCTAACTAAACAATAATTTTGAGGCACTGGAATTATTCTAATGCTAGGAATTGATTTAGATCAGGATTGAGTGAAGGATCTGGTTTCACCGTATCCATTCGATTGCCTGGTCATGTTTCAAAATTGGATCTGCTTGCAGCTGTGGGGGACTACGGGGGACGACCCATATGGATTTCGAAGGACGCCAGAACCTTGACCACCTTCGGCCATAGCCAAGAATGGGTGTTCCCACGCAAGATCTACTTCAATGGTGACGAGTGCAAGATGCCACCACCACCGGACTCATACCCCAATGTACCTGTCGAACTCCGTGCCACTACGTACGTTCCTAAAACGGAACAGCCACGGCAACGCCTCAGCGTCGTGCGCTGCTCCTAGTTGCATGAGCCATGCATGAAGAAAGCTTTTGTTTTCCTCCTTAGGGTCCCATCTCATGGCCAGAGAATAGAGCAGGCAGTGTTAGAATTATTGGGCTTGACGCATTTAATATTCACAATAGTCCCTACAAAATCTCCCCATTCATGCATGAGGATGTGGTGCAAATATTTAGACTCACATTGCTAGTGGAGGTGGAGGGAGACCTACTTAAATAATTGGTTGTTCTGCTACCACCATTTAAGGCATGGGAAGAGAAGAAGAAGGAAGAACAACACACGCGCGCTCGTCACGCCGGGCTAGACGAGGCGTGGTGAGGGTGCAAGCACGCGATGTACGAGTGAATGGTCCGCCAAAATCCGACCTGAGGGCTTGTGGGTGCACAGCCTCCTTTTGTTTGTTTTCCTTTTTCTCAGTTTTATATCCAAAATAGATACAATATGGAAACGGACTTAGTTGTGAGAAGTCGTGTCCATCATGGCCATAAATTTGATAACCGACTCGGATAAGGGACTCTTCAACCCTAGCGGTTCCCACCTATAAAATCTAGTGGACATCCACTACACCATAGCACACTTTTACCGACAATGTCTGCAGTTGGCAAAGATGACCTTTCCCGATAGATAAAATGTAAGCGTGGACTACGTTGACAGTTTTAAATCAGTCGGGATAGAAGCTGTTGGGAAAGGCTTTACCGACAGTTAATATGAATGCCGATCGTTAACATGTAGTGGTTTCCTAAGCCTTTACCGACAGTTAATTCCTTCACCGACAGTTTTTGTGTTGCTGTTAAAGTACTCGCTGCCAGAGAGCACCACGAACCCAACATCCAACCAGCACATCAAGGTTTCTCCTCTGCTACCGCTCCGCCGCCGCTGCCGTCTACTCCATCCCGATCGTCGGCGTGCAATGTCGAATGGTAGAACAGGTTTCTAGAACCCTTATCCTCTAAGCTCCTGTACCGGCAAAGGGCGAATAAGGTTTTTGAGAAGCGCTCTGTGCGACTGATTGATCGCTTCGTTTTTATCGCTTCGGTGCGTCCTTCATCGACTTCATCACCTTGGCTCGTCTTCTGCGCTGCCACGTGACGGCCACCGTTCGTTAGCTCCTGCGCATGGCTGCTATTCACCGCAGATATCTACGTTATCGCCAAGAAGAAAACGTACGTACCCTCATCTACTATCATGTCTTACATACTTGCTATCGTCATCTACTATATGTTCCTATTGTTTGAGTGTATGGTAGAATCTATGATTTTGTTTGATATGATAAACTTGTTAGATGTAGCATAGATCTATTTAATATTTACAATCTACTATGTGTGATCATAATTTATATCTGGATTTAATTAAAGATTGATTCAACGGGCAGTGGCATTTTGATGAGATTCCACTACTTAGTCGGAGGTATATTGTGTGTAATTTCACAATTGCAAGTCAGATCTATGTACAAGGCTAGGCTAGAAGAGATCTAGTAGACATTTTTTGAGTCTCCAATTACTATTAGAAGAGACAAGTGTTACATACAGAGAAAATATATAGCTTTTCTTGTGATTTCGTTGGTACCATATTTGAATGATGTATGAATGGGCTTACTGAACATTGGCAGCATATATAGGCTGTGTTTGGTATAGCTTATTGACAGCTTATTGTGGAAATAAGCTGACTAGGGAGCTACAGTCCGATTATGAGGCCACTTCTTTCGTCCACGTTCCTTTTCGTAGCCGCATTTGGCCTGGACCGCTGAAGCACCCCGCGACCCAGCTTTTCTCAGGCGCACCACTTCTAAAATAAAAGAGCCTTCGGAGTTCGGGGTAAATTACCTGCAAATGCCACTAGGTTACCCCCCAACCAGGTCAGCTGCCCTCCCCACCCTTCGGACCTCATTCGCACTGGCCAAGCCAGAGAAACAGAGAGTGAGGAGAGCTGCAGCTAGGGTTTGCTCGGGCGGCCGACGGGCAGCTCCTCGCCGGGGAGGAGGCGACCTTCTGCTCCCCTACTGCTGTGCACCTCCTCTGAGCCTGGCTACCGGCGATCGTGACCTTCTTCTGCCTCGATCTCCTCTAGACCCAGCCTCACCTGCGACCCCCTTCTTCCTCCTGCATCTCCTCCGGCCCTGGTGTCCGTGAGCTGTGGACTCCGCGAGCTGTGGATAGGCGACGCTGTTGAGCAGCCCCTGCTTCCCCTCTCTCCGCCATCCTTCAAAGTCCAGCCATTCCCCTTCACTGAGATAGCAGGGTTAGGCACCCAACACTTTTTCTTTTCATGTTTGCTCGATGGTATTAAAAAGTGGACATTCATGCTATTGATTTACTGGATCTATGACATATAGATCGATTTGTGTTGGCAAAGAAAATATGAATGCTTTGAGTGCCCTATTCTGTATTATGCTAGTTAAACTAATCTGTTTCTACTTAATAGATCGATTTGTGATGTATGCATCGATTTGTGTTGGCAAAGAAAATATGAATGCTTCGAGCACCCTATTCTGTATTATGCTAGTTGCACTAATTTATTTGTACTTAATAGATCGATCTGCTATGGTTATTTCTTCTTTTTTTGTGTTCTTATTAGTTTGTATTGAGCTAATAGATGGCGAAGGTAGCAGCAAGGTGGGTTACCTGGGTGCATAAGGTGTGGTTAGAGATATGTGCCGAAGAAGTTAGAGCTAATAATAGGCCGCAGCACTGCCTAAATGCTTTAGGTTATGCAAATCTTATTAAGAAGTTCACTGAACGCACTAAGAGAGCTACACCTGTGACCAACACAAGAATAGATGGGACACTTTGAAAAGTATGTATATACAGTGGAAGACCTTGAACATAAGAGCATCAGGTTTGGGAAGAGATCCTATCACTGGATGCATTTCAGCTAGTGATGAGTGGTGGGAGGAGCAAAATGTGGTGAGTACGTACCCATTTTTGGTTTTTTTTTCATGCAGTCTTGATTATTTGTCATGATAATGATGTTCTGGATGCATTTTTTTGTTTTCCTTTTCAGGCAATGCCGGGGTGTTTAATGTTCAAAACTGCACCGCTTGAGTATGAGGAGGAGATGCGGATCATATTTGAGAGTATTAGTGTCACAAATGAAACCTCATATGTTCCACGAAATAGTGCAGCCACTGAAAATTCTCCTACTCAACCTGCTGGGAATGAGGGTGATGACGGGGGAGGGAGCAGCACTCCCTCACCCATTGTTGGCAACAATAGTAAGGGCAAAAGACCCATTGCAATAGGTGGTTCAGGAGCTTCTCCAAACCCAATAAAGGGAAAGAAGACATACAGAGATGGCCTTATGAAGCGGTTGGTCGATGCCTATGAAAAAAAAATCTGAGAGTAGTAAATTTTCAGCAACATCTACTTTGGTTGATCATGTTAGAGATGAGATAGCACACCTCATGGAATTAGTGGTACAATCTGGAGCTGAGGAAGGTAGTGATGAGCACTACTATGCTACTCAACTTCTAATGAAAAAGGAGTACCGTGACATGTTTGTCACTCTCAAGACAGATGCAGGAAGACTTGCATGGCTCAAGAGGACATGGGAGGATCCAAAGTGGTCTTAGGGCTGTTGTCACATCAATTATGTATCCTTTGCTCTTTGTAACCTGAACTAGTTTTTACTATTGTCTACCATGAACTATTCTTACTACTATGTATCATGAACTAGATGTTTGTGCCATGTATCATGTACAACAAACTATTCATTGTGTTTGAGTGTTGTGAGCATGTAATAAAATGTTGATTGAGCTGTTGTGATGAATGGGTGTGTTCAGTTGCTATGCTGAAATTTTTGTGTTGTCCTTACCATATTATTTTGTTGGATGAATTTATTGATGATAATTGGTGTGCTGTCCTAAGTATAAATTGTGATGCTGAAATTTGATGGTTGCATTTACTGTTTGTTAGATGAGCCAAGAGTCAAGTGATGATAATGACTTTCTGGTTGTTTATTGTGCATTGGAATTGATGGGGAATGCTGAGGCAAGTACAAATATTCCTGCAACTGTACCTAAGCTGACTGGAATTCAGTGGACAGAGATACAACTTGCTCATCCAAAGAAGTGTTATGAGACTTTTAAAATGAGAAGGTCAGTTTTAACAGTCTCCATACCACATTGGTCAATACTTACGGCTTGCAATCATCTAGTCAAGTTTGTAGTAAGAACCATTGGCTATGTTTCTGTAGACTTTAGGTGCACCTCAATCTAACCGCACAGTGAAGAATATATTTTCTCATTCCACAGAGACTATTAGTCGGAAATTTCATGAGGTACTAGATTCTATAACACAACTAGCTGCTGCTATCATCAAACCCAAAGATCCTCAGTTCAGAATAGTGCATCCGAAGCTTCAAGAGGACATATATTGGCCTCATTTCCAAGGATTGTATTGGAGCTATTGATGGGTCACACATACCCGTAACTATTCGAGTACGGGAACAACCAAAATATATTGGAGGACATGGATATGCTTCCCAAATACTAGTTGGGCAGGGTCTGCTCATGACACTCGAATATTGAACGATACTTTGATATGGTATAAAGATGATATTCCACATCCACCACCTGGAAAGTATTACCTTGTTGACTCTGGACATCCTAATAAAGAAGGTTTTCTTGCACCATACAAGGGTCAACGTTATCATGTATCTGAATTCGAATAGCAATCCAGTTTGAAGGAAGTGTTCAACCATGCACATTCATCTCTTAGAAATGTAATTGAACGTTGCTTCGGAGTTTTAAAGATGAAGTGGCAGATTTTATTAAATATGCCAAGCTTTTCAGTTGAAACCCATGCAAAAATTATAGTTGCTTGCATGGCTCTGCATAATTTCATTAGGGAAAGGGCCTTAGGTGATGATGACTTCGACAACTATGAGGATGAGGAAAACCCTCAAGGCTCTAATAATGAAGCAAGCATTGCACTAGATGAGTATGATATGAGCACATTTCGTGATTCTATTGCTGCCGCTTTGTTCTCGTAAATGCTCATTGTATGCATGAAGATGTATTTTTATTCCACTTGTAACCTTCAATTATGTATGTATGTATGTATGTATGAATGTATGTTATGTATGATGGCTATGGATGGAGAAGTATTTTAATTGAATAAAGTATTAATTATGTAGGTTATTAGCATTAAAACAGTCCATCAAATCAAATAATAATATTTATGTGATTTTTAGCAATCAAATAAGGTACAATAGATTTTAGGGGTATATCAGTCATTTTACACTTAGGACAGATAATCTTTACCAAAATAAGCAGGATTGCCAAACACTCAGCATTTTTTTACAGTAGATTCTCTATATAACTGCTTTCAAAGAAATTTAGTTTCTAATATAATCTGCCTGAAAATAAGCTGTACCAAACACGCCCATACTAGCAGAAACACCATGCGTTGCCCCGGCCATCATATCAATCAGTAAAATTGGACTCTTCGAAATATACCCATATTAAACAAAAGGGCATGGTAACAATATACTCTTAATAAAATGAAACATGGTTGTTTAATAAAAAAACAAAATGTGGATTATAATTACTCTCTCATATTTTGTTTATTTTTGTTTGACTGAATTATTCTCTCAAATTGTGGTAGGTGTATGCCTTTCTAGCATTGACGTTAATATGAGGTGGTGATGAAGGTAGAGAAAATGCAGGTCTGTTACTGTAATGAAGAGTCGCTAAGAAGACCACTTTAATGGCACATGAATTGAGATTGCGGCATGATTTTCTGATAGTATAAAGGAATCTGGTAGTGGAAGGAACAGTTTTTGCATGCCCACAAAAATTAATGAATCGACAGCATCAAGGGTTTGCTTTAGATCAAACGGTGGTCATTATGGGGTGACGTGGCGCGCTGTTGTTTCAAAGAACTGAGTTAATTAGTGGGCAGTACATATAATAGAAGTATAGATAGATAGATAATCGTACAACGCACATTATTACCTCCAAATATATATGAAGATATAACACAATTGTACATTGAACATATTACTATTCACTATTTAGTTGGTCTCTAGAGAAGCAAGAGGACTGGATTAAAAGCTCCAAATGCAGGCCCTGTTTGGGACAGTGATTATCCAAAGCGCTTTGTTTGAAAACCAGCTTTTTACCAAAACAGCATCTAGAGAAATCGGGATAGCAGAATCTAGACGTTTGAGTCTCGTGGGGACAAGAAACATCTTCCTCATTGTCCGTTCACGCGAGGCCACTAAAAGTCTTGGGGACGCTGCAGACCGTCATCGCCATGGCGCAGGGAAGCCGTCGTCCGTTATGCATGAGGAACCGCTGCCGCTCGTCGTCGTCGCGCGGGTCGCCAGACTTGGAATGGAGGGGCTGCTGCTCGTCTTCATCGCACAGGGTCGCCGAAATTGGGGATGGAGGGGCTGCTGCTTGTCTTCGGTCCTGTTTGGGATAGCGTTATTCTCAAGCGCTTTTATTGGAAGTTAATTTCTTATCATAGCAGCTGCAGAGAGAATTTCAGTGAAGAAAACCTTGCTGCTTGGTACTCCGCTTTTATTTTTTTTCCTTAACTCCCTCATCTCAACCTGTGTCCATGGCTCCGAGGCAGCAAAGCCTGAGAGAGGCGAGCGAGGCCAGCAAACGGCGCGCGTAACTCGTCGGGGAAGCAGCATCCGAGGCAGAGCATTTAGGTGGCGAGGCAACCGAGACGACGGCGGCTGCCATCAAACGAGGAGCTCCGGCAACGTGCGGTGAGGCGGCGGCAACCTACAGGGAGCTTGGAACTTGCCATGCGATGTCCCCAATCGTGCTTTTTGGTTGCTACCGGTGTCGGCGACCGTCGGAGCTGCACGCCGCCCGCCTGGGGCCGTAGCTGTCTCGTCAGAGCCGCGCGCCGCCTGGACCGTCGGCGGAGTCTTGCGTCGTCCGCTGGCAACCGCGCAGAGCTGACGTTGGTAGCCGTTGCCGTCGCCTTTTGCTTGCGCAAATGCGGGAAGCGAGGCACGGTTCTAAAAAGCTGCCCCTCAACCGTTTCCGCGTCCTAGTTGTTTTGGCGTGTGGAAAGAAATCGTGCTCATAAGAAGCAGTGTCAGAATCGACGCGTTTGGAGATGCTCGGACCATTAATTTCAATGGAAGCCGTAGGAAGCGGTTCCAAACGAGGCCTTCGTCGTGCAGGGTCACCGGACTTGGGGATGGAGGGGCCACCTCCCGTCGTCTTCACGCGGTCGCTAGACTTGGGTTGGAAGGGCCGCTGCCCGTGGTCGTCACGTGGGGTCGCTGGACTTAGGGATGGAGGGGCCGCCTCCCGCCGTCGTCGCGCTGTAGCCGGACTTGGGATGGAGGGCCACTGCCCATCGTTGTCGCGCGGGGTCACCGGACTTGGGGATGGAGGGGCCGCCTCCCATCATCGTCGCGCGAGGTCACCGGGCTTGGGGATGGAGAGGCCTCCGCCCGTCATCGTCGTCCGTCGCTGCCGCTTGGTGAACCTAGCCCACGGCTCTCCTCGCCGTTCTTTTTCCTGAGGCCGAGAGAGTGGGAGATGGGGCGGCTGTAGTAAAATGCTCCTCGGATGCCGATTGAGCGGTGCAATACAAAAGGGACGGGGGAGGGACCGCGCGGTGTGGAGAAGAGCTTCAAAAAAGCGATCTTATTGGCACCGCTAGCCGCATTTTTCCACCAGAAGCTGTCAAGAAGCGGTGCCAAACAGGGCAGCAGTATACTCTCATACATTGCATTTTGTGTCCATGAGTTACAGCATGGGCTCATCAGGACAGCAATAACAAAGGGTCAATACACAGATATAAGCATTTGTATATTTTCATCCATAGATAACTCAAAAGGCCTAATTTCTATGTTCCCTATACTCAGAGACGCGTCGCACGGCAGGCTGTAGGTAAAGGTAACCACAGGAGCGATCTTTTTTTTTTTCCCCCTTTTCGCACCACAGGAGCAACCTTCATCCATGCTGGATGGATATCCACGACGCCGATCTTGCAGCTATCATCTCAGAATGCATGTTTTTTTTAGCAAAACAAAGCTTTTCCCCCATCTTGTCAACAACTGTTTCAAAAAGTATCGACATTATTAACAACACAGATGCTCATTGCCGAATGATACTTCAATCTAGTCATACAATGCACATTGCACACAGAAGATCATGTAATCCTATATATGTAGAGGGCACTTATCATGGTGCAAAATCAACTAAAACCGCACCAACTAAAAACACGACAACAAAGTGTCATATAAACACCATGTAATACGATGAGATCCCAAACAATAAGATCCGGCTGAGTTTGGTAAAAGGCTCATGTTAAATTAGGCCCTAAAATAATAAGGGGAATTTGTCGAATTTTTTTCAAATTAATATCTTATTGATGGAGCACTACGATTGTGGAAAAACTATTATAGGGACATTATAAATAATTAAAAGCATAAATCATCAGAAACTTAATTTCAACGGGTTTCATCAGTGGATCACCCAAAGGCTGATGGTACAGAACTGACAGAGTAATTAACAGAAGATAATGATTTAAAAAAGAATTAAGGAGTCACCTGTGTAGGAAATGAACAAAGTTGATTCCTTGTTCTCCCCCTCCTCCCCTGCATATCGAGGAGCAGCATTGCAGCACACAAACCCAACCCCCCTCCCCGGAAGGCACCTATTCTATCAAGGCTGACTGGTGCACCCCAAGAGAACGGTGCGGACAGGATCCAAGAAAATAGGTACCATCACACATACATTCAAATCAGATCCAACGGTGTCGAACAAGGCATAGCTGGAAGTTTGACACTCGCAGAGGCCTTCCTTTCGCTCTCTGCTGCTGCTGCAGCCGCCCCTCGACATATGTGTGTTTTATGTCTGAATATGGTGGACCTCGACTAGACCGCAAAAAAAAAATAGGTACAATGACACATATATATTCAAATCGGATCCAACGGTGGCAAACATGCCATCCCAAGAAGGCATATCTGAAAATTTGACACTCCCAGCGGTCTCCCTTTCTCTCTCTACTGCTGCTGCTGCAGCTGCCCCTCGACATATGTTCGTTTTATGTCTGAATATGGTGAAGCTCGACTAGACTAGAAAGAAAAAAAATAGGTACCATCACACATACATTCAAATCGGATCCAACAGTGGCAAACATGCCTTCCCAGGAAGGCATATCTAGAAATTTGACACTCGTAACGGTCTCCCTTTCTCTCTCTACTGTTGTTGCAGCCGCCCCTCAACATATGTGCGGTTTATGTCTAAATATGGTGGATCTCGACTAGACTAGAAAGAAAAAAAAGGAACGAGGCAAGATATTATGTGCATCGTCATAATTTGTCACAAAAATCTCTCTAATAAAGATTTTCTCATGATCCATATACTTTTTGAATAAATTTTACAAAACTACAACTATTTATATCAGTGTTGTAGAAAAACAACAACCTCTCGAACCAGTCTCACAAAACTACAACTATTTTGATCGCTTGTTCAGGAAACCACAGCTTGTATGGTTCTGGTTCCTACCTGTCAGCCTCACTATTATAGTCAGTTGTCTGGATGACACATCAGCATGGCTAGGAAAGTCTATTTTACTCCCTAAATAATTTACTTTATCCATTTTACTTCCTAAAACAGTTTAGGAGCCGTTTGGTTTAGCTTCCTTAGTACTCCCTCCATTTTCTTAGTGTTGACACTTTAGACATTTAATATTATTTTTATCACTCATCTTATTAAAATATTTTGATAAATATTATATATTTTGTTATACTTTGATTTATAACTAAAGGTATTAGAACCACGATAAAAATTTATGCATTTTGAAATAATTTTTCTTTAAATAAGACGAATAGTCAAGAATAATGTAAGGTGACTCAAAATTAACAGCTACCTAATTAGAATTGAGGAATTATTACTTAATTACTACTGAAAAAAGTTTAATTTACTCCCTCAAGTAGCAAAGTCTAGATAACCCTTTAAACTATTATTTGGTTCACTTTACTCTCAAAATAGTTTTTTTTGCGGAGGTACTCTCAAAATAATGTTATTTGGTCTAATTTACCTCCTAATATAATTTTTATTTTTTTATGCATATGTTAAAATTTTACGTGATGGTTGTTGACATCATAACATATTTTAGAAAAATACTTCACAAAGTTTTTATAATCATTTTAGTAGAGAAGGACATTTATTAGTAAAATAATTGTTGGAATAGAAATTTATATGAATGTAATGTCAAAATTTTTAAATATATTTTTTAAACATACATTATGATATCCATTACAGCCCTACAAAATTGTAAATTCAAATAAAACTTATGTTAGGAGAAACAAAAAAAGACAAATTATAGAAGAGATAAATTAAATCATAAATTAAATCAAATGATATAGTTCAGAAGTAAACTAAATCAAAAATTAATTTAAAGAGTCATCTAGACTTTATTTATATTTGAGCGAGTAAATTAAATTTTTTCCATTACTAATTAACGGCAACGTGGACTCGGGACTAGTGCACTCGGATCAGATCAAAGCCCCTGATTTTCTGCCTTCTGGAAATTATGGAATCGGGGGAATCGAAACGACAGCCCAGGCAGCCCACGACCGGCCCATTCTCTCACAAACGCTAGTCGCCGCCTTCGCGTCGCTGTAACCCTAGCCTCCCGAAGCTTCTCGTCTTCCCCTCTCCCGTGCGGCGGCCGCGGGTGGTCCGGCTAGTCGGCGGCAGCCCGCCCTCCTTACTTCCGTCCCCCACTTTGCCTCCTCTGCCGCATAGACCCAGTACACGGGACCTGTTCTCCCCACGCGACCAAGCGGGATCCAATCGATTTGATCCCCACCCCACAACCCCCTCTTCTCAGCCCCCGCCGCTGCCTCCGTCTGGAGGTGTGGGAACGACGACGGAGGAGGTGCGGGTCGACGACGGAGGCGAGGAGGACGAGGAGGCGGAGGACGGAGAGCCCATGCCGGCCTCGGGTGCCCGCCGTTCCACGCGCGTCTTCATGCCCAAGGCTCCTAAACCGACGCCTCAGGACCAGGTCGATCCCGCCACCAGGGTGCTCCGCTCCGGGAAGCGCCTCGCCGCCGACCGGATCCGCTGGGACGACAAGGATGCTGTGGCCTTCCGCGTCGACGACGTCGCCCACGACCGCAACTACCACCCCGACCGCATCGACGACCAGCTGCAGCAGCGCGAGAAGGAAGCCGCCCCCAGGCCGGAGCTGCCGCGGATCAATAAGGACTTCACGTTCGTGTACAGCAGGAAGCGGCGCCGCCAGAAGTCCCCCGCTGAGCTCCTTCTCCAGAAGGGGAGGTGTGGGATAGTGTACACTAGGAGGGGCAAGCGACCGAAGGTTTCCCCTATACACCAGGAGCCGGATGCCCCCATTGGCCTTGCCGCCGCAATTCCATGCTCCTCTTCTCAGGAATTTGCGTCCAGAATGGGCTTCCTGGACGCTCATTTCTCGGCCCTAGTGGAGGATATTGCTCCCCAAGCTGGAGCTGTGACACTCGTCATCCTTGTTGATACGTTTTGCCCTAGGAGCTCTCACCAGCTCATTGGCCTTCTGGTGCCACTGTTGCGGTGGATGCGGCGTAGTCATGAACAAGGCAAGGTCTCGAGTCTAGCCTCCTTTCTCTCATCTCTCGGTAGTGCCCCTGCGTTTGCATCACAGGGTTTGCACTTTATCAAGCTTCAGCGCCATCGAGCCGTAAGTTCTCTTTCTATACAAACTTGTAAGCCCTTTTGTAGTTCTCTCTTACTTAAGCAATGCATGTAATATTGTGTCACTTTTTCTTGTAGTCTGCATTGTTACATAGAACCTTAGTGCCTTGTGGATGGTGTGTGCTTCATGGAGCCAAGAAATCTGGGCTACTGTTGTCAGTCAATTTCTCTGCGCTTCCTTCTTATTTCCAGAGGTTGCATTCTACAGTAGCTTTTAGTTCCATGTTCTTGCCCGCTGTGATCAGGGAAAGCATGCTGCTGATTAGGGCGCCTGAAAAGATGCATTCTCAAATTCCTTTGGATGTGAATGCTGAGTCTCAGTGCACTACTGCTGCCGAATCCACTGCTTACCTGGGCAGCAGAGTGGTTCAGGACTGCATGCCCCTTGAACAAGTTGCTGGTGGGATGGTGCATGGTACGAGGCTGAAGAAGCATCAAAGGAAGAGGAGCTCGATGAGGCATCCTCGAAATCGGCGACGTCCGACAGCAAGATTATCTGACAGTGCAACTGGAAGGAAGCAGGCCATGATTCTCACACAAACAGAAGTGAAATTGCCGTCGCCTGTCCAACCTAAAGCAGCATTAGAAATATCTCTTGATTTGCTTGAGAACTTAGATGAAAGCGATGTATCAACTCCTATGGGATCAATTAGGAAGCAAAAGAGGTCTTCTTTGAAGAGTCCTGTTGAGCGGATGAATGAAAAATTGGCCTTAGCAGAGGTCCGGCAGAACATTGATTGTGTTCACTGCAAAGCCAACCTCTTGGTTATTCAAGATGATAGGTGCTGGAGGGAAGAGGGCGCCGAAGTGATGCTTGAATTATCAGATACCAATGAATGGTGTATAGTTGTCAAGATACAGGGTGTTACCCGATACTCCCTTAAGCCATCAGATCCAGGGCTCAATGTCATTAACCGTTATACTCATGCCAGCATGTGGGCAATGGATGATGCATGGAAGCTTGAGTTCAGTGATAAGATGGACTGGCTTTTATTCAGGGAGTTGCATATTCAGGGTCGGGAACGCAATTCCAAAGGAAAGACTATACCAATTCCTGGTGTTCTTGATGTTTCTGATGACATGGAAGGCATCGTAACAAACACTTTCTCACGCCCTCTGTCAGAATATATCAAGGTGGTGGATGATGAAATTGAGCGAGCTCTAGGAAAGGATTTGCTTTATGACATGGATTCGGAGGATGAAAGGTGGCTTGGCGAGTTGAATAGTGCTGATTCTGATCAAGATAACTCTGAATCTCAACGAAAGCATGTTTCTTATGAATCTTTTGAGAAGATAATAACCACATTTGAAAAGGATGCCTACAGCAATCCTGAACGAACGCATGATGTTGATCAGCTTCTTTCCAGAAATCCATTTTTAGGAAAGGATGACAGAGTCCTTCCTGTGTATGAATATTGGATAAATAAGAGATCTAAAAGGGCTGGGCCACTTCTAAGGATATTTCAGGTAACTTTGGAATTCATCCTGACCATTAACCAAGCAAATTGCTCTTACCATAGCTATGTTCTGCTCTTTCTTGTTGGTATTGTCAACCCTCATTCTCTGTCATTTAATTAATATACTGTCCTTAGGGTGTGCCGTTAAGGCGAGGACAACTTTCACAAAAAACTTCTGTGAAGAGAAAGAGATCTTTCAAGAGACAAAGATCACAAGCTGGTCGTGGAAAATCTGAAGCCTTATTGCAAGGTACTGTATAACATTCCTACTTTCTATGTTCTAAACTTGTAAAAATAATTTAAATGTTGGGCTGTATCTGTTATTATGCATCCCTTTTTCATATATTGAAACTGAACCATGAGATATCTCTCTAACCACATGTTGTTCTGCTCCATTATGGGTTCTTTTCTCTTCATTTATCTTTTGGCATTTGAGACCGACAACTTTAAGAAACTTCTATGGACTTCTTTTCCTCCTTGTGTGTGGGTGAGGGGGGCAGTGGCATTGAAATCTCAAAACTCATGTTGATTTAATCATTTAATATTAATCACATGACTAAGTTTGACGTGGAATTAACTTGTTTCGTATGTTGTGCATTTTGGTTGTAGACCTTGCTGAAGAGGAGGCAGCTTTACAAAGAGTGGCGCAAGCTGAAGCTGCGGCAAAACAGGCCATGGAAACAGCTGTTCGTCTGCGCAGCAGAGCTCAGTCTCTCATGGCGAATGCAGAACTTGCAACATACAAGTCTGTCATGGCCCTTAGGATTGCTGAGGCTGCTAGGGTATCCGACTCTTCTCGGGATCTTGTTTCTGGCATTCTTGATTAAAGAAGAATTTGGGCTATTCGTTGATTTGTGTGGAGGGCATGGATGATACTGTTCTTTGTTTCTTTTGTTGCGCCATCGCTACTGCACTGTATGTCTATATACCTGCTGCATGATATTGGCTTTCGAGAAGCTTTTTGGGCAGTTTTTTTTTTTTTCTCCTTGCCTGTTACTTTGTCGAGCCAATTTTGAGGCAGATGCTTGGACTCAAAATCTGTAATTTCTTGTGTAAATGGAAGTAGTTAGCTAGATCCTGCCTTTCCTGTACTGATCGCTTGTAAGAGATGGAACAAAGAAAGGGGAAAATGGAAAGTACTTAGAGGGAAGAAGCATTTACTTGCATCCCTTTGTCGTGCCAGTTTCATGGCGGATGGTTGAACTAAAAATATTGTAATTTCTTGTATAAATGGAATTAGTTAGCTAGATCCTAAATCTTATCTGTATTGGTCCTATATACTACCTTCGTTTTTTAATTGTTGATACTTTTTATTATAAATTTATACTAAAAAGGATCAACAATTAAAAAACAAAGGTAGTAAGAGATAAGAATATCATAGAAATATTTTTTTAAAAAAATACATGAAGAGAGGAAGTCAATAAAATTTTTCTATTCGCATTTCTTACCTTCTTCAGGGATATGTTATCTACAATGTGATTGTTTCTACGTTTCATTAATCATTATATTGTCCTAGCAGTATGTCTACAATCTTCTTTGTTTTATTTTCCAAATAAGATTTTACTAGTGATGTTTTTTCTTCGCAAACAGCACATTTGAGTTGCTACCCTTCTTTAATGATGCAGTGAATTTTATTTAAAGAATGGTTGTTCTTCAGTTCAGAAGTTACCTTATCAACTCATCCTCATCCTACCTCAGCTCTCCTTTTGTATTCTGTAACATGCTGCTTCCTCTATCTTAATTTATTTATTCATCTAAAATGTTATATTTTATTTACTTATTTATCTCGTTTTCTGATTCATCCTTCTTTTTTTTTCATACATCTCTATCTCTCTTTTTTTTCGTTTTTCGTGTACTTACTTTATTCTTTCTTTTTTTTAATCTTCGTGTCCGGACTTTAACGAACAAATAATTAGGAGGGAAGGACCTAGCGTCTAGATGTGGGCGGTAATGTCCATTGAGAAGTTGCGATGCTGAGTGGTATGGATTGTATAGCTTGGGGCTTTGGGCTATAAACAATAGTGTTGAGCAGAGAAATGTGCAGCACGGTCTGTAATCAAACAATGCGATATGACATGAGAAGACATCATATCTACATGTATCGTGGTTTTGTTGTGCAAAGGTTGAAATATTAAACACTGAGATTCAAATGATCACTGCTCGCATATTTTGTATTAACACCGATATTTCTCTATAACATGAAACTTTACATGGAATGACTATTGTCAACAAATATTACACCTGTTACATCTATTTTCTAAATATTATCAAGTTTGAATTATTACTTAAATTTAAAATTAACAAGTTATGTTCCCTCCTTCATATTTAAATGACATGTTTTGGTATGGATATGGAGATTAAAAAATGAATAAGATCAGTGCATACCAAATGAGAAAGAGAAAGAGATAAAAATATATTGAAAAATGAGAAAGTTACATAACCTTTTTACTGTTAAGTAGCGACTTGTTTGACATTTTTACCGTGCCAACGATAAATTTCATTCATATGGATCAAGGCTCTTTTTAGGACAAACATTGCTGAGGCCTTCACTCTTCAGTCACCCACGAACCCTAAAACCCTCGAACCTCCAAACGGCACAAATGGCGGACAACCCCCCTTTCCGCCGCCACCCACACCCCTTCTCCATCGACCTTCTCCGCTGGCTCCCCTCCTCCGCCACGTCGCCCTCCGGTCGTCTCCTCGCCGCTGCCGTCCACGATACCTCAGCAGCCTCCTCCCACATCCACATCCTCCCCTCGCCGACCCGTCCTCCCCGCTCTCATCCCTCACGCTGCCCTCCCGCGCCACCGCGCTCCGCTCCTCGTCTTCCGCGCTCGCCGCCGCTACCTCCTCCGGCTCCCTTCACCTCGCCCCCTTGTCCTCTTTCGACGCCGGCGCGGCGGTTGCCGTCTCTAGCGGCGCAGGGTTCCACGTGGGCCCGGTCCGGGGCCTCGATTGCGGAGGGGAGGAGTGGGTGACGGCGGGGGAGGACGGTAGAGTGCATGTTATCGGCGGGGGAGGGGACGGGCGGGTGGTGGCGAGGCGGGTGTGGGATGGGAAGGGGATGGTTGCGTACGAGTCAGCCAAGTGGGCGTCGCCGGCGGAGTTCGCTACAGGAGGCGGGGGATGCGGTGTGCAGTGGTGGGACCGGAGGAAGGGCGACGCCCCCGTAGCACAGTGCAGTGGTATCTGGTGAGTGGAACAAATGCTGGCCCTTTGCTGTTGATATGTTTGTTCATGATATAGATTTTCGTACGAGTAGCAGGAGTAAGAATGCAGAGGAGTCCCGTGGTTTTTACGTGTTGACGGGTGCCTCCATCCTTCGTTCATAAATTTGCTGGCCATGTCTTGCAAACGTTTTTACTCAAAACATTTTATAGGTCCATTTTGTTCACCATATGTTACATTTCGAATGCTTTTTGCTCAATAGTCACCATTATAATGTATAAATGCTTAGAAGTGCATTATCTCTAGTGCAGGCTTTGTGAAAGTTGTGCATTTTGTTAGTTGGTTGAGATGTGTACTGTGAAAGATACTTTAATTACATATCTTCATGATTTTCTTTTTGGTTTTATCTGTTGGTACATAGTAGTACCCCAAGGAAAAACATTGCTGTAGTTCAATCTCACCTGGAATTTGAGTACCTAATACATTGTTTTATCCTTCATCAAGGTTATCTATAGTGCCATAAACTTGGAAGAATGTGAAGACCGTGAGAGTTTCTCATAATGTTTGCAAAACTTTTTTGTCATGCAGCAGAATATTCTAGGTGCACTCATGATAGGTAGTTCCCTTCCTATCAATGAGAAATTGAGGATGCAGTTTTACTACAATTGCTGCTTGAACCATAAATTTTACAGGACATAAGAAGTTTTGGATGTTTGGTATCTTTTCTTGCTGAAAACATGAAACCTGTGAACAATTTCTTACATCTATCTAGTCTATAATAGATGTTTGATTTCTTCTAGATAAGCTATCCCATATATCAACTAATAAGTTGTGGAAAACAGAGATCTTGTACCAATCTTCATCAGTAATATAATTAGTTCATTTATCTATAGTTTGCACTGCTGTTATAGTGATCATGGATTTATATGATTAACTTCTAATTGCAGGGGCCATGGCCTTGTTACAGGCATGGTGCATTCCATTGATATTCATCCATCAAGAAAGCATATTTGTGTGGTAAGATAACATCATACGAAGATGCATATTGACATTCAGTGGATAAATGAGCTCGGTGGAGCTTCCTTTGTACTATCGAGCAGCAATAATTGCTACCTTCTTATGAGCACGTAAAACTGAATTTCTAGTCTTATCCAGTTCTACAACATACATTTCCGACAGAGGGTATGCATTATGTATGTTTCTTCCCAAGTATTGACAGCTCAGAAAAAAAAAATGTAAACTTTCATGGATAGATGATAGATTGTATAACAGTAGACTCGAAAGTAAAAACTCATGGTTTGACTTAAAAGGCTGAAAAAAAGTATCCGTAAAGTACAAGGGAAGTTCCTAAACTTGACCCTGGATGTCGTCTAGCTCCCTTACTCTCAAAATGAATATTTGGATCCTTGGGCTTGCTAAATTGTGTCATCTAGGTAAGCCATGAAGGTACCCCTACAGCTGATAACATGGCTGCTAACTGAATATGATGTTTTGGTGCCAATGAAGTTTGGGGACTACTAGTGCACTTTACTCAATCATATACGATGCAACGAAATGAAAGTGACGTGTGATATGTTGTGGCTGAAAGTAAGTACACAATGAGTACCCCTATATGGAGAACCTTTGATTATTTCATGTGCGTCATTGTTTGTGAGTAATAGTATCCTTTTTTTCTTTGGGAAGAGAAACAGTGGGAGAGGCTCCGACGGTGATAAATTGAACCGGGTTGAGCACCAAGGGATTGATCCCTGGGCGGGAGCACTCTGGCCAGTGGCCTTTGCCACTGCTGTGAGCCCCACGCAGTAATAATATTCTCTCTTTTTTTTGCGGGGGATGCAGTAATAATATTCATGTTACATGTTATATGGTTTTCTGTGCTAGTCAGAATTACAGCTGTTTCAGAGCAAATGTCAACCAATGCGATTGTGTTACTCTTGTATTGGATACTTCTGCTGATCAGGCCAGTCTTCATATCTTTGTGTGTTGCCAACTCTTGACTTGGTTTTGTACAAAAGAGTAGGATTTGTCCCCTGGGATTTTCTTAACTTATATGCAGTTTAATTGGGATATTTTGGTCAGTGCGGCAGTGCTCATCCACTGTGTTGCACATTCATAAGTAAATGCGTACTCACAGTGAGACTAGCGAATTATAGGATAACATTGTTTTGCGGGTATTTATTGGCTTATGTTTTTCTCAAAGTGTATGTGTACTCTATTTTCCAATCTTTGGTCCACATCTGAATGTTTAGATGAGTTTAATGTATTTGTTTAGACGAGTCATAACTGATGAATCATATCTGAATGTTGTAGGCGGGAGGCTCCTCAGGGACAATATTTGCTTGGGATTTGCGGTGGCCACAGCAGCCAATACCGCTTTGTGGTATAGGGCTTAATGGAACAACTCAGCCAGTATGCGAGAGTGAGGTCTGGGAGGTTCTTTTTGACACTTATACTCAATCTTCTGATATTATCTCCTCTGCGTCAGTAAGGATATTACCAGTCATGATGTGCTCAGAGGATGGGATCCTTGCAGTTGTAGAACAAGGTAAGACTACAAGCAACATGTACCACCGTTTTGATTGTTGTTGTGGCCGTTGCGTGTGCAAGTTGCTTAACATAGCCTTCTAAATTTGCAGGTGAGAGACCTTGTGAATTGCTTGCAGAACCCTGTGCTATCAACTCCTTTGACATTGATCCTCAGAACCCTTCTGTAAGTTTGTGGCAGCATCTGCTTGAATGACTAAGACTTTTTTGTGAAATTTGAAATGATAGTGCTATTCTGCACAGGATGTGGTTTGCGCAATGGAGTGGGAATCAATTGGTGTTCTAACACGTGGTAGAGATGCCATGGCAGAAGAATGAAAACACTGAGGATTCATGGAAAAATATGCTCTGCAATATATATCTGGTCCTCCGGTTGCTTAGGCTACGGTGTCAAAAGAATCTCCTGAACCATGAGGATACCGATGCAGAAACAATTCTGATTCTTGTCATGGATATAATTGGTGAAAAGTAGTTTGCTTAGGACAAACTCTTCTGACTTTGCATACTACTATTGTACCTTTGAGAGCCATTGTATTTGTGGCTGGTGGAGGTCAATGTAGCTGTAGATTTTTTTTTATCTTTTTTTTTAAGGGCAAGCCATGTGGCGTGCTTTATTGATTATCAAAGACACTTGCGTCGTTTGTTAACAAACCAAAAGAAAACTTGGGGGTTCATCGACCCAAGTACATGTATTCTTTTCATGAAAAGCTTTCCTAGCTAGTTCGTCCGCGACCTGATTGGCCTCCCTGTTGCAGTGCTCATTTTGTATATCATCGAAAGTAGACCAAAGCATCATGCATTCATCAATACATTGCTGCCGCCGAAAATCCATTGTCTTTCATCGTCTGCACAAGCATTATGCAGTCTGAGTGAATAATGATTCTGTACCTGTAGATTATAGAGAACATTTCTGAACTTCAGAGTGACACCTTTCTTGCAGAACCTGTATGCTCTCTGCCTCTATTTTTATGGAGATTGATGCTAACACTTTTGCAATCCATTTGGTTTGGGATGATTAAAAGAAGTTGCAATCCTGAATTGATATGATGGACAACAGAGCGCCTTTTCATCTGAGAGCTATAATTTCTTTGTCAGCGCCTGCCAAAGCTTACGATCTTTGTCTAGCTAAATCTTAAGATTTGGCTACAACTCCAGTGTCCTTTCTATATCAAAGGGGGAAAAAATATCCCAGCAACATCCAAGTGAATTCTTTAAGATCTTGCCATAAACCAAATACAAAAGCTCAATTGTCTGTTTAATAGCTCACAAAAATCTATGTAACTAAAATAACCAAATACATATGGTTAAATCAAGTAGCTCACAAAAATTTCCTCAGGAATGACATTACAGTAAGTCCTTGACATCTTACATATAAATAAGAATGTGCTCAGCGGTTAGTAATAAGAGTGACAATTATACATAGGTGAAAAGGAAAGCAACAATCTGTTCCCTAGGATAATATTACCACCTGATTTCAAAACAGTAAGCACGGTATTGTTAGCAAACTAGATACAATAGATCAGCTGGCACCCATATACAAAAACATGGATCAGCCATCGAATTAGTGAGCTGCTCTTCCAGGATCTCCTTTTACAAAAGGGTGTGGCTATCTATCGGCTGAGTAAGAATGCCTTGCAATAACTGTGATAAGTTAGTTAGCTATGCAACCATATTGATTTTCTGCTGAAGCATTGCCCCTGAACATCAAGAGAACCAAAAATCAATCCTAGAATCTGTGTTACACGGTCCGTTCATTGTCTGCTGGAGAGCGATATGGTGACCAAGTGAAGCTCATTTCTGCGGTTGAAGTTTTCCAACAGAGTGCAGGTACACTGAGACAGATACAACCCTGAAAGGTGAACATGCATCATGCATTATATCACAAGTTTGAAGGTTCTGATCAATAGGAGTTGCAATTACTCCACTAGCACTTACGTGGATCCAAGGAAGAATGCAAGTGATAAATGGAAGTTGAACAAAAAGACAGATACAATGGCTGTCAGAAGCATTGCAACTGAAGTTGAATAAACCTGAAGTCCAATGTAAGCAAAAGCACAGGTATTAGTTATATGGTGAACTAAGTCATGGGTTGCTTCAGTAAGAACCGAGTAAGCCTCACGACCCAAAGGAAGATACAACCATGAAAAAGATGCTTATATTTAGTTATACAATGGCACCGCTGTATTCAACTTTTTTCGCTCCAGATTTGTACACAGTTCGTCATCACATACAACTCAAACAGCAAAGATATTTTCTTCACAAAACTGCCCTTGACAACTAATTCAAGGAATATTTCATATGGAAAAATAATAAACTTATCCTGACAAATAAGTATAACTTTAATGGTCCATGTGGTTCATGCTATGGCAAACAGTGGCATGTTAGGGCCCTATAGGCTGCACGTGATACAACCTATCCAACTTTTTTAGCATTCAACCCTCATAGCATCTATGATGCTCACTTGCTAAGGCATAGATTTGAACATAATGAAAGATACCTTGACAATGTTATCAGCATATTTCATCACCATTGAAACAGCAATCCCACTGCAATGTATATGAAGTCGTCATAACTAGTTTTTCCTTTATTATTTTGGGGGAAAGGGGGTGTTGAGATTTGAAGCTGTTGGTAGCAGATACCTCAATGCATGGTTAAGAATCATCAGAACCGTGATGAATGAATACCCATAGAAAAAGCCCCTGCAACAGATAACATAGTCAAACTGTTAACACCATGAATCTGTACATAGCAGAAGACTGCAGTAATTCGATATGAACTAACTTATTCATGACAGCATCATAATCCTGAACACAGATTGCAACTAGATTGAAGAGCACTCCAAAAATGTACAGCCAAAAGTTCTGCACGTTGATGTTTCTTGATGGCCGTTTTTTTATGATAGCCTGCAAGGTTCGACAAAAAATTAATGAATATCCAAATGGTTTACAGAAAATGAAACTTCTTACGGTCAGATATATTAAATAAAAAGGCAGAAATAATAAGAAGGCGTACTTCTGTATAGACTCCAGCAAAACCACTTAAAAGAGCCATCACCTGCAACAGAATGTTTAATCCATCAAGATCTGTGAAAATACAATCTACAGTAATCTACATAACAAATCAACTCACAATTGCCATCAACCACCCTTGAATAGGGGTTTGAAGAACATGATCAGAACTGAAAATGCCAATTGAAAATAAGATTGAAATAGTTAAAACTCAGGATTTATTAAATGATAAGATAATTAAATTAGAAATTCATAAGAATATTCCTATATGCTTACGAAGGATTAAGTTGAGCTGTTGTGCAGCCAGCACAGAGAAGGATAAATGCTGCCCACTGAATTTCACTTAACCTGAGAGGATACTGAAGATATTGAATATGTATAGCATATAGTGGACAACTTCAAATAGGGAAGATATTGTGGGTAAATATCTAGTGGAAACGTCCACCTAGGTCGAAACTTGGAAACTCCATCAAAAAACATGTTTAGAGGTTTCAAACAATTCTAAAAACTTCCATGCACCAAGATGAGATGGAGATGAACTTGTACACAAAATTTCAATTCCAAATACATCTCCATGTAATAGACACAAAAATGAGAAAATCAGGATGCGTGAGAGGAAAATGACAAAATAGTGTACAGTGTTGTATTTTTTTCTCTTTTTTATGCAATTTGTCATTTTCGAATCTATCGAATGAAGATGTATTTGGACCTGAAATTCATCTTCATCTCATCTTTGGGCATGCAAGTTTTCGAGTTTTTTGAAACCTACGAACTTTATGGAGTTTCCACCTAGATGGTCGTTTCCACTAGATATTTAACAAGATATTGTGAACCTGTAGTAAGAAGAGGGTGAACAAATATGTTATGTACCTAACAAAAATGGCAAGCTAGAATGCCAATGATATAGAACAATCATGTCCTATTTATGTTCCAACTTCCAAAGTTCAAACCATAGGGAAAAAAAAATAAAAAACCATATGCACCTTAAGAGTTGCCACTTCGGGGTAAAGAACAAATATACCAAGTTAATGAGAAGTTACTGACTTTTTCTTTAAAATGATGCGGTACAAGACACCAGTACTGATGATATTCAGGTTCTTCAAGATCTGGTAAGCTGGTGCGTCCACATAAGCAAATATATAGTACTGGCAGATAGCAGCAAATGGAAGGGTGTAAGTGTAACCACACTTAAATCATAGAATTAAACTGAATTATGTAACAGAAGTAACACACTACCTGCAACAAATTCTTGACCATGTAAAGAACAGCAGGAATTGGATAAACACTAACTTCATCAAAAGATGCGGATAACCTGAAAAGAACAAATCAAATGACTGCTGAACATCAATAACTAACTGAAGCAACACGTTTAAAACCACAATAGGTAAAGTTGGAACACTTCATATTCATAGAACAAAGTAGCTATGCCAAGTAAAATCTGGAAGACGAGGACATATTATTACAAAGCTAATCATCTTGAATCTAGTGATATAGTTCTAATAGTTGATTGTAACTAGATTTCAAAGAAAAATGTTTCAAGAGCGGAATTTTCCTACCAAGAAACCAAAACATATACAAACGTTAGGGACAAACTTATTTATTGTGCATAATAAGCCGATTTGTGTTTTAATGAAATGAAATAAAGTGTGACATGAGAAAGGAAGATATTACCCCACTACAATAACCATGATAACTATATGTTCATGTTACAGATGTAGGAAGTGAATGAGTAACACAATAACCAAACACTGTTCTCACCTATTGTCATCTGTAACACCATAGCGATTCCATGTCTTTAAAAGGGCAGCTAGCGATAGAAGGCATTTCAATGCCTCCACCTGTATAAACATACAGCAAACAAGATCATGCTAAAGAACAAGGGGAAAATTCAATCTAGATACTAATTCATGCTAATTGGTGGAAACAAAATATAACAAGAATAAAAATACTGAAGCACAATTTTTTTCTCACTGAAAAGTTTGCTGTTGTGACACTATATTCATATTTTCCAGCCCTTTTTGACCATACAATTAATATTGCTTGAGAACTTGTCAGTAGTGTCAATGCGACAGTTACAACAGACCTGTCGCAACACAGAGATAACAGGTCAACTAATTTGTAAGAAGGTATGTAAATGAAGAACTGTTGAGAGGAGATTACCACTTACTTTAGCTTCCAACTAGACTTGCCTTTTGTACCCCCAGCAGTGCTGAGACCAGCTGTTGCTGCAGATGTAGCTGAAAGAATGAATAGCTAGTTCCGCACTAATATAATACAAGAGAGCATTTCCGTGGTATGCAAATAGCTTACAATTGACATTAGACAATGCCCTCCCACTGAAGCTTTCTATATCCTTGTGAGACAAATCATCCACTCTCTCCTTCACGTGGAGAAGGGACATTAGAAACTGATGAAGAGTTGAAAGATACGGTTCACATATTGAACAGTAAGTACCGTCAGGCCAGTTACACTTTTTATTTCATACAGAATGACAAACTGGTAAAATTATAGTTCAAGCTTGCAATGATGATTGTTAAATGCTGGTACAATCTATTTTAAACAAACAGATATCGCTTGTTTACACTCCATGGGTCCAGTTTTCAGCTAATGTTTTACATATTTTTCTGCCAAGTTCTAATCCGCAAGCACAACAGATAATAGATTTCCAGTGCACAATGGGGAAAGGCAGAAAGCTACTGCCTATTAGGGTTATGACGATACATCACACAAATACATGGTACAAAATGCAAACTGTAGGTTCTACATAAACAAAAATGTGTTTAACCATATTAAAAATGAAAAGTTTGAATGGCAAGTTTGATGTTTCCAACGTCATCAGTTAGTCCAGCGAATTATCTCCTTTACGCAATCTCTATAGTGGTTGGGTGGGGAGAAATGAACCTGAATTCAGCTACAGGGGTGGAACTAACATAAGGTGCTTGTACATTGACTCAAGGCCCAGCAAATTATCGTAGCATTCAGTTCAACAGCATTAGTCTGTTCAGTTAATCTATCTCACGAATTTATCCAAACCAAAGACTGGTTTTCTGACAAATACAATTGTTGTTTTCTCAGTTAACTCATATCAACCATGTGATGCAGGCAATCTGTGTTTCAAAACAAATGTATCTTGAATTTCAAAAGCATTGCCAAAAGAAGTTAGGAGGCAGATAAGAACATGCCCAGATTGAACTCACTACGACGACTTGGTTAGTAACCCCAATAACGTGAAGGCGACGAGAATACAGGAGCTGGAGGCCACTGTGACCACTGTCCCGCACAATTCTCAAACGACACACGTTACTCGAATATAAGATAACTCCCACGAACCTTAGCAACGGATAGGGAACTTAAGAAAAAGAAAAAAAAAAAAAAGGAGGAATCGCGCCTAGATCGAAGCGGCCAGGCGCCGATCTAATCGGCAGCGGGGCGCATTGAATGCGGTAAAAATTCTTCGCTCCCCCATCAAGGAATGCCGCGGTTGAACAATCTAGGTGAGCGGTTTACCTGATCCTTCACTCGTCTGCTGTAGTCCATTGCCGCCTCTCCGCTTTGGGTGGGGTTCAGAGAGACAGAGAGATTTGACGGGTACGCCGTCGCTCGCTGGCTGTGGAGACACTGGTGGGTGGGGCTCCGTGCAGTGCGGCCACCGGCCACGCGTCTCTGCACACGGCAGTCGGATATAGAAGCGTGGAGCGCCGCCGCCCCACGGCGGTGAGCGGTGGAAGGGTGGAGTCCGAGTGGAGAATCTGCAATTCCGTGCCCCCCGGGTTTACCGATCTTTCTTCCCCGTCACCAATTGCTACAACGACAAAAAAGCACAGAGAAAAGGGTTCCCCAAGCGACTGAAATCCCGTGTTTTTCCTTTTTTCAGTTCGAGCCCTCAATACGTCGTGGTCGTTTATACCTCAATTTCGATGATTTCTATCTAGAGCTCTTAAATACGTCTTATTTTCTTTTTATTTTATTTTTTATTTTTAATGTATGAGGTACATAGTGGCAAAGCTAGGCGAAAACTAAGCGGAATATTCAATGTCATGAAGCAAAATAGAAAGAGTAGCGCATGTCAAAATTATTCAATAGCAACATCTTTGATCTACATCTAGTGCTTTATTCATCTTATTGTTATGTATCAGATCAACAATCATATGGTTTTGCTCCTAAACAAACTAAAATCAATTAAAAATACATGTGTTTAAATAGATAAATTGTTGCCTGGTGCACCTTAGTCTTCATAAAATTTACTAAGGAGGGCCAGCACAGCACTAGGCTGGTCCTCACATAGCTCTGTTAGTGGAGGTATATAAAGTGATTATTTTATCCTTTACTTAAGTGGATCAACTTTATAGAAATAGAGTTTATTTTATTTTAAAAATGCACGGCGACACAAAATAAGCTCGGCTGAATTAAATTACAAGAGTAAAAGCAAACGCTTAAATACACAGTCTAATTTATGCAGTCGTCGTAACATGCAATGGAGTTCGGCAATGCAAGTGCTTGCAGCTACAGGTTGATCCGTGAGGTAGCTGCTTAGCCTTGCACGACAAGCAGGTGAAATGCGCCGATGGTGCTTATCTACATGGCATAGTTGTTAAGGGAGAGAGAACAGAGAGGATTAAAAGAGAGACCGGGTGATTTCATCTATAGGCGATGTTTGTGTGCCTGTAATGGGTTTAGGGATGAAATCAATGAGAAATATTACAATCATTATCTATCTCAAATCATCTTCATTTCCCATTCCACTACTAAGCATGGGAAATCACAACCTCCTCACCTTATTTTTCTATCCCACTACTCAAACATGGAAAATGACAACCTCCTCACCTTATTTTCCTATCCCACCTCATATTTCCAACAATCCAAACATCGTATCCTATCCATCTATATTAAACGTGGCGCGTTCTCTAAAAGGTATTGAGCCACATTAGCCTAAAAGTTTTTAATCATTGGATTAAAAATTAACGATAGATATTGTTCAACTCACAAGCCTAGGGAAAAAAAAAAAAAAGACATTGCCACGACGTCCTTGTGTGAGCTGCCTCTGCTTTTGCTGCCGGCGCGAGAAATGCCTGCGAACTGCGAGCTACAGCGTGCAAGCTGGCTCCGCCCGCTGCAGACGCGAGAAGCCGCTGCCGCCATCGTGCTGGGCTGCTGGCTTCCAAGAAGCTTCCGCCGCCGCGTCGCCGCAGCACACGACCGCGAGCAAGAGCCGTCGCAGCTCACAGGCAGGCAGCTGCGACCACGAGCTGCTTCTGCCCTGCTATAGGGCGCACAAACCCGCCGCGATCACCGCCTTCCAGCAAACTGCCACTGCCGCGCCGCGTGCGCACGCATCTGATATGCGGCGGCTCCAATGCCCCGGCCCCATGTGTTGCGGTTGCGCCTACCTGTGAACCGGAGAGAGCAAGAGAGTAACGAACTGGAAAGAGAAAGAAATGGAGAAAGAGAGTGTGTGCGCGCCTGGAACAACATAAGGGAGAACGGTATCATTCACAAATAACAATAGAGTAGCGTATGAGTAAACTGAGGCCGTGGATGAACGAACACGCCAAACTAATTCTGCCTTTAAAATTGCCAAAAAGATGTTCCTTCATTCAAATTCGAAGGACCTTCATTCATATCAGACGGATTATATACCTAATTATCCTATTTAACTCAAATCAGTCTCAAATTAATCCCCAGTCGCGCCAGGGCGCTGCCGCTAACTCCTCCAAGCCGGGACCACCACCGCCGCCGCCTTCTCCATGCCGCGCCGGGGCACTGCCACCTCCTCCTCCGCATTTTGCTGGGGCGCCGCCTCCTCCTCCTCGGGGTGACCGTCGCCTGCTCTGTCGCGTCAGGACATCACCGCCGTCAACTCCAAGCTGGGGCCGCCGTCGCGTCCTCCTCTGCACCGTGCCGGGCACCGCCTCCTCCTCCGCGCCTCGCCGTGCGGGGGCCGCCGCCTCCGCCTCTGTGTCGTGGCGCTGGTGCCGCCTCGTGCAGAGGGCGCGGCCCCCTCCGCCCTCCACACCAGGCGCCGCCGCGGGATGTCAAGCTACCTCCGCCGCCGGGACGTCAAGCCGCCTCCGCCGGGTCCGGCTCATCGAGCCCACTGCCGTAGTCCTTTTCACCACCTGCGCGATCGGAAACGCGGCCGCCTATAAGAACAGTAATTCATCAGTTGTTTCTACTTGCATGTACTAAACTGAGTAGTATCGTGCTACGTGCTTATTTGCTTATTGCAATGTCCCATTTTATCAGATCTGTAATTCATCAGCTATTGCAAAGTCCGATAAGTGGCTAGGCACTTGATTTTTTTTTTCCTGACCGCACAATGTTAACTTTTGTGCATGTGAGATGATTGCTTTCGGTGCGCGTTCTAAAGTACTAACCTCTAATCCTATAATTGAGTTGAGACAAAGTAGATGTCTTTTTTTATGTTGATATGAATTGTTCACCATAAATATGAACCAAACTGCAGATTCGATCGAAATTGGTTGTTATGGTCATTGCAAATGGGGCGAAGTTGTAGGTCTATTACATAGCAATATGGTTCTTGTTTCGCGTCATCTTTATTTGAACTGCACCAGGTTACAAATTAGAGAAGCTTGCATGTTTTATGAGGCAATTTTAAATAATTTCTATTTGTTAGTTATAGGCCACATATGTGAATATAACGGATTCTGGGCTTGCCTGATGAAATATGTGTTTGTAGTGTTCTAACAGGTGCATAGAGTAGACTGGTTTTTACCTTATGATATTTCATGTTTCTTGGAAGATTGAAGTAGATTATTTTGTTTATTTGTCTATGCGTGCCAGGGGTCTTATCGCTCTCTCCAGTTTTTAGCTGATGCTGATATTGATGTCACCACTTTTAATATAGTGAAAACTGAAATGTTAAAGGAGATCTGGACAAACTTTGTTCGGAATGGACGGATAAGTCTCTGTATCATGGTATTTGTGGGGCCATAGTAATTGTTCTTATGACACTCTTGCATGTTGGTCATTGCTGCCCCATCAAGAGGACAACATCTTTGTACCAGGACAACATCTTGAAACTGCAAGGACAACATATAGGACAACATCTTTATACTAGCTAGGACAATATTTTGGACCATCTAGAACAGCATTTAGGATAATATCTTTGTACTAGTTAGGACAACATCATGGACCAGCTAGGACAGCATCTAGGATAACATCTTTGTACTAGCTAGGACAGCATCTTAGACTCATTTTTGACATATGCTCGACTGATTAGCAGCTTCTAAACCTCAGGTTGGTATGGCATTGTGTGCGAAAAATAACCAAAAAATTATCCCAACTCCTAGTGTCATCCTATCCCTCGATGAGTGTAAAAATTTTTCTACTATCAAGAGTTAGAATTCAACAACTACCAACTGATATCAGAGCCGTAATATCCTGCATCCTGAGCATCTCCTGTACACCCCCCTTCCTTGGCCTCACAGTAGCCCTAGTCGGTAGTAGCAGCTGCTACTACTGCCCCTGCTCACTCCTCTCCCTCTGCGCAGATGACCAACAGTTCATCAGAAGCAGCCCTCTCACCATGGAGCAGCCCTCTCACCACGCAGCAGCCCCTCGGTAGCACTATATGTCCGCAGGTTGCCTCGAGCGCACAGCATCGGCAGGAGGCCGAGCTCGCCGTGGTAGAGAATCGCCAGCGAGCAGTGGCAGAGACCATTGCAGCGACGGCAAGGGCGTTGAGGCTGGCAGCAGCGGCAACAGATGCAGCGCATGCAGCGGCAGCAGAGGTCCAGGCTCTACACGGCAGCATCGGCTGCTCCATCTTTGTTGACACCATCACCGTCGCAGACCTCGATCTGCTAGAGATGGAGTTAGCGCGATGGCGAGCGACGCAGTGGGTAGCCGCGCACGCCCACAAGAGAGGCGGCAACCCAGAGAAGTGTAGTCATGCTGACGGCGCTCCTGGTGGAGTGCGCGGTGGACGAGTCGAAGGAGAGCGCGACTTTCACAGGCGGCGTGGCTCTCCTTCCCCGGACCGGTATCGTGGTTACCACGGGTTCCAGGCTATTGTGAGGGAAGTCGGTCTCTGTGGTGGGTGGCCTACCCTCACCAAGACCAACTACGTTGAGTGGGCCGGGGTGATGAAGGTGAGGCTCCAGGTGCGGCACATGTGGGAGCCAGTCCAGTACAGTGACAACGACCAGGATCGACTGGCGCTGGATGCCCTCATCGCTACAGTCACGCTCGAGATGCAGTTCTCGCTTTCCAACAAGCGGACTGCCAAGGAGGCTTGGGACGCTATCGCTGCAAGCACACGAGAAGTGGGAGAACCTAGCCTTCAAGCCAGGTGAGGACGTTGATGACTTTGCTCTCCGTCTCAACACTCTGTTGTAGAAGATGGTGTAGTTTGGCGACAACACCTACAGCGAGGAGAGAGATGTTGAGAAGCTCTTCCGCTGGGTCCCTGAGAAGTACAAGCAAATGGCTCGTTCGATCAAGTCTCTGCTGGACCTATCCATGATGTCAATCAAGGAGGCGATAGGTCGCCTCAAGGTCATCGACGGTGATGAGCCATAGCCTCACTCGAGGCCCATCACCAGTGGCGAGAAGCACATTCTCACTCACCAGTAGTGGGCCGCAGACCAAGGTGACAGGAAGAAGGGGAAGTCTTCTTCCACGACAGACAGTCGCAAGTGTGGCAAGCTGCGCAAGGCGTGCAAAGGCACCCAAGCCGGGGCATGAGGACATGCCGAGGGAGATGCCCGCGGAGGCACTCAGGGTGGCATCGCCAACAAGCGCAAGCTGGCATGATATGACGCCTGTCGCTACTGCGGCCAGCTTGGCAATTGGGCCAAGGACCACTGATAGCCACAGCATAGTCAGGCTCAAGTTGTGCAGGTCGAGGAGGACGACGTGGCTTTGTTCCTAACACACGGGAGCATCGAGCCGAGTACACCGTCGTCGACGTCTACGGCTGCTCTCCTCCACCTCGACGAGCCGCAAGCGCGAGTCTTCCTTGGCAACGGCTCCAATGACGAGAAGATCGACGGATGGTTCCTTGACTCCAGCGTGACCCACCACATGACTGGCAGGTGGGAGTTCTTCTCCAACTTGGACTCCACCGTACGTGGCTCTGTCAAGTTCGGCGACTCCTCCGCCGTCGAGATCAAGGGCGTTGGCTTGGTCGTCCTCATGGCCAAGACCGGTGAGCACTACCTTCTCACCAACGTCTACTTCATCCCCATGCTCCGGAACTCCATCATCAGCCTCGGTCGGCTGGATGCAAATGGTTCCCATGTGCTGATCGAGGACGGGGTGCTTCGCATTTGGGATGACAGCCGCCGTCTCCTCGTAAAGGTAAACCGAGGGTCAAACCACCTCTACGTCCTCCACATACCAATGATGCAGCCCCTCTACGTTGCTGCCCTCCGCGACAACAAGGCGTGGTAGTGGCATGGGCGCTTCGGGCACCTCCACTTTGAGGCCTTGAAGCAGCTCAGTGCCACGGAGATGATGTGAGGCCTACCGTGCCTTGATCATGCATAGCAGTTCTGTGACGTCTGTATGTTGACGAAATAGAGGTGACTCCCCTTCCCTCAGCAGGTGAGTTTCCGAGCCAAGGAGAGGCTCGAGCTCGTGCACAGGGAGTTGTGTGGCCTGGTGATACCAGCCACAGCAGGAGGACGACGTCGCTGCTTCCTGTTGCTCGTCGATGACTTCTCCCTCTACATGTGGGTGATGATCCTCAGCAGCAAGGGAGAAGCTATGGACGCCATCAAGCGAATGCAGGCTGGTGCGGAAGCAGAATGTGGCCGCAAGTTGCGTGTGTTGCACACCGACAACGGTGGCGAGTTCACCGCGGCTGAGTTCACGGCGTACTGCACCGACGAAGGCATTCATCACCACTACTCTGCGTCGTACACACCACAGCAAAGTGGCATCATCGAGCGTCGCAATCAGACCATGGTGGCCACAACTCGCACCCTTCTCAAGCAAGGGAGATGCCGGCGGTCTTCTGGGATGAGGCGGTGGTGACAGCAGTCCACCTCATCAACCAGTCACCCACCAAGGTGCTCGATGGCATGACGCCATACGAGGCCTGGCACAGACGCAAGCCGGCGGTCATCCACCTCCATGTCTTCGGCTGCCTAGCGTTCGTCAAGGAGCTTGGCCACATCGGCAAGCTCGATAACCGGAGCTCACCCAGTATCTTCATCGGCTACGCCAAAGGATTCAATTGCTACAGCACTTTTGACCCTTCGACATAGCGCGTGCGCGTGGCGCGCGACGTTGTGTTCGATGAAGGGCAAGGCTGGGCATGGGGCGAGTCTGCGAGGCTCCTCCTCGCTCTTGCCACCTAGGAGGGTTGGCGTGTTCACCACATGAACGTCAAGTCGGTCTTCCTCAACGGCAACTTGAAGGAGGAGGTCTACGTCCGCCAGCCTCCTAGCTTCGTCGTCCCTGGCCAGGAAGGCAAGATTCTTTGCTTGTGCAAGGCCCTCTACGGCTTGCGGCAGGCCCTACGGGCTTGGAACGACAAGCTGGATGCCACCCTCAAGAGGTTGGGTTTTCAGTAGAGCACTCACGAAGCCACGGTCTACCAGCGGGACAGGGATGGCAACGCCCTGCTGGTAGGCGTCTATGGTGATCACTGGCACTAAGGAGGGAGACAGTAGGAGATGAAAGTCGTCTTCCAAATGATCGACTTGGGGCTCCTCTCCTTCTACCTGGGGATTAAGGTGCACCAGGACGGCTCTTGCATTTTAATCCGCCAGACTGCCTACGCCAAGCGCATCGTCGAGCTGGCTAGGCTCACCGACTGCAACCCAGCTCTCACCCCAATGGAGAAGAGGCTGAAGCTGAGCTGCGATAGCACAACGGAGGAGGTGGACCCTACGTAGTACCAGCGTCTTGTGGGGAGCCTTTGCTACCTCGCCCATACACGACCAGACTTGGCATTCTCCATCGACTACGTTAGTCGGTTCATGCAACAACCAACGACGGAGCACCAGCAGGCAGTGAAGAGGACCATTCGCTGCGTTGCGGGGGCCCTCAACCATGGTCTCTACTACCCGAGGTGTCCCGACGCGGCACATTTCATCAGGTACAGCGACAGTGACCACGCGGGCGACATTGACACCAGCAAGAGCACAAGTAGGATTCTTTTCTTCCTCGACAAGTGCCTCGTTAACTGGCAGTCAGTGAAGCAGCAGGTGGTGGCCCTGTCCAGCTGCGAGACCGAATACATAGCGGCTTCCACCGCTTCGTCTCAGGTGCTCTGGCTCGCTCGATTGCTTGGTGATCTCCTCGGCAAAGACACCAAAGTGGTATAGCTCAGGTTGGACAGCAAGTCCGCTCTAGCCCTGGCAAGGAACCTCGTTTTCCATGATTGGAGCAAGCACATTTGGGTGAGGTACCACTTCATTCGAGGCTGTTTGGATGAAGGAAGCATAAAGGCAAGCTACATCAACACCATCGATCAGCTTCAGAGCTTCTCACCAAGCCTTTGGAAGGGTCAAGTTCCATGAGCTTTGCTCGCGGATCGGAATGGTTCAACTTTCTCACAAGACGCAGCACAAGACTTAGAGGGAGAATGATGGACGGATAAGTCTCTGTACCAATGTCTTTGTGGGGCTGCAGCAATTGTCCTTATGACACTGCTGCATGATGGTCCTTGCTGCCCCATCAAGAGGCAACATCTCTATACTAGTTAGGACAGCATCTTGAACCAATTAGAATAACATCTAGGACAACATATTGGTACTAGCTATGACATCATCTTGGACCAGTTAGGACATCATCTTGGACCAGCTAAGACAGCATATAGGACAACATCTAAGATAGCATCTTTGTACTTGCTAGGATAACATCTTGGACCATCTAGGACAGCATCTAGGACAACATCTTAAACTAGTTTTTGACATATGCTCGGCTGACTATCAGTCTTTAAATATGTATTCCCAACTCCTCAGGTTGGTATGGAATTGTATGTGAAAAAATAAACAGAAAATTATCCCAACTCCTAGTGTCATCCTCTCCTTCAATGAGAGTAAGAATTCTGCTACTACCAAGAGTTCGAATTCAGCGACTAACATCTTATGCATGCCAGGGTCTTATCTCTCTCTCCAGGTTTTTACCTGATGCTGATATTGATGTCACCACTTTTAGTCATAGTGAAAACTGAAAAGTGAAAGGAGATCTGGGCAAACCTTGTCAGCAAAAGAAGAGGAGTGAAAAAATGCTGAATTTCGTGCAAAAGAAGTAAGTATATTCAGGAAGAGGTACTGCCTTCCCTATGGTAGTTTAGTCAGTGTGATTTCTTTTTTTGTACTGTTCTCTTAATGTGTGTATTAAAATCATTAACAGAAGTTGCTTTGTTGTTTTTTGTGCTACGTATGCCAGAATATAGCAAAAGATTTCGAATTAAATTTTTTATTCACATTGCCATTGCTCCTTTAATAGAATTCCTTGCTCGATCTACATTTTATTATTAACATTTCGAAGGATCATGCCTTGAAAATACTTATCTTTCTTTTAAATACACCAAAGGCATTCAATATCATTTTCTCAATCCCCTACCTCTCAATCTTCAGGGAATGTATCATATTTTATGATTTGTTACTTACATCATATTGTCTCTCATCATTCTGTGTCATTCTCATTTGTATCTTGTATCATTCACAGGTCAGGATTATTAAATGTCTCTTGTGGAAAAGATTGTTGTTTACATCTTATTTAATCAAATTGGTGGATTGTGTAGCTATTTTCTTGAGCAGGTGTGTTCTTCTTTTCAAATCCAGCTTAATGTATATTGCTGACGTATAACTATGCTTATTGCATATAAGGTATCTGGATTAAAGACCTTTTACTTTCTCTTCATATGCTCTAATGATCAAAGACCTCCCTCACGATGGCAGCACCGGACAGCTGCTGTGCGCTGGGCTGGCAGGGGGCCGCGGATGATGCCGTGGCACGGCGGCTGGCGGTGGTGCTTGCCAGACAGCGGCGCGCCTCAGCGGCTCATGGCGGTGGTGTCTCGGCTGCTGCGGCTGTGCTGCACCACGGCTGCTCTGCGTCCGATACAACGTTAACAGGTACATGTCTCATCAGTTGCTACAGCCAACCCCTTTCCACGGGCTGTCAATGGAGACTGCCAAGATGCAGTAAGAACTCAAGGGAATAACCCATCAAACAACTCAGCAGCAACCCGATGATTGCCAGCAAGAACTGTCGTGCAGCTATCCCGGCACGGTCCTCAATCAACTCCAAACCATGTACTAAGTGTTCTCTTGCTTGTTCGGTGAGGAGTCAAGTTCCAGTGCCTAATCAACCAACCTCTTCATAAGTTTCCCACAACACAGTGGGCAATGGATCTCAAAGCATGTTTGGTTTAGATTTTTTAGCAAACAACTTCTCTAAAAACAGCTCCTCCTTAAAAAACAGCTCATCCTAAAAAAACAGCTTCTATTATAAAAATGTTTAGCAAAACAGCTTTTCTTATAGCTCCTAATACAAAGATGAATGGAGAAGTTATGAGAAACAATATTTTTTATACTTTTAGCTCCTAGTACAAATTAGAGAAGTGATTCTTAAAGTATGGGTATAGAAGTGCTTCTTCTAAAAATATTTGATAATTTTTTCAGAAAAACTGAAGCAGAAACAGTTTTAGAATCTATAACAAATACACCAGCGTCATCCGTTCACAAGCTTCTGTAGGTGGTGTTGCTCTCGTATTGCTTCTATAGCGGCACAAGTGACTGCACATGTAGCCAAATGCATTGTGATCTATAATGACAATCGATAATGGATATTGTATCTGTTGTCGATTGCTGGAAATGTTAATTGATTTTTGAAATTATAGGTTATGTACGAGAGTTATTTTGTGAATGTGGGTCAGGCCCCCAAAAACGGTGCTGCCATATCACATACACACATAGATGCATGTCACTCGGTTGCTAAATTTATGATGATTTTAGTTCTATATGCCATTATCGACATAATAAATTGTGATATTTTTAAGTTCAAGTAGTGACAAACTAACGTCATAATTTGGTGATGGATATTGAGTCGTCATAAATTTAGTGACAAAAGTGTATCTAATCTGCAATTCTGTATGATGTCGCTTGCCCGTTTTTTACTTGTGGGTTCCTAGGACCATCTAAGCAAGCTTCAACGAGGTAAAAGAAAATTGGATGTGCATTGTCACATGACTGCTGTACATTATGGTCTGTGCTATGCGTTTGAAAAAACAGGTACAATTATTGATGACAAGGCTATAAGCCTTTAGTTCTAATAGTAGCAAAACATATTTATTCTTTTGTTGCAGTATAATTAACAGTTCAATGTTTGTTATGCAATCAAATATAATAATTTTATTATATTTATTTAATCCGTGGCGTTAGCATGGACAAAAGTACCAGTCATCATAAATGACCACTTGGGTCGGGACTCGATCAAATAGGCCAGCACGAAGCACAATTCTTTGGTATGGCATGAGCACGACAAAAAGATCGTGCCAACCCACAGCCCGATAAGGGGTGTGCTTGGACGACCTATATAAGCATAAGTCCCATTGGTAAGGTAGGCAGCCCCCCTAGCACGTGAGGTCGTGTTATATTTTTAATATTATTTTTTATTGAAATTATAAATTTGCAGAAAAAATAAGCACATAAATTAAATTGGCTCATATGGGCACGAACACAATATGGTCCGTTAAAAATGACACAAATGTGCGACTATTTAGACTAAATATTTATCAAATAACAAACTCACTAAACATTACTTTTCTTGAGTAATAAGAAAATAAATTGTCAAGTGTGATGAAGAGAAGATGTGCCAAAGTAAAATTGTAAAAATTCCTATGTATGCGCAAGGAAACCGAGTGTTGGAAAAATGCACATCTTGCAAGTATTTTCTTAAATTCAAAATTGAGGTTGTTATAATCACAAATGAAATGTAATTGACAATCTAGCTACATATAAGGTGCCATATCTGAGGAAATAAAATGTACCCTCACATTTGGTTACCAAAATACAAGTTTACCTGAAGTATGGAATTATGAAACAACATGTATTTATTGCGCCCGCGAAAACAAATAACATGCATTTATTAAAAGACAATATGAAAAGTCTCTTTGTCTTTATACATGGACAAAAGGAAAATTTGTTTAGGGATATTTTGTCTATAGAGATACTCAAAAACAGTGGTTTGGTCTATAGGAGACCTTTATCTCATGGACACTCAAAATTGTGACATTTGTCTAAAACACATTCAAACAAAACAAATAGTGTATTTTAATTTTTTTATCTTAATGTAGAATTAATTGTAACTTAGTATTTTACATAAATAAAAAATGTTGGATCCATTGTGCATGTGAATTTTTATTTGATTGTGTGAATAGTTTTATTGCAAATATAATATTATTTTTAGTAATTTTATATTAAAAATCAAAATATAATGAATAAAATGTACATAAGTAGGAACATGATATTATTTTTTGTTGGTAAATTATCAAGTTAGAATTCATTTTGTGCATTGAGGTAATATGTTCCGAAATATCCATTCCTTATCCATACTCTCTCCATTCTTTTTTTTATCACCGTTGAATTTGACCAATAACTTTTACCATTCGTTTCATTCAAAAAATATGAAAAATATCAAATATACTGTAAGGATTTAATTTATTACTAAAAGTTTTTTAATTCTAATATTTAAATTTACACGTTTGAACTAATTTTTTAAATAAAACGAGTGGTCACAGTTTTTGAACAAAGTAAACGGTGACACATAAAAAAGAATGATAAATGTCACAATTTTGTAATGTCCATAACAAAAATTGAGACGCCGCAACAAGAAACAAAAAATTGAGTTATTCGGTGTCTTACCGACCAAACCATTATTTTTGAGTTTCTTGTAGATACAAATCATTTTGTGTTATCCTAACAAATGGTAAACATCCAAAATTTCGAAAAGCCCGCCTACCCTCCTCCTTCCCTCGCACGGAACTCACCCTGCCGCACCGTCTCAAGGACCCAATTCGGCTCCCGCCGACGCCCACGACTCCACGACGCGCCCTTCCAAAAAGGCAAAAATTCCCGTTCCCCCCAAATTACTTTTGGAGTCCCATCCTTGTATTGCCCCGTTCCCTCCTCCACACCGCCCACTTCCGTCTGTCGCCTCGTTCCCCGAAACCCTACCGGAACTCGGCGTCCCCGCCGCCGCCTTCGACGCGGCAAGGATGTTCTATTCGCACACAATCCTCGCGCGGAAGAGCCCGCTGGGCACGGTGTGGATCGCCGCCCACCTTCAGAGCAAGATCAAGAAGCCGCAGATCGATGGCATTGACATCCCCACCTACGCAGGTCCGGTCCGCCCATCCCCCCTCCCCTCGATCGCTGGCCTAAAGGCGCTGCCGTTTTTTTTTATTTTGGGCTTTCTCGACTCGCCGGTAAAAAGGCTGCATCTTTTTTGATTAACCGCTCTCTTTGTTCCGCGGTGTCCCCGGGAGGAACTGACAGGAGCGTCGCGGCTGAACGGTGTATTTATTCTCTGGGAAAAATGGAGTCGATTTGCGAAGTTAACTACCCGGGGTGATACACTGCCCCAAGGTTTTGCCCCCAGTCAGCGTTTTTCAAGTTACAGGGGGACGGCTTGGTCGATTATTAGGAAAAGATTCTTGTGTACTATCGTCTCCCTTAGTATTTGTTGTCTGCGTTCAGTTACTGGTTGGACTGTTGCATAAAGATTTGTCCTTGGCATAGGATTTTCGACGAGAGATGAAAGGGGATTATTTTGGGTTTTTTAGCAATTATAATGCGTAAGTTGTCCATGCAGATGTTGGGACCGAATGTTTGCTCAAAGATACGATCTTTATTTAGTTCTTTCGACACTAAAGTTGGTTTAGGGTAATTGAATTTTTGATGTGCTATTATTTCGAAGAAAACTCTACACTTAGTAAGTTATGCATTTAATTTAAGTTCCTTGCATATGTTAAATTATTAAGTGCAATTTATATGTTCATGTTTTGGAATGGAGATCAGTTGTATATTGGAACAGTCTGAAGTGTTATTGCTAGGAAATTAATTTGCCTAACATGCGTAATAGGTGCAATAGTCATCTTTTATGTCTCATCCTCTATGTGCAGGATGACCTAGTTGTGGTTTACTTGTAGCTACTGAGGTTTCCTAATTAACTATTCATGGTTATCTCACTATCCTATCAACTTGAATCTAGTGTCTTCTTTTTCTCGTGCTTTATTCTGTTATGTTTTTCCTTTTAATGTAAGTATTCTGCATTGTTTTAACTGTTTTCCCTTTTGCCTCCCAGATAGTATAATGTGCCCTGAGGTTCCGATTGCTTTAAGATTATCAGGGCATCTTCTTCTGGGCCTAGTTCGCATTTATTCATGGAAGGTGAACTACCTCTTCCAAGATTGCAATCGCATGGTAACTACAATTAGAACTGCTTTTGCTTCTGTGCAAGTTGATCTTCCAGCTGGGGCAGATCATGCACCTTTTGAATCCATCACATTGCCGGCTACGTTGAATCTTGTTGACTTAGACCTAGATGATGCAACTTCTCAGATAAAGTAAGTGATGTTTTGTACTTAGCAATATTGCATCTGGTCTTGCAACCTCAATAATACTCTTGTTTTGTTAAACATTCTGCAGTACACCTGATAATCATCAGAAAACACTTGATCAGATTACTTTGCCTGGTAAGGGGAATTTAGTGTAGCCAATGCTTCTTCATGTTGCGTTTATTTCAAGCAACCAGTGTGACATATCCATACCTAAGTTTTTATTTGAAATACAGAGATGAAATGCAATTCATGCGTTTAACTATCTTGTTGGTATTGCAGATGAAAACGAGTATGTGATGATAGACCTTGATTCGGTATTCATACTTTACTATCTTTTATGCTCCACATTCTTCTCGACTTGATAAGCTACTAACTTTTTAGTTGTGCCGTTGCGCAGGATGTTGGACAACTAACACCAGTTCAAGAACCAATTGAGAAAGTGTATGTCTCTTTAATATTTCTCTTTTGTACTAATGGATTCATACTCCTTTGCAATTATAGAAATGACACTCCCCCATTTGGTGATGATTTCAGAGCAGGCAAAACTGCCAATGAAAAAATCCCTGTAGATCCTTCCCCAGGCAATGTACCAGTAAACTCTGACATTGAAACTCCAACAGATACACATGATCCACTTGAGAGAATGCGTAGAGCCTCACAGAGTCCTGCCCTAGATTTAACAGATTTAATGCATCCATATGCCCCAAATGATGATCCCATGATTGTTGATGATTCACCATTTGTGCCAAAGCAAGTTCTACCTTCTCCATATATTGACGGAACTTCTTCTGGTCAACAAATACCTGGGAGATCTATTTCCAATACACGAACACCAAACACAGTTGATTTTCAAGATAGTGAACAATTGATATCTGGTTAGTTTGTCTTTTGGAACATTATGTTAAGTTTAGTCTGTTTATGGATTGGTATAATAAAAAGTATCTTGTGGAACTTGCAATGATCAATCACCTGGTTTGACTTCCCTTTTTCTTCTTGTTTAGGCAACCAGGTACCTGTATTTGTGCTTGAACCGTCTCCACCTCAAGTACAACCTCCACCTCAAGAACGAGGCAACAAAAGGATAAAATTTGATTCCCATATAGTGCATTCCAATGAGTAAGTTTCAGTTGAGTCTCAACTTTTCAGCATGTTGGATTTTTGCTTGTTAACTTGATAGATATTTGGAAAGTATCTGCTTCTGAAAGTGGTTCAGCAATTTGATGACCAGATTAGTGTGCTGGTTAAAAAAATATTTGTATCTAAAGATGGATGATTTTCTGAAGTCGGCATACATTTATATTTCCCAAATCAAAAGATTACCTGTATTGCTGTCTCAATGATTTGAGTAAACTTCAAAAATCTACAATTACTTTAACATGAGTTAGAAAAACCTAGAACTTTAAGTTTGAGTTGCAAAAGACTATGAAGACTTTGGTACTTGGCAAAACATAAAATTTGCCATCTCAGACCCATCTGTCAGTCACAAGAACATTAGTAGTGTGGACAGCACAAGTGACAAGAGTTATAATTTTCGCAACCAAATACCAAAAATAATCATAGCTTCTTGCAACTGGCACAAAAAATTATTTGTTTTTGTAAGACATGTGAAAAATAGTTGTAGGATTATGAAGTTTACTCATGATTCTAGAGTAGACTTTGTATTGATGCTACACTGATTGTTTGAAATTCAATTGACTAGTTGGTAGTTGTGGGTTTCATCTCTACCTTCTCCAACTTGCTTAGGACTAAATGGCTTATTGTTGTTGTGGTGCCATAGCCTACCCAACCTTGTTTGGGACTAAAAGGCTTGGTTGTTGGTTGTTGTTGTTGTGGTGCCATACTGATTCCTTGAAATCGATTGGCAGCAAGCTTATTCGAATATAATTTTTCTTTAGTTCTCATTGGATCTAAAAACATCGTCTAAAAATTTAGTTAGATGTCTGATTTATCCTGTTAGAAGAAAATGCAGTCATGTCGTCACAAATCTGAAATCTGTATTTACGAGTCTAATGGACCTGGTTCATCTCCTCCCTCAAGAATGTTGGAAGGGATGCCCGTCCTTTACATCCTCTTTCTATAAACAATGTTCTGGAAGTACTCTTGGCAACAAGTGACCAAGATTATTTTCTCTTTCACAGATATATGATGGAACAAATCAATGATAAGGAACGACTAAACAAGTTTGTCCATAAGAGGAGAAAGGTACCCCAATCGGCCCTGGACTTGTGGAAATTCAGCAGGCTTAAAAGAAATGACAGTTGCTTTCTTGAACCCTTGGTGCCTGGTATGTCATGTGCTTTGAATTTCTCAGATGTATTAATTTCTTGGATCCTATTGTGAACTCACATTAACCCCAAATCTCCTCCCTTTCAGGAATGTGCAGCAAACTACATGAAATCTATGAGAGAAACATTCCCTGTTTGAATGACCATGGTGCTGATTGTGCCTCTCGTGGACCCAATGCTGCTGATAAAAATGATGGTGGTCAGGATGCACCGCTTGAACGGCAGCCCTCTCCAAAATGTCGTGGAAATGATGATGTACTGAGAAAACATCAGCCCTCGCCAAAGTCCCCAGGAACAGTTGATGAAGAGCCTGAACCTCAGCCAACCTCAAAGCCACCAGAATCTGTTGCTGCACAAGACTGCTATATGTCCCCTGAGCTACCTCGATTCTCCCCAGTAGATATGCCATCTCCATCAAGAGGGGATGATTCTCCTTTCAAAACTCTCAGCCGAACTCCGCCATCTCAACATGGAGGAACTGGCTATATCGAAAAAACACCTTCTGATGGTAACTATTCATTACCTGGACAAAGTACTGCCCATACTATGGCATCCCTGTTTCCAATCAATGAAGATGAAGATCTGCCAGATATTCCTGGTCTAATAAGTACTCCTGGAGGAGGATCTCATATAGGTACTGGCGTCACTGGATCAGGAAGCATGTCTGCCAGGACAAGGTACTGATATGTGTTGATCTAGCATTCCAATTCCATTTTGAGCACATGTTGTGACTTTTAATGTTTTGTATTGTAGGGCTGTTGCACAGTTCTTCAAAGATCATATTCCTTTTACCTCATCAGATGAACGATGTGGGAAATTCAGTTTGAATGGAATTTTGGATGGGAAAACAAGAAAACAAGCTGCACGAATGTTTTTTGAAACAACGGTATATTATAATTACAGCTATTTTTTCCCTTTACACTTTCATTTCGGTGCATATAGGATTTATTTTCATTCTTTTCTTCCAATATACAGGTTCTAAAGACTTTTGACTATATTGATGTTCAACAAGAGGAACCTTACGGTGATATTGAGATCTCAGTTAAACCCTCACTCTCAGCAGCCAAACTTTAAACGCTCACTCATCGGCCAAACTTTGCAATAGTTAACCACTCCCTTCGTATTTTTATTGTCACTAGTTCAAATTTTAACTAACCAGTGACAATGAAAAAACAGAGGTAGTAGTAGAATCAAACAGTGTCCCCAATTTCATCTGTGAGGAATCATAGCGGGACTATCTCGGAATAGTTGTGGCCTTGATTTTGTGTAGCTGGTGAGCTTAGTACAGCAATCCTCATCAGTTTTCCACTTGGTATGGCTAAGATAATTCCTGAAGCCGTGACATTGCTCTGATATAAAAAGCTAATGGTTTTGAGCAGGCTTCGGATTGGTTTCAGGCAGTTGTATTGTCATTATCAAAGTAATCAAAGGGTCAAATGGACATAAGAAGCCTTTTGTGTTAACTTTTTGTTTTTCCCATCCAAAAGTGTAATGATTGGGGGCTCAGTTTACCATTGTGTAAATAGTGCTATCATATAAATGAGTTTTAGTTCTCTTGATGTACTATACTATATCTGGTTTTTTATTATTGATAACCAACATTCACACCACGCGGTGCCTAGGCTTGCTTGCTCAGCCGCGCGTTCTGGCCCTCTCCGCGTGCCGTGCCCCGGGCCCCTGACACATTGTTGTTCCGGTTCGTGGGTATGTTTCTGACATCAGCTGGTTTCAATAGCAAGCAAATTTACGAAGTGACAATATTGGCCTAAGAGTTTTCTTTAACCTGTAAATATACAGAAACGATATATACCTTGAAAAAAAACTAGTAGGTAGAAAAAAAACAATAGGATCCCTATTATCTGTTAATTCCATTGTCCAAATTATTTACTGGCTAGGGGCATGTTACCTTTAGTACAAGTGTGTAAATAATCTCTCTTGCTGCAAGACGTATGTTGAGTTTACATGCCGTCTATCAAAAGGTTCTTTCATGCATGGTATACTGTTGTGCGGACCATATATTACGGGTAAAATCTGATTGAATATGACTGGTTAAAGCTCATCCTAAATCCTGTGTATACCTATATACTTTTGGAAGATGGTGTAACATTCTTGAACCGAGAGTAGTGTGAACTCAAGCCATAGCTTATCTTTTCTGGAACAATAAAAAGAAAAGGCTATGGAGCGTATAGAGGTGATTTAGTGCCTGTTTGTTTCTCTCCAAATTGTGAAATCTAAATTCTAACATCGGGATTGTGAAATAAACAAAATTGTGAAAATTGGATTTCACAATATATGCTCTCATATTCCATAAAAGCTGAAACAAACTAGCTTATATATCACGCTACGTCCAGGGCATGATGATGCACTTGTTTCCCTTACAAAAGAATTCTGTTTTGAGGATAAAATGTTCCATATTTGCTCGGTCCAAAAACATGTAAACAACCACGTCCATCCATCTATATGACGTAAATAGAAAAGAAAAACCATTTTATCCTTGAAAAAAGGGTAGATAGGAAATCTAAACCCCCCAAAGCCCCTTGCTCACCGATGGGTTCAATCGTTCTCAGATGCTTCGTCTTACAAAATCTGGCAGTGAATTAAGGAGCACATTTTTTTTTTTTTTGAAACTGGATCATGGAGTACATTTCAAATATGCCTGAAGGCCCCCATGGACGGCTAATTATGGAGCACATTAGTAGATTATGGAGCACATTATTGGTCCGATATATGGGGGAATATTCCAGACAGATTTGAAACGTTCCACTGTAAAAAAATGCAAGCATTTTTCCAGGCAGGAATTAAACCACTACCATCTATGGCACCACTACGTTTATGTGGCTACATTTACGCATGCATCTGAACGCACTCTCAGGCCTAATGACCCCCCAAAACATGCATGCAGATGCAGTCAAACAAAATAATCCTGATCTTCCCAATATTTTTGGAGGCAAATGACTGAGTACCATCAAGAGGGAATATTCTACCCAGGATGGATCCTAGCACGAGGATAAGCTCTTGATCAGTGAGAATCGGTCACCAGATCAGGCTCCCCTTTATATATATGGCGCCAAGCACACACCTCCTTATTACCATCGCACACAGTGCAGTTGTAGTCCATCATCGATCCCGATTCAGAGACACACTGCAGTACATTATCCATCCAGTGAGTGCTCTCGAGATCGATCGAGCAAAAATGGAAGAGCTGGTCGTCGTTCTGATCGTCGGCGCCGGCCCGGCAGGCCTGGCAGCAGCAGCGTGCCTCCGCCAGCGCGCCATCCCTTACCTCATCATTGAGCGAGAGGACTGCAGCGCGTCGCTGTGGCGCAACCGCACCTACGACCGCCTCAAGCTGCACCTGGCCAAGGAGTTCTGCGCGTTGCCGTACATGCCGTACCCGCCCAACACCGCGACTTACGTTCCCAGGGTGGAGTTCATCGAGTACCTGGACCGCTACATGGAGCATTTCGACATCCGGCCTCGGTTCTGCACTTCCGTCGAGTCGGCGACGTACGACGCGCCGAGCAAGCGCTGGGCCGTCGCGGCGCGCGACACCGTTTCCGGAGCGGAAATCCGGTACGCAGCCAAGTATCTGGTGGCGGCGACAGGTGAGAACGGAGTGGGGAGGATTCCGGTTATCCCCGGGCTGGAGAGCTTCCCGGGAGAGGCCATCCACTCCTCCTTGTACAAGACAGGTAGAGGCCATGCTGGGCAAAAGGTGCTCGTGGTTGGTTCGGGCAACTCGGGGATGGAGATTGCCTACGATCTTGCCAACCATGGTGCTGACACTTCCATAATTATTCGGAGCCCGGTATATATCTTTTTTTTTTCACTCTTGCAATTAGTTGGTGGCTGTCATAACTATTCTTCCTTAGAAGTTTCCCAAATTTTGTACAAGTTTTCTTCCCAATTTTGTGTTTGATCTTTTAATGGTGGTCAACCGATGATCGTGTATGTGCAGGTACACATTGTGACAAAAGAATCGTTGCGTATGGGGATGAATTTAGTAAAATATTTGCCGGTTAACATAGTGGATCGTCTTATTGTCATGAAAGACAATCTCATTTTTGGGGACCTATCAAGGCACGGCATTGTGAGGCCGAAGATGGGCCCTCTCCTTCTCAAAGCTAAAACAAGCAGATCTTCTGTCATCGATGTTGGGACAGTAGAGCTAATCAAGAAAGATGTCATTAAGGTAAAATGTACTATTCTGTCAATGACAAAAGTCATCAATCTCCTGTATATAGTTATTTTTTTCCCCCCTCAAATGATGTAAGCTTTTTGTTTGAGCAACTAAGTAAGTAAGTAAGAATCGTGTGTCTACTATTGCTAGGTGTTTCGGGGGGTATCCAAGATAGATGGAAACAAAGTCACATTTGAAGGTGGGAAGGAGCGTTCCATCGATGCCATTGTGTTTGCAACTGGCTACAAAAGCACTGCAAGCAATTGGCTTAAGGTGAAACTTTTTCTTTCAACTTGTTCCTTGAATATTTTATTAACCCTGCTGTGGACTTTATTACATGTACGTATCATGTTTACATATACGAAGCAGGACAACAACAAGCACATGTTGAATGACGATGGATTTCCAAAGAAAAGTTATCCCGACCACTGGAAAGGTGAAGATGGGCTCTACTTTGCTGGTTTTGCAAGGAGAGGATTGGCTGGAATTGCCATGGATGCTAAGAATATTGCTAGCGACATTGCTTCCCTTGCTGACCTTGTGTGTGTATAAGTAATAAGTTTATCAGTCTTATAAAGGTTGTGTTTAAATAAGTTTATCAGTGTTAGATGCTTAAGCGCTTATGGCAGTATAAATTATTGTGTTTAAGTAAGTTTATCAGTGTTAGATGCTTAGGCGCCTATGGCAGTAGCAATGTTGTGATTAAGTAAGTTTATCAGGGGTTAGATGCTTTGGTGCCTATGGCAGTAGCAATGTTACGTTTAAGTAAGTTTATCAGTGTTAGAAGTTGAGGCGCCTATGACAGTAGCAATATTGTGTTTAAGTAAGTTTATCCGTGTTAGATGCTTTGGCGCCTATGTCAGTAGCAATGTCGTGTTTAAGTAAGTTTATCAGTGTTAGATATTGAGACGCCTATGACAATAGCAATGTTGTGTTTAAGTAAGTTTACAAGTGTTAGATGCTTTGACGCCTATGTTAGTAGCAATGTTTTATATAATCATGGTTATGCAAATAAAAGTTCTGTTGTATCATCCTATGGGTACCATGTATTATCCTTTTTTTCCATTGTAAAATACAGATTTCGTTGTATCATCCTGTGGTTAACATGCATTATCCTTTTTTTCCTTTGTAAAATACAAATTCTGTTTTATCATCTTGTGGTTATAGTGTTGAATTCGTCCCAACAGATACACAATTACATTTATAACTTTTGAGTCCTTTTTTATATAAGGCAAACAAATATTTCCGACCACACTGCATTTTGTACAGTTCAATTTTTTCTTTATTACATAGTTTTCAACTTCCGGCCGATAAAACAAAGAGATAGCACAGCTGAAACTATGGAGGATAGAGTCTATTATTAAACCTCCATCATCAACGACTCGCAAATAATTCCATATATATAGTCGCAACAACCTCCAAAGCCACGCTCACAAATAGGAAATTCACCCTTGAATCCTCTCATACGTTCCAATAGTGTCGAAACCAAAGCCACTACACATGTACCTCTTTGTTTTCCCTTCAAAACACAGGTTTGCTGACATCCATTATATGAACAAGATCGAAGGGCAGGGATATATTAGAATCCCAACACAATGCACACCACACCTACCCAAAGAGTTCAGGTTTAAATTTGTTCCGGTTTTACAAAACAGGACAACCACTATACTGTATCCAGTAAGAAAGAGTTAAGGTATATTAGAAATTAAAAGGCTATATATATAGAGAGAAAAAAATGTTCCAACTACTGTATATATACTGCAGGGACGAAAAAGGATTTCTCCACTGACCTTTGGCTGGTGTTAGATCAGTTGGAGCGGAGGGAACATGTCATTGCCATTTACGCGTTGTTGGGATTATGTCTTGGTAGAGTGTGGTGTGACATATTAGAGCATATTTGGTAGTTTATATATACTAGCCTAAGTGGCGCGCTCTGTTACGCCGTTAAACTATAAATAAATTTAAATTGAAAAGTTGTATGAGGTTAAAAAAATGAGTAATATGAATCATTAACGATAGAGAGCCCTCAACAAAAACCTATATGTCTAAATTTTTCTTTTTAAAAAAAAAGGCTATAAGAGCTAAAAAAAGAATGTGTTATAACATATTAAAAATTAATTGATAATGTGAATTGTTTAAAAATATGAATGTTTGATAAATTTTATTTTCTAAATAGAATTTGTTTGAATCTTGAAAAAAAAAAGAAATAAGGAGGTTTTTTGGTAATCCGGACATATAAATTGCGTATTGCACCGGACTGATGAGCCTTAAATCGCGGTTGTCTTTATTGCTTTTTGATTCAAGTTTTGGATATTTATGTAAAACATCATTATTTTAAAATATATACAATTTTACAGTTGGGACAATTGATTGTTATGACTGAAACATTCAAATAATTGTTGTGAAACATTTAGAAGTTTCAAATGTAATGTTTAAAAAATTCAAATTCAAAATTTTTAAAAAATGTACATCTTGTGGGATCTCATTTTGTTGGATTAATTATAATACATGATAGTTTAAAAGGATTTGAAAATAGAGTTACCCTAGATTAATCAAAAAGAATTCACGATGATTAGTGCAAAGAAATGTGGCAGCGATAGGTGGCACCAGCAAAGAATGGACACAAGGGCTGAAAAAGTGATGACAGCAATTCATTCCCATTTCAACTTCCAACCATGTATTGGTGCCTTCCAAACCTTTACAGTATGTGACTTGTTTGTGTCTATTTCAGTTTGTTTTGCGTGAGAAAAAGGAAACTGTGACGACGTGGCTAGACGAAGAATAGGGGGTCAGATCGATCATGTGATTCTCAAAATAGAGTTGCAACATTGAAGGAAAGGACATGATCAGAGAAGCAAGGCGTTCCACCCCCAAGCAATAAGTTCGTTCTTTTCTATCCTACATTATAGCTGCAGTCCTCGTTCGCGAAGCCTATCCTGGCCGCGACCGTGTCGTACACGACCCTCTTGTTCTTCTGCTGGTAGTTTCCGATGATGGGCGTCTGGTCCTCGTACGCCAGGCCGGCGACGGCGAGGCAGACCAGCGACCCGTCCTTTTTCACCACGAACAGCATCCCGGCGGGGTCGACGGTCACCCGGGCGCCGCCCTCGAGCTCCAGGGTCAGCAGCGGCACCTCCACCTGGTCGTGCCCGGTCAGGTCGTAGCACGTGTCCAGGATGGAGAACCCCTCCGGCGCGCGCCGGTGCCCCGCCGCTTCGAACTGGCGCGCGAACTCGGCGCGCACGGCGCGGTAGGCCGACGGCGCGAGGCGCGTGATCACGGTCCCCGAGTCGACGAGCACGTTCGCGGCGCCGAACAGGCCCGCACCGGACAGGGCGGTCCCGCCGACGGCCGCGCCGGTGACGTTGAGGAAGTAGAAGGGCGGCTGCGCCGGGTCGGCGATCATGCGCGTGTACGCGACGGGCGTCGTGTTGCGGTAGGACGACGCGTCGACGCCGAGGGAGAGGGAGCCCACCGAGCTCGACCCCGAGGCGGAGGAGGAGGTCGCGGCCGGCAGGCAGTAGGAGAATGCGCCGCCGTACGTCGACGCGGTCTGCGAGACCAGCGAGAGCGCGGTGCGGCCCAGGCCCATCAGCCCCGCCGTCCCACCGAACAGGCCGCGGTTGCTCAGCCCGCATCCGAACACGAAGCCCTCGAGCCTGGCGCCGCCGAGGTCCACCGTGTCGGTGGCCAGCACGCCGCGGCTGAACGACCCGTCGCCGTACGCCAGCGCGTAGTAGCACTTCGCGGTGGTCTCGCTGCTGCTGTTCCCGGTCCCGCCGGTGGATGTGGTGGCGCAGGACCCCGGCGCGCCGGTGGCCGCCTTCAGCGAGGCCGCGCACGCCGACGCGTTGCACGGGACCGCGGCGTACGTGGCGGAGCCGGCCGGGTCGAAGAGCGGGTCGCGCTGCGCGTAGCACGACGAGCACGGCTTGCACTGCACCCACGTCAGGTCGCTGCCGGTGTCCACGATCACGGTCTGCTCGACGGCGGTGCCGCCGCCGCCCAGCTTGATGGTGGTCACGTAGTTGAGCGTCTGGAACCGGATGCCGGAGCTAAGCGGGACCGAGGCTCCAGCAGACGATGACTGCTGCGTGGACGCCCTGTTGTTGCGCGGCTGCAGTGAGGCTGCGCGCGCTTCGTCGGCAGCGAGGAGGCGCCGGAGGTACCGCTCCCGGGCTGCCGGTTCGTCGGGGACGGTGGTCAGCGAGTGGTGCCTCCTCAGCTCTAGCACTGCTGGGCTAGCCGCCGCTGTTCCTCCGGCTGCCTTACTATTAGCTGCTTTCTTGTGCTCTCCTGGAGATACATCAACATGAGAAACATGGAGAAAAGTCAATAACTGACAATTAAATTGCGCGCCGCGCGTAAGATGATCTCTAGGGGATACTGTGCTCAGAAGGAAAGCGCGATGTACTTTGAAGCAAATGGATTCTGGAATACTATACATCAAAAGTTGAATTTCGTATGTATACATGAACTCAAAAATTGAGCGCGGCCGATATGCGTTTGCATGAACACTGATCTCCTGTCCGCTACTATGAAACAACACGTACTACAAATCAGTGCTGCATAGTAATTATTTACCTAGCATTTCAGCACGTTTCGGGTTCTTCCATGCAGTGCTGCCCCATCCATCTAGCTCCACCAGAGTCACCACTTCAGTGGTACCGCCCTTCCCGGCGACTGGCCGGCCGCCGGCGGCGACGACGACGAGCGTGGCGACTGCCAGCAGAAGCGTCACAGCACGGAGAAGATGGCGCGGTGGTGGCGGGGACGAAGAGGCGGCGGCCGCCATGGCTGGCGACGACGACGACTCTCGATCGAGGAGTAATTGGCTTTGTTGGATCTGACAACGACGACGACGCAAGTCACAAGCGGCTACGGAGAAACGACCAAGCAGCAGCAGGACGACGCTGACGGTGCAAGGGACAAGGGAATGTGAGTGCGTGAACTAGCTAGCTAGAGCGTGATGAAGGATATATATACAGATGTCCACGGCTGCTGCCTGCTTGGACGAGCTGCTAGCCTGCATCTGCATGCGCGCACGAGGGAGCACGAGCGTACTGTAACCGCTGTAGCGCGGCGGATTTATCTGCGATCACGGACTTATCAGAGAGAGAGACAGAGGAGAGAGAGAGAGTTCCCTTGTTTGTTTGTGTAGAGGACGGTAGCAGCGCATGCGGGATGCCCCTGGGTGGCTGGCACGCGTTCGCACCTGCTCCAGTGAACCAAAGCGCTTAGCGTTGTTGGATCCATGGCCGCGACGAAGCGCCTTGAAAACCATTGTCAGGCCGTGTGGAAGAAGACGAAGAAGCATCGCCAGAACAAGAAAAGGGGAACATGTTTGTTGGTTTGGTTTCAGGTTTCAAACTAGTACGCATAAATTTAGAGTGACCTCAACAACACTTGTGGATAAGTTTCAAATTTTTTTTTGAGGTCTAACAATTTTAAATAATTTAAACAATGTTTATGAAAAATTTAAATGTATAAGTTTTAATTAAAAATATTTCTCGAATTTGAACTAGGATAAAAGATAAAAGTTTTAGAATATGATTCCTTATTCCACCATAAACAGTTTGAAAAATATTCAGATTCAAAAAAAGATTTTTATTTCAGTTTTCTTAATTGAAACTATAGGTTCAAAATCGTAGAAGATATTAAAATTATAATGTAGTGTCATACAAACCATTTTTAGTTTTGCGATGTTAAATAAAGATATTGCGGTGCCCTTTTTTCTCTCCCTCCCCCAACCTTCCTGGAAGAATCCTTAGTTACATGTTTACTTCAATTTCTGCTAAGTGCTCCTACCGCTAAGTGACTCCATGATGGCCAGCGAAAGGAAACGATGCAATGGAATAACATATTGGGAAATTTATTGTGTGACATTGTAAACTCGCGTAGTATGATAGTAGTATCTATCATAAAACAAATATGATATATGTCATTATTTTTGTAAACCTTAATATTTTGTGACATTGTTGAGAGGCTACTATTAGGCAAGACATGATAGGCATGAAGATCACTGCAGCTGAATCAGTACTTAAATTTTAGAATATTGTGTCATATGCCACTTATATATGTATAAACAATTTTATATTTTTTGACATGTAAATAAATATTATGTCACCTGTAATGCGTAAACATGTTAAAGGTAATTTTTGTTTATATGCAAAAAAACAAAAATCCATACAAGTGAGATAAATAATATTATAAAATCTAAACACTGATTCGACTGTATTAGTTGGCTGTCACGTATTGGCTAAAGATCAATTCATGATAATAGCACAAAACATTAAGATTTATAAAATAATTGCATATATCATATTTTTATTTTTCGCAATGATAGATACTATATTTTACGAGTTTGTATGTCACATAGCAAATTGGTCCAATAATATTTGTACCACCACTGGTGCTTCCTCTAGCAGCCGGATCAGTCCAGAAATCCGGTCAATCTACTCCGACGACGGCCTGTTGGATCAGAGAGGATAAGGAGATTGCTCCGTCAAGCTACGCCTACTTCACCTCCAATAATAACAACCAGATTGCCGTCGTGATGTGCTACCAAGCGTGAGCGTTGAACTTCTCATGCTGGCGTGCAATTTTGCTTCTGTTTATTACATAATTTGTGCAGACATATATTCTCTCAATCTTTAAATTGTTATTAATAGGATAGCAATTCTAGTTCAAGAATGAACTAAGTTATGAACGGACGGAATATCTCCTCTTTCTATATTACTTTATTTAAAATAATACTTTTAGTTTTCTTAATTTTGGGATGCTAGATTGAGGCTCTGTTTGGATCAGGTGGCTAATTGTTAGTCTTTGACTAATTTTTAGCCAGCTAACAATTAGTCTTATATCGGTTTGAAGTCATATCTAATTATTGATATATATATATATATATATATATATATATATATATATATATATATAAACAGTTTTGCTCCTGACTAACAATAAGTCACTATTGACCAGAAGGTTAGCTAATTATTAGTTTTTAAATTAGCCAGCCTGTTTGAAGATCTAGAGACTAATTTTTAACCGGCTAACAATTAAATGGATGGATCAAACAGGGCCTTAAACTGAAAACACAATGCGCCTCAAGCAACAAATTTCTATTAGTCGTGTGGTTTTCTTTTTTCTTTTCTTTGAGTTTTTTTTTAGTAATCCACCAGATACCAAGTATCGGAGGCATATTGTCTTATCTAACCGTCAGGGGCATGATCGGAAACTCATCAGGCGAAGGAGTGGAGTCGAGGTCCACGATCCACGCGGCTGCCGCCCTCAACCTTGCAAGGGCTTTCCGTTCATGGTTTGGAACAATACATAAATTCCTTGCAAGAATTGGTCTTCAACAGAAACATGGTAAGAATTCATGCCATATTACTAAACAGCCTCATGAATCTCTTTGCTGTAAATGCTGCTGACATGATCAATCACCACCAATGCATCATCATATTTGTAGTGTTTGTTATAATATCTATTATATCATGTTTTTATAGCTGAATATGCATTACTATTCTCTGCAGTGTAACGTTTTGAGTATAATGCTCTTTAGCATTGTTCGTTGATATCGAGTCAAAAACTCAAAATAATTCTTTCCTACCCTGACAACACGCCTAATTTTTTTTTTTGGTATTGAATATAATTTCCAAAGTTCAGTCAAACACTGTTTGAAAACTTCCTTATTTCTACGTTCCTGAATATGACAGGTAGCCGACTGCTTCTTGGTTCTTGGAATGACAATTAAATGCTGCAGATTGTTAAATAGCAGTGAAAATGAATCATGATAATAAATCAGCATTTTTTGCACGCAGGATCTGGCTTCATTGACATTGGGCCTGCTCGAATCAGCCAAAACCGGTTGCTTATTGCTGCAGCTGCTGCCTAACTTTTTATTTATTTATTTATTTATTTTTCTTTCACTCTCATTTTCTCTATTCATTTTTTTCTGCTTTAGCCTTGCAGCTGCAGTTCCGACAGCACTGCTGTAGTGCAGCCGATCGTACGAATTGTTGGAGACTGATCTGACATCCTTGGCTTGATTGCTAATTTGTGGCACAAAAATGATGGTGAAAATAAAAGACGAATAGTTTGAAAACCTTGTCGTAGTGAAAATGATCTTCTGAAGGCCTTAGATTGTTGTTCCTGGTGTAATATGTGAATACAAAAAAGTTTAAGTTTTCCTCCAATTATGGTTATAGTTGTTGAAAATTTAATTTTTTTTATGTATTTGTCTATCAAATGGTTATGATAGCGGATGTAAACATTTTTCTTAAAAATTAGTGCTTATTGTCAGATGATTCACCATGACACTCGGTCTCTTGTTTTTCTGTGGTTGGTGGTGTCCTCTATAGTGGCCATTTCTGGTCGCCGTCCAAATTTTTTATCTGAGATTCTAGTATCCTAGAATTGTTATATTCTTACGTCAATTTTGGCGCTGAGATGTTAATCTGATTAGCACAAGTTCTTGCTCATGGTCTCATAGAGTAGAATTAAATTATGCAAATTTTGCACACTTTGTAAAGAATATAGTAATAAGTTTTTCATACCCACATTCATCTAGTTTTGGTTCTATTTTTTAATTTATTTACTTTGATTAACTAGAGTTTATTCCCTTTGCAAAAAAAGAGTTTATTCAATTTTAAATCTGTATTAACTGAACCACGTAATAACCGCACTTTTAGTCCAATAGCAGGTAAAGCCCACAAATGCAAAACGAATAGGAGGGCGCAAGGCCATTTTCGCCCACCGGCCCACATTAACTGCACTTCGACGGCGGCGGTGAAACTGACACTGAGCGTCGCGCGGGTGCGAGTCGTGCGACAGGCTGCACGTGGCTCGTCCGGCGGCAGGGCGGCGGCTCGCGTGCGGCGAACGACCCCAGCCACGGCGGCGTGCCGGCGTGTGAGAAACAAGCCATCCTAAAACCCTTCCCGCCCTGGTGGTTGCCAGCAATCCCAATTCCCAAATCCCCTCCAGGAACCCTAGAAAAAGAGCCGCGGCGGCCATGGCGAGTGGAGGTGACAATCCTCCATCCCTAGACGATGACATCGACATCGACCTGACCGACCCCGCCCCCAGCGACGCCCCAGCCACCTCGTCCGCCGGCGCTGGCGCCAACCGGTTTGCGCCGAAGGCCAAGGGTAAGGCCGTGTTGAAGACCAAGCCCAAATCCAAACCAGCCCCCGAGTCCAAATTCGAGCCGAAGCCGGAGACGGAGGCGGCCCCCGCGCCGCAGCAGGAGGACGGCGATGACGCGATGGATGTGGACGTGGCGGAGAAGGTTGCTGAACCCGAGGAGGAAGAAGACTTCGTGGTGCGGGAGATCGACATGTACTTCACCCCTAAGCCCTTCGACGACGACGCCAAGGTACTGACCCCATGAATATCCTTCCCTGTTTCTTGTTTTGTCACATTGTCACGGCTCACGGCACAGCACTAGTGTATTGCGCCTCATGACATGGGTTAGCCGAGGCTTGGGTAATGGGATTTGCCCAGTGTTTCTGGAACCACTAGTGTTATATAGCCCACTAACATTGATGTGGCTTCTGGTGCAGAAAGCACACATATGGCATGGATACACAATGTCACTTTTTATTGTTTTGTTGAATAATTGATCCCATTCGTTGATTTGGCTAGGATCTATATTAGTTCCTTAATTAAAAAAAAATGGCGCACGCGGTGCTGAGAGCTCCCACACATTTTCTGTTCAGACAGCCTTCCCTTTCTTATTTTACAAGTGGAGATACTACCACTGAGCCAGGCCTGCCCTTTCTATATTGGTTCCTTAATAACATAAAAAAATATAAATTGATTCTGCCGCAGCCACAATGTGCCGTGGTAATTGGCAGGTCGAACTGGCTTTGTTTGGAAGGTTATTTAATTTCTTGGTATTGTGTTTTGCCTATGCTTGAATCCAATTATACATACTGTTGACTCTAAATTGTGTTTATGTTATTGTTTATATCGCAGCTGTACGTTATGCAATATCCCTTGAGGCCATGTTGGCGCCCATATGAGTTAGACAAGATATGTGAAGAGGTACATCAACCTTCTCTATATAACATCTGTCTCAGTGACCAATTTGTATTGTTAAACATATATGTTCCTTTTACTTAAAAGGAATTATGATTGTATCAGGTCCGCGTTAAGCCATTGAGTTCGAATGTGGAGATTGATCTGAATGTGGATACGCAGAGTGAAAATTATGACCAAGATTTCTATGCACCTTCGAGACTAACAAAACAGGTGAGTGTTCTTATCTTTCACGTGCATTCACAAACTCTTTAAATGAATTCACAAGGTTCAGTGTGATGGTCACTTCTCTTGCGGCACCTTTACATTTTTTGTTATTATGGACGTTGTATTCTGTCATTTATAACTGTTTTTCTGCTTCATTTGTTCCCTGCTCTTTATGTTTGCTTTAATCAATTATGAACTTGGTGCTCATTTCTTAATATAAAACAACATGTTTCATTCACTTTTTACCGTTTCATAAACACAGTTGAGATCAGGTTGTATTGCAGAATTAAAAATATAATACATCTAGCATCGACACATTTAGGTATTAATCATTTAATTGTATTTTAGCATAATAATATTTTAGTTGAGTTTGAGTCATGTATATTGGCAGCACCTTTTCTCTAATCACTAGAAGTATCAATTTACACCTATTCACATCCTCGTTCCTTCTCCTTGTGATGTAACAACTGGTCGTTGGCGGTATCACACTTGAGTTCAGGATTGTTGAATCATCATTTGAAGATGTCGATGTCTTGCAGTGCCATTGTTTTGTATGGTAATGAGGTCATACCTTCTTTTTTTCTTTTGAAATGTGTGTCTGTTTCCAGTGGACTAGAAAACCCTTGAAAGAAAAGAAAAAAGAGAACCCTTGTATTTCTGCCAAATTTAATAAAATTTTACTAATAGTATCCTCTAACATATTTAGGCTGAGTCCTGGCAACATTATATATAGAATTTTTTTCTTCGAAGCCTTCAATAAGGTGCCCTGAGAACGTGAAGAGTGGCAGAGGAAGACCAAACATGACATGGGAGGAGTCTGTAAAGAGGGACTTGAGAGATTGGAGTATCGCTAAGGAGTTAGCCATAGATACAAATTTGTGGAAACTGGCTATACATGTGCCAGAACCTTGATTGGCTTTTTACGCTTTTCTCCTTTTTATTCTTTCATCGTTCTTTTTGTCGCTAATTGATGTTTGGGTGTTTCACCCTTTTTACCTTTGGTTTGGTCGTCTTTGGTTGCTTGGTTTTGCTTTGTCTTTCTTTGTTTGTCTCCTCTGATATCCTTTGGGACTTGTTCGTATTGAATCTCTCAGGTTTCATCTCTAGCCTACCCCAACTGTTTTGAACTAAAAGGCTTGGTTTTGTTGTTTTACTTCAATATTTCTGTATTAATGATTATATTACAATGAAACGTGGTGTTAAATTATTTTTTAGGATAAATTCAATATGATATAGTTTACTAGTTAATGTCATAGGTTTCTAACACCTTTCATGTATCTTCTCTTGCTCATTTTGTTCATATCTTTAATATTGTTGAAATTTTGTACTTGTTTTGTGTTAGCAGACACTATCTTCATCCAAGGCAGCTGATGCTGCTGATTATGCAGTTGGAGTTCTTAAAGGCAATTTAGTAAGTACTATGATAAGTGCTACGGTTATTTGGTTTATGAGAACAAACTACTTATGAGTTGATGAACTACTGTAGCCTGTAGGGTTGTGTCACGTGCTGTTAGCTAACTATGGTATTGCTGTCAAGAAAATCATATATTTCAACTACATGAGTGTTTTAGTAGCTAATTTTAACTGCCACCAGCACTGCAACGGAATTTCTCCCAACTTTTAGTTTGTGCTGAATTGCTCATAACACTTGAACACTCTTCTTATCCCTAGGTCCATAGTAGGTCCGATCACATTTGTTTCCCTAGCTTACAAATTCTAATGGATCACTCCTGAAATAATTTTTAGTTGCTACTAGACTGGCTAATGGATTGAATTCATTTGGGTTTAAAAGGATGGATTTTTATTTTGGCTGGTTTTGGATGGGTAGAAATGGGTTATCGTTGGGTTGGTTGGGTCAAATCAGGTTGGCATGTATACTAGTTTAGGTGCAGGTGGGTTAGGTTATGAATTAGACTATGAAATGTGTCAAAACCTATGATTTGCTTGCGGATTGAACTAACGATGACTGCAATAAAACAAGCCTGCTTCCTCATGACGGGACTACCTTGATTTTATTCCCCAATCTCAGAACATAGTCTCCTCTCAGTCTTTAACCTCTTGCTGCTTCGTCTCCCCCCCCCCTGCTATTCTGGTGGAGCCATCAGACCTAATAGCCATATCCTGAAGGTGAATTCGTGAGCCAGTGTCTCGACTGCTTTTTCCCCACAGGAAAAAGAGGTTGGGTGTACAAGAAATCCTGGAGCATTGGGGTCACCAAACGGCAAGTGGAATGTTGTGCACAGGTTGTAGGGTTGTTTGCAACTGCAGCCGTTGAACCACTCGTCACACTGGTCGCAATCTGAGGAGCAAACAAAGGGGCTCTTCAGACTATTGCTTGGGGGTGAATGGTCTTGGGTCCGTTCCAGTGTGGGCTGGGTTAGATTTTTTTCCCCTCAAAGACGCAGGAGAGCTGCGCATCTTTGTATTAAGCAAGAGCTGTACCAGCCACAGTAGGGTGAGAATTTTGTTTAGTGTAGTGCTCTGTGGAGTCAACCTCATGCTTTGTTTTACAGGTTCATTTGAATCATATTGATGCAGTGCTGCAGTTAAGACCATCGATGTCGTGTGTCAATTCTGGGCGATCACATGCTAAGCAGGCTTCACAAACCCGAGAATCAAATAGTGGTGCTACTACTACTGGCTCAAAGGTTCCATTAGTTAAGGTGCTGCCCCACTTCTCTGTCATATTTTATCCCATTTGTTGCTCTACATCTATACCAGCCAACTCTTCAACTGTTTTTCTTCTGCTCTTCCTGGTCCTTTGCATGATTGTTAGTACAATGCTGCATACATGTGTGATTCTTGCTGACTCTTGGACTGATCATGTAAAACATCTGAAGGAACCTAATCACCAGCAGTTTTAAGCCAGCTGCATTTCTTGCATGGGTGAAAGCTCCTCTAACACGTAATTCGAGGAGAGCAGATTCAATGAGCCTGACAGGCTTCTGTTGTTTCTCTAATCATGTATTAGTAATGTTTTCTCCTGATAATGTCATCATTTGTCCTATCGAGATGTTCTTAGTTCTGGTGATAAGCAGGAGCCTCCTACATACTACCTCCCTTTTTTAATTGTTGATCCTTTTTAGTGCAAATTTGTAATAAAAAGGGTCAACAATTAAAAAACAGAGGTAGTACTGTTGTAGCTTCCCTAGTTAGTTATTTTCGAAAATATTCATGATTATGTCTTTCTTTTGCTTACAGGGAAATGAGCTCCCACAAGATGACAACACTGAAGATTCTGAGGTTAGAAAAAGTGATATATCATTTTTTCTTTTTTCTTTTTAAGTTTCTTGGACATTAGAATGCCATAATTACTTTTCTGGTTTAGGTCTTGTTCTAATTTTCTTTTGGCATTGGTACTTATAAGTTTTGCCATTAGGTGCATGACTTAATTACTCAAGTTTTCTTGTGATGAATATTACATTATAGGAAAATAAATGTTCTTACTCTGTGCTTATTACCACATTTGTGTTATATAAACTATACTTCCATTGTTGCAGCCGTGGATCTCTCTCACTTATCAGCCATCAGGGAGTCAAATTGCGATCAAATACTGTGATAAGATGCTATCAAATGATGGTGGGCCTATAGATTTCACGATGAGCATGTAAGTGTTTTGCTATTTTTTTAATTTATGTTTGTAGAAAAAATGGCTCGTCGTCACCACAAATTTACTTATAATATCTGTGGGTAAATGATTGAAAATAATCCTATCTTGAATCATGATATTCCTAGTAATCACATGTTGAATTGTTTTGCAAAGTGACAAATCTATAAAATCTTTAATCTTGGTGAAGCCTCACCCTCGCTGTAGAGGTACAAGAGCTACAATCCTTCCTCCCTTCTGATCATGCCGCGTTTCATGTGGACCCACCTGGCTTGACCCCTCATTCCTCTATGTTCGAGAACGACCGATGACCCCTTATGCCACAAAAGTCGTTGGGCTCTTCCTTTCCTGTCTTGCTGTTCCTTCGCCCTCGTTCTGCTTTGGCCGATCTAAGCCTCTTCGTGACTCGGACGATGCCGATCTCTTTGGCTGCTGCTAATCTTTGGCACCCACCCCCCCTTTTGGCCCTGCCGTCCTGCCTTCTTCCTTCATCTCAGCCCTGTTGACGGCAGCCACGAAGGCAGCGTTTCACGTAGAATACTACCATCCGAGCCTCCGTCAAGTTTGGTGACGCATCTGCGGTAGAGACTCGTGGTGTCGACTGTGTCGTGTTCGTGGTTAAGACTGACAAGCAAAAGCTGCTCCGTGGCGCTTACGTCATCCTGGTGCTCCGCATATCTATCATCAGCCTCGGCCAGATTGACGAGGGCGACACGTAGGAGATCGACTAGGGTGCTCCAGATCTAGGATGGTCGTGGGTGCCTAGCCATGGCGAGCAGCGGGCACTACCGCCTGCACATTCTCAACGTGGAGGTCGCTCAACCTCTTTATCTTGTCACTTGTCACTATGATGAGGCTTGGCGCTCCGCATATCCATCATCAGCTTCAGGCAACTTCACTTTTTGGCGTTGTAGAAGCTCAGGCGCGAGGAGATGGTGTGCGTGATGCCCCACGTCGAGCAGCTATGCGACACCTGTGTGGTGACTTAAGAACAAGCGGTGACGTTTTCCTCATCATGCCACGTAGCTCGTGATGACCAAGGACTGGCAGCATGAGCTCGTCCACGGCAACCTCTGTGGTCTTGTCACGCCGGCAACTCTGAGAGGCCGACACTACTTTCTGTTGCTTGTGGACGATGCTTTGTAGTTAATGTCGGCTGTCCTCATGACAAAGGCAGATGTCGTGGACAAAATGAAGCATGTCCAAGCAGCTATGAAGGACTTCATTGCGGCTGAGTTCGCCGCCTACGGCGCTGATGAGAGCATCTAGTGACACTATTGTGCGTTGTACATGCTGCAGCAGAACGGCGTGGTTGAGCCTCAGACAAATTGTGGTGGTGATCGCGCGTGCCCTGGTCAAGCATAGGGGATCTGGTGAGTTTTGGGGCGAGGTTGTGATGATCGCGACGCACCCACTCAACAGATAGTTGACCAAAATCTTGGATGGAAGACACCATATGAAACCTTGCATGGGCGCACGCCGGCGGTTGGACAATTGCATGTTCGGCTGTGTGGCATACGTCAGGGAGCTGAACCACATCGGAAAGTACAACAACAAGAGCAAATCGGGCGTGTTGATCAGCTACGCGGAGGGCGTGAAGGCGTACCGCATCACCCAACGACACGACGTATGTGCATAGTGTGCTATGTTGTCTTTCACGAAGGATGTGGTTGAGACTAGTCCAAGGAGACCAACGGCGGCCTAACGGCAGTGCCAGTTGACTTCAACATTGACTACATTCATCTTGGAGGAGTCAAGGGAGTGTGTGGCTCTATGCCAATATAATCCTCACCTGCTTGACGCCATGGACACTATTGACTCCATCGAGCTAGCCTGCTCTCGACTAGGGGAGCACGTCGTGCACACCGCCGCCCGCCGCCACTTCGCCAGCTGTGACAATGACCATTCCAGTTCCCGGAGGTCAGCGAGTCCTGCTTCGCTACACTTATAGGGTGTGTTTGGTTGAGTGTTAAGAGGGATAGGACGAGGTCATCCCAGGATAAGAGGGATAGAGTCATTCTCCATTATGTTTGGTTGGAAGGATGAATGTCAGGGTGAACCCATCCTTTATTATGTTTGGTTGGATGTTTGAGAGAGGACAAGATGATATGGTCACCCCGGTCAGATTACCATACTTACGTGAATATTTGTAAAGAACAAATCATAATTATGATTCAATAATTTATAAATAATTACACTTTATTCTTGCTAATAATTTGACAAATATGTTTTAAGTTTGACTATCACATACATAAATAATAAAGATAATTATAAACACAGAAGCATTTCTATGGAACCGTATGCATAAATATCATAAACAAAACCAAGTTTTGATGGAGTAAGAACCAATTGATGGAACAAAACATACAGACCGAGGCATAGTTTTTTCTTTTTTTCTTTTACATTACAACTGCAAGCGATTCAGTAGTAAAAACCATCGCAACAAGCGATTAAAGTCCAAATAAACAAATTAGGCCCAATATGCACTCGGCTTCCTGCAGCAACCTGTAGCAGCCACATCCATGGCGGAAGACCATAGCCCTGTAAAGATGGAGAGATTAGAGGGAGGGGTGCGTCATCAGAGAACTTGTAGGCAGCGCGACGGGTGACGGCGACGGCCCGCGTGCGCGTGGCCGGCGGAGAAGAGGTCCAGGCTCGGGGGGGTGCGGGCAGATCGAGCTCGCGTGACTGCGCCGGTGGCTGCTCTGCGCGTGGATCTTCTCCTCGGCCCTCCCTTGACCCGCGATGTCCGCCGCCCTCCATGAACGCCGAGATCTAGCGGCTGCACAGGGTGGCGCAACGGAACAACAAGGCTAAGGCGGCAACCACGAGTTCGTCACGAGCTTTGGTCGCCGCCACCACCTCTGTTTTGCAGGGGAGGGGGAGCGGGAGCGGTGAGACTGAAGAGAAAAGAGCGCGGGCGGTCACAGCAATGCGCATCGAACGAGGGACGAGCTTGTCTGTCAATTTTTGGAGGATGAAGCTATCCCGGATGTCGGAAAAATATTCCATGACGCCATCCCTTGTCTCCCAACCAAACAATACAAAAAATAGGACAGCTCTATCCTATCCCTCTTCATCCTCTTCTTTCCACTCAACCAAACACACCCCTAAAGAATGATGAGGATCACAACGATGCTACACACGATGACACTCTACTGCGATACTGCACCATCGACAACATCATTGGAGATGCGCCAATCCCTAGAGACGGGCTCTGTAGATTGGAATGAGATGTGAGAGCTTGTGGACCTGATGCATGGCCACTGCCTGATTGGATTGTGGTGGGTATACAAGTTGAAGAAGAACCAAACCCGGCATCGTGATCAAGCACAAGGCGTGCCTCGTTGCCAAAGGGTACCAGCAGCACGGGAGCGACTTCTAGGAAGTCTTCGTTCGTGTTGCACGCTGATGCTTGCCCTTGCTGTGCACCATGGCTGGTCCATCCATGTCAGTGGGCCTTCCCAAATGGTGTGCTTGAAGAGAAGCTCTACGTCTTGCAACCTCTTGGCTTCGTCATCGTGGGATAGGATCGCAAGGTGCTGAGGCTCGAGAAGGCACTCTACGGACTGTGGCAAGCCGTGTGCACGTGGAATTCTCATCTCAACACTACACTCAAGGGCTTCGGCTTCAAGCAAATCACCCATGAACCATGGTGGAGGGTGTATGCTCGTCGGCGTATACGTTGATGAGATCCAGCGCTTCAAGGATGAGATGAAGTCTCAATTTGTGTTGAGTGACCTTGGCCTCCTCTTCTACTTGGATTGAGGTGTGCCAAGTCACCTACTTGGTTGGATCGTGCTGAACCATTCAGCCTTGCACCAAGCGAATCCTCGGGAGCACAGAGATGCTCAATTACATCCGATGGCCATGCCAATGGAGGATCGGCTCAAATTTGAGCCGCAACAGCACAGCGGAAAAGGTGGACGGACGGTGTATCAACGGCTGATTAGGAGCCTGCACCACTTGGCCCACACACGCCCTGATTTGGCATTCATTTTGGGCTACCTAAGCCGCTTCATGGAGTATCAAACGACTGAGCTTATGGGCACAGTGAGGAAGCTTCTTTGTTACATGGCCGAGACCATCGACCATGGCCTTGACTACCCACGCGTTATAGGGGGGCAACATTGGTTGCCTAGTTGATCTTGTTGAGTGATCCAAGGTCGTGTTTTTGAAATAAATTATCCAAGGTCGTGATCCAAGACCCTACCTACCACAACATACCACATTTCTGTGTCCTATATTAGATTATCCAAGGTCGTGTTTTGGAAAATAAATTTGCTATTCTGCTTTGCCTCTAGGCTGCAATAGGTTTGCGCTGCTTTCTTTGGTTCTTCCACATCAAATGCTTTGTAGACTTAAATTTCATGCAGTAATAACTTTCATAGCATAGCTGAAACATTGATTTATTTTGTGGTCATCTTGTTTTCCTTTCTTCATTCGTTTTTAGCTGTCAGGATGATGCGAAATTGTCTAACAAGCAACCTTTTTATCTATGTGATGCCACTGCGACTGATTGTATCTTATTTGTTGTTCAGATCTGACTATGTAATGTCCTTGTGTCCTGGAGCATCAACTGACAGCAAGCGTATCAACAGATGCCAAGCATTAAGGTGCTGTTGCATTATTTCCCAACTTTGTTTTTGTTTTCAGGAATTTCGAGTATCCTACTGACCAGCTTGTGTTATGATTGTAGTGGCAAAATTTCTTCTTTCTGGAACATGAAAATTTAAACACACACTGCCTTTTTTCATGACAACTTGATAACTATTTCATAGATTTCTCTCCTCTAACTGCTTTGTGAAGTATGAAGTTGTGTTGTTCTATTTTCAATGTCACATTTTTACTACTAGTGTCGCAATGGTACTAATGTCCTATACTTATTGTGCTAAACAAAGGACAGCCCGGTGCATGTAGCTCCCACTTGTGTAGGGTTCGGGGAGGGGTCCGATCACTTAACCCTTCGAGTTCTCCGCGAACGTATTGAACAATATAATGGAAAAGTAGGAATTGTGAATATCAGTCCCATAGTTCAAGTGGGGGATGGGATTGCTTGTATTATAGGTCTTGGTGAAATAATGTCAGGGAATTAGTCGAATACGCAGAAGGACCTAGAGGCATTGCTTTGAATTTGGAATAAAAAAGATGTTGGGATTGTATTAATGGGCGATGGGTCGATGGTACAAGAGGGAAGTTTTGTAAGAGCAAAGGAAGAATTGCTCAGATATCCGTGAGCGAGGCTTACTTGGACCTTTCTCTATGTAGCCTTTCCCTAGAGGCTGCATCACTTAGTTGCGAGTATCTATTGGCCTTTTTCAACTTATTGTAATGCATCCAATATTTTGCGGTGAATCTTGTGTAAATTTCTAACACCTAGAATATTTAGTTACAAAAAGAATCAACTTTTGGGTAATATTTTTAAAGTAAATTTCAAGAAGCTACATATATTTTCTTGTTGAGTTGTAAATAACCACAACACTAAGGTCCTGTAACAAAAAAATATTACAACTATTTTTATGTTTTGTTATAAACATCTGCAGCTTTGTCGCTTGCTGATCATCATCTTATCCATTGTTACATCGCATTAAGACTGATGGCTTGACCTAAGATGTGAGCAAATCATAAAGTTGTATTTTTATACTATTCGATAACGTTGTTGTAGGTTTTCATAGCGGGCCCAGCAAATTGTTATGTTAAGTGACCTATGTCAAATACTAATATATTTTTGAAATTTACTCATTTTTTGTGTTTAATGTTTTCTTGAATCGCTATGTTTCACTTCCCGGACTTGTAAAATACAACCTTTTCTTTCTAGGATTGTTGTCACTTCCTGAGCTTTACAATAACGCATGTGAAACACAAATTATGGTTTTTAATCTGCAGTTCATTACAGGAAGATGGTTTCACTACCCCTGGGAGACCGCCTGAAGAAATGGTTTACTGAGGTTAGATATGAGATGCTTCAATTTGAATAGATCCTATTGTCAGAATAAGATAAACCTGTCAGTTGCAATTGCTATTATGTTTTTTTTTTTTCCTTTTTCCCACGCTCACTTGTTTAATTTAGGTCTCAGAAGTAAATCAATTTGATGCTGTAATGCACCTTGCTCCAACTTATTCAGAGGAAGAAATCTTGAAAGTGCTTCCAGAGTATGCAGATTTGGTCCGTGGTTTATGGGTTTGCAAAAGTTCGCTGTTGTTTAATGATGGATATGCTGCTAAAAGAGACAAAGTTCTTCTAGAGTTTACCAAAAAGGAGTCTATCCCTTCAAAAATAGTAGATATTGTGATCAGACCAAGCGACCCTTGGAAGAACAGGATATTATTTCCGTTGTGTAAAGAACGTAAAATTCTCAAGGACTACAAATTTATATTTCGATCAGATTTGACCTTTATAAAGCGCTATCCTCATGTAGTCAAAGAGCAAGAGAGTGCTTGGTCAGCTCGTGAATTAACTATCCGTGATTCCCAAGATTTTTACAGTGCTGTGGCAGGGAATAGCAAGAATTCAACACAATCAAATGTTCCTTCCAGCAGGTCTCATTCAAATACAAGCAAGGGCAAGGATAACCCTTCTCAAGGATGTGAAAACCCTTTGAAGACGGTCTTATTGAATGTCTTCACTGCCAACAAAGTTCGCAGGTCAGTAATTTTGAAGATCACTTTGGTTCTTTGTTTCTAAAACATTAATAATCTATCCTTCTGACATATGGTTCATCTTAGGAATAATTTATTAATCCTCTGATCCAAATGTGTCTTGCATTGTCCCCTTGATACTCCATCTTGTTCTATTATTAAATACATTATAAACATATTTGTGTCATATTCAGTGTTGTCCATGCTGCTGTATAGTTTCTAGATATATGCTGTCTTTGTTTAGGCTTGGTGTATGGAAGAGGGTTACTTGCCACCTTTTGTTTTACCACCTTAAAAACAATGTTCATCACACATCCATGGTCCATATCGCATGCTCTTCTAGTTGCATTTTTATACTTCTAGTCTAGTGTGCAGATTCTGTTTGTGGTGGAACATTGGACTATCCAATGCTAGTACCCCGTCCTTTTATATATAAGCATTTCTAGGTTTTGGGTAAAGTTACATTTTTTATTTTAACTAACATCATAAATTATCTGCTATTGTCAAAGTAGAAGCACTTGACTCTGACCCAACCCAAAAATGCTTATATTGTTGGACAGAGGCAGTAATAATGTATATTGTTCACTGTAGCATGCAGGCAATTATTCGAGACTTGCGGCAGTTGGCTGCAAAATATGCTTCCAACAGGAAGGATGCATCAAAACTGCAAGCTCTTGCCAATGCTGCAAAATCTTGTGCTTCGCTTCCTCATGAGGAGCTGGAGGAAATGATGACAACACACAAGGTTTCTATCGCTGTTCATGGTGTATATGTCGCGAGGCATGAACAAAAGAACTCTCTACGGTAATGTTCTAATGTTTGCTTTCAAAATACTTGGAATACCGTTTTGATATTAATTTTTTTTCATATCACAGGAACGTACTGATCCTCCTATTCCGTAGAAAAGACCCCAATGCAACACTGACCAAACAGGAAATCCTTGATGCTGCCACAACAGCCCTAAAAAGAGAAGTTTCTGAAAGAGAGTATCATCAGGTGTGAAATACAGTCTCCATTATGTCACTCAAACATAGCTGTGCCCACTCAAATAGTCAGATGTTTTTATGCTAGGATTATCAGATACCAACTGTTAGATATCTGTAAACAAGAAAGGTACAAATTTATAGCAACAGATAATAATAGGGACATTTAAGTTTTTGGTTCTTTGTTGACGAATATTCTACCCAGGTTTGGACCCTGTTGTTGTTATTGTTGTTGTTGTTATTGTTTGCTGGGTCTGTACCTTGCAGAAACCTGAAGTTTGTCAGTTGGAAATACCTCCTATGGGCTTACTAAAAAATTGTTGGATGGTTTGTGAGGATTCAGCTTGCAACTCAAAGAATAGTTGATTTACTGAAAAAGAAAAGCTAGTAAAAAGGGTCATGTTTTAGTAGTTGTGACTTTCAGTACTATGCAACCTAGAGTGTTCAAATTTACATACTATTACCCGCCTTTAGTTTTCTGCAGTTAGGTCATCAGTAGTTGTAACCATTATTAGTATGTTTTTGTTGATTATCTTTATTTATCCATTTTGTTGTACCGTACAACAACTCAAGCTTTGTGACATCCTTCTGTTACTTTCAGACTGTGTCAGAGACCTGCAATTGTACTGAAGATGGATACCTGTTATTGAAAAATGGTGATGAACCTTGAATTTGCTATTGTTAGCCTTGTTAATTATCAAAGTTGGACTTCATCAGAAGACAGGTATGTTTTGTTCTTCTTTTATTTAAAGATTCTTTGTAAACATTGAGTCACACTATACAAGTATCTACAATGAGGCCTTTCCAAATTGATAAGGTCTTCCAGTACTGAGAAAGGTTTTGTTCCAAAAATGAACTAGCAAGCGTCAACAATCAAAAAAAGGAGGGAGTACCTATTGTAATCATGGTAGCATGAATGACAATATCAGCCAGGGCTGGAGAAGCTAACCTTTTAACCCTGAGTTGCTTTGGCTACAAAGTGGGATTATATTAAAATTGTGGAAGGATTTCTTTTAACTTAGAGGGGAAACTATGGTGAGTTTCTAACACTGGTTGGATGTTAGGAGACATGATGATGATCAAAATGGCATGAGTAGCAGCTGCCAGTTATGACAGATCTAATTTAAACTTGTAGAGGCAACTGCCAGAATTAAGCGAGGAATTAAATCATCAATAATGCTGCTCTGCTAGTGGAGCAGCAAGACCTGAACCTGAACAGCACTAGCTAAGCAGAAGTAAGCATAAGGTGACAATGGGATTACCGGATTAGAGGAGCAAACATCGGTTGGGGCTAGACAGAAAATTGCACACAAGATGAGTAGCTAAGGACACTTATATAAATGGAGAATGCAGAGGACCTGTAGTAAGTTTTATGCTGCATAGATAGTGCCACCAGCGGTTTTAGTTCCATATGGTTTTGCCCATGATCAGACAACCAAAGTTCTAGCTATCAAGCTCCAAGGAAGTTCCAATGTTTTGTCTGAGAAAAGAAAGATTGGTTGGTACGTGTGATCAAGCAAAACTGTAGTTGGCGTGCCATTTTGCTGAGCTCAGTATTTTAGGCTTCTATACAGAACTTGTCTATCACGGTTTCACCATTCAGTATCCAACACGTCATACAGTTATTCATAGTGGGCCCAAACATGATGTTTCAAAGGTTGAGGTCCATTACATAGGGCCTTATTAGCAGTCTACAGCAATGAACCAAACAACTCAGTATTGCCTTCCTAACCTACCTCCCCAGCTCCTGAATGACCAGATCAAGCCATGTGCGCCGCCGCTCCATGTCACTTGCTTCCTCACTGCCGCTGCTCCACCCTCATTCCCCTGCAGCTGCCGCTCCTCTCGCTCCCCTAGTGGCTGCTATCTGTTCCTCTCTACTTTGCTGCCAGCACACCAGGTCTTCTCTGCCCTTCCAGATCACCGCTGTCCACGGTGCCTTGCACCAGCTATCTGCACGTAAGCCTGACAGTGACGACCATGGTTCCACAGCCCTTCCTCCTCTCTTCTCCCTCTTTCAAGCACGACTTGGTGACACCCAGCAAGCAGCATCGACTTAAAACGTAGGTTAACAATAAAGCAAAGAGCCCTAAGTTGGAAGATAACGATCTGGTGGTTGGCGAGCCTTCGAATTAATTTGTTTCAAGAGAAATACAGTAGGCGAATATGATTGGTTAATAATACGTTGGATGATTGTATTGCTAGACCTTGGTCGGTATAAATAGAGTACAACATTTGGAGGGCAAGAATCCACCCTAGCTACTTATGGTAATTTTAGATGTTCTATCTTTAACTACCAAATTAACATTTCTCCATAGTAATGGTCTGAGCAGAGGGAGATTGTGGAGAAGAAGCCATCTGACATCCCCCACAATTATTCAAATGCGATGCGGACGCTGTGACTGGAAAGAAAAATCGACGAGGATCTAGCGGATGATAGCCCTTTTATGTTGATGTTGAGTAGTCGAGACGAAGACATGTAGCCATGGTCGACGATGTTGTGCTTGAGGTAGTTGTGGTCGGCGGAGCTGAAGTCAATGATGTCGATATCAAGAAAGCCGCACATAAAGCCACGGGTGCAGAAGGAGGCGTGTTGAAGTGGAGCGCATAGGAGATGTGACGTAGACAAAAACGACGACACTTCGAGATAGGAGATGAAGCTATCGAACCGCTAGGGCCTATATGTGACCGGGTTTTCGAGACCCAGCAACGAGTTCGTTGTTGATTTTAAAACTGCCTCATTCACGATGTCGCGTGTTGTTTGTTTATAGATTTGTTTGATATGATGACCAAGCAATGGCTTGTGAAATTGACTGCTCGGTGGGCCTAAAGCGATTAGTAATTACCAAAAAAAATACCAATGTCGGAGTGGATCAACGGAGAATAAGACCTTCATGAACAGACGTTAGTGTTGAGAGGATCAATAGAGAAGATCTCTAAAGAGATTGCGCAACATAGAGGATTGTGCCAATGCCGCTCGCAGTTGCCGGAGCAGACAAAGTAGAGTTGGGGTAGTAGACTACAACAGTGGCAATGTAATGGCGGTGGGCAGAGAGAAGTTAAAGATGTGGCAGAATCGGTGGCCAATGGCAATGCAGGTAGCCTGAAGAATCGCAATGGTGGTGCTCGTAGTAGGCGAGGAAGAATCATCAACTTGACGAAGACTGCATACGATTAGCATCATTGACATGTGAAAACCGTGATGAAAAGTTAAAGATGAAGATCACAAACGGTGACTCTATGATGGAACACAGCTACGTAGCCATAACCATCATAGTTGGCGGCGGTTCATGCGCTCTTAGGACAACCATTCCAAAAAGCGCACGCACTATGGCGAGAAGCACCAATAGGTTTATGTGACCGAAGGTGTAGACGCGGGGCGATGGAAATTGGAGATGACCGGAGCGAAAACCATGTGATGGAGGTGCCTGATGGCACCGCAGGAGGGGTGCTCCTGTGTACACTGATGGATGGACGGAGACGTCAATGTAGAGACATGTACAGTAACAAATTAGAGAAATTAATTAAAAATAATAGCAGGAGCAACATTTGTATAGAGATCACGGGTGCTTGTAGCACTGAGCCCCTTTCTCATCCTCTTGTCTCATGGAAAGCCCATGAGAGAGAGAGAGATATTAGGAGATGGAGATGGACTGCTCGCAGCACACGTATTGGAGTGTTGGGCAACCCCACACGACATGACGAGGCTGCATTCATGGCGCAGAGATTGGCATGGTGGATCGCCTATGGACGACTAGAGATGCATTCTTCATGATTTTCTATTTCTTTACATATGATGATGGCGGCTCATCGATGGCTACATGATATTGGAGAGCGTGGCCTATATAGAGATCTACATTGTGATCTCCCTAGGGTTGACAGACCGCGCGGGCGGCATGTTGTGAAAGAAGCGGTGGCGAGGGCTAGTGTCTAAGCGAATTAGGGGTCAAAATCAGAACACACGGGTAGATATGGGATTGGTGTAAAGATTTCAATACCTGGGGCCAAGAACCTACCCCGTACGTGTACACTATCTATGACCTTAATTATTGCTATATACTATTTTTTATCTTGATTAATTAATAATATTTTTTTTACCTTATCACACAACGTGTTGCGAACAATTGAACCTATAGACTGACTTTACGGCGTTATCCGATGCATATTTGTTAATTGCTAACAATGTTTTTGTTGATTATTTTGAACCAGAATTCCTTGCCTGGCTATGTTCTAAACTGACGATTTTTGCTGCTGGCCTGAAGTCAGCCCTCATCTCCTACAACATTTTTAGGCGAAAGAAGAATTATATTGATTCTGTAAAATAAAGTTACACTCGTCACCCTATAGCTTTTTTATATGTTTTTGGTGTTATGCTTCACGATGGGTGTCTGAGTTGTGCATGTTCTGCAGAATTAAATCATTGTCTGTTAGTTCTGCCGCTTCTGGTTTGGTTAGCCTTCTTTACAAGTTTGTATGTCTGCTGCAGTTTATTGGGTTTACAACTGTGGTAGGAAATGATATCTAATACCATGTCTGCTGATGTTCGTGGAATGTTATATCCCCTGCTTTAGTTATTACTTGTTAAACCTGCATTTATTTTTAAACAGGAAAAGCTAAATCTCCATTTGTGTAGACGACTTCTGATGTTAGAATAAGTTTTTAGCTTAAAACCTTCACTTCATCAATTAATTAAAAATCGAATGGTGCAAGAAAACTTATACAATTCTTGAAACTTCAGTTATTTTTCTTAATTTTGGTCAGAGGTTGGTAAACATAAGTTTATTTTTCATCTGTTCTCAAGCTGTAATAATACGCGGAGTCATTTATTGCATTGAAAAAATATTAAATCCCTATTGACATGAAAATAGATTGAATCTGTACGAGACGCTAGCTATTCCTTCTATTCACGTCTGAATCTATTTCAAATCAGCAACTTATCTGAATCTCACATCAAATTCCAAATCAACAACTTATTATTTATGACATGTAGTATCTAGCTACACCCATACATTTTGAGAAAAGTGTATTGATACTAGAAGTTTTTAGAACACTAGTAACATAAAATATGAGGTTATGTGACGTTGACTATAATATCCGGTATTTTGTGATAACATGTTTTAAAAAATTTACTCAACTGTACTGCCTCTGTTTCAAAATATACTACGTTTTGGATAAGATTTTAATCAAATATTGAAAATATAAATCCTGAATAATTTTTAATTTGTTAAGTTTAAAAATTTAAAAATTATATGAATAGCTTTAAAAATATATATATGTATCACTTTTTAATAAATATTTTTATAAAAAAATGAAAATTAAAGTTATGTTTTGAATATTGTGTCATTGTCCAAAACAAATAATATTTTGAAATGGATGGGAGTATCACCTTTTTACCTAATTATATACTCCAAGAAAATGAGCTACATAATATCTCATCCTCGTATATGTACATGCTCCAATCTGGAGCAAATGAGAAAAAACAAGGGAGAGAAAAAAAAGAGGAAAATATTTAACAATCGTCAATCTTCACTCCGACTTTGCAATGTTGAAAACAAATAAATGCCGTCTATACCTTCAGTTTACGCTATGTACATCATTGCCTGTTAAGATAATTCAAAAGAAGCCTTTTATTAAAGCTGCTCAAAAAGGTCTCGTTCGAATCATAGTGGATCTTGCCATTTTCTAACAGTAATCGTCATTCATGTGCTTTGGAGAGTTCATGGCTTTATTAGAGTAGTAAAAGCATCTCTAACAGTCATATAAAATGATCCTTAAATCTAATTATTGAACTATATTAACAAAACTCATTCTCAACATTTATCTATGTGCATACTTAAATGTTAGTCTAAAACACATCCTTCCTCACCTCATCATTAATACTTATCAATTCGTCCGAATCAATTTATTAGTAGTTGTGGAAGACACATCTCTTCCTACAAATACTATTTGGGATTATCGAAAATAAGTTTTTAGGAGTTATAGTTGACATGACTGTTGAAGATGTCGGAATCGATTTATTGGAAGTTGTAACAGGCAGATACATTTCTCTCTCTGAATGTTATTTTTAGACTATCGAAGACAACTTTTTAGGAGTCATAATTTTACATGGCTATTGGAGACGCTCAAAAAATAACATATTTCACCACTGCACTGAGTTTCTCCAGTGACGTGAGGTTGACAATGTTGCAAAGTAGTCAGAATCCATTATCTCAAAGAGATGTTAGCATTATTACATTGTCTGGTTAAAAGAGGAACTATATAGCAAGAAACTTGTCAACAAAAAAAAAAAAAGATCGTTCTTGACACGTCTCGTGACATTTTGGGCCACACATCAAGTGCTAATCAAAACTTTTCTAATGACAACAGCAGAGGCCAAAATGAGGAAGCACCTAAGCAGCGACATGGATGCAGTGACCTTGAGCAGGGGCCTAACAAGGAGTGCAGAGAAGGTGAGGCCACGTACCTCAATGAACTGGTTCATCAACAGCTGACCCTGCTGTGGTACCATGGAAGAACTACTGCTGCCTTCTTCCCTGATGGCTTTCACCCGCACAGAGCTTGATCCGTGGCCTCCCTGAACTATCTGCTGCTGCTGCGGCGGCGGCATGGCGCAGTCGAGCTTCGAGTGGATATCGGTGAGCAACCGCGATTGCGCGTCGCCCATGGAAACGGTGGATTCTCTTAGTTTAGTGAGCTCGGTTTGGAGAGTCTGCACGGTGGCTTTGATCTGTTCAATGTCAGCTTCCAGCGCCGCATTGTTGATCTTGCACGCCTTTTCACTTTTCTCGGCGATCTTCACCGGAGGCGGCGAGGCCATGGCTGAGCGCACGCCGCGTGGCGCGGAGCAACTCGGTGAGCGCTCGAGGTGATGGGAGGCCGATCGGTGCAGCCTCAGAGGCGGCGGTAGCGGCTGGCTGGGCCTTGTCCAGTCCTTCTCCGCCTTACCGATGACCTTGCCGATGTCCGACACCGTCCTCACCGGCCTTCTGTCGGCGTTGACGGCGATGTCGTCGAGCTCCGAGCAGAGCTCCTCGAGCCTCGCCGACGGGAGGGACGCGTTCCTCCTCGACTGCACGCCGTCCTTGGCCAGCTTCCTCAACCAGGGGAGGTCGACGGCGGCGACCGGCGAGAGCGGGTCGCTGCCGTCGCCGGCTTGGACGGCCATGAGCCTGCGGTTGAGGGAGCTGATTTCCATCTCCTGGTGGAAGACGACGGCCTTGAGGAAGGCCAGCGTGTCCTCGTCGTGCTGGATCCGCTGCTCCGCCACCCGCCGGAACTGCTCCGCCTCCATCCGCTCCGCCGCCTTCTCCGCCTGCAGCCGCAGGATCATGGCCAGGGCCTCGTTGGCGCCCGACGACGCCGCCCGCCGCTCCTCCTCCAGCTCCGCCCTCAGCTCCTCCACTATCTGCGCCTGCTGCCGCAACGCCTCCCGCAGCGCTGCCACCTCGCTTTCGTCTTCCACTTCCGCTCCGGCCATCGATTCCACCACAGCGCTGGGAGATGTCTAGTAGTTTTTCCCCGGAAGATTTATGCTTCAGTCAGCCGATTATAAGAGCTAATTAAGAAAAGCAAAAGGATTTGCGCTAACAGAGCAATGTCCAATCAATGGTACAGCGAGGATGCAACCAAAAGCCAAATCACACTGCTGGGATACCTTCACGATTCTTCGCCTAATCATTCGAATCTATCAGAGGGGTGAATGCAAGTGGAAAATGACAAGTCGTGACGTATGGCGTTGAAAGGAAAGCGCCAACCTTTGATGGAGAGAGCTCTCGTTGCTGGACGCTCCAGAACCTCCCGATTTCTCACTAGGAAACGTAAACAGTTGACAACTTTGGGAAGAAGGAAATTCGTTGCATGAACAGTCCATGTAAGAGGCAAGGAGTGGCTCCAATCCGTTGGTTTCATATGTAAGTTACTCATTTAATCTTTCTTAATTAATGGAATGATCCATTTCTCCTGTTGTTAATTCACTGGTCATTCATTTCTCAAGAATCTGACGCCTTCTTCTTAAAAAACAAAAAGAGAAAGAAAATCCTAGTCAACGGTGGATATGAACTGCAAGCAGCCCCACCCCACCCACCCACGCATTCGGTCTTATGTGATGGGCTTAGCCCTCTTTATTTGTCCCTTCAAATTATGCAATCTGAATTTTTAGATTATAAATTGCACAATCTAAATTATAAAAAATTGGACTGTGCAATACGGAGAACTCCGTTTATTTGGGTTTTACAACTCAATTTTTGTCATTGACAATGGGTCACAATGACTATCCTATAAATATTCTTGTCACAATTTGAAAAAAAGCTGAGTTGAGATGGATTGTTAGATTATACATTCTGAAGATCTAGATTGCACAGTATTTTTACAATCTGAGTCTTTTACGATCAACTTTTAATTGCATAATTCATGGGTAAAAAAAGACGGCCTTAGTTTGTTTCAATGGATTAGGACCACTGGTCGGTGTGAGAAAGTAGCCAAGAAAAAGCACGCGAGATGGAGGCGCCGACATGCCAATCAGTGGCTGGCATGTGCCCGAGCAGAGTTTTCATTTGAGTAGAGCCAGCCAGAGGCATCTTGGAACAGGACTTGTGCCATTTATTTATCTGTTTGTCAAAGCTGCAGAGCGGGTTTCGCTATCTGAAGAATTGTTGCCTTCTTTCCGTTTTCAAAAAGATAATGTATAGTACAGGACAATGTGCGCTCCCACACCACCACTTCGTGATTTGCCGGGCCACGTACAAAATTTGGAGGGAAAAAAAAAGAAAAGAAGTGCTTGTTCTGTGTGTTCTTCAGGTCGTCTGTTCTACTATTCTGCCTGTACTGTTTGTGCTAGAGTAGCTGCTAGTATCACATACCAGCTCATATTTCATTTTACAAGCTTATGTTCATCTGAGAAGTCACCAGAAATATCTGTACTATTATGACCTGCACAATGTAAAAAATATCATATTAATCTATTATCATAGCTTTTATACTACACATAACTTCATTAAAAATATTGATCAAACTTACAAACTTTAATTCTATATCTTACTACACCTTTATTAAAAGCCAATTGCTTTTCTGGCCCTCTTTTGAGATGTAATTGCCACTTTAGCCCTGTTTTTCAAATTTTATTGTTTTGGCCCTGTTTTTTAGAGTGAAGCTCTAGTTTGGGAGCCTCCTTCATTTGGGGGCAGCTAACGGGGTGAACTTCAGGAGGAACAATCCATTATATCCATGCCCATTTGACCCTACTTTTTTTTTTTACCTAATTCAACCTGGTTCATTTACTTATTTCAACCTAGTAACAAATATCGGCTCATATTTCATTTTACACGCTTATTTCAATCCAGAAGTCACCTGAAACATTCGGACTATTATAACCTACAATGAAAAAATATCATGTTAATCTATTGTCATAGGTGTATACTACACTTAATCCTATAAATCCTACTAGATCACTATTTAAAGAATAAAAAAAGAAAGTACATGAAAGAGATAGCATAATGGCCCAGGGCAACTCACTTGTTAGTCTTTGATAGGGAGGTAGAACCGGAGAACCCATCCGGATTCATATTCTAGATTTTACACGGATGTTGCATTTACGACTAATTATTTATTTACTGGCAGGCGACATTTTCATCGACAGTGAGACACCTACGGTGATTTCGTGAAATCTCAAGAACAGTTGGCTCAATCATTCGTTGATGCTCATAAGGGTAAGGTGTGCGTGCGTGTGTTCATAGGAGTAAGTGCTTGTACGTATATGTGAATGTCTATATTTATATTGTGTTCGTACGAGAAAAAGAAAGTAGAACCAGGAACCGGCCATCTGGGACAATCGGCCGCCAGAAGTTGAGGGAGGTTCAAGTAAATGATTTACGGACTTAAACGTCAACGATTAAAAATAAAGATAGTAATATTAACTTTGGAACCACTATCTTTTGGTACCTTTTGCAAGGTGTCAAACGCCGTCTCAGGCCTTTGTTTCTTTGCTCAAGGCTTGGATGATATCCCTGATTAAAGGGCTTGGTCCGTGGGCTTTTTCATAACTTATGTCGTCCATTCTTTCATTTTAGTAAAAACATGATTAAAATTTCAAGCTGATCTTAATGTGGTCTGACGCTCCCCATATATAGTTAGTTCATTTTCCTCAGCTCATTACCAAGCCTACATACGATTGCTATTATGGTAAATTTAATCTCATCCTAGTTTTTAAAAATAATTATGTTGCCAAAAACTGAAATAAGATGATCAAGGGTAGCTTATTTGATCATTTTAGCATTTAACGTATTGCTCAATTTTACTCATAATTTAGCTTATACAATTTGTACGGAAATAAAGGGTGTGATTAGTTAGTTGCATAGAGTTGGGTAGAGTCCTTTATCAAGACAGGTTAGTTTGGACTGGCTAGATGATGATTAATTATCTTCTTCATATATAAAACTACGTGATAACGAGAGATGTTGTTTGGTTGAGTGCGTAAAAATAGGAAACCACAAATTCAATAGATGGGCTTCGTTTTTTCAAGAATTTGCATTTGGGTGACTAGCTTTCTCTCCCTTTCCGTATTCTAAGATAAAAATAAAAAAGATAAATACAATTTTTAGAGAATATTTGAACCTTATAGTTATCAAGATACGCATATGGATCACGTGGCATGTATTTTTGTAGGGACATTTTTTCACAAGATCTAGTTTCCTGGGAAACGGAACCACCAGCAAAATGCGAAACCATATCGCATAAAGCCCCCCATGAAAGTATAGAATCATGTGAACCTACCCTTCCAAATCACCAAAAGAATATGATTACTGACAAATAGTGGAATAATACATATAAATCGAGAAATTAGTACGCCATTTAGCATGAACTCCAAATACAACTACCAACACTGGCCGCAGGAAGAAGCCAACGACTTCAGAACCTGAACACTGAAAGAGTAAGACCACAGGCTAAAGACAGTGCGAGGACGGCCGGCACCGGCACCGGCAGAGCGGCCGCGCTGTTCGTCTTGTTGTGAGGCCTCATCATGGCGCCCCCTCCGCCCCCACCCGCGCTGCCGCCACCGCCGACGCTGCCGCCCTTGTGGCCTATGACCATCCTCCTGACGTGCTTGATTTCCACTGCGCTCAGCTCGTGCGTTGCGAGGCTCTGGTCATGTCCAAGCTTCCAGATGGGGCTCTGAATCTCCAAGTTCTTCTTGCCTCCAGTTTATAGAAAGAAACCAAACAGTTAATCGAGATTGCTTTCCAGATTCCTGAAGTGCAATCATTGCAGAGGCTCATCAAGAACAATCCATAACAGAACAGGAGGAAACTAGCTTACCATGAAATTCCTGCACCTGGAGACGATGGTCTGCAGTCTCAGCTGCACACCGTGTGCCCTGGGAAGCAAGGGTAAGGAGGAAGAAGAGGAAGAGGGAAGGAGCAGCAAGGATGCCACCCTTCATCATCTTGAGATGGACAGGTCACCAAAAGCAAATGTGGAGCTTCTATCAGACAACTCTTTTACTTATACAATCAGGCAGCAGGAGCCCAGCAACTTATTTGGCAAGATGGAACCATGTTCCTTTGTGTTTTCCCGTGGCCGACATTCTGAAATGGCTGGAGAACCTTGTGAGCCTTTTTTTTTTTTCTTGGTGACTCAGAGAACCTTGTGAGCTGGAAGAGCTCTTTGTTCTACTAGTTTTTTTACTCACTGTTCTACATATTTTTATATAAATGAGGATTGCTGGCTACTGGGCCCGTTCAGGCCTTATAGTGGGACCTGAAACCTGTTAGTACTTAATATTGCCTTTTTTTGGCATAGTTGTGCCATCCCTCTAGTGTTTCTCTCTATCAGTAGTGCTTTGGGCGATGATCGTCCGCTGCAGGGGAAAAGACCAACAAAGGCATTGTGATGAGCAGATTTGCTGGCAGAATTTCGTGATGCTCTATGGACCATGGGGCCCTTATTAGCTGATCTCACCCTTGCCTGTAAAGTGAGACGACTGGTTTGCATCTTTTGCCAGTGACTAGTCCAAACACTGACCGGCCTTTTCCTTGTGAGACGTAGTTTTCACTGAATAGTACTATAACGCCGATGAAAAAAAGCACAGAAGGATAATGATGGTCATGTATTTGTCTACAGGTGTGTGGAGCAAAACATGCAAGGATATGAGAATTTTTGGAGGATGTGAACAAGTTATTCTCTAGTACACGTCGTCCAAAACTTCACTTTTTTTGTAAAAAAAAAACAGAAGCCTAAGTTCTAGGACGATGATGTAGGAAGTTTAGTATAATTCACCGCCGTTTGAGACCGATAAGATAGTATTTATGACTGAAAGGTAAAGGGATCTGTCTTTTCAGGCAGATTCTTCAGACAAAGCAAGGCATTGAATTTCAGTTCTGAAAAAAAATGAGATGATTTTTAGGAATTGCACTTTAAGCCTCTTCATCAGATCTCCCTAGCAACGCAGTCCATCCAATAATTTCTGTGTCAAATACATAAGGGGGTTGAACTTTAAGCCTCCATATCTCCCATGCAAGAGCGTAGTCCATAAAAAAACAATGTGAAGCACTTCGGAGGATCCTCGAATAATGTCTGTTTCAAACTGATGTAGATGCACTCTGGGAGAAAAAAAACACAAAGCAAAACAACAAGAACAATGTGAAGTACTTTAGAGGATCCTCAAATATTTTCTGTTTCAAACTGATGTAGATGCTTTCGGAAAAAAGAAAACATGTGAGACAGAACCTACCCAAACCGAAAGACAAATAGGCACTGTGCCATCTATCCACCCAAGAACGCATCATGAACGTTACACGCAACGGCTAACGAGTGGTCACAATCAAGCAGAGCCAAAGGCCAGAAAGATGACACCCACACTGGAAAGGTGCCTCGAATCAGCATCAAATTCGCGCAACAACGTTGCGTGTTCGTTACTAACAACGCACGGAGTGAGCATGATACCATTTAGCATCTAAAAATGCTAAGAGGATGCATCTTTCCTGGTGAAACTAAATCACAGCTTGTTGATAGCCCCAGACAAAAGTAATTACAATACAAAGTACTTACTGCTGTTCTTATTTATTCACACACATAGGCAATTTACATACAAGAAGTAGCACCACTCATGATGGTTCATATAGAGAGCCTGATGGTGATGGCCCATCAAGCTATTGTTATATCTGAAACACATGAGTCTGGAACCTTTCATCGTATAACTGCCAGTGCCCGTATCTCCCCATGTGGAAGGACGACCTAGGTATGTAGACATTAGGCTTCACTATCTTCTCCAGGTTCTTGAGGTTGGCAGCAGCCTGATCGATTCCCCTGCTTGTCAAATTTGCGCAGCCAAATAGGTCCAGAACCACTAATTCTTTACATCCCTCTGGAATTGAGTTGAGGCCAACACCAGTTAGCTTTGAGAACCTAAGCTCAAGATGTTTCAGCTTTGGCATGACCTTAGATATCGTGATGGCTTCCCTGTCACCATCCTGGGGGCACGCTCTTAGATAAGCCTCAGGAACTATGCCAACATGCTCAGATGGGTCAATCCAGTTGAATATATTCCGCTTGAGGACCGTGAGGTTCTCGCAGTTCTTACCAATCACCTCTAGTGACTTGTATGAAACTTCATAGCAATTGCTGATGTCCAATTCGGTGAGCATGGGGCAGCATGCTCCAACAGTGAGCATTGATCGATCAGTTACACCTGGACTTGTTTTGATGGAAAGTATAGTGAGGCTTTTAGACCTGCACATGAAAGCACTTTTAAAGTGATGCTTGTGTTCACGAGATGAAACCAGAGTGTCTGATAATGAAAAGTATAATCCAAGCAATGAATTTGGAGTAAATTACTAATATGACATTTTGGACAAAGAAAATAGATGACATTCATAATAACTTATATGGACTCAAATGAAACTTTTGCTTCATGTCAGTAACAAAGTTTCTCCCACAAGAGCAACATGTTAAAAACCAGAAGGATCAATCTTGAATGGCTAGGCACGAACTTGTGGGAATAGAAATCAAATAAGCATTCAAATTTTTCTCACCATTCACCAAATGGGACAACATCAGTACTCCAACATATAACAAGAACACCCATTACCCACATTTAATGAATACCTTATTCTTAAGTTACTATCAAAAGATACAGAAATATTAAGAATTACGATACCTTGCGTTCACATTAAAATGAAGTAAAGAATTTTATGTGGCAAAACCTTGGTACTTAGTTTTGAAAAGCTTACAAAAAAGGTGACGAGATGCACAAATCCAGTTGCACCTACATAAACTGCCATGGAATTTGATCTGATGTATAAAAGAGCGTATTATGCATTAATCATGATATCTTAGGGGCAATCATCATTCAGAAACGTTTTACAACGATGAAACGTGAAATGAAGTGAATGTGCAACATTTCAGGCATCTTATCCTAGCTTCTAACTAATCAGAGAGTTCATGTGCACTTCTTTTAAGTGCAGAAGCAGAACTAACTGGCCTCAGATACGCAAGCCCATGCCGAAGTCTTGGGCAAACATTTCTACCAAATCTACTATTTTACAAGGAAAAAAAAAACACTATTTCCACGCACCTCTCGGCCGCGAAGACGAGCGCGGCGTCAGAGCAGTGTCTGACGCGGACCACCTGGAGCTCCCCAGCGGCTAGCTCGGCGACGGCGCGGAGCATGGCATCGACGCGGCGCTGAAAGGCTGGCGTCCACCACGCGGCGGCGTCGAATCCAACGCCGAACTCGAAACCGGGCTCGAGGTCGAGCGCCGCGAAGAGCTCCGGGCGTGAGCGCGCGGCGTCCCTCCAGGAGCGACAGCACGCCATGGCGCCCCGCCACAGATCCTCCAGCACCAGCCGAGAGAACGCCTCAGCCAGGCAGACAGGAGTCAATTCCGACCAGTCACGACTCTCTTCCGGCGCCGCGGCCGGCACAGCCTCCGCATCGCCCCCGGCGACGTCGCCTGCCGCCATCTAGGTATTTCCTTTCCCGGAGTGGGGGATTTTTTTTTTCTTTTTGGTCCGGATAGAACGAGCTCGAGCGAAAGAAGCGGTCTGCAGTGGAGTGCCACGTGGTTGACTGCAAGGCTTTGTGCCATTCGTGGGCTCTCGTCAACCTGAGTGAGCATTAGGCCCATGGACCAAACCATGGCTACATATATGCAAAATTGAATTGTGCTAAAAAATGCAATATTGACAAAACTGAAATGTGACTAAAAAGAAAGAGATGCCAATGTCTAAAATTTCAAGGTACAGTTGTACATCTTCGGGCACACATTTTTACTCCTCTTAAAATTACGACTTGGTGGTGTCCCCGTCGTCCACTCTCAGGCCTCAGCTGCAGTCCGTGCCGACAGGTAGGGCCCATTACACTCCCACCCCAATTGGGCCCAAGCCCTCTACCCACTACCTACCCAGCCGCCCTGGTGCTAAAAAAAAAAAAAAAAAACACTACCCAGCCGCCCCACGGCGTTAGCGATATCAACTGCTCGCTGCCTGTACAAACGCTGTATTGCCGCCGGCGGCAGCAGCGCTAGACACTTCCCTCCGCTGCTGACCGCCGCTAGAAACGGTGGTGGATGGCGACAAACATCCGGAAGGCCGCACTCGGCCGCTTGGCTCGTAGGCGGTCGTACTTGTCCAGCAAGTGTGCGAGCTGCTCCGTCGACCGTCGCAGGTGATCGATACGACAATGCTGAGGCGGTACCTGACCGCACGCACCTCCACACCGCCGGCCAGCTCCGTCGCTAGGCCGCGACACAGCGATTGAGGACGCGCGTGTTCGATGAAGAGGAGGATAATCCGATTCGATCTAAAACAGGGAGCTAAGGATGAGCAGTTGAGCACCTGTCGACTGTCGCCATAGAGAGAGAGGCGTCTTGGCTAAGCCATCGTTGGTCATCAGGCTCCTGCTGCTGTCCTGCGATTCCCTATTCGAATGGAGAGAGAAGGATGAGAGGCGGAGAACTTTCGGGACGAGGATGGGAGAGATGACATGACACAGTGTGTGGGCCCCACTTGTAAGTGATTCTTTTTTAATGCATGCTTTCTACTTGTTCTGTGATTGTGTGTGGAAAGACAGAAAAAATGAAGAAACTTACAATTTTACAATCTTTTGGTTTGTATTTTCTTTATATTTCTATGTTTGCTTCATTTTTTCATGGTGCGTCATAACAGCTTCGATAAAACAAAGTTACTATATTTTATTTGTTTATGTGTTTTAGTAAATAGTAGTAAAATGAACTGCATTTTTATAGAATTCATACCAATTGGATGAGTATTACATACAATGCGGGGTTGTGTAGAACAATATTAAAATAATTCCAAATATTATTTATTTTACAATAGAAAATTTATATGTTCCACTATTAGTTTGTATTATTTTTGAAGCGTAATGTTTGACAAAACGTCAATGGTGACATGTAGACCAAAGAATCTCGCGAGAAGAACCGCATTTAGCATAGTGCTGCACCTACTAACACCTTACAAAAAACTTTGATTTTGTTAATATATTCGGTTAAATTTTGTTTGACCGTAGCAACGCACGGATACAGCACTAGTTACAATACGTGTCACACAAGAGGCTGGTGACCGCACACTGGGGATAGACATGGCTACTGGTAGGGGAATTGTTAAGACGATCTCTAAACTTGTCAAGACGTGTCACGTAGGTCCCTCCACTTCCAAAATAAAGATTTGACCCGCTAAAATATTTTTTGATTCATCATAGGTATTAGTGGGTTATTAACCTGCTAAGTTATCCAATGTAGCGGATTATAAAAAACAAATTGAGTAGGCAAGCAATTTTGCTAAGAGCCCCCACTCCCTCCCCCGCTTTTCGGTCAGTTAATGATGTAGTTACATAATGCTAGCCTTCCTAAATGTTTACTTTTGCATGATAATTAAATATTTTGTATTTATCTAAATTGTTAAAATCATTGCTGTTGCATGAGAGTTTATAAGATTGGAAGACAGGAGCATTGATAGGTAAAGGAAGAACGACGAACTGTATCTCAAATTTTGGACCGACCAATTTTAAAAACTGCTCAAATTTTAAGGTCACATCTAAGTGTACCATAACTAAAATACCCATGAAAGTTCTAAACATTTTAGCATGAATAAAACGAAGATTCGAGAAGAGAGTTGGAAAGAGAATGAGTAGGGAGGGGGCTGTTAGCAAAATTGATTGCTCAGTCAACTTGTTTTTTACATGTCACCTGCCACGTTGGATAGCTCTAGGACCTATGATGAAACAGAAAACAAGTTTAGAGGAGCAAATCTTCATTTTGAGAGTAGAGGGACCAAGGTGACACAACAGCTCGACAATTTTAGAGGCCAGTTGTGCATTTTACTTCTTTTTATTGACGCTCTAGTTTAGTTGCAAGTGTTTTAATTATTGATGCCACAATACTGGACTAATTCTACTTCTCTTGTCCGCTCCTGCACTGCTTTGCCTCCGTTGGACGCACATAGAACTATAAGGGTCAGACGTGAAGCGGTGACGATAGATTAGAGGGCAAAGAAGTCACTTTGCTCTTTCCTTAATCACGTTAACCTGGTCGAAAGCATCTATAGAAAAACAACGGAGGAAGTATCAAAGATGAAGGCAGGGAAAGTGGGATCGTGCTGAGGTTCATTCATGATGAAGAGGAGAGTAGGTAGAACGTAACACAAATGTTATCCTTTTACAGGTGGTCCTTTTAAAAGTAGCACTTCATATCCTACAAAGTTATACATTGACTCTAAACATGTTCCATTGCCCACGTAGACTTCATAACACTACTTGCAGTAGACCGAGACTATCTAGTCCATTACTATTTTATCTTTCTCGTAGCTCACCGCTCACTATTTCCACATCGACAACACTAGCATCGAAAGCTGTCGTCAGCACTTCAGGCCAACATCAGGGGTTTCTTCTACACTCATGCCGATATCTAACCTCGTCTCTGTTGGTATTAATTGGTTTTAATACTAATTAATTCAAGAAAATTCCAAAGCTCATTTTGATGCTAGGAGTAACAACACGTGATATGACTGTGTGCGTAAAAGGTATCGAAGATAAATGAGAGCAAAATAGTGTGTAATTGGATGAGCATTATAGCTTTATGCATGCCATTAAGCTGATGACGTTTCAGCCATAAAATGACATGTAAATATGATGAAATCAATTACATACGTTGCTTTTCTTTTGGCCTTTACCTCACAATATTAGTGCATAGTTAATTACCGTTTCAAGTCTATTGGTTTTCCTCCCCTTATACTGCCTCTTCGGAGCAGAATAAGAATGAGAGGTAGAGGTCCAAGCTGAGTGGTGTGTACAACTAAAAGAAAAAAAAAACTCCCATTTTTCCTTGTTAGTAGTTGCAAGCGTTCGTTATCCTCATCCCGACGACCGCGTGCACTCGGCCGGTGGGAGAGCAGGCCTCCAGAACCACTGCCTTCTCGAGTTCTTGCATCAAGATAGAAATGCAATAAGGTTTTTAGGGAGCACACTTCATTGCGCGGCTACTCGTGTTGTTTCTCGGTGACATCTTCTTCTCCATGAACAAAAGCGGTGCGCGTACGTCTTCTTTCCGGTGACCGTTCGCGGGACTGCACTACGTACAACGTCCGGCATCGACTTTAATCGACTACCTCGAACAGCTCACTATGTCGACTAGTGAGAACGGCGCCGCTGATGCCCTCGGTACTGGTCCCGCCTCGAGGTATATCCTCGACTTTTCCTGGTTCATACTTTTGTTTGTTTTAAACAACGGTTTAAACATGAACACTAGTACACGTTTTTTGTCACGAGATCACAAAATAATATCATGAATTATCTATTCTTTTTAGAATTAAAATATGTCGTAATTTGTCTAAATATCTAACAGTTTCAACGGGACCATAATGCTGCAGGGTACCACAGGTCCATGGCATGGATGTTTAAGATGTGCAACCAGTTGGCTACGCTTACGAGACAGAGTCAATTTATAATCATGTTACGAGTTTTGATTGCTTCCCAAGCCTCTTAGAAGCCAATCTATATATAATCATACTACGCTTGGAGGGTGTGAAGTGCTACTTTTGCATTTGTAGAAGGATTTTTACAATTTTGCCGGGAAAGAATGAGAACCTAATCTAAAGTCCAATAAAGGCCACATATACGCATGGACAGGAACACCGTAACTCATGGAGGAAAGATCTCACACCAAGGTTCGGTGATAAGCCTAAAGAAGTGATAAGCCTAAAGAACATGTGTTACAGTATGTTGAATGTGACGGAATTGAACCCAGATGACCGAAAAGGGAAGCGGCCTTTTATGCCCCTGAAGTGAAAGCATGGAGAAAGAAGGTCATTATAGCTCAACATCAAAGGCTTTGACTTGGCGTCCACCACCAGCTGGCTGGATCAAGGTTAATGTTGATGCGAGCTTCGTGGATGACAAAACTCCGGCAAGCGCTGGTGTTGTTATCAAGGGACTCAACAGATATTGTTATCGTCTCAGCGTGGCGACTGTTGTTCAGGTATGGATCTGCTGAAGAGATCGAGCTAGCAGCATATCGTGAAGGTTTGCAACTCGCCACCCAATGGACTGACAAGCCAGTTGTCCTAAAAAAGGATTGTGCCAGTTGTGTAAAGGTGTTGGATTGGCCGGACAGAGACGGATCAAGATACGCTGGTATTTTAAAGGACATCGGCGCACTGAAGGGTGTCCTCCCAGGTTTCAGAGCCGAGGCGATTAAGCGAGACCAAAATTACTTATCGCATGAACTAGCTAAGTTTGCTAGGAGAGAATTCAGTTCGGCTGTTTGGGTGGGTGGTGTCCCACCGGCTCTTGAGGAGCTTGTATTAAAGGACTCTGGTGGTTAAAATAATTATGTTTTATCGCAAAAAAAAGGCCACATTTACGCGTATGCGGTGGCCATGTCTGGTGGGTGAGTAAAATAAAATAATGGTGGCAAGAAAGGCGAGGGAGGATGAAACTCTATCTAAAACATACAGTGGGTGGATTGGTGACGTTTTGTGCCAAAAAAACTGGATCGGCGGTCGGCACCACTACGTAAGTCAAGAAACTGGATCAGGACGACGTATACGGCGGCGTGTGCGCGCGCGTGTCCAGGGACCAAGCAAAATGTCGTCGTCGTCCTCATCGCCGGTGCGCGTGGTGTCGAAGCGCACTGTGAAGCCGCCGCCTCGGCCGCGCGAGCGCATCCCGCTCACGTCGTGGGACGTGGCCATGCTCGCCGCCAACTACATCCAGAAAGGCCTCCTCTTCGAGCAGCCGCCGTTCGCCACCGCCCGCCTCGTTGACCACCTCGAGGCCGCCCTCGCCGACGCGCTCGCAGTCTACTACCCCGTCGCCGGTCGCTTCGTCACGGAGAAGCACCGCGACGCACAAGGCGAAGTCGTCGGCTGCTCGGTGTCCGTCGACTGCGGCGGCCAGGGCGTCGAGATCCTGCACGCGGTTGCGGACGGCGCCGGCGTCGCCGACGTCGTGCCTCCCGATGAAGACGCCGACGTCCCTACTAGCCTCGTCCGGTCTTTCTTCCCGCTCAGCGACGCCGTCTCCTACGACGGCCACGAGCTCCCGCTCTTCGCCGTGCAGGTCACGGAGCTCGCGGACGGCGTCTTCCTCGGGTTCGCGTGCAACCACGCGTTCGCCGACGGCACGGCGTTCTGGAACTTTGTCAACGCGTGGGCGGAGTGCGCGCGCGCACGCCTCGCTCCACCGGAGTCTCGCCGTTCGCCGACGATGCTCCCCCCGATTTTCGAGCGGTGGTGGCCGGATGGCAGCGGCGGTGCGGCCGTGCTTCCAGGAGCCGACCCGTCGGTGTTCGTCGAACGGCTGCGGCCGCCGGCGATGCGCGAGCGGATGGTACACTTCTCGGAGGAGTCGCTGGCGGCGCTCAAGGAGCAGGCACGGCAGGAGCTCCTGGCGTCCGGCGACACGGCCGGGGCGAGCGCCCTGACGCGGTTCCAGGCGCTGGCTTCGCTGACGTGGAGATGCATCACCCGCGCGCGCGGCCTGGCGCCGGACAAGGAGACGGTGTGCCGCGCGGCCATCAACAACCGCCGCCGGCTCCGACCGCCGCTCCCGTCGGAGTACTTCGGCAACAGCATCTACGCAATCGCGACGGAGCCCGTGCGCGTCTCGGACCTCCTGCTGGCGCACGGCGGCGCGCACGGACGGGCGGCGGCGGCAGTGGGCCGCGCCGTGGCATCGCACACGGACGCGGACATCCGGGCGCGCGTCGCGGCGTGGACGGCGAGGCCGGTGGTGTACTCGCTTCGGATGTTCGACGCGGCCAGCGTGATGATGGGGAGCTCGCCGCGGTTCGACATGTACGGCTGCGATTTCGGGTGGGGGAAGCCGCTGGCGGCGCGGAGCGGCAAGGCCAACAAGTGCGACGGCAAGGCGTCGCTGTACCCGGGCCGGGATGGCGGCATCGACGTCGAGGTCGTGTTGTTGCCGGAGCACATGATGGCGCTAGAGCGGGACGAGGAGTTCTGGGCGGCCGTGTCGTCGGTGCCAAGGAAAAGGTGATTCTTTCCTGTTTTACTGCCTGCTCTTCCACCAGTCTTTGTCTGTTTTACTACCGGCAGCGATCTGCGGGCTACCGGAGGATGGCGGAGACATGGCTTCTGAATTGCTTTGCTTCCCTGTACATTTTCGTGTGCTTTTCCTTTGATCATTTTCTTGCGTTTCCTTAATCATCTTCCGGACGGGACGTCAATAAAGACGGATTATTGCAGACTTTTCGGAGTCGAAGCGAAATCCTTGCCGGACATGGCCATATGGGTCATGAGATTCTTCTGAGCCTGTAGATTGGCCACAACGCAATAATGTCAACTTCAAAGCCAATCATTGCACGGTGGTTGACGGCTCTCAGCTTTCCTTTGCTTCCTCCTACTAAACCTGTAATGGGTCAGTAAATAAACCAAACCCAAACCAAACCATTAAATTGTTATATATATAAGTAGATTCCACTCCAACCCGTTAATTTACCTTTTAAATCCAAACCAAACCAAACTAACCGGAAAATAGACCCAAACCAAACCAGTCCCCCAAACTATAGTTTGAAACTAGTTTCAAACCCATTTGCTCCTACTAGTTCTTAGCTTCTAACGTAAGACCAACATGTTAATCTAATTATAATAATTTGCCTGAAGTAACGTACAACTTTACAGTGTCACCTCAAAAAATTTAAGTCAATACCTTAAAATTTCAAGTTGTGAACAAGAGGTTTTAATTTTAGGGTCTAGCTTCTAACTCGTGACCCACCAGTTAGTTTACTTATGATAATTTGTATGAAGTAGCGTACAACTTTATTGTGTCACCTCAAAAATTTCTGTCAATTTCGCTAAACTTTCAAGGTGTGAACATGAGGTTTTAATTTTAGGGTACAGCTTCTGACATAAGACCCACCGGTTAGTCTACCTATGATAATTTGCACGAAGTAGCGTACATCTTTACTATATCACCTGAAAATAATTCAGTCAATTTTGCTAAAATTTTAAGGTGTGAACACGAGGTTTTGATTTAGGGTCCAGCTTTTGACATGGGACCCACCGGTTAGTCTCTCAAGGATATTTTGCACGAAGTAGCGTACAACTTTACCATATCACCTCAAAATTTTTCAGTCAATTTCACAAAAATGTAAAGGCGTGAACACGAGGTTTTTAATTTAGGGTTCAACTTCTGACATGGAATCATACATGTTCATGGTTGTAAAACCATAGGCTTTAGAACGAAACCATTTAAGTCCAATCAAGCTGTACCAAACCATTTTCGTACTATTACCAAACCATTATGCATGTCAAACCATTTGAACCCACTCCAATTAGACCCAAAGCAAAAACCAAATTGTTTGGAACCAGTTCCAATGTTTACTCCTACCCAGTCAAAAAGTAACAGGTGTGTCTTTTCCTTTGTCAATGCTACTCATAAAAAAATGGCATAAAGTACACAATCTGTCAACTATAAGATGTGCTCAAGGAATATAAATCATGATTAACTGTTAAGTTGTCGAGTTTCAAAATGTGAAAACCAAAAACCTGGTTCTACAGAAAAAAAAACTCAAACGAAGATACATGCAGCAGAGCAAAAGACTAGACAATGTAGCAGTTAAGTCTGAACCCAAAGTCGCTCATTGTTGTGCAAATTGCTGATACTCGTCACCAAAACAACTTTAGATGAAAGCCACCAATACAAGTTGCTGATACTCGTCAACCATGCAAATTATGCACAAAGTTGCTCATTGTTGTGCAAATTGCTGATACTCGTCACCAATACAACTTTAGATGAAAGCCACCAATACAAGTTGCTGATACTCGTCAACCATGCAAATTATGCACAAAGTCGCTCATTGTTGTGCATCTGCATCCCTGCAGGGACTTACTCTTAGCTTGCAGCCATAGAAAACCCAAGTCTGTAGTGGCTTTGCCAGCTCGCTGAGACGGCCCCTGTGTGTTCTCTGGATCAAGCAATCTTCCGCTTCCTGCTTCCCAGAAGTCCAAAGGCGATCGCTTCCAAGGATTTTACAGTGGGAGCCCTGTTTCTGGTGCCATGTCTCCGAGGATTTTCAGGCCCAGATTTTGGGCTGGCAAGTTTCACTTCTGCTTCCTCCGAAGCAGCAACATTCGGCGAGTTGTTATTCGAAAAGGAGGGAGCTTCATCTGCCTTCATTCCACCATGACTGATGCTCTCGCTTATACTTCCCATATCAAAATCAGCTTTCTCCTTCTTCTTTGAGTCAGCACTAACAACCTTATCTTTTCTTCCTTTACCAGACTTAGCCTCTTTGTTTGAGTAGACTTCAGCCACTGCATTTTTCACCATTGTTTTGGTCTGAATCATTTCTGCAGCAGAAGCACTAACACTGGCTTTTGATGAAGTCCGGTGATGCTTGAGACCAAAATGTACAACTGCATCTCCTGGTAAGCTCCTACGCGCCGTTATACTGAAGGGCTCGTCACCTTCAACCAGGGTAGTGTCCACGATCGTGAACTTCTCCTGATACTCATCCAGCGGACTATCTTCATTCAGCATCACATCACTGGAAGAACCCTTTTCGTCTCCACCGGCTTCCAACTCAAGTAGAACAGGATCTGCTGTCACTCTCTTAAGCACATCGCTGATATTGTCAAAATAATCTACGCCCTTAGTGAGTTCTGTTCTGCAGAACACTTCTACGCCGGGCACGAGAAATACAATGTAATTCTTACTTGCGCGGACATCCTTTGGCTGCTCTGAGTGCCACCCATTTAAAAGCAAACGCGGCCAGACAGCTTCCCAAAAAACATCATCTGATTTTGTCTTACTTCTTCTGGAATCACTAGTAGGTATTAACTTGATTATATCTTCTGAGGCAAGTGACGAAAAGTCTTTGTTGGCAGAAGCTAAGTCAGGGTTATTTTGCTTAGATTGGCGGGTAGCAAATCCTGTCAAATCATGCCCTTTACCAATCCCAACAACTTCTACAAAAGCTTCTGTTCCAGCAGTGGATTTCAGAGCAAGCACAAATTCCTCCAATGATGTCTGACTGTCACTGAACATTTTAAAAACCTGCAACATGTAAAAAACGATATAAATCATATGGAAATGCATAACAGAACATCAACATGTTTCGAGAATCTCAACAAGATATCTTTCGACAAATTGCTAGCTCAAATACTTGACTATATTTACTTATCCTCCGCACTGTAGTTGAAACGATGCCAAATTTAAAAGAGGACTACTAATATTGAAAATACTCGTCAGTATTTTCTCAAAGCTATTGGGTTGTTTTTTGATCTGCCAGTGTTGATCTATTATCTTCCACCCACCAATACTGGCTACCATTTTGTTAGGGCATAAGAAATATCAGGGGAAAAGGAATGTAAACTAATAAGATGCCTTCTACTCAGCCGGTCTGGGCCTACTTTTCAGTGTTAGGCCGCACTATAGGCGTAATTCAGGCCGGCCCGGCACGGCACAGGCCCGATCGTGTCCGTGTCTTCACTGGGCCATGCCTACCTGGTGCACGGGCCTAGCCGGCGGCCCACAGTACGGCCCGGTGAGGCTAAACGGCCGAAAACGGCCCGACAACCTGGTGGGTCCACCAATAAGTATGTATATTTTTTTAAAAAAATAGCTAAAATTATGCATTATGGGGGCTTGAACCAGAAATCTCTTGCATTATAAAGGTCATACTAACCACTAAAGCACATAATCTTTGATGTTTTTAAAGAAATAGCAAATATATTTGTACTTTTGTTAAAACGGGCCGTGCCGTGCCGGCACCATGGGCCGCACCCTCGGCTCAGGCATGGCCCGACAGTTGGGCCATGTCGTACTCGTGCCGGGCCAAAAGTAGCGGGCCTCATGCTGACCTATTTGGCACGGCCCACATGTATAGGTATAGGCCGCACTAACTTACAACAAATGGATTAATCCGCTCATACATACAATGCAAATTTGTAACTTATACTTCAATTCTATAAAACTACCCTAGCATAGTACCCAGTATTTGGAACAAAGAATCACAATGGCTAATAGTATACTGACGGTTCTGGGGCAGGACCAGTTAGACTAATAGTCTGGACAACAAGTTCAAATGTCGATCACTCGATCAACCCACTGGAAACTGAGGGAACAAGTATTTTTATAGAAACCATAACAAATATTAAGGGTGTCACAGAACAAGAAACACTACAGATAAATAATATTAAAATAGATTGCACTACCGAGCATATTCAAATGATAATTTCAATACTGAAATGTCATAGCAGAAAACTATATACCAGCCATTTTAATGTTGAACTGTAGTACTGATACTATTTTGGAAATGTAGTACTGATACTATTGCAACATACCTCGAGTAACGAATCATGAGCTTCTTTGGGAATCATAGACCTCAGTCGCGACATGAGTTCTGACTGTCGCCAACCATGAAAAATGCGTTCCCCAATAATGCATCGATTAGATTTTGTCTTTCTGCAGACCAGCCATTTTTTATACGCATCACTGTTGTAGAACTTCCCGTAATAGTATGAAAGAACATCACCAACAGTCTTATTCCCCAAGAACCTGCTTAGCTGATTTGGATGCTTGCCAAAAATGTAAAGCCCGAGCACAAATAACTCTGACTCGTGGTTGCTCCAAACTGCAATAGGTGAATAGGGCAGTGGATTTTGCTTATCTTCGCTGCTCGCCATTATTTCTGCAGTTTCCATGATTTCTGACTTCTGTAATTTCTTCTGGTGAACCACCTTTGGAGATGCCCACATGATTGGTAAAGCTAACCCAACAGCAATGGGGTAACTATAGCCATGGAGTGAACTGTTAATGAGGTCACGTCGCTCATCCTCTGTTGCCAGGTCGGGGATTTCAACCTGGTGCTCTCTTCCAACCGGACATGTTGGAATGTCATCATGAGAAACTTCTGAAGATGACTGACTACCATATACGTTGAGGTCGAGTGGCTCCATCTGTCACAACTGAAAAAAAAATATAAGCACTTTGTTAAAAGCCATTACAATATACAATAATTTCTACATTGTCAGAATAAAGAACAAGTTTGGAGGGTGCAGAAAAGGACATTCTTCTTTTTCTCAGGTTGTGTTTCTAAGCATCTCTAAGGCCTTATGATGAATAATCACTGTAGCATCCACAACATTAGTATGGGATAAAGTAACCAGTAGCTTTAATTCATAACAGGGGTTGATAACCGCTGCGATAAAGATACTAACATTACTATGGGATGACTGATGCGACACATGGTAAAGCTAACCCAACTGCATGAATGCAGTTACTTATAAGCATCAAACACTGCACCATCATGAACAGAACCAATCGCCCCTACGCTCTTTGTTGGAGGCTTCGACTGAACACACAACGTGAATGAGAGGGGGGAGAGAGCTTGACCCACGACAACGGTGATGAATGTCCTGGCGACATACAAATTTCTTATTTAGGTGTTGTTTGCCATAGCGACTCACGTGTGCCCCATATAGAGGTTTTTGCAAAATTGCAGTGTTGTTTGCCCCATTCTCAAACCACAAATCACAAATTCTCACAATCCTGTGCTCCCCCTCATGGCCGCCCCATCCCCCCCCCCCCCCCCCCCCCCCCTCGAACTAATGTAGGATTCTTCTCTTTGAAATATTTATATTCTGTACCAGTAATCCCAAGATCCGAATGAATGGAATTTTGAGTTCATAGAATCCGGATTCAAGAATCCTATATTTTATCTGGATTCTATTATGCTTTTAGATTCAAACGGACAGTCAGTGTAGTGTTGCTGGCTTTATTGCACGCACTCCACTTCCTAGCCTGCACACTGGCATGATCTGCTTGTCGATCGAAATCCAACCAGATATAGAAATATAGCCTAGACTCCATTGCAACTGAGCAACATACATACATGAGCCTAGAATGGAACAGCAAAGCAAAAGCACAGGGCAAAGAAGCACGGCCACGTCAACCAAATCAATGCCCAAGCCAGCAACAAAGAACACGTCATGTTGCTAGGAACGTAACAAATACAAGTCTTAAGAGAAGATAGGCATTATCATGAACCAAACCACCATAGCTGACCTTAATAGATTGGGGGTGGGATATCAAACTAGAATGGGCTTATAAGTGGATTTATGCAATTAAGTGTTACAGTGATGAATGTCCTGGTGACATGCACTTTTCTTATTTAGGTGTTGTTTACCTTGGGGATTGTGGTGGCTAGATAAAAGAAATACGGTGCCATGCAACGGGAGAAACTCTAGAAGGGATAAGAAAAATCTCAAACCCCAAATCACAAAATCTTACAATCCTAGAGGTGGTGGACACTTAGAGTGAAGGTCCCACATCACATAATGACAATTGAACAGTCGAGGAAGCCAAGTTGGTGAAACTTGGATGCAAGGATGTAGTGAACTCATAAAGTCTAGCTTCAGCGAGAGTCACCGTAAGTTACAGTGAGGGCACCATTTTCCAGAAGTACTGCAGATAGAGTCAGATGACCTAGAGGCACTAGACAGTTTGGTGGGGTCACCAGACCATCGGTGAAGTTTGAATGAAGCCTTAGATGAACGTTGGAGCTGGCGCCACCGGATCATTGGTGAAGTTTAAAAGAAGTGTGAGATAGTCAATGGAGTTGGAATCACCGGATTGTCCAGTGTAGTAACAAGACCATTTTGCAGAAGTGTTGCAAAAGAGGTGATCAATGAGCACAATTATCAGATGTTCGGTGTTTCTAGTCACCGGATGGTACGATGGGGTCTAGTGATTATCGACCTAGGGTGTTTTGGATCTAATGGCTAGTTAGGGTGGTTGGCCCTATAAATAGCCGTTCTTTGACACTTTGAGGTGCTTTTGGCTTTGGAGAAACCTGACGAGACACAAAGAGAGCCAAGAGTCTAGAGGAGAAGCACCAAGAACAAGTTATGAAGATCTATGGGTGCCAGTGGAAGAGTAACTAGGAGCGTTTCACTTCTAGGCTAATAGGTTGTAGAGGGATATTTTGGGTTGTTACTCTCTTGGCTATGGCAAGGTCTGTACTGGTTAGGAGTTAGTGGTTAAGCTTTCTGTGACGATTGTGGAAGTCGATGCTAAGATTGTACATGGTTGAAGCCCTTAGTTCAAAGGGCAATCAAGAGTAAACACTCGTGTTGTGCGCTTGCCTTCAGCCAAAGTGCTGCCTGGGACAGCGGGGATTGTCCATCTCTTCACTCTGAGAGTGAAGCGTGTCTTGAATGGCACCATTTGGGGAACGGATGGAGGGACCAAGACTCTGACAGGTTTGATCCAATGAGGACTAGGGAGGCGCTATCCTTTGATACCTCGGACAAAAAATCCATGAGCATTCCTATCTCTCGCTCTTCTGCTTGAGCCATACTTCTTGTCTTGCTTTGTTCTTGAGTAGGATTGGATAGGAGTTGTTATGCTTGTCCCTGTTTCTTGTCTTGATAACTGTAATGCTAAGTGTGTGTGTTCTTTACTAGAATTGCATATGGTTGTTTTTAATTTTGACTTTTCTCTTGCTTGTTTTAGTGGCTCCTAGCTCTTTTCCTCTTAGTTGTGATAGCCTCCTTACTTGTGTGCTTGTTTCAGCTTCTCAACACCCTCACCCTTCTAGGTCACCCAATTCTTACAATGGCAAGGTATGCTCCTCATGTGGTGGTGCACCAGAGTGTAGAGAGGAGTGGAGATGGGATAAGAGCTTGGGATTTCAAGATAAAAACAAAGACACAAAATGGTGTTACAAACGTTAAACAAAAAAAAAATTGGTGTTGTGATGGTCCAAGACTGCTAGCCGGACAAGCCATTACTTTGGACCTCCTGACTATTGTAGCTAGACAATTGGGTTTTTGTTAAAACTTTCATAGCAAGTGGAACAAAGTGAAACTGTAATCCGCTTCTCTAGTTTTCCATTTCCATTCCTGGTTCTCTTCTACTGTTTTGTGTAGTATGCTTGTGGTTTATCCTAATAATTTTTCTATACTTGCTTCCAAACTTCATTAGCAACATTTACTGGAGTTTCGTTTTTATCATTCTTGACTAGCATAAAAAAATAAACCAATAAAAGGAAACAAGATAATTACTGAAGAGACTACTAGTGAACTATAGTGTATGCTAAAGTCAGAAGCAAGTATGATATGAATTCTAATTTTCTAAAGCTTGCATGACGTCAAAACATTATTTTTATTTTTTTCATCATACTTTTATTCACTATGTGATTGATGATTTTACAAATCATTTTCTTTATTATGTTCATGTGTATTATATTCATTTGTACACTGAAACTTATGTGTCGATTCTAATCATTTTATATGGCATGTTTATTGTGAAGAATTCTGTACAACACAATTCATGATAGCTCATGTTTGGTTCTTTTTTTTCGTAATTATTGCTAAAACTAGTTCATAAAAAACAATGCTATTTGATTAAAAACAATAAATAATGCTAAACTAGGAATCAAATCTGCTATAAAATAGTTGAATGATTAATGATTCATCAAGAAAGAGGGTAACTTTCTCTAACTCAATCTTGACAATGTTTTTTAAAAAACAATGTTGACTAAAACAAAACTGCTAATGTATATTACAGCCTGATCCTTAGAAAAAAAAAGATGGAGTAGTTGCTTAAAATTTCAAAGGAAGAGTCTCTAAAAAAATCAGTTCAATATTCATATCAATGTCTCACATTTGTATTTGTCTTATTTTAAATTGACAGATACACCTCATTAATAATTACAAACCAACACGCATATATGTTATATGGTGAGTGCATAATGATGGCCAGTATATATAATACCCATCAATCTATACGAATAAATATCTGTTAGTTTATGGTTCGAGATATCACATTGCCAAATCCCAACCAATTAATTTTTTTCCTTGCAAAAAAGTTATTAATGTTATTGGTTATTGACATGGTACCATCTAAAATTGAAGGAAGGGATGACGCGTGGCTACATTATAACCACCCATTTTTACCTAAATTAACAGCAATTGACTACTCTACTTAGCTCACTTGACGTGATGGATTCCGGGTGGAGACGAGGAAGGGCAAGAAGAAATGAAACAGCAGCGCGCTCTCATTCATCATGGCCAGCATTGTTGGCAGTTTGGGGATCACTTGCCAAAATGGATCCTCGGCACTGCAGTTTTATGGTGGCATGCAGGTGTCGAAGGTGCAAACGATCCACCACGAATGTAGTAGTGGACGGAAAATTTACCAAATAGAGCTAGCTGCTATGTGATTATATGGTGAGACAAAAGAAATTGGCTTTCCAATTGACTAATTGAGGATGAAAGGATCTTCTGTGAAAAGTAACTGCTACAGTTTTATTATACGAAATGGGCATGTCTTCTTGATCCCGTCGCATGTACAAATAAATCAGAACCAGGCACCCGGCCACGGTAATCTCCGAGCGGCATCTCTCGCCTAATCTTCTTGATCCCGTCGTATGCAAAAACATTGTAGGCAAGGGTGCAGCAGCATCGGAGAAGAGGGACGCGGGCAGGAAGAGAACAGGGACGTGGTATATTTTTTTATATGTTTTATATATAAAAAACCTACAAAAATATATTTATTTTTAATGCAATGGTGTATCATTCCACAAAGTTTTAAATTATAATGAATTTTAAATAAGAAGATGACATAGTTAAAAATATGATTCCACCTTTGGTCTAGTGTTCTTTTTTTTTTCATGACAAAATAAGCACGGTAGGCCCTACTTGGTTTCCATTAATTTTATCAATGTATATATGTACAGGTTTCAAGGTTCTAGACCCAAATAAATACACTAAAAAAAAATTTAGAATTTGGTTGTGTGTTCAAGCTAATTTTCACTCTTGAATGCCTAACACCATGATTTTGCAGTGTCTTCCAACCAATTTTGTCTAAATTAACTGATATATTTAGGGTTGTATTACCAAAGAGAAGGTTTGAAAAACAAAATAGGTCACAGATGGCAGAATTAGTAAATATCTCCCTTCAAAATGCATGACATCTCTCCAGGTAGCTCGAACAGTAAGCTACATTTGCTGCGAAATACGAAAGGAACTCACATCCTAATTTTACACCATGCTGATGACCGAGCATACTGATATAAATAGCAAGAAAATTATCGTTTTAGTCTATCATCACAAAGATAACAAATAATAGTAGTACAATAGGCAACTTCCAAGCCTTTCGACAACTATATTATGAGTACCGTGTGCCTATAGCCCAACGGCTCCCCATTGTACTTGTAGTAAAAGCGAGTCCTGCACCCATTAGAATCTATGATAGCCAAAAAAAAAAACTATCGTATTGGAGATTCAGGGGGTAAAAAAATTGTGTTTTGTCAATTCCCCATGCAATCCCATCCCCTCCATGAAGAGGATCACCCATCTATCCATATTCGCTAGTCGAAGTGTTGAAGTGGTAGAAGGCACGTACCTGCTTCACTGTCCTGCCTGCATCGAAGAGAGTCGCCGCTTGCCTCCGCTGTCACCGAACCCCACACTGAGGCCTACGCCACTGAGCTCGAGCCCGTCGCCTTTGCTGAGCCTCGTGGATGCCACTGGATAGCCTAGATCTGCCGCCCACTCGGGTGGCACAGTCGCCAGTCCACCAGCTAGCCCAGATCTGCAGCTACCGCCGTCTCCTTGTGATGCTCCTGGTGCTGGAGGAGGCTGCCGCTGGTTGACTTGCCTTGATGGCGAAAGCGGGAGAGGAGGAGGTCGAAGGAGCGTGAGAGAGAGGGAGGAGAAGAAGGAAGTCAGGTCGAGGGCCGGGAGATTGAGGGAGACAAGAGGATGATGCAGGGTACAAATGAGAAGGAAAGGGTGTGGGTAAAAAAAAATGACGGTGGGGCCACATTTGAGAATTGAGAGAGAAAACAAAAGGAATGTTAACATGCAAGAGTAGAGGAACTGATTTGTCTCCAAAACTCTAAAAAAAGTTATTGTTGATAACCAATACCACTATATTAGGTATTGATTATTAGTGAACTCTAGGGCATTCTCTAACCCTCTTCATCTTGGTCACCATAGGAAGAATAAGATTTTCACTCTAGCATCTTTCACCTAGACCTCATCACCCATGGATTACAGAACTCACCACAAGCATGACTGAAAATTTTACTATAGAGTAACTTCAATATGTAAACAAAATAGTTAAGAATAGAATGTCCTTAGGCATATATTATATAATAGAAAGTCTTTTTTTACTTTCAATTTGAGTTCTATCAGCACTCATAGCAACTTTTGGGCAATGGATCACATTGCTAGCACCTTTAGCATTTCCAAACTTGCTTTTACTCCTCATTGGTTTTATAGCATATCAAAGAGACATCTAATTTTTTTTTCAAAAGCTTCTTTCTTAGAGCAATCAAAAACTGTTTGGAATAACTTTTCTCTCTTCCTCCAACAATTCTCTTGGTCCAAAATCTCATGTAGAAAAGGAAATATAATGGAAGTTGGAGGAAAAAAATCTAGGGAAAGATGTGTCGTCTCACGTGTAGAAGAGGAACAATTGGAAGTCCCAACTCTATTTCTAACCACAAATTATGTAGTTTTTGGAAGTTTCTAAAAGTTGAGTGTTTTTAGGCATCTGTAGGAGATTTTATTAACAACAAATCCTATAGTTATTTTGAGTAGATTTTCTAGGTGTCTATTGGAGATGTTTGTAGCCTCACAAAAAAATGAAAAAATTTTGGATGTCATTTGATTAAAGCTTGTCTTAGATGCACTTTTAGAGCATGGCCAACATTGATTAGAACCGAAGCATAGAGTTCGTTTGGCTTTTTTTATGACTTGATACCCAAAACATTATGGGTCCCATTATTGAAATTAATCCACCCATGCATTAAATATTAATCATATTTTTATTGTCATCTTTAGACCATATATTGCTTTTTTCGTGATGAAAAGAGCAAGTATTGTTTTTTTTTTGCACGAATAGACCATATTGCAAACATGTTGGTCTAAGTTAGCACCACGATTTGTATACAGCAAGCTAACGGTGACGTTGTAGCTTTTCCCTTAGAGTATTTCAAGGTTTAATATCGAATCCATAGAGAACCACAACATTTAAGCCTAGCAAACAATTAACAAATCAAAGTATCTATGCTGTCAGAGCTTGTTTTAAAGAAACTGACTATTGTGTCGATTGACACAGGGACTGCGCCGATCAACACGGATGGCGGTTTGACTATATTAATGTGAGGTGATACCATAGTGAAGTACAATGAAGGTAACACAGATAAACACACGAGAAGCCTAACCTAAGCGCAGTCTTAACCAAATAACTGCTAGCTGCGGTTTAACCAAGATAGATTTATCGGTAAAGGATGACAAAGGCACACTTAAATGTTGCTACGGTATTGCACTTGATGCTCAGCACATGCCTGTCACACGTCCACCTTATCGTTCGTTCGGTACCCGGCTTTGACTAAAAAGTCACTTCACCTCTTCGAAGGTCAACTTTCCGTTAGAAGGTAAATCAAGTTACTCACGGCTCCAATCCGACCATGCATCCATGTAATCCTCTATAATGGTGGTCCACCTTGTAGAGCCTAACCAATCCTAACCATGAAGTGTCCTTCAGAGCCAAATGTCCATTTGCAAGGGTTCATGGGATAAAGGTAAAATCACAACAGGCACAACTAGTCCCTATAGAAATTTGGCCTAGAACAAAAAAAATCTAGCAAGATAGTATTGCAATAAGATCAAACCAAGGTACAAAGAACAACATAGCCTAATGCCAAGCATAAACCGATAAGATATACATTAAGATATGATAAATGATCACCATCACGATGGCAAACTTTGATGGTGTACAATGAAGCTCTTGTGGTCTAGAACCCCAAATAGTTAATCCGAAGATCAACTGTCCAGCTAGATTAGCTAATCCGAGAGTTACAATACTGAGGTCGAACCCGGTGGCTCTCGACTCGACGCTGCTGGCTAACTTATCGAGATCTGTTCTACTCTCCCCTATTTGACACTCTGGACAACGTCTATGCCTCTGTATTTAAAGGGCCGGGGCAGGGGACCTGAGTCAGTTCCGATCCAATTGACACAGGGATACGCTGACCCTGTACAACCCGACTTTGACTCCATTTCATCGTCTTCTTTCCTTTTGGACTCGTGTTGCCTTGTGGGGATTTCCCTTCATAGACTTCTATCGTGGATTCCATCATGGCTGTATTTGTCCTAAATCAATCCTACCCAATCATAACCATGAAGTGTCCTTCCGAGCCAAACATCCGTTAGTAAGGGTTATTGAGATAAAGCTAAAATGACAATGATCACAACTAGTCCCTATAGAAATTAGGTCTGGAACAAAGAATCTAGCAAGAGAGTATTGCAACAAGATCGAACCAAGATACAAAGAACAACGTAGCCTAATGCCAAGCATAAACCGATAAGATATACATTAAGATCCGATAAATGATTCACCGTTGCGGTGACATACCTTGATTGTGTACAATGAAGCTCTTGTGGTCCAGAACACCAGATAGTTAATCCGAAGATCAAATATCCAGTTAGATCGACTAATCCGACTTAGGCGACTAGAGTTACTAGGGTTGAACCCGGTGTCTCTCGACTCGCCGTTGTTGGCTAACTTATCAAAGTTGTTCTACCTTCCCCTATTCGACACTCTAGATGATGTCTACGCCTCTGTATTTAAAGAGGCGTGGCAGGGGACCTGAGTCACTTCCGTGTCGATTGGCACAGGGACGCGCACATCGATACAACCTGACTCTGACTCTGTTTCATCGTCTTCTTTCCTTCTGGACTCTTGTTGCCTTGTGGGGACTTCCCTTCATATATTTCTGCGATGGATTCCATCATGGGTGCATTTGTGCTTCGGTTGGGCCTTTGCGTGTCCCACTTTCACAGTTTTGCTCCCTTTTGGCCTGTTTATGCACTATGATTTCACAAAAGCACTATATGCAATATATGGGGTTATCTGATAATAAAGCACCACTTTATATACTAAAAGGTGTTATTTCCATATATAAAGCGGGTACACTAACTAGCGCCAACAAAGCGCGACCTTTCATTCCCTCATTTGACCTACAACACTTCGTTGTTCAATACTCCCTCCTTTCTAAAATATTTAACACTTTTAGGTATCATGCCCAACCTAATATTGATTGTCTTATTTATACAAATAACGTATGCTTTATATTCTATGGCAAAATTTCCTGTGGAATACTTGAAAAACTTCTAAGTGTGTGAGGCACTCTAAGATTTCGCTTTATGTGTAGAATACGGAATTTTCCTCTGGTATAATGTGGGTTGTCCAAATTTTTTCAATGCTTTTACCTCCTTGTACAAAATACATTATATTTTGAAATTGTACATAAAGATATATTGTAACATTATATATTTGTGTGCTTTTCTAGATTTCTTTTCAACTTTTTGAGTTATTTTAAAAACATATTTATTTTATACACTACATAGATAGACAATGTATCTTGATATAAGGTTTCAAGTTGCAATGTATTTTGTGGAAGGACATAAAAAAAGTTGAAAAATACTTGGAAAACCAGTTGTAGTGTGCCAGAGGAATATTTCACAAATTTGTAGTGTGTTCTATGCAAAAAGCGCATGCCTCACGCAATTACATGTTTTTGTAGTGTTCCATATGTAGTTTGGCCTAATAATTAGTAGTTCCATAATTGTTTGCAATAAGACAATTGGTTAAAGATGTGACCTAAAAAGCTAAAATATTCTAAGCTTTGTTACCATTGTGTTGCACTGGTATGAATGCTTTGATGACTAAGACGACATGATCTCACTTGTTGAGTGCATTTTCTACCTGCTTGTAATTGACAACCAATGAGTGGTTTGCCTTGATGAAGTGGATGAGCACCCAATAATGAGACCATGGAGGAGTAGGCGGTTGATGCTTGGATCAAGGCTTGGAGCAACGTATTCGAGCTTAGAAAACTTGCTTAGGTTAGGCTTTGAGTCCAATAGAGAAAACATATACTATAAACATGAGTTGGGATGTCTAGCTATGTCGAGGAAGGTTCCACAACTATGTATAGTGGGCAATCAGTGTGAAGGTCCCACAACATATGGAGACAACTGAGAGGGATAGGAATCCAAGTTGGAGAAGCATGTAAGTGAGGATGCAGTGAAAACATGCCTAGCTTCAGTTCGGGTAACGGTATTATAAGGCGAGGTCACAGTAGATTGCTGCAAAGAGGCTAAAAGAGCCAAAGTTATCGTATGGTATGATGGGGTCACTGTACAACATAGTGGGAAGATGAAGAGAGCTTAAGAAGAGCGGTAGAGATAGAGTTCTCATATAGTACGGTGGGGTCACAATTCAATACGATGATTTTTGTCACTATACACTATGATGCTTTGGACAATGACAATCTACTTAGGTTGATTTGAAGCTAACAACTAGCTGAGGGCTTTGTGCCTATAAATAGCCATTTCTTCACCTCTTCAAGGAACTTTTTGCTATTAGAATTAACTAAATGAGCCTAGATCGTGCCAAGAGTCAAACACAAGCACTAGAGCAAGATTTGAGAGATCTTTGAGTGTTTGTACGGGAGAAACAAGGTTCTATACAATTCTAGTGGCTAAAAACCCTATCATTCTATCGTGCAATAAACAACAAAACAAACAACCAAAACACAAGCACGGTAGCCACTAAGAGAAGGAAACAACGTAACCAATGCAATTTCAATAGCTCAAAGAAAACAACAAAGGACAAAAAGCTACAACAAGAGAGAAAGGGGTGATGCTTTGATGTTTTCTTGAAGTATCAAAGGATGGCATCTCCCCAAGTCTCTGTTGGACCACTCCCGCAGAAGTCTAGATCTCTCCCACCGGCGGGAAGTCACGGGTGCTCCCCGCTGCCCCACGCAACACCTTATTCGAAGGCAGGCATGCACACAACAAACACGCTCTCTCTCTTGATGGCCTTTTCAACAGATGGCTCCAACTATGTACAAACTTAACGAAGTCTACCACAAAGTCCATCATAACCTCAAACACTAACTCCTAACTGGTCTAGGCCTTGTCATAAACAAAGAATAACAAGCCAAGGTGCCCCTCTATAGCCCACTAGCCTATTAATGGATGAAACACTCCTTGTTACTCTCTCACGAGCACTCAAACATCTCTCAAATCTTGCTAGTGCTTCTTTTCTTTACACTTGGCTCAAGCTAAGGTTCATCGGGTATTCCACTAGTCAAAAGTCTCTCAAACAGCCGAGGGACGATTATTTATAGAGCCAACTGCTCACACTAGTCATTAGATCCAAATCAACCTATATAGACATTCACCATACTAACCACCGTACCGTATGGTGGCTGGCTTCATATATCCCTCTTTTGTCGCCTCTATGAAGAATAGTACAATGACCTCACCATTGCGTATAGTGACCTCACCGTAGCGTATGGTGACTCCATCTCTAACAGTCAATCGTTGCTCCATTCAAACCTTCCTTGATGGTACAGTGACCCCACCATACCTTATAGTGACTCTGGCATCCTTCTGTAGCCTATGTGTAGAATGGTATAGTGACTCTAGCTGTTGCTGCCCACTCTTGCAGCCTCTCTAAAAAATAGCACGGTGACTCCACCGTACCGTAGGATGACACTAGCACTTGACGTCTTCGCTACTCTTTCCTTCCATGCTTCACCAACTTGTTTTCCTCGACTGCTCTGTTATCTCTAGGTGCTTTGGGACTTTCATTCTTGTTGTTCACAACCTCTACACTAGTGAGACATAGCTAGACATTCTAACCCCTCTTAATAGTATCCTTTTTTAATAGACTCAAAATCTAGCCTAACAATCTGTTCAAGCTTGTCCTTTTTTGTTCAAAGTTCTTGATCCATCCTTCAACCGTATACTTCTTCATGAGTTCACCATTGGGTTGTTATCCACTTCGTCGTGGCATATGGCTCACGGATTGTTTCAATAAGAAGTAGGAGCTGAACTTAACAAGTGAGATCATATTGTCTAAATTACCAAGACATTCATACCTTTGGGCCTAATGATCACGATGCTTACACCAAGACCGGTCATCGAGCTTCTGGCGAAGATTTTGAAAGTCTGCACCAGGTTTGTACGCGGTAGAAGCCTTTTGTTCATAGGTTCATCAAGAGAGAGTGCCTGAGTGTTGTATTACTTCATCACTAAGTTTTGCCTAAGGGCAATCCTTAGCAATTGCGTCAGAAATAATTACATTGGTATTCTAACGTTTATAGAAAAGACGGCAAGCGTACGGAATACCACTATAACATTTCACCTTGGAGTATTCCAGGATATCATATTTATATCCATAGCGAAGATGCTTAACAAGGGTGTTGCATTAGATTTGTAGAACTTGATCATACTAAAGTATCATATACTCATTTAGGGGTAAATAAAGAGAGTATAGTTAGTGTGACACGAAGAAGAGAACCTACAATTCAAATTATTCTAGTATAGTGGAGTGGAAATGAGTCTAATACTAAACTAGGCACTCAATGTACTTCTATGCATATACATATATAATAGTATACATACATGTCATATGTTAGCAAGAGATCATGCCTGAGACATATTGGAACACCGGTTTACTCCTAATTCAAGTAAAACACTCCAGCAATTATACACCTCTAACCTTACGACCGGATGTAGGGGATTACAAGGGACGAACAAGACTGTCACTTCCAGACGCCTACCCCTAGCTCCATCGGTCGCACGACATTCATGGATATTAGGCACGACACTTACATTCCTACTCTAAGCCGCCTGGCGGACCTTTGTCCTTCAACTAAAGCATACTCCGAAGAGCACAATGAACCAATGTCAAAATAATAATCAACTATACTAAACATAAGACATATAAGTACCAGTACATATATAGTTATAACTATAACTAGCAAACTAGTATATAATCTAAGTATGCTCACATGACTATCACAAGATAAACAAGAGCACTCAAACCATGTGAGGTATATTGCACAGAACCATATTTTATTGAAGTATCACAAAGTCTTAAGAAATAAAAGAGAATACTAGACTTATACCTATCCATATGGAAAAACTACTAGAGAGCTATAAGAGCTGTAGACTAATTCCTATCTCCACTAATACTAAAATGAGAGTGTGTTTCTGTAGGTGGAACTCCTTTTTATGTGTTGGAAGTGAGTAGAGGGGTCATATTTATAGTTGGAGAGGGCTTGAAATGAGGGGTTCTCCTTCATGCTCCTCTTTGGACCAGTTCGTACTACGAGTTGAGCGCCATGGCCTCAGTTTTACCAACTTTGGAAAGGCGGTAACTCACACCATGTCAAAGTGGGGCTTGAGTGGACCCACTGACAGGTCGACCGTTCCCTACTGGCCCCACTAGGATCCCACTTTGGCAAGCTGTCTGCCTTGTGGGCCCTGAGCGTGGGTGCAGGATGCCCATTGGTTTTCTCGGTGTTTTGGCACGTCTGGTGGGTCCATGAATTTGTAATTGATCGGAGTTGTGTTTCTTCACCACATGATCGAATTATGCCTTATTTTTGTGATAATTGCCCGCATGCACAAACTTTTCAAGTACATATGGAACTACGTTATTTTAAACTAACATGCATGTATTAAATGCAGGTCTTTATTCATTTTCTAAGATATGTTGACAGTATTTTTGATACTTAACAACCATCAACACCTAGCATTGGTGGCTTACCTTTCAAACCAGGTGTTTGTCGAGGCTACGGGGACACCTGTGTCTTCACTCCTCAAGTGAAGCGCACCTCATAAAGCATCGTTACAGGAACAACAGAAGGGTTCATTGCTAGTAGGATTGCATAGATTGCCTTATCGTTTTACTTTCTTTGGGGGCTATCGTGCTCGTATTTTGTTTTGTTGTTTGTGAAACACTTATACGATAGTATTCTTAGCCAAAGAATTGCATAGAGCAGCTCGACAACGTTTTGGTCATTGAAATTGTTGTAAACAATTAGTCCCCCATCAAACATATTCAACCTCCCTCTTCTAAGTTTCTTTATCGTTACAAACGTCAAAATATTTGTGACAGAGAGATTATATGTTCTTATTTCCATTTTCTACAGCACCTGCTAGAGATGAGGTTGGAATTGGAGAACATAGCAGCTGAAAGCAATTGGAGATGATGGACTCTCCAACACCTACAAATGCGCAAAAACGGTCATGCAAAGGAACACCATATGATAGCCTAAAAATGGTGGGAATTGCTGCTAACCTGCTTGAGCTCCAAAAGCATTGAAAATTTGGTAGATACTACTCAGGTTGAAAATTGAAGATGAATTTGGTAGATACTACTCATGTTGAAAATTGAAGACGAATTTGTGGTGTTGATTGCTTGGACAACCATGTTGGAGACTCAGGTTTTGTTGGTTGTTTGGTTTTTTTAGTGCTTGAACTTAGCAGAAGAGTGTTTAGCACATTTGTAGATGAGTTGTCCATGTTCTTAGTTTCATGTTTAAGAACTGAATCGATGTTAGCATGATAATATGATGATAAATATATACTCCTCCATTCCTTTTTTACCTGTCATTTAAGACAAGAGAAAAGAACTAATAAACAACTACAAGCATTGTCCGAATGACATACATAAAAAACCGGAGGAGTATAGCACAAGAACAATGGAAGAGTATCAACGGCTCTTCTCTCCGGCCGAGTTAGTACTTAATTTTTTTTTTCTGTTGCTGCTAGTCCTCAGTGGTTCGAACCAACTTGTTGAATCGCTTTCCCCTTTGTGACAGGGATGGTTCAAACCATCCAATGGGTATGGTTCGATTCCTGTGCCTCATGTTTCCTCTAAGTTGGCCATGCTCTAAGGAATGTTTCAAACCATTAGGAATTGTTCATAGGTCCTACAATTATTTTAATGGTTTGGAACATGTATAGCTAATAGCGTACATAGTAAGTATATATTTGGTAGCTTATAGTACTTATTAACAATTTATTTAGTAGCTAACAACTTTCTTTGTGATTTATAACCTTCATTAGAAACACTTTCTTTTCTTTTGAAGAATTAGATCAATTATATAATCTTAATGTAAATTGAGCTTAGTTAGAAGCCAGATTCAAATTCTAGAGATTTGAGTTGTATTTACGACTAATTATTCTTTCTGTAATAGGCGATGTCCTCAACGACAGCGAGATATCCATGGTGACTTCGTGAATCTGAAGAACAATTGGCTCAGTTTGTCATTGATGCTCGTATAGGGGTGGGGTATGTGTGCGTATATTTATAGAGATAAGTATTTGTGTATATGTGTGAGTGTTTATATCTGTACTGTATTTAAAAAAATTATATAATCTTAATATTTGCAAAGATACTAGACAAAGGCCCTGAAAAGCCCAAATTGCTGGAGATATGTTGACACCCAAATTGTCATAACTCACGCTTTCTTTTTTCGGAAATCCTCCTTTTCAACTGACAGAATGTTCAGTCATCCTCCTCGCATATATAAGGGCGACGCGGACGGCAGCACACGTGGCAAGCGGCGGCTCTGGGTGGCGGATGCGGCAGCATGGAGGTGACAGAGCAGAGGACGTGCAGGCGGTACGGCGCGGAGGGCGTCGTGGGAGACGGATTAACGCCGGTGGCTTAGTGCGTCGGTTGATGTGGTCTCCATCACCGCCCGTTATAACGGAGGTTTGGGCGGGCGGTGAGGCGGCGACGGCGCCGTTGGAGCCACGGGTGGTCGGCGAGTGGTGGGCAGTGGGCAGCATGTGACGTATACAAATGCCGACACGACAACAGATGCGTGAGGAGGACAATGACTCAATGGAGGGTCTGTTTTTGGATTAAAACATACCCTCCCTTCCTTTTTTACAGCACGGAGAATTACCGGGCCATCCGTCGTCCGTCATCAATCAAAACCCTAAAACACAGGTTTTAAGCGCGCATCCGAACGGCGACCCGAGTGGCCGACTCCCTGAATTCCTTCACCGCCGTCTTAATCAAACCATGTCCACCACCGCCGCCGAAGCCGCCTCGGCGGTGCCGCCGTCCGTGCTCTCCGCTGCCGAAGAAACGCTCGCGGCCACCGAATCCGTTGGGGACCACCTCTCGCAGCTGCTCGCGGCGGCGGCCGAGGACTCTGACGCCGTGGCCGAGCTCCCTCCTCTTCGCCGAGCGCGCGCCTTCCTCGCCGTGGCGCATGCCGCGACCTCCCTCTTTGCAGGCACGTTTATGCTTACGTTCTAGTTGCATCACTCTTACTTCTTTTTTTTTTACGTTCTGATTTTCAGCGTATCAATTTTGGGGATTTTTGCAGTGCGGCTAAGGTGTTCGGGTATTGACCCAGAGGAGCACCCTATTAGGAAGGAGTTTGTAAGCGCTCTCTTCTTGTCCCGTTTCTGGAGTCCTTGCAGTACAATTAAGATTTCAGTGTTGTCAATTGGAACAAAGATGGGATGGTTTCATATGTTGCATGCAATTGATGCGCACGAATTTTCATCTTTGTTTGTGAGTTTACTAGCAAATTACCCGTGCGATGCAACGGGAATAAAAAAATATCATAAGGGTTTTAGGTGTAATTTCTTTATCAAATTTGAAGTATAATTGACAGTTTGTATGTAATCAAAATTTTAATTGGGTGATTTGAGCATCATAGTGTCATCACAATGCTGAAACCTTTTAATCATGATCTAGTGAATTACCACCAGTGAAGCTAGAGTAACATCAATTTAATAAATTTAGTGGCCATAATAAGACATGGACACTACTCAACAACGAGATCCGAACATCAGCTAATAATAAGTTCACACGCGGCAAAAAGGTCACCAACCCCGTGTGAGGATATTCACCACTAGTAAGAACTCGCTCACAGTAACCATCCAATCTACCATAATCATAACCGACCACGCCGCTTACTATTCTTTGCACCTCACGGTTGCACACGTATGCCATGAAATTTCTATATAAAAAATATATGTTTTACGTTTAGTCCGTACCATCAAAAAGAAATTATTGCAGTCGGGCTACTACAGCGGCAAAACCACTGTCATAAAAGATATTAAATCCTTATTATCCGTTTTTAAGTAGTTATACAATATGGCTCAGGATAATTTCTAAGATGATGAAAATTGAAAGAAAACAACTGGACAAGCTATGGGCTGTGTTCCTTGGCATACAATGCAATATCATAGTGGGCCACAACTCTATTGGCCCATGACGGAGAAGAAAAGTTAATCTAATGTATTAAAACATGTTCGTGCTCCTCTGCCCAGAGTCCAGACGCCATTGGCGTGCTCGGGAGCTCGATCCAAGCATGGGGTAGATGTGGGGACAGGGGAAAAGATAGATAGGGAGGTGGAATCAGATCGTTGGGCTATGGTGGGTCCATTTGAGTTGGAAACTCAGGGTACACTGACCATGAGAACCGCGATGTATCTGTTCCTGAAAAGAAGAATGACCATGGCGGGTGGGACTTAGAGCTCTTGACGCAATCTCGGGAGGATGAGGGGTGAGGCAATATCTGCTGTTGGTAAATGCAGCACGGGTTGGCCCACCTGCAATAAATAGATCAAGGCGCCTTTCTCTCGGAGGTATAACTCCGTATGTTGTATTGTCAAAAGGAGTCCACCTCCCGTGCGTGATGACGGACGAAAAAAGAAGGCGGACGACGTGTAAGAGAAATAATAAGTAGTAGAGATTAAAGGGAAAATATTCTATGTTGATAAATCCTGGGTGGATATTCTACGCCCACATCAGCAGTAAAACGTTAAATCTTTTTTTTTTCAGCTATTCTATTTCTTATGTGGAAGTTTCCTTGCAAGAGAAAGGGGATATCTAAATCCTTAGGATTAAATATTAGCCTGATTTTTGGATGCTAATTGGGATGATTAAGCATGAGCTAATTGCAAGAATCCTGACTAATTGATGAGTATAACCTCTTGTTCCTAATTATCATATGATTATCCCATTGTTACTGTAGCGTAATTTGGGCTAATCATGTACTAATTAGGATTTATGCAATTAGTTCATATTTACTGTTCTGAATTTGCACTTAAACATTGGATTATCGATTAGTCCTGTTGGATCCAAACAACCCCAAAGTGTCCATGTAGGGACATTTTCTTCAAAAAAAGAAAAATTTTATGTAGGGACATGGAAGGGCAATTCTTTTTATTTAGCTATTTTGTCAATTATTCTGCTACATCAAATGCAAGTTTCATTTAGCGTAAAGGTTTGATTTTTTTTTTTAATGTGGCCATTACTTGAATGGAAATGCATCCAATTTTTTGATTTGCTTACCATCATTGGAACTTTCATTTCTGAGTTCTGGTACTATTTTTTGTAGGAGAGGTTAAGCCTATGGCAGGAAAAATTAAATCGGTTTGAAGACTGGGAGAAGGGTACTTATCTTATCTGCATTTGCCACATATGGTTTATATGCAGCGTTATGTAATGTCATTGCTTCTTACTTCCTGAACTGCGTATTGCAGCGCCACTGCGACCTACCACTACACTGAATACACAGGCAGCAGCCAGGTTCATTGGGCACTCACTGTCCCATTTGACATCAGGTACATATTTGTCTGTTAAATCTGTATGGGTGCTTTGGTCATGGTGTGGACTGATGTTTCATTATTGTTGTTTCAGATCAGAAGAGGAGCATGCAAGCAATCAGTAGAGGAAAAGTCTGGTCTGGGCAGAAGAGAAAGCCAGAACCCTTGCCAGAGAGGAAATCTGTTCGTGCTGCTGCAGAAGAGTTTCTTGCAAAGGCTGCTCAGGAACTTATGGGGAATAATGACAGCACGGTGAAAGGCCCTGTTAGACTCATTCCTGATGAAGATGAGGACTAGATTAATGAATCAGTTATATAAGTCTCCAGGTATGCACTGCCATTTATATGCATAAATAGTATTTGTTATTACTACAAAATAGGTCTGGTCTGAGTATTTATATGGTGAAGATGAGTGCCTTTGTGTTACTATGGGTGTTGAATATTTAGCAAAAACCCATGCGTTGACCGCTGAGTGCCATGATGTAATCACCTATGGTGCCAAATTTACATATCGTCATATAATTTCCCAATTGATTCCAAATTTATGGAATGCCAGGAACAGGTTATGTTTTATGGGATCCTAATTTATTGTACTTTCTTTTCAGAACATGGCTTGTTCAAAAACAAAACCATATGGTTTATATGCCTGAACTATGTTAAAATGAAACATGGACGTATTCAATGTTTAGAAATTTACATTTAACAAAAACAACTACATTTTTGCTATTCCATCAGGTCAAGGTATCCATTAATTAGGCCTCCTATCTGCAGAATCACTACCAAACCAATATGCATTGGTTCAACATTAGTAATTTTTGTCCATATTTTACCATGCATGAGCACTCATCTTGTACGAATCCTATAGCATGACCCCTTTTATCTTCATGAACATGCTCTTCATGACTTTGAGCTAATCTCTTAATCCTATGTTGTTGCACCCTGCACATCCTCGGTTAAAATCCTATATTTAATGAAGGAATCTAAGATTCAAATTATCATTGGAAAATAAAGATTAGGGAGCTCTATCAAGAAATGTAGTTGGAAAATAAACTTCTTTTTCTTCCTAGGTTGCGGACAAATATCCTTCTAGGCTTAAAAACTTTTAGGCCTTCTATTGCGATTTGGAATAAAATATTCATGCTACTTTCATCAAAGCAAACCACCCGTTTGTAATGTCGCTTTATGCAGTAAAAGTAACAAGTTTTGCAACCATCAAACATCAATCTATATTTTTTACTACCATTTTATTGGAAACACACGAAAAGTTTATAGATTTTGTTTTGATGACTCATGCTGGCTATTTTCTTTCTAAAACGTTAAGGGTGCTTATTAGGTGATCATGAGCTGATGCAACATTTTTCGATTCTTTATTACCTTCCATTATGTTATGTCCCAAGGTAATGAAGTATGCCCTTGATCAAGAAAAAGATTTATGATAAAAGGATGGACAGTAATATTTTGGAATAGTTGTAGAAAAATGCCATCATAGTATCAAGAGGCCTCACCTTTCAATTGCTCTATAGAGGCGCTACTTGGTTACCTAGGGTTTGAGAAGTGAGGTCTAGGCAGGCAAGAGTGGTTCACAGGTATGTTGCGACGGGCTTCACCTTTCGACGTGAATTGTTTGAGAGATGCTGGAGGGGGTAGTGGGCAAATTGAACGTATAGTAGAGATAAAAATCTAAAGTATAGTAGCGATAAAATTATAGAATCAACAGTATAGTGTTGATTCCGGTCCAAACCAACTTGTAGGGGCGGGCCCTCCAGGTGATGGCTACCTAAGAGAGTACCTCCGGAAGGTCTAGAGGAGAGAACTGAGAGTCCTGCGAACTAATGACTGAATGGTTATTGAGCTTTGTGTCCAAGGTCCTCCATACCGTACAGAGAGATAGAGTTAGATTGCCCCCTAAAGGTAGGTGGGTATTTTTATAGCCTCCTAGCCACAACCTTCCTAGCTTAGTTTATATTTGTGCCCACCATTATTTATCTATTTATGGGGTAGTTAGTTTAATAATGTTATAAATCTGGTACAAGGCCTTCATGGGCCTTCCATCTAGCTAGGGCATGACTTAATAATTCTGCAGGCCTTCGGTGGCCCGCAAGGGCGTCAATGGGCTTCCCCTAGGATCTATCTTAAGTAAGGTATAGATTACTGCTTCTGCATTTGAGGTTACTTAGGATCATCATAATTGTTAGGTAGTATAACTGTATCTGCAAGAGGCAACTATGTAGGCCGTGATGAATACCCATGAGGAAGTCAAGAAAGAATGTAACGATAAACCTCCTGCCATGAAGTGGATATTTAGGCCTTATGCTTTGACTAGAGCTCTAGAGGTATTGGGAGGAATTAGAGCAATTGTTTCTTCATTGATTGATTGCTTTGATACAAATGACTTGTCTGCTCTCTTTATATAGGCCCGGCCCAAATAGATCTACTTTGAGGGCCACTGGTCTGTTTGGGAACCTTGTAGTTTATTTCCTTCGTAAATGTATTACAGTATTCTCTTGTGCACAAGAAAACCCATGTAATGTAGGCCCCTGTAAGTTGTTGTTTGGGTAACTAGGGGAAGGTCACACTGGTCTTTGCATCACAACAAGCTCGTGCAGTCGTGCTACTGATAATTTTTTTATATTTTTATTTTTTATCGAGGAAGATGAGCCTCGAAGTTCAAAACACAATGGACGACCAAGCTTAGGAGCCATGACTCTCTTAAGTGCAAGTCAGAACATAAGTTATTTTAGAAGGATGGAGGTCAACTAAACCGACCAGTCTGGTGACATACTCCCTCTTTTTTTAAATTGTTGTTGCCGTTGATTTTGACCGTCAACTTTGACCATTCGTCTTATTCAAAAAAATATGAGTAATATCAAATATTTTGTTATGATTCGATTTATCACTAAAGGTTCTTCAGACATAACTTTTAATTTTATACATTTGAGCAAATTTTTTAAATAAGACGATTGGTCAAAGTTGACGGTCAAAGTCAATGGTGACAACAATTTTAAAAAGGAGGGAGTACCATTCTGACTCACAGTTTCTGAAGAACTCTGAGAACTTGATTGTTGCCAAACTTGATCCTATCTCAGTTAAATTAGAAAACAATAATCTTACAATTGAAGTAGAAGTAAGGCCTCCTTCAGTGTTGTCAGCTTCTTCTTCTGTCTTTGTGCATCAGAAGCAAGATCAGACTTGGAGGACCAAACTACATGAACCTGAACAAGTTTGGTTGCATATAATCACTGGAATATGCATTAGAAGTGGAGCTGAAAAACAGGAAATTATACTAACAACCAACTTTTTTTATGCTTTGATGCTGCTATGATTTTGCCAACCAACTTAACGTGCCGAACCCATAAAAAATCAGATCAAGTACATAAAGCACCACGATGCGGAGGAGCAAGACTTGCAGTAGAGACTGGCAGCAGCAAGGAGGAGCAGGTGGACGAAGCCCATGAAGCCTACCGGTGTGGCCGCCCATGCATGTTGTTCTGCTTCGCTTGATCGGGGCCGGGATAATTAGGTTCTTGCCACGGATAACCGACGGCATCCAACATTAACCATTAGTAAATGAAGCATCCAATTGATGTCACGAATTTTCTACTTGGCATCCAATATTTGCCATTACGTCATTTTCTTTTCATTTATATTTATTTTCAGCCTAAAACATGACCGGAAAGGACGAATTTAGCCCCAAGCTTCTTCCTCAAGCTGCTTGACGCAATGCACGTGCGCTCCCATCGGCACCGCCGTCACCTGTGCTGCTATGGCCGCCACAGCCATCGCCACCTGTGCTGCTGCAGCTGCCGTACCCACCGCCGACGCCCGCCGTCGTGGCCTGTGCTGCTGCGCCTGCCACCGCGCCCCTCATCGCCGCCCATGGTGCTGTGCCCGCCGCATGCTGCCACCTCCACCGACGCCCACCGTCGCCGCCCATGCCACGGCCGTTGAAGCCCGCCATCGCCACCCGTGCCGCCCACGCGGCCACGCCGTCATCGCCGCCCATGCCGCTGCTGCCGATGCGCGTCGTCAATGCCCGTGCTGCTGCGGCTGCCGCGCCCGCCGCCTAGCGCCACGGGTGTGCAGCCTGGGCCGCCGCTGTCTCACTAGTTGCTCGCGGTGTTAGAAGGTTAGGGGCAATATAGTCACTTCGGATATGATATCAAGCTAAAAAAAGTTGAAAAGAGAAGTGGTAAAAATGAGTTCTAAAATGGACAAGTAGTGGTATTGTTTGGATGCTTCATTTAGTAATGGCAAATCTGGGATGCCGATGTTTAGTAGTGGTAAAAATCTAATTATCCCGATCAGGGCCAGGGAGGAAGGATATCACATTGAGACCCCACTGGCCGCCGTAGGGTAGATTGGCATCTTCAAGAGTAGGATTGCTGCTGCCGCCATTCCACATAGGCGCCGGCGCCGTGGGGAGATCGCCAGCTCTGGCCATCACCGCTGCCAGCTCTGAGGGTAGATCTCGTCGTTGTCGTTGCTGCCGCCTGGCCCTATTAAGGAGGCAAGAGAGAGTCAGGGCTCGGGAGCGAGAAGAGCCTGAGAAATCTCATTTTCCTTTTCGTGCGTCGAGAGGTGATTTCTTTTTCCGATGATATCGCTCTAATCTGCCGGAAAATTAATGCTCTGACCGGTCTTCCAAGCAGTTTTGTCCAATATAACTTGGAAAAGTATTAGGCTGGTATTTTACACTGGTTTTGGCCCAATTACTTCTTTTCGAAACATGCCCCAAGGGTGAGAGTATGGTGCCCCAGTTTGTGCCCAAAAGGCCTACCCATAAGATCTCCATCCCTTTCTCCGAGACAGCTCGTCTGGAATGAGCCTAAAGATAAGCCTTTTACACCTCGGCTTATATTATTACTATACAACATGAAAATCTTAAATGAATGTGAAGCTTTTATTCTAGATCTCTTTCTCTTTCTCTTTCTTCCCTACTGAGGACCCCATTCAGCCGCATCCAGCAGGAAGGGATAAAAGCCTCAACCCGTTGCATGGCTCTGTTTGCTCGCTTCCCTTATCCAGAAGATGGTGGCAAGCATGAGACCAGGAAGCTTGATGATAGAGGTGCTGCTCGCCCTGAATTTTGCTAGTGCTAGGGCTTGGCGGACATCGGCGATGCTTAAAAGCTGTTGCTGCTTCCTATGTACATGGTGGCCAATAGAGGCAGGCTCGCAGCGAACGACATCAAGCGGAGGCAACAAGATTTAGGGTTGTGGCATGCTCGACAACATTATACTATATTTCGCAAGGACGCTTTGCCATGTTTGGATTGTCGGAGTTGCTCTTGGCGGCTCCAGTCACAGAGGCCCGCATGGGTGTGACTGGCCGTGGCGTGGGCACCAGAGGTAGTCCACTCCCACAACGAACCTATTTTTCCTCACCACCTTTTACAGGTGCTAGCTGGACAGCCTGCCAAACTGATATATTGAGAAGATTCTCCCGCTGTGCATGTGATATCTTGGGGCACACAACGATCCTGGTGGAGATTCACGTTTAGTGATTGGTGATGGCTGTGGCTGTCATCATCAATCTCGTGCTTGCAAACTTCGATCTGAAACTTAGAGCAAGCCCTGTTTCAGCTTGAACTTTGGCTGCCTTAGCTGCAACAGACTCTTGCTCCACTCAGATCAAACTGCACCACCATAGGTTTTGCAGCCGCTTTCTCTTCTTTTGCTTCTAGTTGTGCCTTAAGCTGGACGACTAGTGCTCTTAGGCTCATATGGAGTTGATTTTGGTGGTAAATTGTCAACAGAAGCCATGGAAAGGAATCATTGGCAATCTGATACCAGATGTTACGGAGTGGATATTGGAGGGATTGGAGGAATTGTTTCTTCATTGATTGATTGTTTGATACAAATGATTGGATGCCTCTCTTTATATAGAGCCAGCCCAAATACATCTAACTTGAGAGCTAAAGTATCACGCTGCTACAGTTCCACGCATCAATGCAGTACCAAGGCTCAAAGGCTTGCCCATAATAACCTGCACCTGCCTCCGGGCCCTGTATTAGGACAGTCAAGTGTATGCTTTAGCTACTATGCCCAATTCCTACATATCTTACTTTCAAATCTGAACATATCATTTTATGGATAAGAAAAATAAATGTTTGATATCATTATGCTGGTGAATTAACAATGATTTCCATGATCAGAGCATGGAAGCTTTTATTGAGGAATATTGTTTTCTTCAACCATCAGTCTGCAGTTACATTATGTTTTGGCGCATACCTCATATATGCTCTTAGTCATATGCTATCCTTTTGTCATAAGATTGTTCCATATCAAGCTCATATTGGTGTGTGCATATTGGATTGATCATGATCTGGTATGGTATTCAGAAGATGACGAAATTAGTCAATAGGGAGATGGGTTGCCATCCTAAGGGGAGAATGCATGTAGGGTTTGGGAACAGTAATGCATTTCTGCTGCGGAAATCCTCCTCTGTGTGCAAATTCTTCTTTAGATAGAGTTGAACTAGAGTGGCTTATGGGAGTTCTTGCTGTGATATGTTTATATATATTTTTTGAGGTGTCATGTCATAATATTGTTTCATTGTGTCGAGAGCATTTCCCTCAGTTCAGTTATGTCCAGAACAAAACTAAAATATTCAACAATAGCACTTTGTTTTACTCTAAAAATGAAAATTTTAGACCCGCTTTTGGAACCCGACCTAGCCCTACCCCAACTGACTTATAATCGCTGATACTACCTCTGTTTTTAAATTGTTGTCATTAGGACAACAGTTTTAGTTTATTTTTGATTTTGAGTCACTGATATTCCATATGACTTTTAGCTTATGATAATTAGTAGTCTCTGTTTGACCCTTGTATTCTTTTGTTCCTGTGCAGGGAATATTGAGGCTTTGCGTTTGTCCTATGTCTGCCTTTGGGGCTTTGCAAAGTATGGTACAACTTTTTGCTGATAACGATAATTTTCTTTGAAAGATCTCGTCTTTCTTCGAACAGTGGTGTTGCATATGGAAACAGAAAGAGAGCAATGACCAAGTTGCATCCTGTGTCTTTGAAGTAGCTATAGCTAGCTGGTCACAAATCTTGTAATGCTGTTTTGGCCTTTCTTTCCAGAAAAAAAAATTTTGACTTCTTGTTTACTTGTGGAGTTTCGTTGGTTTGTACTGCACAATCATTTATAAAGGATGTTATCCATATTTACTTATATCTGACGGCAAGCTGGAAACTATAGCTGCAGACTATAGTTTCTAGACAGGGAAATGAGGCCCACAGGCATATGAGGGGCTGTGGCGGCACGGGCATGGACTGATCCACAGAGGGGGGGAGCCTAAAACCATTTAGGGCTCGTTCGGTTCATCCCTCCTCCGGTAAAGAACTGTAACAAGGGGGATTGAAGCCATAATATACTAGGTGTAGAACCAATCTTCCTCAATCTCCCTTGTTCCCTCTCTAGTCAACATACAACCGAACGAGCCCTTAGTGCTAGTTTGGATGTGGGCGTAAAACCACAAAGGTGGTAGAATGGTCATTCGCCTGTTCCTTGGAGTATTTGCATGGGGCCGGGATTTAGAATTAAACCCACAAGCAAACTGGAAGTCACGCCATACATACTGTTAAGCACATGCATCCACTTAACCACTTAATGCTCCAGTGCTCCGAATGCATAATGATGTTGCAGAGCAGAGAGTAGACAACCAACTTGTCTTGTAATGACACGGGTCTAAAAGCACGAAGGTCAACGGAGCCAGAACACGTTCATCCGCAGCAGTCATCACACACTATACATAGTTATAGCACAACACAAAACCCAGTTAACTACATCTGTGACAAGACACTGCAACAACAACTTCAGTCCAGTCTAACAAGAATTTGAAGCATCAGGTCCTGCTTTCTCAACTGTACAGACTCCACCCATTACTGCAAAAAGAATATATTGAAATTCAAAATAACATCAGATTATTGGGCATCAATTTTACCTCAATGAACATTTGTTACTGACACACTCCCAAGTACAATGGACGTGACTGAAATTATAGGCCGATAGAAGTGAAATCATGCTGATATTGGTATGGTCAGAATATTTTGTGTAGAAGAAGTGTTATCACTATGGCCCAACATACGAAGAAGGAAAACGAAATTTAATGGGAACAAACAAGAAAACACGTCTAATTTGGTAACAACCCAGATCAAAAAACTGATAAGATATAAATTCGTGGATGTGAGTGACCATACATCTGTACTGTCTGATCCTATAAAGATATAGGACAGCCCCTTTGAGATTGAAAAACGCGGTGGCACAACAGGTTAGGCCACATATCCAGTCTGAACCTATTGGGATCAGGAAGTTTGATTCAGAATGCTTTCGAACACAAGTTTGGAGCATGAGCTCCAAAAAAAAAAGACTTTGTTTTTCGGAAGGGAAAAATTATATGGAAGATATCAACATAACACCTACAGGAAATGAAAGATCTCACACAACAATCAAACCTTTTAGTCTCAAACAAGTTGGGATAGACAGATGGAAGATGGAGGATCTTATCGGAAACCTAATGCCCCCTCCAGTAATGGTCTTCTTCTTATGTTCTATATTATTCATCTTATCTTCTCATTTTAGAAAAAGGAAAAAAATCAAGCTTTGGCTCAAAGCCAAATAATGTTTACTACCGTAATTCCTTGAAAATGTTTAGTCTCTTTGGTTTCTCCAACAGAACCATGATGTATATTTTAGCTATTGCTTGGAACGCATCAGTCCTGTCTCCCTCTAAGATATTCATTTTTTAATTTTTGCTTTACATTGAAATGGAAGAAACAGGTAATAAACCTTCAGTAGATCTACTGTTGAATATATTGAATTTACAGATGAATAAGATGCTTAGATTAAAAAATTGACGTTATCCGGTACCTAATCAGTGCAATCATTTTATAAAAAGACACATTTCAGATGCCTTTTATTTGTTCAAATTCCTGTGGAGATAAACAATTTTGTTGCAGGCTAGAGGCTGCATTGTTTTTTTGGCTTCATTCTATCATACATTGTTGGACATCACAAAACTTTTTGTTAACATGGAGTAAACAATACATATCTCTCATCGGTTTCTGAATGCATGGTGCATCGTGAGATCCCGGCCCAAACAAATCGTCCCGTAGGCTGGCTAGTGTAACATGACTACTAGTAACACGGGAATAGTCCCACCTTGTGAGTTTAGGTGGAACATGACCAACTTAAATATCCATGTCTAGAAAGCAATAATAATCGGATTAACCTTTTTACGCGAAGTGAGGACGAAAGCGTAAGAGTTATTGGCATGAGGTCAGATCCGCACTAAGGGCGAGCGGGTCTAGATCCGTATGACAAAAATTTATGGCAGTGGTTTCTGAAAAACATGTATAATCTCAGAAATTATTCTCAAATTGGTTACCGGCACTGGTTAAGTAATAAAAAGAAGTATGTGACTCGTATTAGGAATGCTGCTGTGCTATGGGTACTGTATAACCTAGGAATTATTGCTGTTCAGGGTTCAGTTTGGTCGAGTATGAAGATGCTGAAAAGGAGAAGACTCAACAATGATGAAACAATGGAACACATTGTGCAAGGCAACCAAGTTAGTGTTTGGTTGTAGTCCACATATTGCCACACAACCGTCTGCTTCGGCACACTTTGTGGTGTAAAAAGACGGCGCTACACTGTTTGGTGACAAATCAACGCATTTTGTTCTACTGCCACACCTCGCGGTGACCAACCAAGCACTGCCGTATTTTCTGTGGCTGCTGAACCTCTGGTATGGGGAGTGGTCGCTAGCAAGCGAACACAAGCTCCTACAATTCTGGAATCTAGCCTCGTTCTTTCAATGCACATAGCATCATCTACTAATTGATCTCACAACATTGTTCAAATCTGAAACTGGAAAATCATCAGGTAAGACAAAGATGTACCTGGAGTCCAGAAGCTCTCATAGGGAATAACTCTGGCGATACCATTGTCCTCGTGTATTTTCCTCACATGGCGTGACTGGTGATCTATACTGAAAAACCCATCTATCATCTGCACAAAGAAGACTCTGATGCCTTCAGCAAAGCCAACCAAATAAGGTCTGATTGAAAGGATAGCAGGGAGCATTGTCTTAAGCTCAATGACACTATCTTGTGTTCATCCAGCAGCAACATCAGGACCAGCCTCCCTTGACCAAATGTGAGATTGGAGACGACACAAGGTACATGTCAATAATACTCCTTCCATTTCAAAATAAGTAACACTTTATACATTGAGCATAAATATTAGGTTGCAATTAGGTATATGTTATTATAAAAATTTGTAATATGATATATGTTATCGATGTCTCAATGATAGATACGATCCACCTATATCATTGACAATGATAAATATCGTATGTGATAATTTTTTCTCAAATATTAATATAAATACTAACGAAACCAGATAATAGGGGTGAGGGCCCTCTGCAGTAATGTATGGGCATTAGAAGTGGCTATCATGTGGGCCAGTGTTGTGGAACCCACTTGTCAGTGTTTATTAATGTAATGCACAACTGCAGAAGATCCAGGCTGAGATAATAGTACTTTGGTGCATAGGCACCATGCTCTAAGGCAATTTTTTGTTGTAATCATTCACCATTGCAACGCTGTTGAGGCCTATCAAAGACGGTGTGCATCGCAGACAGAGAGAGCCTGTCTCATTTAATAGACTAGCGACAATGATATGTTCCTCCCATCCAAATGAGAGAGAGATGGGTATGTACACCTTATGTGGATTCTATGAGACCTACGACAAATGGGGGCAGGAGCTGGAGTGAGATGTGGGCCTTTGGCGTAAATTTGTCGGGGGATGATTGAGTTCTTAGGGGGATGTTTGTTTCTACTATTGGAAGCTGAATTTTAGTTTTTGCTAGTGTGAGGAGCGGCGGATTTATTCTACGAAGCGTGAGGAGCGTCGGATCTATAACGAAAGCTGGATTCCAGCTTCTGGTAGCGAAAACAAAGACCCTCTTAAAAGGCCTGTTTATGATACTTTCAAAAACGTGGACCATCCATTTTTTTCTTTAATCGCAGATGTATTACCTCCTAATAACTTAGCTAGGATTTGATTCCTAAATTAGTTAAAGTTTTATTCTTCAATTTATGGACGAAATTCCTGCAAACCGAGACAACCTAGCAAATCCGTGACACCCTTCTTCATCCCGGTGCCGATGACTTCCTTCTTCATCCCCGGTGCCAGCCGCAACAGTACTAGTGGGCGTCGCATGTTGTTGATTGTCCTTGTTTCCATCGAAGCTTCTTCAGGCGGCCGTCACCCAGGGGCGGCCCTAGTATAGGGTCATGGGTGTACACACGTACACCCAATATTTATAGGAATAGTCTCAATATGTACATATTTACAATATTGTATACTGAAAATTGCATTGAAATTGACTTATTTCACCTAAAAGTTTAAGAAACATGAATCAAGTTGATATGAAAATTTTATTATATGATAGAAATTTAGTTACTCTGTACACCCAATCTAAAAATCCTGCGTCCGCCACTGCCGTCACCGCGAGCCGCATGCCGGTGTGGTCTTGGAGCAACGGGCGTGCCATCCACGCGCGCGTAGCCTTTTTTTTTTTTAGTTTGATTGAGGGTAACGAGGGAAAAGGAAAAAAAGAATAAAAAACTCCATTTGACTTGCTTATTCGCATCCTAGTCCGTCAACAATGCATCGGTGCGAGCTCTAGTTGCTAGTCATGGCGGAAGACAGAGAAGAACTCCTAACTGACTCGTGGTTGAAGAAAGTCCTTAGTTGGACCTAGGGCTGGACGTAAAACTCGCTTGTTAGCTCGCTCTGCTAGTGGTTAACTCGACTCGGTTCGTTAAGGAAACAAGTCAGAGCCGAGATTAGGTTTTAGCTCGGTATCTTAACGAGCCAACTCGAACCAGCTCGTGAGCCTAACGAGCCAGTAAATATATAGGCTCGATAGGGAATAACGAATCGTTTTTATTGATATATGATGGTAAATAATTGATAAATTATGTCATATTTTTATTTCTTATAAATATAAATAAATAATTCAATATAGTTAACATAGTTAGTTTGTATAATATTACATCTGAATTTTTTTTTTGTGTGGCTCATGAGTCAAATGAGCTGATTTGAGTTTTTTTTATCGAGCCGAGCCAATCTCAGTTTTGCTCGTTAGCTATAACGAGCTTCCTTATCCTACTGAGCCAGACGAGCCAAACCGAACCGGCTCGTTATCTAAGTTTAGTTGGGCTTGGGCCAAATGTTGGGCTGTGCGTATAGAAGAATACCGGCTCATACTTAATTTCTAGAAAATGGGTGAGATGTTTTTTTTCTATTAAAGTAACGGTTTAAATTTGATTTGAAGTATTACCTCTTAATGCTCCATTGATAAAGCATCTTAATATGGCTCTTTCAAAATTAGAATAGGGACCCTGTTTAAGGACATTATGGGGATGCTCTTAGAGCCAGGTTAGGAAGCACAATCGAATTAGACGATTGGTCAAGTAAAATATTTACGCATTTATAAGGTTCACTGCAATTCCGGTTTGAACTTAACACGGACTTACCGCGATGTGATGGCATGCCATGGCAAATTCTCTTCTCCGATTACTACGCCCAATGCCATATCCGCGTCCAGCCCGCCGGCATCAGCAGTCAGCATCACCTGTCTCTTTTCTGCCGAGGTACTAGTAGTACTACGGGGTCAGGTCAGCAATGGCAGGTCCCGTGGAGTATTTAATAATTAATTGGCAAGCAGGAGTGGAGGAGGAAACCACCACCACCTACTTACTGGCTACTGCCCGTCCCGTCCTCATGCATTCCCGTCAGGCCGCAGCTCTACTCAACCACTGCACGGCGAGGCGATGATCAGGCCTCTCCCTCTGCGAACTTTGGAATCCTCTCCGCGTGCAGGAACGAGGACATGGACAGGTAAGCTAAGGAAAGATCTCGGCCATCCGTAAAGATGCCGGGGCCAGGCCAAATCTATAATGTATTCCCTCCATTTATTTCATTTTAAATGTCGTTTTGAAAACCAATGCACAAACATTTTATACTGCTGACCCTACGATCTATGAGGCGCGGAGATCTGCACCGCCATCGTTCGACTCTTGCGTCGCGTAACCGTGACGCAACACTGTTGTCCCCCAAATCTTTGCCAGCGGAGCGAGCTCTTGCTCTTTGGCTGCCGCGCATGGCTCCTCACCGCCGTTGCCTAACGTGGATTTTGCGTCGCCTGCGTTGGCCGTCACCGCAGCTGCGTTGCCGCCTCGTGAGATGCTGCCGCGCTGCAAGGTGGTGTAGGGCCACATAGCCGCTCGCCGGCGAGTAGGTTCCGGCTGCCACCATGCTAGTCCCATCGTTGTGGTCGTGCTCGTACAGATCGGAAGCAGAGAGAGGGATGATGGGTGGAACGAATGATCCGGTAGACAGAGCGACATGTTCCTTTCTTGCGTACTGTTCGTATCTTTCACTGTAGGACCTATACGTTACAATTATACTTTACTTGGGACAAAATTTGAACATCAAAACGTCACGGGGCGGAGTATATCCGATGGACTTAGCAATTGACATTTTAATAAAGAAGTTTGTTATGGTATTTGGAATTAACAGTAGCCGTTTATTTATTAGATTTAATAGTTAAAAATATGGAGGTACTACTAAAAGGTATTTAAAATGGTGGATCGATATCAAATGCGTGAGTCTGGTATTAATTTTTTAATATCAACGGTTAGAATTAACTAAAAAAGATACCGAAAAGTACCTTCTAAGCACCGTAACAAAACTCTTTAATAAATTTATATAGTTTTTTTGTAAAATTATGCTAATTTATTTTTTTAAAAAAAGTTAAATTCATTTAATTTTAAGACAAAATTTTCAAAAATTTCCGAATTTTTTAAACAAATCTCAAAATTGTTTTGTACCAGCACTAGCACTAAGAGTGGTGCGCATTGAGACCACCACCACTACCATCCATCGATCCTCACCTCTTCTCTCTCTCTAGTCTCTACGACCGTGGGCGAGCAGCAAATAGTACTACACGGGTTCAAGACCTTCCCCTCTTCTCGCGGGGACGGAGATTTCTGGGAGCAACCGGATCTTGGAAATCCGGGACAGCGCCCCACTACTTCCGTCCATCCACACCATTAGTACCACCACCACCCACCCTCCTCCTCCGCACGCACCTGTCTACGACTGCTAGGCGGATGGGTAGAGAGAGAGAGAGAGAGACAGCTAGCCAGCCAGCCATCAAAGCCCACGCAAGCGAGGGGGCGAGATGAGCGGAGCTGAAGCGTCGGTCGGTCGGTCGCTGGCGTTTCTTGCCGGGCTTGACTGCAGCTCGCGACCTCCTCGCTCGCTCGCCCACCACCATGGGCCTTTTTGGGTTTTCGGCGCAACCTGCCGTCTCCCCTCCCCACCCCATGGGTCAGAGCAGAGAGAGCTCCTTCCCCTCCTCCGCACACGCCGTCCGCGGCAGGGGGGAGAGAGAGAGAGAGAGAGAGAGAGAGAGAGAGAGAGACCCAGCCAGCAAGCAAGGCAGGCGCAAGAAACTTCCCCCACCATCTCCTCCACCTTTATTTCTGCCCAGGATATTGTCCCCTTCCTTCTTCCCTCGGTCCTATCTACTCCTCCTTTCCCCTCGCGTTTCTTGGAGGACCTGCTTGACCCGGGCCGGCGATGATGAAGAGGGGCAAGGTCGTCTTGGCGCAGCCGGCGGCGCTGGCCCCGCGGATGGTGTCGTCGAGGCCGCTGCTGTCTCGGGCGCCCGCGCCGGTGCACGGCGATAGGGAGGCGGCGGCGTACAGGGCCGACCTCAACAAGTACCGCCGCCTTCTCCCGGACTACCAGCAACTCCTCCAGGTGGGGCTCTTGATTCTGTTCTGCCTGCGTCACTTGTATCGATGTAGGTGGTGGTGACTGGCTGCCCGATCTTGACGGTTTCAGATCGGTTTGGGAGGGCATGCGCTTCCCTCTGCTGGGTGTGATCGATCGATCCCGTTCCAGTTCTAGTTTTTTTTTGTGTGTGTGTGTGTGTGGGGTGGGGGGGGGGGGGTGGTTCTTGACTAGTTTCTGCCTCCGATGCAGGTGACGTGTGTGATCAGATCTTTCGTATTGTGCTGTCTTCATGTGTTCAAATGATTTGTGATGATTCCTCGCGTTCTAATTCCTGTGGATCTCGTGCGTTTCGTAAGTTTGTAGTCTCCCTCTTTAAAACTGTTGGGGATTGATTTCTCGGTCTTCTGAAGTTGCTACTAGTACTACTACTTTTTACTCCTACGAAACCTACTGTCATGTTGGTTTGTTCAGTGCCTTGCATATTCGTGTGTTTTATTCCCCGTGGAGTACTCATGTTTTCTGAATTTCATCCAACTACCTACTTTGTTTGATTGTGTAGCTGACGGTTGGTTGGTTTGTGTTGGACATCTGCAGGAAACCGAAGCGAAGAAGAGAAGGCTGCACACGATGAAGCTCATGAAGCAGAGGCTTTCGGCCCAAGTCAAGTAATTTTGCCTGACCATCGTGTCTTTTCACCAAGAACACAGTGTTGACTGAATTATGTTGCTGTTTTTGCATTCTAAATTCGAAATTTGAATACGTTGCATCCCAGGTTTCTGCGGAAGAGGTACAAATCCATGTCTGAGAACCCATCCCAGACCATCGTTTGCAGAGTGAGGAACCCATCGAGGCCTCCTCCACCCATTGCCTGGGCCGACGATGTTGTTGAGCACCGGTCCGTGCCTGCAGCTGCAGTCGGGAGCTCCGGCAAGAGCTTTCTGCCCGTGCAGCAGCGAAGGCAGCTTGCTCCTCCAAGGGTGTCTCCGGTGATCGACCTCAACGAGGCTTGTGAGCCGGTAATACTTGGGGTCACCTCGTATCAGTAGTGATCGCAATGCCTGTGAATTTGTCATCTGAACTGGAATTTGGCTCATTTTCAGAGTCATGAGGAGATGGACATGGGCGAGTACCATGGTTACCCGACGCAGCTAGGCATCAACAACACCAGGAGGTACGCGTTGGAGGAAGCTAATGTTGCTGCCGGTCCAAGCGGTGGTGCGAGGATGCCTGTGTTCTGGGATGTGGGAAACCAAGCCATGCGAGCTGGAAAGAGGAAGATCTCGTATCAGGATCAGTTAGTCTTGGGAGTATAGGTAGATGATTGTATCTGTTGTAGTAGCTGTAGGTTCAATATGGATGGGCAGCTAGTCCACCAGTTCACCAGTTCTGTGAATGCTGGTCTCATCTCACAACATGATAACATAATACAGCTTCTGAGTAATGGTTCTATGTAGCTTACATGGAAGTAACATGCTTTTGAGTTGTACTAATGTGTAAGACTGACGTCAAGAGACTAGGCAATACCTTTTCATAATGTATAAATATAGTAACTGTCAATAAAAATAAAAAAAACTCCAGCAGATGCTATACTGCCCTTTCCACCCCAAATCTTGACTTGGTAGTATTGATTTGGTAAAATTTGCTCTAGGACAGTTCAATGTTTGTATTTACTCTAGGATGTTGGTACTCCCTCTGTCTGTGTCCGTTTATTTGTGATTATAGGATCATTAAAGTTTTCTCTTTTATTTGTGATTCTTGTTTTTTAATACATCTTTCTTTTTTCTAATATATTTTTATTTTTATCTCTTTTCTTGTTTTTTATGCATCTATCTCCGGGTCTAAAGCTAACACAGGAAAGAAGAGAGTATTAAGGGCTCGTTTGGTTGGCGGCCGAAACTTCCCAAACCAAAAGTTTGGCACGCCGCACTAGTATGGTCGTTGTTTGATTCGTAACAGTGTTTGGTTCGTAACCGGAGATGTGGCATGCCATACCAAAGATGTGGCGGCACAGAGCAGGAACCAGTCAAATGTCGCCACACTTGTGGCGAGTAACATCCGCCACGCTTTTGGCGAGCCGCCACCAAGCGCTACGGCCGAAAAAAAAGGCGCGGACTACTTGCTCCGCGGAAGTCAAAAAAAAGGAGCGCGAACAAGCGCCGCATATTTACCTGCTGGCTGTGTCCTCGACCCCCTCAATCCCCGCTCATCAGTTCATCCTATCCCTTCGTCCTCAGTTGTGCCCCTCCAGATTTCTCCCTCCCTTGTGTTCCCATCCAGATTTCTCCCTCCCTTGTTTCCATCTAGATTTCTCCCTCCCTTGTGTTCCCATCCAGATTCTCCCTCCCTTGTTTCCATCTAGATTTCTCCCTCATTTGTTCCCCTCCAGATCCGCTATTGTTGCCTCTGAAATCTGATTTAAGGTATGTACAAATCCGTCTGGGCCTTCTTCTGCTTATTCTCCTATTCCCTTGTTAATTTTGTTCTCGCTCTGCAGATCGATTGGTTGCAGTTATGGGTTAGTTCATCCCTAGTATCGATCTGTACAGGGGTGAGGTAAGACTCATTCATCTAAGAGATTCTTTCTTTGATTTTGATTTAAGTCACGGTGAGCATATATTGATTTGTTACTTTCTTTTACTTTACCTTCGTGCATGGTGTTTGTGTTGCCGCCTCTCACGTGAAACAAAGTGGGTTTGCTGCCTCAACTCTCCAATTCCTATAGGTGTGTACTATATATGCCATATGCCTCTAGTTATTCAATCTCTCGTGCATCTGTGATAATGTTCTTAGATAATACTTTCTACACTAATAGATAGATCGAAGGATGCAGCCATACTTAAATTATCAGTGGCCATGGTACTACCAATACTATATTTGGCGGAGAAGGCTATTGGCTGCATTTGGTATGTGTCTAGCATGCTACTATTACATAATTGATATTCAGAAGCGGGAGCGAGAAGGTATCACATTTGGTCCTATGGTGGAGAGAGATATAACACGGCAAGTGCGTCTAGATCATCTGTACAATGGGACTGAAGCGCATTGTATTTCTGAACTACGCATGCGAAAATCAGTTTTTCATAGGCTCTGTGCAAATTTTAGAGCACGTGGCCTTTTGACAGACACGTTGCATGTGACAGTGGAAGAACAGGTTGCAATGTTCATGCATGTAGTGGGTCACAATTGGTGTAACCGATCCATTGGTTTTGAGTTTATGCAATCGGGCGAAACAATCAGTAGGTACTTCAATGAGGTTCTAGATGCACTTGTTTTGCTTGCTAGAGAACTCATATGCATGAAGACCACTGAAACTCATCCGAAGATCACAAGTAACCTAGGGAGGTTCCACCCTTACTTTGAGGTACAAGTATGGAACTCCTTGCACTAAAAATTTTTCAACAAAAATAGTAAATTGACAAGTGTAATAAAACATTCTTTTTTTTATCTTAGGACTACATAGGAGCCTTGGATGGCACTCATGTACCAGCATTTGTCCCTTTACACCTGCAAGACAAATTTAGGGGTAGAAAAATCATTCCTACTCAGAATGTCCTTGCTGCGGTTGATTTTGACTTGCGACTAATCTATGTCCTTGCTAGATGGGAGGGATCAGCTCATGATTCTCATATGCTTCAAGATGCTTTAAGCCGCCCCACTGGCCTAAAAATACCAGAAGGTAGGGATATGATGCAGTAATGGACAGCATATAGAAGCATGCTATGGGTTCATAAACGGCGCTAACTATAGAGAACATGTTTATATTGTAGGAAAATTTTTCCTTGCTGATGCTGGATATGCTGCTAGACCAGGCATACTACCTCCATATTGTGGTGTTCGGTACCATCTTAAAGAATATAGAGGTGCTCGAGAACCAGAAGATTATAAAAAATTGTTCAATCTACGCCACTCCTCACTTAGGACATCGATTGAGCGAGCTTTTGGTGGTCTGAAGAACCGATTTCCTATTTTTAAAACTCAACCATGTTTCCCTTTGAAAATCCAAGTGAAGATTGTGATTGCATGCTGTGCGCTCCACAACTGGATACTAGAAATGGTAACGATGAATATGTCTATGACGAGGCTACATGGTACAGGGCTTTACCAAGGAGCAATAGGTCGTATCGTGACATACGTACGGAGAGTCGGGCTTGGGTACTTAAAAGGGATCAGCTAGCACGTCGTACGTGGAGGGATAAAGTAGGTGAATCTGGTTCAGATCCTAATCAGGCCACCGAGGATATGAACATTGAAGGTGGCATGTAGCCATGTGGGTGTATTACTTTTGTCCAAATGTGGCATGTAATGAATAGCCACTATGACACGAATATTTGTTACTTTCGTATTATTGTGCAGTGCTGATTATATGTTACAAGAACAATTGTTATTTTCGTATTATTATGCAGTGCTGATTATATGTGACATGAATATTTGTTATTTTTGTATTATTATACTCTGCTGATTATATGTGACATGAAAAATATTTCTGTGTTGATTATATGATTTCATAATGTTCCTTTCCAGCTCACTACGGAAGGAATGGGCAAGGCAAAAAGAAAAAAGGATGTTGATGGGCCTTCACGTGAGAGGATTTGGGATGATGAACAAAGCAAGTACATGCTGGACTGGTATATTGAGTGCAAGAAAAACCAGCATACAGGGTTCGTGTTGAAAAGGAGCACACCATATGAAATGTGCTGATGCTTTAAACAAGGAATTTGGTATGGGTGTGACAGTTTCTCAAGTTGATCGGCACTATAGAGATTTCAAAGAGAAATGGAAGATAGTAGATAAAGCTTTGAGAAATAGTGGAAATGGGTTTGATGCCACAAGGTGCAACGTGACTGTATCCGAGTCTGAGAAAGCCAAACTGAAGGTATGTTTCATCATCGTACTAGCAATATAATAATACATTAAAAATAATAGTATTATAACAACCTAACTCTGCTCTTGTTTCTTACATGCAAGATAGGGACAGGCGCTTGCTTTCAAAGCCTATCAAGTTCTTTCATGAGATGAAAGAGCTCTTCCAGGGTAGTAATGCATGGATGATGGTGAAGAATCTGACAGTGATGATGATGGAGGAAGCAATGACATATCTGGCTATGCAAAGCCTGTAGATATTCCTAGTGATGACTCAGTTACGTTGGCATCAGCCAAAAGTCAGAAAAGTAATACCTGTTCTACAGATGGTGGACAAAATAGTTCTTCTATGAAACCAGCAAATCGGTCAAGACCAAAGGGTATAAAGTCCGCAAGTAAGAAGGCGTCGAAGGCTAAGAGTCACCTTGCACATGCCATTGAAATGATCAACACCACTTTGGAAGCATTAAAAAAGTCTCTTGATCCAATGCCGCCTCCATCCCCTGTCCCAAAGGTTGATAATCCATATGTTAACTTATGGAAGAGGATAGAGGCATTAGCCCTTCCTCCAGAGGATAATATTAGTGTTGGTGTTTATTTGGCACGTCCAGAATGTGAAGGTATGTGGAGTTTTCTCGATGCTTCTTCTGATACAACTTTGCAGACTTGGGTTTACAAGTTCTTATGTGCCCGAGATGGCCAGTGAGGGGTTGCAAATTTTGTTGTGGTATTTTGGACCTTCTTTTGCTATTACTGCTTTTGCTTCTGCACATGGATATGTGCATGGTGACTTGTTCATTTTGGATACTAGAGTGAAGTGCTGAGTTGCATAACTACTAGTACGGCCAGCTATAGTGGCCACTTCATTTTGGATAGTGCCATAGTGGACTGAATGGATGAATCTCTTAAGTTGTCTTTTGTTGCTGCGGGATGAAGTAATTATATCATATTGTTAGTATTAGAAGCTGCCACCTTCAAGTAAGCATTCCGTCCAAGATTTTGCACTTTTCTTGCCCTTAGTAGTAATACTAACATCATTTGGCTTTTCAATTGTAGGTGCACTGATTGGGTTTATTCAAATGTTGTGATCGTTTATGGTGGTGCAACTGTCTTATCTCCTCATCTATATTTTATATGTAAATGCTGTGATACCTAATCTTTGTAAAACCATGTAATTAAACTCATGGACAAGTGATATAATGATAAGCACATATAATTATTATAATTAGTTGTTCTATTATCTAATGTCATACTACAAGATGGTTGTTGCTTCATTCTGTTTTGTGAAGGGTCGTAAGATCACCTCTTTATAGATTGGGGTGACTATAATCAAGTTTGGCTGCAAACCAAACAATTGCCAAACATAATTGCCACACTTTTGGCAGGACTTTTGGTTACCATCCAAACACTTGCCATGTTTGATTTGCCAAAAGTTTGGTAGCCAACCAAACATCCTCATTTTTTATCAAACTTTTGGCAAGCCAAAGTCATGCCATAATTTTGGATTGCCAAACTTTTGGTTTGGCAAGTTTTGGCTATCAACCAAACGAGCCCTAAAATAGGGAAAGTCTCGTTACTAACACTGTAATTGTCTTTCCCTAAACATTGGGTTGTAATTTTAATTCCTCCTAAGACATTGATCGTGTAGTTTTAACTTATTTTTATTTTAAAAATTGTAATGAAATTTAAACTTTTTATAGTACTAATTGAACATTTTATAAGGAGCTCGACTATTGACCAACTCAAGCAGAGTTTACTATAGTTTATCATAAAATGGGTCTAGTATGGTTTTTCAGAGACGATAGGTTTTCAATTTTGACTTTTGAAACAAAAGAAAATAACAAAATTGAAAAAAAAATACAAGCCGCTAAAACCATATAGTAAACAATAAAAACAGTTTTATAAACTGTTAAAACTAAGAGATAAACTACAAAAACGGCTAGGTTTGTTTTAATTTTATTTAAATTTGTATTTCATGATTTGAATGATTTTAGAACGGTTTTCTTGATTTATCGTGAAACTGGTCTGTGGTTTTTCCGGTTCAAAGTGCCCAAATCGTTTGCGATCGTTGTGACCTATATTAGCAAAAAAAAAACTAAGAATTTGTAATTTGTGTTAAGTTGGTTATATTATTATAATTTCTGTCCACATTTGCGTACATATATAGCTGCATGTAGGATTAATGAAAAGTGTTGCTTTTGGCAGACGTGACCAAGAACAAAGTCTCTTTGGTTTGAGAATTCATGCCAAAAATAGCCACCAAACAAGAACTGAAAATAGGTAACCGTTTTGCTTTTTCCCTTTTTAGAATAGAGAATATATTGCCAAGGTTCACAAAACAGTTCAAAATCGCTCGGAAAACCATGATTTTTCACAAAACTGCTGCAGCTCGGTTTCCGCAGACGGTTGGTGTATCGATTTTTGAATTTTAAAAAATTAAATTTGAAAAATTTGAAAAGTTGCAAACTGCTAAAACCATTCAATAAACCGCAAAATCCGCTCAATGATCTGTAAAATCCATTATAGATGATGGAAACCATAAAAGTTGAGCGGTAAATCGTGAAAATTGTGCAATACATCTCAAAACCTGAGCGGTAAACCATGGAAATCATTCGGTTTCCATTTCAATTTTGCTTGAATTTCTCTTTCTCATTATAGAACGGTTTCCACGGTTTTATTGATTTTCCATAATTTTTGCGGTTTATCGTCAAAGCCTCTCGGACGGTTTTTACGGTTCAATGGTTTATAAACCTTGATCCTAGGCTTTGCATTGAGCAATGCATATAGTTATTCATTATTACAAACCACCTGTAACAATATGACAACTCAAAAGCAAAGAACAAAAACACGACCACTCTGATTTGAAACTCGTCCATGATTTTCTTTTTTTTTACAAAAAAGGGTCCATCGCCACACTTTCAAGCACACAACAGGCCAACTGCCAGTTGGTAGGGTCGCTTGTTTTCCTTTCGCTTCAGCCTCTTACTCGCCTTCTGCTTCCACCTCGGTCGTCTCCAGCACGCCGTCGTCTGTGAAGCATTGCCGCAAGCATCTGGCGGGCAGAGACGGCATCTCGTCGAAGCCAAGCAAGCCTCAGGTGTTCTTCCTTGACATCAACCCTCTCTGCTTCCGTGGATCGCAGAGGAGCCTCAGCGCCTTCGTGCGCTGGCTCGCTCTCTTTTTCTCGCACGTCAGCCTGCGCGACCCGTCCGTCATCGCCGTGAGAACTCCCGCTCGGACTCTCACTCTCCCCTGCAAATAAAGGAGGAATAATGATTTCTGAAATTTCCCTCTCTTGTATTAGGTCTTGGACGGTGAGGGTGGGAACGAGTACCCGGAGGCTCATGTCGCCGGCGTACAGGGCGCAACAGGACCCGAGGCGTCGGCACCGGCGCTGACACGCGCGTCATTGACGTTCTCAGTGACTGCAATGCACCGCTCGGTGAATCAACACAAATGTTTGATACTCTCTCAATTAAAAACCGACCAAATTCTACAGGATGATAATTGGCAAACTGCAACCTCAGGTGGTTACGAGGCAGATGATGGGGTGGCTACATTGACAGAGCAGATTTTACAAAAGGGTTTCAGAGTTGTCATTGCATCACCAGATAAGTACTTCAAGGTAGCAGTTGATATCTGATGATGTTTCAGCTAGTAATTCCCACTCCTGAGATGGGTCGATGGTCATTTTAATACTTTAAGGCATTATATCGCACAATACAAATGTGATCCAACTGCAGATTTAAGCCTTATTGAGTATATATGGATTGGTATTAATCTATGAATATACAATATGAAACGATTAAACACATCTTTTTTGATTGTCACGGTGCCAAGAATATTTGGAGGATAGTATATACAGTTACAGGTATATGTCCACCAAATTCTATTTCTCATATGTTTGGTAATTGACTATCTTGGGCTAATGACAGGGAGAAAAAAAAGAATATGGGTGGGCGTGACAGCCCTATGTTGGACAATCTGACGATGCAGGAATGATATTTGTTTTAACAATACAAAGTATACATCATTTATGTAGCCTATTTTCAGGGAGCATACTGGCTATGGTATTGGACGCTGCTGTAGGTTGAAAAATCAAGAATGAATTTTAGAACTATGAGCTCGGCTTTAGTGGTTGCTGTAATGGAATTCTATGCGTGTCATGGATGAAAATTCAATAATAGACTTGGTTCACCGTAGCTTATTATTTATATTTGTGCCACTTGTGGTGTTTTAGTCAAGTGACCGAAAGGTATGTAATAAAAACCAGGCTATGTGCATTTTTGTAGAGGCCGAAAACTCTGGTTCCCATTATCAAAAAAAAAAAAATCAAATTAACGAGTTCCAAGTTATGCCGCACAGGGTGCTTTGACGTAGCGGATGGCGTTCCAAGAATCCAGCACTTGGTTCCGGCCTTTGGTCGGAAGACTGCTGTGAAATTATTGCAAAATACGGTTCTCTAGAAAACTTGCTCAACACAGCTGCAGTCCGAACACCGAACTGTAGGCAAAGATTATGCCCAGGATGCTCTCACCAAGCTCGCAGATCACTTATGGAAAAATCACAAAGTTCTTAGCCTGAAGAGGTATGAATTTTCCAATTATCATTGATAATAAACAAAGAATTCCATAATAATTTCGATGCATCACATTTAAATCATATTACATATGCAGCCAACTGTATGTCGGTCTCGTCGCTTGATTATTGAGCTGCCACACGACTTACTAGGTAGGAGCTAGCTATTTTTAGGCGTAGTAGTAGTTTCATATGGAATTGTCGTGATAAAGCGTAGCACTCTAGTAGTTGTGTATTACTGAATAAATTTAAATTTTTTTTACTACCTGTTGAATCTGATGCGCGTTGCTGTCATGTTTATTCCCTCAAGCTGGCATTGATGGGCTCGAGCCACAGCCCCTAGCACGGTGCAGCCAACATCAACGGCGACACCGAGCAAACAGTGCGCGTTCATCATACAGGCAGAATCGATCGCGCACACCATGTAAAGGTCCAATCCAATCTCCCTGAGACGTAGATACTCTATGCTTATCTCAAATTATTCATGAATTTTCATAATAATCTGCGTCATAATAATCGGGCACACCCTAGTTGAATGCCCGTGCGTTGCTACGGGTTCCTGACACATGGATAAGTGCTCGTTTTAATTTCACATTGTTTCAAGATTATTATTGATAAGCCATCCGTGAACTTGGCGGCCGCACGGAACCCCTTGTTCAGCTTTTGCTTTACTTCTGAAGTTATAGAACTCTTCTGGAGTTAGAACTGTGGCAGAAGTAAGTCATGAAAAGTAGAATCTCTTGTTCTGCTTTTGCTTTACTTTTGGAGTTTCAGAACTCTTTTGGAGTTGGAACTGTGTCAGAAGTATGTCATGTAAAACAGAACTCCTTGTTCTGCTTTTGCTCTACTTCTGTAGTTTCAGAACTCTTCTGGAGTTGGAACTGTGCCAGAAGTATGTCATGGGCAAGCAGAACCCCCTGTTCTATTTTTTTTACTACTGGATGTTCAGAACTCTTTTAAAGTTGGAACTTGTGATAGAAGTATGTCATGGCAAGCAGAACCCCCTGTTCTATTTTTGTTTTACTTTTGAAGTTCCAGAACTCTTCTAAAGTTAGAACTTGTGTCAGAAATATGTCATGACAAGTAAAACCCCCCTGTTCTATTTTTGATTTACTTCTAGAGCTTCAAAACTATTCTGAAGTTGGAACTTGTGTCAGAAGTATGTCATGACAAGCAGAATCTTCTATTTTTCCTTTACTTCTGGAGTTTCAGAATATTTCTAGAGCCGAAACTGTGTCAGAAGTATGTCATGCAAAGCAGAACCCCTTGTTTTGATTTTGCTTTACTTCTGGAGTTTCAGAACTCTTTTGGAGCCAAAACCGTGACAGAAGTCTGTCATGGTAAACAGAACCCCTTGTTCTGATTTTGCTTTACTTCTGGAGTTTCAGAACTCTTTTGGAGCCGGAACCGTGACAGAAGTCTGTCATGGTAAACAGAACCCCTTGTTCTGTTTTTGCTTTACTTCTGAAGTTTCAGAACTCTTCTGAAGCTGGAACTGTGTCAAAAATATCTCATGACAAGTAGAACCCTTTGTTTTGCTTTTACTTTACTTCTGGAGTTCCAGAACTCTTCTGGAGCCGGAATCGTGCCAGAAGTATCTCATGCCAAGCAGAACCCCCTGTTTTGCTTTTGCTCTACTTCCGGAGTTTCAAAAACCCCTTGTTCTGCTTTTGCTTTACTTCTGGAGTTTCAGAACTCTTCTAAATCCGGAACTGTGCCAGAAATATATTAAGACAAGCAGAACCCTTTGTTCTGCTTTTGTTTTATTTCTAGAGTTTCAGAACTCTTTTCAAGCCGGAACTGTGATAGAAGTACAGACGCATCATACGCGACAGGGAAACATATGCGGTGAGACGAAAACACGTTGGACGGACGACCATAAAAACTTTAATAAGTAGCGTCTATATATATATATATATATATAAAATTCCACTGAAAATTTGCCATACCAGTTAAAGTAGATAAAGAAGGCAATCTCACGGGAACGTCAACAGATTGCACGCTGAAAGTTTTGAGAGGCCGAAAAAAAAAAGAACTGTTTACTACTAAGAAGTACTACTCACGGGAGACTAAAAAAAGCAGCACATGAAAACAGTATATGCATCGGTATTGCGACTGCAATGTGGAAATGGAATCCAAGGTCCAAGCTTTTTCTTTGATGCGTGAAAGCAGTTGTGCATGCTAACGATCGTTCGTACTGTTTAATTGGATGGTTAGCATTCCAATTACATTACCAGTACTATAGGCCTCGTTGGGATTACAGGGCGGGGACACCCCACGTGGGCAGGCACCCACGGGGCAGCCCCGTACACTTTGTCCTGTACGCACTACCCGCTCGGTGTAGACGTACCCTGTAACTGTCTGGAAACACGGGGTTTGTAATATAAAAAAATTTTTAAAAAATTATATAAAAAAATAAAAACGTGAGAAATATTTAAATTTAGAATATAATGATCTCTAAAAATCCTGAAAAAATAGATAAATTTAAAGGAAAAAAATCTACAACATGCATAAATGCTGCCTTCTACAGTTTCAACATTACAAACATCATAAGATCACATTCCTCACAAAGTTGAGTTTAATTATCACTGACATTAACAGATCAGAAAAAATCACTCTAAACCATTCAGAAAAAACCTGAAATTCCCTGATTTTTTTCTAATAATTAGGAAATTTTTATAAGATAATACTGATAGCACGAATAATATCCATAGTAGGATAAAAAATTCCAAATACAAAACGTGGCCTCTGAAATCTAAAAAAAAAAATCAAGAAAAATTACTAGTTGACGTTCTAAGCGGAGGGAATGAATTTCAATCGGAAAATCATCAACAGATAGTCAGACATTTCAGCAAATGAATTAGCAAAATGAACAAATTTAGTCACATATGTGAGATGAGCACGCAAATAATATGGAGAAGTGATAGCGAAGCTCCTGATTCCACCTCATGGCCTTCAGGAGCTTTTTCCCATCATTTTTTCCATGCTACTTTTGGGGTGGTGGGGGGGGGGGGGATTTGATCTTCTTTGCCTTCCTTTGTCCCAGATCAAAGGGGATTACTCATGGAACTATAGGGGAGCTAGAGAGAGAGAGAGGTCAGGGACATCCAACCTGCGTGGTGGACGGATTGCTTTGGTCCGTCGCCTGACCCTACCTAGAAGCAAGGAAGAAGAAAACACTTGGTCAGTCAAGCTGAATCTATGGCAGGCAGGGACGTGCTCAAGCTCAACAAGGAAAACTCGATCACAGAGAGAGAGAGAGAGAGTGAGAGAGAGAGAGAGAGAGAGAGAGGATGAGGGGCCGAGGAACTTCAAACAACGGAGCGCTGCAAGTCGAGGAGAGGCAGTCAGATTCGCGCGAGCATCAAGCAACGTATCTTGCCACGAGTCGAGGAGGCGGCCGACTCCATGCTCCGTGTCTTGGGGAAAGGCGGTTGAGTTGTGTCTGGGTGGTGGCGGCGACAGAGAGGCTGCACCGTCGTGTGGAGCGAGCATCGATGGGAAGAGAGGCGGGGCCAGCAGCCCGACCTTGCGAGGCGTGTTTTTCTGTCCCGTCGAAACCAGCGGAATCCAAGGTGTTTTTCCCTATCGCAGCAAGCTCCCAAATGGTCAGGTAGCCTACCCCGGGGTCGTTCCCCGCGTGCCTGCCTTACCCATGCTTCCCCTCCTTTCCCCGGGACAGCCTATGTTTCCAAACGAGCCCTAACTATATGTTCAGGAGGGAAGAAGGAGGGCTTCTATTTCAGAAAAATGTGTGATTAGCTCAGACACCTAATTAAGCAGCTCATCATGTTCTGGCTGAAAGTTCATTACCAGCATGCCAACATAACAGGCCATTCATGTAAATGTACGAGTGAGGGGTTACTGCAGCAAACCGAGAGAGCCTTTTCTAGTTTCCTCAAAACATGGAGTCTCGCTTTCCTCCTCTCTTTCTTCACCAACCCAAGCTTTAATTTGGTTTCAAATGAAAAATAATCCAGCTTTATTTTTCTCCATTTTCATCTATTCTTTATCTCTAAAATTCTCGTTCTGTGCCACTTCAACGGCGGATAAAATCCATCAAGGCTGACAACTCATCGTGACTGTATAAAAAACACATGTGTGAGACACAAAATGATCCACACCGAGCAGCTCGCACAATGTACTATGTTCTTAGAGAAGAATTCTTTTTTTTTTTTTGATATACCAATACCAAAGTGAGAGGTTATAAGGTATGCAAGTTTAGACTGTAACAGTTCCTCTTATTTTGATACTACACATATGCGGTGATACACATACACAAATTACAATATTACAATAACTAAGACTACAGCTTGCCGGCTGATTAATCATTCATTCTTCTTCATATATCTGCAAACCTGCCCCATCGATAGTCTTGTGGGTTTAAATATTATTCTTCTGCATCAATTCGATCAATTCTTTTGAAATAACACTTCAACAGGATTCTGGCGAACCCAAGTCTGATAACAGCTGCCTACATGACAGGAGAAAAGGAGTAAAAAAATATGTTTGGAACTCATAATAGTTAGTATATTCTTTGAGTATGGTAAGTGAGTGTATGTATCAAGGGTTGCTATTGTTAAACCTTTCCTGCGCTGCAAAATTGTTTATTTTTTGTATATGGAATATTTTAACTTTGGAAAATTTTGCTGTTAGACCCTTTCAAACATGATATTAAGTTTGGAACGGGTTCAATTCAAAGTCACATGCTGCAGGACACTACAAATGAGTTAGATACGGTGTCCTATTGCAAATGAATTTTCAAACACTAGATGTGGCACACCTGAAGTTTCACCAATGGAAAAATTGCATGTAGGTTTCCGAGAGACAAATTGAGCTTTCTCTACGATTTTGTTGATCTGTCCCAAGTATCCTTGGGTGACCTGAAAAGCCTTTCCCTAAGGTTCTTGGAGCCTTTCTATAGGATTTTGGTCCTAAAGAGAAACTCGTGAATTCTAGTAGTGTGTACTGTGTATTGCTATCTTTTATATATATATATATATATAGGATTGCCATTATGAACATATAGATATAATGTCGATTGTTGGTGGTGTATAGATAAAAGAATATGAATTATTATGGTGTTCTATTTATTTTAACTAGTTTTGAAGCAAAATTTCATGTTTACGTAAGCCTTCCTATCCAGACCTTCGTTTGAACAGCCCTCTCTGACGGTAATTCGGGACCACTAAAACGGGTAGTCCCGGCCACACTTACTCCTGCTAGATAGTGACGGTACATTTTTACTTGTTCGAGGTTGTATGCTTGATCGGGGGGCCTCCTTCCCCCGCCGTCACATATTGTATCCTTTCCCTGACGTCACATATAGAATCTGGGGTACACAGACTGAATGCTGATCGTGACTCGTCTCTCAGAGCGTTTTCAAATCCATTAGCCACATGATGTGGCCCCTAACTTTTCAAATCCATTTGCAAACGATGTCTATCTGATCAGATTACGTAACAATACTCAATAATTTTGAAGGCATGAAGATCTACATCTACTACTTTCTCTGTCTTCAACATTTGTCCTCAATTATTTGTCATTTTCGCTTCCAGATTTTGGTATACAATGATTTTTTTTTGGATTAAACCTTCAATCGACCATTATTAATTATTGGCAACTCTAATTCTAACTTCATTTTTCTCAAAAAAAAAAAAAAAACTGGACACTAGGAAAGTAGCACGAGCTGATTCACGTACTCTAGCATAGCTTTCCATCCATCGTCATAACAGTCTAACTCAGCCAGAACATGGTAGTTGAACTGCTCGAGTTGGTTCAATGTTGGAGAAGATGTGATCACCTCATCCATACCGCTGATTTGACAGAGCGCATTGGGAGCCTGAGTAGAAGCTGAAAGGTATCACACCCTGTGGCTCTCTCAGAAACTCGTGATAATTTTGCTTAATTGCTGCGAGCAATGCTTACCGCAATAATGCTCGCCTGCTGCACTGTGTTCATCGAGATGTTCCATGCCGGCATGGCGGCATCAGACGATTCGAAGATCTGCTGAGGGACCGCCATTGCATCGCTCTGCTCGCCAGCAGCACCATAATAAGTTGGCTGCAATGAAGAAACCTCTTCATAGAGTGGTGCAGTCCAGTTAGTAACGTTGTTAGGACAAATTTGATGCCCCGACTTTATGGTGGATCTGCTCTGCAGCTTCACAAAAAAGTTGGCTGCGTCCGCCTGGAGCTTCAGGAAATCAGGGTGAAGAGAATCTGGTATGGACATGTGTGTTCTGGGGTCGATGCCCATTGCCAGCAGCTGCTTGCTAAGGTGCGAGTTCCAGTGATTCTTGATGTCGTTGTCCGTCCTTCCTGGAAGCTCTTTTGAAATCGCTGCCCACCTTATTACACGAATGTCAGATCGTGAGTACGGCATGGTTTCTCAACTTATGGTAAAATTCTTGGTAAAATTGACTCGAGGACACTACAAGATCGTAGCTTTAGCTCCAACAAACATTAAGATTGGAATTAACTCGAGAACAATATCAAATTCTGAATTATGATACAGCACACCAGAGTACGATGTATTATATTTTATAACTTTTTTCTTCTTGTTTGTAATTCATTAAAACTTAAAATATTACACAGAGATACATTAATGCATTAACCATTCGTGTACATTTTTTTACATTTTTTTCTCAAATTTCACATAGTTTTACTTACAAAATAAATATTCATCTCAATGAAACAATATTTAAAATATCTACCAAAAAGTACAAGTATTGTTAATGTAATAATGTATTTATATAAAGTTTCAAATTGTAATGAATTATGAACAACGAGATAAAAATTCCAATATATCATTTCCCCTTCTCTATTGTGTTTAACATAATTTAAAAATTTTTACTAGATATATTTCAGCTTTGTTTAATGAATTTTTCATTGAAGTAAAGTCCACATACGTAATTTAAGGAAAAGAAAAACAACACCCTAGTGTACGTTTTAGAAGAATCCCACACCTGAAATTGGCTTAGATTTGTGTTAAGAGTTGTGCTTCAAGGAGGGTATACAAGGGAAAAAATTTCATGTGTTATGAAGAGACTTGATTGTATATTGAGTTTTGCATTGAATTAAACTCTCCATACAAGCTAAATAACATTTTGTTTTACAGGATGAAATATCTTATTTTTATAGTTCAGAGGAATTGAGTAAGGAAAAGAATTTGTGTATTTTAAGGTCTTCTAACAACTTAGAGATTCTTTGGAAAGTAGGATTTTCATAGAAATCGTCATACATGAATTTTAAAGGACTTTAACTTCACAGAAAAAATTCATATAATCTAAAGAAGGCTTAGATTAAATGTTTACCCTATACCCAGGCTGGATGCTTTCCATCTTGAGGGATTATTCCACCTAATATTAAGAGTTTTACAAAAAAAATGCATATTTAAATTCTGTAGTGCCTCCAATTTGAAAAACAAAAGGATAAAGAATAAATTGCCCGTGGATGTTTTTGTTCATATATGATGGATGATATTCAACGTACGACTTCCATTGTTTTATGGTTGACATCTTGGACTTTCAACATCATATTTGGACGCTTGTCTTATTTTGACAAAAAGTATTTTAAATGGGTAATTTTATGAATTATGGTTTAAATACTTTTGGTGATAAATCAAATTACAGCAAAGTATATAATATTATCATATTTTATTGAATAAGACGAATAGTCAAAGATGACGATAAAAATTAAAGTATCAACAAAAAAATTAATTTAGTAATATTAGTTCGTACCTGTTTCCCATTATGGAATGGAGGTGAATGATGAGGTTGTCCTCTTCGTAGGTGAAGGAGCTGCGATTGATATCCGGACGAAGGTAGCTAATTCCATCGTAAGCGGCAGCTCTTACCGCAACGATTTAAACCAGCTAACTTCGGCAGGCGTCCCCAGTTGCCATGCCCGCCGTTGCGAGTGATATAATCTACTAGTGCAATGTCTTCGTCTGGTGTACATGGCCCCTTCTTCAACGTGGGTCCATACATTTCTGCTTCTACATCCTTAGCCTCCTCGTCGTCCCTAAAGCAGCGATATGGAGGTCTTCTCATCTTCTTGTGGGCCAGAGTGCCGTTTTTTAGGAAGGATAAACTACACTACAGATGGTTGGATTTGATATTTATACATGGAGGTTTTGCCATGTCTGCCTCAGTATGTGATGGGCACACTCACGTCTGGGTTACAATACGGACACAACCACATATACTTGAAACTATAGGAAAGATTGGGCTGATTGTTGTTGGTATTCATGAAGTCACCATGCATTTCAGTACTCACATTGTCTATTGGGTACCACTAAAAAGATTAGCCACACCGTACTACCCATACTGTCTGGAACGCCCGTGCACAACACCACCCCCCCCCCCCCCCCCCCCCGGGCAGACACAAATATTTCTGAGTAACTTTTTTAAATTTTAGTGATCACTGTCAAATCTATGCCTCTACTGAAACACAGGAATGTGAATTGCAAGGAAATCTTTTTCCTTTCCCTGTTTTACCTGCACAGTAAAAAACAAAAAACAAATTAGCAAACATACACATACGTAATACTCCCTTCATTCAGAAATGATTGATGTGTGTTGACTCGTAGTGTCATTTTAGACCATTTAATTTATTCAAAAAAAGTTGTTCAAATATGGAAATTATAAGTCATGGTTCAAATATATGTAGTGATAAACAATACTCATAACAAATTCTAGGAAACTCCCTCTATTCTGTTTTAGTTGATGTTAAAAAAATCACACTCGAATTAACTGGCCAAATGCTATGACATCTTTGGTAGCTGTCATTGCTGAAGAAGTTGGTAGGCATCATCACCGGTGCAGGTCGATAAGGGATAATTAATACAGTATTGTAGATGTGAGAATGATAGCACCAGGCCTCGGGTGGAGCACGCGAATCAGTCTTCTCTGAGCATATGTTATCTTCTTGATGACGTGAAGTATATATAATCCGATCCTCTTGTGTACAGCGCGAATCAGTAGTGCTCTTGTTCATTTCGATAAGCAGCAGAGTCGAATCCATAAAAGCTATATCTGCACAACTTTTGCGGGAATGATGAGATTGTGATAGAATGACGGTAACTTCGTTTGGAAGGTAGATGTGGGCCGTTTATTCTGACAATGTTACGAATAATACTTGTATTATACGATCACCACAAGACTTCTAGTTTTCCCCAACAGTTTATGTGTAATGGCCAACGACAGTTTGTAATATGTTTGAAGTGAGGAGTAGTATGACTGTGGATGATGAGTTTGTAGGGAATAACCTTGTTGGTAATAAGGTAGTATTGTGGGGAAACATATATAATTATACTAGAATAACTGTCCACTTAAAGATAACACTAAAGAACAAAAGAACTGTTCGCCACTTCAAAAACTGTAGGAAAAAACTATAAATCTTAGTACTGGATAGCCCTATGATGCTATATATAAAGATTACATGAGTATAATATATGAATAGAAATAGGACTTAGAGAACGTATGCTACTATGACTCTTTTAGCCTTAATAAAACACTTTTAATTTTTTTTTTAGAGAACGTATGCTACTATGACTCTTATAGCCTTAATAAAACACCTTTAATTTTTTAGGCGCCTAACAATTATGAGGATCCTATCACTCAACATTAGTACCTCTATATAAACTATAATGACAAAAAGTAAATTGTAGTTGAATCTATCTTTAAGGTTACAAACATATCAAGTAAAACAAACCTCAATTTTTGTTTCTCATGACATTGTTGTTTTGACTATGGATATAGGGATTCTACTGGCACAGTCACCAGCGCAAACAAACACTGGACATTTTATCTACATTCTCACATTATCAGAATCAACCTCACCCTAGTGACCTAAGATTCTGATGCACCGATGAGACGCGATTAGCATGCACACCGCCTTAATTCAGACAACCCAACGCGCACAGACCCAGTCACATACTAATTTTTAATTGTTTTCATCCAAAGTCCACGATACGAACAGGAGGCCGCTTTAGACACACTAAGAGCAGCTTTCCGGAAAAAAAACCAGACATGAAAGAGCAGAAATGGAAGTTTAAATTTAAGTAACCAGACCTATTAACCATCACAAATGGGCTAGGACAAGAAAAAGAAAAAGAAAGGTCCGTTAAAGTCAGACCTACCACAGGCAAAATCAAGCAGATTCCCTCTACCAAGAGCGCCACATGTATCACATGCTGATTAGTGGGCGTGAATTATATATGGATTTAAAATTTTGAATATATTTCCTCTCAAACCATAAACTCAATCTCAAACTCCCCATGAATTTGAATTATGAAAATGTTAAGTTGTTTCGTGAAATTCAAATGTTTCATTATAGGAAATTCATTGTTTCGATAGTGAAAAATGTATTTTTCAGTAAGCGAAATCAAATGTTCCAACATGAATTATAAAACTTTTAATTGATTTTATTAACATTTTTAACTTTTTTCCAGCAATATCAAATGTTTCAATAGAGAAAAATATATTGTTTCGAGAGTGGATATTGATTGTTGCCACAATAAAAATTAAATGTTGCAATAGTAAATATATTCAAAATTTTAAATCCATATATAATCTGCAAACCTCTTTAGTTAAAAAAAAATAAGCTAGTTGTCCAAAAGTGAGAGCAAGTGTGAAAACTTAGGTGTCCAAAAGTGAGACCAAAAAAACAAACCTAATGAATGTATAGTTTCACCCCTATCAACATTCACATCCATTTCTCTCTCAATACGTTGAAAATGTGTGTGATATGAGTAAATAGTGTTATGTTGGTCCACTTAATTAACAAAGATGTCGCATATAGAAAAGAGCTCAAGATCTTCATTCAACCCATACTTCCTCTAGCTGTATGTATTGACATAAAGGTCTGCTGATATTATGAGTTACAACAGCATAAGAATTGTGAACCTGCCATTAAAAACTCAAGTCACCAAGATATGTTCTTTTTTGAAAGACATATATTGATGGATACAGACAATGTTCAATTAAGACTTTGGTTATGGTGCTTGGAAGGTACCTCTCCGTACCTCTTCTTTTGAATTAATTCTAACCGATGATAGTAAAAAAGTATACCGGACCCATCCATTTTGTTACCAGTCCACCACTTTAAATACCTTTTAGTAGGTACCTTCATATTCTTAACCGTTAGATCTGATCAGCCGGTTGTTGTTAATTTCAAGCACCGTAACAAACCTCATTAAGACTTTTATTATCTTCAATTAAATGTTAGCATTGTTTATAGCGGTCTGAGTAATTTATGAGTTACTGATGAATGGTGCCCAGGAGACATTTTACCATCATTAATTTTTTGGGAACCGGGAAAACAGCAAGGATACCCCTACTGGTAACTTTTATTAAGCAAAGTAACACTGTATGACAGAGAACAGAGCAATGTAGGTAAATGGGAAGAGGAAAAGTAGTAATATTTGATAAATAGACACGGATATAGTAAATCCATAATTGCAAGCACCTGCGTCGTCACCCATCACTGGGAAAGGAAGGCATCCATTGGTGACTAGTATTGCAGGGAAGAGCCTTCCAAGGGCCGCCCATGGTCTGAGGAGCGAGCAACTGCCATTGTCACCCATGGCCTGCAGGAGGAAAGCTGTCCATCATGTATGGAGGAACCAGAGAAAGAGTGCCCGCCACCGTCTCTAGTAGAAGGTAATAGGATGGGGACGCACAACCTTGCCTTTTTTGATGGTTCGCACAGAAATGTTTTCCACAAATATTTGGCGATTTATGCGACTGCATCTTCCCTGGTTTCACAGCATTCTAAACATCTGCTTGGTTGCAGCTTCTGATGTCTCCTATTTCTAAATCCAACATGCAAAGCAATGCATCCATGAAAAAAAAATCTCGGACATTTTTTCGGTTGTGATGTGAAGGGTAGCCAGCCTATGGGTACCTTTAATGTGCGTGCATGTTTAGGAGGAGGGTACGCCATTTGTGGCTTTTTACAAAATTATAAATAGAGGTTGGTTTATGAGAACACTCCTACACTTACTTTCAAGTTCTCTCTTTGTGTTGCGCTATCTTGAGATGTATTGTTTAATTAGTTGATGTGAATGAATTGGTGCTCAGGAGCAGTGGCGGAGCCAGCAACAAAATGTTGGGGGGGGGGGGGGGGTGCGATCAAGCGAAGTGCAAGATCAAGAGAAAAAAAAAGGTCTATCGACATATAAGAAGCACGTACCAAAATATGTCACGGACAAGCATTCTAGAAGTCCACTTTTCTATCCTTGACATCAATGAAATCAATAATTATATCATCATAGCTATAGTGCTGTAAAAGTTCACTTTCTATGTTTACTAGCATGCTGTTGGCAAGAAAGTCGTCTTCCATCCTGTTGTGTAGTCTTGTTTTAATGATCTTCAAGGCAGAAAAAGCACGCTCAGCGCTAGCTGTTGAAACCGGTAGAGTGACAAGCAACCTGAGGAGTCTATCACCAAGTTAAAAGTTCGATGGTGTCCTGTAGCAACAAGGCAGTGACAAAGCTTAGCTAAAGTTGCAATGTCTTTAAGATCTGCACTTTTAGAAGCCTCTACAACAAAATGGTTTAATTGGTACTCCAATCTAATTCTTTCTTGTTGGCTGAAATCTGCTGGATAGTACTTCTCAACCATTTTACATATCTCAGTAGGTTGAAAACTTTCAAATCCACTTTTCGGAACCAATGTAAGACTAATTGATAAAAGATCCATCACCTTCTCATTAAACCTCAGATTTATTTCAGTCATTGAGTGTCAAGTGTTGCCCGAAATACCTCCACTCCAGAATAATGATCCGTTGTAAAATGATCAGGCTGATGACGAGCACGACCACCACGCAAAATGTCTGTTTGTTCCATGTCTGGAATAACAATGTCGTGACCCACATAAAACTCAATAACCTTCCCGATGAATGTTTCCCAACCATCATCTGATCTTATTTTCTCAAGAAGAATTTTTGTGGACTGCACAAGACGGACAGCATTTACTATGTCCTATGATTTCTTTTGCAAAGCTCGATTGAGCTGATCAGTGACCTCCAATATTTCTCTCATCATGTATAGTATGAATACAAACTCAAAAGATATCATACGACTGTAGGCAGTATCTCCATCAGCATAATGTGTACCTGCTGAGGAATCGGCAGCCATATCTAGTAAAACTTGGCTTACAGGATTAAACATATCCACGAGGCTGGAAACTGAACCTAAGGGTAAACCCCACCTAGTATCACTTGGACGTTTCATTGAGCGGATTTGATTTACTCCTTGACCGGTCTCAATCTCATCAATAGCCAACAGCCGTGCAAGTTCATCAATCTGGACATCATGAAGCTCATCATGACGCTTTGCTGATGAATCAACTATGTTAAATTTTCTAAAAAAATTGAGTAACAGGAACGATATCCTTTGCTGCACCTACAAGAGCAAGTTGTAAACGATGTGCATAGCAATGGACATAATAAGCATAAGGACATTCATTAAGAAAAAGTGCTTGTAATCCATTCACCTCTCCCCTCATATTGCTAGCACCATCGTATCCTTGGCCTCAAAGATTCCGTAAATCAAAACCATGGCTGCACAATACATAACTTGTTTCTGCTTTCAATGTTAGTGCTTTTGTGTTCTTCACATGTATCAAGTCAAAGAAGCGTTCTTGTAATACGCCATCAATATCAACAAATCTGAGAACTTTGCCATCTGCTCTCTTTTTGAAACATCACATGTTTCATTCACAATAATAGAGAACTTTGCATCACCAATTTCCACTGGAATATGCATCTTGACTTTAAGTGCAAAAATGCTTAAGATTTCCTTTTGCATATCAGGTGATGTGTACTTAGCACATTGTAGAGCATTCTCCAAAACAGTTTTCTCAATTTCAGGATTAAATTCTGCAAGAAGCTTGATCAATTCCACAAAGTTTCCTCAATTTTTTGATTGAGGCCTCTTGTCATGACCTCTAAAAGCCCAAGATTGAAAGGTTAACCACTTAACAGCTGCCATGGATATTCTCAAACATAGACGGTTTCTTTCTTTCTCCTCACTTTTTCTCCTCTGTATATAATTATCTGTATGAATTGGATTGTTCAACAAATCATGGCATTTCTTGACTGATTTGCTATGTTCTGATGAAGGATCAGATCCTATATGTTGTAAGAATGCACAATTTTTGCCATCTTGAACTTTCTTCCAATTGTTAAAACTTTGTTCTATGAAGGCATCAAAACCACCTCTTTTCCTTATATTTTTGCTGGTAATATAGCAAAGAAAACAATATGGACGATCATTGCTCTCTGAGTACTCCAACCAACTTCGAATTTTCACTAAACCAGTGGTGTTTGAAGCGGCGTTGATGCCCTTGAGGCCCAGAAGCTTTATAATTCTGCAGTTTCAGTTGCATTGGACCTAACTTCAAGTATGCCCTCTTCACTTCATTTTGCTGGTTGCTTGGATACTCCAAAATATATGTGGCCTTAATGCCGGATCCCAGTCCAAAAACTCAATGCCACGAAATATGACATGATTTTGTTGTTCTTGCTCATGATTTTCAGGCTCGGCAACACGACCTGGAGCTCTCTGTTCTTGTTCTTGTGCATCCTCGTCATTATTCAGTTCATCTCTTTTCCTTTTGAAAAATGAATGAATCGCTCTCTGCGCTTTAACCATTCTAACACTAGAGAAGACAATAAAATAAAAAAGGATTCAATCAATCATAGACTCCCATTTCTCATCGTACCATCAATTAGCAAATTGTGAAATGAAGAAATGAAGAAAACATACTCAATTGCAGTTCCCCAATGGTTGCCGGCTTGCTGCAGCGAACGGACAGAGAGCCGGTTAATCGTCGATTTGTTTGATGCGACAGCGATGAGTTGCAGCAATGGAGTGACCAGCAATTTCTGCTCCGGTCAAGCCTCCCCCTATTGCTTGCGGCAGCAGCCTGCAGCGGAAAGAGGCGTCGAGGACTCGAGGCTGAAAGTGCATCTAGGCCCCCTAAGTGGTTTTGGTGGTTAATGATAATAAAATTAAAGAGCTAATCATATCTTGAGTAATTGTGCAGCAAATATATATACATACGGAGAAAAGATGGCACATGACCTAGAAATTATGCCCCCTCAATTTGTTAAAAAGTTGAAGGTTCAAAAGGACATCAAAATGAGGGATAAACGTGAAGAAAATTGAGTCTCATCTCTGTTTTTTCTCTTCTAGGCATGTCGTACTGTCAAGGGGGGTGCAAAACCAAGTAAATGGACGAATCGAATGCTCAAAATAATCAAAATCGAACTTTTGGACCTGAAACTTCAGGACAGACCTCCGGCACCTGGTCGAAACTCCGGCGAATTGGAGGTCCGGCAAGTTACCGGGCCTCCGGACCATCTGAACAGTGCTGACTGCCTGAAACCACTTGTCGGATGTCCGGTCAATCACCGGAGCTCCGGCCCTTCGGAGGTCCGGTTGATGATTGAAACTCCAGGGATTCTGTAACCAAACCCTAACGGCTAGTTGCTGTGGGTCTCGGGTATAAATACCCCTTCGTCTCTAACACTTAACCTCTCTTGCCCACACACGAAAAACACTCTCTTGAGCTCTCTCCTCCAATCTCACACCCTACTAAGCCTTCCAAGCAAAGATTTCAGCTAGGATTTGCTAGTGAGAGAGATTGAAAGGTTGAGAGCACTCCATTTTCACTCTTGAGCATTTGAGGAGTCTTTGACGCTTGGTCTTGGATCTATTAGTCTCAGGGATTCATCTCCTAGACGATTAGAGGTCGCCCCGGAGCTCCCAAACTTGTTGGGTGATGCCTCGGAAAGTTTGTATTGCCCCTCCTCGCAAGAGGAACTTGCTAGTGAAGAAAACAAGTTTGACCTTCATGGTTGCTTGGAGAGAAAAAGGGTTAAAAAAGACCCGGTCCTTTGTGGACCTCTCGACGGAGATGTAGGCTTCTTTGTAGAGCTGAACTTCGGGAAACAAAATCTTGTGTCTCTGTGTGCTTTTATCTCTTCTAGCTAACTTGTGCTTGTTCTTCATTTCCTCTAGTTATTTGCTTTGATCTACGCATATACTTGCTATAACCTGATTAGCCTGTCCTTTCTTGTTCTTACATATCTAGGCTTGTTTTCGGTTCAAATAGTTTTCCAAATATCTGTTCAGTTTTTAAATTCCACATTTACCAGGTTTTGCCGGAGTTCCGGCGCGTCACCGGAATTTCGACGCACCTGATATCTGGCATTTTGCTGGAAGTACGTGAGACTGATTCAGGTTGCTGAGTGCTGTTTCACAGGAAAATTATAAGCCTATTCACCCCCGGCCCCCACCCCCCCCTCTAGGCAACTTTCAAAGGCGACGAGGCGTACGAGAGAAGGAAGAAGGAACCGTAGCGATGCGTATGAGAGAAGGCAAGTTTTGTTTCTTGCTGCCTCGCTTCTAGCCGGACCTGGGCGCTGGTCATTTGGTGGGCTACGGCCAGTTGATTTTGATGGACTGTGGTGCAAATTGGACCATATCTTCAAAAAATTTTCTAGCCCGGGGGGGGGGGGGGGGGGGGTCGCGGCCCATTTGGCTGATGCCTGGCTCCGCCAGTGATTTGGTGGGCTACGGCCAGTTGATTTTGATGGCCCGTGGTACAAATTGGACCATATCTTCAAAAAAATTTCTGGGCCAAGGGGGGCCGCGGCCCATTTGGCCGATGCCTGGCTCCGCCGGTGCTCAGGAGTAGACAAAATACTATTTATAGTGTGATGTCTTGAGACATTCTGTCCGCTGATATTCAGTTGTAATTACTGGTGTCGCGTATGCCTTCACTATTTTTGTAAGGAGACACCAATTATTCTGCAGCCTAAAAAACAATCTACTTTGTTCTCATTTGACCCCTAAATAAACTAACAACTTTTTTAAAAGAAAATTGGCCTGATCTACAAAAATGCAAGGGTAATAATTGGATTTTTATATGTTCTGCTATTTTCCTAAAAAACAATTGACCTGATCTCTTCGGATAAATGCTCAGATTTTCTTTGTATGGGATAAGATAAGATGCATACAGTTTCCTAGTAATTTTCATATACATTATGTACATATAAATTTATTCGTTATTCTTGATACATGTATATGAGAAAGTTTTGTTTGGTAAGTTTGGATAAGATGGATGAGTTTGACGGGGTCCACCATTTCTCTTGCTTATCTGCAGTCAGTACAGTCCCTATAAACCATAGCTGAAGAAGAAGGGGTGCCACGCATTGCACATATACCTGTTTCGTGGCTGTCCATGTTGACATTGTTCAATTGTATGAGATCCTTGTAAACCATGAAGCAGCTGCACGCGGCGTCCGTCAAGCTCGTGCGTCTTGTTGGAGCAGCAGGTGAGCAGGACCGGTAGTGATGGCGCCATGTGCACGTAGAGCGCGTCCGGCACCGTCCCCAACTGGGTTCCACACGAATACCTTGCAGCAGGCGACGGGCAGGAGCTCTGTTGTTGGTCGGTACATGTACATGGTACTATTTGTCTGCAATGTCATTCGATTCGGTTCCGTAGCCAGCATCTCTCGTCAAGACGATGCTCCTGATGCCTCCTACTTCTAAGAAGTCTGAACAATGAACAATAAGTCACATATGCCTCCAACCAACTTCAAACTTCGCCACTATTACTTATGTGTAGCATTCAGTTTTGACTGGTTATCTTTGTTTGCCTTCTATGCTCGTGTTTGGGATAGGGTAGGGGTTTACAATCAGTCTGCATACCTTGTGGTACAAGGAAAAAAATGTGCTCCGACATTTCACATTCATTTCTCTCTTAATATGTTGGAAATATGGGTGAGATCGATGACTAAAAATATAGCGCTAGGTTGCTCTACTTAATTAACACATAGATCTTGCATATAGAAAAGAGCTTCAAGTCGTCAAAATATGTTTTGTTTGACGCATGATATATGCAGTCTGTTCAATTTAATTGTATAATATCCTTGTTGATAATAATGAATTTTAAAGTGCCCACAGAAAGTGATGAGTGACTGATGAACGGTGTAACCCCTACCATATTAATCTTTAACCCTACGCAGAAATTGTACGACGGGCAGAGCAATGAGGTGAGGAGCTAGAAAAGAAATGAAAATCTTGACATTGATCAAGCCAAGCATGCAGGAGCTCTGCCATTACATTAATTAACTCCAAACATCATAACAAATCTCAGAGAAAAAGGGAAGCGGTGATGACGTGAGTGCTAATTTGAAAAATTGAACCGTTTGCAACCTTGCACTGATTATGTGGTTCATCGTTGCCCCGAAAGGCCCTCTTTCCACATACTGACTACTAGTATGTTGCAGTGGTTGCACATTGCTCGTTTCTTCGACATTCCGACAGCTAGAGCCACGTCCACTCTAGTTCTGAAATACCCGAGATATCTACTAGTACTAAGTTCCTAATGCTTCCTAATTCCGAGAGCTCCAACACATAATATGTGCAATGCGTCCATTTCAACTCTAACATTATATGTAGTGCTGGTATCTAGTAATTTCTAGCCTATGTGCTTAGCATTCAGTTTTGACTCTGGGCTGCCTATTTTGCCCTTTTATATATGCTCATGTTTGGGATGGGGCCATGGGGCAAGGGTATATGCTTCAATTCAATTGAATTAAAAGGAGGTTGTTAGGTATATGAGTGGTATATGCACAACCTTCTCTACACTTAATTCTCAATAAATATCACCACAAACTACTACGATCGAGTTCGTGCTTGTTGGGGCAGATAATAAACAAATCAAAATTACCTGCCCCTTTTAATAGGAATACAAAATCCCAACAGAAGAAAATAGTATGTGATGCCCTCTAATTAACATAGTGAGACCATGAATCAGAATTATTTTCCCATTTTAAAGATATAGAAGTTGGAAGAGATCGAAACACAAGGCTCACAGGAAAAGTTTTTGTCTGTTGGTAATAAGGAGATTCTAATAAAGGCATCTCAGTGGGTTCAAATTACCAAATATATATGTACAGAACATGTAAACAACTAAAGGAATAATATATGCCCCCCTAGAATTATATATGTGGATGGACATTAGCATGACCCTGCAGGTCCAAGGCTCCGGGTTGCTTAGATAGATAGATTGAAGGTAACAAATTGAATTGCACGAACCAACCCGTGCTTTGTTAGTTTTGATATGTAAGGAGTAACCAATTAGGGTGATAAGAAGCTCAAAATAAGATCATGTGTGGCATAGAGTGCATCATATATCTACACATTAAGATAATTTCATAACCGTTCTTGGTTATCCATACGGATCCCACGCACAGCATATATATATAGCTGCTCAAATCTTTGTGTGGTCGTTCATCTTGGCATTACTAGCTAAAGCATTGGAAATCCATGTTCATACAATCTACCAAATATGTTGCACGCATCGTCCAGCTCGAACGTCTTGTTGGTGTTGCAGGTGAGCACCGCGGGTAGCGTAGGACGCAACGTGCACCGGTGTGTCCCGCGATGTCCCAAGCCAGGATCCTTACGAATACCCAGGACAAGGCAAGGGGCATGATGCAGGAGGAGCATGGATGAGTGGAACACGATGGCACGGGTTGTATGATGCTGGTCAATGCATAGTTCCGGCTATGGTTGGTGTCCATAACCACACTCGCTTTAGTTCCATCTGACTCTCGATGCTAGTTGATACGGTGCTCCTGATGCCTCCTACTTCTAAGTTCCAATACAACATTTAATCAAGTCATTCCTCTATTGCAAACTTTGACTCTGCTTGCCTAGCTATGTTTGAGTTCTCTATGCTCGTTCGTGTTCGGGATGAATGGCAGGGGTTTATATAATTCAACTATAAGGAGGTTGGTGGGTAGATGAGTTGTATATATACTCCTCCATTTTTATTTTTGTGTCGTTCCGACAAGGTACTCTAGTTATTTTTTAGCCTGCTCACTCTGTCTGAAACGACAGGTATTCACAACCGGAGAAGTATATAACTATATAAGCAAGACAGGTACAACCCTTGCAGTTCAATCAGTCTCACAGATAAGGTTGTCTTGTTGTACACAAAGGAGTTGAAAATGTGGGTATATGATAAGTACATAGTGTTAATTAGGTTGGTGCACTTAAATTAACACAGATCTCGCATATAGAAAAGAGCTCAACGAACCCATATCACCTCGTCCCCTGTATGTACTGATGACATACAGTCCCGGTGATATGATATGAGTTACAACAGCAAAATCAAGTTACCAAGATACGTTCTTCTTTGACAGAGATGGATGATACAGGCAGAGTGTTGAATTTAATGGTAGCATTATATTCTTGATAGTAAATGATTTTAAAGCGGTCTGAACTGTAATTCATGTCAGTGATATGAATGGTGCCCATGAGACATGTTACCCATCCTTAGTAACTTCTATTTTTTTTTTAGCCAGGAAAACAACGAGACCCGTACTATTATTTTTTTTACAAACTATACAAATAAATAGAGAGCAGAGCACACTGCAGGTGAAGAGAACTAAGTACACAGGTGAAGAGACATTTAATTATAGGAGGCGCACACTTCGTCCAGCATTAATCACTAACAGTTTACTAATTACTACTACTTCGCAGTGGTTTCACATTGCTCGTTGCTTCGGAGTTGGCGAATTGTGACTCTTGTACTGATTACTACTACTTCTAGTGGTTTTCACATATAGCTCGTTGCTTCCGAGTTGGCGAATTCTGACTGTTATAGCCACACATCCACTTGGCTCCGCAACACCCGGAATATCTACTGGTACACAGTTCCTGATGCGTCTGAGGCTCCAACACCATGCATGCATCCATTTTAACTCCGACATTATATGTTTTGTTAGTATCAACTAATTTGCTAGCTTATGTGTGCCTTTTGTGCATCCGTGTGGAAAAGAGGCAAGGGTACAGGCCTGAGGCTTCAATTAATATTTTTACATTTATGTTTTTCTTGTACGTAAACTCTTGGAGTAGCTATATGGGTGAGAGATGATGAGCAGTAACATCATTCACTACAGCACCTATGCTGTTAGGTGGCATTTTTTAATGTCTGTAATTATCCTCAAAATACTTTTAAATATCTTTTAAGGCCATTTGAAAAACGCAAAAAAAAAAGAAAACGATGAAGGGAAAAGTTATTAATGACACTTTTTTAAAAATGCCTACAAAAGATTCAATTGAAGGTAAACTAAATATGCCTTTTATTATATTTCGAGACGATTTTTAGAGTGTCTTCATTCTATAACTATTCTACAATAAACAAAATAACTATTAAACAATAATGAGTAATAAAATTTATTAGGAAATAGAAAAAGAAGAAAGTTTTTTTTATTGGGGTGCCATACATAATGCTTGTGGGTAACACGCCCTAGATATAGGAACCAGGTGTTGATGTCATATGAAACCCCAACAAACGTAATCCCCACGATCAAAATCGGAGAGCCACTATAGTCTCTTTTTATCTGCGCGCCAAGCCGCCGGGGAGCAGCATGACCTGACATAAAATATATTTTCGTGTTGCAGATCGGAACAAGTTAATTATAAGGACTCCCGAAAACAAGCCATTACCTACTTAGAATCTCCAATTCAGTCGCGATTATTCTAAGATGAAGCCTAATTAAACAAAGGTGTAGCACACGAGAGCAATAACACTATTCGTCTCTGTTCACGAAGCCAGACGCAAACGCAAACATATGATCGACACTGACGGATGAAGCCCACAAAGCTCTGGTCCCACGGACCAGGGAGAGAGTGAAGTGTCACAGCCCGGCGTGGATTATTAACTCAACTCAAAAGGCGACAGCTTAGTACTATTAAATTTCCCGCGAAGAAAAAACTTTTGGGTGAAGAGAAGACCCGGCCCGCATCGCCGGAGAGGGACAGGGTCACAGAGATCGGACATGGTCGGCGACCTAAGCAGCTGAAACCAACTCTGATGAAGAGCTGAGCGCTGCTGCCCTGAGCGGCGGAGCCCGAGACCACCGCGGCATCTGAGAGACTGAGACAGAGAGAGAGGATGGACGAGCGGGTGGAGCGTGACCGGCGGCGGACCCTGCTTCTGGTGAACCTGGCGTCCATCATGGAGCGCGCCGACGAGGCGCTGCTGCCGGCGGTGTACCGGGAGGTGGGCGCGGCGCTGCACGCGACTCCCGCGGGGCTCGGCGCGCTCACGCTGTGCCGCTCCGCCGTGCAGGCCGCGTGCTACCCGCTGGCCGCCTACGCCGCCGGGCGGCACAACCGCGCGCACGTCATCGCCGTCGGCGCCTTCCTCTGGGCCGCCGCGACCTTCCTCGTCGGCATCTCGGATACCTTCCTCCAGGTCTGATCTGATATTTGCACGGAATCTTAATCAAACACTGTACTGGTCTGACACGACGATTATCGTTGACTCTTCACAGGTGGCTATCTCGCGTGGCTTGAACGGCATTGGCCTGGCTCTGGTGGTACCGTCGATCCAGTCCCTGGTGGCGGACTCCACCGAGGACGGGACCCGCGGGTCCGCGTTCGGGTGGCTGCAGCTCGCGAGCAGCCTGGGCCTCATCTCCGGCGGCTTCGTGGGCCTGCTGCTGGCGCAGACCACGGTGATGGGCGTCGCGGGCTGGCGCGTCGCGTTCCACCTCGTGGCGTCCATCAGCGTCGTCGTGGGGATCCTCACCTGGTCCTTCGCCGTCGACCCCCACCATTTCCCGACGACGACGGGCGAAGGCGGCAAACCGCCGGCGACCGCGCGGGAGGTGGTGGCGGCGATGGTGGAGGAGGCCAAGTTCGTGGTTCGGATCCCGACGTTCCAGATCTTCGTGGCGCAGGGCGTGAGCGGCACGTTCCCGTGGTCGGCGCTCTCGTTCGCGTCCATGTGGCTGGAGCTCGTCGGGTTCAGCCACGGCGCCACCGCGGGCCTCATGACCGTGTTCTGGGTCGCCAGCTCCCTCGGCGGCCTGCTGGGCGGCAAGATGGGCGACCTCCTCGCCCGGCGATACCCGGACGCCGGCAGGATCGTGCTCTCGCAGATCAGCGCCGGCTCCGCCGTGCCCATCGCGGCCGTCCTGCTGCTCGGGCTGCCCGACGACCCGTCCCGGGGCGCCGTCTACGGCGTCGTGCTGTTCGTCATGGGCGTGTTCATCTCCTGGAACGGCCCAGCCACCAACTTGTAATTCAGCCATATTTCCACAGAAATTCTTTATCTTCTATAATGTATCTGCATCGAAATTCAATTATTAATGTGTCTATGTGTTGCAGCCCGATATTTGCAGAGATCGTGCCGGAGAAGTCGAGAACGAGCATCTACGCGCTCGACCGGTCCTTCGAGTCCGTGCTGGCGTCCTTCGCGCCTCCGATCGTCGGCCTCCTAGCCGAACGCGTGTTCGGGTACCGGCCGCACGACGAGGGCTCCAGCCTGCAGCAGGACCGGGAGAACGCCAAATCCCTCGCCAAGGCGCTGTACGCCGCCATCGCGGTACCCTTCACGGTCTGCACCTCCATATACTCCTTCCTCTACTGCAGCTACCCGCGCGACAGGGACCGCGCGCGCATGCAGTCTCTGCAGCCCGAATCGGAGATGCAGCAGGTGGAGGAAGAACACTACGAGAGCGGCGGACCGCGGAACAAGGCTGGTTTCGACGAAGAAAGGGCTGTGATTGCAGTTACAGTTACCTACGACGACGACGATCACAAGGAGGAGGTGCCCGGGACTGACGAGAAGGACACTGCGAGGTTGTTAACAGACAGGGAGTCGTCATCGTCGTAAAATGCAGATTTAAAGAAACTGAACAATTGTTAGATGAGGAATGTTGTACCGAATTGAATACTATCTAGCTATAGCACTGCATGCGCCACCATGTTTTTGCTGGGGCCCGTTTTGGGTTTGTTCATTTTGTGATGCGTCCTAGTAGAAATTGTCAAAATACTTTATATTGTAACTGGATTTCTTGAGACGAAACACTTTAGCAAGCGTAGCCGTCAGTCCTCTTCTTTGTTTTCATTGCACCAGAGAAGGCCAGAGCGAGGTAAAATATCTTGGGCCACCTGCGCAAGTCAGCGCTGTCTGCGCCACTCACAGAACCAAGGCACCAAAGTCAACGGAATCTGAAGTACGTAAGGCCCAAAACTACATTTTTTTTAAATAAATAGTAATAATAAAAACAGTGAGTGTCACTGAAATCTGAAGAGAGTGGCAATGAAATGCAGTCAACACCAAAGCTCTCACATAGTCTGATGTCCTCTCCTTGGACTTGTTGCACGAGATATTGGCCCTGTTTGGTACCGATTCCTTCTCACTTCTATTGAATATAAGCGGATGAGGCTGCCAAACAGGTCGATTCGACCTCAGCTTCGGTGGAGCACGATTCCATCGTAACCAGCCGTAACACGTAAATGCGGAAGCACCTCGGAGCCTTGCTTCTGTGAGACGCCGCGAAAGTACCCCCAGCGTTCTGAAGAAATTACCCGCAAATGCCATCCACCTACCCCACTCTGTTCACCCGTTCGGCCCCCTCCTCCTGTCCCAGACGCACGAGCAAAAAGAAGGCAGAGCCAGGGCGCTAGGGCTCCTTCCCTGCCGGCGGCGCAGCTCCTCTTCCCTGCCGGCGGCGCGGCTCCCTGCCGCGGCGCGGCTCCCTGCGGGCGGCGCAGCTCCTCCTTCCCTGCCGGCGGCGCGCCTCCCTGCCGGCGGTGCGGCTCCCTGCCGGCAGCGCGAGTCGTCCTCCTTCCCTACCGGCGGCGCGGCTTCTCCTACCGGCGGCGCGCCTCCTCCTTCCTCTTTCCCCTAGCGGCACGGCTCGGTCTACCGGCGGCGCGCCACGACCCTGCTCGATCTACCTGCGCCTCAGGGACTGCTCGGTCTACAGGAGCTTGGAAGGTATAATTTTATTTCGAAATCCCCTTCTTATGATTGAGAATGGAAGGGCAAATCCAGTGTGCATGTTGTTAATTTGTTTAGATCTGCTGTGGACAAATTGGAATTGGTGTGGTTTGAGTGATTGTTAACTGATTTATTTTAAGTTCTGAGATGTGCTTGCTTACTATTTTTGTATGCTCCCTGACTGCTGCTGCTTCATGTGTAAAAATTCGTATAGATCTGTTGTTTCTACATATTATTCCATGCCTTTATCAGTTTGTACGCAGATGGCAAAGCCAGCAGCAAGGTGGGATTCATGGGTGCACAAGGTGTGGTTAGAAATTTGCGCGGAAGAAGTTAGAGCTAATAACAGACCACAACAGTGCTTGAATGCTCAGGGTTATGCAAACCTTTTAAAAAAATTTGAAGAGCGCACGAAAAGGACATACACTCGTGAACAACACAAGAACAGATGGGATAATTTGAAGAGGATGTATACTCAATGGAAGACATTGAACCTCAGAGCATCTGGTCTAGGAAGAGACCCTGTCACTGGATGCATTGCAGCTAGTGACGAGTGGTGGGAAGAGCAAAATAAGGTTAGTACCACTTTCCTTTTTTTTTTGGACATGTGCTGGTTTGTGACAACAATGAATGTAATGCATGTATTAATTGTTTGGATGTTCACAGGCTATGCCAGGATGCATAATCTTCAAGACTGCACCACTTGAACTTGAGGAGGAGATGCGTATCATCTTTGAGAGTATAAGTTGCACAAATGAAACATCCTATGTTCCAAGAGGTAAAACAGCCACTGAAAACTCACCAGCTCAATCTGATGGGACGGGGGGTGACGATGGTGGAGGCAGCAGCACACCCTCACCCATTGTTGGCAACAATAGTAAGGGCAAAAGACCTGCTGCAATAGGTGGTTCAGGACCTTCTCCAAATCCGAAAAAGGGAAAGAAGACATACAGAGATGGTCTTATGAAGCGGTTGGTCGATGCCTATGAGAAAAAATCTGAGAGCACTCACTTTTCAGCAACATCGACTGTAGTTGATCATGTTAGGGATGAGATAGCACAACTAATGGAATTAGTGGTACAATCTGGAGCTACAGAAGGAAGTGACGAGCACTACTATGCAACTCAACTTCTAATTAGAAAGGAGTACCGTGACATGTTTATCACTCTGAAGACACCAGAAGGAAGACGTGCATGGCTTAAGAGGACTTGGGAGGATCCGAAGAGGATTTAGGGCTGTGTGCAGCATGTTATGTATCCTTTGTTTCATGCCATGTAGCTTGAATTATTTTTATCCCTGTTATGTATCACAAACAATATTCTTGTACCATTTATCTTGTGCCAACAACTAATTCTGGTTTGTCGAATGATGTGAGCATCTAATAAATTTGTTGATTGAACTGAATTTGTGTGTTGCGTTATTGATAGGGTTCTGATGTGATCATTTATCTCAGCATGATACTTTGTTTTGATGGTTGCTGGTATTGTTTTTTTAGATGAGCCATGACTGGAGTGATGATGATGATGACTTCATTGTTGCATATTGTGCATTGGAATTGATGGGCAATGATGACTCAAGCACACAGGCGTCAAGAACTGTTCCTACTTTAACTGGAATTCAATGGACTGAAATACAACTTGCTGATGCGAATAAGTGTTATGAGTCTTTCAGAATGAGGAGGTCAGTTTTTAACAGTCTCCATACCACACTTGTCAACGATTATGGCTTGAAATCATCTAGAGAAGTTTGTAGCAAGGAAGCATTGGCTATGTTTTTGTGGACATTAGGCGCACCTCAATCTAACCGCACAGTAAAGAATATATTCTCTCATTCCACAGAAACTGTTAGTAGGAAGTTTCACGAGGTACTAGAGTGTGTCACTAAATTAGCAGCTGCTATCATAAAACCCAAAACTGACCAGTTCACAACGGTGCATCCTAGACTTCTAGAGGACAGATTTTGGCCTCATTTTAAGGATTGTGTTGGTGCAATTGATGGATCGCACGTACCTGTAACGGTCCCATTACATGAACGACCGAAATATATTGGACGACATGGCTATCCTTCTCAAAACATCATGGCTGTTTGTGATTTTGATATGCGGTTCATATTTGTTGTCACTGGTTGGCCTGGATCCGCTCATGACACTCGGATATTGAATGATACTGTGTTAACATATAAAGATGATTTTCCACACCCTCCACCAGGAAGTACTACCTTGTTGACTCTGGATATCCTAATAAAGAAGGTTTTCTTGCACCATACAAGGGTCAACGATACCATGTGGCTGAATTCCAACATGGCCATCCAGTGGGATTAAAAGAGGTTTTCAACTATGCGCATTCATCTCTTAGAAATGTGATTGAACGTTGCTTTGGAGTTCTAAAGATGAAGTGGCGTATTTTATTAAACATGCCAAGCTTTTCAATACAAACTCAAGCGAAAATCATAGTTGCTTGCATGGCTCTTCATAATTTTATTAGGGAAAGTGCAATAGGTGATGATGACTTTGACAACTATGAGGTTGAGGAAGACTCTCAAGGCTCCAACAGTGAGGCAAGTATTTCACTTGATGAGGTGGACATGGGTGCATTTCGTGATTCTATTGCTATTGCTTTGTGTTCGTAAACGCTCATTGAACGATGGAAATGTAATGTTACTTTCAATGATGAAAATGCAATATTTTGTGAGAGGACGACGATAATGTAATATTTTTTCTTTGTATTAAAGTGTTAATTACATTACATAAAAAATACAATTGGCAAAACTAATCAAAATATTAATATTTATGTATTTTTATCAATCAAATAAGGTATAACTGTTTTTAGGGGTATATCAGACATTTTACCATTAAGACAGAGAATCTGGACCATACTAATCTGGATTGCCAAACACTCAGCTTATTTACAATGAAGATTCCTCTAGTAGCTGTGTTGTTAGAAATCTGGTTTTCAACGGAATCTGGTTGGAAAAAAGTGGTTCCAAACAGGGCCATTATTAAACCAAAACGAGTACAGACAACATGGCAATACGCCAAGCTACTTGCTGCTTTTTTAAAAAAAAAGATGTACTTGGTCCTATCTAATCTCACCCTCTCACAAAGAAATTAACAAAAATGCCAAACAGGAGACAGCGTGACTACCTCTACCCAATGATGTATAACTGAGACATAGACCCCACGAGTGACAGCTGAACCAGCCAACGAGAAACGTCCCTGTGCGATTGGATTTATACTAACTTCAATAATTTAACAATGATTTCATTTTCTTTTCTTGAGTTTCAATAATTTAACGACGTAGGGAGTACATAGGGAACGAGAATGTAGGGTTTCCCAACACCAGCCTTTGTAATAAGTATTTGACTTAGCCCTATTTGATACAGATGACTAATTGTTAGATGGCTAATTTTTAATCCATGAATCTTCTAACGGGATACCAATAGGTACTAAGAATTAGTTAGCTCGTGAGCTAATACAAAAATCATTAGTCCCTCTCATCCTGCTAATATGTGACTAATAATTCCATTCCAAACAAATGACCCTCATGCCCCCTTTGTTTTGAGCTTTAGATTATGGATTTGAATTATGAATGGTAGATTATGGAACCTGAGATTGTGAAATTTGAAGGTCAAAGTCTAAAAAATGTTTGTTTGTCTGGATTCTACAATACTGTAATATTAATGGCAAGGGAGATATTAGGTTAATGGCAAAAATGTAAATATCTATGTCACAATTTCGCAAAAGCTATATTATTTTAGATTGTGATATTGTAAAATCTTGGAACTTAGATTATGGAATCTAATACACAATGAAGACCCGTTGTTTCATAATCTCTAGATTCCACAAAGATTAATTACCCTAATTATTAGTTAGGGGCAAAATAGACTTTTTATGGTTCTTTTCACTAATAATTAGTCAGGGCTCCAAATAGCCATAGGATTAATTGTTAGATACCCATGTTTGGATCTGGGTAACTAATTGTTACTTCCTAACTAATTATTAGTTAGTTAATTTTTAATGAAGTAATATTTAGTTCTATGCATGTTTAAAGACCTAATTAATAGTTAGTCATTAGAAGTCTATCACCAGGGTAGAAGGAACTAATAATTTTTTTCATTTATTTATAAAGTTACTAGTATTTGGATCTTTTTTCAAGCTTTATTGATACTGTCTTACTGTGTTTCAGGCTTGTATAAAGCTTGTATAAATATTAATCTTGGTGTTGTGTTGTTTTTATTTGGGGTTTATATATAAATATATTTATTTTGATGCTTGGAATTTACAGTAAACGTTCATTTGATTAGATCTACTGGTTAAGAACATAGATAAAAATACTTAAAAGTTGTGGAACGATACCAAAATGATTATAATATCAACGGTTAGAATTAATTTAAAAGCTGAGATACCGAGAGGTACATTCCAAGTAACGTAACAAAACTCATACTTATATAAATAATATTGATATATAACAAAACTCATACTTATATATATAACAAAACTCATGCTTGCATCCATCAGTTGCAGTGCTTGTCATTAGCCACACCAGTCTGCTTCGGTGGCTGTGGCTCGGTGAGTGAGCGTCGTTTTGGCAGTGGTACCAGTCCTTCGATTCAGATCCATGTACAAAACGCGAAAAGATCATTTAGCTAATCTAGAAAGTTGGGGACAACTCGATCTTTATAGTATAGACATATCACTGACCCACCAACAAGCCATCGACTCAAAGTTTGCTCCAATTGTGACACCAAACATTTCAATAATAATCTCCGTAGAGAAGCAACAATGCAACTAAAAAACAAATGGTCCACCATTTCTGTTTCACAGCAGAGAAAGGCAAGATTGATCAGTCACTTCTCTACGTTTGGCTAGATTAGTTCTGCAACACCTTGTTGTTAGGTAAAAGCCACAAGCAGGAGTATAAATAGGTTTAAACCCCCCCCCCCCCCCCCCCCCCCCCCAAAAAGGAAATCACAACATACAAAGATTGAGAGTTATAAAGCCCCACTTGAACTGTATTTCCACCATAATGTCAGAAACAACATGCCGGCTATTACTGTGCAACTGCCAGAGTATTACCATTGAATCAATGCAAATTGCAACGAACTGAATACAGAATTTTAGAGCCCAGAATTTTCTACACAAACCAAATAATAACATAGCTATACTACTACTAGAAGGTTTTAGACTTGAGCTCAAAGTAAGCTGGGCACCATGCCGCTACCACTCTGCAGCTGAAGTGTACGATGGAAATGAATGCAAATTGCAACGAACGGAATTCAGGCCATACTACTATTGGAAGGTTTCAGACTTGAAGACTGCGTTGGTCGGACCAGCATCTGCTCACGAGAACAAAGGAAATACGTCGATGTTAGAGTACATCCTCCCTCCAAGACGCACAAGATCACGAACCTCAACAGTCTGACTGCTGGTGCTGGGCACATCACGATAAATCAGCGCATTTTTCTTCACCGTAACAGCAGACGAACTGGTAGCTCCGGCGAAGTCGCACGGTGCCCCGCCGCCATATGGCACCCCGTAGTGAGCTGCGGACAATCCCGGACGTTCTTCCACTTGGTCCACCTTCCACGCCGAGCCTTCGTCATCCAGAGTCCATGTTCGGTAGACGCCTACTATCGCGGGGCGATACACATTCATGGGCTCAGGATCCTGAAAATCAAACGCAGAGAAACGTAGGATGCCATTGACAGAACCCAGCGCCCGGCCTAGACGCTTCCGCCCATCCTTCGTCTTTGGCTCACGAAACACAGATGCACGCCCGTGCGCCTCGTGGAAGCACACGACGCGGCCCTGACCACGCCGGCGCCCGCCAAGCCAGAACCGAGGCAACGGGCCTAGGGATGCCAATTTTACCCACGGACCCAAAACCTAACGGGTGCGAGTGTCATTTTTCACGTGTGAATGTCACCCGTACCCGATTCGAATATTCACGGGTGTGGGTGTGATATCCCATCCGCGGGTGATCCGTATCCGACCTGAATCAATCTAATTAAATTTTTATCCTTTAAATATTATTATTTATTAGTAAGTATAAATAAGAGATAAATAAATATTAATATTAAAAATAGAAGGTTCATATTCTATTAATCAATACATAAGTATGTTTTTACGTTAATTATATCATAATATTGTTTCATACATATTGTGTCAAAACCTGACCGGCATCTGAACATGACCCGAAACCCGACGGACGCGGGTGTCACTTTCCACCCGCGGACGTGGAGGCGGGCGTCATTTTCCACCCGCAGGTGTGAGCGTGGGTGTTGTTTTTTATCCGAACCCGACCCGTAAACAGGCCGTGCCATGGATGCCCAGGTCCTGCGATGACCACTCGCCATTCGCCGACGAGAACTCATGGACCGTGAGGCGGCGGCGCCGGGCGTGAAGGAGAAGTGTGATGCGGAACTCGATCTCACCACCGGCGTTGTTGCTGTAGTGGATGGCTGCAGCAGTGTCGGTGTTCGGCGTCACCGGTGGGGAAGGCAACACTATGAACAGGTTCTCCTTCGGGGAACAGACTTAGGATAGCATCGGGCTTCGTGTCAATAGCAGCCGTCGATCTGAGCCCACCACCGAGATGTTCAGAGTTGTCGCCGTCTCTGCGAAGGACACTCGGCCGTGTTTGTTTTAAGATTCAACCGCTCTGCTCCAGCCTTCTGTAGAGTGTCAGATGCATGTTCGGAGTCGGAGCGGCGAAGCTACAATAGCCAGCTTCAGGTGCTCCTAGTTCAATTGGGTAAGAGGGAGAGAAAAAAACTCCTAACTACAGTGCCCTCTGTCAGAAACGCAGATCGAGAGCGGAGTGGGTGAGAGTTGGCACAGCATGGCCGAAATCGTTCCCACGACCTGCCCGTGGCGGCGCGAGCGCAGCTTCCACCGTCGACGAGCTTGGAGCGCCTTCCAGCTCGAGTGGGCTAGGAAACTTGAGCAGGGGAATGTTGTCGTCCAACCCAACGACGAGGGTATGGACATACCCAAGTCGCGGGCTCCTTGGTTGCACGATGAAGGATGAAGGCTGCCGGAGGGGTCGCCGAGAAGGAGAGGACGTGGAGCGAGGTGGCGTTTGAAGAACATGGCTTCGGTGGTGAAGAGGCGCCAACGCGAAGCCACCGCATTCCACTGGTATGCGTATGCAGTAGGCAGACGAACGGCGATGCGAATCAGCACGTGTTCTCGTCGAAGTAGCGTGCCCCGAGGATGGCCGAAGCAGAGACCACTTTGTCGCGGCCGAGATCTACGGCCATCTCCTCTTCGCCGCCTTCGACGTCCGCAGTCACGTTCTCCTTGTTGCCCCCACCGAGGACCATGGCGATGTCCGCGGCCACCTGCTCCACCTCCTCGCCGCCGTTGTCGTTCTCCTTGTTGCCGCCACTGAGGATCACGGCGATGTTCGCACCCACCTGCTCCACCTCCTTGCCGCCGTCGACGTCCACGACCACGTCTTCCTTGTTGCCGCCACCGAGGATCACAAGGACGTCCGTGGCCAGCTGCTCCGCCTCCTCGCCGCCGTCGACGTCTGCAGCCATGAGCTCCTTGTTGCCGCCACGGAGGACCTTGGCGTGGAAACGGCAGGTGGTGTGGCTTTGGCGTGGGAAAGAGATGGAAAAAGAGGACTCGTAACCTCTTAAAGAAAAGAAAAAAAGGCTGGGTAAAACAGACGGTAATAGTTTCTTTCTTCCAAAACAAGAAAGGGGTTCACCCCACTGTAACACAGTAAAAAACGGACTGCAGGAGGAGTGGCAAGCAGCAAGTTGCTTGGCATTCTAGTAATATACACCCAACAGTTTTGAAAAATTTTCGTGATAGGCCTCAAACTCAGTTTTTATTTTTCTTTTTTGTCATTACTCGATCCTACCCCGCGCATGTAGGTAAGTACTGCTGGCAAAGTATCAGCAACAAGGTGGAATATTTACCATATATCTTCACTACTTCTGGGCTAGTTCCCCGTGTTAATTGGGCCACTCATTTTGCTTTGCTTTGGCAGTTTGGCTTGGCTTCCAAGTTCCAACCTGCATCTCCAAGAAAATAAAAGGCGAAAAGGGGAAAAAGAGAGAGGCTGTACTGTACGTACGTAGATGGCTCGCACTGGTCCAACGGGCACTGCCATGGCAGGTTCTTTACTACTAGTCGCTCGCCGTTGGCAATTCCATGGAAAACCGTGTTCATTTGTCATTACTCGCAGCTCTCATGTTTACTGGAGTAGTACTCCATTGCGGTAGCGGCCAGCCGAATCTTTCTTCCATTACAAAGCGGACGCGAGGGAAAGCCACTTTTACCGGTCACGCATGTGCGGTTAGTACGAGAACGCGACGCTCCGATCCGATTCGGGTACCCAATCTTGTGCTCGTCCTTCGTAACAGATCAACCCGGAATTTACCGTCCATGTGCTTGTTAATAGCAGGATGAACGATCGAGAACGCCCGGGTTGACACGGGTGTGTGGGAACGAACGGCCAAGGGATGGATGGCGCATTGGACGGACGACTGCTCGTACGTACACCACACTGAGCATTCATGTCCATATTTTCAGAATTTGGGCCTCGAAATTTAAAATGCTCGATGCTGAGCCAGGTACTACCGTGTTTACTACCCAAAAAAAAATCTTGACCCTAGTATATGATTCATCCAACATTACAAGGTGTTTTGCCTTTGTAGTATGAGTACAGACATACACAGTACTTCCTAAATGATTTAGTTTCACTTAATTTTCGAGGTCTCAACTTTAACTTTTCATCTTATTTTAAAAAAAACATGCAGCAGCAATTATATTATTATTATTATCTAATAGAATATAAGGCATATTTTATATATGACTTAAAATGTTTATTGATTTGAAGCGAGTAATACTTATACTTGGTTATGCACGAAAATCTTGCAAAGTATTTTGTAGGGCCGATGGAGTATATGCAACGACCTACTAATGGAAACGTATGCAATGTGTAGGGATATGGTAGAATAGTTATATATATATATATATATAATAGACAGGGTGTTAATTGTTTTATCATGTGAAAAATGTAACTCACCTTATGGAAGATAATTAAGGTTACACTTCAAAACACAATGGCCCTTTTGGTACTACTTTTTTCCAACACGCTTGCAATGGAAGTTATCTTTTATTATAGCAGCTTTGAAATGAATTTGAAGTGAGGATGGAAGTTATCTTTTTATTAAAGCAGGTTTGAAAAGAATTTGAAGTGAGGAAAGCGAGCCATTTGAGAGTCAAAATGTTAACTTCTTTCTTTCTCCCACACCTTGCTTCGTCTGAACTCTGAACTCAGCTCCACGTGATCTCCGCTCGCCTCCCCTTCCCCACTAAGAAACTAGCATGTGAGTTAGACCTCTTATGGTGAGGACATTGAATTTGAGGTAGGCGACGCGTAGCTCTTGTGGCGAAGGTGGCTCGACGGCACTTACCGGCATTGATGCCACGGAATCACCTTCCTCGGTGGATTCCGCTTCGTATTGTAAAAGAGACTCCGAGAAGAAGCGCTTACGGAAGAAATTGATTCGGAATCATACCGTTTGAGACACCATGTCTGTTAATTCCACTTAATTCGTAACAAACAGGCCAATGTACGTTCCGATGAATCAATCTTTCAATTTGCTCTGCTCCGAATGAGCCCATTGTTTTATATGAAAACAGGGGAATTTCATAAGACATGATTAAGGGATCAGCCTTCCTGCTGTGGCAAGCCTTTTCCTTATTTGAACGAGCAAGGAAGATTACATGCTTCATTGCTTGTGCACTTGGACCAAGATATGTATGTGGAAGTGGAAGACGTGCTGAGAAATTCACGTTTGTTAGTGGGTGTTTGGATGAGGCGCAAAACCGTGCAAACGAGCAAAACTTTTAGCCGACACGAGGCAAAAGCACCAAACGGGGCGGGGTGAACGAGCAAAAAGTTTAGCCCGTCCCCGACCCCCCCTCCCACCCCCGCCCGCGCCCACCCGGTGTCCGAGCGCCGGAGATCGACAGCCCCCCTCCCCCCCCCCCCTCCGCGGCGCCCGCCCGGTGTCCGAGCGCCGGAGGTCGACGCCCCCCCCCCTTCCCCCCGGGGCCCCCCGCCACCACCTCCACCCGCCCGGCGTCCGAGCGTCGGAGATCGACGCCCCCCCCCACCCCCCACAACCCGGGGGGGATCTGGAGCCCCCCACCCGCGGCGGTGCGTGCCAACGCCCCCCCCCCCCCCCCGCCCACGGCGGTGCGTGCTGGCGCCCCCCCACGCCCCGCGGCGGTGCGTGCCAACGCTCCCCTCCGCCGGTGCGGCACGACGACGCCCCCCCCCCCCCAGTGCGCGGCGGAGGGAGCCGACGGCCCGCTCCAACACCCCTCGGCGGTGCGAGACGGCACCCCCCCCCCCCCCCCCAACTCCGGAGGTGCGAGCCGACGGTCTCCCGGTGCGACAGCGGTCGAGATGTGCAAACCGCCCCAAACACAACCTTGCTAAAGTTTTAGCGCTGAAACTTTAGCGCTAAAGCTAAAGTTCCAAACACCACCTTAGGACGTGTCGTGTGCCTTACTGCTTGCTCGACGCCTAGGCATTTGTGGCTCTCTGGTGGAAGAATTTGAAAATGGTGGCTACCGCTTGTTGAGGCTGCGTAGATGAAAACTCGTGAGGGACAGAACCCTCTACGTGTCTAATGAGCCGGCCAGGCAAAGGTGGTAGGAGGGACATTCGATGGGCTCGGGCAGGGGCGGACCCAATATGGGGTCATGGGTATGCACATGCACACCCAATTATTTTTTGAAAATTTTTTTCATATATTTTATATTTAATATATTTTGTACTGAAAATAGGTTGAAATTAAGTTGTTTGGGCTCAAAAATTTTTAAGAACACAAATGATTTTACAGTTTCAATAACTACTCATACTCAATTGTTTATTGGACATAATTTTTTTATTGCGTGATAGATGTTTCGTCGCTCTATACACCAATCTAAGTTTCCTACGTCCGCCACTAGCGAGTGCACGCGGGGGGGGGGGGGGGGGGGCCTCAGCCCTGCTTTGGTGAAAAAAAAAATCAAGCAATGTCTAGCAGTAGTGTACGTCTCTCTCTCAGCTATCTTTGCAAAGTAACGGAGTGCAAACATAGATCCAGACGTCTAATAGCTCTATTGCGCCTAAAAGGTAGATGTATTCATATGGCTTCTTGTTATCAGACTGACCTACCACTCTATATAGATGTTTAAAAAATGTCAGACAACACGCATTATTCAACAGATATTACCGTATTGTATTTTCTTGATTACGTATTGTCAACTTGCTCAGTCCCTCTTACTATGTTTTGTTAGACAAAAAAAAGATGACAAAAAACGTTCATAATTCACACCTACTGAGGTCTTGGACGTACATAAACGGACAAGAGATTTTTAACCTTGCGTATTTAGCCCTCCCTTAGCCCGATTTCTGGCTCCGCCACTGTGCGCACATGCTGCTGGCGGCAACACGGATTGGTGTGCTGGCTGGAACCGCGGAGCCAGGTGGACCCGCAAGCCAGGAGTTCTTGCAACAATATGTGTTCGCCAATTAGGGTTCTCTGAAACTATTTGTACTATATCGATACAGGGGTCCGATGTCCGAGCCCAGCCCAAGGTGTGGCAGAGCACGCACGGTGCAATATTTTCTTTCTGAGTTCGTCATCCGCCGACGCGTGAGTTCCGACCATTGGATTGTTTTCGATTTTTCTAGGATTCGACTCGTCCTCTGTTCTGTGTGTTGCTGTTTTGAGAAATAAGTATGATTATCATTGCTAGTCTCTTGTTCCCGCCGAACACCTACCAGCGGACCTTTCTGTTCCTGCCGAACAGGCTGCCTGCATGTTTTGATGTGCCTCGCACACATGGTCCGTCAGATGTTCCTGTGTAGCATAATGTGCAGTCACAGGACCCTGTGCCCACCTCTACACCTTCTGTGGTCAATTAATACTGAACCTTCTCGAGTAAGGAACGGAGTCCACTTCAATCTTGCCTCGCTCTCTTCCTCTGCGCATCTCGCCGCGCCGCTGCAGTTCCCCTGCAGTAAGGAACGGACATTGGGTTTGGGGGTATGCTGGAGGTTCCACGAATAACTAAGCTCAACAATAAGTTCAGTCTTTGGTTATTGCAACATATGGACTGTCAAGACCACTGTCTTCGCTTGCCTGATGGGCGTGTAGTAAGGCTGCTACCAGAAGATCTCTGTTTGGTCTTTGCTTTGCCTTCTGGTCAGAAGGATCTGTTGGCACCTGTGTCGCAGGATGCAATTGAATCTATGCAAGCGAGTATTGGCTTCACTGATAAGAATGGTGTGAAGCTTAGCCACCTTGAGCCTACTCTCGCAATGGACTTGGATGAGAACTCTCCCACCCCTTTGGTTCAGGCCTTCAAAGGGGCATTTGTCATATATGCGATGGGTAAGGTGTTGACCCCTTCTTCCAAGCATGATTATCTCAATGTCACTTTCTCGGCTGCAATTCTAAACCTGGAGGATATAGAGAATTACGATTGGTGTTCTCATGTCTTAAAGGCATTGATTGGAGCGGCCAGGAAAGCCCAGTCTGATCTGGTGCCGAAGGGTTCAGTTTCTAATATCTGTGGGTGTCACCTGTTGCTTTAATCACAGCGTACTATTGATTTTTTGGTTCATTCCAATTAGTTTTGTGTTACCTAAACTGCTGTCCAACTTAATGTGATGCATGCGTGTTTTGCTGTATTGTTTTTTTTTAGTCTCCCTTTTCTCAATGTGATGTTGAATATATTATATTTATGTGTTTGATCCAATGTTGTGCTGAATGTTTCGTAGGTATTGTGACTTGATATTTTGAAGCTTGGTCCCCTGAAGAAACCAACAACTTTCCTAGGATAAAGGACTTCAGAACAATAAGATGATTGCAGTTGATTCAAGCCGGCGCCAGAGTCAACGGGGAGACTGTTTATGGTACAACTCAGGTTAGCCCCCCTTTTTGTCGCTACCATCAACTCCATGACCCATTTGTTGTGTTGTAGTTTAACATTTCACTACATTTCTTATTTTGTTATGTAGTTCCGCCCAGTGTTGGAGATATGCTACAGGTGCTTATCGCTTGCGCAGCCAACAAGCCCCAGCATGGTCACTCCATCCGCTCAACCCCACCGGCAGATGATGCCAGTTATGTCTCCTGCTCCTCAACCGGCACCTTTTGTGCCAGTTACAATCCCTACCGACATGTCCAACATGTTTTATATGCCCGGTGTTGATGAGAAAAAGATTGGGGACCTTATCAAGAAGCAGTATCCGCATTTGGTGCGTCTGCTTCAATTAGTCACAATGTGTTTATCACTCTAATGCTACTTCTCATTTATGTTTCTTTCACACCTGCTATGCAGGAGAGGTCGCAAATAGCAGTTGATTCGAGGAAATTCAATGCAATGTTCTTCCATTGTACTGCTAATTATCGGTGCCAGGTCACTGATCATTTTGTTGGGTTATCAAACTATATTCTTCACTACGTTGCCACGGGTGCTGGCAAGGAACCAGGAGGTGCATCTGTATCCACCCCTGTGGAGGCAACAGCTGCTAGTGTTTCGGGTGGCAGCAGGGGTTAGTTTGTAAACTGTAGTTTACAATGCCTTTTTAGTTTTCACTGTAATTATGCCTTGCCTCCCTTTCGTACATATGTGTACAGGTGGTGCTAGTCAAATTCTTCGCGATGTCGTGCCGCAGCGGCTTGACATGTCTGATTTGGAAGGTCATCTCTATCATAAGTTCTTTTTGCGCTTTCTAAATGGCTGTGTCAACACTCATGTCTTCAAGTGCTGACTATTGATTTTTTTTAAACCAGGTGTTGCTGACAGCGAAGCTGTTAGGCACCCTAAAGTTGGTCATTCACTGCTGCTGCCAATAAGCCTCCAATGGGTGCATTTTCTTCATCTGCCTCGAAGAAGCCACGGAGCTGCTATAGTGAAGGTATCAATCAAATATTTTTTTTTTCACTTTTGTGTAATATTTTTAATTTGATTAACCCTATTCGCTGTAGATGTACCTAAGATAAGGGATCCAGTGTCTCCCTCAGCGCAGGATGAAACTTGTAGTTTCCCACCGCCTCCCAAGCTACCCCAACAGGCAATGCCAAATGATCCTGTCCTAAAGCTCAAGAAGGATTGTATGATTATGGTTCTGGGACAGATGTGTGATGCTGATGAGCTTGAGAAGGCACCAGGCAGGCTTCTTTATGGACAGCTTGCAAGTAAAGATGTCATCACCTCCAAGGTGAACCTTGAAGAGAAAGCGCGTTCCCCATGGAGAATGACCCCGCAATGACTGAGGAACTCGCTTCATTGGTCAATTCGGCCAGTGATGTTTATCTCAAACGGTACTATTTACATGTTATGACTCTACTGTTATGTGGTGTTGGTTATAGTTATATTCAATTAATCTTAAACATATTGCGAATGCAACAGTGTCTGGATCATGCATCAGGCCCCCAAGTTTGTACAGCTGTATGGATGTGGTGTCAAGTCATCTCCTGCGAACGCAAGATATATGAACCCTGAAGTCTGTGATATTCTCATTAGGAGGTTGCTGCAGTTGGACTCGCATATGCCCGCAAATGCCTGGAAGTGTCGTTGGCGTCACTGGCTTGAGGCTGATTTCTTTGTTAGTTATCTATCGTTTTTTTCCCCTACTCCTACCTTCATTTTCGTCAATGAATGAACGCCTCCTTGTTTCCTGCTTACATTTCTGTTCATGCTATTGTGTCCTACAGGGGCTTGCAGGCTGGATATAACTAGCTAGAGATTCAATCAATCAGGGACCAGTTCATTGGTGATGATGTGTCTCACAATCTTGCTGCGTGCCGAATGGTCCGTTCTTTTCTATATTTGCCATCTCAACAATTCTTTTACCTTTTCCTGCTGCTTCTTAATCCCTGGTTGTATTGATTATGCATGGCTCTGTTTCGCCTTTGACATGTGTAACGAAGTCATAAATGTGCTGGATCCCCTTACTTGGTCCCACCCCCAAGAGCGGCCTCGAGTCACTGGTAACTCACATGTTGCAGAAGGCGCTTTTAGACTGCATTCATGCTTTCTTTGCTAACTGGAAGTTCTCAGACAAGCAGTGGGACATTAAGTTCCCACAACTGGATATCGAGTACTGCTCAACGTATGTTTCTTGAATTGTGAACTACAACTTTATGCCTTTCAATTCAATTCCATACCTATCACATTTATTGTAATAATCTTTACTTGCTATAGGGTCGACTCGGGTATTTGCATGCTACATTGTGTCCGCAATTTCAATGGCGAGTCCCTTGCATTCCCCATGCGGCGGGTAAGCTTCGCTTGCAATGTGATCCCACTGATGAGTACGTCAATGTTTCAACTGAGTTTCGGCCTGTTTTACTTATGCAGGCTGACTTCAAGGTCGTCCGTAACAATTTGCTATGTGAAGCTCTGACCATTCAAGGTCGTCCGTCACAATTATACCAGACTACATATCTTTACCTTAATGACGTGGCAGCAAAGCAAACCCATATGCTCAATCTTCCCACAATCACAAGTTTACTTCCGTCCTCCGTCCTCAATCTGGACTTTGAATTGCACTCTTGCCCACGCCTCCCGTTTAGCTGCGTGGACATGCGTCAACCTGTATTTGATTTTTGTGATAATGCATTCCACGTTGTAGAAGCCAGATAGATATATTTCTTCCCGTATAACTTCCATCATCTTTGGACTGTATAGCTTCATTGCATGCTGCTCGAAATTAGTGTTGAAGTGCGGATCCCTGATCAGCTGAGTGCAACCATTTAAGTTAGTGGGTTCGCACTGCTGTTGCATTCTTTACTTCAGCATTACTACGTCGCCACAACTAACATAATAACAAACACGATGCCAGTTACCAGCTTTGTCCTGCGCACTTGGAAATTTTCTTCTTCGTCACGCTGTGCCACAAGTTTAAGATATTGCGTCACAAACTGGTGCATCGGTGCAGCCGGTGGAACTGGTTCTTCAGCATGTGATTTGCGCTCTCGCTTCGTTGTGTGCCAGTATGTCCAGCACAGAACACTTCTTGAAGTACGGCTTCGCCCACATGGCCCATTCTGCAAATAACCTCTTCACAAATGGATGATCACTGAGGTTGTACTCACCAAATACTGATTCCCAACCACGTTCAAACTAATCAATTGTTGCCATTGAGTGCAGGAGTTTGTGCAATTTTGGCTTCAATCCGGTACCCTTTGAGTATGCATTTCCTAGGTGTTCCTTCGTGACACGCAGCACGTGCCACTGGCACCAGCGATGAATTGTTCCCACCCATATGTCATGAATTGCAACCCTCGTCGCCTGACACTGATATGCATGTCAAGGAATAAAGAAATATATTTATGTACCCATGAAAGTAACATAATCCTTAGCGGAAATCATTGGAATTGCGGTCGTTGCTTCCCTCCCATCATGCTAACAAACTCGTGGAAGATCCACTTGAAGCTGTTTATCATCTCCGTCCTCATTAGGACCCCAACAAAAATTATTGACTGGAAGTGGTTGTTTACACCGACCAACATCCCAAAGGGCATACCATGCACACAGATCAGTCTTTTATGTTGCGTCAAATGTGACAACGTCCCCAAAATGAGCATACTGCGTCTTGCATCGACTGTTTGTCCACATCAGTGTCTTGATTGTGCCATCTGTGTCAAAGTCCACCTTATATGTAAACCCAGCATCTTCGTCACGTAGCTCGTTCCAATGGCGACAGACGGCCTTGCACCGTGTGCCTTTCATTTGGTCCATTCACTCCTCGGCGCCTACGGCATCATAATTCCCGTCATGCACAGTTCATTAATCTGTGGTACAAGCAGGCTGGGCTTGTACCACAAATTAATGAACTGTGCAAGTTTCTAATTAAAATATTCAATCCTACTTTACATTGCAGAACAGAAATATGGTTCAGTTATAATCAGAGAACTGCTACATTGAAAAGCACTCGCAGCGCGTGCAGGCTGGGCTGTCGCCGAATAATTCGACGACGCGCTTCGGTAGATTCAGTTGCTGAAGCGAGCTCGCCGCAAGGATGGGCTGGGGAGCCAGGAACGAGGAGATCTGGCCGGACGACTCGACAACCCAATTAGTCTGGGTTGCTTCGTCGGGCTCCGACATGCACCCCGCGCGCAGATTTCCCCACACCGCTAACTCCACTATGCTCTGCCACCTCGTTCTCGCAGTAGTTAGTGGTCGGGGCTGAATGGAGTCCGATGCAGTCATGCGTCCTAACGAACGCAGGGGAATCGCTTCCGTGCATCACCTGCCTCAGTAATAACATTGACACCAATTTCTTATTAAAAATAAAATAATATTATTTCAGTTAAGAAATACGTAACCCACTGGAGCGCCTTATCCTCTTCTACTTACCCTTTCGTGTTTCGTCTCTCTCGCGCGCTCGCACTGCAGCGCAGGCGCAGCAGCAGCAGCAGCCGCCGCAGCCGCCGCCGCCCGCCTCTGGGTCTGGGGATTTGGCTGCCGAACATCACCGTGGCTCCAGTCCCCTCCTCCTGATCCAACAAAAGCAAATCATAGCTAATTAGGAGCTGCTCCTGGCGCTGCAAAAAATTGCTCATCCCGCTCCCATTCCCATGGGGACGCCTCCTCTCTCCTCCGTTTCCAGCTACCACCGTTCCCCACCACCTTGGCCGCCTCCCAAGAATTCTGCAGACCAAAGACCAAGAGCAAAGATTCGGTGTGGCGTCGTCGCACCGCCGGGCGGACGAGTCCTGGAGGCGGCGGCTACTGCTACGAGGGACGCTCGGAGCCCGCTGAACCAGGCCCCGGGGTCCGATGTAAGCGTACGAATTCAGAGGCTATGTCGGTCGGGTGGCCTCACGGAGGCTCTGAGGCTGCTAGGCTCTGACGAGGTTGATATGCGGAGCTACTGCGCCGTCGTCCAGCTCTGTGGGGAGGAGAGGTCTCTGGAGGCTGGGAAGAGAGCCCATGCCTTGGTCCGCGCGGCCGGTGTCGGAACGAGGGGAATGGAGGGTGTCCTTGGAAAGAGGCTGGTGTTGATGTACGTGAAATGCGGGGATTTGGAGGGTGCAAGGAGGGTGTTCGATGAAATGCCTCAGGTTAGTGACGTCCTTGCTTGGACCTCACTGATGAGTGGGTATGCTAAGGCTGGTGATTTTCGACAAGGTGTTTCGCTATTTAGGCAGATGCTCTTGTGTGGAGTCAACCCGGATCCTCACGCCGTTTCCTGTGTCCTCAAGTGCATTGCCAATTCAGCAAATATGGAGGATGGCGAGGTGGTTCACGGGTACCTTGTGAAGTTGGGTTTTGGGGCTCAGTGTGCTGTTGGCAATGCTTTGATAGCCATGTACTCTAGGTGTGGTCAGATTGAGGAAGCGATTCAGGTGTTTGATGGCATGCATCACCAGGATGCCATTTCTTGGAATTCTGTGATTAGTGGTTGCTTTTCAAACGGATGGCATGGTAAGGCTGTTGATCTTTTCAGCAAAATGTGGTTTGAAGGTCTGGAGATAAATTCTGTGACAATGGTCAGTGTCTTACCTGCCGCTGCAGAATTAGCTTACGGCCTTGTTGGAAAAGCTGTACATGGATACTCTGTGAAATCTGGATTACTTTGGGAGGAGCTCGAATCTTTGGACAGTGGAATAGATGATGTTCTCGGATCCAAGCTGGTATTCATGTATGTGAAATGTGATGAATTGGGGTATGCAAGAAGGGTGTCTGATTTAATGTCATCAAAAACTAATGTGCATACATGGAATCTGATAATGGCTGGATATGCAAAGGTTGGCGAATTTCAAGAAAGCCTCTTACTTTTTCAGCAAATGCATGGTCTTGGAGTTACACCAGATGAGCACACCATTTCTTGCCTTCTAAAGTGTATAACTAGTTTGTCTGATACCAGGTGTGGCTTGGTGGTTCATGGGTACCTTGTAAAGATGGGCTTTGGGGCACAGTGTGCAGTTTGCAACTCGCTGATATCGTTCTATGCAAAAACGAACAGAATAGGGGATGCACTCAAGATGTTTAATGCAATGCCTCATCGGGATATAATTTCTTGGAATTCTATAATCAGTGGATGCACTTCCAATGGGTTATGTGACAAAGCTATTGAGCTGTTTGTAAGAATGTGGATACAGGGGCAGGAATTGGACTCAGCTACATTGCTAAGTGTTTTGCCATCTTGTACACAATCACAGTGTTGGTTTGTAGGAAGGGTGGTTCATGGTTACTCACTGAAAACTGGGCTGTTTGGTGAAACATCTCTTGCTAACACCCTACTTGATATGTACTCAAATTGTTCGGATTGGCACAGCACCAATCAGATATTCAAAAGCATGGATCAGAAAAATGTTGTGTCATGGACAGCAATGATCACGAGTTATACCAGAGCTGGGCTGTTTGGCAAAGTGGCCGGACTACTTCAAGAGATGGCATTAGATGGTATCAGGCCGGATGCCTTTGCAGTCACCAGTGCTCTTCATGCTTTTGCTGGTGATCAATCTTTGAAACTAGGCAAAGCTGTCCATGGATATGCCATCAGAAATGAAATGGAGACAGTTCTTCCTGTTGCCAATGCACTGATGGAAATGTATGCAAGGTGTGGGAATATGGTAGAAGCACGGTTGATGTTTGATCGTGTAAAAAGTAAGGACATAATCTCATGGAATACATTAATAGGAGGTTACTCCAGAAATAATCTTTTCGATGAATCCTTCAGTTTGTTCATTGACATGCTACTCCAACTTAGACCTAATGCGGTGACCATGACATGCATCCTTCCTTCTGTGGCAAGCTTTTCATCCTTGGAACGAGGAAGGGAGATACATGCTTGTTCACTACGACGAGGATACATGGAAGACATTTATGTGCCCAATGCACTCATGGATATGTATGTTAAGTGTGGCGCATTACTGCTTGCTCGGCGCTTGTTTGACTGCTTGACTGAAAAGAACCTCATCTCATGGACCATCATGATAGCTGGATATGGCATGCATGGTCGTGGCAGAGATGCCATTGTCCTCTTTGGCCAGATGAGAGACAACGGAATTGAGCCTGATGCAGCCTCTTTCAGTGCTATACTGTACGCCTGCTGCCATTCAGGGCTTAGAGAAGAGGGGTGGAGATTCTTCAATGCTATGCAGAATGAGCACAAAATAGAGCCCAAACTAAAGCACTACGCATGCATTGTTGACCTGCTTAGCCATACTGGAAATCTGAAGGAGGCTTTTGAGTTCATCGAGTCGATGCCAATTGAGCCTGATTCAAACATTTGGGTCTCATTGCTGCATGGATGTAGAATTCACAGGGATGTGAAGCTTGCAGAAAAGGTAGCAGATAAGGTCTTTAAGCTGGAACCTGAGAACACAGGGTACTATGTTCTTCTTGCCAACATCTATGCTGAGGCTGAGAAATGGGAGGCTGTCAGGAAGCTGAAGAACAAGATTGGTGGTCGTGGGCTCCGTGAGAATACTGGCTGTAGCTGGATTGAGGTCAGGGGCAAGGTTCATGTCTTCATCCCAGCAAATCGGAACTACCCACAGGGGAACAGGATTACAAGATTCCTGGATGACATTGCCATGAACATGCAAGAAGAAGGTTATGATGGTAAGAGAAAGTATGCTCTGATGGGCGCCAATGAGGCGGTGCATGACGAGGCACTTTGTGGGCACAGCTCAAAGGTCGCCATCGCATTTGGTGTGCTGAATCTATCAGAAGGGCGGCCAATTCGTGTCACGAAGAATTCGAGAATATGTAGTCACTGCCATGAAGCTGCTAAGTACATATCCAAGATGTGCAACAGAGAGATCATTCTGAGAGATTCAAATAGGTTCCATCATTTTGAAGGTGGCAGGTGCTCTTGCAGAGGTTATTGCTGAAAGAAACATAGACATGTTTAGTATAGTACATATGTTGCTAGTTGCTACCAGTAGTTAGTAGCACTATATCTTCTTACACAGTAATTTGCTGTAGGAAACAACACTTTTGTAGTTTTGTGTATTCTGGAGATATCAGTTCATTACAGTACATGGGAAGAAATGTTTCGAAGCCCAGATGCGTAATCAAATAGGGAGCACGCTATGGTCATGTGGAACATGATGTTGTTGCATAATGCATATAGTTGTGATATATTGGGATGCATGCTACGGTTAAAAATTTGACAGTTCTGAGTAAGATTCTATTGTTTCTGGACATCTTCTAGAAATAGCATTCTCAGAATTTTATATTCAATTATGCAACTATGGTCGTGTGAAATCTGATGTTGCATTTAGTCGTGATATAATGGTTTTGGAAATCAGCACAGGCTGTAAGACAAGCGGCAGTGTTGCAAGCCCAGTGGTTATTGGTGTGGTATGCTTGCTTGTTAGTATTATGCCAAAAGACAAGCGGAAATCCATCCTTAACTCTGCTGCTATGAAACAGGCCCTTGTTGAGGGTGCTTCTAAAATTTCAGGGCCAAACATGTATGAGCAGAGTGGTGGCAGGCTTCATCTGTAAGTGTCTTATCCCTTTTCAGTATTGCAATTTTACGAGGTTTGTGGCTTGTTGGATATTTCAGATATCTTATATTCATTTCTACTCCCAGAGGTAAAATCATAATATCATATCATTATCGCTTCACAGTATTATGGCACCAAACGATCAGTGTTCAATCTGCAGTGGGATGGATTCATTGAGACATTCCTCACTCGAGTGTCATATGGCACCAGGGAGTATGGGCGTCAGAGAGGGAGTATATCCCAGAATTCCTCAGCCAGATACAGGAAACTGATGCTCGAGCTTGGTTAGTGACAATTATGAAATGTCTAAATAATGATGACCTGACAACGGTGGTGGTGTGCAGTGTGCTTATGGGCTATATGGCATGCCAAGCGTCAAGGCAGTTGACGAAGAGATTTTCTAACACACTGCTTCGCAGAACTGGATGTGATCAAACCACAGGTCGCTTCAAGAGAAGGGCCAAAAGTTGCTACGTCTAAGTGGATTCCGCCTCCGAGTGGTCGCAAGATCAATGTTGATGCCACCATTTCTAAGAACTCTAGGATCTTGGCCTCATTAGCTGTGGCGTGGGACGAGATGTGTAATTATCTGGGTGCCTCTGTGTTGATTTCAGATGGAATAATTGACCCTGAAATTGTGGAACCTTAAACCTGCTGGGAGGGCCTTGCTCTGGCAAGTTCTTGCGATTTTGGAATATTAGGGATTATAGGAGTTCGGTCTTAGTGTAAGTTGGGAGGCATATATCTGGTTCTTGGCGACACCCGATGGCATTTGTAATTCGTACAATGATCAATAAATCGGTGACTGTTGTCCAACAAAAAAAATTACAGAAGCACTGTTATCAAAAGTGTATCGGCCGAAGAAACAAAAGATGCATATAATGACTTTGAATTGGTATGAAGGGAGTGACGTTTAGCAAATTCGTATGAATTTGAAGATGAGCTGACATAGTAGAATCTTATAGAAATTGACATGGATAGGATGCGGGGTGCGTTTATGAGGTTGAGTATACTAATGCGTGTATGAGAAGAGAATGTTGTGTTGTGTTTATTTACGCATTCCATGGCCTTTAATTGTTTCCGTGGGCTGGCTATTGAAGGCCCCCTGACGATATTTTTTTTTTCCATTGGTAGCTCTCATAATCCATGCGGTGAGGGAAAGAATAGATTGTCTGTATATTTTACCGCTATCTATATTTCTTAAATGTCGTTACTGGTTAACACTTTATTCGATAAGATATCCCCATTCAACTGCAGTACCGTATCAGACTTCTTTTAATAAGGTATATTCTAGTCCTGCCTTTTCTTCACCTTCATCATGAGCCCGTTCTTCATCCCAAGAACAACCGACAACTTGGGCTCCACGGCGTGCCCCTCCAGGACCTCGACGTCAAAGTTCCACACCATGGTGGCGGCGATGGACGTCATCTGCGCCACGGCTATGTTCTTACCAGGGCACGATCTCGGCCCGGTGTTGAAGGACAGGAACTTGTACGACGGCACGTAGCGCAGGCCGGCACCGTCCTCGGTGAGCCACCTCTCCGGCCTGTACTCCCGGCAGTCCTCCCCCCAGACGCTCTCCATCCTCCCCATGCTGTACACGGAGACGAGGACTGTCTCACCGGCGAGCACCGTGTGACCGCTGGGGAGCACGTCGTCGGCGAGGACAGCCTTGCGCTCGATCGGGCCTGAAGGGTACAGCCGCAAGGACTCGAACAGGGCTGCTCGAAGGTAGATAAGGCCTTTGGTCTGGTCTGGCTCAAAGATTACCATGTCGCCGGCGGCTCGTCGTCTGCGCGCGGCAACGACGACGGGCGCCAGTTCCTTGCGGATGCCGGACACAGCGTTCGGGTTCGTGGCTAGGCTATAGACGAACCACGGAAGCGCCGCACCGACTGGATCTCGTAGCGCGACCAGGAAGTTGATGAACGTCTTGTACATGAACTCGGTAGGTTGTCCTGATGACTCGTCTAGATAGTCTGGGTCGCTGATGTAATGGGACAAAATGTCCACATCAGTGCCTGGGTGGTCACTAATACTGCTTGCGGCTATCCTCCTCTGGATCATCTCCCTGACAAATTCGTGCAGTACAGATTCCGCACCAGCAAGCTTTCTCTCCGGGCCGATGTTGAGCTGTTTCATCAGTTTCCAACACGACATCGGCACGGTATGACGGAAGAAGGCTACCTCCATGAGGGTATCCAAGGCCGCAGCGACCGGCGGAGGCATGCCGTCGCCGCCGGTGGACAAGCAGCCCAGGTCCTCGCGCGAAGACCAGCATGATAGTCAGGTCAAGCACAAGCCTTCCGACCATGTCTTCCATGTCGAACAGCGCACCGGTGGCTGCCATGAGGGTTAGCAGCGGGACGAGCCCCGCCGCCACCTTGTCACGGCAACAGCGCGACATGAGGTCGAGCAGCTCCGGCCTCGTGACAATGTGCTTGATCTTCGCGCGCTGCTGGCGCCACGACTCGCCGTCGACAGCGAATATGGTGCCCCTCAAAACGGAGAAGACCGCGGCGAACTCATCGCCTTTGGGGTAGTTGGCAAAGCTTGTCGTGAAGATGTGCCGGACATTTTCCGGGTCACAGGTCAGAAAAAGCCTCATGGTGGTGCCCGGTGGGCCTTGCGCCTTGAAATTGAGCTTCGTGGCGGCATAGATCAAGGTCAAAGCTTCATGGAAGTTGTGGAGGTTGGCGACCAGGAAGGGGAGAACACCAACTATTGGCCGGTGCGTTGGGACCGAATGATTCCCTGATCTCCAGGAATTGATATACATGCGCAGTGTAAGCAGTAGCAGTACCGGCAAGATGAGCAGTAGTAGCTCTACAAGGAAGAGAGCCATTGTAATGGTGGGTGGTCAAGAATGTTAGTTTGCGCACAATGGGATGGCTGATGGCTCAATTTATAACTGAGTAAATTTCACAAAACTACAATTATTTGCGACAACATTTCAAAAAAAATACAACTTTTAGAAATAATTTTAGAAAACTACAACTATTTTAATCACTTGTTTCAGTAAACTGTAATTTTAATGTCCATGGTTCTAAGACCCACCTATCCTCAGTATTGTTGTTCTATCGTTCACGTCAAACATAAGATGGATGCTTTTCAAAAAAAAAAAACACATAAGGTGGATCTCATGTTACCATGCTTGCTGATGCGAATTTACATGGTAGATTCATGAGGTGGATTTAATATGAATTTACACTTTATTATAAGCTAGAGTGACATGGCGCCCGTCTCAAGTGTAATTCGGTAATAGAAGTGTCTTAGTGGGGTTGACGCGTGGATAATAGAATTATCTTAGTGAGGCTACAGGTGGATTCTAGAACCATATACACTTAAGTTGTGGTTTCTGAAATTAAGGTTAAAACAGTTGTAATTTTATAAAATTGATTCTAAAATTTATAGTTTTCTAAAACATTGTTTTATAAAATTACACTTTATAATTAAGTAAAACACAGTTGCGTATGGTAATTGTTCATATACGCAGATCATACGTCTAGATGATGGACATGCTATTTTGACCTCTGATGTCGATAGTAACACACTTTAGGTCGCCAACTAAATTTTCGCCAACAAACAGGGCATCGTTATACCGACAGACAAATTCCGAACAAGCTGAATAGCCTCAAGAGGCTCTATAAAGTATTGAAAAAACTGAAGTTAGCCGGTGGTGGTGGATGGAATGGTAAAATAGGCACAATAACCATGGATGCTGACTGGTGGGCCGAGGGAATTGCAGTACAAACATGTCTTAATTTTTTTACTACTCAATACCATAATCATATAACTGTTCTTGGCCCTAATCTGGCATGTCATGAATCTCTTGCATGTAGGAGGACCAACTAGCCGATACTTTCCAGAGGAAGCCGCTTTCTCATGAGAATGAGCTTGAAATTCTGTTTGGTACTATGGAATCAGAAGATGGAAACATGTTTTGCGTTGGAGGTATTGGAGACCGAACACCGTCGTGAAACTGAGGACGACCAGACTCCACTATCGGATGATAACTTTCGACGTTCTGGTGTTGGTCGTTCATCTCAAAAAGCTGGAAAGGAGCAGGTGGTTGACAGCCCACCGGCAAAGAGGACTAAGAGTGTCGAGTACTATGTAAAAAGCTTGTCAGAAAGCCTGCTTCAAAAGAATCAGAATGAAGCCAGTGCGATTAGTAGGGAGCAGGATGAAATCACTGAACCGCTGCAAGTTGTTGAAGAGGATGTTGGTCAAGGCTCTGAACTGTATTTCATAGCTACTGAGCTGTTTAGATCAACAGCACGATGGACATCATTTCGAACAATTAAAGGTAAAGAGCGTCGTACTGCATGGCTGCGTTGGACATGGGAAAACACCAAAAAGTAGTGAAATGGATCTGTTAGGTTATGTAATATGTCTTCGTATGGTAACTCGTGCAAACTACATCTATGTACTAGTATGTCAATATGTATCTGTATTTGTACCTGCCTGATGTATCCACGAACTTTTTATTTGCATGACTGTACTTGTGTTAATCTTTCACTAATCATTACCTTGTTACTGTTAGTAATATCATGACTAGAGATGTTATTTTTACCTTGACTGTGCTGACTGTATGATTTGTGTAATGAAGTGGAAGAACTTCTGGAGGAGTAGATGGTGCAGAAGTGAACGCTAGAGGCAACATAGAGGTAATGCGCATTTTTTTTATAAATTCCATGTTTTCATTGAATAACACATATTTCATTTATTGTAGAATGTCAAGTCCAGAGACATCGAGCAATACAAGTTCCTCTGTATCCCATATTGATGATGAGTCATCCACTGGGTGGAAATTGGAGCAACGGTTGGTCTGTTAGCTGCAGTTGCATCATTAAAATCAAGTGGATCCGAAGGTCAAGATGACTCAGTGCCCATACAAGAGTTGACAGGTCATGAATAGGTAGCCCTTAATCTTTCTAAACCCAAGAAGTGCTACAAAAATTTCCATCTGTATCCTGCTGCAGTCCACAAGTTGCATACCACTTTAGTGTCAACAAGTCAGTATGATTCAATTGAAGCATTAGGGATGTTTATATGGGCATGTGGAACACGTCAATGCCAACGACAAATGGCAGATATGTTTGGTCGGTCAGAAGACACAGTGAGTAGGAAGTCTGGGGAGGTGCTAGAAGCTATGATATCTTTTGCACGAACTGTAATTAAGCCTTAGGGTTCAGCCTTCAATCAAGTGCATCCTAAGCTACATCGGTTCTCACCATTTTTCGATGGATGCATAGGAGCTATTGATGGAACCCACATTCTAGTAACTGTCAAGGAGCCCGCACATGACAATTTCATCAACAGGAAAGGGTTCACTAGCCAAAATGTAATGGCGGTTTGTGACATGGACATGAGGTTTACCTTTGTTGCAATCGGTAAGAGGGGTTCTGCACATGACATGGCTGTTTTCAGAGAGGCAGTGAACAACTCAAACCATTTTCCTCACCCACCTCCAGGTTTGTTGTTTCAATCCAGGAACATATCCCCTGTTTCATCATGCAGGTTCATTGTCTAAAATTTGCCACTTTTCTTTAATGTAGGGAAGTATTATCTTGTGGATTCTGGTTACCCAATACATGCGGGATACATGGCGCCATATCGCAAGAACAGATATCATTTGAGAGAGTTTGATCAAAAAGGTCTAGAAAATATATATGAGCTTTTCAACTACTACCATTCTTCTCTACGAAATATTGTTGAAAGGACATTTGGGGTTTTGAAGAATAAGTGGCAGATTCTGAAAGGAATTCCATTATACAGCTTGGAGAAGCAATAAAAAATTATTATGGCATGCTTTGCAATACACAATGTTGCGTTGGAAAATAATGAATCTGACATGGATGTGGATGGTGGGAACATTGAGAATTTGACTTTTCCTAATGGTCCTTCACAAGATTGGCTAGCAGCAACAGCGAGCGATGAGATTACTACGGTCCATGATTGGATTGCAGCTGGTCTATATGGAGTGCCATGAATCAGCAACAAGCTTCTCAAACGTTGGTAAGTTACACTGTATACAATGAAGTGTGTACACTTGTAACATGTTTTGAGTAACACATCTTTTTTATCTTTTGCATGACCATCCAGGACCAATGGAGCTATTTGGGTATTTAACTATAGATTATTTTAATCTGACGTTGGGACTGACTTTAGAGGCCATGTTATATATATTGCAACATTCGTATTTGAAGATATTTTGAGCCATTTGGTCAAGTATTGGCTGCAAAGCATGTAATATATATTCAGTTTATGATATGTAATGTGCGGGTATATTTCGGAACTAATGCGTAATTTGTGAAACCGTGATCCTCTTACATATGTTATTTTTCATGCTCCATGTGTTGCCGCCAGTTTTAAATTTAATTATGTGAAATAACAATTTGCAGCCGCAACAGTCAAATAACAGCCTGGCTGCAAGCCAGACAGAAACCTAAATCAGCAACAGCCACAACCTAATGCAGCTGCAGCCAACAAGGGCAGCCAACAATTAGCCCTTGTTGGCTGAATCGATCAGGCCCAATAATACTATAGCACATTGCAGTAGGCTTTTTTTTTTCTAGTATACTAGTGTGTTCAAAAGAGACCAAAGCAAATTACTTATTCAGCTTCAAAAAAAATTCTTCCTTCTTTGATCCTGTCCCAACGAAGCCTTCAAAATTTTAAGAATGCCGTCCTTATCCTTCCGTCTTAGTAATCCATCAACTTCCGTCAGTCATGGAGATGTTAACATGATGCCAAGTAAGGAAATTTGCAATTTCAAAATGTTTGTTGGAGTACGTTTGCAATTCATAAAAGAAAATTTCATCAGAAGATGAGATTTTTAATCAAAACATTGTATTTCATGAAAAAATAATTTTGATATAAAATACTATATCTTGACATTACTTATCATCCGTGTCCATCTCGGGATGCCCTAATTTACTTGTGTTTTCTAGCTTTCAATATTTGTCACAAATTACTTGTCATTCTCGTTTTTCAATACATCTTTTCTCTCTCCTTCTAGATTTTAATGTACTGTACCTTTTTCACTCCAACTTAATTGTTCTATTCAACTCTAAAACTGCATCTAAATTGAAACAGGAAGAGTACATATGAAACATATGATAACTGGCGTGTCTGCCCTCAAACCATTGATTTCTGTTTGCTTTATTGATCATTAAGACGTAACACATCTTGCTTTCTCCTATCCATATCAATGAACTTAAGTGGAGTACAATACGTGAAATTCTTAACTAGCCTGAGTAGATGAAACAAAAAAAATATCTCAGGTTGTAGGACCACTTTAAGCAATAGGAGTATATGTATACCTAGCACACAGTTTGATGCCGAAAAGACTAAAAGACTGCTTGGTAGTCTTATAGGACTACATACAGAGGCCATTATCATGCCTAAAAAAATCCAAGTATCCTTCCCAATTTTTTAGAGCTCAGATATATGTGAATTGTTCAGTCGTCTCGTCTCCCTGCCGCATGCTACAGCCTGTTTGATACCGATTTTGAACAGCTTTCATTGGATTTAATCTACATGGTCTCCCAAACGTGTCGATTCGGGAGCGATTCTCGTGAGCACGATTTGGTTGGACGCCCCCAAAACAACTGCAACGTGGAAGCGGCTGAGGGGCAGCTTTTGAGAAACGTGCCTCGCTTCCCTGCGAGTAAGCTCTCCTGTACGAGCAAAAGGTGACGGCGTTGGCCTACAGCGTCGGCTCCGGCGGCGGCCAGCGGAAGGATGGAGCCGGAGTTCATTAGCCGTGATGGCGTGGCTCTGACAACGGCGAGCCCCTAAGGCTGCAACGACGGCGATGGCCCTCGGGAGGCGGCACGCGTCTCCAACAATGGACCTCCAGGCGGCAGCGCGCGGCTCCGACGACGCCCCCAAACGGCAGCTCCTCACATGACAACTGCAAGTTCCCCGAGGCGGCGGCGTGTGACGAGGACAGCGGCTCCTCGCGCAAGGATGACGGGCCGTGGCCTCCTATCCCATCCCCAGGTGCCTCACAACTGTTTCTTCCCAACTCCTGTGTTTTTGAGTCTTGACTCCGAAGGTTGAAGACGACAGATTTCAGTGAAAGCGGGAGTACCAAACGCAAAGCTTCTCCTCAGAACAATTCTCCTAGTAGCTACTTTCATAGGATGTTAGAGTTCAATGGAAGGGCTTTGAAGAAACTTGCCCTAAACAGGGCCTACGGCCTACGGCCTACCACGGTTGGGCCTGGCTTTTATGGTATCCCCGTCCATTCTACTGGATGTATCTGGTCAGAAGCCCGAGCGCAAGTATGGCTATCAAAGAGAGTTCAGGCGTATTGTTCGTTGAAGTATCTGCGTGCGTCTTCGCCCAGAGAGAGAGAGGATTACTATTTTGTCTTGCTGATCTTGAAACTAAAACTACAAATGTATAAAGCAATTTCAGATTCGTTGTATTGAAAACCAAAATCCACAAGCAATAAGCTGATCAAGGTATCTATATATCTTTATAAATACAACCCACTAAGAGAAATTCTTTACCACCACATGAAGCCACATCATCTTTTTTATTTCAACCGTTCGATCTTGATAGTCACTAAATTCTAGCGGTCCATTTTGTTATTCCAATTCCCAATCTTTAATGCCTATTAATCTTCTCAAACGTTCTCCACTCAGCTCACGTATCTCTTCCAGAACATCAATTTGGTTGATTAATACATACAACAAACTGAAAACCTTCACCCGCGCTCACTATATGCTCATTTATCTCCCACATGCATTCTCTTACAATCTAATCAATTGCAACCCTAGTAATAATCTCCTGCCTTAACTTTGGACTCTCCAATCGCTATCCACTACGTATAAACTCTGAAAACTGACAGTGTGCTCAGTCATCTAATGACTTTATGTAATAGTGAAATATGAAGATATGTAACTGAAGCAATTATTCACTTAATTGCAGTGCTTTGCATGGATCTAAAATAGTAGAAACGCCACCTACTCTGGTGCATGCATGTACCATTCCCGTTCCAATCCATTATGCAGCTATTTATTCGTTAATAAGTTCTCTCCCACCACCGTATAAAACTTCTTAATAGGTCCACAGAAACAAAACGTCTCAACTCACTGCATATATATAGATCATCACCTATAGGCATCACACACACACACACATCTCTCTCTCTCTCATGGAAAAATGTACGGTCATGTTTGGCGGCCATGGCCCATCCGCTCATCAAGTTTCTCTTCTACCTTTTTTGGTAAAGCATATTAGCCATTTCTCACCTCTTTGTTAGGCATTTAGTGAAAGTCATAGTGAAAAGTAATACTTCTGCTTCCTCTCAAACCGTCGATATACTATGGCCATGAAAATTTTTAAGAGCTGTAAAATCTCTAGGATTCCATTGTGTTTCTCTTATGCTACGTCAATACATTGCATCATCTACTAATGATTTTATGAATAGAGGTGCTTTGCGTGAATCTTTGACTAAACTAATGTTTTATGTTTATTCATCTACTGGTCATCTAAAAACATTCTTAAATTCCCGCAACAAGGCGCAGGAGATTCATCTAGTAAGTATGAAACACGCACGAGTCCTAGCTAAGGGAGAAATTATCTGACGAGTAACAGTCCAAGGCGGATAAGCCGTTGTCTCTAGTTTCAGAAAACGATACTCCACTTGGGGACAAATTATCCTGTTGGTCTAAGTGCTTAATGCATTGGACCGGGGCTTTGTCCCTAGAACTCTAAAAAATAAAAAACAAATTATCCTGGTTGAAATAATGTCACAGCCGTAGTTTTTCTAACGGTAGAAAGCTGGTACAAACAGACCTATCATGTTTGCTCGCTAGTAATGAAATTTCAGAGCACTGCTCTGCTGTGGAAAGAAAACGAGATGCTTTCCAAATTTTTTTTCCATTGTCCTCCGATGATCAAGAAACATAAGAAATTGTTCAAAGAACCACATGAAAATGCATGGACCAGGAAACAAACGAAAAAAGAAACCATGTCTCTGCCACCTCCGGCCGCCGCCGAAGTCTGGCGGACGACCAGCAGTCAAACGGAAAGGCTTACCTTTTTCCTCGGCTCCGACACGGCAGCCCAGAACTCCTCGTCCTGCTCCAGCGCCGCCATGTGCTCGGGCGTCAGCGCGACCTCGATGTCGATGCCGCCGTCCCGGCCCGGGTACAGCGATGCCTTCCCGTCGCACTTGTTGGCCTTGCCGCTCCGCACCGCCAGCGGCTTCCCCCACCCGAAGTCGCAGCCGTACACGTCGAACCGCGGCGAGCTCCCCGTCATCACGCCGTTCGCGTCGAACATCCGCAGCGTGTACACGACCGGCTCTGCCGTCCACGCCGCGACGCGCGCCCGGATGTTCGCGTCCGTGTGCGCCGCCACGGCGCGGCCCACGGCCGTCGCCGCCCGCCCGTGCTGCCCGCCGGGAGCCAGCAGTTCCGAGACGCGCACGGGCTCCGTCGCGACGGCGTAGATGCTGTTGCCGAAGTACTCCGGCTGGAGCGGCGGCCGGAGCCGCCGGCGGTTGTCGATGGCCGCGCGGCAAACCGTCTCCTGGTCCGGCGCCAAGCGGCGCGCGCGGGTGATGCTCCTCCACGTCAGGGAGGTCAGCGCCTGGAACCGCGTTAGGGCGCCCGCACAGGCCGTGTCGCCGGCCGCAAGGAGCTCCTGCCGCGCCTGCTCCTTGAGCGCGGCCAGGGACTCCTCCGAGAAGTGAACCACCCGCTCACGCATCGCTGGGGACCACAGCCGTTCGATGAACACGGATGGGTCGGCGCCCGGAAGCACAGCCGGCGCATGGCTGCCGCCGTCCGGTGACCACCGCTCGAACGACGGCGGACGCAGCGTCGGCGCGGCGCGGCGAGCCTCCGGTGGCGCGAGGCGGGCGCGCGCGAACTCGGCCCACGCGTTGACCAAGTTCCAGAACGCGGAGCCGTCGGCGAGCGCGTGGTTGCACGCGAACCCGAGGAAGACGCCGCCGTCGGCGAGCTCCGTGACCTGCACGGCGAAGAGCGGGAGCTCGTGGCCGTCGTAGGAGACGGCGTCGCTGAGCGGGAAGAAATACTTGACAGCGCTAGGGATGTCGCCGGGAGGCACCACGTCGGCGACGCCAATGCCGTCCGCAACCGCGTGCAGGATCTCGACGCCCTGGTCACCGCAGTCGATGGAAACCGAGCAGCCGAGGACGTCACCTTGTGCGTCGCGGTGCTTCTCGGTGACGAAGCGACCGGCGACGGGGTAGTAGACTGCGAGTGCGTCGGCGAGCGCGGCCTCGAGGTGGTCAGCCAGGCGAGCGGTGGCGAACGGCGGCTGCTCGAAGAGGAGGCCTTTCTGGATGTAGTTGGTGGAGAGCATGGCCACGTCCCACGACGTGAGCGGGATGCGCTCGCGCGGCCGAGGCGGTGGCTTCACCATGCGCTTCGACGCCACGCGCACCGGTGATGAGGACGATGACATTTCTTGGTTTTTTTTTTAACTGACAACTTATTTTCTTGGACCTTGGTCCTTTGGACACTGGACACGCACACGCCGCATTTTCTTCTTATCCAGTTTCTTGACGTATATGAACTACCGTGCCCCCGATGTTGTTTCTTGCCACCGTGTATATGTCATCATGTTGGTTTTTTTTTTTCTGAAATAATATTATTTTATTAATTAATTTCTGAACTAGTGGTCCATCAAGGAAAATTACAAAAATAGCACCCTATCGATACTTGCATTGCCGACTAGGCGCGTATGAACCCATTTTAGAGCAAATCCGGTATTGGGAACCCTACTAGCTTGCCATGTCCTCTTCCACGTAGCTTATCGGTTGTCGCGCGGAGGAGGAAGGGCCACATATGTATAGTCTGTAACTGGAAAACCGATTGGGAACAAATGCAGCAGCAGTGGGCCTTGTCGGTGATCTAATCACTGATTTCTGGGACCTGTCGATTTTCGGATGAACGAAGTCCCTGTGACCATTTCTTCTTGCTGCGGCCACCGATAACGTCTTAGTCGCTATTTCTTTCGTGCTTCGCGGTAGGGAGGAGAAGCGCGAGTAGGGGAGGGGGAGGAAGGGAGGGCACACGCGAGAGGAGGGAAGGACGCGGGGAGGAGGAGAGGAGGAAGAGAAAATGATGAGGAAGAAATACTTAACGGCGTTAGCGATGTCGTCGGGAGGCACCATGTCGGTCACCGCAGTCGATGGACACCAAGCAGCCGACGACGTCACCTTGCGTGTCACGGTGCTTCGCATGACGAAGCGACCGGCGATGGAGTAGTTCATTGTGAGTGCGTCGGCGAGGGAGGCCTTTTTGGATGTAGTTAGTAGAGAGCACGGCGACGTCCCAGAATGTAAGGCGGCTGCTTCACCGGACGACGACGACGAGAAAGACGACGACATTTTCTTGGTCGTTGGACACGCACGCACACGCCGCGTCTCTTATCCAGTTTCTTGACGTACGTAGTGTGGCCCCGATCCTGTTTCAGCCACCGTGTATGTGTCGCCGCAGGGGTGGTTGTTTGGTGGTTGCCGACTTATAAAAGGGGCAAGGGCAGATTACTTCAGCCATTCATCACGCGATGCACTAGATGAAGAAAATTCCTTCATGTCTTTATATACCTGTAAAAGCCTGATTTACTTTTCTACAAATGCAGCACCGGAATTTTATTATTTTTTTAAAAAGAAGAATATGTTGCCATATGGCAAGAAAATTGTGTTAATATATATCATTCTACCACACACAAAAATGGTGAAGTTAAGATAATGAAATTATTATTTTGCCTTTTATAATGGATACAGTATATCATCTAGGCTTGGCCTTAGAGGGAGGCTATACAATATACACGACCACTCATTACAACAATAGCCAGGGATGGTGCTAGCTAGCTATCAATGTACCTTCCAATTTTCCAGCATACAACAGACATTCGAAAGAAAGAAATACAAGAAAACTCCAGCACACAACAGAGCAGATTTTTGGACTAATAAGACTTTTGGACTTATTGTAATCTTCAATTATCTGATGAATTAATGATACTGGTGCTTCATCACGCCAGGGATGTGGATACTGTAACAATATTCGTCCCAGTTGATAACCTTGGGATCAAAAGACAACTCATACTCTCCCATGTCATCATGTTCGTCCTTGTTGGCGACCGCCCTCAGCCTTTCCGTATTGGTGTCATCGAAGCTTCACAATGTACGGCCATGCAAATCAATTAAGACAAACCAACAGTAGCGCTTATTTAATATAAATGAATATATAGAGTACTTTAATTTGTTGCATACCAGTCTTGAACAAAGCGTATGGCGCATATAGCTCAATCAAGGTGTACGATGTACCGGTACTTGCGGCTGAGCTCGTCGTAAAGCCAGGAGAGCATGCCACACAGGACAATATTCAGGAGGCGAAGAATCTGGTGAGTTTTCAGGCACGAATCATAAGTATCGTTAGGAACCAGTGCCTCTAATATAATCGGTACTGAAGCTGAACGAACGAAATAAAGATTGATGCACCTCGAGAGGGAGCTTATACTTGATAATCATATATGCTCGCAGTGTAGGGACAGTTTTGAAGAGGCGCATTCTGCTCAGCCGAATGGGCTTTCCGTTCTTCCCCATGCAAGGAGGGTTCTCAAAGAAGTAACGATGCATTGAATTCGAAAGGATGGAGTAGGGCGCTGGGTTTCGCAGGGATGAGGTCACGTGGTATATTATCTATCTCTGTTCCTCTGAGTGAACCACTATTGCCATGATCATCGCGTTCACCACCATGTCTCCTGGAATCTGTCACACAGACGTTGTGAATCACTTCTTTATTCATTTACCCACAGTAATTTAATTGAGTTGAAAAGAAAATACTTCCTCCAGTCTTAAAATATTATCATCATTGGCTTCTAGGTGAACTTAATCTGACAAATTGTCTTCTTCAAAAAAGTATGACAAGTATCACATTTTTTATGCAATTTGGTTTATTGCTAAAGATATGAGAACCAAGATGAATAATTTTATACATTCAAACTAATTTATTGCATAAAGAATCGTTAAAGTTGAATGGTAGAAGTCAATATTTTAAGAACGGAGGGATAAAAGAAATTTAACTCGAAGTTTGAACACCTACCACATCCATTATCAAATTCAAGTCCGCTAAGAAAAATGGCAAGGCTTTGCTTCGCATATCCGATGATCACCGAGTGTATTGTCCTGTGAAAGGAGAGATGTATGTACACATAATATGTGATGTGTTTCCTCATTAGGAAAATTAATGCCTTGACTTTTATCACCTAATTCCTTCTATCCAGCCAGGAAGTGGATCCCTCAGAATGCTGGTGACGATACTCCGGCCGGATAATGACAACCGGGAGGTCACCTCGTAGGTGACCCAGCAGCATCTCCCCCATTGCCTTGGTGAACACATAGGTGTTTGGCCAGCCGAACTCTCTTGCCCTTTATACTATGTAACTCCATGCAACCGTGTCAGAGAAATATAGTATAGTATGAGTAATCACAAAAAAAAACAGAAATTGTTTAAGTGACTTTTGGCTAGTGGCACAGCAGAGGAACCCTCATAGGACCAAGAAGTTAAGGAAAGAAGCACTTGGACAAAGAAGAGAAGATCTTTGAGTGCTTGTGGAAGAGCAATAAAGAGTGTTCATCCACCTCTAGGCTAGTGGGCTGTAGAGGGGCATCTTGCCTTGTTACTCTTGGTCTTATTGTAGGGCCTAGACCGGTTAGAAGTTGGTGATTGAGCTTCCGTGGAGTTTGTGGAAGACTTCACAATTTTGTACATGGTTTGGAGCCCTCCGTTCAAAGGGGCATCAAGAGAGAGCGTCCGAGCTAGGAGGCGGAGGAAGTCCGTGTCTTCACTTGAGCAGTGGAGCGCACCTTAGGTGATACCGTTCCAGGAACGACGGGAGGGACCGAGACTCCGGTGGGAGTGGTCCAACAAGGACTAGGGGAGGTGCCATCCTCCGATACCTCAAAAAAACATCGATGCGTCAATCTTTCTCTATCACTCTTTCTCTAGCTTGTTATTCTTGTTGATTCTCCTTTGAGCTAGTAGAATTATATAGGTTGTTGTTTTCCTTCTCTCTTGGTGGCTATCGTGCTAGTGTGTTTGTTTTGCTTGTTGCTTTTGTATCACTAGTATGACAGGGTTCTTAGCCACTAGATTTGCATAAGACCTTGTTTCGACGACTTGAGTTTTGAGAATTGTGTGAGACGTTGGTGTTCGTCCACACCGATTCAACCCCTCCCCCCCCCTCCTCCTCGGTGTCTTGTCCTTATATCAATGGTTGGTCTCCATCACTTGTATGCACTTCAATGTCCTTGCTTTATAGTGTTCAACACTGGCTAACACTAAGCATATTCTTTAGGCATATCCGGCTGCTAAATTTGCAGGCTCTTGCTTGAGAGGACTGTGTGGTTCGGAGGATTTCTAGGTCGCGTCCAGCCACGATGAATACTTTGGAGGGATTTTTGTGTCAAATCGAAGGTATAATATGCGGCTCCAGATGCAGATTCTTCCAATTTTGCATATGGAGTTTTCTTTCAGTTTGGAATCATGTTGGAATGAGTTGTTGCATTAATGTTTTTGTATTATTACCTTTGATACCCAGTCCTTTTGTATCATCTTAATTTCTCAAAACTAGCATGACATCCCTTAAGGGATTTTCTGCGAGTATTAATTGTTGGTTCTTCTTTTGTTGGTGCAGGTTAACGTGACGCTCAACTGGCTGACTCACATCCTTATTCACACGGAACACAAAAAAAAAGGTAATGCATGTTTCTAATACTTTTTGTCTTATCATTCAATTTGAAGTAATCTGTTGATAAGATGACAAGGTGCTAGATAATGGGTATGTGGAGTAAATCTTGCAACTTGTGTAAAGCTACACTTTAATTGTTCATCATTTAACAGATATGCCAGCTTTGGTATGATGTTTAGTATAATAAGTTCTCGTGCCTGTGCTAACGCTACGGCGTGAACAAACAAACAATATGGTAACCCAAAAATATAAGATTCTATGTAGAAAGGGAACAACGATATTAATTGTGTAGAAAAGCAATATGATTATGCATTTAGATATATGTAAAGCATCATTGTTTCCCGTCATCTGATTTTGTAGGATTTAATTCACATGGATAGTGAAGGTGAACGTTAGGGATGGATAGATTAAATTCATCAATGACTTATTTTTGCTTATTCCCAGTTCTCCAACATTGAAGATGTTCCCTTTGAAAAAATGCCGACTGTAGGTGGTGTTGAATAGACAAGCTCTAGCTCGGACGAGTCTATTCAAGTATTCGGAGGCATAGTCAAACTTCTCAACTTCCCCGTAAGTTCAAATCTCAGTTGAGCATCCATCCTTATTTCAGTTTTCCCCCTAATTCTTACGGTTCATTAATCAGAGTTATATCATTTCTTCTCCTTGCGGTGCATACAAGGTACAACTTTTAGTTACAAAATTTAATCCGTTGTTCTTAGCTAGATTTTTTATTTACCATACCATTGACAGCATTTTGCGGTGATGGACAATTGAATTATCTGGTCCAATTTTAGTTATTGAATGGCCGTTACAATCTTGTGATTTTGTAGCTAATACTTATTGCTATCATGATATTATGTTCTGTTTTGGTTACTTATGGCATGCTTTACAGGATGCTTGTGTTTTGTTTCCTTGATGCTCTTATGCAACATGCTCGTGTTTAGCTGCCGTAAAGACCATGATAGCATGTAGTTGCCAATCTTTGCAACCGAATGTTTTTTTTCTCATATACAATTATTTTAATTGATGTGCTTAGCCTCATAACACTTGATATTTTATTTTAGTCTTCCAAAACAGCTGCCTCAACCTTCTACTACATTGGAGTGGACACACAACAAAAAAGAATGAAGATAAATGATTATTTATTTTGCGTGCAAAATCAGAAGATTTAAGAAGAATGATTTCTTGATTAACTATGCCAACTGATAAGCTCACAAGAAATTAGAATAAGTTGTGGGTTTTGTGAGATCGGTAAAATGTTCTAGGATGAAACTGTAACTAGCTGCATCTGTAGTGTCTTCATGTTGTATTTTTGTACTGTGCATGTTTTACTTAATTAGTGTTGTAGGTATAACGGAATCGCAAGTGTTATGGTGTTATATTATTTTAGAAATGACTTAAATGGTAATTGTTATACTCGTTTTATCTTTTTATTATATCATTATAAAGTTAGACTGGTATCATTTTTAAAATTATCACCGTAGTGTTAGCCCGGGCTTTATACTAGTATACACGTAAATGATGATGAGGCTGTTTCATCAGTGTCCTCCAAGAGCAGTAATATTTCATATCTATGATTACTCTCCTAGCCAAAAGGGATACACGAGGTAGATTTCCAAGCTAGTAGATTTTTTTTTAGAAATCCAAACTACTAGATTTTGACCCCTTTTAGCGACGCTTCATGTTGGAATGTCATAAATCTAGTTGCAATACATCAGTGTTATTGCCACAATTTTCAATTTTAGTGGTAAAGGTGTGCAATTTTAATTGTCACAATTATATATGCATTCCGATTTCCACAAATTAAAGATGGTAGCAATAAAAATATTATATTGCCTCCACTTACAATTTGGTTGCGAGTAGATGTGAATATCACCGTGAAAGTCATCGCGAAAAAAAAAGAATATCAGCATGAAAGAAGAACCATTGTATTATCATCACCATTTCGTAACAATACGTCGTTGTTGTTGCATCAATCGGAATATCATGGCAATAGATGTTTTCTTTTGCAACTAAATTCTATTATTCTATTTTCTCAAAAAGTTGGTTCTAATATAAATGAGTTATAGCGACTTGCTTGAAATCGTTCCAATATATCTGATTTCTATTGCCACAATTTTAAGCTATTGCTCCATTTTTTTTTATTGCCATGATTATACTAACAGTAGTGTGGTTGTGAATCATCTTCCTATAATCCGTGGGGTATAAGCTTCAATTCCTATGCAAGGCAATTAGTCTACAATAATTCCATATTTTTCACTCTTTATATGATTTTTGCAACTACCATGTAGCATGGAAAAAGTTTATATTACCTCTAATATATATTGTGATGGCCTATTTTGTGGCAATAAATCCGATGCGCAAAGTTTAGACCACACCAATACTTTCCACACCTCTCAATGAACGTGATTTGGTTGCAATGGCCACATATTTGCAACCATGTTTGCCTTATGGTAACGTTTTGGGGCTGTTCCCAAAGGATGAAAATTTAGGCCCGTTTTGTTTGCCCCCATTAAATTGTGCAATCTGGATTTGGGATTGTGTATTGCTCAATCTAGAATGTAAAAAGCTCGATGTGCAATCTGGAGGACTCTTTGTTTGTCTGGATTTTATAACTCAGCTTTTATCACTGACAATGGACCGTAATGTCAATCTTATAAATATTCTTGCCACAATATGGTAAAAGCTATGTTGAGATGGATTGCTGGATTGTGCAATCTAGAGACCCAGATTTTATAGTCTGCTTTCACAATCTAAGTCTTTGTTTCCAGATTGCAGATTGCACAATCTGAATTGCATAATCCATGGGTAAATAAAGGGGGCCTTAGTAGTTAGGTGGTATAAGATGAACTCCATCCCGACATGCTTAGGGAAGTCATTCTCTATGGAACACATGGATAAACTGTATGGGCTGGCTTACAAAAGAATACTTTTATGGATCTAATTGACACCGACAGATAAGTTTGGGGATTATTTAGACATGCATATAGTAGTTCACGACCCTAAATGAAGCGGATGCAAGTTCATGGAGTGCATTTCACTCTAAAATTTATTAAGTAGTAAAGATAGAGATATATTCAATCACAGGAAGGAATAGAATAAAACTTTAAGTGCCAATCCCTGTTATGTTAACTAAAACACTCGCATAACAACGACAATACTTAAGATGCATAATCAAACTCTAGCCAGTGACCTTAAGTGGACTCGGAACTTTGGAGGCTCAAGCTTGATAGAGCTAAAGATAGTCCCACATTGCTAAGCTAAGGGGAGCAAGACCAATTTGAATACCAAGCCAGTATCATCCTTGGGTTGCGGCTTCCCTGTCTCTACTCTCTATGTGCTGATCGGTGTGCCCGTAAAAACGGATGGCCTCTCTGTTCAACCCATGCTCAGGGTCCGGCTCACTAATTCATAACACCATAACACTGAACCAAACGTCGTCCTCATTTCTCTTCTCTTATCTCTCATATTCATGCATCCGGACATCCCAGCTCTGAAATAAAAGTAATTTGCCAAGCGTAAAGATCACTTTGGATCTGCTTTCATTTATATATGAGATTACAACAGAAGTAGATCCATGATCCAAAAGAATAGGACTGTGGAACAGGCGTGCATGCTGTTATACCTACATGCACGCCAACGGCTCAACTGACCAAGGAGTGCGTGGTGATCACGCTGGACTCAGTCAGTGCACGCACTCCTAGCTACTAGTTGTTACAACGATGCCCCCTCAATCACAACTAGGTGATCTCAAGTTGAGATTGTGACATATTTGTCTAAATGGTGCTCTTGGCAAGACCTTGTTGTTGATATCTACAAGTTGATCCTTTGAAGAGATGAACCTCACTTCCATAGCCTTTCGAGCTACCTGTTCACGAACAAAATGGAAATCCACCTCAATGTGTTTTGTTCTAGCATGGAACATAGGATTAGCAGTGAGATAGGTGGCTCGAAGATTGTCACACCACAACAATGGCGCCCAGTGCTGAAATATACTAAGTTCCTTCAACAATGACTAAATACAAATCAGTTCTGCAGTTACATTTGCAATGGCCTTGTACTCTGCCTCTGTACTTGATCTTGATATAGTGGCTTGTTTTCTAGAGCTCTAAGAAGCTAAGTTATCTCCTACAAACTGTAACACCCTCAATTTTAGAAAATAATAAAATCAAGTCAAAATCCCTACTGATTTAAAATTTTTGAGTTTATAGTGTTTTAATCTCATGTTTTAAAATAAAAACCACATTTAATTAGCAAAGCTTAAAAATAATATTTTTATGAGTAAAAATGTGAGTGCTCAACATGATTGTTTTTTTCCTTTGTTTTATTTTATTTGGATTTATTGAATTTTATTTAGTATTTGAATCTTGTATGAATTCAAATCACATCTCAAATTCAAGAAATGATTAAAACATTTTCCCACTAGTCCCTTTCTCTGGGCCGAGCCCACCTTTCCTCTCCCTCTCCTTCTTTCCCTGCTAGCCCAGCCTGCGCCCCACCCCCCCCCCCCTCTCACGAGCGTGGGCCGCCCTCCCTTTCCCTCCTTACCTCAGGCCCATCTCCGGCCCACCCGTGCGCCCTTCTTCTTCTTCCTCCCTCTCTTTTGTTCCTCACCAGAGAGTTCGCCGGCGCCACATTTACTCCGCTGTCCGGCCGCCGCTGTAACCATTCCTTTGTTGATGCAAGCGCGGCACGGCCTCACTCGTCGCGTCTTGAGCATAGTAAGGCGGTGGGCGCAAATATCCCGCCTCTCCCGCTCACACAACGCACCGCCGTCTACAAATATCCCTGACGCCGTCAAGCTCCATCGCCGCTGCGACCTCCTCCGTCGACGGTCGTTAGTACGATGCTCATACAAGCCCTACACCGACGAACGGAGCTCGTTGCGAACCGCCATAGTCAAATTGCGCGCACAAATATCTCCGCCGCCTCACCTCGTCGTGCACCGCCATTCACCGCCTATAAATACACCGACAGTCCTCCCCCCTTCTTCTTCTTCTCCTTCTCCACGCCACCGAGCTCCACCAAGCACCGGCGAGCTCAAAGGAAGCCTGGCACGCTCCAATTTCACTCATCTTCCTCATCTCCTCCAACGCCGGCCGCCGCTCGATTCGCCGCCTCCGGTGAGCCTCTCCTCCCTTCCTCTACTCCGGCAGCACCCCAAAGCCACCTATTACCCCTTTCGCACCTTAACGGCCGAAGTCCGACACGGCAGCCCCGCGCGCGCCATGCGCCGCCTCGCGCTGCTGCCTAACTCCGCCGCTGCTCGCCGTTGGACCTCCACCGACCGAGCACACCGCCCCGAAGTCTTCTTGCACCCACACGCACTCGCCTGAGTCCTCGAACACACTGAAACACGCTCGCGCATGACTCCGCCACCTCCGGCGAGGTCGTGCGGTCGCCTCCGTCGCCGGAGCACGTCGTTGTCCTCACCTTCGAGTTCGCCATCGCGAGCTGATCCCCGGTGTCCTATCCCCGATCCCATCCGCCGTGCCAATCCGCCGACTGCGAGCTCTCCGGCGAGCTACCGCCGCGCGCCACGCCTCTCCGGCCACCATTGACCGGAGTCCACTCTCGCCACATCACCGCTCCGGCCCACGGCCACGCAAGCACTGGCCCCACCACTTAATCCAGCCAGCCTCGCGCGTGGCACGCCATGTTAGTGGCACCTCGGCCCGGACCCACTGCCACGTAGGGCCACCTCAGCCTACCTCTGCCCAGTCAGCACGCCACTCTCCCTCTCCCTTCGTGAGCTTGGCCATAGGGACCATGGCCCCATGCCCCTCCGGTCCACAGAAATCATAAGCCTAGCTCACAGCACAGTATTTCCCACATATTAGGGCCCCTTTGGAATGGAGGAACCATACAGGATTTGTAAAGGATTCTATTCCTATGGATTTTTTCCTTTGTATGACCTTTGGTTCACAGGAAAGTTATAGGAACAATTCCGTAGGATAGCAATCCAGAGCAAGATTTTACAGGAAACTGAACAAGAGCTCTGACCTCTCGGTAACTTTCATGGCGCGAAAAGTTAGCGCTCGCGCGCGTCTACGCGCGCCCCTTCGCGCTTTTTTCCCCATGTCTACTGCTTTGCGCGCGCAGACGCGTGCCCCTTCGCGCTATTTTTCCATGGCCGGTGGGTGGTAAAAGCGGTGCCTTTTCACTCAACTCTCAGCTCTTGCAGTCAAAAAATAAAGAAAAACATCACAGCTCTCGCACGGAGCAGTGAGACTCCAAGAACCAGGTAGCCGACGGAATCCTCGATCCAACCTCCGTGCCCTCCTCTCCAACGCAGACAAGCACCTACGGCCACCCATGCAAGCTGCACAGGTTATTGAAATTGAATTTTCCCCCTTCTATTCATGTAGCATTTTGATTCCCCATCTACGATTCTCCATTTTTCAATTTGGATCCCCATCTCAGATTCGTTTTCTGCAATTCATTTTTCGATCTGGATACCCATCTCATATTCGTTTTCTGCAGTTCCGTTTCAAATAATTCCCTTTCTATCTGTACGGCTTGTGAAGCAATGAGATTAAACGATAGATTTAAGGTTTTTTTTTCTCTTTTGCTATAATACTATCTGGCTCAATTTTTCTTAGGAACGTGATGCCGGGTAGAGGCTCTACTCAGCCAAATGTGGCTGTTGAACGCAGCTTGGGGCATAACTCTCTGCCGCAAGGAGTTGTTGATGTTGACGGTGAACATGGGATTGCTGATAGCCTAACCACGAGACAGGTCAAGCTTTTTTCAGTTAAACAAATTGGTACTAATTTCCTATATTGCATATATTTGAACTGAATTTTTAAATCGTTTGTTTTACATATTGTAAATTTAGGAAATTCCAAGCGAGGTAGATGGAGTCATGAGATGAGATTGTTTCTTATTAGACTTCTCAAAGATCATGATGTGCCTGGTTTTAGAACACAAAATGCTTGGAGCAAGGAGGCTTGGACAAATATCGTTTGTCGCCTAAACAACAAGTTCAGTACTTCATTCACACTGAACCAAGTCAAACAGAAGGAGCAAGATTTGAAGAAAGATTATCGTAGTGTCAAAGATTTGTTGGCTGAGAGCGGTTTTGGATGGGACAATGACAGAAAAATGGTGACAGCACCACCACAAATTTGGGCGACTTTTGCTGCTCGCAAAAATAGTAGTGCTTTGCGTTGGCAAGACAGGTCGTTCCCATATTATGATGAGTTAGCTCCACTTTATGAGGGTGAGTACCATATAATTTTTATACAATTCTTCTTCTTTTATTGGATAAAACATGAGTAACCTACTATTTGAAAAAAAAAATATGTAGGTCGTTATGCTGAAGGAAGAACTCGCCATGGCATGGATCATTATGCTAGCAAGTCGAAGAAGGGGTCAGGCCCTTCAACACAAAATCTTTTGGCTGACACATACCAAAGGCCATCTCCTAGTTTGGCTGCTCCAGCAGAATCAGGTCTGCAGTTCTGTTTTGATGAGGATATAGAGGAAGAAAATTTGGATTTGTCGCAGCGCCCGTCTTCCCCTATGCATAACGTGCAAGCTGCACCTAGCTCAACACAAGTACCTACTCAGGTTCCTGAGCCCAAACGTGGAAAAAAACAAAAGAGCAAGTCTGGTAGTCCCGATGATGGATTTCATGAGAGGTACCTAAAACTGAAGAAGGAAGAAATAGATCGTTTTGCTGCTATTGAGGAGAAGAAATTGGATGATCCTTACAGCATCAACAAATGCATCACAGTGCTTGAGGGTTTACATGATTTACCAATGGGAGATATGTTGAAGGCATCAGATCTCTTCAAAAGTAAGGATTGCAGGGAATTATTCTTATCATTTAAAAGTGATGAATTACGGTTGGCATGGATTTCTAGGGAGATTCGTCGATCACAGGCAGAGCATCAGAACTAGGTATTTTCATCTAATGCATCTGCAGAAAATATTTTGTTTAGAAGTACTTTTGTGAACTTGATGGTCGGTTCTTTTGTTATGCTAAGGGGAAAATATATTTGGAGTAGTACTTTTGTGTGAACTTGACAGTCGGTTCTTTTGTAATGCTAAGGGAAAAATATATTAGGAGTAGAGCATTTGACACAAATTAGGAGTACAAGCATAGTACAATATATTATATTAAGTTCTTCTTGCTACATAATTATTCCACATCTGTCGTGCTATGTCATCTCGCTTTTGATTTCCAGCTGCTCTAGAAGTATTAAATGCTTGAATATCATTAGTATAATTGTAGTCCCCATTTGGCACATCCACAATCTGGTCTGGATCAATATCATCACTAGAGTCATTTGGCCACGTCATGTCTCCATTGTGGATGCGTATGAAATTGTGTAGAACACAACAAGCAACAGCTATGTCAACTTGTTTATCAGCCGGATAATGAGAGCCTGTCCTCAGTATTGGAAATCTCATTTTTAATATACCAATTGTCCTCTCAATATGATTTCTGATTTGTGCATGTCGCAGATTGAACAACTCCTTGTAGTTTCGTGGCTTTTGATTAGCTCTTCCCTGTTCTTGTAAATGATATCTTGTTCCACGATATGATGCAAGAAACTGCGTTGTGTTTGCATAACCAGCATCCACAAGGAAAAATTTGCCCGGGGGTACTCGAAAGCCATGATTAAGTGCATCTTGTAGAACCCTTGCATCTGAAGCTGATCCTTCCCAACCAGCATGTACATGTACAAACTTCAAGTCAAAATCACAGGCTACCATAACATTTTGAGATATTGTTTGCTTTCTATTTCGATATGGTTCTTGCTGGTCCAATGGAAGTATCATTGGCATGTGTGTCCCATCAATACTGCCAATACAATCCTACATGAATCCAAACATAATTTTGATATAGACCAGAACTAAAACTGGCTTTTTGAAATTATATTAATATTTGCTCATACCTGAAAAAAAGGATGAAATTTTGGCCTTCTTAAGATCTGATGAGGCTGTAAGGATGGTGGCTGTATGTATGCACATGTAAGTTGTGTAACTGCATTAAGCACAGCCCTGAAATGGCGACTTATTGTTTCGCCACTGTGTTGAAACACATCTTGCAATGTCTCATTACTTGTATTTTTTGCTATTGCATACAGAAATATACCAACTTGCTCTTCTACCGAGACAAATCTTGAATCAGCAAGTAGTTGTTTCTCACGCAACTTGTTTACGAGTGCATGAAAAATGCTAGCTTCCATGCGGAAGTTTCTTTTGCTTAGGCTCTCATGTCCGGTTAAAATTTCATTTACGCGAACAGCCCCTGTAAGTTTTGATGTATGCATTGGTGTCTTACTAGATGATGGTTGTGATGAACCTTCTATGGTAGGGAGAACAAAAAACACAAACTCATATTCAGTTTCAGATCGTCTTCGATAGTTTGGATTCATAGTGGTGATAGCAAAAAAGCAACAGGAGAAGTACTACAACCTGACACAAGAAGAAATATGAAAATGAGTAACTAATCCTTAGATGTGTGTGCTAATAAAGTGCTTAAATATAATATTCATAATAACTCACGGAATCAAATGGTGCCTCCGGTTGGTGACCAAGATGAAGAACTTGCAGGTGAGAAATCAAATAGTTGTCTTGGGCATGTCCTTGATGAAGCAAGTAGCAAGCAGGTTATGCATACACACTTGTGCTTATATGAAGGGTTGAAGGCAACGGCTAGTACTTGTGCTACTGTCCAACTCCAACGGCTAGTAGACAAATACAAATTCAGAGCAGCTATTCTTTTGCTTTTCTAAGGTGTTACCAAAGGGCTCTAAAGCCACATTCCTATGTTTTCAATTCCTATAGGATTGGAGAAGTGGTATATTTTCATTCCTATATTTTTCCTATCCTCCATTCCAAAGGGGCCCTTAAAATGTTCCCGTAATAACCAAACATTTTCATCTAAGCCCTTATCCTTTTCGGAAAATAACCTCACTCCTATACGGTTCATTTTATTTGCACAGAAGCCCTTGGAGCTATATAATAATTCCGTTTTGGCACTTTTTCCAAGATTAAAGCCCTAGCCACCTTTTGATGCCCATATCTTCACCGATTCAACTCCGATTTTGACTATTCTTCCACCAAAATTCATATAAATTCAAACTCTATCCATCCATATCATTTTCATAATTTTTGGATTTTATTTGTAATTTATTGATATTTTATTTGGTTTTGCTTTATCGATAGATATTTATACGCGTTAAATTGCGTGATATAGATAACAAGCTGCTCAAAGGGGACGGTGTCGATGCAGACTTCGAGGAGGTGTTCGATGCAGGATCCGAAGGCAAGCTCTAACCTCCTTGATCATACTGCTCCTACACATATAAAATAATTCCTACAAAGCCTCTTTCCTTTATTTAAATATGCATGTTTACTTTGTTTAAATGCTAAGGGCTAGTGCTCCTAGTCTCAACTTACATATCTTTTATGGATATTTAGGTCAGTTACTTGCTCTTTTTTACCCCTCCTTGATAATTGATATTATTCATCTTGTAACCCTAGGATTAATTCCTTCATTATTCATAATAATGAATGGAATGCTGCTATGCTATTAGTATGCTTAGGAACCCTTGCAATGGAAACATTGCCACACAATTAATTCATGATTTTATGAAAAGTGTGAAAACCTTGTTAATGTGATTGGTTGCAAAATGGGATGGGTGGTAAAAACTCTAAGTGTCGATGAAGTGGGTGGTTTATGCTGGGGCGAGAGATAAGGCGTGGATGATCAAAGTGTTATTCAGTGTGGCCCACCTGTCGTGGATATGATGGAGCTCGTTGGACCTCAACCATGTACTTTAGTACAACCACAGAACCCGACATGGCGGGACTTGTCCTACCTTCTTGGTAACTACCACATGATCCACTTGGAGGTTGGTAGGTGGCAACGGAAGACCAGAAGAAGACACGAGGTGTTAGTGTGCTCGTGATCTGGCTTGGGGAGTTAGTGTGCCCAATTAAAGGCCCCTGGGTGCGTTCCAAGGTGGGATTGTGGAGTTATTCGGAGAAGATGGGTATATAGTTGTATCACTCCCTAGCTAAAAGTGCATAGTCTGTGGGCAAAGTGTACAACCTCTGCAGAAGGATATCCGGATAACCGTTGTCAGGGTATTGACATGCTTGGTACTTTGCTCCCAACATTTAGATGTTTTTCAAAACTCTGCGACGTGTGAGTTGGCAACTTAACGGATGCCTGTGCGTGTTTTGGAGATGATGGCAGTGTGTGCCAGAGTCCGTAGGACCATGGGGTCTGAAGGCTCATTTAAAATATGGGAACTGTCGGGATGGACAGTATCTCCCCCAAGGCCAACCCAACTAAAATAATCTCAAAATCCTTTTACGAAAGGCTTTCAAAATGCTTTCAGAACAAACCTTGCATCTATGCTTAAGCAATTGCAAACTGCAAGCCCCTCTCTTGCTGAGACCAAATGCATATTATCAACCCTTGTGTAGTGTTAGGGCTTGCTGAGTACCTTATGTACTCACTCGTTTGCCTGCTGATTCAGAAGGTGAAGAATACGCTCAGGATGACGATAACGAGTAGGGTTGCGACCTTTTGCTCAAGCTGCCTGTAGATTTCTGGAGATTTATTTTTAGTTATCTCATTTTGGTTTGTAATATAAGAATGTTTGTAAGACCTTTATGGTTTTGTAATCTAGAAATCGTTATATGGATTCTGTATTCGCTTTGTATGTGCGTATCAACTACTGATCCAGGGATTTTACGGTAAGCACAGTGGGTCCCGAAAACGGGGTCCCGACACAAACACTGCAAAACCACTGGTTGAACGTCGATCATCCAAGCAACCTACCCAATCTGCATCTTAAAAGGCACTTAATGCAATCTTGTCGATCTCTGCACTTTCAGACCTGTATCAAGTGTTCCTTTAATAAACCAAAGTATGCGCTTGATTGCAGCCCAATTTACATCAGTAGGACTCTGAATAAATTGACACATCTTGTTTACGGCAAAGATAGATCGGCCCTTGTTATGGTCAGAAATTGTAATCCTCCTACAATACTTCTGTACTGGAAATTTTGGTCTTCTGTTAACATTGTGCCCTGATTTTTAGACAACTTCTCAGCTGATGTCATTGGAGTAGAGATAGGCTTGCATTTGCTCATGTTAGCCCTTTCTAATAGGTCACTAGAATACCTTTTCTGAGACAAAAAAAATTCCATTCTTATCTGGTTTAACTTGTATACCTAGAAAATAATCTAGTTGACCCAAGTCCTTGACTGCAAATTCACTCTTCAAATTGTTGAACCAGATTCTTTGTAGCTGTAGTGCTTGAGCTAACTGTAATGATATCATCTACATAAATCAGCATATAGATTGTGACCCTGGTTAGCTTGAAAATGAACAAGCGTGCATGAGCTTTAGAAGGACAGAAACCTAGCTCTTGAATGCCACGCTCTTGGGGCCTGTTTGAATCCATATAGTGCTTTCTTCAGTTTGCACACGTATCCTGAAGGTTTGTCACTGCTCTCATATCCTGGTGGCTACCTCATAAACTCTTCTTCCTTTAGATAGCCATGAAGAAAAGCATTCTGAATATCAGTTTGATGCATGGTCCATCCCTTGGAGATAGCCAAAGATAATATAACTCAAACTCTCGTGGGTTCAACAACTGGGGAATATGTGTCGAAATAATCAACTCCATATTGTTGCTTGAACCCTTTAGCTACCAGTCGAGCTTTGAGCCTTTCAACTGAACACCAGATTTTCTTTTCACTTTATAAACCCATCTGCAATCAACTAAGTTCATACCTTTCCTAGGTGGAACTAGCTCCCATGTATCATTCCTTAGCAGTGCCAAGTACTAATCATCCATGTTTTTCTTCCATCCATCATTTTTCAAGGCATCTTGTAGGCTTTGAGGTTCCGAAACTGAAGCCGATAGTGATGTTTGTTGATTTTTCAATAGATGCAATACCACTGAAGGTCTTTAGTTTACCTGAGTACCTAACGGTTCCATCTTTGAACACCTTTGGTTGACTGATATTATCTCAAAGTGGTGCACATAGGAGACATGGAGCTGTAGCTGTTGTCATCTGATTACCTCCGCTAAGAACTTCACCAGATTCACTTTCTTCTTGACTTTCAGCATCACCTCCACAAGTTCCTGCAGGACCAGAGCTACTAGAGGCAGGATCAGTGTCAGGAACAGATTCTTGCAGGTTATTATCCATGTGAGAATCATTCAAAACTGGTTTACTAGGTTCTGGACTTGCTGGTATTTCAGTATTGGTTTTTATGAGAGAGTTTTCAAGGTAGGCTGGTATTTTTCTTGTGCTAGGAAGAAGTGCCGGGTGATGAACAATACTAGGTGTGTGTTCTTCCGTAGTTGGTTAGCTAGCAAAAGGGAAAACAGCTTCATCAAAAATGACATCGCGAGATATATGGACCCTCCCTGTTGATCGATCGAAGCATTTATACCCCTTGTGAGAGGAGCTATAACCCAATAACACACACTGCCTGGTTCTGAAATTTAGTTCCCGAGAATTATAAGCTCGCAAGTTAGGCCAACAGGCACAACCAAAAACACGCAGCATACTATAATCAGGCTGAGTGCCAAAAAGCTTATGAATTGGGGTGTCGTATTGTAGGGTTGGGCTAGGCATTCAGTTAATTAAATGGCAAGCAGAGTGAAAAAGCTTCATCTCGGAACCTTAGGGGCATTTTGGACTGAGCAAGGAGGTCTCTAAAATGTGTATATGCTTCCTTTCAACAACTCCAATATGCCGAGGGTGTGAGGACAGGAAATTCGATGGGTTATTCCTGCTATGAGAGAAATAATTATGAAGCCTATGATACTCCCCACTCCCCCACCCCCAAAATCTGATTGTATTGTACGGATTTTCTGTTTAAGCAGATTTGTCAACATGTTTCTGAAATTGGAGAAACACAGACTCAACTTAGACTTGCATTTCACAAAATAAATCCATACGAATTTACTACAATCATCAACAAAAGATACATAGTATTTTGCATTGTGGACTAAAGGAACAGCAGGCCCCCAAACATCTTTATGAATTATTTCTGGAGGAGCAGTGGCTACATGGGAAGAAGCAACATAAGGAAGCTGAAGTGCCTTGCCTTGCTTGCAGGCATCACAAAAGCAAGACTGTTGTCAGTGGCTGTAGCTATATTATTTTTCTGCAGAATGCAATAAACAATTGCAGAAGCTGGATGATGCCAATGTTCTTGAGTTGCCTTGGCTGAAAGCAGAGCTTGGCTGGATCTTTTATTAGGGATAATATAGAGACAATTCTTACATCTTCCTGTGAGAAGAATTTTCTTCGTGGTTTGACCTTGACAAAGAGAAAAATTGGAAGAAATTCAACAAAGGCATTGTTGTCAATTGCTAATTTTCTCATAGATAAGAGGTGTCGATTTATACTAGGAGTATGAAGGAAATGGCTTAAGTATAAAGGTCTACTTGAACCAGAAATGAATGAGTTTCCAACCTGAGTAATGGCCATACCTGAACCATTTGCGATCTGTATCTGATCACTACCATGGTAGCGCTCGCGCACCGTCAGGCGCTCCAGGTCATTGGTGATGTGGTTCATTGCTCCGGAGTCGACATACAAGTTTGGATGAACTGTGTATGTGTTGGCAGAGGCGGCAGCAACAACTTTGGTGGCGTCGTCCGCCTGATAGCCGTGGTCAAATCGATACCAGCACTGGAGGGCATCATGTCCATTGTTGTTACAGATCTGACATAGCCCTCCGCTGCGGATACCTCCACGACCATTGGGCACACGAGGGTTGTTGTTGTTGCCGCGCCCCTGTCCGCGACCATTGCGACCGCCGCCAGGGCTAGGCTTCTGTTGGTGACATTCGCTGATATCTAAAACCACTAGAAGGAATTAGTCTTTCAGTGACAATGAATTTTATCACTAAAGGTCTTTTTTAGTCGTTGTAAGTTACAAGGTGATTATAGTGATAAAAAATAGACATTTAGTAATGAAATTCATATCATTAAAGGACTGATTCCTTGTAGTGAACTCAGTGTTATTCTACTCGAGGCACATCTTACAACTCAACATGTGAGCATAAACGTCGCTATTGGAGTATGGATCTGCACGCATGGTGATGCTTGTCACCAGGGGTTGTATTCGCTCCCTAGTCCACGCAGCAGATACGCAATGAATTCTTCATCACCGATAGGCTTGCCAATGGCCGCGAGGGTGTCGGCGAGGCGCGGAGCAGTCCTGGTGGCGCGGAGCAGCAAGGGTGACGCGGTGTGACCGCCGTGCTGCCGTAGCCGTGCTGCCGTAGCCGTGCTACAAACGCAAGCAGGGCCCGAGCTCCCCGAGCACGTCCACGAGCTGATCTCGGATCAACCAGAAAACATGAATCAAAAACTATATCGCCAAAAATCAAACTCAAGGTGGCCGGAATCAAACTACAACATATTGAGGTTGAACCTCCTTGTAGTGCAGATCGAGGAAGAAGCTGCAGGAATCAAGCTTCGCGTTGCTGAGCTTGAGTTTACCTAGTGCACAAATCAAATCCCAAGGTGTCGAATTTGTGCTAATTCTCTAATAATACCGTTAACTCACTACTACAAATTAGTGATCGATTCCGTTTCAATGCTGACGGGATCTAATAAAACATGTCTCAAATATGCAGGCACCTCTTCAGAACTCGGGATTTCAAAACTGATAGACCGAGACACGTCCTGTTTTCTAGTATGCTGTTATTATGCTAGTGACATGATAGTATTCATTCATCTGGTTATTAGTGACATAATGTAATTTTTGTATTCGCAGACTAGATTCTGTAACATAATATAGCTTATAGTCAGTAAAATGAAAAAAAAACAAGTGAGAGATTATAATCAGATTAAAACATAGAGATAAGCTAAGCTGGATTCATATACCCCTCTTGTCTGAAAATGACCATTTTTAATCAAAGTCCAAATAAGAATAACCCATAGATGGATACACGATATTTAATATTACCTCTATTTTTTTAAATATGAAAAAGGTCCACTTTACTCCCTCATCTTTAATCAAAGTCCAAATAACCCCCTAAACTATCATTTTTCATTACTCCTTACCAGGCCAAGTGGATGAGGCTCTTACCGGACGACTCACCGGTATGCGCCGTTCTTGGCCAGGAAGACTCGCACCGTGCAATGGAGGCGTCAGTGAAAGAGCCTACAATATGGCTTGGCATTACCTTACGCATAGGAGTCTGCCACGTGTTGAGGTTCATGCACCAAATCACGTAATCCCGGTCCGCGTGAGCTAAACAGGATTTTATTACGGACTAAAGGTGGAAAATGATCTTGTTTAACATAACTGAGGAGTAAACCAAATGATAGTTTGGAGGGTTATATAGACTTTGACGAAAGTTGAGAAAGTAAAATGGACCTTTTTTTCTTTAAATATTGATGCTATTGACTTTTTGTATTAAATAGTATGATTAATATCATATATATTTTACAGTTTGTTTGTTACTAAATGTATTTCAAACATGACTTGCAAGTTTACACATTTGAACTAATTTTTGTAATGAGGTGAATGGTCAAAGTTGATATTAAAAATCAACAGCTTGAATATTTCAACCACGAAGGGAGTATGATATACGTGAGTGACGACATAATAGGCTTCTAGTTTCCTAGAAATAGAAAAAACAAAGAGTTTTATGTAATGTTTAATTCCAAGCCTACATTCTATAACCTACCTTATAGCCAGTAGGTTGAAAACAATCAAGTAATAAGATATTATAATAAGATTGTAACAATTCACATGCTTAATTAATATGATCCAAATAAGCTGCCTTTCTCTCTCCTAGCATATAGATAAGCTGAGGTGGATTGATATGTTCTCGACTGGGGAATGTACATGCCCTTGATTAATCATTACACATATCAGGCTGATTTACATGATCATTGCTATATCTGGAAGTGTATCAGCTAGTAGGCCGACCCACATACACACACATTATTCAGTATATGCGTTTTTGAGGCAAATAAACCATGATTTGCCTACGCGGTTGGGTAGGAAGGCTCCATGGCCAAGCCACACATGCCCTTCTTGTCAGAAATGTCCTTCTCCATTCTCAAATAACCGTTCTCACCCCACGTCGTGCCCCATGAGTTCTTCATTAACCAGTACTTTGTACCATCACTAGTCTGTCCATAACCAATGGCTGCAATACCGTGGTCCAAATCAGTGCCACATGAGCCGGTCATCACGCCACCGGAGTAGAATTGAAATGTCATGTCTCCTCCATCCACCGCCACAGACACGGGTTGGTTTGCCACAGCCTTCATTAGAGCGGCCTCATTGTTGGCCGGTACATCTTCGTAGCCTTTGATAGATGCAGCACTGTTAGATCCACTCTTGCACGTTCCGTCGGCTGCTGTGTAAGGGTAGCTGGACTCCGTGGTCAGGCCGCCGTTCCTGATGATGAACTTAAAGGCGTCGTCCATCAAGCCACCCTCGCATCCCTGGTCCTCACCATGGACATCACAGTCCACTAACTCTTGCTCCGACAGCGAGATCAGCTTACCGGTGCTGATCTTGACTATACCCTCGGTGGCAGCAACAGCTGAGAAGGCCCAACAACATCCTGCAATTTTTGGAAAATGTTGGATATGACTCGACAAAATGATATCGTCTTAAATGAAAGTAAGAATGTATGCGGTCGATATATTACGCATTACCACATTGGCCTTGATTCTTGATAGGAGTGACAGCGCCCTTGGTCCTCCAGTCAACGCTCGCCGGAAGTGTATCAATGCTGACATTCTCATACCTAAATCCGGTTGGAACCTTCACCGTACTTGGTTTGAACCCCTTGTTGGTCTTGGTTGCCCTGAACTCCTCGTTGGTGAGGTCAGCGAACTGGTTGACGCCAAGCCAGAACTTGTGGTTCTCGGCGTTGAACGAGTCGATGTACTTGACGTTGGTCTTGAACACTTCGAACCGTTGTGCCTTCTCAGCTGCATCCTTGTACACGCGGCCGTATTGTGCCATCCACTGCTCATGTCTCGCCGCCATGGCCAAGTCATGGCTTAGCTCTCGAGCGGCTAGAACAACGGAGCTCCAGAAGCAGACACAACACAGGACGGTAAGGAACAAGGCCCTAGAGATGGCCATTGTTGATCGATCGGGCCTATATGGATTTGTTGGTCCTATTCTCTGCTTTGTGGTACTATGCTTTTAATTAGTTTTGTTCGATGATGAACGGAGCGATATGAGATGGGTTTTATATAGTTAATCTGTACTGGTATGAACACGTCAGGTACGGTGCTTGTATACGATGCATTCGATGGAAAGGGAAGCCTGCGTTGCCGTGAAGTAGAAATTGTTCTTTAAACCAGCTTACACGGCACAGCTGAGAATGACCCAGCTGGCCTATATATGGCGGAGTTCACATCGTAAGAAAACAATGATTAAATTAAGGTCAATCAGGCGGGATAAGAGACTATAAGAAAATTCTGTTGCGGACTGCAATTTGATCATCGGCGTTTCCTGAGATCTTGCATATGCCAAATGGGACTAGCTAGGGATTAAATTAACATACTGGTGATATTTAATTATTGTGCCACAAGTACATGTACAGCTACTTGACAGATAAACACGTCTGATTTGAACACCGTATTATATAATGTCACTAAAAATGGAAATTCATAACCAACATCATGGTATATAGATTATTTTGCGCTCACCTATTTGGAGTAAATGGGTAACTATGCTGATTTTTATACATGGCTCCCCCCACATATATTCAGGTTGGCCGTTTCTAGTATCTTGAGCATGCCCAATACTAGAGGATCTTACCGCACCAGACTACAGGCCTTCAGTGTAATGGCTAGGATAAGTGTGGTTGAACATTAAGTAAGAAAACAAATCATAATACTAAAATTCAACAACATTAAGTAATAGCAACGATAAGGTAGCTAGGATCTTACCTTAAGTAATAAAAAAAATGATATTCACCATAATTTTTTCAATAAAACCAATTGTGAAATATAATGCTAAAAATTCAACAGCATCGATTATTTCACTGACAGAGTACTGAAGAAATTCCAAGCGTTATCCCTGGCAACTGCTGGCTGCTGCTGCCGAAGCCGAAACATATAGCTAGAACCCGAATATATTGTTGCGTCTACGTTGTACAAGATTCCCTCTTCAAAATGGGCTGACATGAGAAATATAACGTGTAACTTTTTTGTAATCAGTGTTTGACTGATGCGAACCAGCACAATGGCGCAACATCTACACCCCATAATCCATGTACAGAGAGAACAAAATTAGTCAGTTTTGGGGCAACCACGCTGAGTAACCCATATGAGAGTTCGTCCGCGGTAATACTTGCTATTAGTTTCACATCAAACGACTGATAAAAATCTACAGAAGCAACAAATACCGTATCCAGCTGAGAAGGAGGAAATCACGTCTTTATCTATATACTAGGCATCACCTACAAAATTACATATCCTTTAGAAAAATTGTCTTAGATTCCCACGACAACATTAGGATAATTCATCTGCTAAATTTGTGGCCCAGAAAACTTTTCAACAGGGTGTTGGGATGCAATATAACTTTCCAAACATATGAATTTGCAAAAGAAAAAAAGGAATATTTCCCAGCAGAAACTATTCAATAAGATGTTTGGACAACTCTGTTGGGACAAAACAAAATCAAATCAAGCAATAGATAAGAAAATAAAATTCTTTCTTGTACAGTTTACTTGAATCTCCAACGAATTTTTCATAATTATTTTTTCTCCTTTCCAAAGAGGACCTCAACAGAGATGGCATCCCATGTCCCGTCAGTCACCACTGTTGTAATCAGTTCTCACCTGAGCCATTCCCTCCGAGCTCGGGCTCCCTCCGCTGCCGTCCTTGACCAGCGGTGCCTCATCAGCTGCTCGCGCCAGCATCTCCTTCTCCGCGAGACGACAGGCCTTGTCCCAGTGCGTCCTTGTGTAGAGGTGCTTGAGCATGGCGTCCTTGTTGCAGCCGCGCACGCCGCAGAGCTCGCACGACAGCTTTCCATCCTCCTGGCTCTGCACCGTGAACATCTTGCCCTCCACGCAGACCGTGACCGGCTTGCCAGCAGCAGGCTCAGAGGTGTCACCAGCAGCTTCACTCTCCGGCGTTGCAGCATCTGAAGATTCCTTGGGCGCGTCATCCGCAGCAAGTTCAATAGAAGTTACTACATCAATCGTCTCCGGCAGTGCGTCTGACTCTTCCATGGGCGCTACGTCCGCAGCCGCTGCGTTCTTAGTGTTCATTTTCGTTGCTGGTTCTGATGAGTCTTCTTTTCCACCAATTTTCGTCGTTGTGTCTGTGATGGTGACTGTGAGAGACCCGACGCCTTTTCCTCCGACACAGGCTTCAGTAGCGGACGTCATCTTCTTCTTATGCTTCTTCCCGATCAGGTGAGACCTCATGACAGCGTCAGATGGCGCCTTCACGTCGCAGCAAGGGCAGAGCAGGTTGTTGCCATCCACCCGTTGTAAAGGGTGCCGCACGCCGTCCACTTCCATGAACGTGGGAGCACTACCGGTGCTAACCTTCGCCGCTTCCTTTCCTCGAGACTTGGACGCCTCCACCGCCACCACGTCTTTCTTAATATCATCATCACCGACCTTTCCTTGCACGGCGGGCTTCACCAACGGAGCTTCAATCTGGGAAGCAGTTTCTTCGTTTACAGGAGCGGTGTCGTCCTTCTCAGTCATCACTTGTGCTTGAGCAGTTCCCTTAACAGCAGCGGAAGCCACAGCCGTCGGAGCAGCCTTCCCGCATTTCTCAGACTGTTCACCGGCGGCGTCCTGGCATGTCGCCTTCTCAGCCTTCGAGATGTGTTTGGTCCCCTCAAAGTGGCACATCATGGTGACGCGATCCGACGTCCTCACGTTGCACACCTCGCAGAGGAGGTATCCATCCATCTGTGTGGCCTGGTACAGATTTCCCTCTTTCGTTACCATCATAAACTTCATCGGCTTGAAGTCGTCGGACGAAGGTTCTGATGACCCCATGACCACCGTGTCCGCTTCCTCCTCTTCTGCTTCCTCAGGCTCAGGCGCTGGCTGTGGCGGCTCTGTTGCTGGTTTCGCTGCAAGCGTTGCGACCTTCCTCTTATGCTTCTTCCCGCTGAGGTGATCTTGCCAGGCCTTCTCGGAGGTTGCGGTGCTGCCGCACACGGTGCAGCTTAGGCTTATTAGCTTCTGTTTCTTGCTGCCTGTCCCCACAGAAGCATTGGATGCTGGGCTCTTACGCTTGGTGGCTTCTGAGTTGGCCTGCACAAAATTTAGCCCGAGTGAAATTAGCATGATCAGATTTTTTTTTTAATAGTCACTGTATGGGAAAATGTTACCATTAAATTTCACCATATTAAAGATTTTAATCACATCTTTCGGGCAAAAAAAAGATTTTGATATCTCTAGCAATATCACCAAACTATTAGGTTACTTTGCTATCTTACAGCATTGCAGAGTTTACATTGATTTAATATGCAACTGTATGGGAAAATGTTATCACTAAATTTCACCAAAGAAGATTTTAATCTCATCTTTCGAGAAACAAAAAAAAATTTTAATATCTAGCAATATCACGAAACTATAGGTTACTTTGCTGTCTTACAGCATTGCAGCTTTTACATTGATTTGATATTGAACTACATATTTTGGCCATCTTGCTCTTAGACCAGTAAACATAAAATTGGACCACCCTTTCAAAGAATCTATAAGTTACTATGTAATCTTTAAGTTTTATAGCTTGACACTCCACTGATCCATCACGACTCTATTTTGGATAGAATGTACATATTTTGTGAGCCTCAAAAACTACATCCCAAATGGCATGAGTCATAAGAGATCAAAATACAAAGTTCAGCAACATTGCGTGCCATAGAGAATATATACACTCAAATACAGCAACTTTTTAGGGTTTAGTTTGATCAATTAATGTGATATTTATGTCAAATTATATTGATTTTATATAGAGGGGGACACCATACTAATTTGGTATATGTTTCATACTTTGAATTTCCTAATAGCACTTTATTAAGCAAATTCAAAGCTTAGAAAACAAATTACTGAGACATTTCCAGCATGCATGCCTTTGGAAGAATGGTGTGTAAAGCAACAAATAATCAGACAATTGCCTTTGAAATCATTCACCATGCACAACATTTCTATTTGGTTAATAGTGCACTTCGTTATGTGCCTTCATTAGTAATACATTATTACAAAGCCATCGTCATCTATCCGTCCACATGGGCCGTTCGACGAAACCCAACAACTGGGTCGTCCGCATAGCTCACCATCGTCCGAATCTAAAGGCACACGTGTCGAAAGCAGCGTCAGGGATGGGACGCTCTCATGGGGGAACCGGCCGATCCCCCTTGACTTCTTCACCCCATCCCCGCCCGCCGCCGTCCATCGCCACCTCACACCAACGGTGGCTCACCGCCGGACTCACCTGTCACCATGGATCTACAGCCAAGGGGAGAAGTGGCCCTCGCAGAAACTCCAACCATACTAACTCGAGTCCATGCTGCCGGGGTCGCACAGGAGGAAGTAGCGACCTTAGATTTATTACAAACAAAAATCAAAGTTCAGGGCACCGGACCTTGGGTAGAGGTCCTCCTGCGGCCTTGAGTAAACAGCCTTGCCGACGGAATCGGTGGTGGAGCTCGAGCCGCACCTCAAGCTCGAGCTCAAAGCGATCCACCGTCTCCTCACGCAGGATTCGCTCCAAGATCCTCGCCTTCTCCGCCTGCCGGTGCGTCTCGTCAGCAGCGTGGTGTAACACCCCAAGTTTTCACACCCTTGGAGGCTACCACGATCAAATCAAAAAAAAAAAAAAAAATTTAACAAGTCTAAAATAAATAGAAAATTTTGACAGAATCTCCCCTACAAATTCTATATTTTCGCGGCATACAATTCACAATAATCAGCATTATAGTATGGTAAAGAGAAAAGAACATCAATCAACCACCATAACGTACGCTTAGGACCTCAAATTTCACTAACAAAACCTCACGACAGTTTCGAACCATACTAAAGAAGTTAAAACTAATTACTTTAATCATTGTCTAGATTAAAACTAAATGATGATAGAAGAATGTGAGGGTGCTCCAGCATGTGATTTCTTCCCAACCCATGAATGCTTCGATCATTGAGTACCTAAAAACCGAATGAAAACAAGAGTGAGTAAAAACACTCAGCAAGTACAAACTCAGGACCGAAAGAACAGTAACCATTTTTAGAACAATAAGTAGAGAACGAGAATCAACCACAAAATTCCAGAACCATGAAACAGTAGTTTCCGTCTAAAACGGACGTCACCTGAAACTTTCCTTTGCATTTACCGGTAAAGCCGAATAAGTGGGGCCAGCACTTATTCACAGGAAACCTGAATATAAGAATCAAATTGCACAACCGGTGTTTATACAAACACCCGGCACTTGAAGGTATAAAGTAAATAACATGAAACATGAACACTGAGCAAGAACCGGAAATACTTGAAGCAATCATCTCATGAAACAATTAATCAAATGAACATATCCGAACCGGAGGCAAGAAATAGCAACGTTCACATTACAAGAAGGTCCGTCATTGCACTTGCCTTAATTAAGGTTGACGATAATCCGAAAACGCTCTCTTGACACCACAACCGTCCACTCCTGTATAACGAGAACTACGATTTCAAAACGATGCTAAAAAACCCATCTAAAACGTTCCAGCATATCTCCACCTTACTGTTTAAAGAAACAAATAAAAATCCATCTCCAACTAAATTTTCAGAAACTGAAGCAAAGCACTGTTAAATTCATAACTTTTGATTGGCTTAACTAATGTAGGCAAATAAATACATTTTTCAAATCTACAGAAAATTTCCTACAACTTTCCTTATTATCAGATTGGCTAATTCTGCACCCAACTTGGTCGAAAAAATACAAAACAGATTACTGCAAGGAATACGAACAACCCTGACACAGCAGCACTAATTTCATGATTTCTGCCTAACGGCTGACCGGAATTGAATGGGACCAAAGCCATTTGAGAGATAACAGATAAGGCTACAACTTCCTTTACTAGTAAGTTTTTGAATGTTGCACCAATTAATACCAGTTTTTTTTAAAGCAATCTTGCTGCACAATCGCAATGCCTGAAATCCTGTTGTCTTATCTCCTTTCTCCCTCTGCTCTGCTTCTCTTATGGTTGTACAAGCACAACTACCAGCAGGGAATACGATTCAATCGATAGCCCAGAGGAAGATCCAATTGTAACGCAGGGGCAGCACCTTACCTCCCCAGTCCCCTTTTGCTCTGATGCACGGCAGCACAATAGCACGCCTGGAACAGCAGCAGCGGCAAGGACCAACACCGACGTCTCCTCTCTCTTTGTTCTCTCTCTCAGACGATGGTGGAGATCAACGCATGAGGGCCGAGGTGTTCTGCTAATTAGGCACTGGACAGAGGTGGCGGCTGCTGTAGATGAGAAGGGAGGCGGCGCTCGTGAAACAGAAAGGAGGGCAGGGCAAGCAACGATGAAGACTTCCAGGTTAAAACCAATGGTTGAGATTCAATTATCACATATCTCACACATTCGATCATCGAACCAAACGTATGAGTAGTCAAACGGATGCGTTTCAACAAGATCTACGCATCCGCGGTGTCTGATCATCCAATTGATCCATGGTTCAAAAAGTCAAAATTTTAGTCAACTCTTTAAGCTTTTAGAATTAAATATATATATATTTTTAAGGAAATTGGTAAAACTTGGGATATTACATTCTCCCCCCCTTCAACAGAATTCGCCCTCGAATTCTTAATGGTATGAAGGAAACATAACATGAATGATTTATTGAACCAAATCACAACGTTACTTACCAGATGAAAATAACTCTGGATATTTCTCCCGCATCTTTGACTCCAATTCCCAAGTTGCTTCTCGCTCGGTCTGGTTTGTCCAAAGAACCTTCACAAACTTAAAAGTCTTACGCCTCAACACCCTCTCAGAAGTTTCCAGAATTCTAACCGGACGAGACTCAAAAGATAAATCCTGCTCGATAGTAACAGGTTCCACGGTTATGTGTTGTTCTGGATCCCTCAAATATTTTCTCAACAAAGAGACATGGAATACATCATGGACACCTCTCATCGAATCTGGTAACTCCAATCGATATGCCAGTTTACCAATTCGTTCTTTAATAGTGAAGGGGCCGATGTACCTTGGACTAAGCTTTCCCTTGGTACCGAACCGCACCACACTCTTGGTAGGGGACACCTTTAGGAGTACATCATCTCCTACTTGAAACTCCAAGTCTCGCCTCCTGACATCAGCATAGCTCTTTTGCCTACTCTGTGCCGCTAACATATGCTCTCGAATTTCAGAAACACGTTGTGTAGATTGTTGAACCCAATCTGGCCCCAAAACAGCCTTCTCACCCACTGCATCCCAACAAAGTGGCGATCTGCACTTCCTCCCATAAAGTGCCTCATATGGAGCGCAACGGATGCTAGAATGATAGCTGTTATTATAAGAAAACTCCACAAGTGGTAAGTGATCTTCCCAACTACCTTTCCAAGATAGTACACATGATCTGAGCATATCCTCCAAGGTCTGAATCGTACGCTCGGATTGTCCATCAGTTTGAGGGTGAAAAGCAGTGCTCATCCTCAATGTGGTGCCTAAAGCCTCTTGCAAACTATCCCACAACTTGGAAACAAACTTAGCATCTCTGTCCGAAACAATGGTGCGAGGTACTCCATGTAACCGCACTACCTCTCGCATATAGATAGGTGCCAGATCAGCAGCTGAACTAGTGGATCGAATAGGAATAAAGTGAGCAACTTTACTCAACCGGTCTACAACAACCCATATAGTGTCTCTGCCCTTCGGCGAGCGTGGTAGTCCAACAACAAAATCCATAGCAATGTCATCCCAGGGCCATAAGGGAACCTCTAGTGACTGCAATTTTCCAGCTGGACTCTTATGTTCAGCCTTCACACGCTGACAAACCCCACACGCAGCCACATACTTTGCCACATCAACTTTCATCCGCTTCCACCAATAGGTCTTCTTTAAGTCCTGATACATCTTATTCTCACCAGGGTGCACAGTATATCGTGCACGGTGTGCCTCCTTTAGAATATCTTCCTTGACTTGTGATTTCTGTGGTACACACAAACGACCACGAAATCGAATGGCTCCAGAAGTGTCCAATGTGAAATCTCCAACTCTCCCTTCATGGATCCGTTTTCTAATATCCAACAACATTCGATCATGTTGTTGTGCCTCCAACACACGTTCTGGTATCGCTGATGATAAAATCATTTGCGTCTCTACCTCTGTCACCCCAGCATAGCAATATGATATATCCATTCCCTCCAGGTCAGCTACCAGAAAATTGATGGTAGGAGGAGAAACTTTCCTGCTCAAGGCATCTGCAACCACGTTTGCTTTACCTGGAGTGTACTGAATACTCAAATCATAATCCTTGATCAACTCCAACCATCTCCTTTGCCTCAGATTAAGATCCCTCTGAGTGAAAATATATTTCAAGCTCTTATGATCTGTGTAAATGTCACATGACTCCCCATATAAATAATGCCTCCAAATCTTTAGTGCAAAAACAACTGCAGCAAGTTCTAAATCATGAGTAGGATAATTCTGCTCATGTGTCTTCAACTGCCTCGACGCATAAGCAATTACCTTCCTGTCTTGCATGAGGACACAACCAAGACCCACTCTAGAGGCATCTGAATAAACAGTGAAACGCCTACCCGGCTCAGGAAGGGTAAGAATAGGGGCAGTCACCAACTTTTGCTTCAAAACATGGAAGCAATGCTCGCACTCCTGTGTCCACACGAACTTGACGTTCTTGTGGGTAAGTTGTGTCATGGGCTTAGCAATTATAGAGAAATCCTTCACAAACCGCCGATAGTAGCCAGCCATTCCCAAGAAACTCCTAACCTCCTTGACATTAGTTGGCCTTTCCCAGTCAACTATTGTAGAAACTTTGCCTGGATCGACAGAGATGCCATGCTGGTTAACTACATGACCAAGGAACCCTACTTCAATAAGCCAGAACTCACACTTCTTTAATTTGGCATAGAATTTATGACTTCTCAATGTCTCAAGTACTTGCCTCAAGTGCTCCTCATGCTCTATCTCGGTCTTGGAGAATATGAGTATATCATCGATGAAGACTACCACAAATCCCTCCAATCCATGAAGCATGTTGTTCATTGTCTCCATGAAGTATGCAGGTGCATTAGTGAGCCCAAAAGACATGACTCTGAACTCATAGTGACCATACATTGTGGAGAAGGCTGTCTTCTCAATATCCTCCTCACGGACAGGAATCTGATTATACCCGGACTGAAGGTCGATCTTTGAAAACACTTTGGCCCCTTTTAGTCGATCAAACAACTCATCTATGCGAGGCAATGGGTACTTGTTCTTGATCGTCACAGCATTCAAGCCACGATAGTCCACACACATGCGCCAGCTACCATCTTTCTTCTTAGTAAATAACACTGGGGCCCTCCATGGCGACACACTGCGTCGAATCAACTTCTTGGCCAATAAATCATTCAACTGGTTTCTCAACTCCTCCTGAAAGGGACGGGATAAACGGTATGGAGCAACCGATACAGGACGTGTACCAGGTATAAGGTCAATGCGGAACTCCACTTCACGCTTGGGTGGCATTCCTGGTAACTCTCCTGGAAAAACATCAGGATAGTCACATACAACTGGAATTTCCTCAAGCACCACTGACTTTTCTTGCTTCTCAACAAGGTTCCATAGAAAACCAGTCTTCACATAACGACGGCCAGGAAAGAGGCTAGCCATCACTAATAAGGAATCAAGAGGTGCACTTGCTTGAAAGGTTATTATATGCCCTGATGGCGCCTCCAATGTAACAGTCTTCCAGAAACAAGATATCACGGCTCGATACCGATGTAGCCAATCCATGCCAAGAATGACATCAAAAACCGGTAAGGGAATCACCATAAGGTTAGCTATAAAATCATCATTCTCTATGGAAACAACACATCCTGGACACACTACTGAACTAGAAATTAAGCCTCCAGGAGAACTAATACGAACTGACTGAGAAATTTCCTGACTAGAAATATTTGCCCTTTTTGCAAAATTAAGCGAAATAAATGAAAATGTAGCACCCGAATCAAACAAGACATGAGCATCATGTGAATCAACAGTGAGAATACCTGAGACAACATCTGGACGTCCCACAGTGGAAGCTGTAGGCATGGTGTACACTCCAGTAGGGGCAGAAGAGCTGGAACCGCCGGCACCATACTGAGGTGGCGGGCCTGAAGGTGCTGAAGGGGCAGGTAGTGATGGTGGAACATATGGTGCAGGGAGCTGAGGTGGAGCATACAGAGCAGGAAGCGGTGGTGGAGGCCAATAGTAACCTGGTGGAGCGTATTGCTGAGGGAATTGGGGATATTGGGCTGAATGACCCACCATCATCTGAACTGTGCCTCTAGGAGCATTAACTGAAGGAGCTGAACCTCTAGAACTACCTGTTGAGGTGGATATTGCTGAAGAAGAGTTGGGCCTCTGCCATTTGATGATACAGTTGGGATTTCTCTTGCACACCACACTAACATGGCCATCCTTGCCACAAGTGTTACATGTCCCTGCAAAAGTGCACTCTGAAGCACGATGACCCTTTCCACACTTGAAGCAAATCATGCCCTGTCCTGGAACAGGACGCATAAGTGAGGAACCTGAAGTGCGCTGTCCCGAGGAAGATTGGGCCCCTGACTGCTTAGGCCTAAACGATTGAGACTGTTGAGAAGACTGATTCACCTTAGGCTTCTTGAAATGGGGCTGTTGAGAGAACTCTGCTCCCTCTTGGTGAACCCTCTTCTGATCACCACTTGAATTACCTACGCTCCCATTACGCCTCTGCTGCAGCATTGTGAGCTGGTACTGGGTCTCCATACCCCTAGCTTCCTCAACTGCTGCAATGTAAGTAGTAGGTGGACTTCTTCCCATCACCTCCCGGTAACAGGCATTAAGGCCTATGAAGAACTTCCTAGCCTTCTCACGCTCATCACTAGCAACACTAGGTACAAAGCGAACGATGTTGCTGAAATCCCTCTCATACTCATCAACTGACTTGTCCCCTTGCTGAATATGATTGAGTGCATCATTCATCTTATCTCTGAAGGAGTCTGGATAGTACTTGGCTCTGAATTGTTCTAAGAAAACCTCCCAGCTGATAGCACCACGAGCAGGAGCCCACGCATCACATACTCCTACCCACCATATATCAGCCTGACCGGTGAGCTGATGCGAAATGTACAAGATCATCTCTTCTCCTGTCAGTCTACATGCAAGCATAATCTTCTCCATCTTGCGTAGCCAATCAGCAGCATCTGTGGGTGTTCCTGAACCATCGAATGTATCTAATCGCATAGACATCCACCTAGCAAACGTCATGGATTGGGCAGGGGCAGCCCGAGTAGCAGCACCAGCAACAGCACGACCAGCGGAACCTCTATCAGCTACAGAATTTTCCTCCTCCCCACCAACCACTTCATTTTCCTGATTCACATGCTCCCTGTCGTCCTCCTGGTTATCATCACCTCTACCGCGACCACCAGTACGACCTCTACCGCGAGCTCTCCCGCGATTCGCAACACGTGCACTTCTTTTCGGTGGCATAGTTCTATTAATTCCAAAACATCAATAAGAATACGATTAATAACAATAATTGTAGGAAAAGAAAAACATAAACATGAGAAAGTACAGTAGAAACTAAAATACGAAGCATGCCCATGCAACCCATCCTAACGTGACTAAGTGTGTCAATTTAAGTTGTAAATTTAAATTAAGTGTTACAAGCAACTCCTAATTAACTATCCTAAGCAAAGACAATCCAACCTAGCTCTGAGTACCAACTGTAACACCCCAAGTTTTCACACCCTTGGAGGCTACCACGATCAAATCAAAAAAAAAAAAAAAAATTTAACAAGTCTAAAATAAATAGAAAATTTTGACAGAATCTCCCCTACAAATTCTATATTTTCGCGGCATACAATTCACAATAATCAGCATTATAGTATGGTAAAGAGAAAAGAACATCAATCAACCACCATAACGTACGCTTAGGACCTCAAATTTCACTAACAAAACCTCACGACAGTTTCGAACCATACTAAAGAAGTTAAAACTAATTACTTTAATCATTGTCTAGATTAAAACTAAATGATGATAGAAGAATGTGAGGGTGCTCCAGCATGTGATTTCTTCCCAACCCATGAATGCTTCGATCATTGAGTACCTAAAAACCGAATGAAAACAAGAGTGAGTAAAAACACTCAGCAAGTACAAACTCAGGACCGAAAGAACAGTAACCATTTTTAGAACAATAAGTAGAGAACGAGAATCAACCACAAAATTCCAGAACCATGAAACAGTAGTTTCCGTCTAAAACGGACGTCACCTGAAACTTTCCTTTGCATTTACCGGTAAAGCCGAATAAGTGGGGCCAGCACTTATTCACAGGAAACCTGAATATAAGAATCAAATTGCACAACCGGTGTTTATACAAACACCCGGCACTTGAAGGTATAAAGTAAATAACATGAAACATGAACACTGAGCAAGAACCGGAAATACTTGAAGCAATCATCTCATGAAACAATTAATCAAATGAACATATCCGAACCGGAGGCAAGAAATAGCAACGTTCACATTACAAGAAGGTCCGTCATTGCACTTGCCTTAATTAAGGTTGACGATAATCCGAAAACGCTCTCTTGACACCACAACCGTCCACTCCTGTATAACGAGAACTACGATTTCAAAACGATGCTAAAAAACCCATCTAAAACGTTCCAGCATATCTCCACCTTACTGTTTAAAGAAACAAATAAAAATCCATCTCCAACTAAATTTTCAGAAACTGAAGCAAAGCACTGTTAAATTCATAACTTTTGATTGGCTTAACTAATGTAGGCAAATAAATACATTTTTCAAATCTACAGAAAATTTCCTACAACTTTCCTTATTATCAGATTGGCTAATTCTGCACCCAACTTGGTCGAAAAAATACAAAACAGATTACTGCAAGGAATACGAACAACCCTGACACAGCAGCACTAATTTCATGATTTCTGCCTAACGGCTGACCGGAATTGAATGGGACCAAAGCCATTTGAGAGATAACAGATAAGGCTACAACTTCCTTTACTAGTAAGTTTTTGAATGTTGCACCAATTAATACCAGTTTTTTTTAAAGCAATCTTGCTGCACAATCGCAATGCCTGAAATCCTGTTGTCTTATCTCCTTTCTCCCTCTGCTCTGCTTCTCTTATGGTTGTACAAGCACAACTACCAGCAGGGAATACGATTCAATCGATAGCCCAGAGGAAGATCCAATTGTAACGCAGGGGCAGCACCTTACCTCCCCAGTCCCCTTTTGCTCTGATGCACGGCAGCACAATAGCACGCCTGGAACAGCAGCAGCGGCAAGGACCAACACCGACGTCTCCTCTCTCTTTGTTCTCTCTCTCAGACGATGGTGGAGATCAACGCATGAGGGCCGAGGTGTTCTGCTAATTAGGCACTGGACAGAGGTGGCGGCTGCTGTAGATGAGAAGGGAGGCGGCGCTCGTGAAACAGAAAGGAGGGCAGGGCAAGCAACGATGAAGACTTCCAGGTTAAAACCAATGGTTGAGATTCAATTATCACATATCTCACACATTCGATCATCGAACCAAACGTATGAGTAGTCAAACGGATGCGTTTCAACAAGATCTACGCATCCGCGGTGTCTGATCATCCAATTGATCCATGGTTCAAAAAGTCAAAATTTTAGTCAACTCTTTAAGCTTTTAGAATTAAATATATATATATTTTTAAGGAAATTGGTAAAACTTGGGATATTACACGTGGCCTCCCACCACGGGCTGCTGGTGGCCATCTGAAACTCAACGACGTCGATCACGTCAAGAAAGCAGCGATGTACGTCTAGAAACGGCAAGGAAGGGAATCAAGAACCGTTCGCCGTGATAGGTATGGACGGAATGGATGATGGGCATGTCATCACCTGCGGCAGCAGCGGCGGCGCCGGGAGCGCTCGGAGACGGCGTCGGCGGCGAAGGGGACGACTTGCCTCGACGCACGTCGCCGGCGCGGTACATGAACTCCGTCTCCATGGGGACCTGGTGATACCTTGTTCCTGACTCGTGGAATTATATTTTAAGGATTTGAAGGGGGCGCCGGACTTTTTGTTTATACGAGGAGGACTGGGATTCGGGGGTATGATTTTTGGTAATTATTGTAAGCGCTTTGGGCCCACCGGCGCGGCCGGGCGATGCCGTGAAGCGGTTGTGGAAACCCACGACGACGCGCGTGATCGTCCGCGCAGCGCACACAACACAGCGTACGCGGCGCGTGACTCCGCTCCGCCCTGACTTCCGCCCATACCTGCCATATTTATTTTTGCCCTTTTTTGAGACGATGGAGGCCTGCGATCGGTGGAGTTTGAGAATGCCCGTCGCGAGGCCTGCGACGTCGGGGATTTCTACTGCTATGCACGCAAACATTAGAAATTTTTACTACTCTTTTACAGCAACTTTTTTGCTTTTGCAAACAATGCATGCACCGACTGCTATTACATTATTCTGAACTAGTAAATTATCCGTACGTTGCAATGGATTTAAACAAAAATATTATAAAATAGTATAATTTTTAAAACTGAAAATAATTAGAGTAATACTGACTTCTTAGAAAATCATACTTAACTTTGCATGCGTGTATATTTGCAGTATATACTTTTTAAAGCATATAAATCGGTTCATAGGATAAATATCCTAAATTATAATCAGAATATTACAAGCAAAAATCATTTCACGGACCCATTAGCTACTCAGTTCCAGTAGCAATTTAACAACCCTAATCCCATTGCCTCTAATCTCTCTCTCCGCTTCGTGTTGGGCCCAACAAAAGTAAAAGAAAGCCTCTCACAGGTTGCACGTAGTGGTGGGTATCGATTCTAATACCAAGTGGTGGGCCCATTTACATAGACACGGGTGAGAAAATATTCATCACCAACCTTTGTCGCTTTCCATACAAAGTTCTCCCAAATTCCTCTTCACATCGATTCATTCTGCCCCCAAGCGGAAGGCCTCCACTCCACGTTCTGGTCACCGGTGGCGGCGATTCGTCGGCGGGCACCTTGAGTCGTGGCGAGAGATGGTAGCTGTAGGGGACCTGTATTAAGGATCAGCTCAAGAAGGACAACGTATGTACGCAACAGCTAGCTCCATTGCCGGAGCAACTGCTAGTAGTTTTGAGGCGCTTCTGCATTGCTTGCTCGTGCTTGCAAGACGAGAGCCTGCGTCGTCGGTGGAAGGAGCAGCTCCTTGGCAGAGTAGATTTGAACTCCATCCGGGATCTGATATCCATACACCTCGGTCGTCGGAGCAGTTCACGGCTCCTCGACGGATGGTGGCGTGTGGGTCCTCGGCGGCCGCACAGGTACTCGACAATGGAGCGGCTCCTACCCGGACGGTGATGCGGCATGGGTCCGCAGGCTGCGGCTCATCGACGGATGGTGGCCCGCGACGCATGACGGTAGAGCGTCTCCGCGACGGCGGTGCCCGGGCCCTCGGCGACGGCACGGCTCCTACCCAGATGGTGATGCGGCACGGCTCCGACCACGATGCGGCGCGGGTTCTCGCCATCGACATCGGAATGGTACGGATCCTTTTTAGGCAGGACTGCGCTGCGAGATTTTAGGAGAAAAGAGTTCGCTCGGTTTACGTACTGGCAGGCAACTCGGCTGAGTCTTATTCCTCTTGGACCTGCACGGACGATCATTATAAAAATAATAGTAGTAGAGATAACATAGGAGCTAAGGAAATGAATCCACCGCAAAAAAAGAAAAAGAAAAAAAGAATTATTATGCTCCATCTGATCCGCTATGAGGTCCTCGTCTTCTTAAAGCAACTCCAACCACCCTTTAAATTTTTCTAAACTAAAATTTAAAAAGTAACTAAAAAATAACTCTACAACAGTTCTCTATATCAAAGAATCATAAATATAACAAATTCCTAAATAAGCCCTCTTAATTTTTACATTTAGAGCATCTTCAACCAATCTTTAAAATTTTACTTAAAAAACAGTTTTAGTAAGTTTGTAAATAAGTATGGGAGTAAAAAAATTTATGTACTCCAACAACTCCCAATATAAGTTCTAAAGTCTATTTAAATATTTGTCACGTATACAATTTTCTTCGGTCCAACCCATATATGAAGTTGTTTTAATCTTTTCGGAACTTTAATTTAGTCTCTAAACGTAGGAATTGAGAGAACTTGTTAAGAAAGTTGCTATATGTTTAGGAACCTAGTATAGAGAACGGTTGAAGAGCTATTTTTTTATTTCTTCCTAAATTTTAGTTTAGATACTTAATTTAGGAAATGGTTGGAGTTGCTCTATACCTTAAATTAAGTCCCTAAAACAAAATTTAGAATGTCATGAGAAAAAACAACTCTCCAACTGTTCTCTACATGAGACCATCTCCAATCAATCTTTAAAATTTTACTCCCAAAAGACTATTTTAGCAAGTTTCTAAATAAGTATCAGGAGTAAAAAAACTCATGTGCTCCAACAACTCCCAATATAAGTTATCAAATCTACTTAAAATATTTATCACGTATGCAATTTTCTTCGGTCCAGCCCATATATGAAGTTGTTCTGATCTTTTGGGAGCTCCAATTTATTCTCTAAATATAGGAAGTGAGATGATTTATTTAAGAACTTGCGAAGTTTAGGAACCTAGTATAGAGAACGGTTGGAGACCTATTTTTTTAACTACTTCTTAAAATTTAGTTTAGGGACTTAATTTAATGAGTGGTTGGAGTTGTTCTGAGGTTCCTAAATATAACAACTTCTTAAAAAAACATTTTCACTCCCTACATTTTAGAGACCAAATTGGAGCTCATAAATCCAAAATAACCTTATACATGGGCTGGGCATTAGAAAATTGCATACGTGGCAAAAGATTTCAAATAGATTTAAAAAAATTATATTGAGAATTCTTGGAGTCCATGAGTTTTTTTACTCCCTATATTTATTTGCAAACTTTCTAAACTAGTCTTTTAGGAGTAAAATTTTAGAGATCGGTTGGAGATACTCTTAGAGATCAAATTGGAGCTCTCAAAAGATCAAAACAAGTTCATATATGGGTTGGGTCAAAAAATACATACGTGATAAATATTTTAAATAGATTTAAGAACTTGTATTGAGAGTTATTCGAGTATATGAGTTTTTTTACTTCTAATATTTATTTACAAACTGTTAAAGTAGTCTTTTTTAGTAAAATTTTAAAGATCGATCCGAGATGCTCTTGTACCCACTATATTTACACTTTTAGTAGCTAGATTCTGCTTTTACAAGTGCTAGTAGAAACAAACGTAGCAATTCTAGTAGGGATTCTCATTAGAGCAACCCTTAAGTTGCCTCAACCCGAACAATGCGCCAACATGGTGGTTCGCTGTCGAACCATAAACCTTGCAGACGTTGAACCATGTTAGCAGAGAGCAAAATCCGCACCATATGTCTGGTTCGAACCAAGGCGAATCAAGCCCAATAAAAGAATAAAAAAAAGAGCCTCACCTTGCAATTCACCAATCCCAGTTGCATGTGACCATAAGCTTGTCTTCTTTTTTTTTCCGAGGAGACCATAAGTTTGTCTTAGAAATAATTTTCTTTTAATACCAGATCTGGGCTCACAAACCGAGAGTCAAATCAAGACAAAATTGATTTTAACATCCACGATGCATGCAGCTCGGTTCGCACCAGCATAAGGCATGCTCTTAGCTGCCTTGGCCACTTCCCACAATCCGGCAAGCGGTGTCACCCTAGCTTGTGGCAGATTTTGTGGACCAATAAAAGACCACAACGCCAACAAAGTTTGATGAAATTATCGGTTGTGCCCTTGCCTTATCCAAAACGCAGGACACGCACGAGCTCCTGGTTTTTGGAGCCCCAGTGCAAAACATAGAAAATGGGACCCTAAAATTTGAAAATTCATGTTGCTAGAGCACAATTATATTGAGATTCTTTGACGAATGTTCTGTCTAAGAGAGCACCCTTTTGATATTGAGCTTCTTCTTTCAATTAATCTTTGTTTCTTCTTACGTTTCACGAATTTAGAATCATATTTCCTATTTTTGGAAGGATTGGGGTGCGTTTGACAAAGAAATCATATAACCTGTGCTTGCCGCCCGCCTCTAGCACCTGATCAGCGGAACCTCCAAAGACGCTAAGCTCAGCACCTCCACACCGGACCTCAGTGCCTCCGCCGCTTCCACCGCAAATCTCAGCAAATCCACTAGGCCGAGGACACATCATCAGTAGATGAGGTAGTGTAGACATTCCTCATGTCATCCATAATGAGCAAGATCGTCCATTGGTTACCAAGTCAGGAAAAATATAAGTATTTCTTTAACATTATGAGCTTATATTAGTATTCTTTATTACTTCTGTTAATGATTTTTAGACCATGTTCACTTTGAATATGAAGGCAATGGATTCAAAATCCACCACCAGGAAAGGGGGAGGACACCCATCAAGTGTCTTAACTTGTCTACTTAAGAAATCTAAGCCTGGTTTAGTTGAATATGGAGGCAAAATAGTGGTGACAACAACATGGAAGCATTATAAAGCTGTAAAAGGACACTAAGGGAAAAATGTTAGCTGATGCTGTCCAGGAACGGTTTTGGGCAATTTTCTCATTTACACATGTTATTTTGTTACATCAGTAGTACAAAAATGTTGAGAATTCTTCTAGTACTTAGGATTTTCATAGTACCTATTTCTTTTTAGCTAAGGTTTAGATATGAACCAACCAAGGAAGCAGAAATAAAAGAGCATATGCATATCGATCGATGTTGTGATCAGCTCCTAGGAAGCATAATGTATTATGCAAGAATTAATGTCACACTAGATCATTTTTGTAATGTGAAGGAAAGATTCATTTGTGACAAGATTGCTGGACAATTTTATTTGACAAAGGAGGAGTATGAGGAGCAACGTGGTGCATGGAAGCTTGTTAGAGTGTTTTGGCTGCAAAGTGGAGCCATCCTGATTTCATAGAGAATCAGAGAAAAGTCGAGCTAATTGTTACAGCCATAAATTTAAACCTCACAAAAGAGGATCCAACTCTATTGCAACAATATGCCAGAAGTTGGTGAGTCCATATCTTACTAGAATTGCTGCTCAGTTGGAACTCTATAGACATTAAATTTGAGATCCTCTTGATATAGACTAATAAATGGGGAAGAGAAGTATCTGAGGTCGAGGCATGGGTCTATACTCATAGAGAATCAAACCTTTTGAAGTACTTCATGCCTAGTAGGTTATTTGTATTTCGTCTAAAGTTGATTCTTATTTATTTTGCCTCTAAAGCCACTGCACTGCATTACTCTCATGATATGTCTTTTGGTTTATTTTGCTTTTGAAATGTCCTGATGTTATACTATTTGAAGTTGGGGTAGCCTGTTATGACTGTATAGCTTAAAGTCAAACGTTTAGGTCCTCTTTGGCGAGCTCCACGGATCTGATCCTCAGAGAGAATCTGAGAAGCTCTACCAAACGTTGTACTGCAGGAGAGTGATTATTGGCTAATTCTGTGGAGTGATTCTCTGAAATAAACTAAGGGGTTGGGAGCTGAAAAAATAGCTTCTCCTGATTTTGTGAAGAGATTCTCTGTCCTGATTGTAAGAGTATCATAGAGAATCAAAGAGAATCAATTTCAGCCACAAAATTACTTCTGCCTCAGAGAATCATTTCTTACTGAGAATCACTCCCAGAGAATCTCTGCCAAAAGGAGCCTTATTATCTATATATTGTAACTCTGCTTCTTTGAACAAGAGAGATACAAAGCAAAAGCAGCAAAGTTAAATAGGCCTGATTTCTATTGGTTGAACTCACTGGTTGATACCAGGGCTCTTTATGAGTGCTTTTGTGGTTAGAAACATGGGAAATGGGCATTATTTAATGGTATTGTTGATGATAGAGAGGTCCTTACCAAGGTTAAGAATAATAATGTCATATCTGTTGATACCAAGCGTCGCGTCAAGTAGAAGCTGAGGGCATTAGGAAGGATGCTCACAGCGGCAGAGACAAGGAGGAGGGGGCGGGTAGGGTCCCCCCCCCCCCCCCCCCCGCCCCCCCCTCCCCCTCCCCATTGCTTAATTATCCTTACAAACTTTTATTAGACAATTTTTTTACCATGTAATCAAAGGTAAATTTTTAGTTTGGCCCCTCTCAGGACTAAATTTCATGCACTTGCCCACCCCCGCCCCCCTCTCATGGCATTTTTCTGGCTCCGCCCTTGGATGTTCATGACAACCATGTAGGTAAGGAATATGTGCCAAAACATGGTGGAGTGGAGCATAATGATGCAAGTGTACAATGAAAATATCCACAATTTCTGGAGGTGAGATCTAGCATTCATCTCTATGTCGTGTTTTTTTAATACAAGTTAGTCTGTTATCTAATCACGTGCACCACTTAATTGTAGAATATGGCAGCACATACTGGCATCCTGTCATTGCACTTCCTTCCTCCTCCTCCACCGGCTCCCCGTTGCCTCCAATATATGGTGTTTCGACATCTCCAAATCAATCCAATGGAAATGTAAGTTCTTGGAGGCAATATGATTCTGTATTGAATATATTGGCACTTGTAGTATTACTGATTTTGTTTTGTTTTCCTTTTTTTTTTTGCCAAACCTGACAGTGTCATATTGATGTAGGCTGCAACATTTGGCTCTGCAGCTACAGTGCAAACTCCTGACAAAACATTGAGTAGGATAGCTTGTGGATGATTTGGTGGTCCCGTGAATGCTAGTGACAATGGTGGCCAGCTGAATGTAAGTACAAGTGGTGGTGGCAACTCTCCCCCTCTAGATGATAATTTTCCACTGATTTGAATTCAATTCGTAGGTGGATGAAATATGGCTTCTAGTAGTAGTTTGTTGCTGCTTTGTTGCAAGGAGTTGGAAAACTATCCTTACCTTGTTGGTGTTATGTTACTTTTAGAGAGATTGGGTGATATTGTTGTCACAAGAATTGTGGAATGCAATGTTGAGCCAAGATGATGAATATTTTGTGGAATTGATGCCTTAATTATATGTTCATGTGGTTTGAATTATATTTATTATTTCTACTTGAATTAAATGGTATTAATCTCAAAAATTGAATGCTGAAAAAAAGGATTCAATGAAGATATATTTTCTATTCCCTAGAGGTATCAATGGAAGGGAGATGCTTGCAATGGTTTATAGGGATCCTACCTTTCCACGTCAACCCTCACTGATGCCACATCAAAATGTCCCCTAGAACCTCCATCTTCTAAGGACAAAGCAGTTTCCCTAACAAGCTATCCCTAGGGGCGTGTCTGTGCTGTTTATTTACTATCCACTAGTAATATGTGGCCTATCGAACCTGGATGATTCTAGTAATGGTCGGACAGGGTAATAAAGGAAAATTAATGGCGTGTGAAGCCAAGTAGGAGAAAGTGACAACCGAGAATGAAAATATTGGAACTAGATGGTATTTAGGAGCGATCGTTAAAAGAATGGGAAATGAAAACAACTACTCGAGGGAGGTGTAAAAAAAACCTAAACCTTGTAAGTAGTGGGCACAACTGTGATGGCATGTGAAAAAAACTACATTAGGCAATAAATGATAGGTAAATCAAGTATATTTTGTGAAACCTAGAAATAATTAATGTAATCTAAGAGACATGGTGCTTGCAAATCCGTCAAATAGGCTAATCAGCATTTTGAGAACGATATTTGCTTGGACTAATTCAACAAACCCCGAAATGCATATTGAACAATCTATAATTATTGACTTAATAATTTTTAAGATGAGTTAGTATAGTATAATTGTCGTGACAGTATATAATAGTTGGAAAATTTGTCTGAAAGACATTGAGATTTCATGATATGATCTGAGAGACTGTGAAACTTGAATTTCTGAGAGACACTCCAAATTTGTGAAATTTATCCTAGAGACACCATATCGTCTAACACGACCACTTTACCCTTTCGTCTTTTCTATTATTACTGTTTTTTATATTTGTGTCTCAGCGTCTCTCAGACAAATTTCCCATAATAGTTTGTATATAGGGATAGTTATTCTAAATTGTTTAAATATAAATAGAAATGCATTACCGCAAAGAGTTTCAAGCAGAGTTCACAGAAAGAAATCTATATAACTGATACGCACAACACTTGCAATCTCGATCTCGTCATACAACTTCAAGACTAGAACAAAGGAAAGGATCTACCAGTCAAAGGGGCAAGATCTAGTTTGAGCTCTGATTTACTAGCCAGGGCCCATTAGGTCGACTTATATCCCTCCAATATTCCAAATGGGACCTATCTCATTGCTAATTGTTTACTTGTTCCTTCTTTGGACTACAGTCCAACCACAGGAAGGGTCTATATCAGAATCACTACTGTACTTACCTACTGTCACAGGGGCATCTCCCTGGTTGCATATACTATCTTTACTCTGTAGTAACTAGAGAACACAGGGGGCATTCCAACATCATCTTTCTTCCCTATGCGAAGCTAATTTCACTCATGAAATATTTACCTGACACCAATATACAATTATGACAGGACAGGCACAGTTACATAGCATAAATGATAGAGGCTCCACTGACAAAACTTCTTGTAACATAATGAACAAAAATACTTGATTTCTATAGCTGGTGAAACAAGAAAGACAATCTTATTATTCAACAACAGAGCAAACCCCCGGTGTACTTATCAAAATACGATAGGTTCCGTTTAGGCGTCAGGCATCGCAACAGGTAAGTTACTACTTCATTGTTTCCTTGGTGATGACTGCCCAGATGAAAGCCTCTCCGACCTCGCCTTGTTAGCCCTTTCCATGTAATCTTGGTGAGATTGATGCTTGGACCCTATGATCAATATAATACAAATGAAAACTCAAATCAGAACAACCTAACCAAAGGCAATCTGATGGCACTGATTTGAAATATAAATTTTCTAGCAGCATAAAATGCATAACAAAAGAAAAGCAAAAGAATGTGCAGTCAATAATCAAGAATGCAGTGAACAACGAGGGGCATCTTATATGGGATCTATTTGAATGTCTGACATGTGCAATGTGATCCTAGCAAAGACCAGTTCATCAGGCAGATGATCGATAAGAGAGGCTGCCAAACTACCACTAGAAAGTACATGCCTGTATTAAATCACAAAACAGAGTTAAGTGCAAATTGAATGGAAATCTAAAGGCAAAATTGCACTTATATCACTAGAATCGACGGGGTCCACTCTTGTACCATTATTTTTTGTTGGATATCAGAAATTGCACTGGATGTCTGCTACCTCTCCCTCCACCTAACACTTTCACAAATCCATTACTTCCTTCTTCTCCAGCATGTTACCAATTCCTTCCACTGTCTTCTTCACCTACATATCATTGTCTCCAAGGAAATGCTCATCTGATAAGATGCAAAAACGGCCACTGCCCTAGAGGATAGCAGTCACGGCAACAGAGCTCCCCTCCTGCGGATAAGCTCCTCTCTAGAAGGCTCCTTCCCTATAGTTCTGAATCTCAACTAGATGACAGAACAGTTAGCGACACTGGTGCAGCTAGGAGGTGGGCCGGGTGGGCCACGGCCAACTCTGGGATTTTGTTAATGAAACCCCCACCCCAGCCACTCTCCCAATCTTTCCTGGTCAAAATGAAGTGACGCACTGCATCAGCCAGCTAGCCAGGTGAAGCGACAGATGCCATCCCTGATCGCTTCAGGATCCTGGTGCATGGCAGAAAAAAGCATTGGCTAAGCAACTGCTGCTAGGCTGCTACAATCACTTGATTGAGGGCACTGCTGCCACCGCTCAGGAGTCTAGCTGCAGGGAGTTGTTTTTTCAATCCCCAACAACAGTCACAGGTATGGATTGTATTTCATTTGTTCATGTTCAACGTTGAGTCTGGCTCCTTTGCAGTACTTTGCAATGCATCCTAATTTTGTACCATTAGACTGGATTGAAATTAGATATAGCATGATAATTTTATAGATGATTGAAATATTGACACACTTTTATGGCTATTAGAAGGCATAGGCCTGACAGAGGCAAACAAAATACATAGTTTCTTTTTTAAAAAAATCAGTGTAATCGTCTAAGCTTGTGCATTTGAACAATTATCGTTGATTTTTCTATGTTTAGAAGGTTGATGAAGCTATAGAATTTCTATTGTAAGATGATAATTTCAATTTGTTGTGTAAAAAAAATTATCGGCCCACCCTAGCCTCCAATCCTAGCCCTGCCATGATTTGGCGACAATAATACAAATCTCCATTAGAGCATTTGCTTGGCCTCCTCAGGGCAGAACCACAATATAAGCACTAGGACTGTATTTTGCAGTGCTCTGATTTGGACAGAAAAATAGAACCGACGGAGAGATGCAGGAGCAGCCAAAAATAGGAAGGGGGAAGCGATGGCTGCCTCAGTCGAGCTGGGAGGAGGATGTCACCCGCCTCCTCTATCAAGGCAAATAAATGGCAGCGGCAAGTTTGCTTGCTTTGCACATCGGACACCAGAGACATACTGCAGGTTGCCCAACAGGTCGTGCGAGTGAAGGGAGACAGCAAAGAAGGAGAGTTAACGATGGGACCATAAGATATCTCATCTGAGCAGTTTGTAATAGATCTAAGGGTCTGAGTGTAAGATAGAGCAAAGAAGGATTGGAACCCAGTGTTACTTCTGGAATCCTAGAAAAATGTTGGTACGAGAGAAAACAGGTCTGGATCAAGTGTTATGGCAGCTTTGGCCAAATCTAAGCTACCCATAAAGGAAGTCTAATAGAGACAACTCTCATGTACGGATAAGTGCCCCTTCATTTCAAAATGGGTGTGTCAAGCCTGCATAATACAAACATGCATAATATCCAGTGTAATCAGAGAAGTAAAACTGCTATGCTGACAATCACATTCAAGGTGTTGCATAGGATAACTATGAGTGCATCGTTCATACCTACCCTTCAATTTTATTGAGTAATCATGTACTGTTACCCCATGAAAAGATTCTACGTGCATCCATGTGATTTGTTGGCACCATCACACACTTGTCTTATCAGAACATAAAGAATACCTAAGTCTTTAGGTTTTTTTTTTTATTAAAAGAACATGTATCATCAGGGTTTGTTTTTGAATCAGGAGATAACCATTTCTATTATTTCAAGCAGAAATATTTAGTCTTACAGCAGTTGGAGCAATATTAAGTCTTCCAACAGTTGGACTGATGAAAAGAGAAAAACAAGATAGGACTCTGCATCTAGCCCACAAAATTTTTAATTGAAGACAGCAGCTAGAGCCTACCTCGCTGAAACCATGCATCTGAGATAAAAAATCATGAATACATGAAAGATTGTGGATCTGTTACGAGAGTAGTGCAGCCTAGTCCACATATTTTTGGAAGAAGTTCACTTTATACACCCTGAAGCATGTCGAGAGTTCATTTAACCCCTTAATTTTTGTTTGGTTCCCATAAACCCCTGGCTAAACTATTCACCTATGGAAATCCCAGATTTGTGACAAGGACCCAGGTTTAGGTGCTTTCATTGATTTGGGAGGCCACATGTGCCTCCATGTAGCCTCACGACTACGAAGACCCATAAGACCCACATAAATAGCTATCGTTGGTAGCAGCAGCGTGGTAGTGCTGACCATCACGTACACGATTGGTTTAGTTAATACATACTGTGCTAGCAGCAAAGGCATCAAAACACCTGGTGTTTTGTAACTGCAAAAGGAACACATTTGCATGTTCTGTGACTGCAACAAAAAGCTTTATCCTGCCACAAACCTACCTTCATCCTTTCCCCTTCTCAGGCTTTAGCAAGACAATTCAGTACATTCTATTTTGCCTGCCAACGATCCACATTGGACGGCACCTGTGGCCTGACAAATCGGCAAAAGCACCTAAAGATGGATCCAGATAACAAATATGGTATTTGTAAACAGCCCAAAGGTGACCAGTTTCAGGAAGCAAGGGGGTTAATGTTTCCAATGGAATATTAGGGGATTAGTGGACTCTCTGCATACTTCAGGAGAGTAAAATGGACTTGTTCCTATATTTTTCATGCTACTAAATAATTTTGAAAAAAATATAATGGTACTTATATTGTTCTTAGTTAATATACAGACCAGTTTACTCTATGCCAAATGTCTCATGAAGCTATTCCAATGCAATAGTTTTTAGCAGAAAGTGCAAATGGAGATGCGCTTCCCAAAGAAGATTTATGAATGTCTTTTCTTTAAGCAGCATTGGTTACTAGCCATGAAAGGTATAACATTTAGGAAAATCTTCACGCATATGGTTTGTGTGTTTTCCCGGGTCACACTGCCCTGATCCAAATTTAGAACCCTAAACATAACATTTAGGAAAATCTTCGCACATATGGTTTGTGTGTTTTACCGGGTCACACTGCCCTGATCCAAATTTAGAACCCTAAACCCTTGCAAACATCGACTATATCTGACTATTTTGGCCAAAGATCCAAACGAATCCAGCAAAATTAAAAAATAATATAGAATAAATCTACAAAGGGTGTTAGTACCTATGTTGAACCCTCTTTACCAAACCGTCCCAAAATGTCAGATGTCACCAGCTCTCTCAGAGGTCGAAACCTTGAACCCTTAGACTCTAGCATATAGGCCCCTGGAGAGTAGATCCATTCCAACAATCTTAGATGGACCAGGTGATAACAACACAAATCGTGCTAATCCTGATAGCACCAAACCCTAGTTCTTGTGAATAAGCTCAGAAAAAAACGTAAACCATGCTTTCAGGTGAACTGAAACAGAGGTTTACACAAAATTCGATGAAATTGACAGTAATGGTGCTGACGAATGAGAGGGTGGAAAGGGCTTTATGGTTGAAAAAGGGGTATATACCTCGGGTCATGAAGTACCAAGGGACGCCGAAAATGGCGCCGAAGATCGCGATTCCTGCGAGGACATGCTTCTTCTCGCCGCTGTAGAGGTAGTGGTCTATCCGCGCGCGGAAGCCCCCTCCGCCGGCACTCGTGGCCTCTCCTCCCATTGCCGCCGCCGCCGCCGCAGAGCTATGCTAATCCGGTCGACGGTCGTGCCTGGTGTTGGTGGGGTAGCCTCGCGTTGCAGTTCGGTTCCTTTTCGGTTTTCCTGGAAGCTGATGAAGTAATAATCGCAAGTTTTTAGTCCATTTTTCAAAAAAAACTATTGTTTCCATATCTTTTTAAAAAAAATTCAGACTCACACCATTAACTATTTTGTTGTAAATAATCACTTATCTATTACTCTTTCCATTCTTTAAATATAATTACAGTTAATTTTGATCATTCGTCTTATTTAAAAAATTGTTTAAATTTTTTAAACAAAAAGTCATATTTCAAAAACATTTAGTGATAAATTAATCATAATAAAATATATAATATTTTTTATATTTTTTTAATATATGAATGATCAAAGTTGATGGTCAAAGTCAATTGTGATTATATTTAGAAGATGGAGGGATTATCTATTATATTTTCTTCACAAAATCATCCAAACATGAATATGCTTAATTGACATGACCTCTTACATTAGTCTAAAGTAGCTGCTGATATGATAATTGAACAAAGAAAAACAGTAAAAGTATAGTCTATATAAGCTTTTTCTAAGAAGAAAGTTTAAAAGTGTGCATTTAAAGTTTTATGTTTGGATAATTTTCATCCTTTATTTACACACCTAATAAATAATGTTAAACTTAGTTAACTTTATTTTTTTAGGTTTAAAACAGCAAACAAATGAAATTTAAGGATAGTGATTTTTTTAGCAAAAGTAATAATAAACAAACATAATAATTAGCTATAGATACATCCAATAGTTGCACTTGACTCAGAACAAAGAAATATGATAATATGAAGTAATCAATAGCTCAACTTTAAAAATATATATAAGCAAAAAGTAGAGATAAGGTGGGTTCTTCATATGTCCGAAATTCGGCCCGAATCCAAATGAACCCATGATTTCAAGAACTGTTGAAAACCACACAGTTTTTATAGTTTTTGATCAAACCATCTCGACTCGGTTTCAAAAATTGGACGATTTACCTATAAAATCCATAACTGATACTGCAGGAAAATCAGTTTTGGTTCTACTTTTTAGTAAATTGCTCAGTTTTTACGTTCTAGTTTTTACTGTTTCAACGGTTTTTAGAACACCGGTCCTGTTTAACTTCACTACAATCCATATAAGTTCCCCTCAATTGGAGTGCATGCAAAGAAGGGCTTACCGATTACCGTTCATAATTTGGAGCCACGACTGAGATAAACGAACGGCCAAAATGACGCCACTCCCAGAACCCCTGAAGACACTGAGCAACCCGTTTCGGGGCCGCATCGTCCTCGCGTGCGCCAGGCGAGGCCGGTTCTCGTGCACGCCCGCGCGCCACCCCTGTGGCGAACTCGCGATTTGCTTAGAGGGCGCGGCTAGATTATTCTGACTGTACCTCATCTTCAACTTTTCCCCTCAACTACTGTCATGTTTCTATTGAATATTTGACTTTTTTTTTACGTAACCGATAATTTTAATAAATTAATATAGCATACTTTTAAGTTCAAAACACAAAATAATGAAACGACGATGTTTGCTTAAATATGAAACAAATAAAGACATTAGGTAGAACGATAATTGTTCAAACCTAGAGCAAATGATGACAACAGCCGGAACAATATTTATTTAAAACATTGAATAAATGAAAATAATAGCAGGAACAAATATGAAATACATAAATAAATATAGATAGAATCATGTCTGTTTGAAGATAATAACTGGAACAATGTTTATTTGAACATGGAACAAATAAAAATAATAGCTAGAACGATGTTTTTCAAATGTAGAACAAATACATATAGTAGCCAGATCATTGTTTATTTAAACATGGAACAAATAAAACTAGTAGCGGAACAATGTTTGTTCAAACATCGAACAAATAGAAGTGTATAGTTTGGAACATGAAACAAATGAAAATAATAGCTGAAACAATGTTTATTCAAATATAAAACGAATGAATATATTGGTCGGAACAATGTTTGTTTAAATATAGAACAAATAAAACTAGTAGTCGAAACCATGTTTGTTTAAACATAGACAAATTAAAATAGTAGTCTGAATAATGTTTATTCAAAGATGAAACATATCAAAATAGTATCTGGAATAGAGTTTATCCAAACATGATGATAGTAGGCATAACAATGTTTATTCATAGTATAAAATATGTGAAAATAGTAGCAGAAATAATATTTATTTAAACTTAAAACATAGTACAAAGAATACTAGTATAAAAAAGAAAAACAATGAAAAAACAGCAAACAACGATATTCCCTCTAGGCTAATAAATGAACTCGCTTAGAATAAGATTTTAGTCAAATATTAAAATATAAATTATGAATAACTTTTATGTTATTAGATTTTAAAAAATAAAAAATTATATGAATAGATTTATTGTAAAATTTTTTATAAAAATATTATATTAATTATTTGTAGATATTTTTATAGAAAATTAGAATTAAAATTATATTTTAAAGATCATATCATTATATTATTATTCTGAACGATTTCTTTTTTTCAGCTAGAGGGACTACTTTACTTTGTATCTCGGGAGATGAACTGTTGTGCGGTCATGGTCACGTGAAAATGTTCTCGGGATATGCGCGTGGTAGTGGCTTCCATTAAAAAAATCTCGCGAAGCTGCTGGCCGATGTGGTGTGTGACAGTGTGAGAGGTGGCTTTTACGCGAGTGATTGACGGCTGACGGCTGCGTCCTGCGCGCCCGGATGGATGGGATGTGCGAGGGCCGTTTTCCCCTCGCGTATGCCTGGCGACCCCGTTTCCGCCTCTTTCCTGACTCCTGTGCTCGAATGTCGCCGCCGGTCGCCGCCGCGCTCCACCGCCAACTCACCCGCGTCCGCCTTCGCTTTCTAGGCTTGCCATCGCACCACCACCGTCTCTTCTCCCACTCCCTCTCCGACCAAAGCGACTTCGAGCTCGATCACCACATCGCCCCTGCCCCCGACGACGATGGCGAGCTCAGCTCCTTCCTCCACCGCCTGTCCAGTGCGGCCTCCGCTGCCTCGTCTCCGAAGCACGCCCTCTCGCTCCTCGTTTCCTCCTCGGCGTCTGGCCGGTTTCCGGTCTCCCCTTCCCTCCTCGTCCGCGCGCTATGGGAGCTGCGCGGTGACCCGGACGCCGCCGCGCTCGCGCTACGGTACGGAGACCGGTGCGGCTCCCTCGATGAGGCTGAGGGAGAGGGCCCCGCACCGCCAGTCGAGGCGTGGCACATAGTCATATCGGCTGCGGGGAAGGCGCGCCGGTTCGACCTCGCGTGGGCTGTCGTGCGACGGATGCGGCGCCGAGGGGTGCTCACCCCCCGTGCCATGGTCATCCTGATGGAGAGGTGCGCTCGGTTGCACGGGATTTTTTTGTTATTTGTTGGATCCAAATTTACAATTCAGATTGTTTTTCATTATCATCAGAAAAACCAATATGACTGTTTGAACTGTAGGTAGCCATTGTGACAGTTTGAAAATGTTTGGTTGATATGTTCCTGCTTTAAGAGCTAAGTAAACCAGTCTAGTGTCTTCATTTTCATAGTATGTTGGCTCTCTGCAGACGGTAGCATAATCAGTGACGGTAAGATTGGATAGTCTGACCAGGGGTCAGTTTAGACAGGAGACCAGTGTTTGCAAATGCTTACCTTAGCATTTTCATCTAATGAGGATAATGTTGCTGCCTCTTTGCCTCTTTGGTAGTAGTTACTATTCTGTTTTGAACGTCACTCATCTTCTTCAACAATGTTATTATTTTTGCATCAAGGACCTTTCACGTTAAGATTTATTATGAAATCTCAGGTATGCAGCTGCCAATGAAGTAAGTAAAGCGATCAAGACATTTGACGGGATGGAGAAGTTTAAAGTGGAAACAGACCAAACTGTATTTTACAGCCTTCTTCGTGCTCTTTGCAAAAGCAAAAATATAGAGGATGCTGAAGAGTTGCTTCTTTTGAGAAAGAAATTCTTCCCTCTCACTGCAGAAGGTTTCAATATAATTTTAGATGGTTGGTGTAATGTAATGACTGACGTGGCTGAAGCAAAGAGAATTTGGAGAGAAATGTCAAATTACTGCATTTCTCCTGATGATATGTCTTATACTCTCATGGTCAGTTGTTTCTCCAAAACCGGGAACCTTTTTGATTCCCTGAGGGTTTACGATGAGATGAAGAAAAGGGGTTGGACTCCTGGTATTGCTGTTTACAATTCACTTATCTATGTTCTGACAAAGGAGAATTGCTTGAAGGATGCACACAATATATTCAGCAAACTTATAGATGAAGGTCTCCAACCAGATGTTGAAACATATAACAGTATGATACTTCCACTATGTGAAAGCTGTAACCTTGATGAAGCACGAATGGTGATGGAAAGCATGATATCCAAGGGCATTATTCCAACTATTTCAACCTACCTTGCTTTTTTGAAACAAGAAGGCATTGAGGAGTCATTGAAGCTCTTGCGAAGAATGAAGGAGGATGGTTGTGGCCCAAAAAGTGACACATTTCTCATGCTGCTTGATAAGTTTTTTCGACTGAATGAAGCTGGAAATGCACTAAGAGTGTGGAACGAAATGAGAAGACTTGACATTAGCCCTACTCGTTCACATTATATGACACTGGTCCAAGGTTTAGTTAAACATGGATGTATACCAAGAGCCTTAGAATATTACGATGAGATGAAGGAAAATGGTTTTGATTCTGATACACAACTTGATAAGGAATTCAAAACTTTTCTATTGGCCAACAGGGACCACTGGAGAGGACCTGGCAAATACAATATTATTCCACAACGTGGCAAACATTTTACAAGACGGCCACAAATGCACTAAACAGATCTGGTTCAATGAACATTTCTTCCCTTGCATTATGTGATACTAAAGACTTTATGCCAGCATAAGTGAATTTCGACCAAGTGAGGTATGTGTTGACTGTTGTTCATGAATAAGGGACATAATATTAAAGTTTATGTGAATCTAATTGCAAGATCATAGTAAATAAAGCTTCTGCTTCAATTACTGCTTCTAAAATTATCAAAATGGTGATGGATCATGGACTAGAATTGCACTTAGAAGGGTGCCCATTTTCAGAAAACTATCAAAATTGTCATGATTGGTAGTGGATGGCATTCTTTCATTGGTGTATGGCTAACATTTCAAGATTTTGTCCACCTATAATGTTAATGCATAATTTAAGTGGTAATTTGAATAAGAATCAGATTTTCAGGGTTATAGCCTTCTTACTGGTTACTTGATTAATTTGTGGTTATCTTATATATTGGAATCCTCACGAACTAGCTACAGTATGACACAAAATTTCTAATTCTTGGGATATAGATATAGAAATATTCAACAAGGCATTAATTTTTTTAACTATTAGAAGTCAAACGTGGCTTTAGGTTGTATTAATATTAAAACTGTGATTTGCTACGGCAAGCTACATCTGTCAATCATAGTTGTTGTTATTTCTGTATAACCAGGACTTTTAATTGCTTCTGAGAACTTCCAACCGTTTCTGTCTGTGGCCATTTCATTTCCTATATCTTATAATGATTGGCCAGACAGGAAAATAACTGTGATTTGCACGGGTTAATACTTCAACTATAGTTCTGTATTTTTCAGTTATTACTTACTATTATACATTGATTTGGTGTTAGTGCCCCCTCTTGCTTTAGTTGGATGCTGTCGATGTGTTAAGAAATTTTCTATAGTATTGTGCATTAATAGCAAGGATCTGGCTGGCATTGCCAAATTTTTAAACCCTCATTGACTTGATGTACGGGGTTGACCTTGTTGAGTTTGTGAATAATAACAAATGTTATGTTTCCTTTTTCCCTCTAGGCACCTTGACACTCTTCTATCAGATGATGAATGCCTGCTCCATGATGGCTTCACTATTGTTCCTGGTAGGGATTGAAGCCTTAGGTGCCAAAGGCCGTAGGTGACAATCTTCTATTGACCTAGAGCCCTTTCCACTGCAAACAAAGGCACAAAGCTATGCAAAGAAATGATTGAGGCCGTTGGTGCCAAAGGTACTATTTGTTGAACAATTTCACCGAGTGTTTGCAGTTTTGCTTATTGCTAGATTCTCTTTTTCAAAGTCATATGTTGGGTTCTCTTTTAGGCAGTGCTGCACGTGATTTAATTCCGATGCCACGAAGCATATCAAATTGATGGGATGGTCTAATGCTCTTGGCCTCTCTTCTAACAAGTATGGAGATGCAAAGGTATTTTGATTACCACAGGTCGATATTTGAATTGATGGGATAATTAAATATCATAGTTATCTTTTTTCGGAAAAGGTTGGGCAGAGAATTCTGGTTGGATCTGGATAATGAGGACACTGTACATTTGTTCCAATTTCTAGGATGTCATAAATGGATGAGGCTCTCCATAAACTCAAATTGATGAGTGATGGCCTACGAGATACTGAACTCATAGTGTGTTTGGTTATATGACTTAGTTGTAGTCTGACGAGTATCTTAGGCTAACATAACATATCTCTAGCAATGCAATAGTTAGGCCTTGTTTTGCCAGCCAAAAAGCCGGAAGCTAAAACAAACAGAATTATAATAAGTCTGGCTTTTGTGCTATATTTGCAAACATGTATTCAGCCCATCAGTTATATATGCATTATGCGTTGCTTTCTAGTTTGAGTGGACCATCCTCCATCCTATTAGTATTAGCGCATATCCAAATCATTTACGTGGAACTCTAACAATTAATCATATGTGCAAATCACATCATATAGGTACCCCCCTCCCCACCCAAAAAAAAAAAGGAGGGGGGATGGAGTCTTTGCGAGGTATGAGCGCATAGACTTGGCTCGGCTTTGTGCTGGTGATTATTTTTTTAAAAAGAAATTGAGTCCATGCAAATAAATTCATCTGATAACTCATGCCCTGAAACTCTTATACATCTTCTTTTCTGTTGAATTCTGATTCCATATAACTGCTTAACAGAACCGTAATTCCAAATCAATCTATTGTTGAGATATGCTTTTACCCGTCTTTGGGGAGTTCTTCATAGGCAACCTGAAGATTCTTTTTCTGACGCTTTCTTTTCATCAGACCTAAACCTTTTCATCATGCCCTTTTTTTGTTTGTTTTTGGATTCTAAACACTTCCTGTCTTTTTGTTTATATATATCAGCAAGCTTCCATGCAAGAAGAAGCCAAGGGTTCATCGTCGCCACCACTGCAATGGCCACGTCGCGGGTCGCGCCATGCAGATTGGTTACCGGGTAGGGATTTTGATCAATACTCTGGCATGATAGGTGCTACAATCGTGAGCGCAGCGATGATTCAAGAAATCATTTCAGGTCGCCTGACCATATCAAGTATGATCTCATTAAGCAATATGCCCTAAGATCGGGTACAACTCGAGGTTGGCGTCGCCTTCCAGCACGCAATGGCGGCCGTGAGGTGAAGGTGCAGGGACATTCCAGAGCGCTAGTTCTAAGATATCTGATGCAATCAAATATCTGTTCGTCCTCGGCGTTCATGTGACAGACCCACGCCATGATCAATCGGGTGACCGTAATACCAAGGCTGCTTTCACACGTATGTATGCACGTGTGTGTTAGATTCTTTCTACGATTGTACATCTTCCAGTTCTACCTTTTGCATTGTTTGTCTTAATTTAATCACATATATACGCAGGATCATCTTGCAGTAGAAGAAGACGCCTCTGCTATGGTGACGCAGATGATACAGCAGGCAACCGTTTCAGTGGTGATATTTCTACGGGTGTTTCTGTCGTCAATCAAGGGCTGTATGTGAACTTAACCCCATTTGGCTCTTATGTTTGCAGACTTTCACGGACAAGAACTGCTCTGTAGAAGTGTAGAGGACTCAGTACAAGCCCCAGTATGATCTTGTTGTCGATTGAGTTGCCGGTAATTGGATAGAACTGTAAAGCAGAAGAAATTCACTCTTTCTGCTAGGAATCGATAGATTCTATGAAGACAAGAAGGTCCTCGTAGGGAAGGACGATCCAGGGCCGTTTATCTTTACACCAACATTTTCATTAGCGTTGATCATGACATCATGGAGGCCTATGGCTTGGGTTTGGTAGTGAGATAACTAGCTAGGACTCTAGACCGAGTTACAATTACAAACCCGGATCCTACTGTGGATAGGTTTCTATTCAAGGAGGAGGATACCCTTGTTCATCAAGTGGTTAAGCCTGTCACTTGATGAATGGGGTAACCTCATTACATAAATGGAAATCGAAAACCCATCTACATTTGGTTCCAGGCTTGTAAATGTGACGCAGCCCAGAATCATAGTTATGTCATTATCTCATTACCGAATCCAAGCCATATGCCCGCATGCTGTGTCATAGACTCATAGTCAGTGTTAATGCCAGAGTTGTAAAGTTAAATGGATTTGGATCTTCCTTCCTACGACGCATGAATTTCTTTTGCTTTAGAGTTATGTCTGATTATTGACGACACAACCAAATCAACAAGATCATATTGGCCCCTTTTGATACTGTTCTGGCCGCTTCTATCCAATTTAATCGGCGAGGTGTTCCCAAACGGACTGATTCGCGGATCGCTTCTTCCAAACTCGATTCTTTTCAAGAGCCCCCTTTACACCGAAACACGGAAACGGAATCGACCGAGGGAGGGCTTCTTGGAGCACGCCTGCAATTCTCCCGTGGCCGTACCTCACCCTCACATCCTGTCGCTATCGAAGCCAGAGCCGCTGCCGTAGTCGTCGCCAGCAAGTCCAATTGAGGACGTTGCAGGTCCCAACCACCCTGCAGGTCGCCGCCGCCTCACCGGCGCCACCACTTGCTACCGGAGCTCTAGGTCAGATGGCAGCAAGTCCGATTAAGGACGTCGTGGGTCCCAACATCCCTGCAGGTTGCCGCCGCGCCGGTGCTCCGCGTCAGATGTCCCCCGCCACCACCTTGTTTTCTTCGCCACCGCTGCGAAAGCTCCGCCTCCGATGGTTGCTTCTCCGATGAATTCCGCACACCGTGGCTGGGCTCGCTTGGCACTCTCCAGCTCTTCGCCGGCGGCATAGTGTCCCTCCATGCCCATGTCCGGCAGCTTGGTAGGCGGTGGTGGCCATTGGCAGCTTGGCGGAGGTGGAGCAGATCCAAAAAGGACGCGCGGCAGATCCCCCGTAAGAGTGCATGACAGACGACGACTTCCTTTGCACTTGTGCAATGACCGTCTCCAGGAGTTTTGGTGGCGTGCGTTTGAGCAGAAGACGAGTCAGATGCTTCTCGTCACATGGAGAACCAAACGTATTGATTCTGCTGTGTCCTGATTTCTCTTGACACTGCTTTCTTAGAAAGTTGGTTCCTAAAGAAAGCGTTTAGAATGAACGCTGTCCCAAACAGGCCAATTGGTGCTCTTCTCAACCCACCACAACAGCGCTATTTCATGTAAGCTCATGACATCATTGATTTCTTGTCTAGTGTTCAACGCTTTCTGAAGGCCGGTGTAGAAGAGCCAAAAGGTGTTCATCGTCAAAATCCATTGAGGTCATCCATTTAGGAAAATGGCTATTACCTAGCTAACAATTAGTTCATGGATTCAAAAAGATTAGGACTAGCTAATTGTTACTTACAGGTAAAATTAGTTTTTTTATGGAATCTAGACAAATAATTAATCAGGCTTTCAAACATTCATGACTTATTGTTGGTCCTTTTTACTTGACAGAGTATAGCAAAACAAAACCAGTTTTCTTTTGTTTGTAGTCCATACAAATCTAAATATATATTTTCAATTAACAGATTGATCTTAGCAGATAATTGATCAGATCTATGGGTTGAAACTATAAAATCGAGGTTTAAGAGCATCTATTGCAATCTCGCAATAGTCTCGCTGCTCAAAAACACAAACTACAATGTTGAGAGTTGAAATCAGTTAGCTAGCAGTCTTCGAATATGCCTTTTAATAAACCCCACCTTCCTCTAAAAAATGAGTCTTTCCTCCTAACAATTATTGAGCCCCACTCAATTTTTGCCGTGAGGGAGGTGTAGAAACGCTGCTCCTGCTCCCAATTCCCCTGCCACGCTGTTCATCATCCGTGAGATGTGTCATGTTTCTCGTCCACCATAACCACGCCAGATCTAGTTGAGATAGATCCGACGTCCTTCTTCGATGCTGAGCGCACCATAGGCCTAGTAAAAATAGAGAAATAATAATATTTTGGTAATGAATTATAGATGAGATAGATCGAGAGAAATAAGCCACGTGCACGACAAGGATACACTGACATACAAGCTGTCCTGCGGTCACACTTGTGGGCGATAAGTGGGGCAAATGACCAGTGCAGGTGCAGCGTCGAGCGGCCGTATTGTGATGGCGGAGTCGTGGGCCTCGCGTGGAGAGGCATTGAGCTCGTTTCGTTCGCCCCCGGCGAAACCTTCATCATGAAAGCCGGGGATTGCTGCCCAGGCCTGGAAAGTTTCCTTTCCGTGGGCCGATGGGCGGCGGTGTCCCACGCTGCAGTCCGCCTGTCCCAGTCCAGCAATCCCAGTCACCTGACCGTTGGGCACCTGCTGACAAGGCGACAAGGCAACGGTTAAGTCCACAACAGAGAAGAACCTGCTGCGCCGCCCAGCCTTCTTCTTCATTTCACTCCTCTGTCTGCTCTTGCTGCTGCTGCCAGCACGCTTGTTTCATCATCAATCCCACCGCCCTCCCGAACGTTCCAACCCAACGGCTAGTAGTACCTCCTCAGCTCACCTCGCCTCGCCGCCTACTTAAGCCAGCCCGTGCCGTCGCCTCCTTCCCCACCATACCCACGCAGTCACCTGCTTCTCTCTAGCCCTCTTGTCTAGCTCAGCTCCTCAGTCACAGACACCAGCGCGTGCTCCCTCTCTCTCCCCTGTCGAAAGGACAATGGCGTCAAGGGCGGCTCTCCTTCTCTGCGCTTTGGTGTTCCTCGCTACGGCCGCGTGCTCGCAGGCCAAGAACGACGTCGTGGTGGGCGGCGCCGGTCACGGTTGGAAGGTGCCGGCGCAGCCCGACGGGCTCAACCACTGGTCCTCCATCCACCGCTTCCAAATCGGCGACAACCTCGGTAACATTCCCTATTTATTAGTACCATTCGCTTACCCGTCTTCGATTCCCAGGAGGATTTCGCGCTTCTTCGTCCTCCTTCCCTCCCCTATTTTTTTTTTCTTTTTGTTCACCCCTGTTTTCTCTGTATCGATCTCAGTGTTCAAGTACGACGACGCGGCGGACTCTGTGCTGGAGGTGACCCGGGACGACTACAACCGCTGCAGCACGGCCAGCCCGCTCGCCACCCACAAGGCGACAGCCGCCGGCGCCGGCCGCAGCGTCGCCGTCGTGCTGCCGCTGCCGCGCTCCGGCCCCTTCTACTTCATCAGCGGCAAGCCCGGGAGCTGCCAGATGGGCGAGCGCGTCGTCGTCGTCGTCTTGTCCGAGAGGCACAGCCGCCGCCGGGGGGAATTCTTCGCGCCTGCCGCCGCGCCCGCCGCCGTCGAGGACCCCGCTCCGGCGCCGGCGCCGGGGCCCGTCACAGGGGCCGCGGCGGGGAGGCGTGCTGCTGGGAAGGGCGGCGCGGTGCTGCTGCTCAGCGCCGCCGCCGTTCTTGGGGCCGTGCTGGTTGGGTGATTGGGTCGGTGGCAGTAGGGGGCAGGCCGCAGCCACAGATGCGAAAGTGGAAGCTTTTCGTGTGGTGTCGGAGGATTCTTTGGTTCGTCCTAGGTTGTTGACTCGTGTTGCTCCATAAAGAAAGAAAGAGGTGAAAGAATAGCTGCTTCTTCTGTCTGTAGAAGAAGAGAAACTGAATTTCTAAATTTTTCATAATGAAAAAAAAACATCATGGAGTTTTGATCTTTGACAAAATGAACCAAGATACGCCATAGCTTTATACTACTAGTAGTAGTTTTTAGAAAGAGCCAACAAAGACGTGCGCCTCAAGAGCAAGTATTATAAGGCTGACTCGACCGGTTAAAACGTTTGCCACGTCATAATAATTCTACGTGGTGGAGAGAGAAACTAAGAGAGAAAAACGAGCGGGCGAGCAACGAGTCGTTAGCGGGAAAATGACGTTCCCTAGGCGCGCCCATTGGTTCCCAGCCCGCAGCCGTGCAGCGGCCTCTTCGTACTCCCTATCTCGTTCCCGTGCTCTCTGTTACACCAAATCTTCTCCTCCCATCGTCTTGCAGCGGCCTCCTCCGAAGCTTGCAGCTATGACCAAGGCAAGGGAGATGGCGGGAGCTCCCGGCGGCAATGCGAGCGCCGCGCTCGCAACCCTAAAGGACCCAAGGCCGACTGCAGCAGCAAGAGAATGTGCTAGAGCAACAACAGCCATGGATTTGTCTCTTACTTGGAACTTTTCTTTGGCATTAGTCTTCGCGTCTGATGTTCGATTCCAGCCAGGACCATAATGCATCGTTCAAGTTGAATATCAGCAAAGGTAGAAGATCTTTACTCGTTCTGACTTTAGACTAGTCGACTAGGATTAGATATTCAAATTAGTTCATACGATAGTTTTCTTTTAAAGAAAAAGTGATGATAGATAACAACCGGTTCACATAGATGAAACCACATTGGATCCTTTGAATAAATGCAAGTATTAAATACTCAAAACTCAATAGAGCCAGCTTTATTAGCCAGTCCATTATATGGGATGATGGTTCAAACCAACGTCCTGTTACATGGCAAAGCTTTCAACCGACTTCCGGCTCAACCATTAGGGCACGTACAGGCTACAAACAGCTTTCTGTCTATAAATTTTGTCCATCTCATATATAGATAACTAAATAGACAGATTATATAATAGGTTGTCTGTTTGATTGTCTATATATTATTTAATGCTTTGATATCAGCTACGATCAAGAATGAATATGATTTATGTATGCTATTATGTTTTTTGTTAATATAAAAGATAAATAAGACAAATAAAAATGCAGAATTGCTTTAAGCGATTGCGAAGTAAATAGAAAGTTTAAAATACGCTTTCTATTGCATCAAGAACGCACCAAAGTTAAAGTAAAACATAAATAAAAAAGACGTTTTCCCTGCTTCTCTTCTCTCCTGTCAGGAAGGAACGCGAGCGAGAAATCCATCTCTACCGACCAAGTTTTTGTCCAAGAGATGTCCACAACTTGCAAAATGGATTCATGTAGGAGTATAGAAGCAAGTCGTGTGACTAATTTGACAAAAATTATGGTGGGTAATATGAAGTTTGTATATTGGCATATTGCAGTAAAGGGAGAAAAGGGAAAAGAGGTGTCTTTTCATGGAGGTTTCTCGTCGCGCATGGAAGTTGCCCGTCGTGCCATGGAGGTGGCCAGTGGTGGAGTCCACCGCCCCGCCGAGCTCAACACCTCCACGTCGTGGCTGCACCGTGCGCCTAGAGGATTTTTGGCATGCAGCTTCGCTTCCCACGTGCCACAACTGTATCCCGTGCCTTGTCGCTTTGTTTGGGAGCACGAGCCGATGCCGTCCTCTCGTGAGACGACGATCTTGCCTCGATCCCTGTTTGCAAGGGAGCATTTTGCGAATATGCCAAGATATAGACGAGTGTTACAGCCGCGTTGTACGTGCCCTTAGCCCTGCTCTCAGCTTAGCATAGCAGCGTCCCCACTACGCGACTAGCAGTCTAGCACGGTGTGCGTGACCCTTGGGAAAAAAAAGTTTCCTCTGGGCGACCAGACGATTAAAAGGTGGGCCACAAGCCCACGACGTCGAGAACGCCTATGAAATGCTATGGTCCATCAAAATTTCACTAGTTTTCACCTTTCAACGAACACTCAGACCACGCGTAGAAAAAAACCACGGCTCCGAGTAAACCATTGTATGCAATTGTAAAATTGATGGTCAAATCAACGGCGCTAAGCAAAAAAAGAATAAAGAGAGTATTTATTATTCAATGTTAAACATGTATCTATATTGTTTGAAACTGTTCGAAAAGATATGAAGTGGTATACTTTTGACATGTGGCTTTATGAGGTATGGGCAATGACATATAATGTATTTTTAAGTTTAATGAAGGAAAATTGTAACGGCAGTGGCCAGGTTAATTTGTTGCAATGGAATACTTCTAATCTGGTAGAATTGTGCAAACATAAGAAAGGAGATAACTTACCCATTTTTGTTAGAGCCTCATCAAGAAGGCCGAAGAAATTGAGGCGGGAGGGTCATGCGTCAGGCTTCATTGATTCTTTTTCGGTAGGAAAAATTTGCGGTTAGACATTTTAAAAATGTTGGTTTTGATCATAGGACAACAACGTGAAACTCAAAATCATGATTTTGGTCCCAGACACAATAACACGAGAGAAGGCTCCTATAAACTCTTGGTAAAATTAATTGTGGAACATGTAAAAACGTAACGTTAGTTATGCAACACGATAAGAGTCAAAATTAGCTAGAATGCACTTAAAATTGTGAAATTACACTAGATATGGTTCTCAGTATGTTTCTAATTTTTTTACCTTTTACATAGAGTAAATTACAACTTGAAACTTTAAACAAACATACATCGTTGCATTATGCAAAGGGCTTTCTCTAAATTATTTTTCAATTGTTTAGATACTTTTAAATGAATAATACTTATTTTATAAATTTAGCGATGCAAACATTTGAAAAAATAGAAAAAAAGCAGACGGATAGATAGTGCAACAATGTATATTTCTGTAAGTTTCAAGTCATAATATTTTTTTTGTGTGTAAGGAAGCAAATAAGTTAGAAAAGACTTGAAAACTGGCTCTAATGTTTTATAGAGCATAATGTCTGCACTTTGCAGTGTGTTGCAACTAACTTTATTGCCATGTGACATAGCAAAAGCTTAGCTTTTGTAATGTCTCACAACCAATTTTTTGAAATCTTTTTATCTTAATGAATAAGATAGATGCAGATTATTTTTTTTTCTAAAAAATGTTTGTTTGCATTACTTTTGAATTTGAATAATATTTTTTCAGATAAAACAATATAAAATATTTTAAAAATTATGAAAAGAGTAAATGCACAACCGGTACTTAAACTTGTCAAGGTGTGTTATCTAGATCCCTCAACTCTCAAAACGCGGCTCTGGCACCTTAAACTTGTCAAGGTGTATCATTTAGATCCTCAAACTTGCTATATGGTTTATCACAATCTATTTAGTTCTCTAGACTTATCTTAGTGTGTCATCAAGGTTATCTAACTTACTAATTAGTTTACTCAAATAATTTTAATTAGCAATAATACCATATATCACTCTGAATCATAATGAACTCATCATTTGCATTAAGGACTCTTTAAAGCTTCAATCGACGGCTACCTGTGCCCACCAGTTGTCGCATGTCGTCGATGCCGTGAAGCTATATCCGTAAGCAATGGCACACCGAACACACCCCCAACCCTCTGAGTCGGTGACCGTTGCCACGACAGGTGATAACCGCCTTTTATGATACGGCGGCGCCTTTGTCGCCGCGCCGCCGTCCACTGTGCACTTCCCGTGTTCAGCTGTTATCCTCTATGCTTCGTCGATTGAGAAAGATAATTCCCATTTGAATTTTTAGCATGTTATCGAAGTTAACACGATCTTTAAAAAGCAAAATTAAGATTATTAACATTAAACACCATACCAAATAGAAAAAAACTCTCAATAATATATTTTTTTATTTTTATCTAGTATTTAACTTTCATAATCTATGATTAAGAGAGATATATAATCATGATAGAGACATCCAATAGGCATACTAATACTAATAAAAATTATTTGGATCGTAAGTAAACTAATTAGTAAGTTAGAGAATCTAGATGACATGCTGAGACAAGTTTTACGACCTAATAGATGGTTATAAACCATATAGTAAGTTTGAGGACCTAGATAACACATCTTAACAAGTTTAGGGGTGTCAGATCCATGTTTTGGGAGTTGAGAAATTTAGATAACACACCTCAATAAATTTAAATATCTGCTGTGCATTATCTTATGAAAAAATGTATCGTTAGATAATGTAGTAATACATATTGTACAACATTTCAAAATCATCATGTATTTTGTATATTAAGACAAAAGAAATTTTTTTTTGTGAAACAACGTAGAAACTCACGTATACGAAGAGTATTCAGTCCAATGAAACATACGCACGCACATCCTGCCCCTATATGAGGAGCAATGACATACTGAGCTGGTTGTTCTTGATATTCATGAAGTCACCACAGGCGCCTCGCTGTCGACGGAGACGTTGCCTATCACTAAAAAAAATAATGGTCATAAAGGCAACACACATCAAATCTAAGATTGAATCTGGATGGGTTAGTTCCAACACAAGAAACCACAACAATTTTTTGTATTTTCTTTGTGTTAATTGTGTTTTGCAAAGGAAACCATATTTTCCACTATGAGCAAACTTAACTCTTTAAAGTCTCCCACAATAAATTTTTGCTTCTGCGTGGTTTTACTTAAAGGGAAAATACCTTGTGAGCCATTCTAAAAAGTTGTGTTTTCTTCTCAGCCACTAGAAAAATGTTATTGCCTTCTGTTCCTGTTTGAATTTTTTCTTCCCTAAAGATTAATGTTTTACTATATTTTTAGGTATTAAAAAATGTAAAATAAAAATAAATTTGAAACTTTATCAATAACAAAAGTTGTTCTTCACATGTTTCTGCATCAACATAAGATTAAAATATTTAGTACTCAACATGTAGTTTTTTTAGTATATAGAGAAAGTGAAAGTGTTTAAGTTTGGATTGGTTTTTCCATAGTTCGGACTAAATCACTTTCCCCACCTCTATGGATTAATATGTCGAGCAATAAAATTTTTAATCAATTTTTATGTTGTAGAGAAACATGTGAAGAATTATAGTTTCAAATTCATTTTTGCTTTGCATTTTTTAGTCTAAAAGACACTAAATCATTAAGATTTCATCTAATAGCAGGAAGTGGCACATAAGGAAGAGAAAATTTTAAGAAAGAGCATAGAAGAAAAGGTTATTTTTTCGGTGGTTAAGAAGGAAAGAGCACGGCCAAGGAGTTTAATTGAGCCGGGAAGGCGGGAAGCCGCGAAACAGATTCCCCAAAATTCCCCGCCCAGAGCTCCGCCGCCCCTGCTGCCGTACTACCTGTGCCTCGCGGTCTCCATCCATCCCCACCCCCCCCCTTCCGGGGGATCCCTCCTTGCCACCGCAGGGCCCATACGTAGCCGCGCGCCGAGCGGCCGGCCGACCTCCTCGCGCCCCTCTATCCGCTTCGATTTCGCCCAGGTGGGTTACCCATCCGCAGATGCATCCCGTCGCGTTCGGATTTTTTCTGGACCTGCCCGTCCTGTGAGGCGAATTGACATGATATATAACTGGTCTTGCAGACTTGGGAGCAAGCGGTAGTGATCCTGTGTCTGCCTGCTTGGCTGCTTGCCATGCCGGGATACTACGAAATCGATGACATCCTCATGGAGGACGAGGTAACTCAGGAATGCCTACTTTTTACTTCTCTTTTCTTCAATGGTGCCTGTCGCGATAAACTGGGCTGAGTGTATTTCTCCTTTGGCTCTGGCTGCAGCCTATTTCAGTTGTTTTCCAAGTAACCGCGAACGGGGTCGGCCTGCTGGATCCTGGCGCCGAAACGAACTGTGTAAATCTCTGTCTTTTGTGTGAATCCTCTTATTTTGAATGTGTACACACCTGCTTAGGCATGCCGAGGAGTCTCTTATCCATCTAATTACGAAGTGGAACTGATTTGAAGTTAATGTGGTTGTTGAATAAAGGTTAGCTGAGAGGCTCCTTATGTAGAGGAAGTTGAGGTGTTTACTTCTTTTTTTAGAGGAAGTTGGTGATACTGCATTTTGGAGTGTTGACGCCTATTATTCTTTCTGATAAAATTGAAAAGTTCCCCCTTACGTTCATTGTATCCAGGTAGAGAAGAGTGCCAAGGTAGACCTCCCATTTTGGCTTGCGCATGGGCTGCTGTCTTTGGAGCAAGCAGTGTCAATAAATGTGCCTCCATGCTTCACACAGAAGTAAGGTTTCCTCAACTCCTAGTATTGCATTTCTCCATAAACTGAATGCTCAATACTAGCAAAGTCTTATACAACTGATATGCATGTAATTGTTCATCAAAAACTTGATATAGGGTTCTGGCTCATTTGGCCAATATAGCCTACTGTAGTTTATAACAGAAATAGTATTGCAAATAATCAACCTTGTTTCACACCTGCACAAACACAGTTTGTTTAAGACATTAGTCTTCCTAACAAAGGAAGACATCTTCAGCTACCCTGAATATTCAAATGACACTCAAGAGTTTGTTTATTGCTGAGTAATTAAATTGAGAGTGTTGAAAATAGTAATCAACGAAGATTCTAGGGTTCTATAATTTGAATATTGTATTAATGCTGCAGAACAAGGAAGGAGATCCAAGCTGATGCAGCCTGTGTTGATTTGAGAGTTCGATGCCCTTACTTCTATGAGCTAGGATGCAAGATTGTTCCTTTGTAAGTCGTGTCCTTCCATATTAGGCGTACATAAATTTAATATTTTTTTGTGCGAGTTTTATTTTCATAAATACTTTTAAATCTTAGAGTCCTCTTGGTCTAGATTCGTACCACGATTTATATACTGCAAGATAAAATTGACGTTGTAGCCCTTCCCTCAGAGTATTCTAAGGTTTATATTGAATCCACATAGAACAAGCGGAACTATTACTAACTTTAGTGTTTAGAGCAATTATGAGGGAGATTCAATTGTTTGTGTGCAATAGGAATTAAAAACAGTATTAGGAGATCTCCCCCGGATCCGGGTCACATGCTTATAAATTCTTCTGATCAATCTGTTTTGGTGTGTGTTTTGATACACATAAGACAGCACGACCACGCTCAATTGTCATCACGCTCTGGCACCTGTCACATACCACTCGCTTCCGCCGCCTAATCGACCCTGCCTGTTTCTTATACACTTGGGACCTGCCTGGTGAACATCTGCAATGTTTCCTCAAGACAGTACGGCTGCGCTCCGCGCCTAGCACACTAAGAACTATCACATACCAGTTGGTTACGCCACCTAATCGACCTCTGCCTGTTTCTTGTGCGGTTAAATCGCAATTGCTCCCATGAACTTACATTGATAGCATTAATCGTTAGAAGTTTACATTGCAAGCTCTCATTCACCTGGAGGGAGAACAGAGAACTACTCACGCATAGTGGTCATGGAGACAAGCCCCATGACCAATATGGAGAGATTTTGACTTGAGCACATGGGTGCCAATCGGCACCTTATCCTTCTATTGTCTAAACCTAATCCTAATGGGCTTCGTGTATTGTTCTAGTCTATTCATGAAAACTTGGTCAATCCAAATCCAATGGTCGAAATTGAGACTGAAAATACCGATGAAAATCACATATTGGAGATAGTTGTGGTAAAAGTTGGGAGGGAAAAGCTTCATGAGTTGAGGAAAGTGAGGACAGAGACAATGATGATCACCAAATTGCTGAATTGTTGAAGCTCAAGCAATAAACCGAGGAACTTGAAAGAGCAAGGTTGAAACTTCAAGCGAAAACTGATGCTCGTGAGTAGGCAACGAGACTAAGAGAGCAAATTCTTGAAGAGAAACTTACAATAGCAAATTTACAAAATGACATCAACTATATAGTGATAGAAGTTCATGACCATAATCAGAGGCATCCTTTGCCTAGTCATACTGAAACTCAACATGGACGCTCAGAAGGAGAATTCCACAGAAGAAGAGTTGAAACAAGTGCAACAGACTTCAAAATAGTCGTCAATAACCATAAAAGATGATGTGGGGGCTTATAGGAACTTGCCTGATCGTCTCAACATAGGATCGTGGTAACAATTAACCCGTGAAATCTGACGAACCAATGGTACCAACAGCTGCTCGAATAGTCACCTGACAAATGATTTCGCCCAACCACACGATTTGGTCAATGTACCTGAACCACAAGTTAGAGATACAAGCTCTTACAAATTCACAAAGAAATACAATGAAGCGTCCCAGGTATTCCTTGTGCGAAATACACTTTATTTATACCAGGTACAACAAGTCTTACATCTGGTGGTGATACACAACTCGATGAGGTAACGGGTGAGATACACGAATGCGACAATTAAAGAACTATTATATAACACACCAGAAGGACTTCTAGTGGCAAACACATGGCGGAAGCAGCTAGGTGGTGACTCTTTTCTTTTTTGTGAGTAGCTAGGTGGTGACTCTACTCCACAGACAACTCGGGTGAGGTCGGGACCAAAGCTTACTCTTCTTCCTCACTGTCGACAGCGAAGTCAAAATCCTCCTCTGAAATCAGCAAGCAAGGATGAGTACAAAAGTACTCACAAGTGTCAACCCTTGCCCTACGGTAGGGGTATCATGTATGCAACTGGCGGTAGCAAGGATCAAGCCATAAGGTTTATCTTTGCATAAAGCTAATTTTTACACATGCAAGGGTTTATTTTATTAAGCAACATTTATAGAAAACATCATACTCCCTCCATCTACTTTTTACATGCGCACAAACTTTGGATGCAGAGACCACGGAAGCTGTTTACATGGCTTCGGTTAATTTTAAATTCCTAGAACAATTAACTGCATGGCCGTTTAACATCCTGGGCCCAGCCACACCAGCCAATCCGATGAGAGGCCTGCATGCGTGAGTCCTGCATGCACAACTGAAAAGCCTCTTCTTTTCGCAAAAGAATTGCTTTATTACTCTAAAGACTAAGCGCCATGCAGCCATACAATAAATTGTAACCGCATGCATGAGGTGGACAATCCAAGGGCGCATGTCAATTGTGCACATCTCAATTTTGCTTGCGCGCATGTAAAAAGTAGACGGAGGGAGTATTAAAGATTAAGTATAGTCAAGTTTTAACGTTGCTGGACCCCAGTCCTCAACAACCTTTAGCGTGAGGCCGGTCCTAAATCTGTAAACAACTCACACATCAAGGAGTAGCAACTATCCAAACAAATTGTTGTGACCGGACCATGGCCTCGTCTTTTGATTGTGGACACGGCTATTTGAATAGATCAAACCTCTGCAGAGGTTGTACGCTGTACCACAATCTGAACTCAGCTACACACTACTCTGAGTGGCGTTGGTTCACAAAGCCATTACCCATCACAGCATCGTCTTGCTAATCGTCATGGGAGTTAACCAGGGGTTCCTGCACTATGGCTAGGTCAAACCGGGTCACCAAGTCTGCACCACTTGCACCTTCGCCATGGACTCCCATTGCATCTCTACCACCGGGCCATTAACAAACTAGTTGGCGGGATTTAGACTAAGCCCCTACCGCATACAGGGTAGTGTGATCGTACATGATCATGACTAGGTAGGATGTCACACCAACTTGCTCCTAAACGCGACCCAAGGTGATTATCTCCACACCAAACCTACCACAAAGGTAGCGTTTATCTCTCAAAACAGTAAACCTACCACAAAGGTAGCACTTAATCACCAAACCAATCGATCGTCCTGACTGTACCCTCATTCATTTAATCATTTCATCATTAGTTCAGCCCATCCAAATATCACTATCTCTAACACTAACACACGCTTTTCACTTTTATAAAATCTAATAGTGATAAGTATAAATTGTGATAATACGGTCCTAATCATTTAACTAAACAAGGTCGTATATCGATAGGCATAAGTATAGTGCCTAACAAATATTGTTGGTTCATCAGGGAATAAATAGGATGAATAATGTATGGTTTACTAGTCTTGGTCATATGTCACAAAGGTTTTCACAAAACCGGTCAATCATTTCATGCAATTAAAACGACAACTACGGGTATTTGAAAAATCAGACCAATATGATCAAAGGGAAATGAATCGAGACTTGCCTTCGTTGAAGTTGTTCTCCGGATCGAAGGCGGCATCTTCTGGGTCGTGCTCTTCCTCCTCGTTCTCTCCGTTCGCTACTACGCTCAATCGGCAAACAATACAAACAAGCACAAATAAATACATGAAGGACGTAGACGGTCATGGAGGCTCACCTCAGTGTGCAGCTCGCAGGAAGAGAGAGAGGAGCTTGCAGGGCCCTTTATAGGCGGGGAAGGAGGAGATGGGTGAGGGAGGTAGCTCGTCGGATTAATGGCGGAATGACGGCTGTCGAACGTTGCTGTGCTCGGGTCGTCGTCCGTGTGCGCAACGGCTCGACTGGCGCTCACGTCGAGGCGTAGGGATGGCCCGACGTGTAGAGCTTGGCTTCATTCTGGGGTAGTGAGGCGAGCAGTGCACGGCGTGGGTCAAAGCAGAGAGTATGACGACTTGCTGTGCTGTGTCGTGTGCGATTTATGGTGCGGAGATGTCTCGGGCAAAGGCAGGTGGTGGCAGTGGTAGTCGTCGTCTCGTAGTTTATGGTGACGAGCAGCACGACAGAGGTAGGTGGTAATAAAGGCGAGCAATGACAGTGGTGGTCTACGAGGAGAGATAGCCATGGCTCCCATGCTTGTCTCGGGACTTGCTGACCGTTAGGAGAGACAGCCATGACTCCAGAGTAGCAAACGTGGAGTGGCTAGCATGGTGAAGTTCGCATGCCTGGTTTGCTGTACTGATTAAAGATGACGTGACGTGTGAGCAAGGTTTGAGTTACCGTTCTAGCCGTGGCTAACGACCGGCCACGAATCGATGAAAACCGCGGTAACTGTGCCAAAATCGCACAAAATTCAAATTCCAAATTTTGAAACGCGATTTGAAGCCAAAACCGCGGTTTGGGATTGGAAATCGCTTGATTCGTGCAGAAAATCGTTCGGTTTGAGTGAAAACCATGGTTTTGTTCGAGAAATGTCAATTAGGTGAAAATTAATGAAAAATTTTGGCATGACCATTGCTAATAAATTTATATAGCACTTGACAATACATAGACATAGAATAGCAAATATAAAACATATGCATGCATAAATGATGACGTAGTTCATAGTCCAATAATAAGAAATACAAAGTACAAAAAATATGATACATGACATGATAGACGAAAATATCTTCACTCCTGTGGAATGGAATTCCAATCATGATACGCTACATTGCATTCGTGAATTGACAAAAGTGCAATGCCACAAGTAGCCATCAATTGTGCCTTGTACTCATTCCATGATAGACCCGTCCACGGGACAGTTGTCTCTCATTCATGTTGCAACATGTTAAAGAAATTTGGCTCTTGCCATTGATAAACCCATCTTGTAGGTGGTTGAGTACTAATATCAGGACAACTGTAGCCATAACAATAGTCACTACTTGTGTTAATTGTGCCCTCGCTTTGCTGGGGAGACATTTATGCGCCATATTGACGTCTTTATGCGCCATATTGACGTAGGCATAGTGGTCCCCTACAAAGATGGAGCTCTGTGGTCCTGATCCTGAGTAGCGTGGGTCAATTGTGATTCACCTGCAAATATAGAGATCATGAGTGATGATAAACACATGTTTATACCTGTGAAACGAAGGGGTGAGATGGATTGTGCTGATGAACCACCCATAGGACCTGCGCCGTCGTTTCCTGCCTTGTCATTACCATCATATGAGGTCCGTGAACTACTATCATCTGACTCTTGGCTAACTCTCTTCCCCCCCATCATCTGTGGAGTCATCACTGCGCACCTCTGGTTCTCATTGAACATTTCCCTTTTTCTTTTTTGTTGGTTGCTTACGGGGTCTTCTTTGTTCTTTTCTCTTACCTATGTGAGTGTCACCCACATGCTGTTGTGACCACTCAGACAAAGAAGAAGCGCAGCCAATCCTTAGCAACTGCGTGTTGTTGTCCTGAACAAGCTGGGAGGGTAGAGGGGTTTCACTCTCATCGTTATCCTCATCAAGTAATGGTTCTACATTTGAATGTCCTTTTTTCATCCATTCTCAAATAGGATTGGAAGAATCATATAGGGTAAGTTCCATAAGACGATCTTTTGGGTCATCATCTATAGCATATGTTGTCATATTGCCCACCTTTCTCTCGAACCTGTCTCACATATGCTTCTTCCTCTCGTTACTCATGCAAGGCACGTTGCAGCTCTTCATCAGACCTCACGTTACCTTCTGCAGCAATTTCTTCACTTCGTAGGCTCGCTTGTTGCTTCTCCTTCCTCCGACCAGCAGTTCGATCAAGCTCATGACGAAAATAGTCACGAACCTATGTAGGCACATGATTGCAATGCAAGACATTGCTGCCACCTCTTGCCAAGTGCTGCTTAAACCGCGTCACACCACCCCCCTTCTTCTCTGTCTTGTAATACTTGCATCCAAATCCCTGATACATGTTCTGGCCATGCTCCCAAACAGTCACCCTCCCTCCGTGATGCCATTCTACAATGCAACGAATAAAATCATTAATCGTACTCATAGAACTTTGATAATTTTTTTCATACATGAAGGCATTGCACCATTCTAAAGCAAATCAAGGTACAATGCTTTAAAATCAAGAAAGAATCGGTTCATTCACTGGAAATACAACATATCGCGAGCAATGGAGAAAAAATCGAGAAGGGGAACGACTTACCGCGTGGCTAGAGTGGTAACCTCGGCTCTCTCAGCTCTTCTGGCGAACTGCACGAAACCGCGGCTTCTTCCTGAGCCGCTCGGGTAACCGCGTGCCGCGGCCTCCGCGCCTGTCCGCCCGGCTGGCCGCTCGGTTTCCGCCGCTGCTACGGAGGATTCGGCGGTGGATCTGCGCGCGCGCCTTTGGGGACTGACGGCCGGCGACGAGATGCCGCATGCGAGGTAGCTCAACATGTTGAATGGAGAGGATAAGGATGGGCAACAAGTTTTAGAGGATAAGGTCAGTTTTTTTATTTTCTTTTCTTTTACTTCTTATCTTCTTTGATTTATTTGACGATCTAGATAAAAAGTTTTAACTTTTTCTTACACCATAATTCCTCATTTTTTATCTAGTTTTTAAAAATATTTTTTCTATAGTTTTTTTTTTAAATTTTAAATTTTTGTCACATTTGAATCTTGAAAATCGCTAACCGTAAAAACCGAACCGGAGTGGTTCAGTCGAAAACCGTGAAAACTGCTTTGTTTCCAATGGTTTTTTCAACCTTGCGTGTGAGTGACTGATGAAATAGCTCATGTAAAAGAGGTAGATAGTGGTGGTAAAAGAGGTCATGGCGGGTGTAACTTTATTCACGTGCTGCACGATAAAGTGCGATGAAGGATTTCGTCGTGAAGAACGGTTGTCGGTCCAATGCAGCGCCTCGTCCGCAGCGTGATCAAACGTATGCGTCAATACAGGGAATGGATAAAAAGAAGGAGGCTGATGAAACGATAGGATTTAGTAGGAATTAAAGATGAGATGGTAAAAAGATTATTTTATGTGGTAATTTTTATTTAAAAGTTGAGCTGTGAATTTAATTAAAATTTGGGATGTTACACACAAGAATAAGTGGAAGAGAAAACCCAATCTTAAGGAGGCAGCAATGGCACAACCCTAAGGAAAAGAGCACTTGGCTTCTCTATTTCTCCAAGTTCAATTCGTGGTTAGGTTTTCAAGGTGGACTGAGGTTGCTATTTATACTAGGAACATTCCTCCTAGCTAGTCTGAATGGGCTGGGTTTGGGCCAGCTTGACAGAAACAGAGTTACCAGTGTTCACTAAAAACAGGCACAACTCGGCCTACACACTCCAGTTGACGTGCTGTTTGTTGAATATGAAAGTAGACTTCACCACCTTTCCATCCATATATAACACTTGGGTTGAAACCTCTGAGAGTGGTACAGAATGTATCGTGAACTTGGAAGTAGGAATCTGGACAGCAACACATCGCCTTCAACTTGCTGAATGCTGAGTGGCCTATCCATTGATGGCATGTTCTTCAAACCTGAGCATAAGTAATACACCTACATTAGGTAGTACATGGTTCACAAAAGGTGTATGCTCACAATCATTAAGAAGTAGATTCACCTCATGTTGTAGTCGTTGCATTCTTGCCCGAGTCATCGGCCCCTTATAGACATTATTGTCTTGATAACCATGGGCCAATGGAATATCATCAAGGATGTCCTCATCAAAAGATCAATTGGAGCCTTTAACCCAAGGTCACCACTTTCTTAGGAAATGTAGTAGGCTCCATGGCAAGCACAATACAAAACTACACTGCCTCCCAAATTTAATAGATTGTCTGACCCAAGGCATTTTCTCATGATTTATGAGGAGTCGATTGCTTCAGCCGGAGGGAATGACAAAAATTTGGTGAAAGAACTTATAATAGCATTGGAAGTACCGACCTTGAAATCGGTATTCATTGCTGCCCATAGGATCGATTCACAATTAGAGCGGTATTAAAGCAAAAATATTGACCAATTTTCAAGGTTTTAGAAAGCAAAATTTTTCAGATGATAACCTGCTAAACATCAAGCAGCAAGAAAAGGAAACATTGCAGGACTATTTCAGAAGATTCTTGAACCTTAAGGCCCAAATCTCGGGAATCACGGATGAAACAACTATGAAAGCAGCCAAGAGAGGACTGCCTCAGTGGGCCAATTGTCTTCCGATCTAACTGGAAAGCCACCGGCAACCTTGCAACAAATGTACAACATGGTCGAAGAATACATCCAATCTGAAATTGATTGCCTGAGGAGAATTGAAGAGCAAAACACTCACAACCAATCTTGCAGACCTCAAAATCAGCAAACAAGCAAGGACAAGAGATAGTTTGATCAATCTTCTACGCAATTCCGCCTGCAGACAGTTAACCAAATTGAAAATCAATCAAGGCATGAATATCACAAGAATAATCAGAAAAACCAACATGGCACAAAAGGAGGGAAAACTAACAATTCACTCCAACAATACCGAAAGCGAGGGTGAAAGTGAAGATATGTTGGAAACTGACAGACTCAAAGCAGCAACTAAGATTGAGAAGTATTAAGATGAAAAAAGAAGATGGAGGGATAAGAATATTAAGCCAAAGACGCTCAAAGAAGGCGACCTCGTTCTAGTGAACAATCCTATGCTGGACAAAGGAGGAAAACTCGAGCCGAAGTGGGATGGACCATACATCGTTACAAAAAATGCAAGACTTGGTTCTTATAGGCTTTTGGACATGGAAGGCAAGGAGCTTGAGCACTCTTGGAACATCAACAACCTTCGCAAGTTTTATGTATAGGCAATAATCTCAAGTATGTGAACAAGCAATAATATTCATAGAAATATAACGAAACGGTATGCCTAGTTTAGAATAGTTTACTTCACATATTTTGTTTCCAAAAGTCTATACTCTTTTCCGCATAGAGGAAAGCCTTACATCAAGGTGTGAGGTTTTTGACGAGGTCACACTTATGTAAGACTCTAGAGTTAATCTTCCCCCAAAAATCGCTTGTCCCGACTAGAGAATTTCTCACAAGTTATCATGTCAAAAAACCTGAAAATTTAGGTTTCATATTCAACAAATCATGAACCTTGGGTATATCTAAATTTTATTATCGAAGGTGATAACTTCTTCATTCAAGTTCTCGAACAAGGAGGAATCTAGGGGCTAAGGCTCAAGATAGCAACAGGCTACAAGTCTCAAAGAGTTTTTTAAGTAAGCAATAGTAAGCAGAAACAAAGCATTGAGGAGGAGCAACTAAAGATTATGAGGATGGATATATAGCCTCTGTAAAACATTGGCACCTACGGGTAGGGAAGTAGCTGCCTCGTTTGGCATGCCAAGAAAGGAGAGGAACTTATGCCTTCAAAAGAAAAGAAAAGAAAAGAGGAAGTAAGAAAATAATAACAACTATACATAAATCATGCATAAGAAAATAATTATGGTTCGTACTAGGGAGAGACAAATTCGGACGTCGACCCTTCGAATAGACTCGATTTAGAATCGAAAATTTCAAGCATGTCAAAACTAGTACTGGGAGCGTTCGAATCAGCCATTAGCCAGCTGATATGGCTGCGGCTGCAGCCACTTATGCCTACTGCTGCAACAAGAAAATTACAGCCGCAGCCAAATCAGCGACTTGTTGGCTTATTCAATCAGGCTCACTATCAATATCAAGAGGCTATGGGATGCTCTGATATTTATTGGCGAACACACGAGCTGCAAAGAAAACAGCTGCGGCATTATTTTTGCCAAATGAAATGCAGAGTCAACATTTTTTCGGGAACATCCACACCTCAAAGCCTTTAATTTTCTCCAAACCAGGGCTCAGTCGCTCCATGTCATGAGGTTGACGTTTTTACATAATTTTTTCGAGGGATCAGCTTAGTGGACTGAGCCTCGCCCTCGAGGGGCTACTACTGGGGGAGTAAACACCACCCTCCCGACAGTGGAACTCAGTGCCTTGGAAGCACCTTTGCATTTCACAAATCAATCACACAACATATTTCGTGAATTGAACTCACAACACATTTGGCAGTTATACTTTTCATGAATCGGTCATTTAGTGGTACGCAATTGTGGGCTTAAATTATCAGAAAGGAAACCCCAGCGCTTATACAGCCCATAACATACTCTCCATGTTGTTTGTTAACATTCCCTCCATTCCATACAAATTTGAGTTTCTTTGATCTGAGTTAACATAATACTGATTAGACTGAGATTTTGATATTTTTAATCACATACATAATCTAATAATTAAAACGGGGGCATTTTATTTATTTTGGTAACCTTCTCTTTGTCCTTTCAGCCAACATAATTGCCATAATGTTTCCTGTTGGCCTGTAATGTTTGATTTCGAGAATGGCTATATTGAACTATTACCCTAAATTCACTTGTTTGCTGTATTTCCTTGCAAAAGGTGGTTCCTTTCATGTTGGAAAAAAGAAAATATTAACATACTGTAGAACATCCATTTCTGATCAGCTATCTGCTGAATTTTTTATCCTAGGATAATATAATATCTGTTTTGTGTGAGACCTGGAATTCTCTGAGGAAATATGGTATTTCTCTCTTTTGGAGAATAAGAGGCAGTATTGCAGCCTAAAAACAGCCTCTTACAGAAATGCAGGGAACGGTTTGGGTGCAAACGACCCAAAGTGGTCTCGGGAACCTGCGCAAGAGGAAGCACTTCTCTTCCATTTAGAAATAGCATGCCAAGTTTTTACATGGTGAGATTGCATGAACAAATATTAAATCCCTCATAGTAGCATATTATTAGAAACTATATCTCTATTCTGCTATAAGCAGTTCTCTGTAGCTTGATATCTTCCTTGTGTAGCTCAAGTACTTGTTTCTGTTGGCTGATGCCTTCGAGCGCCCTCCTGCTGTGTTTATGAGGCTTCAGGTTGTTTTGATTAGATTTATCGCCACGTGGTGCTTCTGTTTGGCTATGAGTTGAAAAGGTAACAAGTCCCACAATTGAACCTTAAGAGTAGTCAACGCTGGAATTTTGTTGTTGGTGCAAACTAATCAGCTAACCATCTATCGCACTTCCAGATACAAAACTGAAAAGTAGGCAGAGCTGTGATGCAATTTATGCCTTTGATAGGAGAGTAAGCAGTTTAGATTTGATAGCTATTCCACACTATAAGCTTGTCTGCTCAGAGATTTACTCTGAACTAAAAACCAAGTATGCTTTCCAATTAGCTTGGCATCAAAGGAGGCCTACGATCCGTGAAGTTGGATTTATATTAAGAATTACGGCTTCAAAGTTTCCCAAAAATAAAAAAAAGAAATTACAGCTTAACAACCAATATATTGGTTTTGCAGATCAGGATCTGAACCTCTTGAAAGGATATGTATTTAAATAAATTTTCATATTTGTATATATGCTGGTCTGTGGTGTCCTTTTGGAATTCTGACAGAACCATATGATATGATGAAATGGGTGAGCTCAATAATCAGTATATCATATGAAGTGAAAGGCAGGACCAATTATTTCACTTTTTTCTGTCTCAAGATGTTCTGTTTTGATTCAATAGATTGGAGTTATTAGCATAACTGAATACCATTGCACACCTCACCGAAAAGGTCTCTAGTGCTTTTTTCTGCTTATTGTTTTCATGCTATTACATTGAGAGGGTATGTGACAAGAGCATAGGCCTCTTCTTGCGCTCCACATTAACAAATAGATTGGTGATTATTAGCATAATAGCACACCATTGTGCCCTCACCAGAAAGGTCTGTAGTTCGTTATTTGCTTAATTTTCATGTTGTTACATTGACAGGGTAACTGACAAGAGCATTGGCCTGTTCTTGCGGTACGCGTTTACAAGCAGATACAAAGAGATTCTTAGCAAATCTCATAGTTCCTCTGTGATGACAGTGCCCAAGTTCGTCCCACGTCTAACCAGAGAAGAAACTCGAGGCAAGCCTAAACCATATCCTTTTTACACATCCACGTGCATTGGCCTATAGCCATGCTGTACCAACTAGAAGTCTGATATCATTTATACTGACTTGTCATGCTCCCCATGAAGCGTTTGAATCTGCTAGGGAGTCAATGGCTGCTTTCAAGAAATGGCGCGTTGGTGGTGTGAGGATGCAAAAGGTATCCATCCTCGGCAGGAAGAGAAAGACAAAGCTGCCTGATGGGCCTTCTACTCCTTGAACCCAAGGCTTGAGGTTTGGAAGGAACAGGGTGCTTTAGCAGTTTAGCTGATGTGTCATGTATGTACAATGAGTTGAGCTGTTACTGTGAGGAAAGGAACACAAAGCGACAACATTGTAATCTAGGGTAAAATTCTTTTTTTTGTATTATATATAGTGGTGTGCATTTTCTTCACATCTATTTATAGTCTCAAGTGGGTGTCTAGTAGAGTGTTCCTTTCAAATTTTAGCTTTAGACATTAATGAGAAGTCTGAGGATCTGATTCCAGTTTGATGATAGTTGCCGGCACTGAAAACTGATAGCATCTAGAAGAAGGCACGGAAATCGTTGCTTCTTTCTTTTTTTTTTTCTTTTTTTTTGGCAAGGGTTCGTTGGTTCGTTTTGTGAAGGGGATACGGAACCTTATACGTAAAGAAGAAATTTGCAGAATAAAGTTTTTAAGTTGCAGGGAGCAAAAAGAAAAAGAAAATGAAGCTTTTGCATACCTTTGGTGCTACTACATGACCCAAGAGCTGTGTTCATGCAGTGCAATGAATGTTTTCAGGTGAACAGCTCGACAAAGGTTGCAACAAATCGGTATGAATGTACTAGTAGATTAAAAATTGTGTAACTCGTGCTTTAATGATTATGCCCGGCTTCCTTCTTTCTTCACTTTGATTTTTAATAAATAGGCTGCAAAAGATATGATGGTCGCCAGCGCAAACAACGAACAAAAATTTTACTAGTGCAGATCAATGAACAATACTATATAATAATTTAATAAGCTCTATCATAATTTAACAGCCGGAACAGAAAAGGAGGCCGTGTGAGTGTGATCCGGTGGTGCCGGCGCCCGCCCGCCCGCCCGCCCGCCCGCCCGCCGGTGATCTGTGATCTCATCGGCGCGCGCGTTGGTGTGGTGTGCCCCCACCTTCCCCTTCCGTCTGTCTGTCAGCCTTGTCGTGTTCCCCGCTCTGAGGGCACATTAGTAGCTACGAGGCTGACGCTGGCGCTGGCTACATGGGATAGGGTCCACATTTTCTGCACCGCGCGGGGCTCTCCCCTCGAGTTCCTCTCTCTCTCTCTCCCTCCCTCTTTCGCGGGCCTGGCTGTCGGTCCTGACTCCTGACCGAGATCTGAGACTCTGCTTCCAACTTCTGAATTCCAATTTTAACAAGAAAAAAACCTTCTAAATTCCCATTGCATTATTGCTAGGAGCGACCATAGTATTTCCTCCGTTCATAAACATAGTACTACGGTTTGTTTTCTAATTTTCATAAATACTAGTAGTACTGAGTATTAAGGTTATCATTTGTATGAGATTTTCTCAGCATCAGTTAATTGTTTTTTCGTTTTTCCATCCGTCGACCAAACTCCAACAATGGTAATGCATGTACTAACACTTAGCAAATTCGAGAACCTACATGACGCAACCGAATAGTTTGTCGACCTACGTCTAAGGCTCATTAAAAAAATCTGATGACTAAGATACCACTTAAGACAATTGTAAGAGGTATGAATGTGTGAATTAAAAAATTTGAATGTCTAAGATGACACCTCTAAATAAGTTTGCAAACTATCGATCAAGTATTTTACACAAAATACTAGTAACTGGTAGTAATTGATTCTAGAGCCACGCGCGCTTGACGTACAGGGACCTTTGTCGGTCAGTGGCCCATATATGCAGCGAGGGAAGGCATGCAGTGTAGTCAGAAGGTCAGAGATCTTGTGTGCTGCAGTGCAGCCGAGGCGGCTCCGTCACGGCGCTGCAACGCAACCAGAACCAGCCACACACACACACAGACACACAGAGAGCGAGAGAGAGAGAGAGAGAGCAGACCAATCGGAACGGGTGGTTCACGGGACGTCGTTGTCGGCCACGCCCTTTATTCCCTTGTTGTCCCAAACCAAACCATCGGGCCTCGTGATCCTCCTCCGTCGTCGGTCAACCGGCCCCAGGAGTCTTCTTCCTTCCCTGTCCGTCTTTTCTAGAGAGGTGGTCTCCTCTACCGCGTAGTACTAGACGTGTACAGTACTACGTGTACACGCATCATTAACGTACGAGGTGAACTATTTCAGTGCACCTTGTATCCTCTAGGCTAGCTTATAATTCAAAGACCAATATTAAGGACATGTAGAATTTCAACAAAAAAATCATAAAGCCACTAAGCGGCTCTGGTTGTTGTCATCGATTGTACGGTACATAACATATACACGGGACATAATTCTTATTTTTAACTTTGTTTCCCATGTGCCCAACATTTAGAATTGATCTAACAAGTATGGTTTAGAAATTTTGGAATTAGCGTCTAGGAAGCGAGGAATTACTTGCACTTCATCTTTAGCTCGAACAGGTGAGTGAGGGGGTGGAAGGAGAAAAATTACAGGTGGGTGGTAGAGATGGTGGCAGATCAACGATTTTTTTTATATATTTTGGCCCTTCTAAAATTAGTATTTACAATTAATCCCTCCAAACCAGCATTTACAAAATCTAGCACATTTGAGTCACGCCGATCAGGTGTTTGACGTGACTAAGTGTTACGTTTGATAAACATATCAAGTCAAGCCTAAGAGATATCAAGTCAATCCTATTTTCATGCATGTTATTTGATCACACCGGTCACTTCACATGACCGTAGCATGATCAAAATGGCCAATTTCTGAAAATACATATATGAAAGAGTCATTCATAAAATTTTAGTCTTTGTGTTAGTAGTTCACATTTCTCCCTTTCTTCTGATAATTTACCTAGTACTAGTTAGTAGTCTAATATATAAAAGACTTAATTGCAAAAACCCACATCCATAAGTTTAGACAAAATCTCCCCCCACCCACTTATCTCAAATGTATTTCTAATAATTTATTAAGTAAGATTTAAATTTTCATAGACAATTCAAAAAATATTCAAAATATTATTTTATTTCAAATATACGGGAACATGATTTTTGTGGGACAATTCAAAATACTTAAAATTTTAGATTTGGAAAGTGTCCATGAAAATCAAAATTTTCAATTTAGAATATTTATTGAAAAAAATTTGAAATACTTTTGAATTCAAAAATTTTAAAATTTCAAATCAGAATACTTATTGGAAATTCTCAAATTTGAATTTAAATAGTTTTGAATTGCCTCATAAAAATCAAATATTCTTGAAGAATTTAAATCTAATAAATATTTTGAATATTTTTTAAATAAAAATTTAAATCTTACTTAATAATTATTAGAAAATATATGTGAGATGACTGGGTTGGGGGGGAGGGGGATTTTACGTAAAACTTATGGGTGCGTGCGTGTTTGCCATAAATCATCTTATAAAAGGGAATATAAAACTAGATATAGTTTAGGAGCGTGTTTTTACGATTAACCTATATAAAAAGAAAAAGAAAACTGTAATAGGAAATGAACAGACCGATAAAAAAGTTCCGGCCATAGAAGTACAATCCAGTGGCCGAAGACCTCTCATCACTTCTTCGCACAAGACATCACGTTGTGCCTGCCGCCCGGCGTCTCTGCTCTGCCACGCACTGCCCTCTCCCTTCCCCTGCCATGCCCTCCCGCCTTCTCCAGACACTCCCGCCGCCAGCGCCGCCTCCGCCTCCCCTCCTCACCGAGAGCCACCGCCGCCGCAGCGTCATCCTCGCAGCTACCGCCGCCTCCGCGGCGGCGGCAGCGGCAGCATGCCTGCTTCTCCTCGTCGTCGTCCTACTCCTCCGCCGCCGTTGGCGGCGGCGACCCACGCTGCCGTTCTCCCCGCCACCACCGGGCCCAGCGCGCCCGCTTCGACGGTACTCCCGGCGTGCGCTCCGCCGCGCCACGGGCGGGTTCCACCCGTCCCGCCTCCTCGGCCGCGGCGCCGCGTCGCCAGTCTACCTCGCCACCTTCCCCGACGCCTCCCTCGCCGCCGTCAAAACGAGCGCGTCGCCGCACGAGCTCCACCTCCTCGCCTCGCTCCCGGAATCCCCGCGCCTCGTCTCCCTCCTCGGCTACTGCTACGGTTCCTCGACTGGCACAAGCGGCGAGCGCCCGCTCTCTCTCGTCTTCGAGTACATGCCGCAGGGCTCCCTCCAGAGCGCACTCTTTGGTGGCGACGGCCGTGACGGGCGGTTCCTGGACTGGCTTAATCGGCTCGCCGTCATCCGGGACGTGGCGCGCGCTCTCGCGTTCCTCCACGCTGAGTGCCAGCCGCCCGTCGTGCACGGCGACCTCAAGCCCAGCAACGTCCTCCTCGACGCCGACTTCCGCGCCAAACTCGCGGACTTCGGTCTCGCGCGCTTCAAGACGCCCGATGCCGTAGTCGGAGCTGGCGACGACTTCATGAGTCAGGAGCTCGGCGAGGCCGGCGACCACCTCTCCACCACCGCGTCCGCAGCCGGTGGCGCCAGGACGGATGCCAAGGACGAGTCTGGTCCGGCTACCGCGTGGGGGAAAGAGTGGTGGTGGAAACAGGACGGCAGCGGCGAGCTTGACTCGAGGGATTACGTCGCTGAGTGGATCGGCAGCCAAATCTGCCCGGAGAGGAACCCGGATTGGGCGGACGACATCGACCGCGGAGAGACAAATGATCACAAGGACTCGCCCTCGGCCACTGACGAACATACCGTGACAGCCTCGCCGGAAGACAGGAAGAACGCCGTCGACGACGGCAAAGGCAATGCCGAGGAGGCCAATAAGAAGGAGGCGACGACCCAGATGAGGGAGTGGTGGAAAGAGGAGTTCTTTGAGGAGATGAGCAAGAAAGGCGGCGGCAGCTTCGACAAGCGCCGGGGCAGCGGCAAGCCGTGGCTCCGTTCCATCAGCGTGAGCACAGGCCGCAACGCCAACGGCAATGTCGAGCCAGCGATCGGTGGTTTTGACCTCAGCAGCTTTAGGAGGAGCCGGAAGCGGAGCCGGCGGCGCGGCAGGTCAGTGGGGGGCAGCGACATCCACAGCGGGGACCTTCTCAGCCGGGAGCTGAGCAGCACGACGAGCATGCGCGGCACGGTGTGCTACGTCGCGCCAGAGTGCGGCGGCGGCGAGCACTGCGGCACCGACCTGCTCGAGAAGGCCGACGTGTACAGCTTCGGCGTGCTCGTGCTCGTCATCTTGTCCGGCCGCCGGCCCCTGCACATCCTCTCGTCGCCGATGAAGCTGGAGAAGGCCAACCTGGTGAGTTGGTGCCGGCAGCTCGCGCGCGCAGGCAACGTGCTCGAGCTCGTGGACGACAGGCTGCAGGAAGGCGGCGGATACGACAAGGACCAGGCCACGCTGTGTGTGCAGCTCGCGCTGCTCTGCCTGCAGCGCCAGCCGGAGCTCCGGCCAGACAGCACGGACATCGTCAAGATCCTGGACGGCGAGATGGAGCTGCCGCACGCGCCGGTGGAGTTCTCGCCGTCGCCTCGGATCCGGCCATTCCCGAGGTCGTCGCGCCGGGCGCCTCACCCTGACACCACCGATTGATCGGTAACGCTGTCCCTCGCAAATTATTCTCTGTTTTGGAGATAAAATGTGCAAGTTACCAAGCTTGATGCTTGGCTTCTTGCAACAGATTTGACAGAAATTTCACGGCCTCATTCCACGGTTGATTTTGATTGATTTTGTATATATGAGGTAGTCGGTGTTCCCCAAATCTAACACTGATTCATTCAATGGTAATTCAAAAGACTCATATTGGTTCTTGCAAAAATCATAGCTGTTTCTAGGCCCCAGCACTGTCGATGTCTTTTTCAACAGTTCCAGTAATTCGTTGTGTCCTGTCACTGTCTTGCACTTGGTTTTCGTACGACGTTGCTATCAGAAATTAGCGACAATATTATAGCACAGCATTCCTCAATAGAATTGGATAATTTCAAGTGTCATCCAATGGATTTGACACTCCTCAATAGTGAGATAACCATATCAATCTTTAGTAAAGAGCGTAGCAGTTAGAAATGAAGCCAACATCAGATAATTTCAAGTGTGTGCAGCACAGCCAATGAGGCAAAAGATCAAGTTGTTTTCAGTCCTTTTCCAGGTACCATAGGAAAGGCAGTACATTACGTTACACTTAGTTAATGCGCAAGAGCAAATGGTCAAACAGGACAAGTCTCTATCAAACCATTTTCGACATGGAGGTCAACTCTACATGATTGATGAAGTTCACATTTCGGAGTGATTTTCTTGCAAGAAATGCACATTATTTGGATTGCAGGAATTTTTTCTGAATCCTAAATTTTTCCTGTGAAATTGAACTGATTTCTCTGAAATTTCTGTGGTTTATGTGAAAATCCTACGTTTTAAAGGACTCCTAAACTAGTAACTCTTTTTGTTAAAACTTTCAGACCTTAACAGTGAGAGAATTTTCATCCCTGAGAACTAATCACCCGGCCATCTTTTTTCCATGCACACTTTTGTTTTTGACCCCCTTTACTACATCAAAAGGAGGTGCCGCTACAAAGCAGTCTGAGAGAGAATTCAGACTCCTGTAGTATGAATCACGGCGAAGTCATACAGGAATTTTCAAAAAGATGCCGAAAGGCCTGGGCTCGTTCATGAAGTTTCAGCATGCGCATAGTGCCGCACTACGAATTGTCACCCCCATTTTCACCAACCATGGTCGCATGGTTGGCGTTCTTCCTCTTCTTGTTGGATGGCGGTGTATCAACCAGACTGAACCACCCCACTGAACATGTGACTACTACCATCGGAGACGAAGTTGACAAGTTAGTTACGCAGAATAATCTTCGTCTGGCACCAACCTTGATGCTCTGAAAACCTGAAGCTATGGGCAAAGAAACCTTGATACTTCCACAGGGAATTTTAGACAACCTAAAACTCCTCCCTTTTTATCCTTTTCCACTTTTGCACGCATCTAGGTTCATCCTAAAGGCTTCGTGAAAAACTCCATGAATATTCGTTTGAAACCTGACAAACCGCGTTGTTGTCGGTACAAAACAAATTTAATCCATTCCTTAGCACGTTTCATATTCAGACTTCTAGTTTCCACAAAGGCTATCCTATATGTATATATATACACATATACATATAAAATCAAGTAGGGTTATGGTCCAAATAAAGTTTCTAGTGATCCCCTCGCATGCCGCCAAGATAGCACTCGATTAGCCGCATGACCACTAGATTACTGTTGGATGTGCTTCTCGTGCTGGTGATTATTGGTGACTTGTGTGGTTTACTGTCATACTACCATGTTGCTGCTCTGTCCCACATGGCTTTCCAGCTCCCAGTGCTGTGTCCATATCCACTAATTAATGGGTAGGGTTTGTTTGATTAGGACTTAGACGTCTCTGCACTGGACAGTTTTGGATTTTAAACCGGCTCTTTCAGTTTCGTGATGCTGCAGTCCCATCTTTGGTGCCGGTCAATTGTTTTTAGTGGTTGCGTTGCGACAGATACTTATCATCTGTTCTGGAAAGCAGTTGATTGACGTCTTCCTGATAAGAATTGCTAAACTTGCTAGTGCATTATATTAGCGGTGTTTTTTTTTTTTAACTTTTTTGAAACAATTTAACCTACTAGTCTTATAACAGTCTCTTACAGAAATGTAAATAAAAAACTTTACGTACAAAAGAACCAAAGCTAGCATGCGTAAGTGGGAGCTAGTATATTGCACCAGACTATTTTTAATTTAATCAACTCGCCTTGGATAGTGACAGATGTAATTTTTTTTCCCTGAAAAAAAAGACAAAGCAATGTTGTGTGGTGTCAATGCTTGGGATACTGGACAGAAGCCGGGCAACATTTTTTTTTTTTGAAACTCGGTCAAAATGTATTAAAAGGCGGTCGTAATTTTGTTAAAAGACAAAAAGTAACTACTAGAGGGCACGACCAGTCTAGGCGCGAGATGGGCCTGATTGACCTGGAAAGGCTGTGAAAAGTCTATTCGCAGTGTTTTTTCACACAAAAAAAGCAGTGAATTTTTGTTCATAGCCATGTAAAGAAGGGAAAGGGAGTCGGCATGGACACATGTGCTACTAAAAAAAGACTCATACGTATCGGTTTATAACTGTCATCATACGGATTTTGGGGTCGGCACCAATATATCGATAATATTGACTTATCTATGTCGAAAAATAACCGGTATTAATAAGTAGATCATTAATATTGGTTTACAACAGGAACCGGCTATCAATACCGGTTTCAGTTGTGCACCGGTATTGATAGTTAATTACAGTTCATAAAGACGACAGACACTGTTAAATCTATCGGTGCCTGTTCTTGCTAGGAACCGGTATTGATACTTGGTTCCAGGATAAAAAAAATCACATTAGCAGTAGCATTATCATTGACATCTGAAAAGTATCATCATCAACAACTCATAAACATAAATAGTAGTCACAGAAACAAGTAACAGCTAGAAATCTTAGAAACATTATATGATGAACACAAGTACTATAAAGTCTTACAATTACAAACACAAGGAGCAACAAAAACTCTCAAATAACATAGGCCTCAAGCTTTCTTATAATTAACTAATGAAACTTAGCTACGCTTCTTGTTTTTTGCAGATTCTGTCATAGATCTTTTAGAAGACTGCGGTATAGATTTCGTTGTCGCTGGCCATCTGTGGACATATGAAACATACCGGAATCTAAAATGACGTGTTGATTAATAAATCCTAGAAGTTGCTTCTGAATTGCTAGTATTCTTTGTGGTGAGATTCTTTCAATTTTATCATTTACCTGCAATTTCAGTAATCAAAGTCAATCACTTTTCACATGTGCAAATTGAAAGTAGTTCTTAACATGATATTTGTCTTACATGAATTGTGAAGTTTGTATAGTTCTTGGGATGGACAGACGAATACATAGCTTCTTTAACGGGTTCAATCATATTAAGATATACATAGAAGCCATACTGATTGTTTCAATCATCCTATGTCCTACAATTCAAGCTAATTTTGAATCTAAGATCTTTTGTGAATGGAAAGCACCTTCCATAGCCTTCACACATCTATGATACACCCTGTACATGTATTTTAGAACTTATAACTAGTGTTCATAATATAACAAATAAAAAAACAATGAATTTACCATTATAAGACGTCTTTGAGACTCTTCCAATCTCTTTCTGGTCTCCTTTTGGAGTCACTGACAATTACCTTGCTATTCTCTATGTCAATACAATGAAAACTAAAAAAAACAAAAGAATAATAAAAAACAGTTATTCATAACTAATAAACAAAGTGAAGTGTATATAACAGTTATTCATAAGTGATGAATATATACCAAAAATTGTAAGATAGTAAAATATTATTTTTGTTTTGTGACGTCAAGAGAAAGCCGAATATGTAATCCTCTGTCTCTTTCGGCTTAGAAGATAGCATGTTTTGGTTGACACGCAACGGGTCCATTATAGCAGTATTGTGACACCTCGAAATTTAAACTTGGTCAATCCGACAAATAAGCAAGTCTATGGTGTTAAAATAAAGAGTAAACCGTCCCGTGCCAATTAAGAAGGTCGAGGAAAATTAAATAAAAGGATTACTAAGTCGTAACTAAAAATAAGCTATAGTCATCTTTGCCATTTTTAACTATTGCTGATTTGTTAAATTGAGTTGAAGTGAGAGAAGAACTCGGCAACATTCATGCAAAACGGGTGGAAAGTGATTAAGGCGTGAATAGGGTCGAACCCCCGTAACCAATTCATCGAAACCCTAATCGCCGAGTAGATCGAGTAGTGAGGGTAAATGGGACCTAGGGTTATCGGACTTAATTGTTGATCAAACCCTGGCTCACATTCCGAAACGGCCTAAATCAAAAAACTCAATTGCGTCGGAAATTTAAACAATAGACAAGAGGTAAGCAATCATATAGGAATCCGAATTTGCAATGAAGGACTCAAATTCAATTGGAAATTCAAAGAAATTCATTGTTAATTCTTTTACATTTCAAATCATTCAACCAATTTGGTGAAAACTTCAAGAAGTGGAATTCAAAAATTTCAAACCTTGCCCTATTTCTTTTCTCTTCTTCCTCCCTATCTACTGTCTTTTCCTCCTTCCTACTGTACTGGCGCTATTTCTTTTCTTCCTATTGCCGGATCGGGTACAGTACCGGCGCTGCACAAAACAGAGACGCCCATGCCGTCTTCTCCGCCGAGGCGCCACCCTACGCCGTAGCCAAGGCTAGCCGCCGCGCGCCATTACTTCCTCCCGCGAGAGCCGCTGCCCCGTCAGTCCGGCGAGCTACCCACGTACGGGAGTGACCAATCGCCGTCGTCCTCGCCGCAGCGCCAATTGACTTCCCGAGCGCGCCGCTCTCTGTCGCCCGCCCAACTGCGCGTACGGGGAGCCGTCGGCCATCATCACCGTGCTGCACGCGCACGATCAACCCTCCCAGTGCGCTATTATGCTCCCTCCGTTGCTCTACTAGTCTCACCCCACCCAATCTCTCTTCTTCTCCGCTGCTCTGCCGCCAGTGCCGCCGCCCTGCTCCCAAGTCGACCGACTGCCTCGCTACAATTCAAACCAAACGGAGCCTCTCCAACGTGCGTGAGATCGCTTACTACACCCTCCCACACCCAATTAACCATTCCAAAGCCGAAACCCTAGTCAACTCCGGCAATTCACTCTCGGAGCGCCGCCGCACCGCCATTATCGCCACTCTGTCAAATTCTTCCTCGCCGGTGAGAGATTCTTCAATTCCTTCCATCGGCACGACCCCTGGGGTAGCCCTCGTTCCATTTCAACTGACCGCACTGGTTTTGGTGAAGCAGCGGTGACGGAATCACCGCGACATCGCCGGAGCACCCGCCGAGCCGCCACCTCACCGTCGACGACCCTCTTCCGGCCATTTTCATTCATCCTCGTCGTGCCCAGCGTCATCCCCGACCTCTACTGCAGCTCACAGAGCTCAGCTCCGACACTCACCGACCACCGAGCCGCCGGAACACCGCCGCCGCCATTGCCGTAGTAGGTCCACCGTCGCCGGCGTATCTCCGGTGAGCCCCGTCGCCCCTCCGTCATCAAATAAACCCTCTGACTCACGCTGAGTACGGTGGACACCATGGAACCCGCCGCCGACGCCCCCTCCGGCGAGAACCACCGGCGAGCGCCGTCGGGGGTAACCCTAGCGCCGCGCCCTCTGTCTCGCGCCATTGACTAGCGGACCCGAGTTCAATTCAAATTATTCAAATCCTAGGGAAAATTCACAGATAGTAAAATTCATAGAAAATAGAGTACTACTCCAAAAATAGCAAACCAAACCTTTTTAGAAACCTCATAACTGATACTAAATTTCTGTTAAAACACTTTTTATAAAATGACCAAAAATTTTCAGGAATAATTAAAATACTCCTTTCTGTTTTTGAATTTTAATTCAAGTTTTAGAGCAGTGCTAAGTCTGAAATTTTATCTACAAGTTCCTCATGGCAGAACACACTTACTGGAATTTTATGGGGATTTTAGGACCACCCAATTGTATATATTACTTTCACAATACCCCAATCTGCCTATTAAAATACCATTTTCTAAAATACATTGTAGAAGTCAGTAAAAAGGTTAGGCCCCAAAAGCAAAGTTGTAGATTTGGTCCTCCTGAGTTACACCATAAAATATTATAATTTTACCCCAAGATTTACACATGGTTTCTGATTTTATAAAGCCCAATAGCAGAAACTTTGTTGAATTTTTATAAAATCTAGGAAATTCATCTAGGCCTCAACCAAAGCTTAAAATTCATATCTCAGAGAGTACCATCAACTAAAAATGATCTTGAGAAGAAATTAAAAATGTCATTTTTAACCTAGCTAAATAGTCGTAGTTAATAAACGATTAATACTTGAGACAAGGTCGCAATCTAACCCTAATTCCTAACAGTGAAACGCTAGTTAATATTTAATAATAGCATTATGACTCTCTTCATTAAATAATTCACTGCATTTTCGTCATATAGGAACCGACCAGGAACTTCCGCCGGTGAACGAGAATCCAAAAGAAGCAACCGCAGGAACTAACTCCTTGTTGAGTACTCTGACTATTCTGCAAACCAAGGCAAGCCCCAGTGCACACCTATGTTTACAAATTTTCTGTTTTCCACTATGTGTGTAGGAATTGTTTGTGCATTAAGTCTCGAGGAAAATTGCCGTGAAAACCTAGTTGCATGACTTGGTAGGTTCCCTATGGATTATTTTGGTAGAGCCTCGATAGAATGCGATGCTTAAGGATAGAAATTCGGTAGCATCCGAGTAGTATGGAGACTACTCGTGTTTTAATCAAAGGAGGAAAAATATCAATGAACATGTTGATCTTAATTGTGAATAAAATCGAGAACCCTATCGGGTGCGGTTGCATTGGTCGAGTTTGAGGTGTGTACCGAGTGCATACTGGTATATGGGACCAGGAAACCGATGTAGCTCACCGCGCTTTGTTGGACAATTGGCCATCCCTTTTTCTGGGTGAACGGACCAGCAAGGCGGATGGATTTGCTTTTGTTTTCTTGGGCTTGTGCTAGCGGGAAAGGCTTGGGGCCGTACAGGGATGCAGGGCATCGCCTGGAGGACCATGTCCTTGGAGGGATGGATGTTGAGCCAACACTGTCGTGATGTTGCGAAAGGTAGCCACGTGTGACTCAGTTGAGTGTGCACGTGTCGTGTCATTCGGGTTTCTCCTGCAGGATGTAAATCAATTATAATTGCCACTCCTCGTGGTTAAGAGTAGCACTTGCTCCTTTCCGCCGCAACGATATGAAAATAGTGGATTATGATGAAATTGTATAATTTTACTCTGTTTGATGTAATGAATTCATGATTGTTTAGGATAGTGGCACATTTAGTAAATTCACAGTAACTATTGTTAATTCGGCTAAAATTTGAATAGAAAATACTAGCGCTATTTTCGCAATATCCGATCAACCTCCACCAACATCCTGCATTCTAGGAGTCGGTCATTAGATGGCCACGTTGACGGGTAAGTCTTGCTGAGTATTAGTTGCTCAGGCTTTGTGGATTAATATTTTTTGCAGGTGATTCTTTTAACCCTGCTGCGTATGGTTGTGGTGGTTGGGAAGGGGAGGCACCCTCGGAGTGGACCTTCGAGTGGGTTCCCGCTTCTCCGACCTATGAAGATTAAGCACCCGTGGGCTGGCGTGCTTAATTGTATCGTCGAGTCGTAATCATTAGCTTCCGCTGACTCTCGCTTATTTTCGAACTACGTTTCCGCACTTAAATTATCTGAACCAAGGTTATAATGTTAAGAATTCACGCACCCCTTAATTCATGTTTTGCGTATCCTTGTTAATTATTGTACTGTACGGTCACTTGCTTCGCCAAGTGTCACCCCGAATGATCCTGGATGAGCAATCGTACGATTTTATCGGACGGGGTTGCGACAAGTATCTTTGATTTTCTTGTCCTCACACATTTTAAAATAATTCTATTAAAAAGCAAAATAAGATTAGGTAGATAGGGTGCATCAAAATGTACTAAAAACTAGACAAACACGTGACTTACAATGCCCACAAACAAATGAGTTGAGCTCCAAGAGCATCTCCTTGCAATAGTTGATGCACAACTGCTACAATTACCAATTTGACTTGTAACATTTGATTGCCTTTCCCAGTCGCTTCTTAGCTTTAGCTATTTCATGTTGTATCATCTCAGCTGTGTTTCACCTCTCATTTTCTAACATGACCAAGATCAACGTCTGTGTTCCTTCTTTTCCTATAGCTATCAGCATTTAATTGCATTGCAATCTTCCAACACTTATTACCAAAGGCTCTTGTACGGTCAGGATGGTCCTTATTTCCCAATGCATGGTTTAGCTTATCGTAATCTCTATGTGGCTTGAAAGTACCATCAGAAGATTCAGAGTTGGCTTTTGCTAAATGGTCAGCTAGATGCTTATCTCGTTTTTGAAGATTAATTCTCCCTCTGACGATAAAGTAACTCCTCTAGCCCATAAAAATCTCTTACATCGAGGGTTCCAATTAAGCGTCACTAGAGTACCACCTATGCGGATTACCTGTTCTTCCATCTTTTCAAATTGGCTTTCTTTGCCTGCATAACCCCATGAGTATTTGATGGGGATACAGGTTTTTCTTTGAATTTGTCTTGTTTTTCTCACTTAGGCTTTTGCTTCAGCCGAATCCTTATACTTTTTTGAATGCATCCCAAAAAGGTTTCACAGCTAGATATTGATTCCAGTCTGGTGTGAGACCTTGCAAGTGAAAATTTCTATATAGTGTACCCTTAAATGTCTTGAAAGAAAGGGCACATGAGAAAGGGCCCTTTGCTTCACTACCTCCATGTCACATCCAGTAGAGAACTCAAACTTGTCCATCAGCTGCCGCCATAGAAACTCTTTAACACTATTGGGAACTGCATACCTATCGACACTTGCATCTTACCTCCAGAATCTATAATTGATGGCCACATGGTCTCTTATGAGCTTTCCCATTGTTGTCTTCCATATAGTTGCCGCACGCTGAGGTTCAAGGGGATCCCCGTTTTTGTGGACATGTGTGATGGTAAAATGCCCATAAGGGAGTTTGCCCGGACCACGCCCACGCTTGATTTGTGTGGAGTGGCTCTCAATGTCCTCTTCATCACTATGATGATCCTCTTCATCATCATCATCTCCATTCTCCTCATGATCCTCTCCATCACCATCTTCATTTGCATTGGCACCTTGCTCAAAGTTGAGGTAATCACTTGGGGTTTCGTTTACATCCTTATCACTATACTCTTCGTCTGGCGCTTGAACATGTAGCAAGGGGCGGTGACTTGGCCTATCCGTCTGATTCTGAGCATCCTCAATGGCTTCATCCAGCTCACAATCTAGTCCCTCGATGAGTTGGGGTACTCATCTTTTACGTGTCATTCCTACAACAAATGATGCCATTAATTTAAACTACTGAAGCATACACAGCTAGCGATAAACAATAGAAAACCAGAGAAGAATCAAATACCTGCCAAACAAACCAACACAATAAATTTGCAAACAATAGTTGATGGCAGAAGTTATCCAATTTGCTTCTTTGTAAATTACTCAAGATTGAAACACCAGACAATATGTGGCTTCAACTCAAACCTAAGATTGCAATCGATTTTCATAAATCAGGATATTTCTTCAATAACGTGACTTAAATTTGCATGACCTACATAGAAATTTTATTATCTTAATTCCCCACAGGGAAATACATCAGGGAAGTAATTAACATATTAATGAAAGTAGTGATAGAGAGCATATTAAAACTAAATGATACTTTCAGGTCCAGCTCTGGCAAATCTAAAACAAAACTGCAATAATTAATTTAGTTCGAGATGGAATAGTGGATTTTAAAATAACCTTGAAGATTGTTTATATGTAAGCATCATCTTTTGAAGTTCTTTTCAACAGTTAATGAGTATCTAATTGAAATATTCTGTGTGGCTTTGTGTTGATTGACTAACTAGTGAAAACAGACTTGCAAGCACTATTATTAATTAACTGTTGCACATTAGAGAAATTGAGGGCACGCAAATTACTCATCCATTACTGTGTGGCTAATGAACTACAATGAACTAAAAAAAGTGTATGAACGACAGGAAATAAAAAATGAAGGAGTAGTGTATACACCATATCCAGAGGTGGCGGCCGCGGGCGAATGGGGCGGCAGCTGCGAGAGGCAGGGCGGCGGCCGTGAGCGGCAGAGGGGGTGGTGGGGGCGGCAGGGGACGACAGAGGCGGGCGGCAGGGGCGGCAGCGGGGCCGCCAGAGGCCGCGGGCAAATGGGGCGGCAGCCACGCAGGCGGCAGTGGACGGCGGAGGCGGGCGGCAGGGACGGCGGCGGCGGGTAGTAGTGGATGGCGGAGGTGAGCGGCCGGAGCCGCGGCTAGGGCTGTAGAGGCGGCGGTCGCGAGCGGCAGGGACGGCGGCGGGGGGCGCCTGAGTAGGGAGAGGCGCGGATGGATTTGGTTTTGGGGAGAGTGAGGAACAGGCGGAGCGTTAATTTTGAGAAAAACAAACTATCAATGCCGGTTGCAAACAGAACTGGTATAGATATTTTACTATCAATGCCAGTTAGCAAATGGAACCACTATAAATATTTAAATATCAATGCTGGTTTGTAAATGGAACCGATATAGAATTTAACTATCAATGTCGGTAGTGTTTGGAACCGGCATTGATACGTAACTATCTACACCCGTTAATTAGTAACAGGTATTGATAGCGGAAATTAAATTTTAGAAAAAGGAAAGAAGCTCTCCTCCCTTTAATTTTTCTTATATCACTATTTCCTCAATGAAAAGTAATAACTAATTAATTGCTTAATAAAATCCTTGTAAAAGTTGAATAATTTTTGAAATAACCATTACATGGAAAATGTTACAACACTAACATGCATGATACGAGTAGTACTTAGTTAAATGTTACATGAAAACTTATTTCTTTCATCTAATAATAATAGCTTCGTCATGATCACGACGTATGTAGGTAGGTTCCTTGGTGTCGTCAATGATGGGGAGGATGATATCCTCTCCGAATGAAGGTAGGTCATCGAATTGATTGTAGTCTTCCTCATCGATAGCATGCTCAACACCAATAATATTTCTTTTCCCTTGTAGAACGATATGGCGCACCTCTTTGTTACAAGGATTTGAATCCTTAAAATAGAAGACCTGTGTGACATCTTTGGCAAGCATAAATGGTTATTCTTTATAACTGATAAATTTGAAATCGATGGTTGTCATACCGTACTTGTCGATCTTCAGTCCATTTGGTAGTACAACCCATTGACAAACAGAGGGACCTTCAATTTTTCTCCATACTGAAGTTCCCATATCTAGTCCATAAAGTCATAGTAGGTCTCCTTTTTTTCCATCACAATCAAAGGCATCAATACGAATACCGTTATTTTGGTTAGAGATTTTGGTGTCTTGCGCCCTTGTGTAAAATGTATAGCTCTTAATGTCATATGCTTGATATGTATGGATCGTAGTTGACGGCCCGTTAGCTAGCATTTCCAATAGTATATCATTTGCACTCTTATCATCATAGTGAACCATTTCCATCATATGTAATCGCAACCAAGTGCCAAAATTAACTCTATGCTCCTTTGCAATCCAGTCCTCTGACTTTTTTCGATTTGTGGTTCGTAGCATTTGCACGTCCTTATTGACATATGGGCCCAGCACGACTGACTGTTCAAGAATGCAAAAATGTGCTTGGGTGAATGAAACATAATCGTTGACATTGATTGTTTTGTGTCCTCGTGTTCCTTTCCCTTTTAGTCGCCCCTCATGTTGTTATATGGGCAAACCAATTCATTTCCATGTAGTCAACGACAAACTCAATAACCTCCTCTATTGCCCAGCCTGGTGCCATGGAACTTTCTGGACGACCTCGGTTACGAACATACATTTGAGAACCGTCATGAGTCTTTCAAACGGATACATCTGATGCAAAAACACAGGACCATGGTATTTCATCTCATGCACAATGTGAGTGAGAAGATGCGGTATTAAGTCAAAAAAGGAAGGAGGAAAAATAGTCTCAAGGTTGCACATAGTGTTGATCAAATCATCCAGTAACTTTGTTAGCTTCTTCGGATCAATAACCTTTTGGAAGATTGCATTAAAAAATGAGAAAAGTTTTATTATTGTGTCTTGAACCTTGTTTGGTAGAATACCTCTAATTGCAACAACCAGTAGTTGAAACATCATCATGTGACAATCATGGGACTTCTTGAAGCGGAATTTCAGTGTATTCATGTTTACCAGTCTCTTGACATTGGCAGAGTAACCAGTTAGAACTTTTATCTCATGCAAGCAGCTGCATAAGCTCATCTTTTCTTGTTTATTAAGGGTGTAGCAATCTGTTGGAAGTTTCTTTGGCCTATTTTTGAGAAGTGTATGATGGAGATCATTTTTGAGTTTCATATCCTCTAGGTCCAAACATGCTTTGAGTATGTTTTTTATTTTGCCAGTTATGTTAAGCAAAGTACCAACCACTGTCTCACATACGTTCTTCTCCACGTAAATGATGCCAATTGCATGACGGACCATTAAGTCTTTCCAATATAGAAGGTCCCAAAATATTGATCTCTTTTTGAACAAACTATCAGGTGGAGCCTTTATGCTTCCTTTTCCTTTTTCAAGGACAACCTTCAGATTTTGTACCATCTTAAATACTTGTTTCCAATTACGGATCTTAGGAGCTTGATGCTTCTCGACTGTGCGATCAAAAACTATTCTATTTTTTTCTATATGGGTGATCTGTATGTAGAAACCTATAATGACCCATGTAGACCACATCTTGCAGTTTTTCACTATATGCCACCAGTTTCATCCATACACCGTATGCATCCATTGTATCCTTTTGTGAGCTCTCTTGATATGCTACCAAGAGCCGGTAAATCTTGGATCATTAAAACAAGCATAGCATGTAGAGTAAAAATCTCTTTTTTGTACTCATCTTATACTCGTACACCATCGTTCCATAGGACAAGAAGATCATTAAGCAATGGTTTTAGATATACATCAATGTCATTACCGACTTGAATCGGTCTGCTTATCAGCAAAGGCATCATAAGAAACTTGCACTTCATACAAAGCCAGGATGGAAGATTGTAGATACATAGTGTCACAGGACAAGTGCATGTGTGTGTTCTGTGTCTCCAAATGGATTCATCTCATCTATACTCAATCTGGATCTTATATTCCTTAATTCAGCTTTAAAGTTCTTGTATTTGTTGTCAAAGTTCCTCCGTTGAATTCTATCAGCCAAGTGTGGAAGCTTTCCATCTTTCTTGCATCCTTTCTTGTGCCATTGCATCAACTCAGTATTTGCTTTGTTAGCAAATAACCGTTTAGACGAGGTATTATTGGAAAATACCAAGCAACCTTAGCAGGCGTTCTTTTAGCTCTACTGTTCTTACCCATATCATCTCCATCAATATGTTCACTGTTGCACTTGTAGCGCGATGAACCACAAACACGACATTCTTCCAAATTTACATCATCTTTGCGAAATAACATGTAGTTATTCTGACACGCATGTAGTTTTTCTCATTTTCAATCCTAATGGACAAACAATCTTCTTAGCTTGATATGTGTTTTGAGGCATAACATTGGCCGGAAGGAAATCCTTCACAAATTGTAATAATATAGTAAAACTTTTATCGAACCAATAGTTGCTTAGCTTCATTTGCAGTAGTGTGAGAACAACATGCAACGTGTTGTATTCTTTCTTGTAACCCAAGTACATGGTTGTCTCATAGTCTTCTTTCATCTTTAAGAGCTTTTGAAATTCGCTATCACTAGAGAAATCATCCTCCACATTACGTAACATTTCATTAAGGTCATCGACATCATTGTGCAACGTTTCGTCTAGGTCATAAACATCATTGTCCCTCTCTACTGTCACATGCTCGTTATTCGTGTCTACCCTGTTAATAGGATTATTCGCTTGCACATCCTCCTCAACTTCACCATGTTGTGTCCAACATAAATATCCATATATAAAACCCCTTGTAATCAAGTGTGTACGAATCTATTCTATATCTGAAAACTTCTTCAAGTTTTTACAATCACGACACGGGCAACATATATAATGAATATCAAACTTATTTTTTGGCTTCTTGTATGTTGTAGCGTCTTTCAAAAAAGTATCCAATCCAACGGGGAAGCGTTTGTTAAGAATGCTACCACCATACATCCACGATCGATCCATCTGATACATTATAATTTTAGCATAATAAAAAAATCATTATATATATATAACAGGGCTATTTGGCACCCTGGATATTGAATAGTTTATTCAGTATCCAGACCAACCTATTAGCCAGCGCGTATAGATGGTGTCAACAAGCGAGCCTTGGTTGACCACGCGCATCCCATCTGGAAGCACATTTGAAGCGCAAGGTGGGGTGGGTGAGTTTTTTTTCCTTACCAGTTTGCTTACCAAGTATTTTTGCCTAGTTTTTACATTTTGAATTATAAAACCTGTTAGCTATGATTGTAAAAACTTCACCGTTATGTCGAAGGATTGAATAAACATGAAAAGAGTCAATTCAAAACTATTTTTTATAATCATACACATTTGGTACATGTAAAATCTTTGTTTCAATTGCTTTTATCAAAGTCACAAGTGTAAAACATGTTACTTACATCCGTAAAATGTATACTTGAATTGAGAAAGTTGCAATAGGTGTGTTTTCGCACTCAGTCTCAAATAAGCGTGGTTGTACTTCTATTATGTAAAAACGTTTATGCATCTGTAGAACTAGTATTGATCAGAATTTTATCAATCTAAAGAAGTTGTATTTTAAGTGTAAAAAATCTTTAAATAGTAAAAATGTTAATTCAAAGAGATCTCTAAACCCTTCCGTATAAAGTTATAATAAGTTTACATCGCCTGGTATATAACTTTTCGTTGGTAAGGATTTGATGCCGTGGCAAAATAATTTTTTTTCTATAAGTATAAAAGAAGGATTTACAAATTGTAAACATTGGGTTTGCAACTAAGTAGTTTGTAAAAAATTGTTATTATTTGTAATAGTTTTTTACAAATCAAACTTGTAAAAACCTGTTAGCTGCACTCATAAAAACTTATCGTAATTCCAAAAAAAATTCAATACGTGTCGGAAGAAATATGAATTTATAACTACTTTTTATAATCGGACGTAGTTGGCTACGGTGCGACATGTAAAAATATTTATTTGATTCATTTTTACCAAGGTCAGAAGTAAAAAAGCGTATTACCACAAAGTTGCAATAGGTGTGTTTTTGCACTCATAGTGTCTCAAAGAAGCGTGGTTTAATTTCAAATTTATTTCCATGGTATAAAAACATTCGATGCACCTACAAAAACTGATTCTAATCGGATTTATATGCACTACGCATGCGTTACATGTTTTATATGCACTACGCATACTGGTTTTATGATCACCATTATATTTTTCTTGTAGAACTAAAATTAGTTTCTATCATAAATTAATTGGTTCTTAAATATGTTTTCATGTGAACGTATAACAATAATAGTTTTATGGTCATACCATTTTATCGTAAATAAAAAATATTTTATAATAACAAGCAAATCGATAAGCATGATAAAAGTTTGTATAATTTATGGTTCTAAAAATATGTTTTTATGATGAAAAAATCATTTTGATGTCATGACAAAATAAATTCTTTGCAATGAAAAAACATTTAGTAATAAAACTTTTATATTTTATTAAACATTTTTTATGTTGATAGAAAATAATTTATGACCGTGTTAATAGTATTTATAGTTTTATAAGCCAACGAAATGATCAACTATACTTTTTATGATTTGAAACTATATTTTTTATGTATTCTTAAATGTCTCAACTAGCAAATATCTATAATACCAAACTGAAGTAGGGTAAAAAAGCAAATATCTATATTTGATTGTCGAGCTTGATATGGGGGTGGAACCGACTAATGGGACCCACCTTTTAATGGTTCTACTTGCCTCTTTGACTACTAGATGATCGCATCATCAACTCCTAAAAAAATGAGATCGCATAATCTCAATCAAACTTAATGCTTTTAAACCAAAATTCGTAATGATATAATAATTACTAATAAAATGACATGTAATTTTCATCACTACAAGTAACAATCGTACAATAATTACTAACAATTTAGTAGTAACAACGTAACAACCATATAACAATTTAAGCTTTTAAACCAAAATTATAGATATTCAAAATTTGTAGTTTCCCCTTTTTCAATACATGTTGTTTAACACAGTGAAAAAGAGCTAAAAGGTGAACCAAAAAAATTAAAGAAGTACCATTCAATCAACTTGAGCAATATCGAGATAAAGCAATCTCTAATTTATGAGCAATCTTAGAGAGCAATATAGATCAATTTTCCAATGTAAATAATCTTAGAGATTAATCTATGAGCAATACAGAGCAAGCATTACGTATAGAGAGCTCCACTAACTGTAGAATTTTTAACCAGGTGCTAACCTTGAAGACCAAAAGCGATTGAAATGAGAAGGAAGAGCGCTTCACTAAACATAGACAACTTTAAATAGGTTGATTTCTTTCGAATTTTGAATTATTCATCAGCAACAATGGAGCTAGCTCCTGTCCCCTACCAGCAATGTTCTCCTCGGTTTGGAGAAGAAAGAAGTATTGTTTATATATATATATATATATATATATATATATATATATATATATATATATTATACATTTATCTATAACGGTTCACAACAAACACCGGTATTAAAAAGGGATTATCAGTGTCGACTGTGTCAGAACCGGTATAGATACTTTTTTTCACATTCAGTGCCGGTTGTCGTTGTGAACCGATACTGATAGGTTGTTTTCAGTACTGGTTTTACAGGCTCAATGATTGATTGTGGCCAGGACATTTGGAACCGGTACTAAAAATGTATTTATATCGATTTTGGATAATACGACACTGATGAAGGGGTATATTTGATGGTTTTTGTAGCATTGATGGTCACAATTCTACCAGGCCGGTTACAGCTGAACTTTTGAGGTACTGTTTCCATTTTCTTTCAGAAAGAAGAGCGTTTTGCGTTGTTTAATAACAGTGCATATACAAATATCAAATTTTCACTTTCTTATGCTGTTGATTCTCAAACTTTTTATTACCGTCTACATATATATGTTACTGTATCTCCTTTAGTTCTTGGACACGGCTTGCCTGTTCCTGAGCCTGTGCTCCCATGCATACCCCATGACGTGACGTGGTTTCATTGGTTTTCATTTTCTTTCTGGCCCAGCAAGACAAGGGTCGTCCGTCCACACTTAACGGCGTTAGTTGCGTAATTCTTCTGCCTGCTTCCGCACCAACAGATCTGCCTGTTGTCTCTCTCTCTCTCTTCGTTCCCCATTGTTAATCTTTCGAAAACCAATGAAGATTGTCGAATAATTAGAAGAAATTAGAAAACAGTGTAACTAGAGCTGCGTATTTCGGTATCGTATTTCTGGACTCTACTCCTCGCCTCCTGTTGTACAACGTAGGCTGAGTATTATCAAAATCCTCTCACTCGTATGACCGCGTAACCAGACCATAAGTCTACGTCGGCTCGGGCTACATTCATTGCCGGGAGGTTTGAATACACAATTACTTTAAACAGGTTCATGTTCATTCTTACTAGAGTTACAAGATCCCACATTCGATTTACCAACAACATTGTTTTAGCAAACCAACGGTGACGCAAGTGTTCGAAACCACAATAATTTTGTTAGATATTTAGACAAATTACGATATATTTTAATTCCAAAAAATACTAGATAATTTATGATATTATTTTATGATCTCGCAATAATAAAATGTGTATTAGTGTTCACATTTAAACCACTGTTTAAAACGAATAAAAACATGAACCAAAAAAAGTTGAGGATATACCACGAGGCGGGACCAGAGCCGAGGGCACCAGCGGTGCCGTTCTTACTAGTCGACATAGTGAGCTGTTCATATAGTCGATCGAAGTTGATGCAAGACGAGGTACGCAGTGCAACCTCGAACGGCCACCGGGAAGAAGACGTGCGCGCCGCTTTATGTTCGCTAGGAAGAAACATCGCCGAAGAACAAAGCGAGCAGTCGCACGATCAAGTGCGCTCCCCAAAAACCTTATTGCCTTCCCATCTCGATGCACGAACTAGAGAAGGTAGTGGTTCGGAGGCTTGCTCTCCCACTGGCTGTGAATGCGGTCGTCGGGATGAGGATTCGAACAATCACAACTACTAACAAGAAATTATGTGTTTGTTTTCTATATTGTCTCTTCTTCTCTCTATTTCTCACGTAACTAAATAGTCATAGTACTAGTTCTCATGCCACATAGGGAGAAGAAGAGAGTGAGACAATACATGGTGGTGCTAATGGAATCAAATAGCATTCAACGGCAGCTATTATATTCATTATTGCATTACGTTCTCATGCAATGAAACGTCACCAGAATGGCTCCATTCAGTCACATAACGCATGCCTTTAAATGTCCATTTATTTCTTTCACCCCACGTGCATGTTAAAAACAATTCATTGCCTAAAAATTTATTATTTTAATTGCTGATGAATCCAATTAAATCCAACAATCCCCACCAAATTTTAAGGCATATGAACACTCTCAGTTCCTTGAGTTTTGATACACCAGTGTTTTAATGGAGACTGTTAAGTTGAACATCCATCTAGAGCAAAAGCTATGCCTGTTAACAACTAAACAATAGACTATGTCTTGAATTGATAGTTTTGTGCGAACATGTTTTACTAGAGCCCTTAACTGATATTAGATTGCAGTATGCATCCTCTTGGTTTGGAGCATATAAGTCGAACTCCACGGCATTTTATGAGTATCTAGAGATCACCCAAATCTCATAGACTATGACCAGCAGTCAAACTCATATAGGTATGTTCCTTTATAAGATGTTTTATAGGCCAACATCTCTGCTTAAATAATATAAGTCACTTGGACCACATTAAGATATATATACCAACCTGCCATACAGAGTAGGAGAGAAGTGCATCTCAGACGACATGGTCCTTTTTAAAGGATCTCTCCATCTCAATCAACCACTAGTTGTTTCACCATCCTAATTCACGGGATCTCTGATCACATAGGACAGGTTACCACTATGGTAGACTTCACGTGGGTCTCAAGCCCATCTCACTTGATGCACCATCTATCACATTACGTGATAGCCCCTTTGTAAATTGATCTGCCAGATTTTTAGATGTATGGACATAATCCAACGCAATCACTCCGGAGCTTTTCAATTTTCTGACAGATTTCAGCCGTCGTTTTACATGACTAGATGACTGCATGTTATCCTTAGAACTGTTCACTTTGACGATCACCGTTTGATTGTCACAGTTCATGGAAATAGCCGGTATTGGTTTATCAACCACCGGTAAACCCGAAAGGAGCTTATGAAGCCATTCAGCTTCAACAGTGGCAGTATCTAATGTTGTGAGTTCTGCTTCCATTGTTAACCTCGTTAAGATGGTCTGCTTGCAAGACTTCCAAGAAACAGCGCCACCTCCAAGTGTAAACACATATCCACTTGTGGCCTTAATCTCATCAGCATCAGAAATCCAATTTGCATCACTAAAACCCTCTAGTACCCTTGGATACCCGGTATAGTGAATCCCATAGGTCATAGTGCCTTTTAGATAGCGCATAACTCTCTCAAGAGCACGCCAGTGATCATCTCCCGGATTGGACAATTGCTCACAGCAACGACATGTCAGGCCTCGTCGTGCTAGCTAAATACATTAGCGAGCCTATAATCTGGGAGTATCTCAATTGATCCCTTGCTATTTTTCGGTTTTTCATTAATAGCACGCTAGAATCATAGGGCGTAGGAGCAGGCTTGCAGTCACTAAATCCAAAGGGACTCAAAACCTTTTCTACATAGTGGGATTGTAGCAGTGTAACCCCACCATTGCCTTCTCTTAGTAGCTCGATATTAAGAGTAACATCAGCCACTCCCAGATCCTTCATCTCAAAATTATTGGACAAGAAGTCCTTCAACTCCTTAATCACATTAAGGTTGGCTCCAAAAATTAATATGTTATCGACATACAAACACAAGAGCACACCTTCCCTCGCACCATAGCGATAGTACACACATTTGTCAGCTTCGTTCACAACAAAGCCTGCAGATGTTAAAGTTCTATCGAACCTCTCACGCTATTGCTTAGGCGCTTGCTTTAGGCCATACAAAGATTTCAATAATCTACACACCTTTCCCTGTTGACCCTTTGCTACAAATCCATCAAGCTGATCCATATAGATCTCCTCCTCTAGCTCCCCATTTAGGAAAGCTGTCTTAACGTCCATCTGATGTAAGACCATGAGAGGCCGCCAAGGAAAGTAACACTCGAATAGTAGTCAAGCGAGCGACCGGTGAATAGGTATTGAAAAAATCTTCGCCCTCTTTTTGGGTATAACCCTTGGCCACAAGCCTCGCCTTATACTTCTTAATAGTACCATCAGGCCTAAGCTTTTTCTTAAACACCCATTTATATCCTACGGGTTTACACCCATAAGGACGATCAACGACCTTCCAAGTTCCATTAGACATAATAGAATCCATCTCACTCTGAACTGCTTCCTTCCAAAAGTCAGTGTTAGAAGATGAATATGCCTCTTCAATGGCTTTAGGAGTATCATTCACAAGGTATATAATATAGTCATCACCAAAAGATTTTGCAATCCTTTGTCTCTTACTTTTTCGAGTGACTATAGTATTATCCTCGTCAGGATTTTTATGGGTTTCATTATTAGTGTATGCTACCGGCTCAAATGTTTCAGGAGATAAATTATGTTCGTTACTAGATGAGCTAGGTGCATTTTTCACTAGAAATTCATTCTCAAAAAATGTTGCATCTCTGGACTCTATAATAGTACCCACATGCATGTTTGATACTCCAGAGTTTATTATTAAAAACCTATAACCAATGATGTGAATATCATAACCAAAAAAAAAACACAATCAACAGTTTTTGGTCCAAGCTTTCGCTTCTTGTTGATTGGCACGTTCACTTTTGCCAAACAACCCCAAGTTCGCAAATAAGAGAGATTTAATCTCTTTTTTTCTCATTCCTCGAATGGTGTAATTTCTTTATTCTTTATAGGAACTCTATTCAGGACATGACACGCAGTCAATAGCCTCACCCCACCATTCCTTAGAAAAGTCCCGCTGTTTCTAACATGGCGTTAACCAAATTAGTTAGAGTGCGGTTTTTTCTTTCAGCAATCCCATTTGATTGTGGTGAGTACGGCAGTGTCCTCTCATGAATAATACCGTGTTCAACGCAAAATTCAGTAAACTCATTTGAGAAATACTCTCCACCGCGATCGGACCGTAACCATTTAATTTTCTTCTCAAGTTGGTTTTCTACTTCAGCTTTACAGGTCTTAAAATAATGCAACGCTTCATCTTTTGATTTTAATAAATGCACGTAGCAAAATCTAGTACGATCATCTATCAACGTCATGAAATATCTTTTACCATCTTTGGTCAACTCGCCGTTTATTTCGCATAGATCGGAATGAACTAAGTCTAACGGTGCCAAGTTCCTCGCCTCTGCAGCCTTGTGAGGCTTACGAGGTTGCTTAAATTGTACGCATACATGACATTTAGAATTTTTGACCAAATTAAATTTCAGAATTAATCTCATACTAGCCAAGCGTGTCATACAACCAAAATTTATATGACAAAGTCGTGAATGCCAAATATTTGATTCAATATCATCAACCACATGGTTCACAGAATTAAAACAGCGTTAGTTAAGGACAAGCGGAATAAGCCTCCGCTATCATAGCCCCATACTTTGAAAGTACAGATTTATTCGACTCAAACACAATTTTAAACCATCTCTACAAAGTAGAGATCCACTACAAGTTTCTTCCTTATCGAGGGGACATGCTGCACGTTCTTCAGTTGCACGGTCTTTCCCGAAGTAAGCTTCAGATTGACCGTACCAACACCATGAATAGCAGCACGCGCGCCGTTCCCCATCAGCAAGTATGAAGTCCTTCCGACCTGATAAGAAGAAAATAAGGAGATATCAGCATACACATAAATATTGGCGCCTGTGTCAACCCACCAATCTAATGAATGACAAACGGAGAGAACTGTAGGTAAAAATTTACCGTACCCCGATATTCCTCCATCAGCCTCAATCATGTTTGCCGACTTTTTGGTTTTGTTCTGCTTACATTTGCGGTCCGGACACTGGCTCACCTAGTGATCCGCACTCCCGCAAACAAAGCAGTTACCTTTCTCCTTGTTCTTCTTCTTCTTAAAAGTTGTAAATTGCTCTTTGAGTTCTTGCTTGAATTTTTCCTTGTTGGAGTTATGGGAATTTTGAGGTTTTTTCTACACCACATGGGCGCTAGAACTCCCCTCGACAACCTTTTTGCCACGAACATCTTTTGCTCTCGCCTTCTCCTCAACATCCAACGAGCCAGTAAGATCAGCAATGCCGAACTCTTGTCTCTTATGTTTTAGAGAAGTAGCAAAATCAGTCCAACTGTGAGGGCAGTTTTGCAATAATGCAACCAGCCACAAACTTATCTGGCAACACATATCCAAAATTCTCAAGTTCCTTTGCTAGCATTTGTATTTCATGAGCTTGCTCCACTACCGAACGTTCATCAACCATTTTGTAGTCATGGAATTGCTCCATGACATACAATTAGCTGCCAGCATCCGAAACTCCAAATTTGGTATTAAGTGCATTCCACATATCCTTATCCATAGGCAACCACATATATGCATCGACAATGGTATCCGCTAGCATGCATATTATTGCCCCCTTGAACATGTTATCAGCCTCACGGAAAATCCGTTCCTCCTCATGAGTATACAGTTCAGCTGATCTTTGTGCGACAACAAAATAGCAGCGCATAGCGATCAACCAGAGCATGCATTTGTGACGCCACCTCTTGAAATTTGTGCCGTCAAAAACATTTGGTTTCAACGCGTTCGCAAAGCTATTAGCCGAAAAAAAGCCTAAAATAAGGTTTTTGGATTGTTAGACATTTAGGAAAATTATGACATATTTTAATTCTAAAAAATACTAGATAAGTCATGATATTATTTTATGATCTCGCAACAATAAAACGTATACTAGTGTTCATGTTTAAACCATTGTTTAAAATGAATAAAAGCATGAACCAAAAAAAGTTGAGGATATACCCTGAGACGGGACCAGTGCCGAGGGCACCGACGGCGCCGTTCTCACTAGTTGACATAGTGAGTTGTTAGTCGATCGAAGTTGATGCAGGACGAGGTACGCAGTGCAGTCCCTCGAACGGCCACCGGGAAGAAGTCGTGCGCTCCGCTTTATGTTCGCCAGGAAGAAAACGTCGCCGAAGAACGAAGTGAGCAGTCGCGCGATCAAGTGCGCTTTCCAAAAACCTTATTGCCTTCCTATCTCGATGCACGAACTAGAGAAGGCAGTGGTTCGGAGGCCTGCTCTCCCACCGGCCGTGAACGCGGTTGTTGGGATGAGGATGCAAACAATTACAACTACTAACAAGAAATTGTGTGTTTGTTTTCTATATTGTCTCTTCTTCTCTCTATTTCTCACATAGCTAAATAGTCATAGGACTAGTTCTCATGCCACGTAGGGAGAGGAATAGAGTGAGACAATACACGGTGGTGTTAATGGAATCAAATAGCATTCAACGACAGCTATTATATTTATTATTGCATTATGTTCTCATGCAATGAAACGTCACCAGAATGGCTCCCTTCACTCACATAACGCATGCCTTCAAATGTCCATTTATTTCATTCACCCCACGTGCATGTTAAAAACAATTCATTGCCTTAAAATTCATTACTTTAATTGCTGATGAATCCAATTAAATCCAACAAATTTGAGAACAAATGGAGTATAATACAATAGAGTTAACGCAAGGCATACATATGTTTGTTAATCGACAAAATCAAATTGTTCCCCAATTATAACGTTTGCTGTTCACGTTGCAACGTGGCCACATGGGGGAACATGACTGGCCATAAAAAACGGGTGAGATATCATCTTTTTTTTCCTTCTATGATTCCAATTGCCAAACAGACGAAGCTTTGCGTCAATAGAAGAGACGTCGGACGGCAAGTATGCTTACGTAAGTACACATGGGCTTCGAAGTTTGGAGCCCCATTCGGTCTCGTGTCGAGTTATGCTTTACCACGGGCCACATGCTTCATGCGCTCCTCCAAATCGGTTTAGCCGCAGCACAAATATCTGTATCTTCAAAGGAAGATGATCAGCCACAAGCAAGTTTTATCTTTTAATTGACAAGCCAGAGTTCAAATAGTCATTTTGATTTTTGCTCCATTCATTGACTGTTTGGTTAGGTAACCCTCTTGCCTCGTACAATCTCAAAGTTTAAAGAAGACATGTACATTCAAACAAAAAACTTCAAACTATACTGATTTGTAGTCATATAAATGTTTGTGGCTAGCATCTTTGCCAAAAAAAGATCACTCTTCAACTGTAGCAAGAAACATATCCAAAATGCTAGTAAGCCAGAATCAAGGTATATGAGCACTAGAGATTTACTGCTATGGTATCTTATCATACAGATGAACTATGGAAGTCTCAATGTATGTCAACTGGTACAGAAATTCTGACAAGAAACCAGAAATAACTCAGCATCGGTATACAATGCTCTGCATCGAGCTTAATAGGCGTATCCTTGGTCACAAGTCCAGAAAGAGAAAATAGAAGTGAACAAGAACACTGAGCTAGCTATAACGCCGAATCATACAATAACAAATCATCATTTCGTCTTAACTACCAGCTTTGAAACTCAAAACTGAGGCTACATGCAGCTCAACTTGTAGGATCTGTTGAATTCATTGTCTTGCAGAATCCATCTTTGGTCGTGGCAATAAAGAATTAGGCAGAGTGCCACATTCCTTACTCAATCTTGACAGACGAGTAGATCAACCTTGTAAAAAGGAAACATGCATAGAATCCAATCGTACCAGTCAAGGCAAAGAAGGCATATGAGGCAATAAGCATGTAGCCGAAGTACAGAACAGCTGAGACAAATTTTGTTATCTCCAGCTTTGTGAAGAAGTAGAAGGTTGCATAAAGGAAGAGGTAGAGAGCAGAGGACCCTGATGTCAGGTATGATCTCCACCACCACAAGTAGTCCTCGCTGCAGAGCTGGAAGTAGCAGAGTACAATCGAGATCTCAGCACATGTAACAATAAGGATCAAGAAGACGAGGAATAGGAACCCAAAGATGTAGTAGAACTGGTGCAGCCAAATGGAGGTAAGAATGAAGAAGAGCTCAATGAACACAGCTCCAAATGGAAGGATCCCTCCAATCAGAATCGAGAAGATTGGGTTCATGTACCAGGCCTGCTCAGGTATCTGCCTTGGGATCTTGTTTGTCTTCACAGGATCTTCAATAGCAGGTTTCTTGAAACCAAGGAAACTCCCCACGAAAACTAAGGGCACTGAGATACCGAACCAAAGGAGTACAAGGGCAAACATTGTAGTGAATGGAACTGCACCAGAGGACTTTTGTCCCCAGATGAGAGCATTCAAGAAGAAGAAAATGGCAAAGACACTGCCTGGGAAAGTGAAGGCTGTCCTCAAGGCAATGTTTTTCCATTCTGACCCCTTGAACAACTTGTACAGACGTGAAGAAGAGTATCCAGCAAGAAGACCCATGAATACCCAGAGAAGGAGCATAGCTGTCATAAGTCCACCCCTGTTTGATGGAGAAAGGAAGCCAAGAACTGCAAATACCATCGTGACAAGCAGCATGCCAAAGAACTGGATCCCAGTGCCAACATAAACACAGAGCCAGTCAGAGTTTGCTGGAGGCCTAAAAACATCACCGTGTACAAGCTTCCATCCAGTCTCTTCTTGGGCTTCTTCCTGAGTCTCAAGTTGGTTATACTTGGAAATATCCCGGTAAAGGGTGCGAAGCATGATCATTGCAACCATCCCAGAAAGGAAGAGAACAATCATGAGAGAATTTACAATGGAGAACCAGTGGATTTGATCGTCTGTCATAAGTAGATAGCTATCCCACCGAGATGCCCACTTGATATCACTCTCCTGCAAGTAGAATAAATCAGATCACGTGATAGCTGAGCTACATTTAGTATACAGTAAGTTATAAAGTTACTATTATTAATGATATATAGAGAATGAGAGCATCAGTCGAATATATCTGACCTTAAAATCCACATCATAAGTAAAAATAATATCCTTGCCAACTTCAACCTCCTGAGGATTGTCAGATGACGTAATTACACGTTGCGCATGAGGATCACAAGTTGTCAGGCGGGTCTTCTTATCAATCCACTGCCCTTCATATTCATGCTTGACACTGCAACACACAGCAATTTTTCAGTTTAGATATAGCAGCTGGAAGGATGTCATAATTCAGATATTTGAAAACATGGTTTCTAAATATTATATGCACCTGTCTGGTTTCACTTCAAATGCCACGATCCTAGAAACATCCCTTTGTTCATCTCTGTGGTATTTCACAGTAAAGGACAGATGATTATGGATGAAGTATTTTTCATCCTTGCTCTGCAAAAAGAAAAAAAAAAGTTTAGAAGTGCATCACAAAATTTTTTGTATTTATACAATTTTGGTTCAGCAAATCATAATAGCTTACCCCTGAATATTTGCCTTTGGCACCAACATGGAATCCATGTTGGTAAAAGTAAGCACCTTCTTGATCCACTCTTGGAATAGGAACAACTAGAGGCAGGTTGTCAAGAATCCTGTTGATTTTGTGAAATTACTTTTACAGCAATTGATAAACATGAACGTGCAGGTGTTGAATAAAGAAGCTAAACCGTGGACATACATGTTAACACGGTACTCGTCTTCAATCTTTTCTTTGAGAAGTTTTGCTTCTTTCTCACCGACAGAAATTTTGCAGACAATCTGACACATCTGAGGCTCCCTCATTTCAAACTGGAAAACACAAATGTGAAAATGTTAACTCAAGCTAAGGTGTCAAGAACAGAGCAATGAAATTGAAGTGCGGTGAAAGAACATACTGTATATGGAGAGTTCTCTATGCGATCACCGCGAAGAACTTCACCAAGATTTTCAGCGCTGTCAATAATATCGTCCGGCTTGCAGAATGGGAGAGAATAGTAGGAGTATGGGAGTTGTGTCTTGATTGAGGTCAGCTTGTTGACTTTCACGGGCAGCGGATCTTTCTGCATACATGGATCAGATTTAATATTTGTTATTACATTCAAAATGTATGAAGCTAGTATTGCCAATGAGCTGAACAGCAGGTTTACTTTTAAATGAGGATGACATATGTCCTCAACATTTTAAAACAATAAAATACCACAAGGCATGCATGCAGTTGCCAAATATTACAATAAAATATATCAAATAAAGATAATCCTACCGCAGTTCAGATATTGACAACTAACTAAATTTCAAATATATCGAGAGAAAGGGAGAACAAAAATTACGTTGAAGTATCTAACTGAAAACCAATATACAAAGGAATAATATATATCCCGGTAATTTTCTATGGTTGGCCAGGTTTCTGACACCTACTGAGATTTAAAGCCTACAGTGATAATCTAGAGAAAAAAAAACTCGACTCCATCAATAACAAATTATATCGCCAAAGACAAGCTCGTAAATTGTTTCATACGACAACCATCGCAGCAGCTCGACGACCACCCACGATTACGTCTGCTCGCTGGGTGATGCCGGCACCACCACTGCTGAATCTCGTCATCCTCGACATGAATGACGAGGTGCGGAGTCGGCGAGTGAGCAACACGAGCGGTGCACAGATGGGAAGATCAGCAAACGAAACGACTCGGGTTTCTGAGCGGATCTTACGGTGCGGGCATTCCCAACGGCGCCCGCATTGCGCGGGAACGGTGTCCCGTCAGGAAGCGAGGCAGCCAGATCTCGCGGCGGCCGGCCCGTGCAGTCGCAGATCTGGCGACACAGTGACCAGATCCAAAACGAGCGCGACGCCGCGCGGCGCACGAGCGCGAGAAGACGATCCCGAGCGTGGAGGGAGAAGGGGGAGGGCGGGAGCGAACAGACAGACCTTCTCGAAGTCGTTGGGCGCGACGCCGGGGAGGTAGAACCCCGCGGCCGGTGGCGCGAGGCACAGCGCGGCGAGGACGATGGCCAGCGCCGCCGCCGCGGCCAGCGAGATCGCCATGGTCAGTCAGGTTCAGGTGGCGACGCTCCCGGCTCTTTCGACCTCGGGGGGCGGGGAAGAAGGACGACGAGAGGGAGGGAGATGGCTGGCGCTTTTCCGTTTGCGCTGCGTCGGTGGTTTAATGGAGTTGAGCGCAGGCGCAAATGCCAAGCCGCGTGCAGCCCACCGATAATCCAACACCTCACGGACACGTGGGACCCGAAGTACCAATAGTCAAGATGGGGTCCCACCGTCGGTGACCGGCGTCGAATTCTTGTTGCGGTACCCTTTGGTGCGCGTGGAACTATATACCAATATCATACTTCCTCCAGATCGATTAAGAAACTCATTTAAAACAATATTTTCATCAAATATTAGAAGTATAAATTATGACTAACTTTTAAGTTATTAAATTTAAAAAGATAAAAATTATATAAATAAATTTGATTTTATGAATATTTTTAGAAAAATATTTATGTGTTATATTTTAGTTAATATTTTTTATAAAAAATTAGATTTAAAGTTATATTTCAAAACTGTATTATTATTCTAAACAAGTTACTTTTCCAACTAGAGGGAGCAGTTAAGATTTTGCTTTACCGGTGAGTCTCTACTACTTTGCGAAATCAACTGATCAACATCGTAGTGGTGGTTTGCTCTTGGTACACACAGTCGGCCCCACCAGGCAGACACATACCTTCAAGATAAAACCAACTCGTGATGCACTGACGCCTGGACCATCTCCCAAGCAAGCGATCCGGGTCCACCGTTCAGTGACGGACTACTGAAAGTCTACAGGTTGGTGGTGTGCTGCAGTACCCGACGACCGACGAGAAAGAACGTCTCAACCGTAATACACGGTGTAAACTAACCAAACGCTTTGCTTGCGTTCGTGCCAAACTCGTTCGGGCTGGTGGGGCCAGGGCACGGAATGGCGGGTCAATGAGGGCCCGCACGTCAGTGTCTTCTCTAGGTAGGCGTGCGCCGCGGAGAACTCACGTTTGGTGTTGGTGTGTCGTTGCGGTGGTGGGGGAGCACGTACGAGCACGAGGAGGGCCGACGGTCGCTGTGGGTACCGTAACCACAACCCAGTCACCGATACGTGGGACCAAGGTTCCTAGACCCATGTGCCTATCAGCGTTGGGCGTGACGATTACTGTACACGGAGGGCATGGCATGGCATGGAAGCGGATCTGTCTGTGGCAGCCGTATCGTATGACACGTGGGCCAAGGTTCTCCTGAGAAAACTTTCTGACCGGGTTTACTACTACGCTCCCGATGCATTGACCTGTATAAGTGAAGATTTCAAGTGAAGATGCATCGTCGTAAGAACTGGTCCGTACAAGTGAAGATGTGTAGAAACCATGCGAGTTACTCCGGATTTACGGAAAAAGTAAACATAATATGATATAAATACTGTATAAGTATTCTTTTTTACTTCTACGGTGTGATCGGGTGCCCTTATTTGTGCTGCAGCTCTGGCTGCTTTCAATTCATGCTAGTGTTTTTTTTACTCTATGGGTGCTGCAGTACAGCTATAATAAGTGCAGTCGATCGGAGCCTTAAATATTATTTAGATATTTCATTTTATTTAAATATAGAAAATAAGTAAATCATATTTCAAATCTATCTAGTAATAATAAAACGTTAGAACATAATAAATACTATTTTTGTAATGCTTTTAAATAAGCTGAATGATTAAACGTGATATTTAAAAGTGAACAAATCTTTCTATTTGTACATGGAGGGAGTACACACTCACATTTTACATGTTTTATCATATGAAAATAATCTTACAAAGAAAGAAAAGAAGAAAAAAAGCTGATTTACTGTCATGATGAAACGTACTTCCACTGTCTCAATTTACTTATTTATCTAGTTTCAGAGATTAAAAAATAATGTAGATGTATAAAACGAGGAAAAAGATAGAGATGTATTGAGAAGAGGGAAATATATATTAAAAAATAAGATGAACAAATAAAATTAAAAAAATTATAGAATCCTAGATAAATAAGTAAATTAGGGAGCAAGTAGTGATTTGTGAAGTGGTATCTTTTTACTTGGAAAACTAGTTGACGTAAAACACTGTTATTTTTTTTGTAGCTCTCTCTTCCGCGTGGTAAGCTGATGTGCAAGAGACTACTAGTTTCCGCTTCAACTAGTAGAGAATTCCTTGCATTCTTGAAGAAGACATGACCATTTTTCCACGTGGAAGATCAACCAGCTGTTGACATACTATGGCTCGACAGAAACTCTACAAGCTAGGATCCAGAAGAAATATACCTTAAAAATACAATTGATTTTGTATCGACCATTATTTTCCTATGAGCCATCACCTTTGATTCTTGCAAGACTACAAGAGACACTACTACAAAATTGATTTATACCAGCGCCCCATAATTCACAGTACAAGCAGATACACGATGAGAACTGGTTGTATAAATCGATTTATACCGCTTATAGAAATGGACGATATTTATACAAGCGGTTCTCATAGAGACAACCGCTGGTATAAATGGTCAATTTATACAAGCGATACGTTAAGAGATCCGCTTGTATAAATAGATTTATACAAGCGGTATGTTAAGTGGTCCGCCTGTATATATTACGACTATTATATAAACCCTCCTCCTCTGCTCGTCACAGGTCGTGTGCTGCTCCAACAGAGCAGTCTGTGGCGGTTGGGAAGGAAGACAGAAAATTGGGTGTGTGTGTGTGGGGGGGGGGGGGGGGGGGGGGGGGGGAGGGGGTTTCTTCACAAATCTGGACCGAAGATGGATGTACAATGCGGCTAGCCCTTCTCCGGAGTATCTTTAAAATGTTGTTTTATTTGTTGAAGTTGTCAAAAAACATGCAAAGAAGGAAAAGAAACGTGAGATGTTTTGTTCATGTGTTGATTGTGCCAATGAAATATGTTGGTCGGATGCTTTAGTAATCCAGTCACACTTGAGAGGTTTTAAAAGGATTACTTCATATGGATAAAACATGGGGAGACTGATCCACGAGAAAGAAATGATGACATAAGTATCGAACATGAGGGAGGAGATTGAAGCAACACTAATCATGCTAGTATGGATTCTAATGGTGATAATGAAGATGATGATGATATTCTATTTGACATAGAGGAGTTGTTGCGTCATGTTGAACCACAAGTCCTATCGGCTATGGGGTAGAGAGAGGTCTGGCTAATATGGAAATGTTGGAAAAGGCATCGAATGAAAGGAATCAAGTGGTTGTGATAAAGAGTTGACAACGCTGTGTGGTGTGCTTGAACTTTGAAGTTAAAGGCAAGCAATGGGTGGTCTGACGGCAGTTTCACAGTGCTTTTTGGGTGTCCTTGCAAAAATGCTTCCAAAGCCTAACAAACTTCCCACCAACTCTTATAGAGCAAAGAAGCTTATATGCCCGTTATATTTGGGTGTCAACAAAATACATGCATGCTCGAACCATTGTATTCTATACCGCAAGGAGTATGAATTTGCAAAAAACGAATATCCAATATGTGGTGTTGGTCGATACAAAAAGAGTTACAACCATCTCGACATTAACAAAATGAAGAAGAGGGTGCAGAATAAGACGAGCAACACTGCTATTGGCCTTGAGAGCGATGAGGACACATACGAAGAGGCGGATGGAAAGAGAAAGATCTCTGCTCTGGTGTGTGTTAGCCTTCATTTTTAAAGTGATTCTTAATGCTAATAACTACTTATACATATTATAGTAGTATAATAACAACTATATAAGCAGTGGCGGATTTGACATTCAGGCCACATAGGCCGTGGCCCGAGTCGTCGGCTCAATTTACAAGGTAAAATCAATGAAATTTATAAGGGCCACAATGTGTCATGGGCCTACTCAAGGTAGTGGTTCGAGTCTTCACCTAGGGACTGGTTCCGTTAATGTATAGATGTAGGTACACTTTCGAAAAAAAAACTAGGTCTGTATGAAGATATAAAAGAGACAAATTATACGTATTAAGGAGTAAATTAAACAAAGGGACATTTATATCACAAACTTTATTGTTTTCTTAAGAAGCCTATATGAGGCGCCCGGGGTGTTGGGAGGCATGAGAGCAACTCCAACCACACCTTAAATTAAGTCTCTAAACTAAAATTTAGGAAGTTAATAAAAAATAGCTCTCCAACCATTCTTTATACTAGGTTCCTAAACTTAGCAAGTTCCTAAATAATCTTTCTCGCTTCCTACATCTATTAGAGCATCTCCAACCAATCTTTAAAATTTTACTCCTAAAAGAATGTTTTAGCAAGTTTGTAAATAAGTATTGAGAGTAAAAAAACTCATATACTCCAATAACTCCCACTATAAGTTGTCAAATCTATTTAAAATATTTGGCACGTATGCAATTTTTTTCGATTCAGCCCATATACGAAGTTGTTTTGATTTTTTGGGAGCTCTAATTTGATCTATAAATGTAAGAAGTGAGACAGCTTGTTTAGAAATTTGCTAAGTTTAGGAACCTAGTATAAAGAACGGTTGAAGAGCTATTTTTTAATTACTTCTTAAATTTTAGTTTAGGGACTTAATTTAAGGAGTGGTTGGAGTTGCTCTTAAAGCATCTTCAACCAATGCTTAAAATTTTAGCCCCAAAAAACTGCTTTAGCAAGTTTGTAAATGAGTATTGGGAGTAAAACAACTTATGTACTACAACAACTTCCAATATAAGTTATCAAATCTATTTAAAATATTTGTTACATATGTAATTTTTTTTTGGCTCAGCCCATATATGAAGTCGTTTTGATCTTTTGGGAGCTTGAATTTGATTTGTAAATGTAGCAAGTGAGAGGACTTGTTTAGGAACTTGCTAAGTTTAGGAATCTAGTATAAAGAACGGTTGGAGAGCTATTTTTTTTAATTACTTTCTAAATTTTAATTTAAGGACTTAATTTAAGAAGTGATTGGAGTTGCTTACCAAATTGGAGTTTCTAAAACATTAAAACATATATATGGACTGGGCCGACGAATATTACTTACGTGACAAATATTTTAAATAGATTTAAAAACTTATATTGAGAGTTGTTGAAGTACATGAATTTTTTTATATTTTTTATATGATAAAATAATTAGCAAGATAAGTTTTAAACTTCATAGTTTATTTACAAACTTTCTAGACAATATTTTGGAAGTAAAATTTTTAAAATTGGTTCGAGATGCTCTGATGTAATCCTCTTGCCTCTTTTGTCCGTAACAGAAACAGAAAGGAACGAGGGAAAGAAATGTACAAGACAACAAAACGCAAAATCCAGACACTTAGATCCCTGCTCGTCCACACATCGAAATCCATCCAACACCGCTCTCCTTCCTCTCCTCCCTTACCCTCTTCTTCTCAAATCACAAAGAAATACAAAAAAGTGCTATGCTAACGGTACACACTGTCCAAAGCCAGCAATCAGCTAGCTAGCTAGCTCATCGTCACTCGAGAAGCGTGCTCGCGCACCATGCAGACGCCGACCATGTCGACGTATGGCGACGCCGACGGCCCCGCCGCCGTCGCTGGCGAATAACAAGCTCCCCGCCGTGCCTGCACGGCCCTGCGTCCAACTGTCCGCGGCGGGCGGCCGCCGGCGCCGCGCCGTTGCGGCGTCGCAAAGCCAGCAATCAGCTAGCTAGCTAGCTCATCGTCACTCGAGAAGCGTGCTCGCGCACCATGCAGACGCCGACCATGTCGACGTATGGCGACGCCGACGGCCCCGCCGCCGTCGCTGGCGAATAACAAGCTCCCCGCCGTGCCTGCACGGCCCTGCGTCCAACTGTCCGCGGCGGGCGGCCGCCGGCGCCGCGCCGTTGCGGCGTCGGCGTCGGGGAAGAAGAAGAAGAACCCGTGGCTGGACCCGTTCGACGACGGTCCCGACGAGGTGTTCGATTACCAGGGCGTGTTCTCGGGCGGGAAGCAGGAGGACCCGCGCGTTGCTTGCGTTCGTGCCAAACGCTTTGCTTGCGTTCGTGCCAAACTCGTTAGGGCTGGTGGGGCCAGGGCACGAATGGCGGGTCGTTGAGGGCCCGCACGTCAGTTTCTGCTCTAGGTAGGCGTGTGCCGCGGAGAACGCACGTGGTGGGGGAGCACGTACGAGCACGAGGCGGCCGACAGTCGCTGTGGGTACCGTAACAACAACCCAGTCACCGATAGGTGGGACCCTAGGTTTCTGGACCCACGTGCCTGTCAGCGCTAGGCGTGACGATACTGTAGACGCGGCAACACGGCATGCATGGCATGGGATGGCATGGATGCGGATCTGTCGGTGGCAGCCGTATGACACGTGGGCCAAGGTTTACTACTACACTCCCGATGCATTGACCTGTAGTATAAGTGAAGATGCATCGTACACTCCGGATACATTGTAGTAAGAACTGGTTCGTACAAGTGAAGATTTCAAGAAACCTTCGAGTTACTACTCCGGATCTTGCTTTCCTTTCTTTTTCGAGTACGAAAAAGTATTTTTCTAAACACAATATATGATATAAATATAAGTATTTTTTATTTTTAGATATCATTTACATATTTAATTCTTTTATGAAAATGTAAAAATAAGTAAATCATATTTTAAATCTATCTAGTAATAAATCAAATGTTATAGTGTAATAAATAATATTTTTATAAAGCTTTTAAATAAGATAAATGATTAAACGTGATATTTAAAAGTGAACAAAATTTTCTATGTACATGGAGGGAGTACACGCTCTCATTGCAGGTACAAAGAACCACACTATAAATGTTTGGACCTCTCAGAAGATATCTCATCTTTTATGTTTATTTTTTTGCGAGTATCTCATCTTTTACGTGTTTTATCATAACTTTAAAATAACCTTAAGCTGATTTACAGTCATGATGAGACGTAGAACACTGTTATTTGCTTTTAAAAAAGCAGGCACATCTTTGTCAAAAAAAAAAAAGTTATCTTTTCTCTCTTCCCCGTGGTAAGCTGCCACGCAAAAAGTTGATATGCAACAGCACGATAACTATGAGACTACTCAGTGGCGGATCTAGGATTTTAATCGGGGCACAAGTAAAAAAACATGATGAATCTAAAATCAAGCCCAGTAAAAAAAATATAAAAAAAGGCCGATTGACTTGTAAAGATCAATATAATACAAATATTGACTGACTCATGAACTCATCCATGTCTACAATCTATAATAGATAGCCTAGCCAGGCAAGCACAACCAGGGAGTAGAGAGATCAGGAGCCAAGAGATCGAGAGCAAGGCAGGCAGTAGACGAAGAGATAGTAGCGGAAATTCATGAAAACGGAAATGCTACGAGTCATTAGCCGTTGCCGTCGCTTCAAATCCTTGATTCTTGAACATGTGGGATTAGGGGAGGCAATGTTGGGCGTTTTTTTTGTTTTGTTTGGGCTCAAATGGCTCCTAGTTATTAATTATAAGTATATATATCACTATAAGAGATATTGCAAAAAATTTGGGGGGACAGCTGTCCCCCATGCTACTACTATAGATCCGCCCCTGAGACCACTAATTTCCACTTAAACTAGTAGAGAATTCCTTGCATTCTTGAAGGAGACATGGCCATTTTTCCACGTGAAAGATCAACCAACTGTTGACATGCTACGGCTCGACAGAAACTTACAAGTTAGGGATCCAGAAGAAAAATACCTTAAAAATATAATTGATTTTTGAATGAAATAAGGTGGGGAATCCCCCCCCCCCCCCTCCCGTTCAAAAAAAAAAACTTGATTCTTGCAAGACTACAAAAGACGCGAAAATAACTATTTGAGTATTAATAGTTGATCGCATGTAGGTAGGGGGCGAGGAGTGAGCGAAGCAATGTGTTGATTTGAATCGATGTCTTTGTAATTTAAGATAGTTCATCGCTGCCATGTGGTTTTTCACATTCATATTGCTCTTCTATCATGTTCGTTGGTTGATCATCCATAGATGAGGGTTTTCGTTGGGTTTAGCTTGTTTCTCAATCACTTTCTAATTTTGGCTGCCTGGATTGTTCTTCAATGCCTTTTCTCTTTGCATTTTTCCTATCTTTCTACCTTTCTTTCTATTTTTTTGATGAAGTTTTGTTGTTTGATGAGCGTTTCACATCTCGATTTTGGTGTGTTATTCGTCCTTTGCGAGAATTTTATGTTGTTTTCATCGATATTCGCCATTTGTGTGTTAGCCTTCTTTTTAAGGTGATTCCTGTGCTAATAACTACTTACACGTATTATAGTAGTATAATAACAAAACTATATGTCGACGTTCGTTACTGTCGACTAGTAAATTTATCGTGGGGGGTGTGTTTTTAGGCTTCGATGGTTCGCGAGAGGACACAAGGATTTATACTGGTTCAGACAACGATGCCCTACGTCCAGTCTTCGTGCTGCTTGTATTACTCGCGACAGAGATTACAATAGGGGGTTACAAGCGGAGGAGAAAGCGAGGGCACTCCCTGCCTCTAAGGGCGTACGTGTGTGTGGTTTTTCTGTGCTTGTGCGTGGAGAACTCGTCGGTCTTGAAGACTTGTCCTTCTCCTTTGATCTCCCTCTCCTTTTATACGGTGGCGTGAGGAGGGCCGGTTCTGCGAGGCTGACAGCAGCCGTACTCCGGTTAGGCCGGGCCGTAATGGCGACGCCTTTGGTGCGGTCGCGCCGTTCCTGTTCGACGGAGTGATATTGTGCTGTCGTTCGGCGGGGTTCCATCCGTATGGAGAAGACGTCACTGTAGGAGCCGGCTTGATGACGTCGTGGTGATGGCCGTCGCTCCGGGACGTCTTATTGCACAGGACGATGAGTCTCTGACAGGGAGCTGTTGGAGCGACGCCCATCCCGTGGACGGTGCACGTCGTGCGCATTTAACGCCCACTTGCCCGGGTTGGCGGGCGGCTCTACCTGTCAGCGGTCGTGGGAGTATCAGGCATTTATTTCCCAACCGTCATCGTCCGCCTTACTCGTGGAGTAGTAAGCGATTCGCCCGACCCTGGGGTCGGGCGAGGCGGAAACGCGTTCGCTCGACCCATATAGAGGCGGGGTCGAGCGCGCTGTCCGGACATGAAGGATCCGACCCCCCTTCGAAGGGGTCGGGCGAGGCGGAGACCGCCCGTTGGCTCTACCCGTAGCGCGCCCGCATGGTACGGAGACTGGTTTAGGTGGGGATTATCTATACCTTGACCACGTCATTAAGATCGAGGGTCATTAGGGTTAATTACCCCTGATAGTGACCCTCAACACTATATAAGTAGGTACGCCCTCACAAAAGAAAAACTAGGAGCGTACGAAGAAAAAAAAACAAATTATATGTATTAAGGAGTAAATTAAATCAAAGGGACATTTATATCACAAACTTTATTGGCTGTTTTTTTTTAAGAAGCCTATGTGAGGCGTCCAGGGTGGAAAAATTTTGATGGTCAGGCATGATGTACTCCTCTTTCAAGATGCAAACGGGACGGGTAGCGGACGGTCCGCAAGCTATGAAGGTAGCGGCAAAGCACTATAGCGGGTTTTACGGGAACCCACAAGCCGCAACCTTTAAAAGTTATAAGATTCGCGGACGTTCACGGATAAATTCGCGGAAAGTATTAAATCTGCATATGTATAAAATTATATTTCATCATGTGAATTATTATATCTAGATATATAAATACATGCATGCTAATAATAAATATATAGAAATTATTATGACTATGTTAATATATAAGACATATATTAATTTAACGTATATTAGTCTATTTATAATAAATAGTATTCGACTAGATACTGGTCATTGAGGGCTTATGGGGATTATCCGTTTGGTCATGATTTTAGCAGGTTTATCTGCTTGGTCCCTAAACTTAAAAACAAATTAATTTTAATGAGTTTCTTTATCGGGGCGCTCTCGCGTGTCACGAAAAAGGGCCGCCCCACTTGCGTCCATACTCCTCTTGGCTCTTTTGTCCGTAACAGAAAGAGAAAGGAACGAGAGAAAAAAATGCACAAGACAACAAAACGCAAAAATCCAGACAGTTAGATCCCTGCTCGTCCACACATCGAAATCCATCCAACACCGCTCTCCTTCCTCTCCTCCCTTACCCTCTTCTCAAAACACGAAGAAATACAAAAAAGTGCTATGCTAACGGTACACACTATCCAAAGCCAGCAATCAGCTAGCTAGCTAGCTCATCGTCACTCGAGAAGCGCGCTCGCGCACCATGCATCAGACGCCGACCATGTCGACGTCGATGGCGACGCCGACGGCGCCGCCGTCCCTGGCGAACAACAAGCTCCTCGCCGCGGCGGCACGGCCCTGCGTCCAGCTGTCCGCCGCGGGCGGCCACCGGCGCCGCGCCGTGGCGGCTTCGGCGTCGGGGAAGAAGAAGAACCCGTGGCTGGACCCGTTCGACGATGGCCCCGACGAGGAGTTCGACTACCAGGGCGTGTTCTCGGGCGGGAAGCAGGAGGAGGACCCGCGACCTCCGGAGGACCCGTCGAACCCGTACGGGTTCCTCCGGTTCCCGCAGGGCTACAACCCCGAGTTGGACAGCCTGGCCGCCAAGGTCCGCGGAGACGTGCGGCGCGCGTGCTGCGTCGTGTCCGGCGGCGTGTACGAGAACGTGCTCTTCTTTCCGGTGGTTCAGATGCTCAAGGACCGGTACCCCGGCGTGCTCATCGACATCGTCGCCTCGCCGCGCGGGAAGCAGGTCTACGAGATGTGCAAGAACGTCAGGTACGCGGACGTGTACGACCCGGACGACGACTGGCCGGAGCCCGCGGAGTACACGCACCAGCTCGGCGTCATGAAGGTCCTTCTTCTCTCTGCCTGCCTCCTTCTAGTCTAGATGCTCTTCTCTGCTCTGTCCACGTTGAATGATTGAATGAACCCCCGGACCGAATGAATGCCAGAACCGGTACTACGACCTCATCCTGTCGACGCGGCTGGCCGGCGTCGGGCACGGGCTGTTCCTGTTCATGTCGTCGGCGCGCGAGAAGGTCGGCTACGTGTACCCCAACGTCAACGCGGTCGGCGCGGGGCTATTCCTCGACGAGATGTTCAAGGCGCCGACGACCAACCTCTCCGACGGCGGATACAACATGTACGTATAATTAAATCTTCCTCCGGTTTTCGTCCGAACTTCAATTGCAACTTAGTATCAGTTTCGTCAAAAAAAAAAAACATTTCAAAATATATATCTCGTGGACGGACGTCGATTGTCAAGGTACGAGGACATGCTGCGGTGGCTGGGGCGGCCGCGGAAGAACGTGCCGCAGCAGCCGACGCCGCCGCTGCGCGTGTCCATCTCCCGGAAGCTGCGCGCGTACGTGGAGGACAAGTACAGCCGCGCCGGCGTCGAGAAGGGGAAGTACGTCGTGGTCCACGGCATCGCCTCCGACTCGGTGGCCAACATGAAATCCAGAGGGGACGACGACTGCCTCCTCCCGCTAGAGCACTGGGCGCGGATCGCCAAGGCCATCGGCGGCTCTGACTCTGATGACGGCAACAACAAGGGGCTCAAGCCTCTGTTCGTCATCCCTCACGAGAAGCACAGGGAAGACGTCGAGGAGGTCGTGGGCGAAGACACCAACATCATGTTCATCACCACCCCTGGACAGGTACGCACCTGAATCACCCCCCCCCCCCCCCCCACACCGCCCCCACCCCCCCCCCCCCCCCCCCCCCCCGCGGATCATCTGCAGTGCAAATCGCACAGATTGCAGCCTCGAACATCCTTCAAATTGGAATTGGATTCAAGAGTTCTCTTACTCTGCCTCGTCTTATTCTGAAAAAGCTCACCTGCCTCATCAACGACGCCGCTGGTGTCGTGGCCACCAACACCGCCGCCGTCCAGCTCGCCAACGCCCGCGACAAGCCATGGTAAGTACTACCTTTTAATTAAACTAACACGTTTTTTAAGTATAAATTTATACTAAAAAGACGTTAACAATAAAAAAACGAAGGCAGTCCGCTAGTGACCACATCACGGAGTAGTCCGGTTTTGGTTGCAATTTTGCTCATGCCACGCCATGCTCTTTGTACCCTTTTGCCAGCGTGGCGCTGTTCTCCTCGGCGGAGAAGGCGAAGCTGTTCCTGCCGTACGTGGAGGACAAGGCCAGCTGCACCGTCATCACGTCTGCAACAGGGAAGCTGATCGACATCGACGTCGAGGCCGTGAAGAAGGCGGTGAACGACTTCGAGCCGGCTCCCAGCTTCGCGTTGGCGACCAAGTAGCACCAGGGGCCAGGGTCGTCTCGGTTATTGCTCTGTACATAGATTCACAGGGAACATATTATATCTCGTGACCATTCAATTCGACATGTATTTCAGATTAAAAGAGTTCGACATGTATTTTCAGTTCTGGGTGAGATCGAGATTACACAATGCTGTTAACCCCAATCTTGTACTCAGCCTCAAACATCGACTTCAAACACCTGACTTTCACTGGAAAGTAAAGAACGGAGCTAACTCAGCCTGAATCTTTCGCAGTATTTCGGTATTACGTACAATTTTCAACTTAACCCGTTTGAAATAAAGGAATACAAAACATAGAATAAGAAAAAAAAACACATGAATAAGGAAAACATAGAAATACAAAAAGTGAGAAAAACACAAGAATGAAAATAGAGGAAAGGTAAAGTTCTGATGCTTGGATTGAAGGAAAATTTTGAATGTGTAAGTGAACGTTACCCTTTATTAGCCTTTAATCAAATTTAACTTCACCTCAATTCATTTGAAGTAACTTAAAACTTTGAATAAAACTTACACCCAAACAATAATTATATGGTTAGAGGACCTAACGAGAGGAATTTATATGATTTATACCAAAATTTTAAGAAAGCTTTAAGTACCCTAAAAACCCCAAACTACTTCAGAACAGTCTTTTACGAATAATAAATTGACCATTTTTGAGGCCACCTATTGATCAATTTCTGGCTCAAATGGTTGCAACAACATTTGAGCTACTCCCCCAAAAATAGTGCGTGTTTTGAAGTTCTTGCAGATCACTTTTTGGATTCTTGAAGGAAGAACAACAAAACAGTTTTTTTCTTGGTCTGAGAACATAGAGGCTAGAGGAGCGGTTCCTCCAGTAAGGAGAGTTTCCTCCACTCCGAGTAGATGTTTTATTTCCTGTGAAATCTTCCCGTGAAAATTCCTTCATTTTCCCATGTTTCAAACACGCTCTAATTCAACAAAACATCACATTTAACTTTACAAATGATGCAGCCTATTACAAGCTTCAACTCGCAAACATCTCAGATTGAACGAATTGAACTATAATATCTCAGATCAGCAATGCAATAAATCAGACTAAGGACATACAACACGACTAACTATATGGTCTCCTTGTTGCTAAGCCTCGGTAAGAAACCAGCACCTATACACACTCTAGGGATTGAAAAATCTGTACAAGGAGGAGACTGTTCATGGCTTTCAGAACCGAATGCTTCGAGTCAGCCAACCTTCATCCCCATACAGAAACTAACACAATAACACACAATAAATATGACAAACTAATACATCAATCAAATCACTCTATCCACAAGTTAGCTGTTCTGGACAGGAACCACGGCAGACGTTTCTGTCAGGACTGAATTATTCATCTCATCTGAATTTGTTCTCATCTTGAGCAGTGCTTGTGCAGATTCAAGTGCATTGTCACCTCCCGGTTCTGAAGTCGTGTCCTTAACAGGCTCAACAATGGCATCCTTCTGTGCGCTGGTTGGAGGCTTTTCATCTGATGCTGAGGTCGATGCACTGGGCTTATCAGCTGTTGTTGCAGATGGAGATATCACTAATGTCGAGGTTGATGTGTTAGGTTGCTCAGTGGTTGTTGCTACTGGAGTTATCACTGATGTTGTTGAAGCCGATGTGTTCAGCTGCTCAGTAGTTGGACTGACAACAGAAACTGGCACGTCTCTCAATTCGCCGCTGTTTCTAAATGGTTCATCATGGTTATGTTTACCTTCATAAGTCACTACCATATTTTTATCATCATCTGGTGCTTTCTCAACATGCTTACGGACAGGACATCCACCATATGTACAGCGGTAATAACTCCTGCAGAGTGACCAAGAAAAAAAAAACTTAAATATACACTAGCAGGTAAAACAGAGCATAAAGGAAGAGGAATAGAGCACAATTTAAAAGATCTGTGAATAATGCAAAGCTCAACAAACTGGTTTCATGAACCTTGAATATTTAGTACCATAGATGAATTTGTACAAATTAATAAATTGGATGTGATATGCTGTATGTACGAAATGTCGAAATATTCTGAATATCTGGTAGCTTTCTTTACATAAATAGCTAAGACAATTAAGTGTCGTGTGAACTTGCGATCCTTATCGGCATGATTCCACTAGAGAAAATTTTGCAGACTGGGACAATGAAGTCCATCTCAAACAAAGATCAAGGAAAGGGTCCACAAAAAAGTTATGGGTTGAAATGTTATAAGAAGCTTTCACTGCATGGCAGAAATTCTCAACAGCATCAATTGATGCACCTGCCCTGAAAGCCAAAGCAAGTACTAACATCCGATTAGATGAATGGTTTGTAACATACATTATTTACTAGTTTCTGTAGGTCCCTGTTTTTGGATTGCAGCCCTTGTGCATACTGCACATCACTTGCCTAAGAAAACTAGAAAAGACCAGGAGTGTTGACTGTTGAAGACATGTATCATGGGTAGCCATGCCATGCATAGACGACCGGGTTGGCCACAGCCCATGATCGAATGGCCCACAACCATGCAAATTGCCATGTGGGAGGAGCTAATTACTGCACACGGAACTTTAGAGATAGAATCATACTCAGATATGATATTGCAACCAACTAGGATGCCTGCCATGTAACCCTGTGCCCCTGTGCATATAAGATGGCAGGGACCCCTAGATCTCAGAGCATAGACTATTTGGAAACGCCGGAATCATTGTATATTTGATGGAGCAACCCCCAGAATGATTAAGGTCGGGTAGGCCTGGTAACAGGCCAATGAAAATGAACTAGCTATGAGGAGGGATGGACCGGATTAGGATAGAGCTGAAATCGTATTCATTTATGAACTAAAATAAAATAAGGGCCGATTTAAGTTGTGAAAGGGCCAGTAGGTTGAGCCCTTTTACCAGGCCTGTGTCTACTTGGCTTGGGAGGAATGCTGTTTCTGGGAGATGGCAGCAGATCAAGGATTATCTTATTTGACTGCCCCTCTTCCAGGTGGTTAGTTAGGAGGGCTGTTTTAAACAACATGATTTTTATCCCTTTTTCTTCTTAGTATGATGAAGCATGGCTCTCCATTTTTTTTGAGATAAAAAAAAACAGGTGGCACAAAAATACACTCAATCAAATATACATGTGCATGTCGAAGTCACATCACAAGGCCTAATATGCACTTATACATCACATGTTGCAAATTCACACAAAAGAATAACCAAGTGTATTGATATATTTGTTTTAAGATTTACCATACACAAGATACAAAAAGAAGTACTGATGTTCTACATCCAGATGCACCATCAGAGGCAAATTATGCAACAGGGGCCAAAGAATCTTTTAAACAATCAAACCAACACTACTAGCTAAAAGGTAAATGCAAGAAGCATTACGAGTTGAGATCAAAACAATACAAACCTAGTCGATCTCAGAAAGAAAAGATATCATGATGCATAAGTTGAGATTAAGCCTCGATATTGAGAAGTATAAGCAAAAAGTGTTAACCATAGCCAGAGTGGAGATCAAAACTAAAAATTTGCAGGGTGTAACACTGCTTGGCAGTCATGAAATCGACAGTTAAGTGATGTCATTGTAATATTGACCTAACATAGAAGTAGAAATTGCCTGATTACAGTAACCATGGATGAGATAGCAGCACTGACCGGGGGTTTGGATTTCCCTTTACAATTTTTTGTCCATACTTACGCCATCTGTATCCATCGCTAACCATTCCAGCCTGCACAATAATCTTTTGCTCTCTGACAGTCCTGAGAACTGGGGTGAAGTTTGGCGTTGAGAATTCAACAGCCCTGCTCAAAGAACAAATTGAAGTAAATGGTAAGACCAACTAATCATGATAATGTGACTAGAAGTCAATAGTAAAACAGCAGGGCAACCTTCGCTTTAGCAGGGGCTCTGCACTAGGATGTTCATCTTCAGATTTGTCACCCACATCACCTTCACAATCGCTTGAGCAAAAGAGCTGTGGCTCAGAAGCATTCTCAGAAGTTTCAGTGACAGTGCTCTGGTCTAATTTATATGTAGGTGTCTGGGAGTCTACAATTTCTGTGTTCACAAGTCGCAGTGTTTCATCTCCAGATGGAACACGAATAGGAGGCACCCTTTCTTTAGCAAATCTGGTCTTCTGTGGGGGTTCATGGTTATGTGCGCCCCGATATATAATTTCCATAACACGACCATCATGGCAGTGCTCAACCTTCTTTTTAGCAAAACAACCTGAATTTGTGCATCTATAGTAGCTCCTGGAATTATCGCTACTTTTCACTTGCTTCTGACCATATTTCCTCCAGTTGAAACCATCAGCCACCATATTTACAACGGTATGGTGATGCGATTTTGAATCAGGTGAGGACAACTTGTCCGCCGTTGGAGTACTAATAGTTCTTTCACTTATTATTGATGGTGCTTGCTGCAGTGGGACTAGAGCTTTAGGTGTTATATAAAATGGACTTGATGGTGCTTCTGAATACGAAGATGAGGTTGGTGATTGCAACTGCATTTGTGCCTGAGCTGTAACACTCGCCAAAGCTGCTTGATGACTCATCACAAATTGGCCCTAATTTTCAGAAAAAGAAGGGATAGACTTTTACATCTATGTAATCAACCAACATAAAGCACCATAGAGGAATTGTTATCTGGTACAATATGCCACGAAAACAAGTAGCATGGAAGTACAGTTACAATAAGATCCTATATGGCACACTATAGGCAAGGTCAATAACCTACACCCGTTAACAAAGAGATTTTCAAAACTCATTTGAGAGACCTACTTACCTGAAAGATGCATATGAATATAGGATAATTCTGGTATGTTGAGACAACTAATAATACAGTCTTTACTACATGAAATAGCAGATGAAACAGTGAAGATGGACTCGATCAAGAGCTATTACCTTCTTTAATTCATTAGGATTAGGTCAAAGATACAAGGACAAAGATACTGCATAGTAGTGTAACATTTGTATTTTTGTATTATTGCACTGCATAAAACTTAGGAAGGGATCTACAATATTAAGTTGCACACGAATACTCACAAGACTATTGTAAACATTTTTGGTCAATATGATTAACTTTGTTTAAAAACTTACATACACTTTGTTGACAGCAAAATTTGTTTCGGATCAACACACTTTACTTGGTTAAGATATGACATTTTTTGTAAAGGAATATCAAACAACTGGTCATGCTGAAGTTAGCAAAGTTTTTTATTACTCAGCACTCAAATTGTTGAACCAAAGGCCCATTGCTCATTTTGTCAGTCATTTGTGTTCAGGTGCTTCACCCTTTAACCAAAAATCACCAACAATAGCATGGCTGCAATATAATGCAGGTCCTACCATGTAGAAGAACAAACCTAAGAATTCCAAAGTGCTCGACTTCACATGTAAATGTCATCGTGCTACCATCTATTGTAGCTCTGATTCAGTGCCAAGGCTAGAATACAAACAATCAGTTTGTCCACTAGGAATTGGTCAAGAGGAACAACCCAGATCATATTATGAAGATGCCCGTTCCTCAAATTCTAGACCTTACTAATCGCTGGGCACTAAATTGTGGAGGATGATAAAATAAAACGTTTCAAAAAAAAAAAAGAAAATGAATTATAGAATTATATAGCTGCACTAAGTTATGGCGTGTCAACAGTAGAACCATTACTAGAAATTTGTAATCCCAATGCAGCATGGTATGAAGTGCTGAGAATGCAATGTAAATACACTACCCTAATAGGCACCGTTTCAGCATCAGCCAGGGCAGGTGATATCATACGAAGGCCTTGAAATAGTTCTGATTGGTGAATTAGGACACGGACTCAACTATCACTCTGACCCCGTATGAATCAACTCAAAAAGCGATGTGTCCTGTTGAGATAAACCCATCCCCTTGTTAGGAAGGGAATGGATCGCACGGACCCAAGCATTTGCAAATTGCAACATCTGAGGCAGAACAAGAGAGAGATACGGAGAGACAGAGAGAGGGGAACTGCAAACGCACCGGGAACCCCGGAGGCGCGATGAAGCACGGCACGGCCACCATAGGTACCGCGAGGATGGGTGTCTCCGGACTGGCCCCAGCCGGGCGGCGGGTCGCTCCGATCCCCTTCTCGATTCCCTCGACTTTCACCTCCGCCACCTCTACCACCTTCGGCTCCACCTTCGCCTTCTTCTTATCCTTCACCTTGTCGTCCGTCTCCCCCTCCTTGCCCCCCTGCTTCGCCTCGGTCTCCACCTTCTTCTCCAGGTATGCAGAGAAGGACGGCGGCGGCCCCGGGGCCTCCGGAGGCGGGTGGGTATCCGCCTTGGCCGCCTCCGAAGCTGGGCGCTTCTCCTCGGCTGGCGACCTGGGGGCCTCCGCCGCCGGCGGACGCGTCTCCTCCTCCGCCGCCACTGCCGCCTCAGGGGAAGTGCGATTCTCCTCGGCCGGTTCCGGCTCTGGATCGCCGGAGGCCATGGAGGAAGGGAGGTGGGGAAAGCTAGGGTTTGGAAGGCCGGAGGAGGTTCGAGAGGTGAGTTGGGGAGGGTGAGAGGACGGGGAGCTGTTGACTGACATTGACCGCAGCAGAGGGCAGCAGTAAAGCAACAGTGTGAGGTATAGAAACGAAAAAGGACGGGAGCGGGATGACGGAGCTGTGACAGCCGTTACCGAGCCGCGGGGCGGAGCGTTACTGTACGGTGAGCGCGAGGCGGACGGACCGTTGGTTGTTGTTATGGGTGTGGAGGACGGAAGCCACGGCATGCGCTAAGCACCTAACGGCAGGTGGTCGTAATAGTATGGGGCCGAATCATGCCGCGAGTGGGCCTGTGTTTGCGGCCTTTCAACTAATGGGCCACAAACGATCTTCTTGAGATAACAGTTTTATTGGAACCGAGTCCACCCGATGGCTCAAACAATCTCTCATCTCACCTATGAACGGAGCAAAAAACAAAATAGTAGCTAAACAGCGCCAAACACCACGGCGCCAAACGCCTGTATCTTGACTATTCGTTTTAGGTTACAATAACTCGAGACAAGGGCGCATACACGTCTATACGTGATTTTATATTCCAGACGACCACAACGTAACAGACTTTAACTCTAAAAAACTCGAACTCAAACGGACACGCATGAGACTCAGGTTGTACATGTACACTGCTTGGACTCCGACTCTCTTTACGCATGTGACGCATATGCAACGAACTCTAACACAAACTATGGACTCGAACGTGAGCTCGAACTCACGCGTCATAGAAGACTCCTACACGTGCACACACGCGTACTGACCTCGGCACGAACCAAGGCAGAATTATTCCACCAAGTTTTCGATTGGTTCTTTTACTCTCTTTTTTTTTTCTCTCTAAGAGTTGAAAGAAATACATATAGAGCTGATGACGGCAGATAAAAAGAGGATTAAACCCATAGGAGTGATTAGGGATCTGATCATAGGAATCAGATTAAACACGGCCACAGTCGACTTCTTTGTTCTAAATGTCGAGGCCACAGACACTGTAAGGGTAATTTTAGGAAGACCTTTTCTTAGATTGGTCAGTGCAATTTGAGACGCTGGAAAAGGGAACATGAGCTTGAATGTGAATGGAACATAGAGGATGTTTCAATTTGGCAAATCTGCAACAAGGAAGAGTTGAAAGAAGAAGAGAATCTCATGGATTGATCCGGAAGAGCTTTTATGGATTCTCGCAATGGAGCAGTTGAGGCACTTAGCAAAGCAAAACCATGAAGGAGATATTGCAACTGAAACACTTGGGGAACTAGATCCAAACGATGCGCCTATATGTCGAGCAGAAAGAATTGTGCCAAAGGGTCTCTGACACAAATACCTTGGAAAAGACAAGAATTATCCAATCAGTCAATGACGATGTAAGTCAAGAAAAGACAAACCAATTGCTCGTGGTCCTTTGGAAGTATAAAAAGGATGATTTACAAGGAATCAATCCTGCAATAGCAAGGGTCCAATTATCTCAAAAAAAAAAAAACAGTACTCCAGTATTGGTAATGGTAGTTATCATACTAGTCGTTTTTGCAATAACAAAGGTCCAATTATCCCCACAAATAAAAGAGTACTTCAATACACACACAACAGGCTAGAGGCATACACCCAAACTAATAAGATCTTTAAACTTATTTTAATCTTCAATTATCTTGTTAATGATACTGTTGCTTCATAATGCCAGGGATGTGGATCCTGTAGAAATAGTCGCCCCAATTGATAACCTTGGGATCGAACGAAAACTCATATTCTCCCTTGTGTTCTTCCTTGCTCACGGCCGCCCTCAGCCTTGTCGTATTCGTGTCATCAAACCTTTACGACGGCCATGTGAAGGAATCAAGTCAAAACAACATTATAATGGTTATAATATAAATCCATAGATTGCTTAGTTTGTTGCATACCAGCCTTTGAACAAAGCGTATGGCGCATATAGCTCAATCAGGTGGACGATGTATCGGTACTTGCGGCTGAGCTCGTTATAAAGCCCCGAGAGCATGCCACAAAAGGCGATATTTAGCAGGCGAAGAATCTGGTGAGTTTTCAAGGATAATGAATCTTAATTAATTATCGTTAGCAAATCAAAGCAGTTCCAAGTTAATATTTACTATATATCATACGAGAAAGTAATATCGTCTCACCTCGAGAGGGAGCTTATACTTGATAATCATATATGCTCGCAGTGTAGGGACAGTTTTGAAGAAGCGCATTCTGCTCAGCCGAATGGGCTTTCCGTTCTTCCCCATGCAAGGAGGGTTCTCAAAGAAGTAACGATGCATTGAATTCGAAAGGATGGAGTAGGGCGCTGGGTTTCGCAGGGATGAGGTCACGTGGTATATTATCTATCTCTGTTCCTCTGAGTGAACCACTATTGCCATGATCATCGCGTTCACCACCATGTCTCCTGGAATCTGTCACACAGACGTTGTGAATCACTTCTTTATTCATTTACCCACAGTAATTTAATTGAGTTGAAAAGAAAATACTTCCTCCAGTCTTAAAATATTATCATCATTGACTTCTAGGTGAACTTAATCTGACAAATTGTCTTCTTCAAAAAAGTATGACAAGTATCACATTTTTTATGCAATTTGGTTTATTGCTAAAGATATGAGAACCAAGATGAATAATTTTATACATTCAAACTAATTTATTGCATAAAGAATCGTTAAAGTTGAATGGTAGAAGTCAATATTTTAAGAACGGAGGGATAAAAGAAATTTAACTCGAAGTTTGAACACCTACCACATCCATTATCAAATTCAAGTCCGCTAAGAAAAATGGCAAGGCTTTGCTTCGCATATCCGATGATCACCGAGTGTATTGTCCTGTGAAAGGAGAGATGTATGTACACATAATATGTGATGTGTTTCCTCATTAGGAAAATTAATGCCTTGACTTTTATCACCTAATTCCTTCTATCCAGCCAGGAAGTGGATCCCTCAGAATGCTGGTGACGATACTCGGCCGGATAATGACAGCCGGGAGGTCACCTCGAAGGTGACCCAGCAGCATCTCCCCCGTTGCCTTGGTGAACACATAGGTGTTTGGCCAGCCGAACTCCCTTGCCCTTTATTTATTTATTTATTTGTAAAAAAGTATACCACATATTTTGATTAAAAAAACCAAGCAGTAGAATTGAATAAGTGGAGCGCTGTATGAGTAATGTTTATTATGTATGCCTCATATTTTTGTTAATTTAGTGTATTCGGACCTCTTAAGACCAAGCTCCTTCATTGTTCTTGTCTCAACCCTTTCTGGAGAGCATTTAGCCTGCACTTCTGCCATTGTATCCTTCAGCAGGGATGTCTCAGACTCAATGTTCAAGTGAGCACCATCCCTCAATGTCTCCCCCAAGAGGAATGGTTTCTCCAGTATTATTCCCTCTTGTTCACCAGCTACATAAGCTGATTACGGAGCGTAGTTATCATTATACATGATTCTAACATGAAGAGGGTAGTAGAAACGCTCAAAAGTACCTGTCGAAACGTGAAGCAACATCTTGAGATTCTTACACTTTTTTGCTAAATCACATATGTTTCTCACTCCAATGATGTTAGTTTTGAAGGCAAAATCGTATCTGCTTCAGCATCAAATGTTGATACAATAATTCAACGGAATCCCTGTTAAAAGTTTTATTTCAACAAATGACTTGTACTATACTCATACCTTTCATTGAAATTCGTTGTCGCGGCGCCATTGACTATGATTTCTATTTCATCGAATAATTCTGATAATTCTGCATTGCTTAGGCCCAAGTTGTCCAAGGTGATGTCTCCTGGCCGGTAATGGACAAACTGTTTGTTCGATGAAGTCTTCAAACCTGTTACCATGCTTTTCTCTCAAAACATGAAAGATCTCTCTCCCTATTACCTGGGTATAATAAACAAAATTTGGAAACATAAACAAATAAAATAAAACAGCAATATACGTAGGGTAAACAGAAAAAAAACTACTACTACAACCTAGGCCAGACCGCAATAGCTTGGAAATACTGTTAAGGTGTCATGAGAGTTAGGTTGATTGGGACGAATTTAATAACATCTGAAATTGATCTGACTTTAGAGTTCATGGGTTTCGTACTGGCCTCTTCACATGTGGTAATTAAAAGGGTTACAGATAGATGGAACCACAGCAGATGGAATATAGTGGCACGTAGCCAGAAAAAAAATAATCATACCTCCGTTCGAACCCTGTGCTTTGCTGACTCCATGTCAGCCGCGCGAGTAAGGATGTAAATCTTCTTGACATCTGGCTGAATTCTCAATATTTTTTCCACAAGAACTACACAAAAAAACATACAAGACAAGAGACTTGGCACGGTTAGGCAATAATCAGTCGTCGGGGACAACGATATGATTGATCTGACAGAGTATGAATGTGCTAAACTCGTACTTTTCCCTAAAAAACCAGTGCAACCAGTGATTAGCATACTCCTGCCCTTGAAGTATCCTACAACAATTTCGCTAATCATATTGGATTGCCTCAATAGCGTATCTGATTTATTGCTCTTAGGTTGATAACTTGTTGGGTAGTAATTTGTTTTCTCGAATAAACAGTCTGATACAACACCGATGTATTTATAGAGAAGGGAATTCGTGCGTCTTTGAGGTGAGTTCCTGCCGTGTGGTCGTCTTTTTAAGCGGTGATCTGCGTTCCACGTATTCTACTATACGTTTCGTGATGTCAAATCTACCAGAAAAAACAAGAACACCACACGGCCACAACCAGAGATCCGCTGTCCTCTCTAATGGCTGGCTGTTTCTAAACCAAAGCTCAGATTACCCCCTCGACTAGTTTTTGTTTCAGTTCACGCACACAATTATATCATTTGATTTATTTAGCACCCTTACACATTTTTTATTTCTTCTTTCTCCATACACAAATTGAGTCTTGAATTAAAATTTTTACGAAATTATTGAGTTTCATGCACCTAAGCAGTGCACTCAAAAGGCTCAGCTAATAAAAAAAGGAAGACAATCCATTTATACTTTAACAGAAGATAAGATACACATATATCATGATTTTTTAACATTATATCAAAAAGGAAAGATATTTAATGCTCCCTCCATTCCAATTTACGTGTTCATCTAACTCTAGATATGGAGATTAAGAAAAGAAGAATAAGGTAGGTGTACAGAAAATAAGGAGAGATAGAGATGGAGATGTACTGGGACGAGACAAAGGTGTATTGCAAAGTGGGATGAATAAGTAAAATGAAAAAACTGTAAGATCTTAGATGAACAAATAAATTGGGACGGAGGGAGTAGAATCTAATTTCTAGGATAAAAAGTTATATAAAGTATTATTACGAGAAAAATCTAAATCCTTCTTACCCCTAATTTCACCTCCAATACTCAGTTGTCCATACTCTATGAACTTATCGATTTTAACCCTATGTTTTTAATACAAACACTCTATTTGCACCTACTGATGGGAACATGTCCTGATCTTCCTATAGGTTCTGATAATCAATGATTTAGACGGAGTTACAACACAAATCAATCCAGCTTCGAGCGGCTTTTTTCAAACCCCGCAATCGCAGCACCGCGTCTCCTTTGGTTATCACCTATGCAAACATGGATAACCTCGCCTAGAAGGCTAATCCTTTCCTACGAAGCGAAGAAAACAAGCAAGAACAAAGTAGAATACAACCGAATTTGCAGATGAATGATTAAACTCACGAAGTTGGAGTCTCACAAATCGATGAATCGATGACTCTGTTTTTTAGCAAGAATAATCTAAGCAAAACCCAAATTCTAATGGTGGAGGTGACGGTTGAATATAAAAACTTGGGGGCGTACAAGTCGCGTGGATGCAATTCTAACTCGACTCAAACATAGTACAAGGCCAACATGCCCAAAGTCAATGTCGCAATACCCTGGACGGTTCAATGTTTTGGCAATTCCTGTGAACTTCAAAGAAATTTGGACATGGGACTGGCCCTGTTGGAAAGATGCATGGTCTCGTCCTCTTTCCATGAAGTAGTAGATCGTCGAAAACGGAGCCTGTGCGACCTGGGCATTTGTTTTAGTGCAGACTACTCTTACAGTCGTATTTGAATTCGAAGTCGATGGGGGCTGTACCTTCGACTTGATTCAGACGTCCTTGGTCGACTCCTAACTGGTCTCCAGTCGCTCCTCTATTCACTCCATGATTCCTAATCATATAAAATCATTAGGTAGTAATCTATTCTCAAGAATGTGAAATGTGTTTAGGAATGAGTTCAACTCTAGATTAAGTTGTTGGGCGCGAGCTCCTAATGATCGGATCATCATGTGAAATAGTGAGAATTATGTGTATTCATGGTTGCAATGTCCTCATTACCTACTTTTGAATGTCATCACCTATTCCCAAATCAGCATTTTAAAATAACAATTAAATAATTGGTAAAGGGTGGGAAAGAATCCCTTGCCCCTATGTCACTGCAGGACTCAATCCATCATCCTCATAGACCTCTTATATACTCCTTCTCATGGACGCCGTGGAGGCGCATGGGCCGGGGCGAGCTCAGCAAACCATGTGCGTGGCGCACCGCGCAGGGCAAGCTTGATGGTCGTGCATACATGACGCGCTGGGGGAGCTTGGCTTGCAGTTCTAGGTTCGTACTGTTGATTCAAAAAAACACTTTTATTTTAATTTAATAAAAGTTGAATTTAATTCAGATATAAATGATGATCATGCACAACGGATTGTAGACATCAAACAGATTTACGTTAGATTAAAAAGTCTATCATATCAAACAGGTCATATATTTTACCACATTCTCAAACATTATGAACATATAACAGATCATGACAGTAAGTATGGAAGACATGATTATAGATGGAGGAACGTACATTTTCTTCTTGACGACTACCAAGTAGCGGAGATGTCCATGACGAACAACATCCTCGAGTAGGACCCGACGGGTGGTGGGCGTCATGTGGCAGCGAGAAAAATGAATCGTGGTGACAAAGTCGGTGAAAAACATGTTGAGGCGGTGAAGAGGAAGTGATCGGATAGTCACGTAGAGCGCTTGGGAAAAAACTTATTTGCCCTCCCGCCGGTGCAGGAGCTCAGAGGACGTTGGTTTCTGAGACTTGCTCTCCCGTTTGATTGTGTACACTGACGATTGGGACGAAGTACGAGACAACGGCAGCGCAACAGGAGGCAGAAGCTAAAACCAAACCTCTAGATATGTTTTTGTGTTTCTCGCCAAAGCCCCACGGCCCGTGAGGCGAGTGTGTGTATTTTTCCTCATTTGTTTCACCAAGCACCTTAAAGGGGTGCGAAAAAACCAACTGTTTAAGTTGGTTTCATTTCATTTCCGCTAGTAAGGTGAGACTAAAAAGTTGTACGACATCCTATATATGATTGGACCTTTATGATTTTTTATAAATTATTTTGAATACATAAATGGGCCAAGCCCACATAATTCTAACAGTTAGTTGCGCGTGGGAAAAAGTCCTTTTTGACTTCCCTTACTATTGCCGAAGTTCAATTTGCCTCCCTCAATTACGAAACCGGATAGGATGACTCTCTCAATTCTAAAAACCGTTTGTTTTCCCCCTTTCAGAAGTTTTAGATGATGGTTTTGCTGACGTAGTTGTCCATATATATTGACACGAGTACATCCATGTTGTTTAAAAAGTTATTTTAAAATCACTAAACTTTTTGTGATAATTAAATAGGTTATGACGAGAAACTTCGGATCTAGTTTTGTTCAACTCCCAAAATATTATAAGGAAAATGTCCGGATATGATCATTTTGTAAAAAACAAAGCACAATTTTGGGTAAAAATTCAAAAAAAAGTTCAAAAAAATTATGTATTGGTTTGATCTTTATAAAGATAATTTGGTGATTATTTTTAGAATTTTAAGCATCTAGAAAGTGGTGTAATTAACAAATTTTCCTCTAAATCGGTCTCGTGTAGAAATGTTTTGTAAATGTTTTAGAGCTGAATCAAAATCTGGTCCAATAATCAAAGTTTGTCATCATGACCTATAGTCATCACAAAAGTTTAGTAATTTTTAAAACAAGATAAATGCTTTAAAATGACATTTTAAACAATGTGGACGTACTCGTGTTAACATGGCTGCGTTTATTGAGTGTCCTACGGACAAAAATCCCTTAGCTTAATATGATATATCTACTACCACCCCATAAAATGTTCACTTGAAATTCAACTTTTGTTAAAGGATCGATTGAATCAATGGCATAGTTGCAGAGGGAATTATCTAAACTTGTGTGATAGTACACGGGAATAAAGTAAACTTTTTTTCTTTTAATAATGATGTGATAACTCTTTGAGCATTGAAAGACAAGCTAGGGCATTAGGAATGATACGGTAGGTAAGCTGTTCTGCATATATATATTGCATTGTACACATTGTGGCCCCCGCACATTTCCACTAGTTAGATACCAACCGTAACAACCAGCATCGTAGGTCTTACTCCTAGTGTTTATTGGGCTGTTGCTTTAAATCGTTTCTAGACTAGGTTCCAAACAAAAGTTGACATCATTCTCTCATCATCCCAGGAAAAGTTGTGCAGAGATAGCTTTTCCATGGATTTGACTGGAGCTTATCCAAATGAACACGAGCACTGCTCTACACGAGGTCTCACACACATGCCTTCTCGTCATCGAGAAGGTAACATGCACAAAGGAGAACATTCTCACACATTTACACGATTCGTGCTCTACACGAGGCCTCGTTAAATCATTCTCACACATTTACAATCTGTCACTGCATGCTTGTCGCTATATCTGTGAGAGATCTGGACCGGTGATCACTACCACAACATCTTCATCATGACAAACCAAAAGATGTCATCGTATTTTATTTGGACATTTAATTCGAGTTTGATGTGTTCATCAGCGCCCATTATTCTCTTTTGCTGAAGATAAATGTTGAGAAATTTTAATAACTACCATCACCGCAAAGGTGTTAGTGTTGAGAAATATAGTACCATTGCAATGTTTACCTATGTTATATCGTGTGTTTACACATCTTTTTCCTTGTAGTGAACCGGTAGTGCCTCATAAATTAACATTTGTGTATGGGTTTATTTTTTAGAGAAAATACTGAGTTTTAACACTTTTTATCGGGTCACTAAAAACACTTTTATCAAGGAAATATGTTTATTTTATCAGGTGCATGCCGACAAGAGAATTATAGCCCCTTTTCCTATTAGATTGCTGAATCTGAATTGTAAAATATTATATTGTGTAATCTAGAAGATCCTTTGTTTTATCTAGATTTTACACTACTGAAAATTGAATTATCCTTGACGGTGAGTATTTACCTTCATGGTAATTTTATAACACACAGCGAAATGAATGTTTTCCTGCGAGCTCAGATGAAACTCTCAAGGAAATGCAATTTCTCGCGTTTTGCTATAACTCTCAGGGAAATATGTTTTTCCTGTGCGCTTCTCTAGAACCCTTAGGGAAATTGTTATTTATTGTGTCGGTCAACTTAAAACACTCAGGGAAATTTTGCTGCAAGCGTCCCACACTGGACCCCACAATATTGCCATTTCCATATATAGAAAGTGTATTTTTTATGTTTAAATTGATTTCTTTTTCATAGTAATACATGCACAAAAAAAATGAAACTTCAACCAAAAACACACTAATTGAGGAATGCTATATTACATGCGTACACCAAATTTGAGTTTCGAAATCATCATATTTTGAGTGTAACCGAAAAAAAAATTAAAAGTGATTTTTACATTTTAATATCTTCAAAATTATAATGAATTTGAAACCAAATTTTGTTGTGGAGTTGTTCCAGGCAACGCAGTGCCATATAAATTTTGGAAAGAAGAAACATTCCAATATATTTGAATGCATGCACGTACAAATTGAAACCTGCATAGAGGGTAATAGGTTTTGATATAAATGACGATGAATTCAAACTTACAGCATTTTATGTATCTTAAAAAAAAAAATCTTATACCAATTTTATAAAAGTGAAGGAAGTGTTGAATATTGACTACTAAAGGTTGATGGATCAATGACAAATTGAGCTGAAATAGTAATATAGGAAAGATTTAAAAGGATTGAGAACATGTTCTGAGATTTTAGAAAAACAATTAACTCACTATAACTTAGTTTTTTTTTCACTTACAATCGACGTTAATGACATTCATGTAAACATTTTTATCATACTCTGGAGAAAGCTATCGATTCCAGTAGTGTCGATTGGGCTGAGTTGCTGGATTCCGCAGTCTACTTTTACATACGACTTGCACAATATATTTTACCCATTTTAATGCCAAGAGGCCACTTTACGTGTGGATGGAGGCAGTACTACTGTAGTATCCTTTATAATATTGTGGGTTCGAGGCTTTGTTAGTAATTCTATCAAACTGAAAACATACGGAATATCGTTGTAGGATTTCATCTTAGAATATTCTAATGTGTCATATTTATATTTATAGTGAAGAAGTGGGGCTTTTACATAAGATATATTATGTCAAGTTGTTCAGACTACAATATATCATATAATCATGCAGGCATAAACGAACGTTTATAGTGTATAAAGAAAGATGAAACCAACACTTTGGCCTCCTTTATTTCCCTTTAGATCGTGGAATCTAGATTTCACAAACTAGATTGTGAAGCAAAGGGCTCAGATTGTGAAATCAGTTCAACAATCTGAGTTTCCAGATTACACAATCTCACAAGCTGAAACAAGGCAACTTTTGTCAGATTATGACACGAATATTTACATTTTTATCACTGAAGCTCACTTGACAGACTGTAGCCGCATTGTGAAATCTAGACAAATTAAACAAACAATAATTTTAAATTACACAATCTACAATCCATAATTTAAATCTTACGATCTAAAGCTAAAACAAAGGGGCCCTTAAATACATCTAGTATAGTCACTTCTGGAGGCTTGTATTTTTGGCATGTTGGTGGGTTCATAGATCCGTGTACTACCTATGTGGCATCCTGTGATTGATCGAAATTGTGTTTCTTTACCATAGAATGGGATTATGTCCTCGTTTCTTGGGATTGGTAGAGTACCATGTTTATTTCAGGCGCCAGACGCCCCTAGTGTGGCACATGGAGGACTACAAACACTACTAAAAGATCGACCTATTCCAAACATATGATATTTCGTTTTAGTGTGGCCATATATGTAACAATATTATCCCTATCGTTGGCACGCTTTTGCATGTAGTAGTGTAGTAAAATATTTGTTCCAATACTTGTGGTTGCCATGAAACAATGCTTTGCTACTGATAATTGTCGCATCAAATCAATGTTTGGCAATAGTTCGAATTCTGTCGGAATAATGTTTATTGCAACAACAGTTATTGTGGCAAAAAATTCAGAAAAAGTGGAAAAAATGAAAATATTCAAGACTTTTTGCTTTGAAGAATAGAAATCAAATTTTAACCATCACGATTCTAGAAAGATACAATATCACCACCATAATCCCGGTTCATGTCAGCAAAAATATTAAAAAACTGTTTAAAGTTGTAAAATAAAATGGAATAAGGAAAAGTGAGGGTAAAACAAACCAAATAATAATTGAGGGGATTATCTAAACTTTGTCCTGAGGGAGTAAAAGATGGACTTCTTTCCATTATTTATATTGAGTTTGATGCACATAATCAATTCACCCAGTAGCCTGAATTGATGGAAAGAAGTACAATCCTATTATACTTCAACAATCTCCCTCACGTACAGTCTCCCGCAGGATGTAAATGTGAAATTTTAGAGTGAAGGACTTAAATTATGGAAAATTATCTCTGTTAGGATTCGAACTTGAGACCTTTAACTTAATACCATATTAAATTTCATGCACCTAACCTATTCACCCAACAACCTAAACTGATAGGAAAAAGTGGACAATCCACTTATATTTCAACTATTTACATGATGTATGCAAATAATATTTTTTTTATCAAATTCTCTCTATGGAAATGTTGTTACATAAGTCATGGCAGTAGCTAAAAATCTTGTCAACACAGATTAGCGAGCTATAAATTACAATTTTGTTCTACAGTCAACATTTACAATTTTTTATATAGTTGGTACATCTACAAAGACAAGAGAAACAACTAACATGCATTATCGGATTAAGATTTAAGGGCTGTCCATGAAAGGACCTCCGATTTCGATCGAGTGAAAAATAGAATTTCAATATTTGAAAACCTGTTAGAATGTGGAATATTTTTCTATTTTAGATTTGATGGTATATATAAAGCGATTCGACAATCCTTCTACGTGGCACAACATCTGCGTATTCCTTTTGAGTCTCATTACAATGCTTGGAATATACCCAGGACCCTTTTGAATTATTATTAGCTATTGATATTAAAAAATTAGTACCGGTCCCATTATTTTAGTATCGGTAAAGGGCAGTCCGGTGCACATAGCTCCTGCTTGCGCGCGGTTTAGGGAAGGGTCTGACCAATTTGGGTCTTTATACCTCCATATTTTAATATATTTTAGTAGATACCTCCATATTTTTTGATCGGTAGATTTGATAAATGAGCAAGACCAAAAAGACCCTTTTTTGTATGTTCTTCTTACTATTTCAAAGCTTATGCAATCTCTCAACGGTTTCAATTTTCCCATTTCCCATTCGCATTTCTTAAGAAATTCATTAAAACCAATAATAGCCCCAAGTATATATTTTGGATTAAACAGAGACTAATAGGAATGTGCCACCGTGAGACCATGACTTGAAGTTATCATTTCTGCACAATGCCAGCCGTAACAAACCAGCATAGTATGTCAGTATACTAGTTGTTTATTGGGCTGTTGCTACAAATCGTGAATACACCAGATTTCAAACAAAGTTACCATCATTCTCTCATCATCCTGGAAAAAAGTTCTGCAGATAGATTTTTTATGGATTTGACTGTAGAGCTTATCTAAATGAGCACAAGATAGCACTACTGATTCGTGCCCAACACGACTTGTATATGCTTCTCGTCATGGAGAAGATAACCCGAGACGAGTGAGATTAATTTCGTGCTCTACACGAGGCGTCGTTAAATCATTCTCACAAATGTACAATCTATAGTCGCTATACGTGTGACACTTGCACCGGTTATTTGGTCTTCAGCATGACAGGAACCAAATGATGTCATATAGTATTGGGCCATTTATTAATGGGTCTATCTCCAGCTAAGTTGACTGAGATTTTATAATTCCATCAGTAAAATGGCTAGGATCGCATCAAGATTCGTGCAAGCCTTCTTCTCCCCCTCCTTGTCTAGCATCCAGCAGCCGCCCCTGCCCCTGCCCTGTCCGCCTCGCTGGGAGACGGCGCCCAGCGTGGGCAGATCCCGCCCATGCGTACCCCTTCCACCTCGCCGGTGCCAGTGAGCCCCGATGCCCCTCCCCCCGCCACCCGCGACGCAGTCACGCAGCCCCACCAGCCGGCGCGACGAAAAGAAAACTGTGGTAGTAATACCCAAGTGAGAAGCACCTATTGAGACAAATTATATCTCGACACCCGTTGTAGTGTATTATATTACTGTAAACTACGAAATAGAATAAATCAAAATATGAGATCGTCCCATTTTATTGGGATAACTTCATAATTGTAACTAGGTAAGAACCAAGTAATTTACTGATCCTATGAACCGCTATCGTCTCGAAATAATTAACTTTTTTGCCCATCACCTACGTCTCTGCCATCGTCGCAAATTCCTTGTAGTGAAGCAGCACTCGTCAAGGTCGTCTCTGGACGTTCTTGGTTGTTTCTACACCAACCCATGCTAGTAGTATTGATCTATTTTATGTGGGGTGCTAGCTATACCTATGGCCCGAGAGCGTTTCCTTAGATGCCGCCATGGATGATGGTGTTGATGCGTCATACCTGGGCACGCCGCCGGCCAGCAAATCCAGGATGTTCTTTCTTTTCTTACCCATTACCCTATTATTCTTTGTTGATGTTTGCCATTTTTCATGAGTCGATACTTAACGTGATTAAATTACAGAAAGGATGCTTATATAGCTCGCCTTTAACGGCAGTGAGATGTCCAATGGTTCAATTCGACGCTTGCATATCGCAGCTTTGGATACCCAGGATTTAGGCGATGTGAAGAGGAATGAGGGCAATGAAGAGAGGAGACGGAGGCCAGGGAGATAATTTAGCTAAAAGAAGGAAGTTGAGGATCCTACTTGCTTATTTGTTCAAAAATGAAACTGTATCTCATCTGTTTTTTGACTGTGCGGTAGCTTCTAGAATTTGGTCTGAGCTGAATATGATTCTAGGTTGCTGCGTAGAAACTAATTTTGAAGAGTTTTGTTATGATGCTTGGAAGGTACCTCTCCGTACCTCTTCTTTTGCATTAATCCTTATTGTTGATATTAAAAAATTAGTATCGAGCCCATCTATTTTGGTACCGGTCCACAGCTTTAAGTACCTTTTAGCACCTACCTCCATATTCTTAATCTTAGATCTGATCAAATGAACGATTGCTATTAGTTCCAAGTATCATAACAAATCTCAATTTTTTATCAATAGCAAATGGCGGCTATGCAATAAAAATTCTTTAGTTCTGAATATGTTCAGCTCAATCTGCCATAATTTGGGTCCTTTGGAACCTGAGAAACAATATTTGTTTTCAGAATGAGGCATGGCGAAGTGTTCCTGTTTTGTGGAAGAAAATCACCATCACTCTCAAGAAATGGGAGAGCCTGTACCCTCTCAGAGAGAGGGAGATGTTCCAAGACTGGGTGGCCAAGTTGGAGGAACATACGCGACAACCAGAGAGGTTACGATGAAGGATGCTTGCTGAAGATAATCTAAGGATGCTTCCACTTTCCGCTTTCTGGATGCCTTGGTTTTTCCCTGCTTATTTCAGTTTTGAACTTCTTTTTCTTTCGTGTCATGTGTAGATCAGTTTGGTTGATCTAACTAGCTGTTTGTAAACTTTGGATTGGTGCTGTAACTTTTGGTCTTAATTTGATATGCAATGATGGAAAGGAGGTTACGATTGAAGGTTGCTTGCTGAAGATAATCTAAGGATGCTTTCGCTTTCCGCTTTCTGGATGCCTTGGTTTCTTCCTGCTTATTTCAGTTTTGAACTTCTTTTTCTTTCGTGTCATGTGTAGATCAGTTTGGTTGATCTACCTAGCTGTTTGTAAACTTTGGATTGTTGCTATAACTTTTGGTCTTGATTTGATATGCAATGATGGACAGGAGGTTACGATGAAGGTTGCTTGTTGAAGATAATCTAAGGATGCTTCCGCTTTCCGCTTTCTAGATGTCTTGGTTTTTTTCTGCTTATTTCAGTTTTGAATTTCTTTTTCTTTCGTGTCATGTGTAGATCAGTTTGGTTGATCTACCTAGCTGTTTGTAAACTTTAGATTGATGTTGTAACCTTTGATCTTGATTTTATATGCAATGATGGACCGGAGGGGGTGTTTTGACCCCTTCTCAAACTCTAAAAGACCAGGGAGATGAGAGGGCACGCAAGAGGAGGAATCAGAAAGGGAGGTCTCGATCGGGCGGGTAGCAGTACTATGGTCTCCGGTGACCACCGTGGTCTAACACACAATCGCCAGTGGGGCCGTCGAAATGACTGATAATAAACGCTGTCGGGGGGCTTCTTAATCACTAATCTGTCCAAGGGAGTATGTTTTATCCTAAATGACGAATTAAATTATATCTTTCCACTACTTTTTGTTTCCTATAATATTCATACTACATACTACATATCATACTACTTTACACATATACTCATCCATTTTTTTATACCTGTCGTTTAGGACAGTCCAAATGACCTATCAATGAACTAGAAACACATGTCCTAACGACAAAAATAAAAAATGGAGTAGTACTACTTAGAGAGTTATTAAAGTAGTAGTGTATACATCTATCTGAACTGTTTCATTAAAATAAATGAACAGCCCATATATTGGTTAAAGTTTCATCATCTCAGCCAAAAATGGATTGGTTTCTCACTAGAGTTCACTTCATGAATTAACCCTTACGTAGTCAGTTTTTTTCTTTTGGTTGTTGTTTTCTAAATAATGGAAAAATAACAGGTAGTTTTTTTTTGTTTTCTACAGGACAGTGCTTTACTTTTCTCATATATGTAAAAATGTGAACCGTCACGTAAGTGATGTGCAAAGATATATCAAGTTCTGACGGCAGATGATGGCTTTTAAACGTTACCACAAAATATTATGGCAATGGATTCCCTAAAAAAGATATTATTGCAAATGGACATCTCTTTCTCTCGTTCCTGTGTTCTGCATGCTATTATCGACCTCCTCTATGTCTCCAGCATCGCCAGTTCCATATGATATTAACTGTTCAACAATGGTAATGGGGAGGCATAAATCTCAGAATTCTTTCAGTGTTTGGCAACGGCCATGTCAATGCAACAGTGAGATGCACCGTGAACTAGAATCCTAATCAAGAGCAAGCGTGTGATCGTGAATCCCACAGCAATCAATCAATCAAATTTATTTTGGTTGTCAGTACGTGCGCGGGCGTCACATGCTGAGGTTGACATGACAAACCCCTATATGTATAAATATTGAATCCTACAATGTGTACTTCTAATAATTCAGCCTTCTCAAAAAAACGGCACTCAGACCCTGAACAAGATGAGGAGACCTCCATCTCAGTTTAGGGGTGACCACAAGACCGAGGATGTAGAACTGTTGAAGAAAGGACCATGGACACCAGACGAAGATCGTGTACTCGTGGACTATATCACACGCAACGGCGGTTATGGCAACTGGCGACGCCTGCCCAAGCTAGCCGGCTTAAATCGTTGCGGTAAGAGCTGCCGCTTACGATGGAATAACTACCTTCGTCCAGATATAAACCGCAGCAACTTCACTACCGAAGAGGACAACCTAATCATCCACCTTCATTCCATATTGGGAAACAGGTACGTAACGTCATCCATCATATAAACAGACGTGAACGAGCAGTATATTTATTCTCTCTCTCTCTCTCTCTCTCTCTCTCTCTCTCTCTCTCTCTCTCTCTCTCTAATTTGGAGGCACTGCAGGAATTTCTTTTCATTGCCTCGAAAGTACTCGGTAACTGAGAGTTATCTCGAACATTGTAGTATTACCTCTATTTTTCTACTGTTTACATTTACAAGGGTGGCCGATAACATTTATAACTTTTGTAACATGTTTGCTAGAATTAGTTTGTCTCGGAGCAACACAAAACACACCATAACCCTAATACCCGAAATCAATGCCATTGGTATGATTTTTGTCTACATCGATACCTTCAAAATTAGAACATGAAACCCTAAGACCCCAAACTATAAACAATGCTTTCGAAAACAAATTCAAAACAAAAAGAAATTAAGTATGGTACGGTAGTTTAATTTGATGAAAAACTTAATATGCAAAACTTGAGTAAGACAAACCTGAAATCTAAAATATTTCCAATTGATTAAAGGTCACTCAGAAAGCCTGCTCTTTTTCTTTTTTTTTTGTTAAATAAGTGTTTAATTAACTAAGATGCTGTAACTCACGATCTGACCTACGGGTGTGTAACAAGGTGGGCAACGATTTCGAAAGCGCTTCCAGGAAGGACGGACAACAACATCAAGAATCACTGGAACTCGCACCTTAGCAAGCAGCTGCTGGCAATGGGCATCGACCCCAGAACACACATGTCCATACCAGATTCTCTTCACCCTGATTTCCTGAAGCTCCAGGCTGACGCAGTCAACTTTTTTGTGAAGCTGAAGAACAGATCCACCATAACGCCGGGGCATCCCATATGTCCTAATGCTACTAACTTGACTGCACCACTTTATGAAGAAGTTTCTTTGCAGCCAACTTATGGTGCTGCTGGCAACCAGAGCGACACCATGGCAGTCCCTCAGCAGACTACTACCATGGCCAACCAACACAAGCAAATCTTCGAATCGTCTTATGCTGCCATGCCGGCGTTATGGAACATCGGGATGACAGACACAAGGCAGCAGGCAAGCATTTTGGTAAGCATGTTCTTAAGCAAAATATATATCACGAGTTTCTGAGAGCCAGGCTGTGATCCTTTCAGCTTCTACTCAGGTTCCCAATGCACTCTGTCAAATCAATGGTATAGATGAGGTGATCACAGCTTCACCAACACTGAACCAGCTCGATCCGTTCAATTACCATGGTGTGGCTGAGTTAGACAATGATGATGAATGTTTGAAGTCTATGCTAGAGTAAGTGAATCAGATCTTGCTATTTTGCTAATGTTTAATTATGATTCTTGAGAGAAAATAGAGTTGCCAATAATCAACGATGATGGCAGATTGAAGGTTTAATCCAAAAAAAAATCAGTGTCTACCAAAATGAAGAAACACTTTACTACATTCTCCCTATGTTCCAATTTAAATGTCGTTATAGAGCTGGGCATAGAGGTTAAGAAAGGTGGAAAAGGTATGTTGCACAAAAAATAAAAAAGGAGAGAGATAGAGATGTATTAGAAACAGAACAATATGTATTTGGAAGCGAGAACAACAAATAATTTAGAAAAACTAAAGGACTCTAGAATGGCAATTATTTTGGGACGGACAATGTATCTCTTAAGTATATGTGACACTGTGAACAACCGTGCCAACCCAAAAATAAAACTCTATTATGGATTGGTGGTAAATTTATGCTACCACCTATCCTGTTGATTAATAACAAGCCGACGGGATGGACTACTCTGAGAAGAAATACTACTAATTAATAATACTGCTGATATATTGGAAAATATTCAGTGCACATCACTTATTCGATGGACATGTTAAAAGCGTCTTAAATATCAGGGTTAATTGAATTAACCACCTATGTTGCTTGAAGTTTGACATTCCCGCCCACAAGTCATTTCCTTACAAATAACGACACACCAATTATCTTTTCCTGCAAATGCCACACCGGTTCAAAAACAAAACTGAAAAATTATATATATTTTCACCCATACATATTCAAAAAAAAAGTTAACTAAGTTTAACATTGCTAATGTGTTTAAACATAAATATAAATTATTGAAATAGATTTAGTTAGAAAGAAAATTATCCAAACATGAAACAAATATACTATAAATACTCTAAAGATAATTATTTCTTATGAGATTAGATGCATTTTAAAGGATATTACACTGATTTTTATTTCTTTTTATTTTCCAAAAACTCCAAAAACAAATATGAATATACTCTCAAAACTTTTATAAGTTTGATAAGGACACCCTTAGCTGCTCTAAATGAATGACTGTAGGTTGAATCAATTTGACAAACAGAAAATTACTTAAGGATGGGAATATCAAACTCCAAGTGACATAGGGAGTGATTTATGCAATATTTCTCCCTAAATATAAACCATACCTACAAGTTCTAGAAAATTATAAAATTGGTATATCTTAATATGATAGGATAAGAAAACATACACATAAAAATTAAACACAATATCAACTTCACTAAAAGGATACAAAAACGAAGAAGATAAATATACAATGTGTGCATTATTTTGTCTTTTTCCCTTCTCCTTCTAGCAGTTTTTTTTATTTTTGCATCTTTTAAACGATGTTGAGTTTGGAGCTAAAATTTTATGTGTATCTTTCTCACCGTGTCATCTACACATAGACACCGGTTTTTATAATTTTTGAAAACATATAAGTATATTATTTTTAGATGGTTTTTCATGATTCCACCAAATAGGTGGTTTGCATTGAATATTTCCCTGTCACACATTACATACCTTTAACAGAAATGGTAGGTACCAACATTCTGCTATAGCAGAGGTACTAAATAACTCGTTAGATGGAAACCTTATAATTAATAAATGGTGGTGGCTCCTTCTCAAGCGCCTGATATTTTGTATTTCTTTCAATAATACTTCTGAAACAATTGATATCAACGAGTGGTACATTTTATTTGTGAAGTTGGAACAATTTCAATTGAAGCTAGAACATTTAGTATATGAGGTGAATAAGTTCATATATATGGAACAAATCAAAAACAAGTCTGGGACATTGTTGAAGCTGGAACAAATCTTTACTGAAGACGGAACATTTTATTATTTAATACAACATTTTTTAATGAAGTGGATTTAAAAATTGTTTCATCTAAAATAATAAATGTTTTAGCTTTAATTTTAGATTGTTTCAACTTTATAAATAAAATATTTTAGATGTTGAAATTGATTGTTCCAAAAATATGACTGAAATATATAAATTTCAGGCGACTGATAAGGAATAAATCTCTTAATATATAAGCTATAGGTAGACGACATACATCTGCACACCTTAAAAATAATGAGTCTTCCTAGGTAATCTGATCATACAGGGCATTGTCGTTTGCAAATAATGGATTCGAAAGTGAAGGCTCAAGTGCGGCAAATTAATTTGATTACACTCGAGAGGAAGTCACCATCAGCATTTCAATGTACGTACCCCAGATTCATATGGTTACCTGTTTTAGTGGTCCCAAATTGCTTTCAGATGCACAAGTGGATAGAAGGCTACTATTCATAGAGACCAAACATGAACTTTGCCACAATGCATGGTTAAAAGGTAAGAATGGTGGTAAAATGTAAAAAGGAAAAATATCAACAACAATAGTTGAAAATAAATAGAAGACCATAATCATTTATGCTTTCAAGCTATACAATGCTGACATAAACAATACATACTAACCTTAAATCTAAGAGCTAATAGTAGCGAGTTACCATCGGTGCGCGCGGGTGGGAGCCGGTGGTGAAGCACAGTGGAGTAGCGGGCGGTGTGATATGGCAGCGCCCAGAAGTCGTTGCCGCAGGTGGTTTTGGAGCTTGGGTTGTCGGGGGCAGCAGCAGGGTCGGTCGGCAAGGTCTATTTCCCAACGGAGATAGCTAGGATTTTGGGGGTAGCGGCAGCACGGCAGTGGGAGGTGGCTCGACGGTGCAGCGAGACGGCTGGAAGCCGCCGAAGCCGTGGACGGCAAGAAGGCGGTGGAAAGGATCGGCAGCGGGGAGGTGGCTTGCACTAACTAATGGTGATCCCTTAATATAGCAACCCTACTAAAATTCGCTTGTTTCCCTAGAACCAATTCCTGGAGAAAGGGTCCAAAAAACGCTAGGAAAAGGGAACACCCAGGGGAAAATTCAATGTGGGATATCCAAATACATAGAACCCTATACAGTTCTCAACAAAAAGATCTTCGAGCATTCTGTAGGTACCTAATTAACATTTCTAATATGAACGGTTGAGATTAACTGAGAGTGAAGGTACCTATGGTACCTCTCAAGCACCGTAACAAATCTCTTTTTATATTGGAGAAATGTCAAGTGTGTCATTTAGTACCGGACATAACCTAATTTATTACCTGCAGGAAACAATATCCTCCACCTCATTTGTACTGTCGTACAGTAAATGAATTTGATTTCAGCGTTTCACAGTTAATATCGTGTTTGAAAAGTATGCAATCGACAACAAAAAATTTCAAAGTTAAAATACCCCATCGACATAAACAATTTTTAAGCTAAAAGTTAACGATATTATTAGCTTCCAAAATAGTAACTTTTTATTAGTTTCCAAGTGTGTGTGTGTTTTTTTTTTACTCCTTCTCTCCTGTCATTGTAGGCCGCTATCAGACTTGCGTTCACCAGAAGGCTGTTAATGTGTTATTGCAAAAGAATTATTGGTCGTCGTGCCGATGTGTCGCCACAAGACTATGTATAGATGAGGTGATTATATAGATGCAGACATATGAAGAATGACTAATCAGCTGGCAAGCTGTAGCATTATAGTTATTGTAATTTATATTGAAAATAAGAGGATCTGTAATGATCTAAAGACGTTTATTAACTTACTATGAATTTGCCCGTGCGTTGCTACGGGGAGATCTCATGTACCAAGTCTAACTGTATATTTGCATTCAATTTTGGTACATTTAGGATTAGGATGTGAACTTTTTATTTTCCAAATTTATATCTTTGTAATTTTTTATTTAGGACTAGGATTTATTTGTTTCTGAATTTATATTTTCAGATTTTTATGACATCATTTCTAACGTCATAGGGTGAATTCACGAGGTAAACGTCGTGACCTCAGCAAAATTATTAAGCAGTAAAGATATACTTGAGAGTAGATGTATATGGCAGGTAGACGACATCACGATTATGGGATACTTTAATCTCTCACCAGCGGCGGCTACCTCTGGTAGAAGACGAACCGGCGACGGGCAGACGGCGTCAATGCGTCGTGGGTGCCGGCTTGAAGGATCAGGGTGTCGCTAACTTGCTATGCGTCGTGTGGCAGTCCCTGCCTTCCTGGAGCTGCGGCATGTTATGTAGCAGAGTTGAAACCGCGTGCATATTTAGAAGTGGAGTTAAAACCGTCTATGTTTAAAAGTGCATGTTTAGATTGTTTGTTGTAATTATTTTGGAAACCCATCGTGTATGTTGGTCTCGTAATCAGCCTGGCATGTTTAGATGGCACGAAGAAAAATACTTCATCGGGTGACCCAATAAACTTTACGGGTGAAGGAATCAATCAAGACCTGAACCCGCAATGCCGTACCTATCAGATCTGACATTTACTAGTGCTCCCCGCCGCCGTAACTTCGAATCAATTGCCATCTTTGAAGCCGCGTGACGAGAGGACGACGACATGCAGTAAGTATGTGCTAGTCGTCAGCCCTCGTGGCTGCGCCGACCCGCAGACTGTGTGCTGCAAGCGCGCGCAACTATGGTAGGAGGACTGATGGTGGGGCGCACAGCACAGGACGTGACGTAGGGAGAAAGACAGAGAGCAGTGAGAAATAAGAGTGGCAGGGGCTGCTGTTAGTTGCCTGCCTCCCAGGTGGATGCGCAGCCACCCGTCAATCGGCAGAAAAGAGAGGCTGAGGACAGAGGCGGCTGGTGGGTCAAGGATTGACAGGCATAACCGGCGTAGGGTTGGGACTTGGGAGCTGCTGTCTTGTTTTCTGTGGACTCAGTCAATGTACTCCAGTAGTGGGTTTGGTGGCGGTCAAGCTCGATGGCTTCAGGACAGGATTATTCATGTGGCGATGTTGAGCCTGTTCCCTGCATATAAACACACGAAGGCGGCCGAGAGCTCATCAAGGCACGCTTGACCTTCCCTTTCACATTTTTTTTCTGAAACAGGATTTGCGCTTGCATGCTTTGTTACAAGCTGAAGCACTTGCTTTTACGCTGGTTGTGCACTTTGATCCACACAAGTTGCAGCCTCTCTATATTTCTTGCCCTGGGACAACGTGCATGCATATGCATGAGGACCAAGAAACAAATCACTAGTAGTCTGCAACATCAAACCCCTGCCCTCATCTCCTCTTTTACGGCTCTCCGATATCGTGAGGTGATGATGACCTCCACATCTAGCCCAATGGCGTTGAAGTTCGAGTTGAACATGCAGGGCCTGATGATGTGGGAAACCCTCGATGGCACGAATGCGAAGATGTTCATTTGGCTTGCCTGTCGTCACAGCATATATCGACTGGACTGCAGACTGATAGCAACGCCGCCATGGGCTACAGATCGACCACTAACATATATCACTTGTTGGCTATGCGTCCAGGAGGCAGAAGCTACATTCTATTTACTCCCTCCGATCATAAATAATTGACGCTGTTGACTTTTTACGTGAACTTTAATCATTTATTTTATTTAAAAATTAATTTAAATAAAAACGTAAAATTTAAAGTTGTTGTTCAAATAGCTTTAGTGACGAACTAAATCATAATAAAATATACGATATTAAGCATCTTTTTTAACTGACACGAATAGTCAAAGTTTATAGAAAATGTTAATGGCGTCAATTATTTATAAATAGAGGGAGGAGTATTTCACTAATCAACTGCTCTCGAAGTATGTAGACTGGTAGTTCCTAAACAGTTGACGAGTAATACTTATATACTATGTGCCGTTGTTATCTTTGGCTGTACGTTGATCTGTATACCTTAGGACTCGTTGAGTTTACGTGACAAACATGAAGAGTGGCATATACTAAAGAGTTTAACCGTGCAGAGAATGGAGCTCTGTCCTCTTTTTCTTTTTTTAACTACGTGGCTATCGCATAACGCGCCATATGTTATGTGTTTCGGATAATTTATTCTGTGATACTGTAAAATACTTCAGTACCTTACATGACATTGTAAAACTAATAATGTCTTGTATGATACTGCATTACAAACTTAATACCTTTTATGGTGACATCTTTTTGAATTTAAAAATTTTCTAATTCTTTTGTGGTGACATATAAAATCATATTATACTAGTTTTATTTGTGATCCTAGTTCAAATTTGAAACTTATTTAAATTTAAATTTCATATATTTAAATATATCATAAACATTGTTTAATTTTTTTAAAAACTGTTAGACTTTGAACTAAATTTTGAAACTTGGTCCATAAGTGTATGAGAGGTTCATGGTCACTCTAAAATTATGCAAACTATTTAATGCTATCAAATTTATGAAGGTAATATGTATAAATGATTTGAATTTAAATTATTAAATGATCTCCATAAATATGATAACAACACATGGGTCGACATAATTTCAGAGTGTCCAACAACCTCAACAAACGTTTGGATCAAGTTTCATAAATTATTTCACAGATTATTTATTTAAATAGTTGAAACAATATTTATATCATATTTAAATATATGAATTTTAAACTAAAATATGTTTCAAATTTGAACTAAGACCAAAATTAAAAGTTGTAGAATATGATTTTGTATGTCACCAAAAAAAATTTAGAAAATTTTTGAATACGAAAAGATTTGTATTTTGATTTTTTTTATTGAAACTATAGTGTCAATGTCATAGAAGATATTAAATTTGCAATGCATTGCCATACAGAATATTATTGGTTTTGCAATGTCATATAAGGTACTGGAGTATTTTGTAGTGTCATAAAAGGAATTATTCCTATGTGTTTCTATATCATGAACTTCTTTTCATATCTAATTTTTAAATTAATTTCTTATACAACCATAAATTTATATTCGAATAGAATCATCGTGTTTCTTATAATTAATCCAACAAATTGAGACCCACACGATATAATTTTTTGAAATTTTTGAAATTGACTTTTATGTATTTTTAAAATTCGAATTTTTGAATTCCTGAATGATTCAAATGTTCCATACGTGTAAATTTGGATGCAATTTATTTTAGTAGAGTTCTATTTTAGTCAATTTGGATATCAATTCTACCTAGACCCTGTACTTTAGTCAAAATTCATTCTTTTTTTAAAATCACACTATCAATTTATTTCTAATCCATTCCAATTTTCTTTTTAAAAAGGAGTATATACTCTAAATTTATTTTAAATACGTTTCATTTTCCAAATTTAGCACCTCCTTCTTTTGGCCCTTATAAACATTTTTTTTTACAAAAATAGATGTATATTCGTTGTGAGCCCCCCTCTATTTTTAACAATTGATATTTTTTTTCCTTTTAAACAACTACATAAATTTTTGTTTTAATTTATTAATAGTTAGCGCACCTCTTAGGTTACTTGTCTGTAACCATGCATATTTTCTTCTGAATATGACAGTGATGCGCAACTCTCCTGCTCATTTCAGACAAACTTTCAGCAGCAAACTCAAAGTAAACAAAGTCGTTTCAATCACAGAAGAAACTACAGTGGAAAAAAAAAATGACAAAGCGCTACAGAAGGATGAGGTCTCATATCACCCTGTCCTACAAAGCGCTCAAGAGGGGACTGACGAAAAGTAAAAAAAAAAAAAAAATGTATGCATTATAAAAGGAAACATATCCTAGATGTCCATTACCCATCTTGTCTGTCTGGTAGGATGTATCTTTATCCATGATGATGATGCTAACACACTTGCCTTCCTCAGAAGAACCTGTATACTACCGTACCAGCAATTTGCATCTCCTTTGATCAAAAGGGGTAAGTAATGAATAAAGCTGAATAGCTGATACTGCTCGCAGCGAATGACACGGTTTATCAGCAAAGACGCTTCTTTCACTTTTTCCCTTTAAGAATGCAACCTCGATGTTCTTAGTAACAAGCCTATGTTAGAAATGGTTAGAAAACATCATCCACAATCCAAATCCTCCAGATTTGTGGGTCACTTTGCCTTTTTCTTTCCAACTCCTTTGCTCCCTTTTCCTTTTCCTTTTCTTTATTTCTAGTCCTGCCTATCACTCTGTCCCGTCCTAGTAAGGTTTTTTTTTTCCTCCCCATGTAGCAGCTTTAAGCATCTTCTCTTTGCTTCTTCAGTCAGGCATGCATAAAACCTTCCGATATTAGAAATCAATGACAGCTGGGTCACCATGCTTGCACACCGCTATTGCCTTCATTTCTTCAACCAACAAGCCTGAGCAACACCCTTCATGGCAGCACATGGCACCGGAGCAGGGCCTCCTGTTGTGAACGTGTACCATGAGAAATCCAGGATCCTACCCGATGTGGCAAGGGTGCTAGCATGCCTGTATGAAAAAGACGTCAAGTTTCAGGCCATCAAAGCGTCCTACAAGGACTTACTCAGTCTCCAGGTAATTGCTGTATTTTCTTTGCAACAAGGAGATAGAGCAATATTTTGTTTCTCTTGCCTCATCTTATGTTTGCAACTTGTTCTTCTGTCTCCACAGGCCTCTAGGAGTGTCCCAGTTCCATTCTACGATGGGCCCAAATTTCTGCAAGGTAATCCTGTTAGCATTTCATGAATACTATAATGTTCTGAAAATGAATTCGGTAGGTGAGCAACGTAGTGAAATCAGTAAGCAGTTACAATGAAAAAAATAGGGAATTAATTCTTGCTGAACAAAAGTTGTTGTGAATCGGCTCATTTCCAGTCATCATGAAGCATTAGGAGCAAAAATTGCACTAGGATCTTGGTTAGAAAAATGAAGGAATATTTTCTTCCATACCATTTTTGAACTTAAAAATCCCTTGTATGCCATTGTCTCACATGTGACATAGAAGGTCCCATATGTCATAGGCAAGCAGTGGCATATAAGGGCTCGTGAAGTCAAATGAAGGAAATGCTAGTATGTTACGTGTTGTACTAGCTGGCTTCCACAGCACCAACAGAAAATGGTGCTCCTTTCCATACACTGATACACGAATTTCAGTCAGTTAACATTGTGACAGAAAGCAGAACTAATAACCTGTTCCGTAAAACTGCAGATTCAAGAGCAATCTGCCGCTATATAGCAGAAACCTATGAGCATCAGGGTTATCCTTTCCTCCTGGGAAAGGATGTTCTTGAGAGGGCATCCATTGAACAATGGCTGCGGCATGAGGAGCACGCCTTTGACCCTCCTAGCCGGGCACTATTCTGCCACCTCGCCTTTCCACAACAGTATGTTGACGATGATGACAATGAGCACATCAACCAAGAGGCAAGGAAGCTAGAGGAAGTCCTTGAGGTGTACGAGCAGAGACTCGATGAGACTAAGTTTCTTGCTGGGAGCAAGTTCACCCTCGCCGACCTTGTTCACCTGCCAGGAGTCCACCACGTCATCTCATCTGACAATTTTCTCTACCTGTATGATTCGAGGAAGAACGTGCGGAGGTGGTGGCAAGAGATATCTGCCAGGGACTCCTGGCAGCAGGTGCTGAGGGACATGAAGACTGTTGAGGAGCAGCATGAACTTGAGAAGCAGAGAGAACTTGAAGAGAAGCAGAAGCAGCAATGGATGACAGAACCTTCATTTGATGGCCGCGACATTCGCATAGACCATAGGCAACAAGAGGGAACAAAGCCACAGAGGGTGGTGGTTGTACCTCCCAGCATCGGTGTCCTCTCAACCTCCATAACACCAGCTCCTCAAGACAATGGAACTACCTATGGCCAGAAGCCTTCTTCACCTAACCAAGGAAAACAAGGTGACTTCTTTACCACCACTGAAAAACCCTAACCACCATCAAGACATACAGAATCTACTAATCAGAAGTCACCTAGCAGTGACAATAGCACTAAAAGTACATTTTTCACCCCAGAATCCACTCCTACCACTGACAAGCCACATCAGAGAACCGATGTAGCGAAATTCAGGTCCAAAGATGTCCCATCTCCTACAGAAAAACCTCCACCGCCCTCAAGGTCGACAATGGATCCTACCACTCAAAAAACACCTAGCTCTGCTAAGACACATCAGGAAACTGATGATGACAAGCCCAGCCTCAAAACTGACTCGTCTTTCAGAAAAACAAACCAAAGATCACCCAAAGAAGCTCCTGATAAAATCAATGAACCTGATTCCAGTGAAACTCAGAGCAAACCTACTATTGATGTTAGTCATGTGGTTGACAAGCCAGTCCCAGCGACATACACCACTCCGGACACTAAAACTCCACTAAAGCCTCCAGAACCAAGACGTACAGACACTTCTGTTGGTCCTGAGAACGGTCAAAAACTGAAAAGTGTAGTCCATACTGCTGATACACCTTTCAATGGAGAAAAACCTGATGTCATGAATGACCCTAACAGATTCTCAACAAAGAAGCTCCGGGCAGTGTTTAACCCAGATATTGAAGATTCTCAATACCCTTCCAAACAGGAGGAAGCACCTGCCAACCCCGAGAAACGTTCAGACTTGCAAGACAGAGAAAAGCAAACAACAATTACCCAAGAGAGTGGAAAATCTGGTGGTTCTCCATCACCCAGCAAGCGAACTCCTTACACTCCCGTCACTGATAAAGAAAGGACTGCTACCATTGGAGCAGAAAAATCACCACCTAATCAACAAGTACCTCATATTGCCCCTGGAACTCATAAGTTGGCCGATCCAGGAGTGAACACAGAAGCACCAAAAGGTGCATTGCCAAAAACCTCAACTGGGGATAGAAATGGTTTATCACCAGTGCACGGAGCTGATCCAAGTACTACTGTTACAAACAATGAAGTGTCAGGAAAGAGTTCCACTATGGGTGGAAAGGCGCTGGAGGCCACACCGAGCAAAAAATCACCAGCTGAACAGCATGGTACTTCAGCACCCATGAAAGACGTAACTCCTGGTGGCCATGTGAATCAGGGACAAGCTGGCCAAGAGATCATGGAGGCTCAAGGTACTGGTGATGGTGACACAACCAAGAAAACTCTTGTTGACATAAAAGCAGCAGAAACAAGTTCTCAACAAACAGCAGAATCAATCAAAAGAGTTAGCCATACCTTACAAGGCATCACTGGAGATGCGTCCACCAAAGCAACAGTACCGGCACCAGTGCAAGCACCAGCTTCCAGTGGACAGAATACTCCCGTATTGCCGCATGGAGGTGCTGGTAGCAATGAAGCAGTCCCACCATCTCCTGATGATCCAAGAGGCACGCTCCCCACCACACCAATTCCTGACACACCAATTCCTACGGCATCAGGTATTGTAACTAATACTGAAAAGAAAATGTCCAATCTAAATATATTGACACCTTACAATTTCATACAATTGCAAAGTTGTTTCTCATATAGAACAAGACTGCTAAAACCTTCATGCCACAAATTCAATTCAAGTACAATGCTTTCTTTAAAAGATTTTGATTCTAAATGCAGATACCATCGTTTTTCAGAATACTAGTCTTAGGGGAGAAATTATCTATTCCTCTAGGGTATTTGTTAGCTAATCTTGAATGTATTGGTTGATGATAGTCTTACATGACATTAATCAGGTAAAATGTCAGCCAAATCTACAGAAGCGCCTTTATATGATACAAGGAACGAGAAGACTGATATTGCTGAAACTAGCCAAACTAGCACGGCAGCACATATTGAGAAGCCAGGTAAGCAAGTTCCAAGGAATGCTGGAGAATCTTCTTCTGGGCCTTTTCTAATGAAGGCACAGGAATATGTTAATGAAGCATACAAGGAACACGATGATCAGTCTGGGACCAAACTAGATGAGAGCTGGAAAAGGAAAGATGATGCTGTAGCACCAAATACTAAGAATAATAAGCGCAATGAGGATGATAGCATTGCAAATGCTAACAACAATAACAACAGAAAAGCTCAAGCAACAACAAATGATGCTCCATCCAAGCTGCAGATACAACCTGGTAAGAATGAGCCTGAAACATCCAAAGATGCTGATGAAGGAAACAATGAGACAACAAATTTTCATAGCCTAGAAAAATCAAGAGAAGTACAATCTTCATCCCTTGACAATAGTGTGAGACAGCAGCAACTACAAGAAACCAGCTCTGCTAAATCACTGCAAGACAATACGAAGAAAAGTACTGATACCCCACTCAGATCTGGAATAGAACAGCAAAAGAAGGATGATCTCCCAACAGAATAAGAGAAGACCAATGTAAAAGCTCCAGGAGAACTCAGATACTAGGGAGAACATCCTATGATACTCAGCAAGATAAATAATAGTAAATCCAATAGCTCAAGCAACTCCACCTTGTTGGAGAGCAACAAAGATAATCCTTGCTGAGTCACAGAGGCATGGCTTGTAGACAGACCTATGAAGTACATCTGCTGTGTCAGTTCCTTGCAGCTTCTTTGTTTTTTGTTTTATCTACCTCACCACTTCAACATCCTCATGTAATAAGGTGTATTGTCTTATCATTTGGAGACTAATCACGTCAATATCATCCGTTTGACATGTTCTACTGCTTTTCATCTATTGATCAATGACTTGTTAGATGTAAAGATCTTTAATATAGGTTTGAATTATGTGAAAACGGAAAATCTTGTTGGCTTCCACAATAAATTTGACTCCTGATGAATTACATATATTCGTAAATCATATCCATCTGTCTATGATTGCTACCATTCGATGGTCTTGTCTAAATGCCAACTGTAGTGGCCATAGAGAACCTCAGACACATTATTTTCCTACTTACATTTACACTACACGTTGAGGTGGAGAAATTTGTTTTATCCATGCCTAAGGCATCCCCTACTGAGAGAGGAAAATAAATTAATGCAATAACAGAAGCATCCTACGTTCACAATTTTCAATATAAGAAGACAATTAGCAAGTATCAATGTGTTAGCAAAAAGGATCAGTAGGGCATAGGACATTTCTTGGGTCCTAATTATGCTAGATGTAACAAGAGCATAACAATACTACCTCCGTTTTTTAATTGTTGACACTTTCTAATACAAATGTACTAAAAAACATTAACAATTAAAAAACGGAGGTAGTACTCTAGTTATTATGTTGTTCCGGAGATCAGCTTCACAGATGTCTCAACGGTCACCAGGCAGCCGCGTGAGAGGCGACGCCCATGGCGGACAAGCCAAGGGCCATGCTTCCACCCAAAATCCACCACAATCACCCCCAAATTCTAGCATCTATCACCAAATCCAGCGCACAACCACTCCAAAGTACCAGATCTTCAAGGCCTCGTTCAGTTATGTTGGGAGTCTTCCCCATGTAAATTCATTCTCAGCAGGGATCAAGTGGATCCAAGCTTGTTCACTCAATCCCCATGTAGATTGATTCTCCCCAGTTTTTCAATCCCAAGCATGTTCGGCAGACAAGGATTAAGAACAGAGGGTTTGGTACGTCAAAATGAGAGCACAACAGGCATTTAACATAAAATTCAGTAATAAAATCAAAATTTCAACACAGCAGACAATCATTTAAAATGCTCCAACCTAAATTGCACAACAGACACGGATTGTATGAACTTGATAAGTCTGTACGATGCCGATTTCTGATGTCTCACTCTCAGCTCATGAAATCAAGCACAACACAGGCAAGTGACCTAAATTTCAACTTCTGATGAAAACCATTGCCCATTTTCCTTTCCTATTTGCATCAGCTGTAGAGCAGAGAAGGCAGCTACCAGACACAAAGATTGGTATGTGGGCAACAGAGACAAACCATGCTTAGGAAGTTGGAATAAAATCGATGCCACCATTGAAAAATGGTGAGGACAGACCTCTGGAAGGCTGCAAGATCTGCACCGAACGCATCTTAGCGGCGCGGTGACGACCATGGGCTGCCGTCCTCCGTTGTTTCGAACTCGTGCTCGCCTCTGGCTCGTGGTCGTCTCGCACCATTAGCTCGTCGGGACTTGGGACCGAGCTTTGCGTTGTGCCTCCGGCTACCGGTGAGGAGGAGGTGGGAAGGGGTCGCCATTACGCCATTCTCGCCTCGCGCCGCCACGGGATAGGTTTGTTCCACGGGAGTAGTGGTGGGATTGGAAGTCGGCCGGGGAGAAGGGATAAATGGCCAGTATGGGCTGGTAAGTAATGTTCGCGGGGCATAACCGAACAACCATTTCCCTTCTGGGCTGGGATTATATCTCCGCTGGGCTCATCCACTTGTAACGGCCCAGTTCCCGTTGTTACCTGAGAAAACGAACGAGGCCTAAGAAGTTAGAGGGCTTCCGACAGGAAAAGCAACCAAGAAGAAGGTGCTCGAACATGGAGCAATGACGCCGAACCTCCGGCGCAGCAAGAAGGCGACCAGGATGGGGCAAGAAGTGCCATCATTCATGGGGTATGGGTGGCAAGCTCCTTCGTCAGCCAGAGCTCCCGCTCACTCAGGTTGGTTCCCTGCGTACTTCGCCAAATCCTACGCACAAGTGGTCCAGGGCACACGGCCACCTTTTCCTCAAATGGATACATCTATGGGCGCCCCTCTCCCTACAAGGAGGTCGTCCGCTGGCCGTCAGAGAAGTGTTGTATTTTCCGATTCCCTCATCATTGCAGTTTCCCTCAAGGGTTCAGTTCCAGCTGACATCTTCTTGTTGGGTCGATCTGCTCTGGCTTCCAGCACCCACACAACCAAGCTGAAACCCAGGCCATGTCTAAAATCTGTGTCGGTCACTGCCCAAAAAGCTTTTGCAGGCAATTCGTCTTGTAGAAAGAATGTCATGCCATCGTTTCTAGTTACAACTGTTTCCTCTCAGCAAGGAAACTTTTTTCAGAGGCTCACGCATCCCAAGAACAATCTGACAAAATTCCATGGCAGACTGTGAGAAGAAAATACTGGTGGAGGAATGGAAAGTCGAAGTCAATTCACTCTACCCCAACTAGCCAGCAGCCATACCCAACAATTTTCAAGCTAAAAACCAGAGGCCGATGCTTCAATTGTCTCGCAAGAGGGCACCAAGTAGCTAACTGCAGATACCCTCCTACATGTTGGAGGTGTAGAGACTCTGGTCGTATATCATATCAGTGCAATAGCAATACATCTGAGAGAAGGCATCGAGGAAATGTCACTTGGGCCTTTTCTGATGCCATCAACATCATTCCACAAGAATATCCCACGATCAAAGAAGACGACCTTAGAAAACAGAGGACCTGATGGCAATGCAATTTTCTCTCCAATTGTCCACTCAGCAGAGATTGTCTCACCAAGACTTGAGAGGCGGAAATTGGATTCACTACTACAGGGAAGAAGACCACAAAAATTGGGCAGCAATTTTCTACAGAGGCAGTACCATACTCAGATGCCACCCACATAATCCCTCTTGTATCCTTCTCGAGGAACAACAGAAGATCAACATGGAGTCAAGACCACGCAACAAACATACGACAAACATGATGCAGCCTACCGGTACACAACAGTCAGATGACGTAGAAGAACCACCCTTTGAGGCTCCTCAACAGACCGGAATGGTAGATAAGTTGTATTTTGACAAACTAGATGAGAGGAAGTTGCCTCTCTCTGAACTGAAGATAGATCAATCGAGAAATGGTCCTAATGTAGCTGACATAGTGGTTGAAGATACACCTAGTGTCCAGAAGAAATCCTTGGAGCCTGAGTTGGTGACTGGAAGCAACTTTGGTAGCATGCTAAAAAAGTTCAAGGAAGCTGTCACTAAACCACTTGAACCTTGTTTGCTATACACACCTAACTCAAAATCAATTGATAAAACAGAGCGAAAGGAAGAACATAGGCGCAGCACAAATCGCAAGACACAGAAGAAGCAAAAGATGACCGCCAAGATGGCTCAAGAGATTTTGGCTTTGGCTTGGGGTTCCTCAGAAAGTGAAACAGTTGTGGATGAATTGACTGTGTAACAACTTGATACATATAACAAGCCTTTGTCCTTATCAAATCAAGGGGAGTGCAAGAAATTAACCACAATCGTCGAGGCAAAGAAGAAGAAAATGTCATCAGTGACCGCTAAAATTGCCAAGAGGAAAAAGAGTAGCAAAGTGGTTTGAATTCCTCCTGCCATCATCTGTCATCTCACTGGTTCCGTGCATACAAGAGTTGTAGTTCCAGCTGCTATGTACCGACCTTGATAGATAATTGAGCTCTTATGGAGCGCAGTTGTACGTATTTTTCGTCGTGGCTGTCATTGGAGGCTTGTTGCTCTCCTCACTTTTACATTGTTAGATTATGTACCCTTAAGATGTAATTCTTTATTTTCTCCCTTAATGAATGGCGCCGCTCCTGCCTCTTTTCTTTTTTTTAAAAAAAAAGGAGTTATTATGTTGTGTCATGCAGCATGGTTGGCACTCATGATGGGATGTACATATTTCGTCATGCTGCCAAAGAAGGCATGCTACAGAACTAGCGGTTTGCATATAAGACTGAATACTGAATGTTTGCATCAATTCGTGAGTTCGATTGGAACCCAGTTGCTTGTTGTATGGGGTAAGGATACACCAATACAGCAAAATTTTGGACATCTAGGAAAATACTATGGTTTCATGAACTAACTTTTGTTCTACAAAATTAGGTGTTAGGGTGGCAAAACATTGTAATTCTAACAACCATGATATTGCCAAACCTATAGCCTGATCGGAGTTTTAGAAACTACACTCAGTACCTACTTTTTTTTTCCAAACCATAGTATTGTTTAACACTGGCTTCTACAACAATTTGCAATTTATGTATTATATTACATCTGATCCATGTATTACAGTTAATTAACTTCAGCAAGGTCTGGCGGCTAAAACAATATTTCTAAGTAAATAACTACTACATCCAAAGCTATTCAAAAGAAAAAGAAGATTTTGAAAAGAGAACAAGTGAACTAATGTCAAGCAAAACCTAACATTGTGTTATTCAACTAAAATAATGTTAATTGGCAAGATTTCAACTCAAGTGTAGTACCAGCGAAAGGGGGGAAACAAACTACCTTCCACAAAATTCCACAATTATACAAAATGCGCTTATGATATATGTGGAATGCACGGATAAACTTTTTAGTATGTCAACAAGTGCACCACTGCGAAAGAAATTTTTAGAGAAGCTACAATATATTAGGACCATTGTGCCTTGATTAACGTTTGTTCCTCAATGTCAAAGGATGGAAAGAGCATTTCTCGGATCTAAAATTAAAATGATTGTTACAACAGAAAACCCAGGAGATGTAATTTTCACAAAAACGAATCCTACGAACAATCTGAGATTATAGATACCCGTTAATCACAAAATCCTATTGTGAACTCATGTAGAAACTCATCGCTATTAGCCTCTAGGCGACGGCATTACCAACCCTCCGCCTTGAGAGAGTAGTAGAGGAAATCATAGAAATGAACAGTCAGAAATTACCATCCAAAATTACAGACTGAGCCTCAATCTGCTCGGCCGCGTTGTCCTCCTGGCCGGGGGCAACGTCCGGCACAGCGACTTCTTTGCCCTCCTAGAGGCAGATCTTCCCACCTCGATCCGACGCCATCCCAGCCTATGGCAACATCCTCGATGCCGCGGCGGCCGGCGACGGATGAAGCAGTCCGCGCCGCTGCGGAGACGCATTCCCAGTGTTCCATTGCCCGTGGAAGCCCATTGCAGCCGAGCAACTGAAAAAAAAAGGAAAAAAAGGGTTCCTGATACTGCAAACTGGTTGAAAGTAATGGTGTGGATGTGGAGTACGGAAATGAGCCCAAGACCCAAGAGAAAAAAGGCCAGGCTAGATAAATTTTCCTGGGCCATTTGGGGTCCAGGCCCAGGTCGGTGCTAAAACGAGAAAAAAAGTCTTTTTACCACAAATTTTGCAGCTACTTATGAAATCGGGCAGGACGACTCTAAAAATCATTTGTTTTCCTCTCATAACAGTGATGATGATTTTGTTGACGTGGACGGTGGTTTAGTTGACGTGGCTATCCATCTTGCTTCAAAAATCACTAAATTATTTTTGTTAATTGTGACGAGAAACTTTGATTATGGGAATTAGTTTTTTTACCTCCCAAAATATTATTTACTGAGTTGATCTTTATAAAGATAATTTTGGTAATTTTTTAGAATTTTACGCATCTCGAAAGTGGTACAATTAACATATTTCCCTAAATCAGTCTCGTGTGGAGAATTTTGTAAATTTGCTAAAGCTAAATCAAAATTTGATCCAATAATCAAAGTTTCTTGTCATAACCTATTTAGTTATCAAAATCTTTTAGTAATTTTTAAGCAAGATAAATGCCTTAAAATGAATTTTTAAAACAACATGGACAACTCGTGCCAACGTAAACAGCCACGTCAACAAAACCGACGTCCATATTAACAAAATCGTATTGAAAGAGAAAAAATAAATGATTTTTAAAGTTAAGGTGTCATTCTATCTAATTTTGTAATTGAAAGAAGTAAATTAAACTTAGATAATAGTTCAGGGTCATGGATGACTTGACGATGAGCATGGTCTGATCTCCACCGAAGCGCTAATGCCAACAGTGCACATTGGACGAAAGCACGTCTGCTGCTATCAAACCAAAACAACAGTCCTTTGTTGACCTTGGATTCTGTAATCTGGAGGTTCTGTCTGTTCACGCTTCAATGATGTAGTATCTTCCATCTCCAATGTGCTGTCGGATTCCTTCAGTATATCTAACTCGGATTCTAAACTCTGACACTGTCAACAGTACCGGCCTAGTACATTTCTCTGACGCCATTCCTCGTGTCTTGGGCAGGTCAATGGCTTCTTTATCCCCTTCTAGAAAAAAAGAATAACTTGTTTTATGTGATCTCAAAATAATAATAATAATATAATCAACTCTGTTGACGATGTGGGGTCTGATTGTTCATGTGCTAAAACCAAGGCGCTTGTAGTATAGCCGGCAAAAGGAATTTGATCAAAAGGTTCGAACTAAACAAAACCTAGTACTCCCCCCGTCCTAAACTATTTATCTTTCTAGCTCTTCGTACGGAGATTAAAAAAAAGAATATGTTAGATGCACTGAAAACAAGAAGGAGAGAGATGGAGATAGAGATGTATTAAGAGGAGATAAATGTGTATTAGGAAGCAAGAAAAATAGGTATTTTAGGACAAACTTTAAAGGCTAGAAAGACAAGTAATTTGGAACGAAGGGAGTACTATTGAACACTTAGAAATTTAGTAACTCATTTGTATTAGGATTTTTTTTTTCCCTTGTGAAAGTGTTAAAATTATTTGTACTAAAAAGCAAGAAAATATAAGGAAAAACAATTCTGTGTTTTAAAGATCTTCCAACACCTGAATTATTCCAATACCCTAGCAACAATCGGTATATACTAATTTTCAAATTATAGTGATTTGTATGTAACTTTTGTGTAGTGATGGTTTGAATGATGACAGTGTACTAAAAATTCAGGTGTTATAACCCTTGAAAATGCTTGAATTTTCTTTAAATATATAAATTAAATATAAATCATAGTCATGGATCTCAAAATATAATAACAAAAGAAATTGAAGTGTTGGAAAGGACCAAACAACTCGGGTGTTGTATATACGGCTCCAAGAAAAACAATTGAAGGCTTAAATGGGAATGATATATCCAAATCAAATATTGATATTTATGAAACTAATTTTGTGACCAATCATGCATTTTTCATGGAACAATTCCTGAAGATTCATATATAAACTATGTAAAGATGGCTCAAAAGATGCTAGCCTCGGCGTTGGCACTGGGAGGCCCCTCGAGACCTTTTTTTTAAGAAAGAAATAGTATAGATGCAGATACTCACATATAATTATGAGTACGCATTCCTATGAATATAGACACGCACACCCTATCCCTATATGAGTGCCAACCACAGAATGAGATGGTTACTCTTGAGATTTACAAAGTTACCACGGACGTCTAGCTGTTGATTAGGTGGGTTTGTTCTACTACAAAGAACCTAACCATATATTAAATCGCCTACCACTGAAGAGTTGACAAGAACATCGCCTACCACTGAAAGAATAATTAATCGTAAATACAACACATATACTAAATCTGAGATTAGGTGGGTTTGTTCTACTACAAAGAACCTAACCATCTAAGCCAAGCTACTCGGTTGCAAGACTTCATATATCTGCAAACAAAAATTAAAAAAAAACATATAAACCTTTTCTCAAGGGAGCGTTTATATCGATAATAAGACTAGTTCATTTGGGAAACTATATGTGGATTAAGATAATACATTTCGCAACCTTATATTATTGCTTTTAATTTAGATTCACGTATACATCAGCTGCGGTAGTTTAAAGGCTTTAAGCACCTCCTGCATCTAGATTTCGTAGCACCATATCCTTGTCCGTACATATATGATCACATTTTTCCCATGTATAGTGTGCAATTTTTTATCTAGGTTACTAGTGCCTAATTAAGGACTGTGAATGATTGAGTGAAACGTTCCTCAATTTTCAGTGATGACTGAAAAAAATTAGCAAGTGATTTATTATTATTCCAACTCTTCTATAACATGAGTTATATTTAATTAGTACTACTAGTAGTAGTATTGAATTAAGTAAAGAGGGTAGGGGGTAGTAGTATATCTGAGGCTTGGACCTCATGTGATTACTGCATGTGTGTAGTGTCCACGCAGTACTAGGACCGTGAGACAAGAAGGTGGGTCAAATTCTGGCGTCCCTACTCCCGAGCAAAAGGTCAAAGATTTCAGACATTCACAACAACCGAGCCAGACAGGCACAAAATAAGTGCTCATCATGTGGATGTCCCCCACCAGCGTCGCTCTGCATTTTTTTTTTATGCACTGCCGTTATACCGTGCTATGGTCACCCTAAACTCTAAACCCTCAACCATAAATCTAAGACTACATTATACAACACGTATATATGTAAATAGTTTTTATGTTAACGGATTCATTAGTTAAACATTCACAAATAACTAATTCCACTTGTGTAGAGTTGTTTTTGACAAACTATAACGTCTATAAAATATAAGCTATCAAATGGATAAGAATTGCTCTCTCCATCTCAAATACTTGACATGTTAGTTTTCCTAAAATATATACTTGATTTTCTTGCTTCGTGATGTACATTTTCTCCTTTCTGATACATCTCTATATCTATATAATCGCTTGTCCTCGTTATTTTGTGTACCGACCTTTACTAGTTTTTTTGAATTTTTATGTCCACATCTAAAACATTGTCTATATTGGAATGAAAGGAGCAGTATTAGTATGTTCATGTTTCATCTACAAACTCAGCTCACATGTGCTCACCATATATACCGTACGTCACGTACTACACATTTATAACCATTTTCTTAACAAAAACCTTAAAGTACTAGAGGACGAGTACTTTTTGTATCTTTCTTCTCAGTCTCAAAGCTACAATTAAAATCCCTTAATAATCATACGGAGTATTTCATAAAACTGATAGAATTAAGCATTCAGGTACAGGAATGAATTTGAGATGGATTTTATATATTTAGGGAACTGAAAATATCCAAACAAAATGGTGACTGTTCACTAATAAATCACTTCTGTGCAGAAACTCACACTTATTAGCAATGAGTAGACACACATTCATGAGCACCTCTTTCCACTTACTAGTAGTTGGATATGATCTCTCATCAAGTTTTGTTAGTGCTCTAAGCAAGAAATTAATTATGGTGTCTCTGTCGCCTGTTGAGGCATGCATGAGTTCGAGTGCGCCTAGGCCCCTAGGGTGGCCAAATAATAATCAAAGTGTCTTTGGTTTCCATTACCAACAGCAAAAACTGCCGAGTCGCCTTTTAGGTTCATGGAGGACAAACACAGTGTGTTTTGACCATAGCCCATCATGAACCTTCAGGAGCGGATGCGGATGAATAATGGAACTTTTATTTTTGGAACCCAATAAACAGTCACTAAAATACCTTTGTTTTCCCTCATATATATCTGCGACTCTTCATGTGGACATTCCAAGATGTTGTTGAAGTGATCACTGGTTTCATAAAATAAATAAATATTAATATGCTAAGTTATAAAGTTTTGAAAGCATTTTCTTGAACAGGGACGTGTAACATTTAGAGTTATATATGGTTGTTAAGATGCAAATCAATTCCCAACAGTACATCTACTAGTAGCCTACAATGCTTAGTATTTTTAGCTAACTATGCACCATAACTGTAGGAAATATGTTTGTAGGGAATAACATTGTAGGTAATTTGCTAAAACTGTAGGCAAAGATGTGAATTGCATTAGAAAATTGTTGGCAATCTGAAAAAGAAAGCCACTCAATCAAAAACTGTTGGGAAAACTGTAATTTCTTGTAGTGAAATGAAAAAAAAAATGACATAGTACACAATCTACCGGCAATAGTCCTTAATATTTTGTTAAATCGCTACTAGTACGGATAATGAAGGGTTAAAAACGTCAAGCGATCTGCCAGGGTTTGGTGAGAATTCATTTAGCGCCAATATTTTTAGCAACGTGTGCGTAATCAATGTGGGCTGAGGGATGATATTTTACCGTGCAGTGGCTGTAACTGCTAGTACTATACTACTACGTACTAGTACCTTGAAATTCAAACCGAGATGGTTTGGATCATCATTTGTCTTCACATGTTTGGTTTTAGCACAAGACCTCATTTGTGATGTTGGGATCCATAGAGCCAGATTCGAGCAACTGGACCAGGTAGAACCTTGATGGTTTCTGCATGGACAATTGTGTTCTGACAGTAATAACTAATAATAAAACAGATGTTGCTACAAGTTATCCTTCCTTTTTTTTTTTTTGGTGTGGGGGGGGGGGGGGGGGGGGGAGTTACATGGTTACCTTGTCGTAAAAGGATACTTACAATTTCAATTTTACAATGAACAAGTAATAATGTCTGATTTTGATTAAAACCATTTGTTTGCGTGTTCATGCTGCAGAATGCCCTTGTAACCACTGTACGGAGGAGAAGGTTGCCTCTTGCTGGCTGCTGAGGAGAATCATATCTTAGCACCCACTGTCCCAGCGATTCCATCTCCTCTTTTGATAAAATCTTACTTGCTGTACTGTCCTTTGTTAGTTTCTCCTAATGTAGTAGGTAGTATGATCCAGGGAACATATGCCAATACTGGTTAGTGTAACTCCCACAAGCAAACTGCTGGCCTTGTAAAAAAAGGAGTAAAAAGAAAAGAACGCTGCTGCAACCACTTTAATTAATTCAACTACGTAGCCGTGATCTGATTCTGATGTCGTAACTAATTGCAATTTGATGGTATTTCTTTTCCTGTCAGTTACTTTTGTTCGCATACCGTTTGCATGACTGTACCCTAATGGTCCAAAAGCAGGCTAACGACATCCCCTAAATCATGACGCTAATCAGGGCAGAAATGCCGAAATTTCAGATGTTGACGGGTTATGGTTTTCAATTAGTGTTGACGCTAATCAGAGAGATAGAGGCAGAAAGAGAGCCGTGAAGAGAACAGAGAAGCTGCAAACCCGATGCACGACCCGAGGGGGATGGAGGCGTCAGATCGAGCGCTTGTGTAGGCGAAGAATGAGACTAAATGAGACTATGAGTATGAGACCGGCCAGAAGGTTGAAGATGAAGTTGTTGTTGTTGATACTGAATCTGAATCCAACAGCGGACGGTAATCTCCAGCTTCAGTCAACTGAAAATTAGACTGACTCTATTTTATCTGTTGCCTGTAAAAAAAAGTTTGGCAGGTATATTAAAATTTATTTAGCAAAAAGCACAAGAATCATTAATGATTACGCATGTATCATTTGGGTTTCGATGCACGGTCAAGAGTGTGCCGGAGCTTGTGTACCTTCTCCAAGAAAGCCTGGGCCATCACCGCACCCAGCAGCAACTGCACCTGCGCATGACAAGAAAAAGCATTATTAATAAGACACTTAGATGGCGTAACCCAGACGAGATCAGCTTGGTTTGCAACACAAACCTGCTCCCCCTTTCTTTATCCAAAAGCGTCAGAGAACTCAAGTAAAAGAAGAGCCATCAGCCATTGCATGTCCTCTCACACTTCTGCGATGAAAAAAGGTGTTGCAAAACACAATGATGCTATGGAACACACTTTAACCTTCCAGCACTATAGTAGTGCGTACACTTTCAGGACATTGTAGTGTTACAAATGCAATCATATCAATCTTACCAGCCATTGAATAGGTGAACAGTTACTTTAACACTTTGTTCAGATTGTAAGAAGCGTATTGAAATGCAGGGTTCAATGTGATCTAACAGTTGCCAAAAAGCAGAGGCAATGACAGCTGTTGTTTGATCTTCCTCTTGCAAAACAAGCACATTAATGGGAGCTTAGATGTGTCATGCTAGTACATAACTCCAGTAATAGCAGTAACATGGTTAGCAGTAAGAGGCAGGTATGGCAAGCTGTATTGCAACGTCCCAACAATTGGAAGAATCAGAAGAAGAAAAAAAGAGAAACAAAAAAAAGAGCAAAACATATATCTTGGCCAAGGATATGGAAGAGTGAGCTCCACTAAGCAAAACTAAGAGCTCGCATCCTACTACACATCCTTCAACATCATCCTACCACACATCCTTCAACACCACCATTTAAAACACTAATAGCAATCACTTCAGTCCTGGTCTGCTGCCTTAGGCTCGATGTCCTTCAGCAAACCAACGATCTGCTGCATGGCCGGCCTCTTGGAGGGCAGCTCAGCCGTGCAGAGGTATGCGATCCGCAGTGCCTCCTCCATCTGACGCTCCAGTCCAGTGTCGCGGATCTTTGGGTCGATGATACTTGACACTAGGTTCGCCTTCACCATTGCCCTCGCCCAGTTCACCAAGCTTTCCTCCTTCTGGTCAGGGTACTCATCACCTAGTGGCTTCTTGCCGGTGACCAATTCAAACAGCACAACACCAAAGCTGTAAACATCAGACTTGGCGGTCGCCATGATATTCTCCGAGTTGGAGAACTCTGGAGGCGAATAACCTGGGGAATGATGCAACAGATTGTTGTCTGTGTTCGTACCAGCAACCATCGACAATCCAAAATCAGATAACCTGGGCTCCATAGTTGAGTCGAAGTAGATGCTGCTTGCCTTCACATCCCGGTGGATGATCTGTGGAATGCATCCGTGATGGAGGAATGCCAGTGCCCTTGCAGCACCTAATGCGATTTTGTGTCGGAACATCCATGTTGCAGTACCCTCTGGCGTGATGTTTTCAGTAGCAACACCGCCATTGTTGTCCTCCCATGTGTCGGTACTCCAATCTTCAGTGGTCTGAACTCCTAGTGGCAAGTCATGCAGTAAGTTGTGCAAATTGCCATTCTCCATGTACTCATAGATGGCGATTCTCTGGTCACCGGCCAGACAGTAACCAGTCAAAGGGACCAAGTTTGGATGCTTGATCCGTCCCAGCCGCTCAAGCTCCCTTGCAGCATCTTGGTCTTCCATCACTGACCCATGGACTAGCACCTTCACAGCAACTTGAAATCCACCAGGGAGAAATCCTCTATAGACTGGCCCAAACCTCCCTTCTGCCAGCAAAGTGCCCCGGTCAAAGTTCGATGTCGCTGCCAACAGGTCAGCAAATGTGAAGCTCAGCAGTGGCTTCTCAAAGATGACAACCGGTACCGAAGTTGCAACCTTCACATCAGCAACCCATGTAGTTGAATCTGTCTGGAAAGAAAATGGCCCCGATACACCAGGCTCTTCCTTGAACGACACCTGCTTAACCACGGGTAGCGTATCACCCCTCTTCCTCCGCTTCCGGCATGCAATGGCAAAGCAAAGCAGCCCAAGAACTGCACAGAACAGAGAAAGCACAATAGCTAGTGCCAACTTCATTCCCTTGCGCTTCCCCCTACGTTTCTTGATACTGTCCGGGTTGACAGCAATTGGGCAGTCATTCCTGGACCGAGCAAATGCAGCTGCAAATGCCTCCGGAGAGAGCTCAGAGGCACAAACAGTGAGGTTGTTGTATGAGAAGTTGAACCGCTCCATGGACTCTAACTTCTTCACCAATGTCACAGGTATCTCACCGGTGAGATTGTTCACCGACAAGTCCAGCATCTGTAACCGAAGAGAGCTCAAATCTGGGATAACTCCGCTGATATTGTTCCGTGACAAATCAAGAACCTTCAATCCAACCAACCGAGAAGAAAATTCTGCAGGGATTTGCCCATGCAATCCAGTGCTTGACAGATTGACATACTCCAACCCAGAGATCCCACTCAGGGACATGAGTAAATTGCCACTGGACAAACGGTTGTCTGCAAGATTCACATGCTTCAGGTTCCTGAAACGACCAGCAACGGTGAATTCTCCACGAAGCTCATTAACAGACAAGTCGAGATACGTGAGTGACGAGCCTGCATAACCGCTACTAAAGTTCAAGCCCGAGAAGCGGTTATTGCTGAGGTCAAGAACAGTCAACTGCTCCTGGAACGCCCCACTGACGGAGCCACCGAGTCGATTGCCGGAGACTTTGAGGTAGGCTAGCGAGCGGAGCGGCGACATGTCTGGCAAGTCCCCGTCCAGCGCATTGCTCGAGAGATCCAAGGCCACGAGGCTCCCGCAGCCAAGAACAACGGCGCCGGGGATTTGTGCCTGGAAACCGTTGTTGCTGGCGTTGAGCACCTGCAGGGCCGCGAGGGAGCCGAGCGCGGGCGGCAGCGCGCCGGTGAAGCCGTTGTGGGAGACGTCGAGCGCCCGGAGCCATGCGAAGTTGCCGACGTTGTTGGGGAGCGCGCCGCGGATGGCGTTGCCGGACAGGTTGAGCTCGCGCAGCGTGGCGCCGAGCTCCCACAGGTCGTCGGGCAGGTCGGTGAGGCGGTTGCCGCTGAGGTCGAGGCGCTCCAGGCGCGCGAGCTTGCCGACGGTGTCCTGCGGGATGGCGCCGGACAGGCCCATCCCGGCGGCGGCGAACGCCACCACTCGCCCCTCGCCGTCGCACGAGACCCCCGGCCACGAGCACACACCGCCGGCGCCCGACGATGACGGCGGCGCCGCGCGGCCCAGCTTGGAGAAGAACTTGGACACGAAGTAGGCGTCCGTGTTGGGCTCCTGCGCCGCCGCGCAGCAGACGGCCGCCGCCATGAAGAGCAGAGTCAAGCAGCAGCCGCCCATGGCGGCCAGCGAGCGTGGGAAAGAACAAAGGCGAGATCTTGGCGCTAGTGCGAAGCCGCGTTGTCCGGCTCTTGGGCTGGTGGCGGTGATGCTAGTGCCGCCGCCGCTGGCGGTGGTCTCATGGGGTACAGCTTGGAGGCGGGCAACTGGCTGACCTCCCCAGCCTCTCTCTCTCTCTCTCTCTCTTCTCTCTCTCTCTCTCTCTCTCTCTCTCTCTCTCTCTCTTTCTTCTTGATGGCTGAACCGGTGCGCGTTTGGCAGGCTGCTACCTGCTAGCTGCTGCTCGTGTGAAAAGGGAAAAGAAGCAGAGGTCGAGAAACGCGGCCCGGAGAGTGGGAGTGGGAGAGAGAGGGAAAGGAGGAAGAGGATCATAAATTGCCGGAGGTGGAAGGAGTAATTGACGGAGTAAATTGAGGGGAGTGGGTGCGATTCAGCTCAGCGCTGCACGCTCCCGTACGGATCCGGATTTTCGAATTTCTTCGATATCAGCAGAAGAATCGATTTTAATCACGCTGGAATAATTTGTTTACTGTCATTATAATTTTGTTCAATTTCTTATTGTCATCCTTAACGCGTGTGAGTCCTGGATATTACAATATCTAAAATTTATTGTAGATTTCAGTAATAAATGAAAAAATATATAAAGATGAGCAAAGCTGAATCTCCCAAGATATTTCAATAATTAGTGAAAACAAAATTATAAAGACAAGCAAAGCTGAATCTCTCTAGATATTTCAGTAATAAATGACAACAAATTTATAATGACAGTCCCATCTAAAAAGTAACATTGTAGATTTTGTTTTAGGAAGAAAATACGGCTAATAATGAGCAATTACATACTTGTCATCGTAAAAATTGTTATCTCTACTACTTAATATTTTTCTAATTATCGTCCGTGCAGCGCCACGCGCGGAATAAGCCTGCCAAGCCGAGCTCACCCGCTGCACAAAAACTGCCAGGAGAATAGGAGATGACCCGCCCATAACCGGATCAAATTCTTCTTCCTCCTAGAATCTCGCCGCGCTCTCCAATCCTCCTGTCTCAAGAAGAACACGCATCATGCCGAGTACCCGCGCCGCCACCGAGCCCTCACGAACCGAGGACTCGTACGTGGCTGAGCCTCCATGAATCGACGAGCCGCGCCGCCACCGAGCCCCCACAAGGATGCCGCCGAGGGGCTGTGCCGCAGCCCAAGCTGCTCGCTCGACGGAGCTCCACCATTGACGCCATGACCAGCCGGTGGTGGTCCCACAACCGTCGGCAGTCGGCCTCGATGTTGTACCCGACAAAGGTCACGGACCTGTCCGCCAGGAAGCGACGGAGGCGCGGAGCACCCTGGGGATGCCGGTCCGCACGATCTGGAACACGAGGCACCGTCAGCCTACACAGAGCTGCAGCGTGGCCGGAGGCTCCGGCGCCGGTGAAGGCACGGAACTTGGGCGTCCGTTGCACGCCCAGACCGACGACGGTCTTTGCTGGGTCGCCATGGAGGAGCCACCGCGTTGTGGATTGACTTCCGTTTGTTTTAATGGTAGTGTTACGGATTTTTTGGTAAGATATTCATTAATAATTTTCTGCACAAGTGTTGCTTCAGTGACATGTGCATTGTTTTACATAGCCAAATTATTTTTTCTTTGTGCATAGCTTCAGTGATAAGATATTCATTGGTGACAAGTCCTTGAGATTTGTGTTATGTTTAATATGCAGGTCCGATGCTGGTCTCACAGAAGGGAATTCTCACTCCTTGTTGAAGCGCACCACAAGCCAACATGGTGCTACATCTCAGGGAGCTTCTGTTGTTCTGTCTTCAACCATTAGGTTGAAGAAGGCCGGCCTTGCTTCTTCTGATGTTTATATCAATGACTTTTAGTCTGGTTTGTTTACTAAATATTAATTGAAGATGGTTCAAGGCAAACTTGATGGTCAATTGTTATAGTTATAAATGTCTACAGCATAAACTGCAGGCCCCGTCAACTCAAATCCAGAGAGGTCAGTAATCTCTCCTCTGCTTTGTTGATGCCCAACCTGTTTAATAATATGATTATGCACGTACACCAAATCGTGATAAATTTAGGCATCCAGCTACCACCAGATAGATGATACAAAGCAAAGCCATTTATGTCTTTCTTTCTTACCTCTTTAGTTTTGACAATACTTCCGTGAGAACAGTAATTTCTTCCGATCAGAGCTCAAGAAGATGGGTTTTGAGGTTCTTGGTGACAATGATTTCCCTGTTATGCCCATCATGCTCTACAATCCGGGTAAGATCCCTGCATTTTCCTGGTAGTGCCTTAGGCAAAAGGTTAGTGGAAGTTTTTTTTTCCCCTTTGAACTCTATATATGTACTCTCTTTTTACAGCCATGTACCTTGAAAGTATTTGTATTTTATATACTCTGCAGTTACTTGCACATATGTTTGCACACTTGCTATTGCCATGCGTCTGATAAAATACATTTATGTAGGTTGCTGTTGTTACTGTGGCATTTCCTGCTACAGCTCTCCTCCTTGCTAGAGCACGTATCTGTATTTTTGCTTCACACAGCAGGGGGGGACCTGCTGAAAGCTCTAGATGTGAGTTATTTCTTCACGCATTCATAAACACTTACACTTTATTGAAACACATAACTAGAGCTTAGTGCATTGTTCTTGTCTTTGCAATCCACTTTAACAGGTTATCAGCAGAGTTGGTGACCTTGTGAGCATCAAATACTTCCCTGTAGAACCCCCCAAGATTGCTGAAGCTGGTCATGACAAGCTTGGAGTAAGCACGAGTTCTGGTTTACACCCCATGAGTGAGAGTTGGAGTTGTTTGAACCTCTGATGGAATCACAGTGGATCTTTAGCAGTTTCATAGCCATGATTTAGGATTTTTGTCGATACCAGGAAATTGCTGTCGCTTTTTTATATAGCTAAAATTACTATCGGCATATAGGAGAATGGAGAAGGCTCCCTGGATGTTTCAGTGTTGGGATCATTTTGATTGTAAAGAATGATTTTGACTAGAATTGTTTGGTCTCGTTTCGCCCTATTTCATAAGTTCTAAGGAAGATATATAATGTACAGACATTGTTGTATCAGCACTTGCATTGAATCAAGCAAGTGCTTGTATTTGACATGAGCACAGCCTTTTCTTATATGTGAATCAGTGAAAAATATTGTTCTTTTTTAGTGAAAAAAATAGAAAAACAAACCCGTAGCAACGCGCGGGCAATTTACAAGTATATAACATAATTGTGTGATTGACACTAATAAATACTATATTATATGATTTTATAAGAACACGTGTCAATTTTTTCGTAATAATTATATTTATATTTTAAGAAAAATAGTACAGTAAACTTTAAAAAGGTTATGAATTTGATACAGAAATGTTCTTAATATTTTCATATTGTGTTTTTGTTGGATGCTTTATTATCTTTCGGAGCAGTATCTTGAACAGAACCGAAACTTGCACGTGTGTGCAATATAGGCTGTGTCTGGGACTGTCAACATCGATTTTTGTATGACAAATTTTAAGACAGCTGATGAATTGTAGAACGTTCTATTACTAATTTTTGTACAACAAGTATCTCATAAATATTTGACCATCCGGAACTTTTCATCAGAAAATACAATATGTACTACAAGCACTTACTGTGTCTGATTATTTACCCTCTAATTTTATTAACTGTAGTAAAAATTTAAATTAGCGAATGGTAATGATTAAAATCCATATGTAGTAGTAGTAGGAGTACCTTGTAATAACGATGATGGAAATTGTGCTAAAATATAAGGATGCAATTATCGAGCTATTGGTAGCAAGATAGCAAGATAACAAGACATAGCCGTACTAAATTCTCGCGGGCAAATTAAATTCTCCAATCCCTACTACTCTAAATTTTCGATCGTTATAATACTAAATTATCTACCATCGAACCTCTTCTAAAGCCACCGGCATGAGGTAATTTTGATCTCAAACCCAAATTTTCCTAAATTCTAATTCAAGTTAGTTGATTAATTAATTTATAAAATCTTAATTAATTAAGGAGGAGCAAATTCAAAAATTAAATATAAGTATATATTATTCATAGTATGATGTGAGTATGAGAGTGGTAGTTATAAAATCACGCTTTTTCCTTGCCCTTTCAGACACATGCGGTGCTTGTACTACGTCTTATCGCTTACACCATGGGAGTTCGGATGGCGACGGAAGCTGTTGAACACTGCGGGCCAAACACGGCGTCCGCCAAAGCATCCATGGAGCTAGACATCCCAACGAAAGTCAGATCAGATTTCACCAAACTTGTAGTAATGCATAACTTTTTCCGGGCTTGCACACGCCATTCGGGGTAGAAACAGTCTCCCTCTACCTTTAAATTATTATCTTAGAATCACAGGTTTAGTTTAGAAAAATCATACTATTAAACCTATTTATTCTAACAACTGAAAAGGATACGTAAGCAGCGGGAGTAAAGTAGAATATAAATATGACGTGTTTTCTTTTGCTTGTGTTGAACTGGTGCAAGCAGAACTTTCTAACTTGCTCAACTGAAATAGTAATTCCAACCAAGCAACCTAGTAAAATACAATTAAGTTAAGGTCGTAGCTGAAGAAAAACACACAGATACTACAGTACTAGTAGATCAGTAGATGTAAGCAGTAGCAGGAATGTTTGGTATTGAATATTCTCGAGGCAGGTTGGTCGAACATGGTGCCGGCTGATTAGGTCGGGCAGGCACAAAGACGCGCCTGCACAGTACTGTAATAAGCATACTACTACTAGTATAATACTGTACAGCTGCTTACCTTACCTTACATATACTTTTGTATCCAACTACTAGAACTACCGTTCAATTCAAAATTTTCACCACTTGTGTAGTATTTTGGATGTATAGTACGTACCGCGTACAGTATTACTTGTGGTCCTACACATACGATCCTGTGGGCCTGTGGCGTGCGTGGCGCACATGTACTGTATCGTAGCTGTACGTATGAACTAGTATCTCTCACCAAACAAAACCGCCGGGACTGGTGATGGTGGAGGCAGCTGGTACCAGTGCGTGGGGGCCCAGCCCAGCCCGGCTACGACGTGCGCATGCTCGGCTTCGGATGGTGAGGTGGTCGTTGTAGAAGGCGGCGATGGGAACGGGGGAGAGGAGAGGGAGTGCGGTGCTGGGCTGCCTGTGTCGGGCAGTCCCCTACAGGGCCCGTGAGTCACTGAGCAGGGTGGTGTCGCTGCCGCCGGCCGCGCTCCAGGCTTCTTGCCTGCCCTTTTCTAGGTGTGTGGGCTGGTCCTGGGGCCCCAGCACTGAGCAGGTCGCTCCGATGCGTCAGGTTTTAGGAAATTTGAATTTAAGGACACGTCACATAAAAATACTTTACCAAGTTTCCTTTCCTGATAACCTCACGTTTTACTTTTTTATACCAAGGCTAGCATCATTATCGTTCTAATTAATGGCTTTTCCTTTGACACAAACTCTGGTAGAGCACAACACCGTTTACGTAGAAAAATCCTTCTATGCCATCAATCAAAATTTTATCGCTAATGTGTCATCCGTAAAACACATATATCATGACATAAAATTTTATTCCTTTCATGTTATTATATTTAAACTTTAGATTTCCTCTACACAACCTCTAAAAATCTATTTTTAAGACTATAAGTTATGCTGATTTTTCATATCAAGCATAGACGCAACCATTTGAACTGTCAAAAGTTTTAAGAGTTTTATAGAATTTGAACTAAAATTTTTCAAGAAGACCAAATTCGAAACTAGATTTAAATTTCAAAGGAATCTAAACATTTCCTAAAATTTAGGTAAAAAGGTATAGGTTGATACTGAGAGAATTTTTTGTTTGAGGTGAATTTCTGTTCAAAATAATATGAGCTCAACAAGGCAGGGATTTAACTAAATTCTAAGACGTTAAAAAATTCAAATTAAGTTACAAATAACCTCATAGGAAGAACTTTAGTTCATATTGTATCTTACGAAACTCTTCAGATGGCTTCTAGTTCAAATTACGTCATGTAAGCTTTATTATCATTTGAAACATCTACAAGATTTTTAGGGGCTTACAATTTATTATTTTAGTTTTTAATGTATAAATAATATTTAAAATATAAAAATAACGGTATGAAAATAATACAAGTTTAGGAACAATGGCATGTAAGATATATCTATTTTACTGGTGTCAGAGATAAGAAATTCAATTGATAGAATACGACATTTTCCCTTTAAGTTTATGTCTTTTTGTATTTCTTAAAACTAATGAATGTAAGACCACCTTTTTTGTGATGTGTTTTTTTTTTTTGCAGATTGAAGTGTTGTTTAATTGTTGTGCAATATTAGTTCCAACTGTGACAAGTTATGTATGTTCTCCATGTTTCAAATTTGAGAAAAAAACACTATTTAATAGGCTCTCTATGAAGCATGCTTAATTTATACAATTCTCATAGTTTTACTGGCGTTCATGCTAAAACAAGTTCCGGCCTGCAGGACGGATCGGGATGTGTAACACCCCTGAATTCAAAATAACCATGTGTAACGTCCCGCCTCCTCGAGGCCGGATCCGCTTGTATCAGGTAGCTTTTTTATAGGACATAGGCTGGTCTCACAGACCAACACAAGTCTTTTCTACGCACATTTGTCCTCACTCGTGCGCACCCGGGAATAACTTTCCGGTCGGTCACCCACCCTGAAATTGCTCCAGGCCAAGCACGCTTAACCTTGAAGTTTTTCGGAGCTAGGCTACCGAAAAAGAAGTTGCAACTTGTTGATATGAGTATCCTATTAATCCTATTAAGCCCTGGATCGGGGTCTCATATACTCACCCCCTTAAGAGACCGACGTCCTCGTCGGTCAATCCCAAGCCAGGAACGTTCTCTCTTGGCCACGTCCATGTGTCCAGTGCCAGCGCATGTGTCATGCTGTGTGACCACTCTGGATCCACACCAGCCATGCACACCATGTCTGCGCAACTACGATACACGCGTCCGTAAAACCGCGAGAGTCGGCTCTGATACCATTATGTAACGTCCCGCCTCCTCGAGGCCGGACCCGCTTACATCAGGTAGCTTTTTATAGGACATAGGCTGGTCTCACAGACCAATACAAGTCTTTTCTACCCACATTTATCCTCACTCGTGCGCACCCGGAAATAACTTTCCGGTCGGTCACCCATCCTGAAATTGGTCCAGGCCAAGCACACTTAACCTTGAAGTTTTTCGGAGCTAGGCTACCGGAAAAGAAGTTGCAACTTGTTAATATGAGTATCCTATTAATCCTATTAAGCCCTGGATCGGGGTCTCACACCATGGAATGTCATTAAGAGCTCAAAACACCACTAACCACCACAAAATAAAATTTGACAGCATCTCTTTTGTATTTTCAAGCATCGGAAGGAAACAAATCACAATATAAAGATAGGCATAGCATATCAAGGAATAAACATCCTAGAGCCAGAATTATAGTTTCTTCAAATACTCTAGCTTAACATCCAAGCACACCTAAATTGGCAAAATTCCAATAACACAAAAAGATGATAAATTAAGTGTATTAAGTGAAAATCTCTTGACGAAGCTGGTGTGAAGTGTGTCGCTATTCCTCAAAACTCAAACATACATGAAGTAACTGAAAAGGGGAAAACAAGCGTATGAGGTTTATGAAAAAGCTTAAAGCAAGCAAATTGCTTTAACAAGTTATTTAAATCACAGTATTTTAATATTAATTTAAGATAGTAATGATGACAACGGAAGTAAAGTGAAAAGGATATCTCATAGAATTTAGAGATTGCAATAATGATATACATCATACTTCAGAAATAAAGTATAGTAATGCAATGCAATGTAATGAATGCAATGCAATGCATGACTTCACTTCAACCCTCTAGTCCCAACAAAGGAAGAGAAGGGGGCAACCATATTGTTATAAATCAATGTGCATTGTTGTACTGGTACTTACCGCACATATTCAGCTACGGTATCTTAATATACAAATCAAAGGACAGTTCAAGAATGCATGATTGTCATGAATGAACTTCACATATATTCAACTCCAATGTAACAAAATAGCGTAATAAAGAATATGATATACTTTAGGATAGAACAGTAAAGTTCATTTAACAAATTATCTGATTGATGTGAATAATTAAATTATATGAAGGCAATTCAAATAACAAGTCAAAGTGGTAGACCACGACGCTACATTTGCTTACCTTCTCCGATAGACAAGTGAGAGAGCTACGGAGCTGGAGGCACACCATCTAATCATAGCACAATTCTTAACTCAAAAAAAACAATACACATATAAGAAAATGATAAATAAACCGCTCCTACCGTCCCACAGCCCCAAGCGACAAAAAAGAGATAGACAAAGCAGCAGCAATACGGCGGAATAAATTCATAACTTTAAAACCATAAAAGATATTCTATAGAACAATATGTCTAAAAGCATCTACATTTAATTCTCTATAAGTTTCCCATCTGCTGGCCTAAACTAACTGACAAGACAAAACTGAAATTTGTCATCTGGTTAAACAACACAGTTCAACAATGCTTAACTCCTGAAGCGTCTGATGAAAGTTAAAGTGTAGATACTCTTTGGAAAGACTGAAAGATGAACTACAAAAACTTCTATTGGGTCCTGGACTAACTCAGCCTTAAAGACACCCTAAACTGAGTGCAAATAGAGCAAAGGTCAAACGAATTACTGCATAAACTGTAATATGACGAAACTGCCAGTAATCAGATTACAATATCTCCCAAACTACAAGTGCAATGAGGGTGATCTTAGTGTCCCAAGAAAGGTATCGAAATTCTCAACAACTTTGTTAAGGTCATTAAGGCACCCAAAAACCTAAAATTTCAGATGCCACTCTAACTGTCGAACTGTAGCCTGACAGATTCAATAGTAAACTTCATATTGTCATATCTCCTTCAAAACCCCACGAAAAGACATGAATGAGTACTTTATAGAAAGGTTTTTAAGTTCTCCACAATTTTTGTTATTGCCACAATTTCAGATTTCGCTCATAAAATCCTCAAAAACGGGTTCAATGTGCTACTGCCCAGAAGTGACAGAAAATAAAGGAGCAATCAAATTTCCATGAGGGAGCCACCGATTCCACGAACAGGCCAGTAAAGGGGCTAACCACTAATTCACACGATGCAAAACACTACTCAACTTGGATTAATACCTTGGATTGGATTGTCAGAGGTGTTGCTGCGCCCCTGCTTGCCCTGTTTTCTCTCTTCGATTTGCAGCACAGGAGGAGGTCATTGTTTCCTTTGGAAAGGAGAAGGGACCAGCAAGCAACCTCACTGTTCCTTGGAAAGATTGAAACATGAAGAAGATGAACTGAAGATCAGCAGGAGCAGCATCGCCTCTTGCCCTTGCTGCAGGTTGGAGTGACGAAAAAAAGATAAGAAAAAGAGCAGCACCGTGGCAAGGTTGGGAAAAAAAATAGGGTTTCAGATTGGCCTTTCGTGTGGGCTATGCGCTGGATAAAAAGATTTCGTTTTGGTTTTTTCCTTTTTATTTGTTAAATCAGGGCACTACAGAATGTCCAAAAGACTGATTAATCGACTTGTGATATCACGTGACGTCTTTCGTCCATCCCAATGCAGTACCCTGAATACCTTCATACATATTCAATAGAATATCTGTAAGGTTATTAATACTATATAACGCTATCAAAAATTATGCAAAGAAAATTAGGAGCCCATATGTGGTTAAAAACAAGAGCAAACCATTAGAACACATTTACATTGTTATGCTTTCCCATGAAGCAGACGTACGCATGCAGGGAGTGTTGCGTACATGGTATATGCTACAGAAAGCCTCATGGTATATGAATATACTGGAATTAATCATATATTGAGTCATGTATGCCTCCAGTCTTGGCTTATTGAATGCTGATTTAAATGGTTTGCAGAGGCGGTTATTGTTAATATAATGTTTGAATAAATAGTTTCTACCGACGGTGCTCTTAACCAACGGCTTGCAAAAAGCTATTTATGTAAGCGGTTCTGTTAAGAGTACCGCCCGTAGAAATCTACTACCTCCATTTTTTTATTGTTGACGCTTTTTAATATAAATATATACTAGAAAGTGTCAACAATAAAAAAAGAGAGGTAGTATTTATATAAGCAGTTCTCATAATTGTACCGCTTGTAGAAATCTATTTATACAAGCAATTTTCTTAATTATACCATTTATAGAACTGCATTTATATATTATTTATACTGACGATTTCTTACCAGCGGTTATCAAAACTGATTGTATAAATACCTTTAGATCCGCTTGTATAAATGCTTCTTATAGTAGTGACGCAAGCAAGCACACCCTTTGTTGTTCAGAAAAGAGCTAGAGTAGTAATATAGTGTCATTGACCGTCAAGACGGTAACGAAAGAACTTGATTATGAGTTATGAGGATAAAGAAGTAAGCAGGCAAGGAGCGAGACAAGTCATCCCAAAAAAGTCAATTTTCACCTAACCAGGAACGGGCGCCCGAAGGAGGAGGGAGAGACGCCGCCACGGTTGAGGTTTGAGGGGTTTGTGCTGAGTGAGTAGGGAGGGGGGGGGGGGGGCGAAGGAGGTGGAGGAAGAGGATGCGAGGTCGCCATGCTTGCGAGGAGGAGTATGGGAGGCAATAGCCCTCAAGTCGGTGACGGGGAGGGGCAGCCATGGTTTGGAATGAAGTCTATGAATGAGTTCCGACGGCAACGCTGAGGCGTGCAGCGGCAAGATGAGGGAGGATGGAGAGGGAGCATGAGAGGCGGTGGCTCCGGACTAGCAAGGAGAGAAGACGTGGAATTCTTCTAGAGCCAAGGACGACCTTTGACCTACGTGGAGGTCGTTTCACATGAGTCGCATGTGATGGCACAAGACACAATTAGATGGCTGTGTCGCGTTGAGGCCTTCGGTTGTAAAACAATGGTCATGTAGGAACGACGAAATTCACTAGAGGCTTGGAACTTCTTCCGCGCTATGGTCACGTAAGATGCTGCTATTCTTCACCCTGGCTGAAGAGTAAATTATTGAAACAAGCTATAATTACAATAAAAACAAGGTAATTACTGAATAAAAAACCCCATAAAATCATAAATTAATGAGTATTTTTGGTAATTATCGTCATTGGTAGGTATTATATTGTCTCGGTAATCATCACTGATACTTATTACTGAGAAATTCTTTCAATAAGCAGAGCTGGTGAAGAATAAGAGAAGAATAGCATTTGTGAAGCAAATCTCTTGATCAACGGTTGGATTGTTTGCATTGAAGTATAACATACTGTAGTACTTCCTCCGTTTTTAATGCCACTTCGCGGGCTTATTGGTTGGAGAATATGGTTACATCAAGTGCTAAGAATTCAAAAGACATACACAAGCTTGCTTTCTTTAGAACCCTCTCCTAGCTAGCCCATGGGCCGGCCACCCTACTAGCAACCCGATAGCAATGTTCAGTACTAACTTGATCAAAGACGATCCATAGTATAGATATTTGCACTCCTTGCTGCTGAGGTTGATAATAACTCGTTGTCTCTGATTGTATTCACAATTCTAAAATACTTTTTGCTTCTCTAAAAAACTTGTCAAACGGTTTAAAAAAAGCTTCTACACGTCCACCTCTAAGCACTTCTCTGAAAAATATATGTTTTCATGGTGTCTCCATTCATTTTTATCAAACAATTTTGCTTCTACACCCCCCTCAAGAAGCATTTCTGAAATTTGTAATAGAGGTTCCAAAAGCACAAAAAATTGTAGCTTTCTCATGACTTATATTTATGTCCATGTTAGGAGCTGTAAGCGAAATATAGTTAACCTGAGAATTGAAGTCTATAGAGAGGCAACAATACTCACCCTCCACAAGGAGCATCTTTTTTTGTGGATAAAGCTAAACATGATATATGAAGGAGAGATTTGCTAGTTTTCAGGTGATTGAAATTTTACATAGAAGTACCTCTTAGTCACATTTTTAGCACAAATAATATGACAATGAGGAACATTTTGTTTGCCAATCTAGAACATTGTATAATTGAAGTTGAAATAATTAGTTTTTAGGTCAATATAATCGCATCATGTGGAACAGATGAGCTGTTTGTTCGGAACAATATTGTTTGAACGCTGCAACAAATATTTATCGAAAGTAGAACATTTTCTTTGGTTAACATAACATTTTCTTGAATAAAGTAACATTTCTGGAAGTTTGGAAAGAAAAACAACACCAGAAAAATATGCAATTTCTAACCAAGCTAATGTCGAAGCAATGGCCTTTAATTTGGATTATTCCATTACTCTTATATTGTTAATTAAATTGATAGAACATTTATAGTAATTTATTACAATAAATGAACGAAATAATAACAGTATCATAACAAAACAACATAGTGTACGCACACAGAAGATTGAATTAGCTACGATGGCTATTTAATTAGCTACGGTTAGTTCAGTTCAGACACGATGGGTCGTTGAGATGTCATAATAAGTGACAACTCAAATTCGCAAATTAAACCACCGCGGCCGCCTCGGCAATTCCCACGAACCCACGGCCACGCGCAACCACCGCCTTCTCCAGCTGCAGCCCGCACCATTCCGCGACCGTGCTCGCCGAGCCCGCCACCACCGCCGGCTTGACAACTAAACCATCGATGTGTTCGTCATTATCGGCCACCTTATTAGCGTCCAGAAATGTGGCCACAACCCTCGTGGCAGGCCCGGCCACGTCCGCCTGCCACGCGGCCTCCTCGGCGTCAGGGTCCTCGACGCCGGCGACCTTGAGCTTGAGCAGGGCGGTGACGTCGAGGCAGTGGAGGTCCCACCCTGGCAAAGTCCGGAGGCGGTGGATCTTCCGCAGTTGGCAGCGCGCCAGCCTGCAGGTGTTCGCCTTGATCCTGGCCACGGCCGTCGCGAGGACCCGCGACCGCAACAGCTGATCACCGTCGAGCGCTCCGGCCGCCTCGAGCCGGAAGTACGCATCCATCTCCGGCACGCCGATGGCCTTCGCGATCCCGCGCGAGTAGTCACCGTCGGGGCGGAAGAACTCCCGGACCTCGTCGACGAGCCCGGCGTCCAGCATGCGGTCCACGCGGCGGCGGACGTACCGGTCCAGCACGGGCAGCTCGCCGTCGACCCAGAGGAAGCAGCACTCGTAGCGGCGCCGGAACCCGCCAACGCCGTCCAGCAAAGCCTCGAGGTACCGGTTCGACCCGCCGGCGATGACCGGGACGCGGCCTCGCGCCAGGACGCGCTCCATGGCTCGCGCCGCGTCGCGGCAAAAGTCCTCGACTGGGTAGTCCGCGTCGGGACGCACGCCGCCGATCAGGTGGTGCGGCACGCCGCAGCGCTCCGCCGCCGTCACCTTGTTGGTGACCACGTCCAGGCCGTCGTGCACCTGGATCTTATCGGAGTTGATCACCTCTCCGCCGAAGCGAAGCGCGAGGTCCACGGCCAGCTTCGACTTGCCGGTCGCCGTGGCGCCCATCACCACAACCACTTTCTTCTTTTTCCCTGTAGTGCTGATGCTACCGCCGCCCCTGACTGCCGCAGTGTTCTCCATTCTTCTTTTTCTTCACACTCGCTCTGCTCTGCTGCAGTTCTGCCCCGCTTGCTGCACGGTGAGAGACTGACTGATAGGACACACGATAAGTAACGTGGTGGCTCGCGAGTTTTATAGATGCGCGGGCATGCATGCAGTCGCTGTCTTGAAAGCTCCACTTCACAAGAAAATTACACGCGCTTTGTACTGACTACTGACGCGCGCGGGAACAATCTATCTTTAGGGTCGTCGTCTCCCTCTCGAGAGACAGCTGGATTGTGCAATTGAACCATTCTATCCAGTTGGGAAGACAAGGAAACCAACGAGAACCTGACGCGTTCCAGAGATCATATACTACTTTTCTACGGTTGTTGTGTAACAATTCATGTACTTTTCAAGTGTTAGTACAGTTCGTGTGATGGACAATGTCAACTGTGGTGTTTCTGTGTCTCCGTGCGAAAACTGGTCGGGGAAGACAAAAACTGAAGAAGGGATAGGAGGTGCTGACAATGGAACAGTCTAATGTCTAATTCCAAAGGGACGGTTCGTGTTAGAATGTAATTGTAACAGCCCATACTGGGCGTACGGCCCATTGGCCATCTCGCGACACGTCGTTTTTGATGAGACTCACTTTCCGTTTGCGGCTTCCAAGCCTCAACCGGATTCTTTTGATTTTCTCTTACAGGACTTACTTCCCGTGCCTCCTCCGTCTACCTCGGACGGTGGGCGCTCGCGGACCTCGACGGCGTCTGTCTCATCTACCTCAGACGATGATGGTGATCCCGTTGGGCTCGACCCTGCCATCTTGTGGCATGGTGCTGCTCACCGGCTGCCCCAGGAGCCTCGACAGGCCACCGCTCCCGCCCCTGTCCGGCAGCGGTTTGGCATCCACTACAGCCGTCGTCCGGGTCCGGCATCGGCTCCACAGCCACCGCCGGCAGTACCGTCGGCTCCAGCACCGCAGGAGGTGGTGCTGCCGGCCCCAGCACAGCAGCCGGCTGTGCCCGCCCCGCAAGAGGACGTACTGCCGGCAGCACAGCAGGCGGCTGTGTTCCAGGCTCCAGAACCTCCTGCGCGGGCGACTCGCTCCCAGACGGGTTCCCTACCGCCGCCCATGCAGCGGTATGGCTTCACCGTGGCGGTGTCCGGTCTGGCCTCTCCATTGCCAGGCAACTCCCACGCCGCGCTCGCCGATGCAAATTGGCGCACGGCAATGGCCGACGAATACAAGGCGCTCATGGACAATGGCACCTGGCGTCTTGTCCCTCGACCGCCTCGCGCCAACGTCATCACCGGCAAATGGGTCTTCAAGCATAAGTATCATGCTGACGGCTCTCTGGCTCGCTATAAGGCCAGATGGGTCGTTCGCGGGTTCTCGCAGCGGTACGGTTGTCGACTACGACGAAACGTTCAGCCCGGTGGTCAAGCCGGCCACCATCCGGGTCGTCCTCAGCATCGCTGCCTCTCGCTCCTGGCCAATACATCAGCTGGACGTGAAGAACGCTTTTCTTCACGGCCATTTGAACGAGACGGTCTACTGTCAGCAGCCGCCTGGCTTCATCGACCCGGCTACTCCCGACCACGTCTGTCTCCTGCAAAAGTCCTTGTATGGGCTCAAGCAGGCGCCCAGGGCGTGGCATCAGCGGTTCTCCGGCTTCATCCGACGGATCGGCTTCACTGCTTCGACCTCCGACACGTCCCTCTTTGTTTACAAAGACGGTGCCGACATCGCTTACTTACTGCTCTACGTCGACGACATCGTTCTGACTGCCTCGTCGACTCAGCTTCTTCGTCGCCTCACCGAGCTCCTTCACTCCGAGTTCGCCATGACAGATCTCGGGGATCTTCATCACTTCCTCGGGATCTCTGTCACGCGTTCTGCTGATGGCCTCTTCCTGTCTCAGCGCCAGTACGCTGTGGATCTCCTCCAGCGTGCCGGCATGGCTGAGTGTCATTCTACGGTGACTCCTATTGACACTCATGCCAAGCTCTCTGCTACGGACGGCGCTCCGGTGGCGGATGTCACTCAGTACCGCAGCCTCGCAGGTGCTCTACAGTATCTCACGCTGACTCGTCCGGACCTTGCCAATGCAGTTCAAGCAAATTTGCCTCTTCATGCACGACCCGCGAGAGCCTCATCTTGTGATGCTCAAGCGTGTCCTGCGGTATGTCAAGGGCACGCTGTCCACCGGGCTTCACATCGGCACAGGCAGCATCACCAGCTTGACAGCCTACTCCGATGCTGATTGGGCTGGTTGTCCAGACTCTCGGCGCTCCACTTCAGGCTACTGTGTCTTCCTCGACGACAACTTAGTCTCTTGGTCCTCCAAACGACAGACTACGGTCTCTCGTTCGAGTGCGGAGGCTGAGTATCGTGCTGTTGCGCACGCTGTGGCTGAGACTTGTTGGCTTCGTCAGCTACTTCAGGAGCTCCACGCACCCATCTCTTCGGCGACGATCGTCTACTGCGATAATGTTAGTGCTGTCTATATGATCGCCAATCCAGTCCATCATCGTCGCACGAAGCATATTGAGATAGATATTCACTTCGTCCGTGAGAAGGTTGCTTTGGGACAGATTCAGGTGCTCCATGTTCCATCGTCTCATCAGTTCGCGGACATTATGACCAAAGGGTTACCTGTACAGTTATTCACTGACTTTAGGTCCAGTCTTTGTGTTCGTGACACTCCCGCTTAGACTGAGGGAGGGTGTTAGAATGTAATTGTAACAGCCCATACTGGGCGTACGGCCCATTGGCCTTGTACTCTGTAACCCTAGCCTATTAGGCTATATAATGAAGGTCACCCCCCCTGATTAGGGTGTGCTGGTGTTTCCTACAGTTCGAAAATTGCACGGCCGGGTACATTTTGTTGTTCCTCAAAGATATGTCTTGCATTGGTCTAGAACACATCTGAATTCAAAGGTTCATGCATGTCCCTATTGCCATTGCTTGGTCACACGTCGACCGGGTGAGAAGCCAAGAGCAGGATGCTGCGTCCACGTATAATACTCTCTTCTTTTTTTTAACTGTTGTTACTAAGTAAGAAAACAACAGTTCTAGGTCAGAAATGAACTAAACTAAAGTCATTGTCGTAATGAAGATAACTAAAAAACGGATCAAGGAAGCACATGTAAATTCTGAAGCATATATATACAGTAATAAGTTCGTCAAACCCATTACTTTCATTTTCCTCCAAGGAAAGGTTTGGATTCTAGAATTTCATCTCTTTATTACTCCCTCGGTCCTACAATGTAAGCATTTCTAGGTTTGCTCAAAGTCAAACAATTTCAACTTTGACTATGAATAATATATATAAAAATAAATAATACAAAATATAAAAGTTATATATTATTATAGTATGTCTTTTAATAAATTTAATAATATTAAATATAAAAATTTTAAATTATTAATGGTCAAAGTTAAAAAAAATTAGCTTTGATCAATTAGGAATGCTTATACTGTGGGACAGAGGGAGCAGTTGTTTATTTAGAAATGGCAGATCTTCCACCGCGGTCATGACGATGTACGTCTGTGAAACAGCAGCAGCAAACTTTCGTGCATGGACCCCTAAAATTCGTGGTTACGTAGGGGGTGACTGGTCACTTGTGTTCTGGACAAAGCTGGCAAGTCAAAGTTGTGGGTGCAAACCCCTTCTGGGAAACATGCTTCATCGACCGTGAGTTGAGTTTAGTTTCTAATTTCTTTGTTTTTCCCAAGAAATTTGTTTGGTTTCTTTGTTTTTCTTATTAATATAACTTCAACGAAAATGATAATGTTTAGTCTTAATTAATTTGTCCTCTTGATCATGCTAAAAAGCACAAAAAAATTGTGTTAATAAATGCTGCAAAACTATATATAGGAGCAAAAGTTCCCTAAAACAATAGGCATTGTTCTTTAATAAAACTTTATCGTCGTTTCAGTATCATAATGTTGACTGGTCTCCACTAAAAAATTGGAAGAAGATGAACAAGGCCTAGTGTAAGGAAATGCATGAATATTATCTCAAATGTTTTATACATTCAAGGCCCTGTTCTCTTTCTGTTTTTCTTTTCTTGACCGAGCCCTCTTTCTCTTTCTTATGTTTTGATGGTTTAGGATTAACCCATAATTTTCCTGGTATCTAAAAAAGAGATATGATCACACATCTTTTATGACACATATGCTTACCTCATTCGTACACGTTACCGCCTTGTTATTGTGAGTCAGGATATATAAAGTGCCTTGACAAAGTCGATCGCCTGGGATTGCGAGACAAATCCAAACGAGCTATGGTGTCTTTTTGCATTTTCTTTTTTTTTTTAATTTTTTGCAAGAGAAAAAGTAGCCTCCTATTCTGTGATCATACTACAAAGCAGACATTACTGTCCTAAAAAAAGCACACATTACTAAACACATTAATCAGGTTCAACAAAATAAAAAGACATTACAATAAATTAATTCCACGCTCTGAAAATTAGAAACCTGTTCTATGCAATTGCAGCTAAGTTTTATATAATGAATTTATTCTATTTTCACAAAAGTATAGAGACATCTTCATAACCACCGAGATCATCAGGGCGCTTTGCTCCCGTAGAGGGAGGAGAGAGAGAGAGAGTAGTTAATCATACGTTTCCCAAAACGTTAAAAATTGAAAGGGATAATCAACGCAAAATGTAAGAGTGAGTATTGGCTAGGCAACATTGCATGGTGAGGATACATTAATTTTTCACGCACCCTGCCAGTCCGGCCGGGATCGAGGCGGGAGTGATGTGGAGCAACAAGGAATTTTGATATGGGTTGCCGAGACTACTTTTGTCTCCCTGGGCTACTTCTCGACTCTCGTCTTGTGCGAAACTCCCTGGCGTTTTTATAGACTCGCTTGCCATGCAAAAAGCAATCCAAGGTCGATTTTTTGCACCGTCGTCAACTCTCTGCACCGCAACAAAAACAAGTACTAGTAGCCCAGTTAATTAATTATATTGGCCATGACAATTAGTCAGAAGCACCAGGTACTGTCACTCCCACTCAGGTCCAAGTGTTTCGACATTAGAAAAGCCACCGACCGTCGTTGCCGATGATAAACTTGTTGGGTCAATGGCTCCGCCTAATGTAGAATTAACGATGACAGTGACGCCAGCCAGTATTCAATTCCGATCCCCAGCTGTGGCCAGTTCCATACTATAGTACGTCGGTATGATGGGAACATGTTCGATTTTATTGTGGTAAGGTTACGTTTTCTATATGAAGAAAAGGCAAGGGAGAGAGGAGACCAAACCGTGGGCTTCGTCCTTCACCGGGGAGAAAAGGTACGGTGCGGCCTCTCGTCTAGCTCGCTTGTCCATCCATCACCGACGAGGAACCCTCCCCGCCAGCCGGTTTAATTTCTCATGACAATAAGTCGTCGTAGTATTCCTTTTGGAAACAAGAAAGCTTCTTTTTTTTTTTCGTCAATTATTTGTTCATTTGAGAAAAAAAATGCAACAGTGGATGCTCTAATTATGCCATTAATTAATATTCATTCTCGTCCAGTTGGTTTGCTGCTTCTCCTTTATGAATTGTGTGTAGTTTTGGAGCGATTGCTGTGCGACCGTGTTGACTGTCTTCGCGTTTTGTCGCAATCCATGCACCGGACTGATGTGTTCTTGTTTTTTTTTTTTTTTTTTTTTTTTTTTTTTTTTTTTTTTTTTGAGGGGGGGGGGGGGGTGGGAGGGAGGGGCAGGGTTTGAGGCATTATTGTTTATTAGTACTCTACAATGTGCTTCCTAGATTACAGAGAGGATCCAACAACTCGGTCCTTTTCTTCTCCTTTTTTGAGTAATTGACTAAATCACGCTATATGTTTCTTGGAATTTGAGATTCTCTCCTACAAATTATTTTATTGTAAGTTATCACCGACATATTATGTTTTGGTGCAAAATACACAGCCAACTCACACATACTAAATAGATTCAAACATTTTCAATTCTGGGAGTTTAATCTTCATGCTTTAAAGTTTCTTTTTTAAAAAATTGGGGATTAGAGTTTAAACGGTATCCTATAAATTTTTATATTTGATACTTCCTCCATCCCAAAAGAATGATGTTTTAGCTCAGATAAAAAATCCCACAAAGAACGTCGTTTTAAACCCTAGACTCTAGACTGTACCTACTACTAGTACTGGGAGAGGGCAAACCTGCATGGCATTAAAAGGCACCATGGAAAAAAAGAAAGCTGCATGACTTATTTGGTCCCATGGTCAGTGGCGGGTTGGTCTGATGGCCTCGGTTTCCATAACCAGTGGACGGTAAGAGGTCCCACAACACACCACACTTAGAGAAGGGGCATCAACGTTATTTTGGATTGTCTTGGTAGCCATGTCCAATCCTAGAACGTCACTTTTTTTGGGATGGAGGAAGTACATTTTTCATGTTTGGATAATTTTATTTTGTTCAACATATTTCTGTAGTTTTCATACTATTTTATGTTCAAACACTTATCTTATTGTAATCAGGATTTATATCGATGAAAATATATAGAATCGGTTAAGTATTTTCCAAATTTGGGTGATTTTCGCAACAAGCTATACGGAGATGACCCTTTTCGAATAACGGACGTGTACCATTTTCTTGTTGTTCCTAACATAGCGTCATGCGTATAGAAGGGACAAGTGCTGTAAGCCGCGTGCACCGTCTTCGTTAATGACGTCTATTGAGTGTAATATACGGCAAGCAACAACCTCCTTGCTGCTCATATTTTGTTGGGATTTTTATCGAGTGGATATGATGATAATGCAAATTTGTCTATAGGACAAAAATACCTTTATTTATAGAACACCGCCTATGGTTCAACTCCAGTGTCATACGTGCAAAGGTTTTTGGTTTAGTGTCTTACACCGTCTTCTAGGCTTGATGCTAAAAACAATCAATTACTTTTGTTAAGGTCATTTGTTAAGTAGGAGGCTTGATTTTTCAAATTCCTGATTCCCTACTCATTTTTTCTGTGATGTTTCCATTTTACCACCTCCATTTTTCAAATAATGTCGCAGGGTAGTTCAAACAGTAATAACATTCGAAGGGCTAGACGAGCCATTGTTTTTGCTTCACAACTCCCCCATAATCAGATTATTGTGGTGACAGATTGCCTCTCTTTGATCCAAAAACACCAATCACAAACTACAGATCGGTCAGTTATCTAAAGCAGTCTGGTTTGATGTAGAATTTATCTGGCATACTCGGCGTAACGAGTTGTTAAATCAGTAAAATGCCCTGTTTTCCAAAAAAAAAAAAAAGAACATTCAAAGGGCTGATCGGCTGTGCTAGAACAAGAAGCTGCTGCGGCTGCGCAAAGGTATTTGGACATTTGGTGTGCAGCCGCAGCCCCTGCCTGCAGCACAAAAAATCAGTTCCGATCACGGAAAACAAAAAAAAAAAATGAGGTACTAATATGTAGGGAGCCCTAAAATGTAACACGTCTATATCTGAAGAACCTATTACACCAAAGCACTACTCAATCTGGAGACCAAGGCAGATCCCAAATACTCTGTTCCTGCCAGTGGTTACCTGCCGCAGTGCCACTTGCTCCCGACACTTCCGCAAGACCAGCGATGTAATAAGCACTAGGAAACAAGAAAAGCGACCGACACTAAAACCGCATCCATGATTCAATGTCTTAGCACAAGGAATAAAGAAAAGAACAGTCTGAGCGTTGTATTAGATGAATCAATACATACGTGGACTACCATTTAAGTATACTGCTGTTCATGAATCGAAGCCTCGATTGAGTTCTAGAGGATATACTAACATACAGTAATTCAGACAAATGCTTCACCTATCACTAGTTCTGCACAGATTGCATCTTCCGTTCCTTCTCCACTGCACAGAGTTCGAGGTTAAATTTGGCACAGAAACAGAAGACGGATTTCTGATAGACTAGCAGCGTTAAGAATAGGATACACTAAAACAAAGTTTTAGATATACAAACAAAATGGAACGAAAGGCTGAATGCTGAACAGTTGCATTGTGGTTCAAATTTCAAGTGTATTTTCACAACAGTATCATTTTTATGGTCTCAGAGATTCTCTTACAAAAGGTTAGTAGAGAGGAGTCTAGTATACAGTATAATCCAATCAGACCTGAACTTCAGTGTTCTGTGAGGAACATAAAGACAAACTAGCAAATTATAAGGAAATTAGAAGGATGTAAGATATATAGAAACAAAATGCTTGTGAAGATATGACTAGCAGCTTCCTCAAACAAAAAATCAAACATATGAAATAAGTAGGATAACAACAGCTATTTGTGTTTTACCTTGCAGGGATTTCTCAAAGTTTTGCAGCTGGGAAATAAAGCCTTCATTAGGACACACTTGAGGACGTTTGCTTCTAACTAGTGACATGGCACTTTCAAGGCTCATTTGATGCTTCTTCATGAGATATGCAACCACTATGGTGACACTGAATATTTAGAAGCAACTAATAAATAACGTGGAAAAATTTTTGTATGAACAAAATATTATATAGGCTAAGCAACATGTCATTCCATCCCGAAACTAACAAATGAGTTTTTAGCAAAACTGAATACAGTTCACCTAGAAACAATTTAATGACTTACTTCGGGGAAAAAACTCAAGAAAGGTCAAGCAACGGATATTACAAATGTGTTGTGGATATTGTGCTAATAGTCAGCAAACAGTTCATCATGTCTAGTAGGTTGATTGAAGGAAAATTTTGTACATACATAGGTCATTCTACCTTAGGTTGATATTTTGCAAACATGTGAATATAGTTAGCTGATACTTTGTATTCAAATCTATGCTAAAGACTTCAGGTTGGCTGTTATAAGTTTGTTTAACATCTTTTTTTCCATGGGCATGTAGGACAATCACATCACTGGTCCCAAAATAACCATAGTAATCAGACCAAATAAGTTAGCCATTGAGGTTGCACTTAAAATTCTGTTAGGTGGTATACTACAATACTGGCCCACTAGGATAATTCTAAGTAGATATGGACTTATCACCAGGAAAACAGTTTGATTACTTCAGTACTGGCAACATTTGTTTCTGCAAAAGGGTTGTCACCATTCCTACTTCTAATGCTTCAGATACCGAACAAGATCTTCTGGTAGCAAATCATGATCAAGATGATGAAGTTTTCAAGTTCAATATGAAATATAGATTTTCTTAATTTATTTTAGACTTTGATTGAACCATTATTGTCAGTATATAATACAAAAAACCAGCTGCTATACTTCCAGCTCACTTCAAATATGACTTGCTACTAAGATAAGAGACAATCCAAAATGGATGAAACAAACTAGGCAAAAAAGACATATCAAGAGATCACCTCCTCGACCGCCCAGCAAAGCAATGGACCAACACATTGCCACCATTGCCTATAGCTTCATCTATGAAACTAAAGCATTCATCGAAGTACTTTGACAAATCAGTGTCCGGGCTGTCAAGTACTGCATTGATGTAAAACCAATGAATGCACAAAGGTAGAGCCAAATGAATGAAGGTTGACACAAAATAATAAACGAAATAGTATGTTAAAATCAGATCAATGCACATTCAGTATTCATTTCATGGAACTATTTCAAACAAAATTTGAAAGTATCCCCAGTTTGTCATACTCCCTCCATTTTATTTTGGTTGTCGTTAGGACAACCAAAATAGACTTGCGGCCAGTGTAATTTTCTGTCGGAAACGACACACAAAGATGAAAGGAGGAGTATTGGACAGAAACAAGTAGGACAGGCTTGCATGTCATTAGCATTGGAGTGTAGCATTTTTCATGATGCTTACTGGGTTGAGTAAACTTCACAATTCACAGGAGTTAATAAGGCTAAAACAAACCATGCATAAGTTTTAGTTCCCGAAACATATGTCACCCAACAGAGCCAGAAAAAATTAGGTCCCAGTTTGCTCCAACAGCACGATTGAATTTTTGTGGTCTGAAGATGGTCACCTATAGATGTACCCTGTAGTTGCCCTCCAATCTTTGCATTTTCATTAGTTTATTATCATGCAAACACAAAAGATGATTCCTTACATTTTAATTTGTTATGGGATAAGTCATTTTAGGGGTCGTATAATTGAGTCCTTTCCTGTTCAACTTAGCACTGAGTCAAGTAACTTCTATATATTGCCCCTTTGAGGCTATTATGCAATAAAATGTGGATCTGCAGCAGCCATGCCCTGTTGCCCCCTGCCGTTCTGCTGATTGATCAGCCATGGTGGTCTTCCAGGCTGCAATGGCGGCCTTCACAGCTCCATCGAGTAAAATTAGGGTTATTGCTTGTCATCAATCTGTTGCCCATCCAAGTTCAATGAATCAGTTTTTCTGCAGGATCCTGCTCATCATCCAGATGCTGCTTCATGAGGGATACAAAATCCAGCTTCTCCCCATCCTCAGCTCTTTACCATAGAGTTGTTTTTCATCACGGTCCTCTGTTTTGTGCTCTACACCGTTGTATGCTATTTTACAGCCTCGTCTCTGCATGTGTGCAACAACCTGCAAGTGCAATTGGGCTTGCATTGAGCACGTTTTTTCTTTTCAGTTGTCCATCATCCTTTAGCTGCATAGTCTTGCATTTGTGGGGGTTTATTATCGTATCCATTTCCTATTCTAATTTTGAGTCACGTAACACTGCTAGTCATTACATTACTAACTAAATAATGAGCGTAACAGTAAGTGATCAAAACTAGTGAACGGAACATGCTGCAACTGACACCTAATGGATATATCACCAAGACTTGTGAGGTGATTGGTCTAATCAGAGCAACAAGGTGGCAAAGATTGTGCAGTATTGCAATTATGATATAGGTTACAGATATCAATGATGGAACCAATTAGAGGTGCAAGAATATCAACCTTAGGTTCAACTCCAAACCTCTTTAGTTCAAATAAATGAACTAAGTTTTCAAAAAGTGAACGCAATTTTGAAACCTTAGGTCATTTTTTATGAACTAAGAAGGTTTGGAGGTTACCCTTAGGTGCACCTCTTTACACCCCTAGAACTGATAATAAATATTGGTAATCAAGAATTGGAAGATATGGTACCCTCAATCTTCTTATAATTGAATTCAGCCGGAAAGGATGGATTCAGTGATCTCGCCACGACCAGGACATGGGTGATGTTCAAGCTCTTCAGAGCCTCCTTATTCAGTGCAGCACCAACAGATCCCAAATAGAGACCCTAAATTTTAAGAGAAGATATGTATTAAAAATTGTAACACAACATTTTGTAACAGAACAGAAACATTTCTCCCAATTAATCAGGAGCAGGGATACGATCTCCATCCGCAAGGACAGATCACTGAAATGAAATTCCAGATCAATTCTTAACTTCCCTCGAAATCAATCACCGTTACAACATGTGAATCGATTCTATCAGGTCGTATCCAAGAGATCGTCTGTTGCGCCCATTAATCACAGAACCGCACGGGCAAGATCGGGGCACTGAGCGAACCTGGTCAATGTGGCAGGGTGTGTTGTCAGCCTTGCGGTACTGGGCCGCGCAGATGCTCTGCATCAGCGCCATGAGCAACCGGGTCCGCTCCTGATCATCGTCATCCCTCCAGCACTCATCCCGCTCCGAAGCTTGTCCTGTCTCTGGCATAGACATGGTCTCCTCTCTCTCCTCTCCTCAGTGTTGTTCTACCTGGATTTCTCTTGACATTGTAGAAAGTGGATTTTTGCAGTTTATATTGGTGAACTAGTAACCCAACAACATGAGGAGCATTATGGTACAGTTCATGAAATTTAACAATGTTTCTTGATGCATGTTACATTCTTTCTCATGCTTTATTTTGCATCATTTGATATCTTAATGCACCAATGTGGAGCAGTGCTTGACAAGAAATGAAAATATAGCAGATTTGCAGATTGCAATTTGCAAAGGAACAATATGTGAAGAAAAATATCTGTTTTCCATTTCCCTGGTTGACCATATGTAACAGAAAATCCACAAACAAAATACAAGGCCAAGGCATTTTATTGCATAACAGAACTGTGAAAACTCCTGAATGGTAAGAACTGTAAATCTCCAGAAAAATCCTAAAATTACATAAGAAAATTAGTGTTATGGGCCAGCTTCAGCATAGGACCCACCTAGCAGTAATAAGGCCCAAACGGGCACTGTTCGTGCCACAAACAGTACCCACAGGTACTGTGGCAGCTCGCCCCTAGTTGATCACTTACCAATTAGATTAGATCTAGAACCTTCCAGATTGTAATAGGTTACTTAAGGGTCAAGTAAGTCACCTCTATATAAAAAGAGGGATGTAATCAGATCCAATCAAATACGAAAAAGGGTTTACCCCCAAAAATACTCTCCAGCGCTCAAGCCTCCCTGCGCACTAGCCCTAGCTGCCGCCACCAACATATGACCGATACCGTAACTCTAGCCGCCGCCGGTCAGGCCCTAGCCGGGTCTGATCATAAATAACATCAGCCAATCCTCACCTCTACCACCATTGTCATGATCAACAGCAAATCCAACACCGTCGTCGACATGGATCTATGGATTCAAAACTTTCTCAAGGTCATGAGCAAGCATATCGTTATATTTATTTCTTACACACCAGCATGGGAATAGATCGCCGATATGGATTGTGCATAGGTGGAAATCATGTTCTAATGGCACGCAGCATAATATGCTCTGAGCTCTGATGGGACTTTTTCTTTAGTATTGACTATCAGGTATCAAACCAAAATAAAGGAAACAAAGCAATTAGAACAAAGTGACAATTCTTTTAGAAATTTGTATTCCCGTTTAACTGCAGACTACATATGACTTCGTGCAGTAGTTTACATAGGTCCAGCTATTCACCTCGCTACTGCCTCGATCCCTCAATTTCATCATCCAACACTGCTATATAACAAAACAGACTTATGATGTGAAATATCCCAAAGAGAGCATGCCTTGTTTCTGTTATATCTTTATTGGTTGACAATAGAAGTATTTTAGCACCATCAGATTAAAGCTATCGCTCCCCTGTTCCGTATGGGCTATATTCATGCACACATTGTAGTACTGAATAAAACAATGACCTAAAATCCTACATTCCAAATACATTGTTGTACTGGATTTGCAGTAACATCACACTGCAGTGGTGAACATGTTCCAGAGAGGAATTGACTTCCATGCTAACCCAATGTAATAAACCAAAAATGTAAAATAACAAATCTGACAACACTCTCTCAACATAGTAGGTTTCCTTGTAAAACTGGTGCTACCAACAATGAAAAATGAGAATTCGCAAAAGTGGGATCCTATCAGAAAATCTCGAATAGCAATCAAACAGAACATCAGTGATGCAATCAAGCAACCACAGCACAAAACATTTTTTAGATAAACTGACTCAATTATTAGCAAGGTTTTGTCACCCCCAGCTTCGTGAAAAATAGATGAAGAGAATGTATCGAGCAAGAATGACACGTAAGGCAGCCGCACACCTGAATCCACACCATATGATGCACAGGGGAGCGAGGTCAAGGATCTCCAATCCCGTTCTAACTTGTATACATCCTGGTCTAACTTCTATACACACGCGAGCTTGGATGATGAAAAAAAAACCTCAATTCTTCATACTTGGTATGTTACTGAATCATATTTAATCTATAGTCATACACAACATCTTCACTGATTTTATGACTGGTAATGAATCAATGTAAAGGGAGTTAATGGACAACTAAAACAGGAGATCTTGTAAACATAAAACTAACCGGTTTGCGATGTGCAAGGTCAAAAGGCGCAGTTTCGATTCTTCCCGTACACCGTCCTACGAATCAGACGGTTCAGGTCGCCCTCCACTTATCACCACCACCAGCTCTGCAGCATCCATAGTATGATTAGTGAGATTAGTAGTGTCCAGACCCATCAGCAAAAGGAAAGAAAAAGGGAAAACAAGATGTGCACGGCCACACCGCAGGCACCAACAATTCCCTCCACTCCCTAATTCAAAATAATCAGAGCATGGGGATATCGACGAGACTCAACGAATGTTAGGTATAAGGGATAAACAGATAATACCTGAGGGAAGGACAGCAGCACGCACGTGAGGGATCGATCGTCGAGCAGGGCGAGGAAGAAGCGGAGCAGATCCTCCTGCCGCAGTACGTGTCCCTCGAGTCGTTCCAGCGGCGCAAAGGACGAATTCGACTGGGTGGCGACGGCGGCACAGATCGCAGGCGCTCCTCCCGCCGGACTGCGCCGTGGACTCGTTCCTGCAGCGATGGGCTTGGAGCGCAGGCAGGGGAGGAGATCGCAGGCTGTGCGCGGTCGTCGCGAGCAGGTGGGTGGGTGGGTGGGTGCGGTGGGGACTGGGGAGGAACGGTTGGCGCGGTATCGCAGCTGCGGGCGGTTGTGGACATTTTTGGGGGAGATATCGCCTGAGAGCGTGTAGAGCTCGCGTTAAAATGTCCATTAAAATATGGATGCTGTCTTTATGTCCATTCAAACATTTATTTTTATTTTTATTTAAATCATTGAAAAGCATAAATCTATCTCTCTTTTCTCCACAAGTCTCTATTATACTGCTGAAGTTACTCGTGTGCGATGTCTTGTCAGAGTAGACACCTCCGCCATGGTGCGCCACGCCGCACGCACATATGAAGAACGTATTATAAATCACCGCATGGATAGGGGGCACCACATAGAGGAGCTTCGACAGAGTCTCCGACCCTGTGGCCATGAGTCGGCGAGGGAGGCCACGACGTCATCGCCCCGCTCGCCAAAGCCGCCACGGTCGAAGCCGTCGGAGTCTTGGAGATAACCGAAACAGTGTACTTTGTATGGTTTAAAATCATGATCTTAGTTGGTCGAGTGCATGGACCTTATCCACTAGTTTGGGCATGTTGAGACAGTCGCGACGTTAAGTTTTAGCAAAACCTTATCGTAGGTATGTCGCATATACATATGCGTTGTTTTGAATACAACACAACATATTTGTCTTGGGATTTGCAAACCTCCATTTGAGCAGTCAGTCACAATTCTTTTCAGATCGCTATGGCTATTTTCCAGCTAAGTATAATACTATGTCATCTCGATTCACGGCATATTATATTATATTAGGATTTAGGAGCATCTGCGCGACGTGGAAGCATGCCTTTGTCTTGGAGGCTGGTGACCGTGTCATAGAGGCACAGGCTCGCTGGCGTGACCGCCACGCCGAGCTCCGTGAGCCGGCGGCTGCTGAACCGGCACCCCTTGACGGTCTCGCCGGCGCCGCCCTTGCAGTTAGCGGGCACGGGATACTCCGGGAACAGCTTGGCGAGGGCGCGGCACACCTCGCCGCGGTGCATTGTGAGGCCGGCGCAGAGGTACCTGCCGCGCGCGTCGGGGGCCTCGTAGACGCGGGCGTGCGCGGCGGCGACGTCGAAGACGTGCACATACGCCTGCGCCGCGTCCGCGTAGGTCTGCACCGAGCCGTCGAGGTACTTGAGGATGTGCCAGGTGCTCGCGTTGACCGTCGGCTGAAGCATCGGACCGAGCACCAGCGACGGGTTCACCACGACGAGGTCCAGCCCGCGCTCCCTGGCGAGCTCCCACGCCGCCTGCTCCGCCACCGTCTTCCCGTAGCAGTACCAGTTCTGTAAGCCATGCCATGATGAGCGAAATGCCATCGCGAGAGAGAAGTGTGAGAGACGAACAGTTAAGTACACTAGTTACTATTAGTACCTTGGTGTTTTTGCAGTACTCGAGATCGGTCCAGCACGTCTCGTCCACTTCCTCGCCGGGACCGTGGCGAGGGTCCATGTACACTGCGCCGATCGACGAGGTGAACACCACTCGCCGGACTGTGCCGGCATCCGCTGCGGCGTTGATCACGTTGCTCGTACCCTTCACTGCTGGCTCGAGCATTTGCTCCTGCATGCATGCATGCATGTAAACTAGATTGAAGAGAATTGAAGGGTGTCTCGAAGAGAACAAGAACATTCTACTACTACTACTACTACTACGTACCGGGTCATCAGTGACCGGTGAGGCGGTATGAAAGACGCCCTCGCAGCCGAGGATCGCGGCATCGAGGCTCTCCTTGTCCAGTAGATCCGCCCGGACCAGAGTCAGACGCTCTGCCGCTCCATCCAGCGCTCTCAGGTGGGCATTCTTCGCGTTATCATCTGTAAAACACAAACATCAGGCATTAATTATAGTTGGCCATTATTATCTGTAAATTAAAACTAACATCATCTGAGAGAATAGAAGGATGCACACTGACCAGGGTTCCGGACGGTGCCGCGCACCGTGTAGCCCTTCTCGAGGAGGAGCTTCACAAGCCAGGAGGCGATGAACCCGGCAGCACCCGTCACGCAGACGGTGCGGCCGTGGCCGGAGGCGATGATGCTGGCCGTCTTGTTGTCAAAACCCATGCTGTTTTTAATTCTCGCTTTTTCTTGCAAAGGAATATGTGTAGGACGGAGGAGCTTTCTTATTGCTACTCCAGTAATTTGTAATGGCCAACCCTGTGTAAAGAAACTGGGTTGGGTGGTGCGTCCGATCCGTGTAGTAATGAAATGAATGGGTGCTGAATAATGCCCGCTAGCTGATGGGAATGGGGGAAGCTGAAGTTAGTGTCCACATATATATATATATATATATATATAGCGTTTGCGTTTGGAACCGTGGTTGGTGAGTCGCAGTTGTTGTACTACGTTGGTCATCCTTGCGTGGAATCTTGAATCCTGACGGATTTTTCCGTACTTTGACGTTTGACTGGCCGAAATGATTGGCTGCTAGCCTGCTGGGGTCCAACTAGGAAAGTTCCTTGCGTGTGTGCCCTGGGGTTCTCGGTGCCTTCTTAATTTTGTGCACGAGCGTCATAAAAACAATAGTAACCCGTATCTGACTGATGTGATGACCAGGGCTTATAAAACCGGTGGAAACTGGATCCGTTTTCACTGTTTTTGGTTGGTGAAACCGATCTGGTACGATTTACTCAGTTTCCCCCCTTCCGGCTCAAAATATTCAAAAAAAATTAAAATTTGAAAAATTTTGTCAAAAAAAATCATCGTTAAACCGAAAAAACGAACGGTTTACCACCAAAACTGGATGGTTTATCGATTAACATGTTTTCTATATTTTTTTTTGACTTTTAACTTTTACAAAACAAAAAAAACGTTGACAAACCGGAAAAAATTTGCGGGTTAGCCGGAGATAGCAGCCGGTTACCGGTTTGAAACCGTTCAAATTTTTTAAGTTTGGTTTTTGATTGTGTCTGGTTTTCAACCGGTTTTTCTGATTTTTATAGTTTTCGATCAAACCGGTGATATTCGATTTTTCCGGTTCAATCGATATAGTAAACCTTGCTGATGACTAGTGTTTAATTGTTTGCCGCAGGATGTACCAACCAAACATTTTTTGGAGAACGTACGAACCTACAGGAGGCAGAGATGCCACATATGCCATGTGAACAAAGGCCACCACATGATGCACTTTTTTAGATGACAGAGCACAAGATGCATGGAGGTATGGGCGGCTAGCTAGAACAGGGAGCGTGTTGTTTCCCCCTAACTTCCAACGGCTCAGAGACTCAAAGAGACTGAAAATTCCTTTTTTGACTAGTATTATATGATTCGGCTGTCTTCGTTTGAACAACAGTTGTTCTGAAGGTATTGTGAGTGCGTTTTACTTGTCTGTAGTACTGAGCTCAATAATAGACATCTATATATATTATGTTAATGAGATACGGGGACATTCTTTTCCGCCATGATCCGCGCTACTAGAAACCGAAATGTTCCTAGGAGCCAAAAAAAAAAAAGAAAATTAACAGAGAATCTAAAAAAACCATCAGAAAAATATATCGTATCATCTTTTATTTGCACTTACAAAGATGAACTTAGCATAAATATTCAAATTAGGCGTACGAGTTAGGTTCCTTAGGGTGGAACCTATACGAGGTCATACTTTTTTTTAGCATAAGCGAGCACATCCGAGGTCATATTAGCCACGTTTGCATCAATGTTTCCCTCGGACCACGTCAAAATTGTGGCATCCCACAGACCAACCCCCTCGCGCCTGGAACTTTTTCCACTAGCATGTGCTGCCTGGCCGCATGGGCCTTTTTTTTTGTATTTCTATGTTTTTTTTTCTCTTTGACTACTCAACAAAAGAGGTTGTTCATTCGCTTAAAACTTTTCTCTGTTTCTTTTTTCTTCATAGCATCGGCTCCGTATTTTATTTCAAAAACACTATTCATTCAGTATTTTATGTTTTTTATTTTATTTTAATTTGAAACATGTTATCCCAATATTTAGCAGTTTCTAGTATTTCTTGCCGTTATAGATTGTTAGTGTAGTGTAACTATTTTGGCAATTGTTTTTTTTTCATAAATAGTATAATTAATAATTTTACTATATTAAACATTTTAGTTTTACTAATAGAACAATTTATTCTATATGTAAAATAATGTTACTATGTCTAGAAAACTTTAATCTCTTGGGAACAATCTATTTTGTCCTTAGAACATTATTAGCCTCCTCAGAAACAACGTCACGTGTTCTTGAACATTTCTAATCATATCAGAATAGTATAGTATGTTCTGAAACATATGTAATCTTCTCAAAAAAAGCGATGTGTCTTGAAACAATTTTAACTTTCATAGAATAATGTCTTGAAACATTTGCAATCGTATGTTCTAGAATATTTGTAATCTTCTTAGAACAATGCGATGTACCTTGTAACGTTTTTAATTTTCCAAGAACAATAATGTTTCCTATAGAACATGTTTCAGCTTCTCAGAACAATTCTTTGTTTCTGAACATTTCTAATTGTCTCAAAACAATATTTCAGGAACGCGTTTAAATGCCTCTTCTGTCTTGAAATATTTTAATATATGGGAACAATGTTGCAAGAAAATGTTAAAAACCTTGGAACAATTTCTTGTGTCCTAGAATATTTCTTAGTGCCTGAGAATATATTCGTTCTTGTAAGAAAGAACTTTTTTTTGTTAGGAAACATGTTTAAAGAACAAACTCTGTTGTATATGAAAAAATCTCAAGGTTGCAGCTGTACTGTGTGTGCAAACAAAAAAGTCAATAGTTCTGTCCGGGTGAACAAAAAAAAAAAAAATCTAACCGGTGCAGGGGCAGCGCGGTGTAATTGAATTAGTACTAGTTCCGTGCTAATGCCTCTGTTTAAAATAAAAACAATGTGTGAACCCAACACATCGTAAATATTTAAACAAAAATAATGAACAAGACTTTAAGTATGTAAAATACATCGCATTTTGAATTATTGTATAATGACATGAACAAAGTAAAACAATTTATATTATCTGGAGTAACATTAAACCTATTATCTCGATCTGTTTATTTATTGTTGACACTTCAGATATTTGACATTACCTTTGATCATTCGTCTTATTCAAAAAATTATAATAAATATTATATATTTTATTATTATTTGATTTATTACTAAAAGTATTTGAACCACGACTAATAAATATCATTATATTTTATAAATCACCTATATATAAAATATTCACCAAAACTCATGGAATAAATTAGTAATAATCCTACCCCTAATTTTGTCCAACGGAACTATGAAACTATCAATCAATAATATTTTCCCTAGGACACTGTAACGAGCGAGAAGGGTATCTTTAAACATTTTTATCTCAACGCACAAGATACATCACGATTTAAAATTTTTCATTAAGATTCAATGTTACATTATTTATTTACATGATTTTTTATAAAATTAAATTCCATTCTTTGAATAGTTTGATTAATAAAATAAATACTCTTTAAGTTAAAAGTCATACAAACAATGTAGACAAAGGATAACCTTGATTTGAATGCAAAATTTGAAGTCATTTGTATCTTGTGTGTTGAGATAAAAATATTCATACTAACACTTCTCGCACTTTATAGCGTCCTAGGCAAATATTATTGATTCTCAGTATTTTAGAGCTAATTTTAAAACAAAGGATGTCTAACAGCAAATTATACAAATGAGTAGTGTCTTATATCCAAATTTTCCTTTAATTATTTATGTAAAGATTTGACGGTCAAATTTTTGCATTTAAGAACCGTCAACAGCGGGCTAATGGGTCAACCCAACAAACAATTCTCATAGTGCTCAACCATATCAATAAGACTGGTCCCACTCTTATATCGTTCTTCAACAATGATCTCAACCACGATCTCACTTCGGGTCCATCGACTGGGTTCTACCTGCTGATTACTGGCCGATGGGCGTCTGCCGCGGCGTTAAATCACCTTTCTTACGTCGCCGTGCGTATCGGCCACGGATGTCCACACTGTAGCGACCGATATGTTTATTATTCCGTTACCGCACGCATCGGCTACCGATATCCGTACCGCAGCGGCCCATACACCTACTTTATTCACTATTACAAAACACCCCTATAGGTACACTATATTTACCATATAAAAAACGTCTTTTCCGTATCTAACAAAAATTAAAGACGTTTTCACAAAGCGTGTTTGAAACGTATCCGCACGTGCCTGTGACACCCCGCAATAACCGTAGTTAATCAACTATGGTAACAACGATTTACGATGCTCAATAAAGGGTTAGAAATTTTCGTGTATCCAATTGAGCAAGGGGAAACACGATATTGACATCCAATTCACCGATTAAAAAAATTAATTAGAAAAGTTTCTTTTTCCTATGATTAATTAGTTTAATTGGGAGTTAATCGAAATCGCGCGTTCATCTTTCCGTAACCAGATGAAAGAACATTAATAATGGTTTCGAGCCTAAATTCCAAAGTAACTTAATCGAAAACCTAATCATTGAGGGAATTAAATAAATAAGTAATGGGACCTAGTGAATAATAATAAAGAAACTTTCAAAGCAACACTTCAGATTCAAAGTTAATCTAATCAAGAACCTAATTGGCAAGGTAATTAAATAATTAGGTAATTGAAACTTAGTGAATGGCAAGGAACTCAAAAATTTCAAAAATGACAATTCAAATTCAAAATTTATCTCTTACCCCTCGCACATTTAAATCTTTTCAATGGAGTTCGCAATTCATTTGAAATTCAAATTTAGTCACTTGCCTTGAGAAGAATAATTTTCTTCCAAAAATTCCAAATTCATTTTCTTCCTCCTTTTCCTTGTCCTTTTTTCCCTTTTCCTTCCCTCCCTTTCTCCCTTCCTTCCTTCTCTCTGTCGGTGCCGGCCGAGCACTGTTCCTGTACGAGCGCCGTCCTTGCTTGCTTGCCGACGTGCTGTACTGCCTAACCCCGCGGCCTACCGTCCTTTTGCCGTGCGCCCGAGCCGGCTAAACCGAGACTACTTGACGTGCGCCATTATGTTTCCCCGCGCGCCGCTGCTGCCACCATCCGGCGTTCCACCGCCGTACTGGCGCACGTCCGTCGGCCATCATCACCGCGCGTGCGCACGCCAACTCCCCGCGCGCCTCTCTTTTTCTTTCTCCCCCACTGGCTCACTCTCTTTTCCCCGTCCACTCTCCCTTCTCTTCCTTCCGGAGCACCGCCACAGTCCGCCGTCGCCGCCGCCATCAATGCGTCGTCGCCGGTGAGTCTCCCTCCAATTCCTCCCGCCGGCGAGGTCCTCCCGAGGGCTTCTCTTCGTTTCTTTTGACCGCGTCGAGTATCATGGAGCAGGGACGACGAATCGGTCGCGCCATCGCCGGAGCTCGCCCGCGCCGCCACCTCCCCCGTCGCCAACCCAACTCCGGCCATCTTCTCAGCCTCCCTCCTTGCCCGAGAGCTCCGTTGTACTCCCCCGCTGTTCGCGCCGTCCTCCTTCGAGTCTCTCCATCCACCGAGCTCGTGGAACACCGCTTGCCACCGTCATCTCCATCGCTGCCCGCCGCCGGCATAGCTCCGGTGAGCCCCACCGCCTCTTCCTCGTCGAGGTTATTCCCTGTGCCGTGCTGAGTACGCCGGGCACCACGACGGTCGCCGCCGGCGACTCTCCGGCGAGAACCGCCGTCGGGAACCGTCAGAACGCCGCTTGTGCGCCGCCACCTCTGTATGTGACGCTGACATGTGGGCCCAGCTCCTTTTCAATTTATTCAATTGCCAGAAAATGACCTAGAACTTGTAAAATTCGCCAAAAATAGAATATTGCTCAGAAAATTGCAAACCAAAATTTGTTGGATTCCTCTTGATCTGATCTATCACCTGGAATATTCAAACCTTTATGTTAATCAATTTTTTGGGCACAATAATTCTTAGAGTTAAAACTGTCCTGGAATTTTTATAATTAATTTGGTCATCTAAAAATCTTGATATTTGGACAGAAGGCCTCTTTTAGCACAACTTAACACCACAAAAAGTTACAAATTAATTTGACAAGTCTAACTCTATGTTCCCTTAAATGTTGCTTAAAACCTATACATGAATTCATTTATTAATATCTTTTTAATCTTTTTAGGAAAAATCACCAAATTTGGTATAAATGCTCCTGAGCCCATCATTTCACTTGCATAAAATTTCATTGCACAAACATCAGGAAGTCAAGGAAATTATCGTTTTCACTTGCACTCACTATAAAAATAATTACAACACCACTAACTATACCTAGGAAGGGGATACTTCAAACTAACTTAATAAAGTTAACAGTATTAAAATGTCCTGAACACTCTTATCCAACCACATCATGCTAATGGTAGAACAACCCTTTATTCTTCAAAGTCTTGGACATCACCATCTCACAATTGCAATTGCATCATATAGGGATCGATCTGGATTTCCCTATATGACTTCGGAGGAGGCACCCGCAGGAACTAACTTCTCTCTTGAGTGTGCTAACTTCTCTGCAGACCCAGGCAAGCCCCGGTGCACACCTATGTTTTATAAATTTTATGTTTAACACTATGTGTGTAGGAATTGCTTATGTATTAAGTTTCGAGGAAATTACCGTGAAACCTAGTTGCATGACTTGGTAGGTTTTCCTATGGGGTATCCTTATTAGACCCATCGCGATAGAATGCTAAGCTTTAAGGGTAGTAAATGGTAGAATATGAGTAGTAGGGAGACTACTCATGTTTGCTCAAAGAAACAATTTCTAGGAATGGAAGTTAACGATTGAATAAAAGAAACTTTATCGGGTGCGGTTACATTGGTCAAGTTTGAGTTGTGTACCGAGTGCATACTGGTAAATGGGACCAGAAAATCGACGTAGCTCATTGTGTTTTGTTGGATAATTGGCCATCTCTTTTTCCGGGCGAATGGACCGTCAAGGTGGATGAATTCGTATTTTATTTTTCTTGGGCTCGTGCTAGTGGGAAAGGCTTGGGGCCGTACAGGGGTGCAGGGCATCGCCTGGAGGACCATCTCCTTGGAGAGATGGATGTTGGCCAACTCTGTCACGATGTTGCGAAAGGTAGCCACACGTGACTTATTCGAGTGTGCACGTGTCGTGTCATTCGGGTCCTCCTGCAGGATGTAAATCAATTATTGCCGTTCTCATGGTTAAGAGTACCACTTGCTCCCTTCTGCCGCAACGATATGTAAAGAGTGAATTAATGATGAAAATGGTTGTTTCAACCCTGCATTATCGTGCTAAATTCTTGGTTGTTTAGCATAGTGGCACATTTAGTATGTTAATAGTGAACCTTGTTAACTTGGCTAAAAATGAAAAAGACAATTAGCGTTGTTTTCGCAATACCAGGTCAACTTCCACCAATACTCCCTTCTAGGAGTCGGTCATTAGATAGTCACGTTGATGGGTAAGTCTTGCTGAGTAGTAGTTGCTCAGGTTTGTGGATTAATTGTTTTACAGGTGATGTTTCTAACTTTGGTTCGTATGGCTTTGGTGGTTGGGAAGGAAAAGCACCCTCGAAGTGGACCTTCGAGTGGGTCCCCGCTTCTCCGACCCATGAAGATTAAGCACCCTCGGGCTGGCGTGCTTAATTGTACCGTCGAGTTGTAATTATTTAGCTTCTGCTGTCCTACGCTTGTTTTCGAACTACGTTTCCGCACTTTTTAAATCTCTAAACCAAATGATGTAACCTTCAGACCTAATGTACACTCTAAATCTTATTTGCGTGTCCTCGTTAATCATTGTACTGCATGATCGCTTGTTTCATCAAGTGACACCCCAAAATGATCCTGGATGAGCAACCGTACGATTTTATCGGACAGGTTGCGACAGTGCTGTGTTAGAACGCGGTAGATACGGTATTTGAAAACGTATCTAGCAAATCTGAATTGTTCTATAGAGGCGTGTCATGCAAGTAATAGGAATCAAAACCCGTGACCTCTTCACGTCATGAGAACTCCTTTAACCATCTCACCTCACACACATTTCTGAGGATATATGAACTTTATTCTTTTATGTTCCTATTTGAAGATATTTTAATGTGTCTAGGATTATCAGTACATATAAAAACATATCTATACGGGGATAAATATGATTAAATCGTGTCTAGTATCATCATATTATTTGAAATATTAATAGCACGACAAGAAAAATTGACTAGCATGCCCTCCGGAGAAAACCCGGGACACTGAATTAGGTCCTACATACAAAGTTAAGCAGATCTCTTAGGCCATGCGTTTCGATTTCCCAGACGAACAAATACCAACAAAACTCTAACTTCAGCATGGACCTCAGAGTTGGAGCTCTGGCAAACAGGGTTTCTTCATGGACACAATTCTTTTTCTAGGCTGGTTTCCGACGTATAGCCATGTTAACTACCGATAGATCATCTATGCTAATTACATGATACATTTGGCTCGCTATATATATGATCAAAGGAAACTTATAAGGAAACCTTAGTTTTTCAATTGATTGACCAATGACATATTAATACCCTCTAACTGTAGTGGCTCCTTGACAACTGCATTGAGTGTTCTCATCATTTCCTTTGGAGAGGAATATCCATCGGTGCCAGAATAGAGTATGTGACTTGTTTTGTAAAATCTCCAAAACATCTTCCTACATATTTTAGGAATGCGACTCTCCAAAACATCTTCCTACATATTTTAGGAATGCGACTGTCTTCTCTAAGGACCAACCGTAGTAACTCCGTTCTACATGTGGCAATAGACTTCTGTGTCGCCATTTTAGCTCTTTCTATTGACATAGAACCTCCACTGTGAAGAACAAGCAATGACACACTATTCAATTTTACCATCCTCTCGTTCCCTCTGCAACAATAAAGGTCACTTGTCAGAAATTACTAAGTAACAACACTAATCTGTACGGTATTTAGGACTAGTTATTTTAATGCCCCTTCGCAAAAGAAATAATAATTAATGCCTCTTTTTTTTTCCTTGTAATAAAAGGAACTATGAAACCTCAATGGTCTGAACATCATTCTGCAGACGACTACACGTGTTGGCCAGTCTGAGCAACTCCTTGTACTCCGAATCTTTGACGATGTCCTCCCAGAGACCTAGCCCAGCGAAGTACAGCGCTGTGAATATAGGGGCCACACCTATTGTGAGAATTGAAGTGGTCATGTATTCCTCCACATTCAGCTTCGATTGCCATATGTCTTAAAAGTTCAAGCCACTGCAGATTAATATATATAATTAATCAGCAAGTCATGATAAAGTTGCTATTTTAATGTGATCAAACCACACTTGCCATGTGGTATCGACCTGCCATAACTCAAGGAATTATGGCCAGAATGAGAGAAGAGACGAAAGGAAAACTCACTGATTCAACCATGTATTTTGTGATATCACGGTTTTGTGCTACCGAAGCCTTTGCTCCAACCTGGTTAATGGTATTATAAAGTGCATAAAAAATTACTTTTACATTCTTGGAGTAGAACTGAACTTCGTGATGTTGACCCCATCTAATAAAGCAACCATCAGTAAAAGAGTCTCGTTGAACAGTAGGGTAGAAAGTGCTGGAGGAAAAAAAACAGATTGAAGTTAAAAGAATACGTACTTTTCGAATAAGGATATGAGATTTTGTTGTTCTTCTTTAGACCCTCCAGCATCAAAAAAGTCATCAGCGAAAACTATTAGTGCAATAATTTTAGAACATGCGACACGAGCATCAGACAATTCATGAGCACTTAGGGTGGCGGCAGCAGAGAGATAGCTATTTATCAAATTCTTCCTTACAAATGGTAGCTGGTCCAGCTTATATTCTTTGTCCCAGCTGTCACAAAAGCATTTGGCAGATAGTTTAAGAAAGGAAGTTAACAACATAATAACCATGATACCATTTCTTAACAAAATATAACAATGATTTTACCTTTCAAGTTGCTGGAGTTCTGCCTGGTACATAGATTGAGAGAGATTAAAATCTTCAACGGCCATTGCTAACATATCTTGACTGACATGATCCGACCTGATTTTTTCTTTTAAAAAAAAGACATTTGTATTTTGTCTCAAACCCTTGTATGGAGATCATTTCTTGGGCAGTTCATTCTAGAAGTGATAAACTTACAAAAGTTTTGTCTTTCGCTTTGGAGAAATAACAGCATCAAACATTTCAATGTTCCTCTTATGGTCAAGTGGTTCTACCGAGGCATAAAATGGAAACTTAATAGCATTTTCCACCTGAAATTAAAAAATCATGGAGTGAAATATAAAAATTAACTGCCAAAGTGAAATAAGAATTTAAAATACATGTACGAACCTCGGCTATTTTTTGGCTGGCATCGGAGTGCAGCTTATCATTTAACAATCTACCTGACCAACAGCACATTTCATCTAAGATTGACTCAATGGCTGATAAACTGACTAATGAAGCTTTGTACAATTCCAATAAACTTTTTATGTCGTCCATGATTCCTTCAAGTGAGTTATGAAAAGTGGTCTCTTCAGCAACGTGAGAAAATTCTTCTGTGTGACAATATGTATAACAAGTTAGATTAAGACGACACAAGAGAGCAAACAAAGAAACTTTGGCAAGATACTCCCCAAAACCATTTTATCTGTCATTCTAACTTTCAAACTTCATGCCAATTATTTATTTTCTTTACAATTCACCTTGCTTGCTTCCCATGCATCTCTATAGCTATCTGTCTCCTTATCATTTTCACATCCCATCTTTTCCATCTCTCCATGATCCTCCTGCATAGCATAATTAAGGATAGATAAAATAGAGCGGAGGAAAGTAACTTTTTGCTATCAATACCTGGGAAACATCATATCCATTCATCCTTAAAAGGCGATATGCCATCGCACATGTTTCCAGATCAAGCATTACTTCCTCATATTTGTGTAACCACAAACTGCAAACTAGAAAAGTTTAGTTGAGACCCTTCAAAGAGTGTATAAAAAGACTTCACTCATGGACATCACCTGTATGCCTTGTCAAGGCTCTTTATCTCGTTAGAAATGCCGACATAAACCAACCTTGTCCAGAGTATCGACCAGTGAAAGCTGGGAATATATATTTAGATGGTACATTATTGGCACTGAAAAAGGAAAGAAGACTAAGCATTTAGCGATAATCAGTACGCTTCAAGATCCTTCTCAAAGAGATACAGATAAAGCACCTGCACTGCCAAATATTTTCACAACATCATCTAGGTACTTGAGAGCTTTATCGTCATAGTTGTGGACACATGCAGCTGCAGTTGCGGCAGGAGAGTTGAACAACGATCCATTTCTCCTCTAGAACTTCATAACTCCATTCCAGTCAGCCAGGCTTGATGACCCTTCAGCGACATAGGCAAAATAGGCCTCTCTCGGGAAAGATTTCTCACTATCCAATCTAAATTAAGCACAATTCTGTTACTACGGTTTGAAATTCTTATATTGTCATACTTACTGGTAATAAAAATACAAAATTCATTGTACAGAGCGTTCCTTTATTCTATGGAATCATTCCTTTCCAAATGGAGATGCATTATAGCTTAAGTAAATGAGAAGTTTTAATGTCCAAAATACTAGCTAATACTCCCACATAAATATTGGCCAGTATTTTAACGGTAGCTACATACTTTTAGTTTTAATTATTTATTTAAATTGATTTGTACCCTAACTCTAACCTATGAAATAACTACGTACAACATTGTAGACTAGCCTACAAATTAATAATAGAATATAAAATATAAATCATATCATTATTGATTAGGTAATATTAATAACATAATTTGTTAATATCTTTAAATTAAATATTTTCAATATTACCCTCAATGAAACATATTACTACCAAGTACTGTTACATGGGACCAAACAAATCTCCATCACCAGATCTTCAGTATTGACAAGTATTCTCAAAAATACCTATAAGTATTTTGGGGCTCAACGTAAATCATATGTTTATTCTATAGAGTAATTCTTTCTGCATTTCTATGATGATCCATTGTTGTTTGAACCCTTTTTATTTGTTATTTTTCGAGTAGAGTAGGTCAGGTACAGGGTACTATAGGAGATGGTGCAAAATGAGTATATATGTTTCTCTCAGATGAGGAATAATGTTAATTGTGCATGCATGGATCGTTGTTACGCCTGCTGTGTGAGATATCAGAAAATGTGCGCCCAAACTAAGTTACGAATAAAAATGATATGTACATGTGGGCATCAAATGGTTCTAGTGAGAGATCTTAGACAAGAAGAAGCTACTAGCAAAAACAGAGGATCCGAGAGCGATCAGCTGGCAGTTCATATCGTAGTGAACATGAAACAGACTGAAAATGATCGTCGTGCCACATACCACTCGATTGTTGTCGTTGTGTCGCACGGATAGGTAGGAGGAGGCAAGAAAATGTTATATGATTATGAATTGGTTTATCACCGTAGAAATAGAAACCATATTTTTGTGATGAACGTACCTTTTCAATTCAGTATCTCGGAGGCGAAGAATCTGATCAATACTATTTTCTGCGGCAGGATGTCCAGGCCCAGCCTAATTGCAAGGCTAACCAAAGCAGGGAACGTGAGATTAAATCCTACAGGTGCATCAATCTGCTCATCCAAGGCAACGGGTAGATTGGTCGCAACAAATTGTAGTCCTGCAAGTAACTTAATTTATTTTTTACATGCTGTGGTATTTTGAATAATGTCCAAAACAAAAGAAACCAAATATATATATATTATATATATATATATATATATACACATATATTGAAGGCAACTGAATCCATGTGTCACCTCTTGTTATTTGCTCGGAGCCAGCGTTCCATTTCTTAAGCGCAACAACACATGCTAAAGTGGACAGAAGATCGTCCTTGCTGACTGATAAGTCGGCGAATTGATTGGTACCCCAAGACCCATTGTCGTGTTGGTTTTGAATTATCCATTCCACGCACTGAGGGAAGTAGGGAGCCTTAGGATTGGAACCCGGCAGCGGTACCATAGCCACCCAAGCTGTGTCATAGGGAGACGGCAAATATGCTGGTCTCTCCATCTTAAGATGCTCCCGTATTCTAGCCCTCTTTCCTAATTTGACCACAGGTGAGGCGTGTTCAATTAAGACATTAATAGCCTGAACTAGTTTTATATAGATGGAAAAGTTATCATTGGTGACGATGATTGACCATATATACCTTGTTCATTGATAATGTGATCCCCCCTGCAGAAGACCTCTCCTCAACATACTCTGTTTGAATAAAGGTATACATACAGATCAGATGTATACATATACATGGCGCTACTCTAAATTCTACAAATTAATGCCAAGAAGCGAAAAGTTTTAGAATAGTAGAGGGGCCAATATAACTCATCCAAAAAATAAAATAAAATCACACTGATTTGATCGAGAAGCAAAAGACAATAACGTCCATGCAATGCAAAGCTAGGAGTTCATCATTCTTACCAGAACAAGAAGACGTCGCTGGGATCCTCCTGATGAAAGGAAGTCTGGCCGCGTGCTCAGCCGCCTAGCAGGCGAAGAAGCTGGCGTGGTAAGGAGGCTTTCTGCTGTTCCGTTGCACGAGGCATTCGGGTAAAATCGTCGTGGAAGCCGCTATGACGACGAGGGCTCGCCGGCGAGGAGCTAGGAGGCCGGAAGAGACCAAGGCAGCCGTTAGATTCGCCACGGCGGGCACTCACTGATATACCCCTCAATGCCGGTGCTGGCCTCTGAAGCACAGCTTTTCTGTGATGACCGTTCCACCCCTGCTGGAGTGGGAGGAGGGTCTTATATAGGACCGAGCCGAGTTGTTCGTGGCGGCTCCAGGTTTATTAAGCGAAGAATGGGCGCCAAGGAATTGTGAAGCTTCTGCACAGAAACAGTTCCCTGCTGCGGTAGAGTTTAAGCTACTCCTATACGGGGTTTACAAAACCGATTGAACCGGTAAAACTGGACGCCACCGATTTAACTGAAAACCGTAAAAATCCAAAAATTGATCAAAAACTGGACGAGAATCAAAAAACGACAAGCGATTTCACGGTAAACCGTCCGGTTTTTATGATTTATTGAAAAAAATAAACCAATATTATTACAAAAGTGAATCCATAAACGGTTTTACAGGTAAACCATCCGGTTTTTTCGTTAGCATTTTCTATCTTTTTTAATTCTTTAATTTAAAAAAATAAATAAAAAATCAGTAAACCCAGGAAAGCGGACCGGACCGGTTTCATTGAAACCATAAAAACCGTCCTGTTTTCACCGGTTTTGTAAACGCTGCTCCTATAGCATCTTATTAGGACAGTGTTCCCATGACGTCCTCTGCAGGTTCTTATCGTGGATTCTTCCGGGCATGTGTTTTCTGACCATTGATTCTTTGTGTAGGTACTCGGCATTTTTTCCACACATGTTTTTTTGACTTCTAGCACTGGACTAGCCAGTCTGCAGTGCCATTATATTAGAGAGGGCACGACCAGCCAGTACTTAAAGCACACTCGTATAGAAGTTCACAAATGCCACCACCATACCATTCTGTAATTGTCAGTTATTGACTTTTGGGATTTGGGCATGGTGCCGGGTTCCGTTGAACAGCTAATTAATGGAATCTTGACTCACACCTGAGTTCTTGCAGCCATGTTTTCTTCTTCTTTTTTAATATTCGGTAATATTTTCAGCCTTGGTAAATTACAACATGTTATTACAAACTAGTAGCCTATCCGTCTGTTACACGATATTAAAAGTAGAAAATAAAAGCACACCAACTTAGTTTGGAATAGAGAATTATTAAAGAATTCTGTATCTTAAACTCTATCCATGGTTGACGAAGATGTGCATAACGAGAGTCTTTATGTTACGGCGGCATGCTACTTGAATCATGTCCTTATCTTCTTCATTTCGCTAAAGCTGCGCCCAAAAATAGAGCTTTGTCAAAAAATCACATCATTCTTATTAGCCAAGAAGCTTAACATAAAGCAGATTCTCCTACTAAGAGATGTTTTCTTAGTTTCAAACCTACCCCAGAAAGCTAGTTACCAAAGATATGAGTAACATTACTAGGTGGATTCAAATTGAGAGTCAGATGCATTATTCTCCATTGGAACTTAGAAACATAACAGTAAGAAAAAAAAGATGCTTTATGTTTTCATTATGTGAACAAAAATAACATTTCACTACCCTATCAGTTCCGTTTGCCTAAATTATCTTTTGTTACAAAAACTCCTCTAAAAAGTACCACATTAAAATCTTTATTTCAAGAGGGATTTTAATTTTTTAAATAACCTTTTTCCTCACTACAATCCCATCATTAACCAGATGCTTCTACATGGACTGCTGTTGAATGTAACCCCACCTAAAAATGTCTTTTTGCTCATTAAGAGTAACAAAAGCAATAGAAGTCACTAAGCGATGCCATAAAATTAGATTTTTGACATCCTAAAAGATAGATTTAGCGAAACAACAGTAATTACATTTGGTACAGTAGTGTCGACGTTTGAGTCGGCAATAGCAGCACAGGTATGCGCTGCGATGCAAAATGTAGGGATGTACAAGACGTGAGGATTTATACTGGTTCAGATCTCCCGGAGGATAATAACCCTACCTCTAGTGCTTGGTGGTTTTTATATTGCTGATTATGGGATGGATTTGAGAGGGGTCCCTGCCCCTCCTTATATAGTCGGAGAATGCAAGATTACGTGATAAAATCCTAGTCAGTTATAATACATGAAATCTATTAACAATTATTTTTATATCTATAATAAAGCCTTGATCGTCCAAGTTATGCCAGACGCCGGTGGCGGAGCTAGGGGGAGATTTTGCTCAGCGCCCCCTACCTGCCAGTCTTTGTCAAGCTGAGCAAGTAGTGGAAGTGGAGCAGAGCGAGAACTGGCCTGACACCTGCGCTGGTGGGCTCTTTTTTATAATCTAGGCTCCGGCATTGACCTCAGCTACTCTTTCTCTACGCTCTACTTTAAGCAGCGACCACACATTCATTCACTACTAGTACAATACGGTACTATTGTTTAATCCGGCATTCAATTCAATAGCAATGCGTGTTAAAATTTAGCCATAGTGGCAGAATAATTTCATAACGTTGTCCGTGCAATTGGTTTGTGATTTTGTCCCAGATTTTTCAAACCTTTTTTATGAAAAGTTTAGTCAAGTCTGAAGAGAGATGAGAAATTACATCTCTTTTTTTCAAAAAGTTGCAACAAAGAATAATTTATCATCTTCTTCTTTTATAACTAGAGGTAGCTTACAACAAGATAATGATTTCCAATTTGTTTGTGTTTCAAAGAAACTTTATTAAAAGTTTTAATTTTCATTATAATAAGATGGTACTTCTCGTAGTGTCCACAAAAAAAAAAATTGGCCCACCCTAGCTCCAAATCCTAGCTCGGCCACCGGCAGACGCGATCTACTTCCTTTTTTTGAGTTCAGGGCATCCCCAACAGGTCTTCTTGCACATCATGGGCCTCCGTATACTCGGCCCATTTATGTCTAGTTGTGGGTATCTCGGGTACCAATTTACCACAAGTAATGTTTTTTGTTCTCATAATGCAAAATAATAATGAAAATATTTCATTTAAAGTATAATTTCTGACCCACTTATCTTTACAAAACATGACCTAGCTCCCATTCTCAAGATGGAAGGCACCTGTAATACCTTAGCCTGTTTGAAATCTGTGTAGTTGAAATTTCGGTTCGTGTGACCCAGCAGTGAAGTGAAGTTGTGGGATTAGTCCTACATTACTTGTTTAGATCGGTGAGGATCAACATAAAATCCATGTTGTTCCAACCATAATATCTTCGGCACTACAAGAAAAAAGCCCTGTAGACATGGTCCTATTAATGCGTTTTTCCAAACGTTACTAAATCAGGATCTAAATATGCTTTTTTTTGTCATGATTTTATAAACGTATCAATATAGAGATGTTTCTAACACGATGTTAAAACGTGTCTACGCAAAGATATTGCGTGTCAAACTAAGTACGCTTCTTGGGACTCTATTAAAAGTGTCTCAAAGTGATACGATATATAGACACGCTTTGATCATATCTAATAGTCATATTCACGTTTCTGAAGATGCTATTAATATTTCAAAAAATATGATGATATTAGACACACTTTAATCATATTTAGCCTGATTTAGACATGTTTTTATTCATATTTATAATCCTGGACACGTTTAAATGCTTCAGAAATAAAAAGATAAAAGAATACATGTTCATATATCTTTGAAGATGTGTGTGAGGTGAGATGGTTAAAGTAGCTTTCATGAAATGAAGAGGTCAAGGGTTCAATTCCTACTACTTGCATGAACGTCCAAAAACATCTCATTTATATCTATAACAGCGTATATAGGTATGTAGACATGCTTTTATCGAACATCTCATATTCGCTAGATGTGTTTTCAAATATCGTAACTATCACGCTCTAACACGGCACCTGCGGATACACTTCAGATACCCTTTGTGAAAACGTCTCTATTTTTTATTAAATGAGAAAAAAATGCATCTATATAATAAATAAAGCGTACCTAAGGGGGTGTGAGTCAACCCTTTTATACGAAGCGAGGACGAGTCATATTTCTTAAGTAGTGCGTTTCACGTCAAAACAGCTGATATGGCTTCAATTAGCTGATGTAACCTACACGTCATCTCCAACTTGACTGATTTTTTATAAAAATACCACTCATTTATTTAAATAATTATAAAATAGTCCTAGATAAATTAGTTTCTGTCTGATTGATTATATGTAGGATGGAAGGGTGGCGGGAGCGCGGTGCGGTGGTGAGGGTGCCGTTAGAGCCACTATCGATATGAAGGCGGTGGGAGAGGTCAGCAGCGGAGGCGTCGTACGACGATGAGTTAGCGACGGCAACGACTTAGTGGACGACGGCGGCGGGTGCGGACGGCACGGTGCAGCGCCGCTGGCTGCAAGAGAGGTTGAGGAGGGCGTCGGGAGGGGTCGAGGTGTGGGCGACAGAAGCGGCGGGAAGACGTCGGACTCACGTGAGCCAGACTGTCATGAACACACTACCGGTAGTATGTTAGTCGCGTCCATAGAAAAAAATAAGATTTTTTTACAAATGAATCATCCACGTGGAAAGTGACATGGATCCGACATCATTCTATTTGACCACATTGGCTATTTTGACGTGAAACGAACCACTTTAGCAAAATTTATGATCTATATGAATGTTTTACAAGAAGTATGACCTATTTGCACTCACGACGCAAGTTGTTATTCCTCACATGTCATTTACTTATAAACTTATAATTGTTATGAAGCACTTTATTCCTTATACGTAGGGCTATCTATCGAGCCGGCTCAGCTCTTCTCGGCCAATGCTTGGCGTCTCGTTACGCTAACAAGTAAAATTTATAGCTCGACTCGACTCACTATGCTCACGAGCTAACTCATTATAGCTCAATGAACTCTATAAATAGATATATTATTTTTAATTTCTTTTTTTTAAAAAAAAACTATACCATACCACATAAAGGGCTTGCTTGGTTGAGCTGTAGCTATGTAAATTTTAGTTGTAGGCTGTGGCTATGGGAAAACAGCTATAGACTGTGAGTTGTGAAGAAAGCTGAAAGTCGTTTGGTTGAAATAGCTGTGACTCTAGTTTCGATAGAAAAATATCTATAATACTCTTGAATGTTTGACGGACTGTTTATATGTCAAAAAAGTCACCATATTATCCACTGAGTCACATAATTTAATCATTATTTTTTTTGAGTAAATTAATTTTTTAAAATTAGTATCTATCATTAGCACATTGCTAATAATATAATAACTACGACGCTACACAACTTCAACCCATGGCGACGTTCACTCGATGTTATGCTACAAGAATCTCGCAGCACCGCTCGTCGTGCCCCGCCGCCGTAGGTCCTCAGCCTCCCGCGGGCCGCGTGCTCGCCGTGCCCCGGCGTAGGTCCCGCGCCTCCTGCGAGCTCGCCGGACCCCGCCGCGGCTACCGCGCCTCTTGCCTGAGCTTGATCCATCGGGACTCGGTAGAAGAGAGCGAGCGTGGACAAGGAGAAATAGTCCTTCATCTGTTCGAAAGGAGAAGAAGACTTCGTTTCTCTATTCACTAGTTTGGTTCGCAGATGAAAAATCTATCCGATCTACGTTCGCCCAGAGTCCTGTTGCAAGCCAACCCCCTTTGGTTAGATTCCTAACTTCTTCGAAAAACTTGCCAAACAGGGCCAAAACCTCTTCGAAAAAATATTACATATTACAGAACATAAATATATAAGAAAAAAACATACATAAGATGTACTTATTCTTATCTATTATTCATATCTATTATTCATCAAGGCAACTCAAATATTAGGATAATAAAGTTAAATTCAATAAGTAGTTGGCTCGTTATGCTCACAAGCCGCTCGCGAGCTCCTCGAGTTGGCTCGATATCTTAACGAGCAAAAAAACATTCTGAGCTTGTACAAAATTGAAACGAAGCGAGTCAAGTCCAAGCCATTGCTACAAGTCGAGGGAGCTTACAAGCCACGAGTTTTAGTGCCAATACTAATTATAGGAGCATTAGATCCAAATATATACATATATAGGTTCAAATATGTAGAAACCTCCCTATATAATGGAGAATACATATACATCTAACACTAAATGATGTAATCTATATTTTCAAGAAGGGGCAATTGATAGTTTGATGCTCTTTTTTCATTTTCGTCCAAACTCTATACTTTTCATATTTGAAGCTTCACCTGGACCCTATAAAATATGTCACCAATTGTTAACTGATGTGTACTTAATTGACAGTCTGAAGTTAAGGGTAAAGATGTCACCAATTGTTCGCGTTACGGTTAATAGCAATTGGCAAGGATGGAATGAGACTGCCACAAATTATGCGTCCGGAAATATAAAAACTGTCAGCAAGATCTTCGCCGATTGCTGGTGCCACGACTGTTAGGCATAGCCTTTGCCGGCAGTTTTGCTTGCCAGTCTTAAGGTGACCTTTTCTGACTCACTGACTGTATGGAGTGTTGGTGAAAGGTGGAAATGGTATACCGTCGACAGGCGTACGTGAACATGGCTGAGTCAACGCACTCCAACTTAATTTGTCGCCAGAGCTCAAGCTACCACTACAATAGCTACACCGAACAAATTGTGTTGAAGTATAAGTGGATTATCCTCCTTTTTCATCAGCTTAAGCATTTGGACGAATTGATTAGGTGCATGAAACTCAATATGATATCAGACCCAGAGGTCTCGAGTTTGAATCCTGGCAGAGTCAATTTCCGTAATTTAAATCCTCCGCTTAAGTCCTCCGCTCTAATATTCCACGTTTGCATCCTGCGAGAGGACTGCATGCATGTGAAGGGAAGTGTTGAAGTACAAGTGGATTGTCATCCTTTCCGATCAGTTTAAGCATTTAGACGAATTGGTTAGGTGTATGAAACTCAATAAACCGGGCTGGATTGTGTGCTGGGAGCATGAGGGTCCCTCGAGAATGTGAAATGCGCGCCATGATTTATGGATTATTCGCATGGAAGAAAAAGAAATTTGAGGGTCCGCTCTGTGGCAGCCGCGCGCGGATCGATCAAAATGCAACGATTTTAATATCCGGCCGGGCATAGAGAGACAGACACAGTGAACTCTCGCATGGCATGCAAGTCCTAGTAGCTAGTGGGCTGACAGGTCATACCACGTGAGTGGAAATTCAATTTTCAACTTTTGGTCTTCGAATTTAAACACGTCATATCACGTGGTTCGGAAAAACTTGGAGGAAACCACAACAACAACGTACTGGCCACAGCGACCCTACCTAGCTCTTCCAGGCAAAACATGGCACGATGCATGGGAAATGACGAGCTTATAAAAGGCCGTTAACATTCTGCTCTTCTCCTCCAACAAAGAAGTAGTACGCAAAAAAGTACAAGTATTTTGCAATCATTAGCCAGGCATCCACGATCATGGAGCTAAACGCAGCTAGCGCTCATCTTCCTGTGTCTGCTGTCCTAGCCAATCCTTGCGACCGTGAAGAGGCGGCGGCGGCCTCCAGGCCCACTGAACCTCCCCTTGGTCGGAAGCCTCTTGCACCTGCTCCGGTCGTACCCGCAGGTCGCTCTGCGGGACCTGTCCAAGAAGTACGGCCCGGTTATGTTCCTCCGGCTGGGCCAGATCGACACCGTGGTGGTCTCATCGGCGGCGGCAGCGCAGGAGGTACTCCAGGAGAAGGACATCACCTTCGCGTCGCGGCCGGGCCTCCTCTGCTCGGACATCTTCTGCTACGGCAACACCGACATCGCCTTCTCGCCATACGGCGCCTACTGGCGTACGCTGCGCAAGCTCTGCACGGTGGAGCTGCTGAGCGCGAAGATGGTGCGGCAGCTGGCGCCCGTGTGGAACAGCGAGACCCTGTCCCTCATGGCCAACATCCACGCCGCGAGCCAGCAGGGCACCACGGAGCCCGTGGTCCTGGCCCAGGTGCTCGTGAAATGCACCAACACCATCACCGCCAAGGCGGCGTTCGGCCAGGTGTGCAGCGCGAGCTCCGGGACCAGTTCCTCTCCGCGCTCCAAGTGGGGTTCACCTTCAGCGACCTCTTCCCGTCGCTGTGGTTCGTCGACGTCGTCACCGGACTGAGAGGCCAGTTGTAGCGGGCACAGAAGCAGCTGGACGCCGTCTATGACAAGATCATCGCACAGTGTGAGGCGCAGGGAGGCGATGACCTCGTGAACGTCCTGCTCAGGATCAAGGACAAGGGGGACCTCGAATTCCCCTTCCAAACCACGACCGTCAAGGCAGTTATACTGGTAATCGATCTCTAAGTTTTTTTTTTGCGAGGAATCTCTAAGTTAATTATTCCCCCAGCAACTAATAACTATATTTTGGTTTCATTATGACTTATAATTAGGATATGTTTACGGGAGGGACCGAGACAACCTCTTCGTCAACCGAGTGGGTCATGTCGGAGCTGATGAGGAACCCCGAGGCAATGGCCAAGGCGCAGGCCGAGGTGCGGCGTGTATACGACAACAAGAGCGCTCAAGACCACGAAGCCCTTGTCGATAACCTGCCCTACATAAAGACGGTGATAAAGGAGACGCTGCGGCTGAACCCTGTACTGCCCCTGCTGATTCCCCGCCTCTGCCGGGAGACCTGCGAGATTGGAGGGTTCGAGGTCAGGGAGGGCACCAGGGTCATGATCAACCGGTGGGCGATGGCCAGGAGCAACGAGTACTGGCCCGACGCCGAAAAGTTCATGCCTGAGAGGTTTGAGGACGGCAAGGCGGACTTCAAGGCCTCCCGATTCGAGTACTTGCCATTTGGAGCTGGGAGGAGGAGGTGCCCCGGTGATACCTTTGGCCTGGTCACGTTGGAGCTCATGGTGGCCCGCCTTCTCTACTACTTCCACTGGAGCCTTCCGGACGGAATGCGGCCGGATGGTATCGACATGGAAATGACCGTCGGGGCAACCTCGAGGAGGAAGAACCCGCTGCGTCTCGTGGCGTCGCCCTATGCCCCAGTCCCCCCGTTGCAAAGCTGATCCGTATGTGCAGTGCACCCTGAGTGTCGTCGGAAGGTGCGGCTATTGTTGGTTCACGAACAATGGACAAACCACAAATCACAAGACTACTATACTTCTCTATGTTGTAAATAACCTCGTACCACTAGCTATAGGTGACACATCACACGTACTGGATGGTCATCCTACAATAATATTATATACCTCCATACTGCATGTACCTGTTTACAGTGGACTCATGTAATACTACTCATGCTATAATGTGATGGGACTTCTCCCTATATATAGTGCACCAACTCCCTACAATTAACCCCCTCACGTCAAATCAGTCCTCCAAATTAGACAAAAAAGGTCCTTCACTTAAATCAAAGGCTTACGATTACTAATCAACCTCCTTCAATAAAATCAAAGGGCTTTCTTCATACATCTAGATGTAGTGATTTGCCGTTTCACTACAATCGCATGGAGTTCAGGTGAATGAGAAGATGTCATGATTTTCAGGTAATCACCTTGCACTAGAGGTAATCTTCCTGCCCTTTTGTATCATCCAAATTTTCTCCAAACTGGCATGACATCCCATCACAGATGGATTTTCCTCTAATTTTAATGGTTCATTATTCAACATTTTGGCTTGAACTCGCATCCCTGTTCACATGGAACAAAAGCCAGGTAATGCATGTCTCTATTACTTTCCTTCTCCTTAGCATTCAGTGCTTTGAGGTATACTGTTGATAAGATAAAAAGTCATGTTTATCGAGTCATATAGTGAAGCATAGGATTTAGTATTTGGAAACTGAAAAGGTGGCTATGCCGCAGATTGATTTTTAGCCTTATCTGCTCTGTGCACTTTTGAATCTCTATTGTTATTGATCTTGAGTGTAACCAATCAAGTTATACATTGTAGTTTGTTCATTATGTCAGAACAATAAGTGCTTGTGGCATATATTAGTCATTAGGATTCACTTAAATTTTTAAATGAATAATTATTTTGATCTAGATGCTTTTTTTCATTAGCACCTCTAAATTCTGACTTACTAGAGGTGTCTAGCACCTAAACCTCCTTTTTGAGCAGGTATATAGTAAATCTTCTTTTCGCAAAAAAAAGGTAAATCTTCCATCCTGTGTAAACCTGCACACAGGTATGTCAGCTTTGGTATTATAGTACAATATGTTTAATTCAGTGTAGAGCAGTGATAATCTTCAATAACTTACAAATATGATTTGTTATTCTACATCCAGATCTATGTAAACCTGGGATTATTTTCCCCTCACTTCACTCTGGAGACATTACTTTATCCATTAATATGTTCCTCCAAGGAGTCATCCCCGTCTTGATATTTTTTAGATGCTGACTTGCAAATTTACTCCAGAATTAAAGATCCTTCCGTGTCTGCACTTGCATTGTTTACAGTCTAGAATTAACTTATATTGCGGAATTCCTTTGTGTGGGAGCTTATTTTTGAACACAACCAAACAAATGTGACTTTTCAGCCGCAAAAAAGGTACAATTGTTTATGTCCTCATTTCCGATTCAGTAGTTCTATTTTGTATCTCTATCCATCAGACAATAATAATGAGTGTGAAGGAGAATTCACATAGCCCGGGAGCTATCCTTCTAGGAAAACCATATGTTTATCCTTCTCCAATTGACAGTATTAGTCATTAGGAAAACCATATGTTTATCCTTCTCCACTTGGTAAACCCTTAAGAGCAGTCTTACGATTAAGTCTACGTGGCAGAGATGAATGCTTCATTTTCAATTTGTTGATGAAAATAAGAACATTGTTTCTTTTAGCACCCTGCATTTTCAAAAGTTGGACATAGTGATTAGCTGCACATGTGCCGCAACCGGTAGCTGAAGCACTTTTATTCTCACGAAAGAAATAGAGTATAAATTTATGCCAATATATAATCTTATTCTCTTAGTTTATTCATCCAACGTGATGCATGTGCAGTCATACAAAAGTCTGACGCATGGGTCGGATGCACAGAATTATCCATTTACACTACCGGATTCGTCATCTTGTCGTGTGCCATGGACACTCGGCGAAGCTCAGAAAACACTCGGCAAAGCCTTTGCCGAGTGTGGCCGTCGATAAATAACACTCGGCAAAGATTTTACCGGCAAAGAAACCTTTGCCGAGTGTCAGACGTCGGCACTCGGTAAAGGTTTTGCCGAGTGTCTGTTCTGCCCTTCGCATAGAAAAGGTGTCAGAACCGAATTAGACGGAGATGACAATTTTGCCGAGTGCTAGAGCCGACACTCGGCATAGCCTTGAGTCTTTGCCGAGTGCCTATGATTTAGCACTCGGCAAAGAACTATATGTTTGTGAGTGTTATGGTAAATACACTCAGCAAAGACCTATATGTTTGCCGAGTGTTATGCTCGATGTATATCTTTACCGAGTGTTATGGTAAATACACTCGGCAAACTTGTTACAGACCTGAAGATTTTTTCTGTTTATTACCTTCCAACCAATCAAATATCACATATTTGATAAACAACACAGATATCATAAGTATATATCACCAAACATTACGTATTTCATAAACACATCACATATCTCGTAAAACATCCCATATTGCTCAACATACATCAATATCTCACACAAAACACAACAATTTCACAAATATCATCAGAAACCTGCTCAACATAAGTAATTCATAAATGTAATTGCCAAGTACAACAAATAAAAGAAGGAAATATCCAGAAACAATCACCAAATTGACTACAACGACTGCCGGGGGTGATAAGGCCGAACATTTGACGGCGGCAATGCTCCAAATGGAGGAGTCCTCACATTCGATGTCGGAGACGCTCTAAGTTGATGGGGCACATCATTCGATGCCGCCGATTGATTCTACACAATAATTACGTATATGAGACAAGATTACGATTGCTTTAAGAATGACTTGTTTAAGTGAGAGTGCATGTTTTGGTAGAGAGTTCTTAATTTTTCATATCGGTAAACATACATACTTACAGGAGTAGTTGCCGGCACAAACTATGGTGAGATTGGACCCATTTGGATGTCAACAGATTGCAAAAACTAAAACATCTGCTCCCGTTGGACCGCCAAGCTCGCTTCCATCTCCTATCGTAATCTTGCTTCCCATTTTTGCCGTAGTCTCATCTCTTCCTGCACCTGGGCCTATAATATGATTTCACCATTGGTACAAGTTATTTCAATGTATTTATAATTAATGAATGATGAATAAAACAGAAAAAATCTGAAGTGCCTCCATCTGGTGCTGCGAAGTGCTTGGCCGTGGGCGTATGGCCGGGCTCGAGCTGGTGCTCTTTGGTCGAATCTGTGAGAGAGTAGGAGTACTTGTACTGTCGATGGCGTTGTCGCCAAGCCAATAGCGCCCATGCTTCTTGTCTTCTCCCGCCCTCATGACGACTTCGCCAACAAAGTTCTGGGTGGTCGGATCATAATCTTCTCCATGAACTGCCTTCACCATTGATGTGTACTCGCTGAGGCAACTGTGAACGCTTGCGTTGCTGTACGCCTAGGGCGGGTCTTCTGGATTGTAGTGGACATCGGACATCGCTTTCCCCTTGCGAGACATAGCATATGCCTGGAACTGGAAGCAAGGCTCACCACCATGTGATGACGACTGGGAGCAAAACAGGGAACTGATTAGAAACTATGCAGCATTGAGCGTTATAATAAATGAATGAATTTATGTACCCATCTCTCTCCGTATGCATCAACATTTAGATTGCCTTGATGGTGTGATGGACCTGGCATCATCAAACGCCGCTCCCGACAAGCGTTGTGCGTCTCCTCCCAGTCCTCAATGCACCACCTGTCCACCATCTGTGTCCAACACTGCAGATGTTGCGCACACCACCATGGAGACACCTACACGTCATATATGAAGATCAAATTAAACTTATTTATTCTTGATATTGATGTTCTATATTTAATGTTCTATGTTTACCTCAAGGTATTGCTCTCGAGTTAGCGTCATGGTTCTTGATGTGGGTAAGTCATCGTCAAACTGCGTTGCTCAATACATCGCATTTATTTACCTAATAACCGGATACATCACGTCTATATGTAGGATTTCTTTAGATGTCAGGATGGATTTGAGGGCGCGGCGGCTAGGGTGGCTCATAAGGCCTGTTAAAAACTCATGAAGGACGTGCGTTACGAGGCACACGCACAGGCCATAGTTACGTACTACGGCAACTACCTTGGACAGAAGATAACAAAAAAGGAAGCAAGAAACATGAAGCTGACCTGGGAACAATACATGCAGGTAAATATAAGAACATTAATAATGAAATTTTTTATTTAAGATTAAGTACGCTTTAATTTGAACTACTTGACTTGTAGGTGCCTCCGTGGTGATGCGCCAGTCATCTCCAATGCTGGGCACAGATGACAGACAGGTGGTGTGCCGATGTGTGGGACGAGACGCACAATGCTTAGGGAGTGGCGTTTGATTGATGCTAGGTGCACCACACCATCAAGGGAACCTTAGCTTCAAGCAATACGCAGAAAGATGGGTATGCAAAAAAAAATTTCTTTTAATGTTTGTTTGTGCATAATTTCTAATCATCTTTATTTTTATTTCGCAGTCCATGTCACATGGTGGTTAGTGTTGACGGTCGTTGAGTATCAAATATACCGTCAAAATTTCTCTAAAGATGAATAAGGACATGCATTATATTTAGAAAGTTCATGGAGAAGATTATGATCCGACCACCCAGAACTTTGATCCGACGTTCATATATATGTTAGTTTAAAATTAATAAAATTCTACATGTACTTAGAAAGTTTGTGCATGCAGATATTTATTACAACAATTGAGGCATTATCCGCTCCGTGGCAAGAAAACACACTTCTGGCGAATCACAGCCTGCCACGGAGGCGCCCCATGGATCGCTGAGGTGGAAAAAACACAACTCTGACCAATCATATGGCGCCATGGGGACAGCACACGGATTCATGGACCCACCAGACGTACCAAAGTACCAAAAAACCAAAGCCAACCACGTACCCACGCTCAGGGCCCACCAGACAGCCACCTGCCAAAGTGGGACCCAAGTGGGCCCCACAGTGGGTCGGTCGACCCCCTGGGTTGGCCGATCTGTGGATAGGCCCACTCGGCCCCAGCTTTGGTCAGGTGGCAGTTACCCCCTCTCCAAGGTCGGTCCTGACGTCGGTGGTGGGTAATTCACGCAGGAAGAAGTCCAGAAAGGGGAAGGAAGCTCACTTGCTCAAATTTTCTCCACCTATAAATAGGACCCCTCTCACTCACTTCCAAAACACATAAGAAGAGTTCCCACCTACAAACACACTCTCATTTCAGTATTAGTGGAGTTAGAAGTTAGTCCAAGAGCTCTTCTAGCTCTCTAGTAGTCTTTCAATAGGAATAGGTATGAGTCTAGTATTCTCTCCCTCATTTCCTTTTGTAAGACTTTATGATATTTCAATGCAATATATTTCTATGCATTATTATTCATATGGTTTAAGTGGTTATTATTATCCTTATGCTTGCCATGTGAATATACTTAGCATTTATGCTAGTGTATTTCGGTAGTATACCAGTATAATAGTCATAGTATTAAGTATAGAGGTATATGTAGTTATGTATATATGTATATGCTTAGTATAGATGATCATTACTTTGGCATTGGTTCCAATTTGCTCATTAGAGTATGCTCTAGTCGAAGGACTAAGGTTCGTCGGGCGGCTAGAGTAATATTTAGATGGTAAGCGTGGTGCTTAGATTACTTAATATCCTTGGATGTCGTGCAACCCACGGAGCTAGGGGTAGGCGGCTTGAAGTGATAGCATTGTCATTCCTTTGTAATCCCCCACTTCCGATCGTAGGGTTAGAGGTGTATAATTACCAGAGTCTTCCCTGAACTGGGAGTAAACCGGTGCCCCGATATGTCCCTGCTTTGATCCCTTGCTAGCATAGAACATATATGTATACTAGTATATATAAATATATAAGAATATAATGAGTTCTTAGATTAATCTTAGATTAGTTCTACTCCGCTGTTATAATTACTTGTAGGTCCTCTTCTTAGTATTGCACTACCTATATTTATTTTGTGTTACCCCTACATGAGTATATGATATCTTAGTATGAGTGAATTAGTACCATACTTTATATGCATTATTCTTGCTAAGCATTCTCCCTGTGAAAATAAATACGATATCCTGGAATACTCCAATGTGAAATGCTACAACGGTACTCCGTGCGCTTGCGGTGTTTTCTGTAAATGTTAGATACCAATGTAAATATTTCAAGCGCCGTTGCTATGGATTGTCTTTAGAAAAAATTTCGTAATGACATAAGAAATACCAACAATCAGCCATGCTCCTAGTTGAAGGCATGGGCCTTGGCACACAAGGGCAAGGCGACGTCGTCAACTTCAACCTAGAGGATCCGCCCTCGACGTACAGCAATGCGACCGTCCACAGCCATCTCAGTGAGTACACCTCGATGGCAAGATAGGTCCATGGTCCAGATTACGATCCGACCACCCAGCATGAAGAAGTCGTGATAAAGGTGGGAGGAGGCAAAAAGCATGGGAGACATTGGATTGGTGACAACACACTTGATACGGCCACTACTCTCACTCTCTCCCAAATTCAAGCTAGGAGCACGAGCGAAAGCCCAGACATACGTCCACGGTCGGATACTTTCACGGCACTGCATGGATGCACTCTAGGTTATTTATGTTTTACTTGTCGCTCATTGTTTTCTATATAATGTGAGCTTTGCATTGTAACATTAGTTTGAAATATCTTTGGTCCAATTAGCAGAAAAGAGGAGACTATGAGAGAAGATGGAGGCGAGGATGAAGGAGGAGATGGAGGCGAGGATGGAGGCCGAGCGGCTGAGGATGCAGCAGCAGATGGAGGCGAAGATGAATGAGGAGGTGGACACGAGGATGGAGGCCGAGCGGTTGTGGATGGACCAGATGTACTCGTGGTTTCAAACAATGGCTCAGAATATGGGTCAAACTCCACCACCAATCCAATTCTCTCCTATACCTCCTGAACAAGGCATTCTTCTGACTATAAGTATGAATGTTTATAGCTTTCGTTGTATATGTAAACTGAACATGCAACTTATTCTTAGGTTAGGTATCAAACTAATTCCTAGGTTAGGTATCACACATACAACTCACACATGTAATTTTCTCTTCTTTGTGCAGAGACAATCAGCGGCATCGAATAATGTACCACCTCGTAACCAATCGTAAGGCTCGCTGCGATCAAACTGGCGATGGTTTCTGGTTTCTGGTGATTTTCGCTTATGATTGTCATAAACTTGTGATTGTGATTAACTTATGCTTGTGAATGCGCACTCAACACTTATGATTGTGAAACCTTGTAATGTAATGATCTTATTTGAGACTGTGTGATATATGGTTGTGAGAATTATTTGTGATATATTGTGGTTATGAAGATTATTTGTGATATATTGTGGTTCTAAGGATTATTTGTGATCTATTTACTGTTTATGGTTGATATATTATGGTTGAAATAAAATGCAACAAAAAAAGTAGGTTCTGGAAAGAGTGTTTGCCGAGTGTTTTTACATTAGCACTCCACAAACATTCGACAAAAAATTTTCAATTAAAAAACCGTAAAATGTTTGCTGAATGTCGGTGCGCTCGACACTCAGCACAGTGTTTTTTAAAACAAATTATAAACAAAATGTTTGCCGAGTGTCGTCCGTCTCGACACTCGGCAAATACTCCGTCACCGTTTTTCATGCCGTCAAATCTTCTTTGTTTTGGCAAGAGCTATCCAGACACTCGGCAAAGTGATTACCGAATGTCCGACATAAAGCACTCAACAAACACGTCTTTACTGACGAAAATTTAGACGAGTGACTTATGCCGAGGACGGCATTCGGCTAACATTATGCCAAGTGCTTTTATGATTTCGCCGGTTGTCGGTGGCACTCGGCATATATCTATACTTTACAATTGCAATATTTTGCTTGCCACCTTGTTATCTCCTTTCTAACTGATGCCAGAATGACATTTCTCATGCTTAACCTGATCTGTATTTCTTATGCTTAAACCTGATCAGTCGCATAAATAGTCGACACGGTGCAGTCAGATACCTGCAAGCTCATCTTTTAACGCCACACTTCCAAGATAGTACTGCAGTCCGTAGTTTACTGAAGATGGGGATTGGAATTAACCACGTCTCCCACGCTCGTGCAGGCAATATCGCCACCAATCTGAAACCTTACTTTTGCTGTCAAGAGTTAATTGCGTAATCACATTTGAAAACAGAACTTTGTACAAGAGCTTGTATCAAGCACAGAAAGTGAAAAAAGGTTGGGGACAAACAACAAGAAGACATAATCCATACTTTACATGCGAATACTACATGCTTTTTTGTTTCACAGATTGCTGATGTTGATCCAGCCACTGAACCTCATACGATGTAATGCACCTGTTGGCCTACCCATTCCACTCAGGAAAAGAAAGAGAAGAGAAGAGAAGTAAACCACCGTATATTTTAAAGGCTGCACATTCCACTGTTGTAACACAAGAAGTGCGAGTCCAGCAAAGGTTGCTGCCAGTACACTTCATCTCAATGCCTCACATATACTTGACGAGAAGCCAGGCGATAACCACAAGAATAACTATAGCAACCACGGACAGCAGCATGCACATGCATGAGCAGCCACCTTTGGTGCGCTTGTTCAGAATGGCAAGCCTCTTTTGCACGCGCTGCATGAAGCACAGTTTTGTATAAAGGTTTCGTTCGTTCAAACTTGTGGAAGGTGAATATCAAGCAGCAGTAAAACATTTCTATAGGTTACGAGGGACAACTTTTCGCCAAAGAGAGAAAAAGGAACATGGAAGAAGCAAAAAATTACTAACCTGAAGGCGTGAGTTTGTAACATCAACATGATCTTCAAGGTCATCCTGCAAACATGAACACGGAAGTTATTTGTCGTATTTTACAACTACAAATGCATATGGTTTTTTTAGTAGTCACTAACAATTAATCTTGTATGAAGTGTAAGCTCTTCATTGACTGCTAATGCAATATGCTTTGTGCTCAGTACTGTCTCTTCCAGCCTCTCAAGACCCTCGTCTTGCTCTGCAAAAATGTTACAGCAACAAGACAAAAGAATAAGGTACCATGAATGGATATCCATCCCACAAAAGATGTTTCTAAGAAAATCCAGATATGTTGCACTCAATAGGAATGCAACTAGCTTGAAGATCTTTGATGCAAATAGCTATTCACATTGCTCGGTGCCTCTGTATACCTTTCATAATTTGCCTCTGGAGGCCAACAATTCCTTGGTTGTCCAACCCAGCCACTCTGCTCATATCATCAGCTTTTTTACTCTGACCAAGTAAATCCTCCCTGAATTAAAAAAAAAGTAAATTATTGATGTATTAATTAAATAGTTATATGAACACTTCAAAATAATTAAGCAAAGCATATTTTCGTTAAGGAGAAAAACGATGAGAAACTTCAAAATAATTCAATAGAGCATATTTTGGTTAAGGAGAAAAAACGATGACTATTTTGGAAGGATAAGTTCTTATAACGATCATTGATAGACACACCTGTTAGCAAAGTTTGACATGTTGAAACTTGATGCCATCTGTTTTGCTTTAGACTGCAAATTGGAAAGCATGTCTTGGCGCTTATGCATCTCCTTGTCAGTGCTGCACAAGTCAAAAGAAAAGAATTAAAAGCGGAAAATCGATAACCTGCACAATTATTTTTATGAGGCCTTATCACCGACTCTGATACATGAAAATTCTACATTACGAATAATTTGATTCGGTGACAAATCACATAATCATAGTAACTACACATAGCAGAGTAAAGACACATCACAAGCTTGAAATCCATGTGCTACAGGTAACACAATCAATCATGTGTGAGTGTCATCGTCTCCTACCATAACTAGGTTTTGCTATATTATGACAACATGTACAACCAAGCTACAAACTAATTCAACTTCCATAGTGTCATGCATAGTTACAGGAGGAACCACAACTTCAGGCTTGAAATGCAAACCTTTCTCAATACAATAGGATATCACTCTACACTGATTGACATATTCATGGCAGAGTATTGTGCTTGGCATCAAGCACTACTTTGCATGCCTAATCTAGTTACCCGAACATAGTGTTGAAATAAAGTTGTCAATATTGAAAGATCAAAGATGATTGAAAATGCTAAGCCCATCAGCCTTCATTTCAAGAGGCATAGTTAATCTTTATTATGAGTATATTTCAGACATGTAAATGACAGGATTGATTCTGTCTGCACTGAAACAATTATATGTTTCTCTGTTAAGTCTCATACCTTGGGGTAAACAAGTAGGGGCCATACCGTTCATACCCCTAGTTTATCCCAATGTTGATTTTGTCCTTTTTTTTTTGCAACTTATCATTTTTCCTGCAGTTTTTGAAGTGAAACAACCATTTACCCCTTCTTTTAGTTTTCGTTTGGGCCATCTCAATTTTCCATTAAAGAAAAGAAAAAAAGAAATAGAGAATGGGTAAAATGACCATAGCACCCCTTACTCTATGCCTATCTCCCAGCTGACAATGCCCAAGCCTGAGTGGCCCTTTTCTCCGGCTGGCTGGCCACACCCTAACCCTAGCAGCAAAGCAGGCGATGCGCGGAGGCTGGAGCTCGCAGTGCGCAGGCGCGAGATGCAGACAGCAGGCTCAGCGGCGTACGACGTTTGGAGCTCACGCGGCATTCGCACACTCGCGAGATGGGGACAGCAGACTTGACGGCACACAGCGTGAGGACGGCAGGCTCTCATTTTTTGCATCGCTCCTTTGCTTCCATTTTTCTACAATTGATCCATTCTAGTCATATGTCTCAAACTTAATCTCCGGCAGTTTTCTGCGCTTCGGTGCTCTGAGCACCACATGTTTGATGGAATGCGTGGCCGGTTGTCAATTGTACCAAATTTATTTTGTTTTTCACTTCATGAGTTCTAGTTTGTTAGGCTGAAAATGGGTGGACGTTTCTTACCATTGCTTGAATCAGGACTCTACGTTCGTTCCTAGACTTTTTATAATTTCAATGGGACTTAGTTTTATCCCAACAAAGTAGGAATATAAGCCTAACTGCGAATGTGCAAAAGACATCCATTTCTGTACTAACTAGATTGTCAAATATTTGATCCAAATATTGTCAAAATATTGCTGAAACCTATGTAAAAAAAATTCTGATAATTAAAATGTTGTCTATACATTGTTCAAAACTAGGGTATAATCAGCACTGTTTTAGAAAATGGGGTAAAATCATAAGGGCATTTTAGTCTTTATACATCAAAAATTAACATTGTTAACCTGGCTTAACGGACGAGCGTTAAAGTGAGCGCTCATTTTCAAAACCTAGGGGCAAAAACGGTAAGTTGCAAATATGAGGGCAAAAATCAAAATTAGAGGTCCAACTAGGGGTATGAACTGTATAGCCCCAAACAAGTATGATATAAATGGCAACAAAACGTACAGTGACTTTGGAGGAATTCGAGCCAACAATGCTGCCAGGCTATCCAGCCTCGTCCCAAGGATAGTTATTTTTCTCCGGATAGCTGAAGTGTGTCGCATAACTTCAGGACCAGACTGAGGAAGAGACCCTCTTTCAGCAATCATGGCATTAATATCATCCGCAAGCCTGGATGCTTCATTGTACTCTTTCAGCCATGCGTCTGAAGATGATGCCATTGCTGGGTAATTCAAAATAAAAGCATATAAGTATCTGGTGTTCACAAAAAAATTGGCTTGAAAATGTAAATAAATTAGATTTCTTAGAGGAAAAAAATAATATGTCATCAAGCTGCAGGAACAGATTGTCTGACATTGAAATTAGAATCATGCAGGAACACGGATGGGTTAAGTTGGTACAAAGAAGCATTTAGGTGCCGTAATTTCAGACAGACAATTTAGAGGATAAGAAAATTAAGGCCTTGTTTGGCACACTAGAACGGCTCTGCTTTAATTTTTCAGCTTCAGTCGAGGAAACCCACAGTGGAGCAGCTCCATGGTACTACCTCCGTTTTTTTATTGTTGACGCTTTTTAATACAAATTTATACTAAAAAGTGTCAACAATTAAAAAAATGGAGGTAGTAGATGTGGAGCAGTCAATGTGAGGTGTTTGGCTCTTCACGAAAAGTAAATACATAAGTAAATATAATGGGGGTGTTTGGCTAGTGCAGATGCTCAAGATACAGAAATGATAGGTATGCAGTTTTGATAAATAGCATTTTTGAGGAAGAGAGCTTGTAATTTATTTCACCAAATTATAATAGAACTAATTCACCTTCTATAGTTAGTTCCACCCTCTGTGTCTTAGTACAACAATTCTAATTCAAAAATGGACTAAGGTTCTTGTCCTAACGACAACATTAAAGAACACATTTAGGCCCTGTTTGGTTAAGCTTTTTGGAGCTGTAGCTTTTGTCAAAAGGACTCTAGACCAACGTAGATCCGATAGCTTTTCCATATGCCAACCGAACTCATGAACAAAGAAACAAAGTCTTCTTTCTCCTTCCGAAAAGACGAAGGGCTCTTTCTCCTTATCCACAACTCTCTCGCTCTCTTCTCCCGAACCCCGACGGATGAAGCTCAGGTGAGAGATGCGGTAGCTGCGGCGGGGTCCAGCGAGCTCGCGGGAGGCGGGAGACCTACGGCGGGGCACGGCAACCACGCGGCTCGCAGGAGGCGCGGGACCTGCGCCAGGGCACGGCGAGCGCGTGGCTTGCGGGAGGCTGAGGACCTAAGGTGGCAGGGCACGGCAAGCGATGCTGCAGGATTTTGTTAGCAAAACGTCGTGTGGACGTCGCCATGGGCTAAAGTTGTGCAGCGTCGTAGTCATTGTATTATCGACAATATGTTAATGATAGAAACTAATTTTAAAAACTAATTTATTAAATATAATGGTCAAATTTATGTGAATCAGTGGATACTACAGTGATTCTTTTACATATAAACAGTCCGTCAAACAGTCAGGAGTACTACATTTTCCTGTCAAAGCTAGAGTCACAGCTGATTCAACCAAACGACTTTTAGCTTTTTCCACAGCTCACAGTCTACGGCTGCTTTTCTCACAACCACAGCGTACAGCTAAAACTTCCACAGCTACAACTCAACCAAACAGGGCCTTACGCTAATTACAATCAAGTGAAAATAGGCATTGCGGGCCATAGCATCACAATTCAATCACAATACAGATCCCACAGAGAATCCCTAGCAGCATATATGGTGGAAAACAAAACAAATTTCAGTACCTACTGGTTTCACCTAAATACGCTGGTCTAACATGAACAACTTAATCACAAGGCTCAGCAGCAGCTACAACAAGAAGGTATTTTGCAACGATTCAATCTGCTCCTCTCGTACGCATCGAGTCAATTAGCTCATCGGTTGTACCACATAAGAGAAAAATTTTAGATCTGAGAACCCGGGGAGGGGAACGCCACAGCAAATCTCACCTTCGACCACGGAAACCAAGGCTGCAGCAGGGGGATGAGGGAGGGGTCGTCAGGCGTCCAGGAGGCGGTGGCAAACCTAAGGAGTCGAATCGGCAATCCAGATACAAGAAATACGTATCGTCGGCGCCCCAAATCCACGCCGGCGGTATGCTGCCCCAATCAGCACGGCGCAGGAGCTCGGAATCGGGTCGCCTCCGCCCCTTCTTCTGATCTGGCCTTCCTCCCCCTTCTCGAGTTGCCTTGTTGTTCCCTTCCGCGTGTCCTTGACGAAGTTTGTGGACGTGGATGAGAGGAAGAGGCAATTATTGTATTGAGCGTTTTCTTCAAATTTTTATCCCCAAAGGAATATATATATGAAAAAACAGGGCCCAATCCGTACAGGCCACGGCACCTTATGGTCAGACACGGGCCGGACTTTTACAGAACGCACTGAGGCCTCGTTTGCTTACGACCATAACAAAGTCTGGGCCAGGCGATCGATCTTGACCCAGCCACTCAAAAATCGAGCGCCGGTGCCTGCTCCGAGGACCGTATCCAAACAGGTCTTAAATTTAATCGCGCTGATGTTTGTAGGTTGTTTTTTTTTTTTGCGAAATGATATTTGTAGGTTGTATATAGGAATGGACAACATGAACATCAGATCCATCGGCGCGATGCTGATTTTGTAAATTGCACTAGATTCATTTTACTTATTATAAGTAGAGAAAATTACCTGTAAGGTTTTCAAAAAAACTTTTCTATTTGATCTTAAAAATTTTAAGAATGTCTTCCTTGTTCTTCTATCACCAGTCCATTAACTTCCATCAGTTAACGAGTTCACGCCATTAACATAAGGACAAGTAAAGAACTTTGTAATTTTGAGGTGTTTTTTAGAATATGTTTACAATTCATCAGAAAATATTATATCTTGTATGAAATTGATCAGAAAATAATATGTTTGAAAAAATATCATATTTCATAAAAAAATGTATTCTTGATATAAAATAGTATATCTTGACATTATTTCACCATAAAAAATCATAAATTTAAGTATGTTTTTTTGAACTAGTGCCGCTCACGCAGGGGAGTGCAGTGTCGAGAGAGACATCCAAAATTTATTAGTTAAAAAAAGAACTACTTAAATTTACATTTTATTTTCTTGTTTGAAATGTCAAGATATATTAATTTATATCCAAATTATTTTTTATTGAAATACCTTTTTTAGAAAAATATTAACTTCCTAATCAAATTCATGCAAGATATATTTTGTGAGTTGAAAACATATTCCAAAAACACCTCAAAATTGTAAAGTCTCTTACTTGGCCTCAAAAACATACTCGCAACTCGCGAAAGTTAAAGGATCGGTGACGGAAGGTTAAGGAAGACATCCTCAAAATTTTTTAGACTGAAAAATTTCGTTGGTCAAGACCAAGGAAGAAAGAGGAAGTTCTTTGAGAACTTACAAGTAATTTTCTCTTATAAGTAATTGAGTTGTGCTTCCTCTCCCATTTTCTCCATCCTTGTTTGAGGTGTGAATTCTATTGTTCTATATTGGCATTGTTAACATGTTAATAAACGTAGATAAATTCTTCACAAAAAAATAAAAAAATAAACGTAGATAAGGTGAATATGCGCATCTCGCCTTTTAACACCGGGAGCTTGCTGAGAGTGTGGCGGCATTGAAACCATCCATGTCGTCGTGTCATCGCTGAGATTTTTCAAACAAGATATATTTTCAATTAAAACCAAACCAATATATTGTATTAGAATTAGTTTTGCATTTTTTTTCAGTTTATCAATTTGATTCTTTCAATTTTAACTTTTTTTAATAAAAAGGAAATGGCACCTGTCACTTCTATAACACCCATGGTTTTGCTCCTCCGCTTTTTCCTTGCACCATAACCACTTCGCCCACCATTGGAGTGTTGTGATCCGTGATCGTCCCCATGAATAAAGCAGAGATCCATGATCATCACCCACCATTTTGACTTTTGAATACAAGTGAAACAAATTTGATCCCATCTCTTTTGAACATGGGAAAATATTCAGTGCAAATCCACATCTTCGGTGAAAATTCATAAAAACCCTATCAAAAAACATATTTATAAGTTTTTAAAAATTACTAAACTAGGCTACATGTAGATGATATGGTGAGAAACATACACACAAAATTTCATAATTTTTCAAAGCTTATAACTATGTTTTTTAAGAGGCTTTTTACTATTCCACCAAGTAAACAATTTCCACCAAACATTTAGCCTTGTAACTATGGTTGATTATCGAAAAAGTTTCCTTGTATGCTATTAGAAAATTTACTAGTTCCTCATATGATATTGAACAAGTTGAAGTTCCTTCGTTGCCATAGTAATTTTTTCCAATGCCTCCTATGCTATTGCCGTTTGTTTCTCACTAAGAGTATTAAGTCTATTTATTTTTTGTTTTTTATATGCCACTCCTCGCTATTACCAAGAGTTTGTAATTCTTTGTGTTTTCATCATCAAAAAATAATATGTCTCACTAATATAATTTTTGAGTATAAATTTTAGATGCTCGATAATTTAAAGACTTTTACTACGACTCACAAGATGCGTAATATTTATTTCATCAATTATATAGTGGTGTTTGTATTTAATAAATAAAAGAAAAAAAAAGGTGATTTGATGCTTCACAATAACACATGACAATATTGTTGAGATACAAGCAATGACAATGTTGTCGGCTCCGTAAATTTAATAAGTACCGCTATATTGTTGAAATAAATACTAATTGTGTATCTTGTGACATGAAGTAAAAGTCTTCAAAAAAATTATAGTAGTAATCATATGAGTGAGAAATATTATTGTTTAAGATGAAAACACCAATAAATTTATAAACTCTTAATAATATTTGGAGTGCTATATAAGGAAATTAATGGTAATGACATAGAAGGCACTAAAAAATTTTGGATGGTAAATCTCTTCTACTATAATGGAGTACCAACTACTCCGATTTTAATCCACCCCCTTATAATTAATCCACCCTTCTCAATTAGGCCCTCACAATTACGGCAAAAAATGTCCTTCACTCAAATCTGACGCCTCACATTGTTAATTACATCCTTCACTCAGATCGTAGGGGCACGAATTATCGAATCTTCCCTTGACCACGTATTCCAACCCCCTTTTATTTAGTATAGATTAGTAGATTAGTAGATTTATAATTGTAACTTTCCCAACTGTGACACCAACCCCCTCTGGACCAAATCCTCCACCGCCATAGAAAATCTCCCCATCACGTTGCCTCTTACGATCATGCCTCTATTGTGAAACACGGACTCCTCCATAATCTCAAATCTCCCTGTCACCCGTCCTCCGCACCACCACCGCCCGGTCCACCACGGCGCCTGCGCCTGCGCCGCCTCCGCCCCGTCCTCCAGGCCGCGCTGCCTCCTTGTCCACCGTGACGCCTGACCGCCCGCCGCACTACCACCGCCCAGTGAACGACGACTCCCAGTGCCGCCTCTGCCCAATCCTCCGCGTCCTCAGCGCCACCTCCGCCCCCGTCCAACGCGTCGTCGCTGCCGCCTACTCTGGCCGCCAGCCCCCACACGCCGCGACGCCCTCCACACCGCACGGCCGCCACACCGACACTGGCCACCAGCCCCCCCTCCCCCCCACCCTGCCGCACCACCTTCTCACGAGTCACCGCAGCCACCTCGTGCCGTCGTCTGCCCTACCGAGCCCTTGTCTGTGCTGTCAGACTGTTCTACACGGCGCCACCGCCGAGCCGTCGTCCGCGCTGCCGTCGTGTCCACAGGTTTGCATCTCTTTTTTTTTTCCCCGCAATTAGGCTGGATTGTTAATTCTCCAATAGACGTGTAGATGTAGTTCCAGATGCACTTGTAGATTCAAAAAAAATACTCAAACGTATGCTTTTGCGTAATTTGTGATATTTAATGTTATATGGTTTATCATCTCAAATATTAATTTTTTTAAAAACATTGTGTAAGATCTAATAGCTGGTGTGATATTGCAAATTATTGAAGGTTGCTCTAACTCTGAGATTTATGCTGAGAACCAATTCAGTTTTTTTTTCCTTTAGCTCGCTCATGATTGAGTATAAGCACTTATGCTGAGAACCAATTGCGTTTGATTTTGTTAATTACTTGTTAAAAGTTGCTTGGACCAGCATATTTGCTCCCCTTCAATTATGCAAGACTGCAACCTAATCTTCCTTATATATGGACTATACTATGTGAACTCGTTTTTATGAAAATAGCTAGACTGAAATATTTAACAAGGAAAACATATTATTTCTATGATATGGAGTTCTTTACCATGTAGCATTATGTATTAGTATCCCAAAATGTGTTATGAATATTAATTTATTCTGACACTCAATTCTTATTTGTTACCCTGTGAAAATAAATCTTCACTGCTTCAGATTCTGAATATTTGCAGCCAGCCATACCGAGAAAGTCAAGCCTCTTTAACATCAGTAGATTCATGAAGACGTTGAAGACGATGACGTAAATGATTTATGGGAAGAAGTGGAAGAGGTGAAGTGAAATCTTTACCCACGTTCCCTTGTTGTACAAAAATATGACGTGTTAAATTTCTATATATATATATATATATATATATATATATATATATTCTCTAGCTCTACCCCTATATAATAGCAAATAACTGAATGCACATTTCTTTTTGCCACATGACTTGTATCATTTGGTGTCCCATCAATAGATGGAATGTATGGACTGCTTCTGGACAGATAGGGCTTGGCTATGCATGTTGATCCCGATGCAATGGTAAGATATTCTCTGCTAGACCACTCTCCTATGCACGATTCATTTTAATTTTATTTACTAATGTTTTCCAACCTGACGGTATTTACAAGTTTCAATTACTTTGCATCCATGTTTCACCTTGTATCATCATACTGGAAAACTGTTATGATTCACATTTTACACTATTTATTGAACCTGACAGAGAACAAGGGCTGGCTCATATTTTGACGAAAATTCTCAGAAGAAACCTTCATTTCTTTTAGGAAGCGATAACTATGGTACCAAATTTCTTGTTATAGCTGTGATGGAATCTATTAAGCTATCATAAAGAAAAATGCAGGTTCAGTGTTCTATTTTCTTACATTGTGCATGTTTGTTGACATCGTTTGGGGCTTATTGCTGCTGCAATGTTTGTGTTTTGTGACTTTGTCCTCTTTGCGCATTATATTGCTGATTTTATCTTGTCCAATCATTCTTTCTCTCTAACTGAGATGACACTCATGGGCCTGAATGCTCTAGCTTTTCTGAGGCATCTTAACACATTGATGCTCTGTAGGGCAACAATACAGCAGCTAACGTAGTCCAAGGTGAGGCCATCTCTGTCGTGGACATAGTGCCGATGCTCCAACAGCTTGAGATTGCCTACAGCTTGATTAGTGACCTGGCCCTTGACGCTATCCTCACCAAGGCTGCTGGAATGTCAGGCTTGAAGGTGACCTTGAGGAGAGATGTTGCAGGCTCGAATCTTTCAGGGAGCCATGGCAGCCTGAGTACAGAGCACTAACTCATGCAGTGAAGGTGACTATGGCAGTAACAATAGTGACAGTGATGATTGAAAGGTTAGAGATCAGTTCGATTAAAGAATCATGTGAAACAAGGTAGTGAACATTTGAGTTTTCGGGCTTTCACATGATTATTCTGTGACAACTTTGGTATCTTAGTCTCTAGCAGCTTATTTGTTATCGAAGCAGCTAATACACAGCCTTATTATTTTACCATATTATGGAGCAGTCAACCTTATGTGGTTATTATGCCGGTTCTCAAGAAGGGAAACCATCAAGCTTTACTTAATTAACAATATAAAGGTAATTAGAATATTATTGCAAAGATATAACAATATTTCACTTTGTGCATGAGTTAGATAGATTAGCGGTGTAAGAAAATTTTACTTGTTTCTGGGTCGATGAAACCTCTAGCTCTATGTCTATCATCCAGCATTTGATAAATGTTATAACTATTTTTGCAAATTAATAAAGTGCACGAAGTAGCTTCCCTAAAAAAATAAAATAAGTACGTAACACTATTTTCTTGTACATGTGGTGACTTATGAGATATACTCGCACCATCCTTGTTTAATTGATGTTGAATGTGATCGGAGGAATATGTCTTTTATAAAGGTGTATAAAAGGGGAAAAATCTAAGTATGCCTTGTACTAAATATTTTGATGTGTCGAGTTCAGATATTATTTTTATTTTAAACCGTAGCGTTAGCACGGGTATGATACTAGTTGGTAATAGAAGAACTTCATCTTTCTTGTTGTTAGAGAAGGAACGGGTAAAATTTTTAATGGTATGTAGAGAGTTGTCTCGTAATTATAAGAGTAGACATCCACGATACAAGGGACCCATAATTAATGTGAGTTGATTATTGAAAGAGCAAAAGCCGCCATTCTCGTTTTACTTTTTTTACTCAAATCAGAAACTGGAGAATCATCTACTTCAACAATATTGTGCTACTTAGAACATGTTTGTTTACTCAGCAGATTATACTAGTCTAAATAATAGTTTGAGAGAAAAAAAATACATGAATCTTCAAAAATAGATGTGCTTAACACAAACCTACACGTAATATATCTTAATAAGAGACTGAGGGACTATATAAGTTGTTTGATGAATTTGAGGGAAAAAATTTGGACTGTTTTCATTTTTTAAAAAAAAACATGAAGCAGAGTTTAAATTTATTTTAGTGTGATTTAAAAGATTGATTGGATTTTTAATAATTTCAATAAACCATATGGTGTAATAATTTTTATTTGAATCTCTAGTTCTAAAAATAAAGGAATATAAGGTGTTCCTTTAAGATAGACATACACACTTAATTTGGACCTATTCAATAATAACATAAGCTCAAATAAAAGGCTATCCGTATAAAAGGACTAAGGGGTATGGAGCCCTGATCCCCATCACAACGAGCACGTAGCAGGGTGGCGGTCGCCAGTGTGCGGCTTGCCGTGCACCACCATCGGGCATCACCACACGTCGTCGCGTCGTGCTGAGCCACGAGACGCCACACCATGTGCGCAAGCCCGGAACGCCGCCACATCACCTCGACACGAGTGGTCGCTGTCGCTCTCCTCAAGTTGCTACCGCCGCAGCGCCTCCGTATGTCCGTATGCTGTAGACCTACGGTATTCACAAGGTCTAAACTCTCTTCTTATAGAATTTTCTTTCTAATTCAACTTTAAAATAATATAATTTATAGATTATAATCTGAATTATAATCTAGACTTATTTAGATTATTTGTACTCAGATTTGTTCTTTTACTTATCCAATATCCTTGTAATGGAATATAATAGCTTAGGCTGCATTCCATACTTGAAAATCTTCCATCTGCACCGACCACTCCAATCCAACGGCTTGCGATCTCTGAGAGCCGTCGAGGCCGCCGTCTCCACATCGCTGGCGCGATGCTTCCGGCGCTGCGGCCTCGCCGCCGACTTCCCCTCTCCCCGTTCCGCCGCCTCTTATCCTCGGGCTCTTCCTCCGGAGCCGGCGAGGGAGGCCCACCCGTGGATACTGCGGAGGCGGCCGCGGCGAGGGCGCGGGCAGAAGCCGCAGCACGGGCGGAGGCGTACAGGCAGGTGCAAAACTTCGACTGGAGCAGCAGCGCCGACTGGAAGACCGCCGCCAACATCCTCTTCACCTTGCCTCCCAAGCGCAAGGAATTCGGGTGAGCCATCGAGCCACGAGCATCCCTTCTTAGGGTTTAAGGTTTTTGTATTTCTTTTAGTAAGTACAGTACATTTCAAAGCGATATGAAATAGGAGCGTACCGGGACAATGTGACTATGTGAGTAACATCACATATTCACACCTCGTTTGAAGAAAAAAAATAGCTTCCTTTACTTTTTTTTTTATGCACTGTATGGTTCTTGGAGAACTAGCACTGCCTGTTATTTATTCATTACCCCTTTTTGAATGAGAATGAGCATCCTGCGATCGTTTAACCTTTACACTGTATAGTGTGATTAGACACTTGAGTTCAATCGTGAGGGGACATTTCAATAAACGCAAAGTATCCCAGAGTTCTCTGGCTTTTCCTTGGTTTGCTAAGTGTATATTAATGGTAGATATAGATGTGCCCTGTAAATCTCGACCTTTCCAGGTTCACTCGCTTCAGAATACTCTGGCAACACTTATCTCTGTTTGTAATTTCTTATTGATGGTTTTTTGCCTAAATATCAGAACTTCAATGTCCACTTTACCACACTCTTATTATTCTCTGGTGATAGCTTAGAAATCCAGAATGTGGTGTGATGTCAACCATCTAATATGAATTCAAAGAATTAATATTATATTAAACTTTGTTATGGTTCATGATACTTCCAGAAGCTTACATGAACTCTGAAACTTTCAATTGTTTTCCAGAATCCTGTACCATTCAGTTTGCAGCGTTTACTTTGATTGCAGGTTATTGAGAAATGACTTCTGTTAAAAGCAAATACTTTTTCCATACTTTCTTGACCCTGCCTTTTCCTTTATATTTTTTTTTTCAGGCTTGATTTCCACCTTGTGCAACTTTTCTTTGTGTGCATGCCTTCACTAGGTTTGTTTTGTGAGAAAATCCTTTCGTTTCTGGTACATTATTGTGCATAAAAATAGCCAAATGGGAATATTGGGTTAATTCATGAGTTCATACTTAATTTTATTTTGGTGTGCAGCTGTCTACTTAGTAGCCCAGTATGCACGAAGGGAAATCAAAAGGATGGAGGCGGTAAGTTTACCGTATCCTCATACACTCTGCTTCCTACGGAATAGCCTAATAGAAAATCCCGATTTGGTGCAGATCTAAATCTTGGACAAAAAAGAACATAAAACTGAAGTTGCTGGTCCTGAAATTTGGCAACATTGTGTTGTAACTTGTTTGTAGCTTTAATGTTTCTTAATTGATACAAATTTAAATGTGACTATATTTGGTGAGGATGCTTTTTGACATTGTCTTAGTAACTCAACCAAATATTTTTGTTATTATTTTACTCTGAAAAACATACTTGGGTGGGGTTGTCGTCAATTTTTGATAAATCTCAGAAATGTTGTCTGATCTAAATGCATCTACCATGCAATTTTCAGGAAATTTAAATGGTTAGTTCATGCTTTTTGAACGAAAACGGGAAGGGAATTGTACAAAGGTGATAGAAAACAGAAACAGGGGGAAAAAAAAAAAGGGAATAAGTGACCACTGTAACCATTGAAAAAAATGTTCTCTTTTGAGACTTGGCTTAGCCCAATGCATTGTCATCAAAACTGATCTGAACACCTGTTTCCATCTTTGAAAAGACAACACTTCATCATCAAATGACAGATGTATTAGTGTTTTCTCTGTGTCATTCTGGCAGAGCACATTATTAATCTTGGGAATATGATACCACATGAGTGCCTTATGCTTCTTATAAGTTGGAGACTGCCACAGCCACTTGAATGGTGCTGGTGTGTCTCCCTGGACAATAGTTAGACTAGAGATCTGGTTGATGAGAAATTCGCTGTGACCCGTCCATTGATCATTCTGATCACCATTTCATTTCTAGGAATTTAGAAAATCCTTTAGCTCTGCAACTGATGATATCCTGCTATTCATAATGGCAGTTTTAGAGACAAACCCGCTGCACTTTGCAATTTGGACTCATGCTTTTTAGACTATTCATTAACATGAAATTTTACATCTAATGAGCAATTCATAGCAGCCGTGCCAGCACATATATACTTAAATACACATGTCCTGTCAGGTTATTACTAGCATTTTTGTCTCAGCTGCAACTACCATTGGACATTTAAGCTGGAGAAACTACAAGTAGATGCTCTGTTTGGCACTTCTATTTTCATGCAGTGTAAATGCAACAACCTTGTGATGGAGGGTTTTTTTTTTTCTGTCTATTATCTATTATGCTGTTATGCAAAAGATGAATATGATGAAAAGCTACTCAGCGATGATCATAAAGATTGAACTCTTTGTATTGATTTTGAGTTATTTGTATGTTCAAATGCTTTATATTGCAACCAAAAATTGTACTCCCTCCATTTTCAAATTGTTGTCATTAGTACAACAACTTAGTTCAATTTTGAACTGAAATTGTTTTCGTAATAACAACAATTAAAAAGACCGGAGGAGTAATTATTAAGATATGTTATAATACAACATGAGAAATAGTATGTTGCTTTTAGGAAGCAGAGGAGAAAAGGAAAAAAGAAGAGGAAGTTCAGAAACAGAAACAGCTTGAGGAGGATTCTTTGAAGGAGGATGCTGATTCAAAGCTTTCTAACGTATTGGTCAGATTAGATACACTGGAGGGGGCTGTGAAGAAAATTGTAGATGACAAAGGGAAAGTTTCTTCTTCTAATTTGCACACCAAAGAGGAGGTTGTCAAGAAAAATGAAATATATCCGGAAAAGGCTTCTGATAAGTCTAGTGCAAGTGATAATCAGGTGACAGTCAAGTCTAAGGACATCAATGGCACTGCAAACACTCCCTCAAATACAACACAACCAAGCAGCAAGGGGAATGGAGAGAAGACACAACCTAAGAGTTGATAAATCATGTTACTTTTGTTCTTAGGGCCATTAGGAAAACTGTTCTTGTTTTGGTTTTTAGAATCTGTGAATTTGTTATTTGTCAATCAAGCAAAGAAGAGTAAGCAGTATACTCCATTTTTTAATACTTGTTGTTCAGATATGTCTTTGTAGTTCATTTTAGCTTTTTTTTACTGTCTGAAATGAGAGGTATTAAAAAATTGGAGCAGTACATAGTTACATAGACGCAAGACACCAGTTGAGGCATTTAGCAGAATTGTTGTTGTACCCATATAGTTGTATCCTTATAAAGTGGACGAACTGATCTTTTGACAACAAGTTATGTTCGTACCACCGGTCTGTGGTGTGTTGTAGCGATGGCCCCACCTATTTTACTTTTCACCCTGAAGTTACCAAGTCTTTGTCACGTCTTATGTTTTTTACCCTTTATTCATACAGGATAAAAACTATAGGAAGATTGAGATCTGCTCCAGTTTTGTTACTTGGGATCTCAACCTTTGTTGAAACTGGTTTCCTTGCTTAGGCTTTTCAATGCTCAGTAATCATTTACAAACTGCTTGAGAGCATCTCCAACAAGTTAGCACAAACATTCCATAAACCATAATTTTAATCGTCATTAGAAAAAAAAAAAGGCATTCACCAATAGATTTGTAAATCCTCGTTCCAAAAATACATACTTTCGACATAGCCCCCTTCGGTAGGTAAATTTGTTCACGTTCCTCCAGATTCCTCCTTTTCACATTATATTTGGAAACCCAGCTAGCACACCAATGACCCAAAAAACCATGATGTTACCACATTTAAAAATATTTGAAAACCAGAAATAGAGAGTTGTTGGAGGTCCATTTCTTTTGCTCCCAATCGTGCTGTAGAAACTCCCTTAACCCATACGTTTTGGAGTGATTTTTTACCAACTTGTTGAAGATGCTATGAGAAGACATACAAAGAAGATATTTTCTTTCAAAACAGTAGCAATGTTGTATGTTGTTTTGCACTCAAATGTACAACGATTTGTGACCTGTATTCTTATGTGTCATCCTGCAGTGTTTTAGGTACTTTATAAAAGAGGGTCGTCCGATATAGCACCCATTAAATTATATGCCCTTTTTTATTGTTATACCCATTATTGATTACATTTGAAATGGTTCATTATAAATAGTCAAACAATTTACTAGTTGTTGAAACATATTATCGCACGCATTGAAAAGATTGTTAAAATTGTTTATTACAAATGTTCAAATAGTTTATTTTAAATGTTATAATAGTTTATTCTAAAGTTTAAGTAATGGTTGAAAAGGTTTACCGTAAATAGTGAAATATTTTAATACAAATGTTGAAACGTCACAACTATTAAATTTAAATGTTAAATTTTAAAATAAATAGTATTTTTTAAAGTCATTAAGCATTTATGAATGTTGGAACAGTTTATCCAAAACGTTGCATAAATGTTTTGATAATTTTGAAATACTATATTTACATTTGTTGGCTTTACAATATAAAACAATAAAATACATATTTTAGATCTCGATATATTATGGTTGAAACAGATTCAAAATTAGATTAACGGTTTGAGAGAAAATATGTTGCACAAATTTCAAACACCGGGCCCTTTTAGTTATGCTGTATAAGATTGGTGTATAAAAGATGGCATAGCATGGACCACGTCACAGAACTGGAATTGCCGCAGGCCAGTGACGGATCCAAAGGTAGTCCATACAATCCTAGGACTATCCTCAAAGTTGGTCCAAGCAGTTTACTTTAGTGCATGACCCAGTTAAAAATAATAAGCAGTAAAAGAAAAGGAAAAGGTCCAATATAGACCACCTAAACGCAGCTCTAACGGCATCACTTCTCTGTGGGTCCTTAAGACACATCGAAGTACTTCCTTCAGCACTATATTCAATTCAACATACCACAGATCCAACGAATTAATTCCGTTAAGAATATAAAACTGATAGAATGCCTAGACCAAAAAAATTAGAAAAAAGACCAAAATATCCTTATTAATTGCCGACAACTAACCCCAACCCCACCATTGCGACGATGACCGCACATCTAGACCCGTCGGGTTTCGGGTATGCACGTAAAATTTCTATCCCTACATACGCCGTCGTAGGAGCGCACTGGCTACCACCTCCTTCATCACCAGTGATTGAGCTCTATTAGTCTCGAGCTCTCCTAGTGTCACCGTCACCAAGCCGAGGGCCGAGTCCAAGACAATGGAGGTACAGGCAGTTCTCGCCAATGCCAAGGGCGTGAATGATGCCTTGTGGCTGAACCTCGATGGTTGAGCATAGGCGTGAGCTAGGAGAAGGGAAATGACGTGTGATTGTGGTGGGAGGAAGTTAGAGAGGACAATTTTGTGGGTGGGTATGGAGGTGAGTAATTGTTAATGACTAACCCCAAAAACCAAGGAATGCTTACAATTTCAAATAAATGTCAAATGTTACTAGTAGAAATGCTCTATTGTTGTGGAAGGAGCAAATATTGTCACACACTTTATCTATTCTATCTTAGGGTGTTTGGTGGTCAGCTAGCGGTGGTGACATAAAGGGGCATGGCTGTGATAAAATGGGACTCTTCAAGCAAATGACACATAGAAAGAGAACTCGAAGTGGATTTCTCGCTCCACTTCTTCACACTGCTCTCACCAGGTGCAGGACACCTTCCACTGCAACGGGGAGCTCTGGGCGCTCCGCCATGAGGATCTGAAGATGCCATCAATATCAGATTTGGAGTCATACTCAGCACGCGACCAAGAAGTGGGTGGGGAGCATGACCATCCAAGGCTCCGCGAGCATGCACAACGTCGGGAGGCTGTCGGTCGCCAAGCCGGGAGAGGGACACCACACACTACAAGTATTTTGGCCTTCTACAACGTTTTACTTTCGTCATAAAACAGTGAATTCACCGTGCAAGGCGTCGGGTCAGGAATGTCGCTGGGGAGGATGGGCAGGCCGTCGACGAGGCGGAGTACCGTGAATGTCGAAAGGCGGGTGAGGTCGATGTTGATGTTCAAGGCGGCCGAGGAAAAAAGCCGGCGGTGCGCCATCATTGGGTATTCCACCCGCTACTCGCCTTCACCTCATCCTCGCCTGCGCACCTGTGGCTTCCATCACAGTTCGTGGTGTAGCTACACGGGAAGGCCACCATCGCAAGATCTAGGGTCAACACCTTGTCCCCCCGCTGGTCGTCCTAGCCAGTGCCACTTCTATAGAGGATGGGAGAGGGAAGGGAGGGAAGTGAATGGGGCTGGGTGAGGCGGGTGCCACTGCTAAAGGATGCGAGCGGGAGGGGAGGAGATTAGTGGATTGGGTTGGATGGGGCGGAGGAGCGCCAGGTGTTGAGGGGCAAGTGGTAGGGTTGAGTAGTGGCCAACCATTGGCGTCGAGTGTTGAGACTTGGACGGCGGGTGAGAGGAGCAGTTGATAGGATTCGATTTTTTTTTTTTGTCTTATTGTAGGTTCTGAAAACAAACACTGTAATGATATATATCAACTAAAATTGATTACTTGAGATCTAGTATCTTATTATCTTGGTTGGCATTATACATTATGGTTACTCTAATCGGTTATTTTGTCATGTGTAGAAGTAGAGGAAGAAGGCAGAGAATGAGGAAGGTCTTATTTAGTTGAGTCAAATAGAAATCTATGTCTCACTTGTTTGTGAATCTGCGATGGGAGACACTGTCCCCTTTCTCACGAGCGTCTTTTTACAGCAGTGAAAAACGGTTATCGCCGTCCTAGCTATAGTCTCGAGGCTTTCTACAGTAGTATCTTGTTCCCTGCCACTATTCCTTGGTTGACTTCATTTGACCTGTGTTTGAGACAAAGGCAGGGTCTCTTCGTTGCCAAGGATGCGCTTGCGAAGAATAGCTTTGTCCGTCCACACGTGTCCAGCCTCATCCGTGTCAAACACAGGTCCTGCATCCAGCCGCCGCTTTCATCAGGAAGCAGAGACAACCCAAGTCCTCCTGAACCTGACGAAACCACTGTTCCCTGATCCCTTAAAGGAAACAGAACAAGACCCCGTCGGAAGGCAAGTGCACCCTTCACACAAAAGAAGAAAAAGAAAAGAAGGCAGGATATTAATTACTACTCCCTCTATTTATAAATTATTATCGTTATTAATTTAATCATTCGTCTTATTTCAAAAAATATAAAAAATATCAAATATTTTGTTATGATTCAATTAATAAAAAAAATTTAGAAATAACTTTTAGTTTTACATATTTGAGTAAATTTTTTAAATAAGACAAATAATTAAAAGTTATTGGTCAACAGCGATAACAATTAAAAAATAGAGGGAGTACTGCTAGGATAGCACAGCATATCTCCCTGTAACACGGCCAAGATGCCATCATCAATTTCCACTGGAGGCTACAGCTCATGGCTATTGGAGTTGGAGGACAGGGCTATTTCTCTGATCTTACTGAATTACCATTTCGGCAGGCCGGGGTTGCTGCAAATGAAGCGACGCGATCCACGCTATTATTAACTGCTACGTTTTGGACAGCTTATATAATTACGTAGTGTATATTTTTGGAGAGCTGTATATATTACAAATTTGGCATGAATTGATTTCGTGCATTCATAATGTATCACAACAAGAGGATTAAAAATGAGTCTTCGAACGCGTTTGAACGGCCATGATTTCAGTAAAAGAGGAGAAGCTGTCAAATCCTGGCGCTTCAGAAGATATAGGAGGTTGCTGAATGGAAGGGTTTCATAGAATTGTAGAGCTGGCTTTGAATGGCTGCTTGTTTAGTTTAGCAGGTTTTTTTTTTTAAAAAAAGAATTTTTCCATGGTTGACTAAAAGCTATTTTAGGCATGGTACTGAAAATAGGAACAAATTAAACTAGTATATAATTATAAAGGAACAAATTAAAGTAGTATATAATTATAATTATAACAGCTGAATGTAGATTTCAAAATGCTATGATTTAGTATCATTATCTCCCACTACTAAAGAACCTCCAAGTTTTCCTAGGACTCAGGATTCCTAAGAAAATCCATGGCCATCAAGGGCGGGTGCATATAGAGAACAATTATGTAGCACCGTTTTTACGTGGCATCGGTTCTTAATACTGGTTACGGGCGCTAAGCACTTTGAGTTTTTTAGTTTTAATTATTATGCGACACCGATGCTACGTGGCATCGGTTCTTAATACTGGACAACAGTGCTAAACACTTTGAGTTTTCCTATTAACGCGGTTACACGTGCATCGTTATTTTAAGACCGGTGCCACAGAATTATTTTTCGACGTGCACATACCAATTCCCTTAGGAACATACTGTATTTGAATTCGTGAGGATAGTGCAAGCTTTCCACGGTGTGAGTTCAAATGCTCCCTACACTGGTTTAAATTTTTCGAGGTAAATAGAAAAGGAATGGTAGCGAAACCGGTGGGTTCTAATAGTTTTCCGACATTTCAAATCTACTGATGAATATGTATTCTTTAAGAGTTCAATCTCGTTCAACCAGATCCATTTCAAGATAAAATTAACAACTAAATTAACAAAGTGAAATCCATGGGAGACGCTGACAAAACAACACAGTTTCATTCAGATACGAGAGGAGTCGGAATAATTTCTAATCAGATTCACCTGGCAACATTGCGAATAAAAAAGATGGACTACTACATGATTACACAACAACATCTACCAGTCCTGGCTTGAACCCCAATCCGCTTCCCTTGAACGATTACAGAAACAGATACACTACGACGAAAGAGAAAATGAGGATAGCATGCATAGAGAATCCACTGAAGAAATGAGCCCTAGCTAGGGAGCTAGAGTTTGAGCTCCAGGTCTATGGTGTTCTCGGCCTCCTGCTGATGCTTGGCTTCAGACGCGACGGCATGATCTGCAGCAGCAGCAGCACCACCGGCACCAGCACCAGCGACGACGCCTGCCCACTGATGGAGAGCAGTCATCCCCGAGTCCAGGATGGTGGGGGCTGCAGACGCCCTCGACGAGGCGCCGTAGCCATAAGCATGAGGAACGTACACGGCGCGGTCCGCCGCCGCTGAAGGCTGGCCGCCGTGCGCCGCCCAACCTTGGTGGTGCAAGCCGCCGTAGAACGACGGCGGCGCCGCGGAGCCACGGCCGCCAAGGAAGGACGGCCGGCCGCCGGCGGAGTAGGGCCAGGTGTGCGGCAGACTCAGGTGGTGCGTCGGTGACATGAAGGGGTCGCCGGAGCCGCCGTACAGACCGCGACCCGCAGCTGCCGCCGCGGCGGCCGCCGCAGCCGCGGCGGCGCCGCGCTTGGCGATGGAGCGCTCGCGCTTGTGCGCGTTCTGGTGGCCGCCCAGCGCCTGCGAGGTGTAGAACTTACGCTGGCAGTAGTTGCACTTGAACGCGCGCTTCTTCTGCAGGACCGCCGGCGGCTTCTCCTCTTCCTCAACCACTATGGCCTTCCCCTTCCCTTTCCCCTCCTCAGACGGCTCCCGCTCAGATGAGGCGCCGAGGGCGCCGAGCAGGTCAAGCTCCTGCGCCGGCGCTGCCTGCTCCTTGCCCCAGACCTCCGGCTCCCCGTCCTCCACCTGAGCGAACGCCTCGGCATCCATGGACGCGGTTCGAGAGCTTGAACCCATGTCCAATGGCTCTTTCTTTGATGGGGAACTAACTGGTGGGGGTTGGGTGCCTACTTATACACAGAAAAGGGAGGGGATAACGATCTCAATTCTCACCGAAATGCAGCAAGTTCTCCCTGCCAAAATTAGAGAGATCTCGCGTGATCACAGGGTGTTTATGTGGTATAGATAGAGATCACAGCTTTAACCGCAGTAGTAATAACCCATTTGATCTCTCCTGATAGTGTATCAGACCTCTATCTCCATTGCTTCACTGGCATCCTGCATTCCCTCTCTCCTGGTCTATGCGGGATGTCAAGTGAACGCTGCCCGTTAGGGTGTTCGGTCAAGTTTTGAACTGGATATGCGTTCACCTCGATCACATGTCGGCCTGTCGATCTCGAGAGGAACTGTAGCCTATGATCTGGCTTCTTAATTCGCATCTACGTCTGCTTTTGTTTTTTCCCTTAGAGCTGGGTCACGAGCTTGCGCTCGTAGGGGTGAGAACTCGTGCGTGTTTGTCCGCGTTCATACCGTGTTTTGTCTATAAACAAAAAAAAAGAGAATTTATGTGACTCGCTCCCTCTTGTACCTCCTTGACATCAATGCGTTGCGATGAGAGGAAATGATGTCAAGTTGTAAGATGCGTAAAAAAAGGTGTAAAATGAACAACGGTACCGGGTTACATTTCAGATCATACAATGGTTGCCATAACAAACTTGTTATACTCAAGACACTGTTAAAAGCATTATAAACTCCACCTCATTTCAAATTAATTTATACTTGTTTATTCTTCAAATTTAAACATATGTGGCAGTTCTAACTGCTCTTATGTAGTCGACGTCAAAATTTTCCATGTACACACATAGATCAACTATGGACAAATCTTTTGCAAAACAAAAAAAATACAATGTAAATCTATTTTTCTATTTTCATCATAAAAAATTATAATTTTTATTACTATTTAAGTGTATTATATAGATGTTTCTTGAAATTGTTGAAATCAGTGGGCAAGATATATCTCACTTTTCATTAATAATTCAAAAGTTTTTTTAAAAGAAACAAGCATCATTCATTAGAAAAAAAATGTCCATTAAAGGCCTTTGATCTGATAAAATCTATAAATCGATGCAATGTGAATACAATACAAGACTTGGGTTTAAGTATTGAGGGCATTTATCGAGTTTCATATGTTGGGATAATGTTGCATCGCTGTAAAATTAAAATTAGGAAACAAGATTGATTTTCCTATCCATTCATAAGGAAGTATGGTACTTTAAATATTCTTCATTAAACCCTGCTTATTTTCACTCATTTGATTCCCTCTTATCTTGATCTTGTGTTCAATCTTCATTATATCTAGTACTAAACTAATATTGTATCAGATTTTAGATATTTATACTTTGTTGTGGAGGGCTAATTTATATCTTGAAGACTGCACTGGAGTATCTGTTCTGATTTTGAAGATGCATGACCATTCTTTGAGATTTGTTTATCCTATTGATTGAGAAATCGTAATTTAGAAATACTATAAGCATCGAAATTATAGTGTTATTTTGAATATTTAAACTATTATAACAATGTATTAAACTCACGGCTTTAGAACCAACATTCAACTAATAGAAAGCATGGAAATAATTGAAGAATACGCGATGTGTTAGATTAAGGATATATGGTTACATATATAGGCGAGGTGGGAGCCAAACAAGGGGCAGGCCACACGCCGAGCCTAGTCCTACTTGGAAACGAATAGAAGTCCTAGGCCAATACGAATACAATGCGCTAACACTCCCCTGCAGTCTGAACGTCCGAATCAACTACTAGAACGGACGTTTAGGCTGGACCGAAACTCCAAAAAACCGGATATCGGTAGACCCGTTGTGAAGATATCCGCATACTGAGATGTCGTCGGAACGCAAAGAACGCGAACCTCCCCAAGAGCGACACGCTCTCGAACGAAGTGAAGATCAATCTCAACATGCTTGATCCGTTGATGCTGACAGGATTTGTAGATAGATAGACTGCACCAATATTGTAGCAAAAGACAACCGTAGTGCGCTGTAAAGGACTGTGAAGTTCCGCCAACAACTGGCGCAGCTAGCATGCTTCAGTAACACCGTTGGCTACTACACGGTATTCGGCCTCAGCATTGGATCTGGAGACGGTCTATTGTCGCTTCGAAGACCAAGAGATGAGGTTGTCACCAAGGAACACGCCGAAACCCGAGGTGAATTTGCATGTGTCGGGACAACCAGTCCAATCTGTATATGAGTAGACAACAAGCTCGCTCGAAGTAGTCTGGTGAAGAGTAAGGTCGAAGTCCAAAGTGTCACGAATGTACCGAAGAATACGCTTTACAGCATTAAGATGCGGCTCACGAGGATCGTGTATGAAGAAACAAATCTGTTGAACAGTATAGATGATATCGGGTCTGGTAAATGTGAGATACTGGAGGGCACCAGCCAAACTGCGGTAGTTAGTAGTGTCGACAACCGGCGTACCAGCAGAAGACAATTTGGAGTGCGTGTCGACAGGAGTGGTGGATGGCTTGCACTCGCTCATACCCACACGATCCAGAATATCCAACATATACTGCCGCTGTGACAAGAAGAAACCCATAGCTGTGAAAGTCACTGCGATGCCGAGGAAGTGATGTAGTTGTCCATTATCATTCATAGAGAATTCCCGCTGTAAATCAAAGATGACACAACGGAGAAGAGAGTCTGAAGATGCCGTAAGAATAATGTTGTCAACATAGAGAAGAAGATACATTGAATCTGAGCCTCGGCGGAAAATAAATAATGAGGCATCCAATTTGGCTTCAACAAAACCCAAAGAGAGCAAATATGAGGCAAACCAGTTGTACCATGCTCGAGGAGCTTGCTTCAGTCCATAAAGCGACTTGTTCAAGCGACAGACATGATCAGGATGACTAGGATCAACAAACTTTGAGGGCCGCACGCAGTAGACTGTCTCAGTGAAGGTGCCATGAAGAAAAGCGTTCTTCACATCAAACTGATGAATAGGCCAACCACGAGAAAGAGCCAATGTGAGGACAACGCGGACAGTAGCCGGCTACACAACAGGGCTGAAAGTCTCCTCATAATCAATACCAGGACGCTGAGTGAAGCCTCGCAGAACCCATCGAGCTTTGTACCTTTCCAATGATCCATCAGGTAAAAGCTTGTGACGGTAAACCCATTTGCCGGTGACAACGTTAACACCTGCGGGGCGAGGAACAAGAATCTATGTATTATTCGAGAGAAGAGCATCAAACTCAACCTGCATAGCAGCCCACCAGTTTGCACCTTTGAGGGCGGTGTGGAATGATTTCGGCAACGGGGAGATGATTGTAGCTTAAAGATTGAGCCTCTCCACAGGAAGCCAAAATCCGGATTTGGCACGGGTGTGCATAACATGGTCGTTGGTGGGCGGGGGCACGGTGACGACCAAGGGCGGAGCAGTGGTGCGCCCGAATGCCGTAGCGCCGGGTGCATCGGGTGCGATAGCTGTGTGCGGTGCGACAGACTGGGTCGCAAGCGATGCACCGGATGGACAGCCGACAAGGACGCCTCGACGGACGATGACCCGGGTGACTCGTGGATCATCGGCGTGCCACCGGGAGACCCACCTATGTAAGGCGCCGTGATACGAGCCGTTGCCGGATTAGCAATAGTGGTCGACGTTGTTGCCAGATTCGTAACAGTAGGCGATGAAAAAGTACCTGCAACCAAAGATCTCAAGCCAACAGGTAAAATAGTAGTATCCTCCTCAAAAAGAAAACTCAATGAAAGAACATGCATAGGAGAGATGAACATCTCAGCAAAGGGAAAAAGAGATTCATCAAACACGACATGACATGAGAGGATGATTCTATTGGAGTGGAGATCAAGACACCGGTAGCCTTTATGTTCGGAGGAATATCCAAGGAAGACACAGAGGGTGGACCTGGGGACAAGTTTGTTGGGGATGGTGGAGGAAAGGTTTGGGTAGCAGGCGCAGCAGAAAACCCATAAGTGGTCGTAAGAGGGTGGGGTGCCATGGAGCGCAAAGAACGGTGTTTGAAAAGCTAGGGTTTTAGTGGGTTGGAGATTTAGAATGTATGTGGCTGTCTGGAGGGCTCAACGCAACAAACCGGAGGTAGGCTAGCCTGAAACAGGAGAGAGCGGAGAACATTATTAAAAATACGAATAATACGCTCGGCACGAACGTTTTGTTGGGAAGTGTATGCGCATGACATACGAAGCTGCACACCATGGGTAAGGAAGAACGTGCACGCGCTAGAGTTGTCAAACTCACGGCCATTATTGCACTGAACACTTTTGATGGTGGCAGCAAACTGGGTGCGCACATAGGAGGAAAAATTAGAGATGGCACTAAAAGTCTCGGATTTTAAGCGGAGTGGAAAGGTCCAAACGAGATGAGAGAAATCATCTAAAATAACGAGGTAATATTTGTAACCCGACACACTGGCAACAGGTGATGTCCAAAGATCACAATGTATAAGATTGAAATTGCTTGCAGCACGTGAATTGGATAAATGAAAGAAAAGACGCACGTGGCGTCCTAATTGACAGGCGTGACATAAATGATTGAAGTTATCTTTATTACAAGTTATAGCTTTGGAATTAATGAGCTTGCTAAGGGCTTCACGACCTAAATGACCGAGACGACGATGCCATAAAGTGGTGGAGGTAGTGGATGCGACGAGGGCGGTAGAGCTGGCGACATTGGCTTGTGGGAAAGAGGTGGAGGTCGCCGCAGCTATTGCACCTGGCGATCACGCTACTGGTCAGGAGATCCTGCACAGAGAGGCCGAAAGGGTCAAATTCGACGGAACACTGGTTATCAGTGGTGAAACGACAAATAGCAACTAGATTCTTAATAATGTGCGGAGAAACTAAAACATTATTAAGAGAAAGAGGACGATATTGTGTGTGAAGCGAAAGAGACCCTACAGCAGTGATGGGAAGCAAAGCCCCGTTCCCAACAATAATAGATGAAGGATGATGCGATGAAGGAGGGTGAGAGGATAGTATACCAGGGTCCGGAATCATGTGTGTAGCCGCTCCAGAGTCAGCGTACCACTTGGAATTGGACGGTGGTGCGTTCAACGTCATCGTGTTGAATTGGTTGATGAAGGATGCCTAATCCCAGGATGCGCCACCAGGTGCAGGCACCCACGCTTGCTGCGAAGGCGCCCACGCCTGCGGAGGAGGCACCCACGACTGCTAGGTGTTGCTCGGGGCTGAGCCAAGGCTCGGTGGAGCTCCCTCGGGGTACTAACCAAGGGTAGGAGACGTGCCGTAGGGGGAGTACGGCATCGTCACGAGTGCCGGCGGCGTGGGCGGGAGAGCACAGGGAAACAGCACCGCGGCTATAGGGCCATAACTGCATAGCGCCCTACCACAGGTTGTAGACGGAAGGGAACTGTGGAGACTGGTTTGGCGGACCCAACACAGACTGGCCGTTGCTCGTGGAGTTGCCGTTGTGCCCATGACGACGGTTGTTGGTCTTGTTGGAGGAGCCACCGAAGTTACTAGTGTGAGGCGGGCCACCATTGCCCTACGTGCCGAACAAAGGGCCACTAGGGGGCCGACTGGTGGACTGCGGCGTGGTGACGACTAGGGACTGCGAATGGCGGTGCGTCCGTCCCCGGGAGCTCGATCTCCTCGAGGAGAAGATGAGTGCGGGCCTTGCCGAAGGTGGGGAACGGCCGATGCATCTTGATGTTGGACACCATATGACGGAAGTTCTCGTTGAGGCCTCAAAGGAGGGTGAGCACCATGTCTTGTCGCCGACGGGATCTCCAAATTCTGCAAGGGCGCTGGCCATGGTCTCCAGATGCATGCAGTAATCGATGATGGAAAGCGTGCCTTGCTTGAAGCTGCGGAACTCGGCTTCAAGTAGGAGGGCACGGGACTCGCCCTGGCCCAAGAATTCAGCTTCAAGAAAACACCACGCGACGTGAGTGCGATGTTCACATAGCATAATGGACTGGAGCTGCTTTGAGGAGATGGTTCCATGGATCCATGTGAGCACCATGCAATCCATTTACGCCCACGCGGGGCGACGCGGTCGATGGACGTCGAAGAGCACGTAATCGCTCAGAGCATACTTGCCGAGGGCGATGAGGAGAAGGCCACACCAGCACCTATAGTTGCTGGCGGCCTTATCGAGGGTGACCGGCACGAGGGCACGAATATTGAGGACAGCGTTGGCTTGGGCATGGATGGAAGCGACAGCCGCCTCCTCGACGTTGAGATCGTCGCTCTCCTTCTGCAGACGATCTTCTTCAGCCTTGCGGGCGTGCTCCTCTTCGGCCTGGCGCTGGTCATCATCATCTGCCGCGGCGGCTAGGGTTAGCAGCACCGAGGGCGCGGTGAAACTGAGGGTCCTGCGAGCGTGTCAACGGCGACAGGAAGGTCGGCGAGGAGCTCAGCAGAGGCAGGAACCAGCGAGAAGATCTCGACGACGGTCGAGTAGCGGCATCTAGGGTTTGTGGAAGCGAAGAGAGGACGCAAGAGCGAACCGTCTCGTGATACCATGAAAGCGTGGGAAATAATTGGTGAGAATATGCGATGTATTAGATTAAAAATGTATGGTGACATATATAGACGAGGTGGGAGTCAAATAAGGGGCAGGCCACACGTCGAGGCTAGTCCTACTTGGAAACGATTACAAGTTCTAGGCTAATACGAATACAATGAGCTAACATTAACCAAAATATATATGTAAAAATATTTTTCTAAACAATTTAGATATAAAATTAATGTAAACAACAAAAAAAAAATTAATTCAACTTACTACTAATAAGGTAGCGGTAGATACGTATGTGTAATTGCTACAATTATTTATAGGACCTCATGTTTTGAGTGGCTATGTCTCTACTTATCAACTAATATATTTTGTTGAATATTAGGTATAAGGATAACAATATTTTGGGGCAACCAACATACCAAAATAAAGTCCTTTTGCATATTCTACTCTTTGTACCTCCACAGCATGAAAATCCACACCTTCATGCATTCAAAGAATTGAAATTGTTTAGGTCACATTTACAAAGTTTGAAAGTGATATGTAAACACCCCCCCCCCCCCAGACTACCCTTCTTAGCCTGTGGAAAAATGATTTACTACATTTTCAGACTTTACAAAAAAAAAATGAATTTGAAATTTGTATAAGAAAAGTTGTACTTCACATCTTTCTTATTATCTGAATCTACGCAAAAGAGTCACGCCACCTTAGTCATCTATCCACTGTCGGATTGCCGCTCCGAGAAATACATGTCGTTGGATATGCATATGCAATCTTATAGTCGGTCCCTTACAGAAACAGGAATAAAATATCAGTCCTCCAAAACTGCATCTAGAACCTTCAAGAACAATACTATCTTTTATAGCCCTTCCACCATTTGAAATTTACACTTACAAGCTTCACAGACCAATTTGGTCCTTCCACCAATTTTTTTTTTTTTTTGATAATCGGTCATTCCACCATTTTGTAATCCTAACTGGATGCCTAATGCAAAATATAGTTGTACAGTATTATTTTTTCTAATTCAAAATTTTTGAAAAAAACAAATACTAACATCGGTGCTAGAAATACTCATATGGTTGGAACGAGAGAATAATCAATATGTTTACCCATTATTGAGCTTATTGGCCACCGCTGAATTTATTGGACTGTCAGTACTAATATATAGTTCATTGTTGCCTAATTTTTAACCATTAGGAGAAGTAAAAGGTTAGTCCAAGTAATCCATAAAGTCTAAAACATGCGTTGGTTCTGTTTTTTTAAATAATATTATCATCACTAACTTTTAACAACAACTTTAATTGTTTGTCATTTAAAAAGTTAGATCGAATGTGTAAACTTACACTTCCTCCGTTTTTTAAATATAGTCACAGTTGATTTTGTCTATCAATTTTCACCATTTGTTTTATTAAAAAAATATGAGAAATATTATATGTTTGTTTATGATTCAATTTATCACTAAATAAATTATCAAAATTATAGTCAAAGTCAACAATGACTACATTTAAAAAACGGAGGGAGTAGTCCAGTTAATCAATCAGATTGATTATCGCATGTTTTCAAGTTTTAATTTCAATTTAACCATTTGCTAAAAGGGCACACTAATTGATTCAGTTGAAATTCAAATTATTTCTTTACATTCATTACATTTTGGTTGGCCATGTCACGAAAGCAAGCCTTTCCTATGTTATGAGTCACGGAACTAGCTTTACTTTTTATTTCATTGCCACAAAGAACTTTCATATAATTTCACGCGTCTATTGTTAACCCAATTTACAAATAAAATAAGTTCAGCTATTTCGTAAGTGTAGTACCCAACCCGACCCTGGGTAGTTGAAGTTTCGTCCCGTATGGCCCAGTAGTTAAGTGAAGTTTGTTTAGATGGGCGAGGTCAATATATAACCCACAATGTTTCAACCATAGCACCTTCGAATTAATCTTTTTACACGAAGATAGGACAAAAGCATACAACGGATGCTATATGGAATACACGTGTCTGCTCCACTTGGGGAGCTGGGCTGTCAACGGAATATAGAGATGGGGTGTTACAATTGGTACTAAAGCCGACTCCTGTTATACATGTGCGTATGCATGTCATGCTCGCGAAGGAGACATGACATGGTCGTGAGACCCGGGACAATCTAGAATATTCAGATATTTTAATTAGAAAAAAGAATGTGATGTTTTATTCCCTATAGCAATTATTAGGGAACAAAAGGAAGAAGAAATTATATATTTAGCATAAAAAAAAAAATCCTTCCAACAAACTTTCTTATTTGAACATTCCATTAGTTTTTGATGGTAACGATGTTAGTTTGAGGCAAGATAAGGAGCTTTGTAATTTTGTGACTAATGTTTGAGAATTGTTTTAGTTTGTGCAAAAAAAATAATTTTGACTAGAAATATTTTTTACTGCACCACTGTAACAAAAGAATTGTTAAAATATTAAAAAAATATAATTAAAATGTATATTTTAAATATTTCTTTTATTAACATTTCTTTTATTTTTTTATGTTTTTATTATTTTAACAAATGCTAATAAAAGAAATACTCAAAATACATTTTAATTATCTTTTTGATATTTGAACAAATGGCTCTGTTAATGTGGTGTAGCTAGTCTAACACACATATTAAAACAATCCTCAAACATTAGTTGTAAAATTTTAAAGTTCCTTTTATGATCTCAAACTAACATCATTAGCATCAAAACTAACGGAAAGGCTATAGAAAACATCCTCAAAATTTTGAAGACTAGGTAATAATGTTTTATTAGTAGACAGCCAATGAAGGTAGGAGTATTTTTCAGCCTAATAAATAATTCTTTAAAAAGAAACATATTCTTTCTTAAGTATAATTGTGTACTTCCTCTATCTCATAATACTTGACGTTTTGGAGGTGGGCACAAGAATTAAGAAAAGTTGGTAGAGGTAGATACACAAAAAACAAAGATGAGAGGGATAGAGATATACTGAGAATGAGAAAATGTGCATCAAAAAACGAGAGTGTCAAGTATTTTTGGAAAAACATGAGATGACTAAAGTGTCAAGTATATATTTTAGGATAGAGGGAGTAGATAATAATAAATTTATAAGATAGTAACACTATAAGGGAGAGATGGAGGATCACTCTCACACATTAGATTAGATTTGATGTAGCATGTGATGTGAATTGTTAGCCTTTAGATGTATTTTTTATCTGTGAAACACATAGACACTCACATACACATACGAGTAATCACTCCACAAGCACGCACATCCTATACTCCTATATGAGTGTCAAGAACATACTGAGCCGACTATTCTTAAGAATCACGAAATTACCACGGACGCCTCGCTGTTGATGGAGACATCGCCTACCACTGAACTTTAAATTTGTAAGAGTGTAACTCCTGCTATATACCTGCTTTATATAGGTATAAAGATTGAGATTGAACTGTTGCTTGTGAAATTTGAGGGTTCAAACATAACCTAGAATTTCATGGTGAAATAGAAAAAATAAAATCAAAAGATTACGGTAACTTAATTCCACTGAACGTCAAGGCACTGTCTGCTAGTACTAAAACTCTGTTTTGATTGTCCTAGCATCAAATTTAACTTTATAACAGCATTTAAGTAAGATATACTTCATCAGTGAAAGATTGAGTAATTCCAATAAAACCACATCACATAGTCTTACCTTTATGATAGAACAATTAGAGGTTTCAGTTAGCCTTCTGCGAATAAAAGTAAAAAGAAAATGCAGTGTGATACTAAGGTTTCAGTCTCTTACTGAAGCATTTGTATGAATGAAGTTCTACTCAAGGCGTCTTGCATGCTACCTTTCTTCCTAACATGATGATGAAGTATTTATTCAACAGTTCAAATCAACTCAACATGATTATCTTCTAACGAGAGCGTGTCTCCCATTCTAAACTGTGGTTTCGGATGTACAATTGATCAATAGAATATATGAACAGAACTGTATATATACATATTCACAGGATAAACTAGATATATTTTAGAGCAAAAATTGGACAAAACTACCCGATACACATATCCCAGGTAGATATGATACACCATAAATCATGATTCATAAAGTTGCTCTATGAACCAAGTAAATTGCAGTGAATGTTCGAGGGGGGAAAAAAGTAAATTACAGTGAGCAACTAGTCATTTTTAGCAACATTTGTACTGCCGAGAGTCACGAGATAATTTGACAACCAAGAATGGATAAAAATTCATTGAAGTATGTTGTCTTCTGCGTTGAGTCACATTTTGCAATGATTCACAACCATTTGCAAAATTGTATTCTTATTCTCCCCAAAACAGTTGTTACAAGATTTATGTCAGAGATTGGCATTGGGTCATGAAGTAAAGTAACTATAACGTCAAATGCTGAAAGAAATACTCCCTCCGTTCAGAAATAATTGTCACTTTCGATTTTCGTGCATAATCTAGTATTGTTTGTCTTATTCAAAAAATTTATATGAATAATAAAAATTTTAACTCACATATAAAATATGCTTTATACTCTATCAAATAATAATAGTATAATTCATAGTTGCATAAATTTTTTAAATAAGACGAAAGGTTAAAATTAAGACCTCAAAAGCTAGAATGACATTTATTTCTGAACGGAGGGAGTATGTTTTTTGGCCATATTATGTTCGTTTCACATAATCCACTGAAAGTTTGGCCAGTATCTAATTCTTCCGCAAGAGCCACCAATATCATACAAATACACTGCTATTGGAATTGAAGCAGCCTGAAAATTTCTGAAACAAATGCAATAAGAATATCTCAGTCAAAGAAGAGGCCAATGTAAGTACAGTGTTGCTAGGTAGATAATATATATTATCAGATCACGATTGCTTACATGTTAACAAGAGTTGCACTTAATTAACTTTTTAGACTTTGAGAGAAGCAGGTGGCAAAGCTATTACATAAATAACACACACTAGGTAGTATCCAGAAGAAAGAAACTAACACAATATTACCATTTTATATTTAATCTAGGTTATAATTATTTTCTAGAGACAATCCATTAGCTGAACATTGATAAACAGCAAGCAGAACATGGTCAGAGAATATCTATAAGCATCTGTTCACAGTGGCCAGCTATAGCGAGTTCTGAAGCGACCCAAACCCACCCCCCCCCCCCCCCCCCCCCGGGCAGCAATTTTTCCATTGGCTGTTATCTGCTGGCGTAGAGAAAACAAGTCTTCCAGAGCTTGCCGATGACTTAACAGGGAAGCCAGCCATCAGCCATTTATAATTGTATTATATATGGGCTTAACAAGTCCATTCCGTCGGCTGGCCTATTCAATTTCTATGAAGCTGAAACGGCAGCACGCACACCTTGTCGCCGCCGCCGCATCACCGATTCACCATCGCTAGTGCCTACTGGCCAAGGGCAGCAGCTGCTGTCTGCTGCATCGATCAATCGGCAGTATGGCTCCAAAAGGAAAAGGCAAGGGCAAATTCAAATGGAAAACAGCAGGTATATATTGTATTATTTTAAATGGAAAATTTGTTGTGCGTTAATAGCATATTGCATCTGTGTTTTGATGTAATGTGGTAACAAAATTTGCTATAAATTAATTGTAGATTTAAGAACCTTTTTGTCTGTTAGCAGCACATCAAATGTAGAGGTCGAAGAACAAGTAGAAGAGACAAATGATTTTGATTTAGATGAGTACGAACAAGCTGTTGCCGCAATTGAAGAGGAGATGGAAATGAAATGACAGTGGCCAAACCAATGGAAGAGGAAAACTTGCAGAATGATGTGGTTGATGACATAGATGTAGAACATGATGCACCATTTGGAGGTATTATAACTCAGCTCAACCCGGATCACATTATCACTGATCCCAAACTTCGTATACCAATTGATCAATTTTCTGTGGACATTAGAAGTGATGTTAGGAGGCTTTCGTAGCTAAGGGTCCAACTCAACCAATTGGCTACAATTTTCCTCGATCTAAGGGTAATAGATGCTTCCATGAAAATGGTTGAAGAAACATCCTTGGCTAGAATACAGTGTGGAGAAGGATAATGCCTATGCCCTATTGTTACCTTTTTAAGGATAATCACATGGATGACAAATTTGGTCGTGATGCCTTTACAACATTGGGCTTTGATACTTGGAACAATGCATATAAGGCACTTCCACAACATGAAAAGGGATTCACACATAATAATTGTAGATCAGCATATGAAGATTTTGATAGTCAAAGGACAAGTGTGAAACATAAGTTTAGTAAATGAGTTTGCTTTCATTGCAATATGAACCATTCCGGGGACATGATGAGCCCATTACTTCTTCGAATAAGCGGAATTTTCTTGAGTTTTTCTATTGGTATAAAAAAGGAATGAACAAGTGAGGTTGGCATATGACAATGAGACTTGTCCCAAAAATGCCAAGATGACTTCCCCAACAATTCGAAAAGAACTTGTAGGGTGCTGTGCAGCAGAGGTAACCAAAGCAATAAAGCAAGAAATGGTAGGTTGTCTCTTCTCAGTTCTCAGATGAATCTCGTGATATATCTGCCAAAGAACAAATGGCTGTGGTTGTGAGGTAAGTGGTTGATTATTTGATTATCTTTGGTTATTATCTGGTTTGTCAAACTTTCTTGAATTGAGTAATCATATTATACTATAATTTTTGTTGCAGAATTGTGAACAACATAGAAAAAGTAATCGAATGATTTTTGTGTATTAAGAGTGTCAGGGAGACAACGTTGGAAGCTTTGAAAACAGCACTTGGGGAAGTATTTGGTGACCATGGGCAACACATTGCTAATTTGTGAGGGCAGGGGTATGATGGTGCTTCTAATATAAGAGGAGAATTTAATGGTCTTCAGAAGCTGATCCGAGATGAGAACCCATATGCATTCTATATCCACTATTTTGCTCATCAATTGCAGTTGGTAGTTGTTTCCATCTCAAAATGTTGTTCATCTATTGAGGATTCTTGAAATATGTATCCTCGATTGTGACCGCCACCACTTCATCTTGCAAGAGGAAGGATGTATTGCTAGAGCAAGCAGGATTCTTTTGGACAAGTTGAGCGCTGGAGAGATTTCCACTGGCAGAGGGAAACATCAGGTCACATCTCTAATCAGACCTGGAGGGGTTCTCATTATAAGACTTTACTTTGTATTGAATCAATGTGGGATGTAGTGATTGAGGTTCTACAAAATGTGCGTCAAGAGGAGTGTAATCCATCTAGAGCAAGAGGTTTACTGGGATTTGGGAAACATGGAGTCCTTTAGCTTTATGTTTTGAAGATGAAGTTGCAAATCCTACGCATCACAAATGAGCTCTCTCTTATTTTGCAAAAAGAGGATCAAAATATTGTTCAAGCCATGTCTTTGGTTGTTGATGTGAAAACACATTTGATGAATTTGAGAATGATGGTTGGGAGCCACTACTCCAAGAAGTAACAAAATTTTGCAATGGGAAATGATGGTTCACAATTGGTTAATGTCTTCATAAAATTTACGGCACAAGGAGCCGTAGAGGCTCAGGCCTCTCAGCTACGCATTCAGGTCAAATCCGGACAGGCAGGCTCACAGTAGAAGCCTTCACCAATCAAGCTCTGCCCGGTTCAATGGTAGCTATCATTATGTGTCTACCATAATCTGATCTAAGCATATATCAAAAACTTAAAAAAAAAAGAAATAGATGGACTGTAAGACTATATATACCTTATTTATTTAATTCAAGGGTAGAGAGTCCAGTGATGTCAGGATTCTTTAGCTGCTCAAGCTGTCTCTTCCCTCTCCTCAGCAAGTACTCAATGTACACAAAGTTCCTACGATCAACATTCTTTGCATTATCACGAAACTCTGCAGAGACAACGGCCTCGATCCTACAGCGCTCTTCAGGAGCCTTTTGTCGTGCAGTACGAAGGAATCCCCGGTACAGGACCAACACCTGTCTTTGAATACCAGATAGCTTTGTACGGGAGGCCATTTAATCCTTGTGAAGCAATCATCAAAGCCTACAACAAATGCAACAATGGAATAAGTTGACAAGACGATCCACATTCTTTGCAATAGAAAAGATATTATTAACATGCTTCAGTAATAGCAGAGGACAAGGAACAATGTTTATTAATGCCAGACCAAACCGCGAATCTACAGCCTATCATGGGCGAACAAAATGATTGTCCATATTCATTTGGAAAATAAACTGTAGTCTGCACATAGTTTGGGTACTCACATGATCCTGGGGCGCAGCCGAAGAATGACCTAAATAAACTACAAACACTTTTCAGATGAAAAAAAGAGTAGAGTAAATTACCTGAGAGGCCCTCAAAAAAGTTTCCCTTCCTTCCTTGGCCTTCAAAGTGCAGAACTTCCTTTGCAGGCCTAAAAATTTTAGATGATTCCTTCCATGGCCTTCCGTCAGTAACGAAGTTAACGCCATTGAGGGAGGTGAGCCGGTTGGGACGCCGGGAGGCCGTTCGGGCGGGTGGGCGGCCGGGGATGGAGTCGGGGCTCTGTTCTTCGACCGAGGATGGAGTCGGGGCGGGCGGGAGGAGGTCGGGACGTCGGGCGGGTGTGAGGCCGGGAGGCGGGCGAGAGGGAGGGAGGCGGGCGGGTGGTGGGAGGCCGGGGGGGGGGGGGGGGGGGGGGGGGGGGGGGGGGGGGCCGGGATGGAGTCGGGGCGGGCGGGAGGAGGCCGGGAGGCGGGCCGGTGGGCGGCGGCAGGAGGGAGGGAGGCGGGCGGGATGGAGTCGGGGCGGGCGGGAGGAGCTCGGGACGCCGGGCGGGTGGGAGGCCGGGAGGGAGGGAGGCGGGCGAGTGGGAGGCCGGGAGGGCGGCGGGTGGGAGGCCGGGAGGGATGGAGGCGGGCGGCGGGCCGGCGGCGGCCGGGAGGGATGGAGGCGGGCGGGCGGGAGGAGGCGGCCGGGAGGGAGTCGGGGCGGGGGGGGAGGCTAAATGATCATTTCATAGAATTTTGTTGAATGCAGTTTGAATATCACAATGAGTTTCTCTCAATGAATCCAAATTTTTGAATGTCACGGAAACGTGAGCTCTATAAATTTGTACAAAAAAAGGAAAAAAAGAAAAAACCGTGCCTCAACGGCTCAACCCACGGGCAGTGGATCCGGTTCCGTTCCGTCGGCGTCTCTACCTGTCTGCCCCCTCTCTCGTCCTTTGCTGGCGGCGGCGACTCCTCCGACTCCGAGCAAGCACGCCCGGCCAGAACGGGGCACTGCTGCACAAGCAAGCCCTTCTCCTCAAGTTTCGACGGAAGGTGAGAGCTGACTTCTCCTCTCCAACACTCGAATCCTCCTCTCTTCTTCTGGAATTGACATTTAGGCTAGTTGTAGCGGGGATGGGACCATCCTAGACTGGGGCCCGAAGAAGGTTTCGCACCTGCGTCTGGGGGGTGGGGCGGGAAGGAGCGTTTCTTTCAGCTCGTGATAGGTATGTGGCTGCCCTACCTCGCCCTATTGGTCGATGTTAATTATTTTTAGCACTATTGTTGTTGTTGTCCTGCAAATTCTTCTGGTATTGGCTTCTCTCATGGTCTGGGCTCATGATCTTTTGATGTATTTTCTAGTCTACCGAATGCTTTTTTTTTTCTCCTGACTGCACGCCTGTGCTGAGAGAGGGAGGTGTAGATGTATCCTTTTTTTCCTTTGCAGTGCTGTTGACTTCTGGAGGGCAATAGAAAAGAGAAAATAGGCCAATGTAACCGATTTGGGCATAACAGTCATCAGAGGTCTCTCCAGGATGGTGCGGGCATTCTAACGAAGCCACATCGTGGCATTGCACATTTTCAAACCTCTCGTTATGCTTTGCCTCGCCTTTTCTTTTCTTATACATCCCTGGAGTATCTAGTCTCTTATCATGATGTCTCAAGATGCAAGCAGGGCGGGTAGCGGACGGCCCGCAAGCCACGAAGCTAGCCGCAAAGCACTTTGAAGGGTTTTGCGGGAACTCACGACCCGCAAATTCAAAAGTTATAAAATTTGCTGACGTCTGCGGATACATTCACGAGAATTATTAGGCCCACATATGTATAAAATTACATTTCGATACATAAATTATTATAACTAAATATGTAAATGCAAACATGCTAACAACAAGTACCGTAAATTATTATAACTAAGTTAACAAACAAAGTACATATCAATCAAACCTATATTAATCCATTCGTAATAAATATTATTTTACTAGATGCGGGTTATTGCGGGCTTATGCGGGTTGTCCGCTTGGTCCGCGAGATTTGACGGGTTTGTCTGCTTGATCCGCGAACTTAAAAGTGGGTTAATTTTAGCGGGTTTTACGGGTTTCTTTGTGGGGCGGTCTCATGGTTTGCAGAAAAAGCCCGCCCCACTTGCATCCATAGTGATGTCTGTCTTAGCCTGTAGTTACTATGTCTTTCTTTACATGAACATGCTGTAAGCCGTGGCACCTTGCACTTGTTATTTCCGTTGCTTATGTAATGCAAAAGGGGCGACCTAATTCAAAAAATCTGTATTGCTCGGTCCGCTTCTAGTCTTTGAAATTCCTCTCGCCGGTACTCTTTTGAGTAAATTACCTGAGAGGCCCTAAAAAAAGTTTCCCTTCCTTCCTTGGCCTCCAAAGTACAGAACTTACCTACTAGGCCTCAAAATTTTAGATGATTCCTTTCATGGCCTTCTGTTACTGCTCTGTTATGTGCACCCAACGGAAGTATTGTAGCCGGTGGAAAGGAGAAAATAAAAAACGCGAACCCAACCCTAGAGCCTCCCACGCGCCCCGACTCCCTCCCGGGCGCCTCCTCCCGCCCGCCCGCCTCCATCCCTCCCGCCGCCGCCCTCCCGCCCCGTCCCTCCCGCCGCCGCCATCCCGCCCCCTCCCTCCCGGCCGGCCGCCGTCCCGGACGCCTCCCCCCCCTGCCCCGACTCCCTCCCGGCCGCCTCCTCCCGCCCGCCTCCATCCCTCCCGGCCGCCGCCGGCCCCCCGCCCGCCTCCATCCCTCCCGGCCTCCCACCCGCCGCCCTCCCGGCCTCCCACTCGCCCGCCTCCCTCCCTCCCGGCCGCCTCCCGGCCTCCCACCCGCCCGGCGTCCCGACCTCCTCCCGCCCGCCCCGACTCCATCCCGCCCGCCTCCCTCCCTCCTGCCGCCGCCCACCGGCCCGCCTCCCGGCCTCCTCCCGCCCGCCCCGACTCCATCCCGCCGGCCTCCCCCCGACTCCATCCCGCCCCCCCCCCCCCCGGCCTCCCACCACCCGCCCGCCTCCCTCCCTCCCGCCCGCCTCCCGGCCTCACACCCGCCCGACGTCCCGACCTCCTCCCGCCCGCCCCGACTCCATCCTCGGTCGAAGAACAGAGCCCCGACTCCATCCCCGGCCGCCCACCCGCCCGAACGGCCTCCCGGCGTCCCAACCGGCTCACCTCCCTCAATGGCGTTAACTTCGTTACTGACGGAAGGCCATGGAAGGAATCATCTAAAATTTTTAGGCCTGCAAAGGAAGTTCTGCACTTTGAAGGCCAAGGAAGGAAGGGAAACTTTTTTTAGGGCCTCTCAGGTAATTTACTCTACTCTTTTTTTCATCTGAAAAGTGTTTGTAGTTTATTTAGGTCATTCTTCGGCTGCGCCCCAGGATCATGTGAGTACCCAAACTATGTGCAGACTACAGTTTATTTTCCAAATGAATATGGACAATCATTTTGTTCGCCCATGATAGGCTGTAGATTCGCGGTTTGGTCTGGCATTAATAAACATTGTTCCTTGTCCTCTGCTATTACTGAAGCATGTTAATAATATCTTTTCTATTGCAAAGAATGTGGATCGTCTTGTCAACTTATTCCATTGTTGCATTTGTTGTAGGCTTTGATGATTGCTTCACAAGGATTAAATGGCCTCCCGTACAAAGCTATCTGGTATTCAAAGACAGGTGTTGGTCCTGTACCGGGGATTCCTTCGTACTGCACGACAAAAGGCTCCTGAAGAGCGCTGTAGGATCGAGGCCGTTGTCTCTGCAGAGTTTCGTGATAATGCAAAGAATGTTGATCGTAGGAACTTTGTGTACATTGAATACTTGCTGAGGAGAGGGAAGAGACAGCTTGAGCAGCTAAAGAATCCTGACATCACTGGACTCTCTACCCTTGAATTAAATAAATAAGGTATATATAGTCTTACAGTCCATCTAAATAGCATTGTAGTTGATTCTTCTCATAATATTACATAAAGAGTAACCTAGCTAATACATAGAGTAATCTAGCTAAACATTGTGTGCAGCCCACATCTGCAGTGCAATTTGGTCCCTTAAACTATTTCCATCCAGTGACTCGAATTCGGCTGGATAGTTGTTATCTCCATCCGGGACTTCAACATATTGTGAAGTTTGGATATTGCTTTCGAGGTGATCTAGCCATCCTTCCTGACCATTGTAGCTTCTAATTAAATTGTGAAATACAACTGCTGCAGCAGGGATCTTAATTTGAGATTCAATAGGATAATGTGTGCCAACTTTTAGAATAGGAAACCTCTTCTTCAAAACACCAATGGCCCTCTCTATATAATTTCGAAGGAATGCATGCCGATGGTTGAAGAGCTCTTTGTAGTTCGCATACGAACGACGACTCCTAAACTCACTTAGGTGGTATCGAACTCCGCGATAAGGGGCAATGAATGATGGTGTGTTTGCATATCCACCATCTACAAGATAAAATTTTCCCTCTGGGACATGAAACCCCTTGCTAAGAGCAGATCGAAGGACCCCGGCATCTGCTGCAGAACCTTCCCATCCACATGAAATGAACGTGAATTTCAGATCAAAGTCACATGCTAGCATAATATTTTGAGATAAGGATCCTTTCCGATTCCTATACGGAGCAGCCCTATCTTCTGCAATGGTAATAGGTACATGAGTACCATCAATGGCACCAATGCAGTTCTGCATGCAAGGAAAGAAGAAGGAAACCAATTAAGGACCAGAAATGATTGAAAGACTGGAATTTTTTGGCATTTTTGTGGCTGACCTGGAAAAAGGGCATGAAGCGAGAGTCTGATGTAATTTTTTGATGGGTTTCGTCTGAACTTGGAAGCTTCACAAACCGATTAGTCAAGGCAGGAATTATATCAAAGACTTCATTTATCTTCCTATGGATTGTTTCACCGCTATGCTGAAACCATTTTTGTAGATCTTGATTGCTTGCATTATGAGAAAGCATATACATGAACATTCCAAGTTGCTCCTCAATAGCAACACCTCGTGTGTCAACCAGAAAATTCTCTGTTCTAAGAAAAGCTGCTATTTCTCTAAATACCTCTGGCTCCATTCTAAACTCAACTTTGCTCCATATCTCATGCCCTTCTAAGATTTCCCTAACCTTCACAGCTCCAGGAAGAGAAGAAGTGTGGACAGGACGTTTCTCTTCTTGCATGGCCGAGAGAACAGCAGGGATAATAACATAAAACAACTCATCATCATCTTCTTCATCGTCTGAGAATAACTGTCTAAGATCTTCCTCCCAGGAGCTCATATCTAGTATATATATGTGTATACTAGATAATTTCTTGGACTGATGCAGTACAAAAAGAATACAAAGGAAATGACTATCTTTTCATTCACAACAAAAGATGCAAGCCTGCTGGATATAAGCAAGCCTGCTCATTATATCATCTTGCGAAAACATGGAACATGAAAACATGCAAATTAGCAAGCTATATTTCAGTACATGACAGATGGTGCCTTGCCTACTTGGGCCATTTTAACATAGCAATTTCAGGGCCATTTTAACATGAGCTTCACTGGTTTATGTTCACACAAATCATCGGACCAAGTCCAGAACAAGCTCCATGCAGCATATATGATTTCAGTAATTGTAATGCTTTGCAAACAGGGCAATACCTTTTAAAAAACTAAGACTCACAGATATGCACACTCAAGTCACTCAATGCATGTCAAGCCATGTCAAGCTCAGCAAAAAAAAAGTCAGTCAATGTCAACATTGTTCTCGAGAACAATACCTCAGTTCTTGATGCACAATGGGAACGATCTTGGTGCGCCTCTGTCCCTTCTGGTTGTGTGTCGTTCGGATCTACCGAGAGCAGGTCATCAGGAGCCGCGGCATGGTCAGATCTACCGAGAGAGAGAGGGAGGGAGGGAGGGAGGGAGAGAGGGATCACCGAGAGAGGCGTCGAGAGGTGGAGGCGGTGCGGCCGAGGGGGAGGCGGCGCGGGCGGAGGCGGCAGGCCGAGGGGGAGGCGGCGGGCCGAGGGGGAGGCGGCACGGGCGGAGGCGGCAGGCCGAGGGGGAGGCGACGCGGGTGGAGGCAGCGGGCCGAGGGGGAGGCGGCGGGCCGAGGCGGAGGCGGCGCGGGCGAAGGCGGCGGGCCGAGGCGGAGGCGGCGCGGGCGAAGGCGGCGGGCGGAGGGGAGGCGCGCGAGGACGAGACGGCGGGGCGTGTCGCCCGAACTCTCGACTCGCGTTTTCTTGACCCCGTCGAAACCGGTGGAATGTCGTGGCTCTTGTCCCCTCCTTCCGTGTTCCAAACTACGCCAACAATTTATCCGTGACAGGCTGCCCCGCGTGGCTCGCCCCGGACTCGCCCCGCCAGGCCCCGGGTGAACCCGGCGCTTCCAAAGGAGCCCTCAACCGGTCGAAAGCGTCAATAAAAAAATATGGAGGGAGTACTAAATAAGGTGGCAAGTACTACTGCCACTAACCAGGAGATTATCGGAAGTTTTTTTTTTACATCAACTAAAATATATTACTGCCACTAACCAAGAGATTCAGAAGTTTTTTTTTACTTACTATATTAATTACAAAGCTTTCGTCAAGACAGTGCATATTTACAACAAAAACTCAACCTAATCCTATACCTGAGTCACAATAAATAAAGTTCCCAAACATGCAAAGTAGAGCCTCTACTTTCAGTTCCCTGCGAAGGTCACTTCCACTTATCAGTATTTTTTAGCGGAATAACTTATCAGATCTTGACCTGGACTCACCAGATTTTACACTATGAAGCACCTGTCTAGTAAGAAACTAAGGGTCGGTTTGGATACAAAATATTTTTTTTAGAGTTTTAAACGAATACTAAGGTTTTAGAAAATACTTTAGTTTCGATAAACATGGAGGTGTTTGAATGCTACAATTATTACAGTTGTTAGCACCATATTGTCACATTAAGTCTTTGTTGAAGTTTTAAACTCCACTCAAGACCTTTTTTTTCTAAACCATGATTCTCCACTGAAGACCTTTTTTTTTCCTAAATCGTAGTATTGTTTGACGTTGGCTTCTAAAACCATGGTTTTGAAAATACTTGAGTTTTGCAAAACTGCGACATCCAAACAGGGCCTAAGATTTTATTAAAACTCATCTTGTCCTGAGAAACCAGACCTACATTGGAAAGCCTTTTGACCTACAGTTAATTCAATAATATTATGCCATGAAGATAATATTACAAATCAAATTTTGACCAAGAGGAAGTCAAGGTTAACTTTGGACCGGCTAACCCGCCACCCAAACAAAATAAGCGAAAGCGGCAAAGCTCAAAACTATAGGCAACCATTATAGCCAGTATAGTAACTTGTTATATGCTGGGAAATGCGGCATAAGCCGAATCATCATCCATGGAGTAGCAATCAGCTGCACCGGGTCCTGCTCTCCTAATACAACAGAATTACACTTATAGGTCAGTTAAATACGATTTTAACATTTTAATGCTTACAACTCTTTGTACGGAGTCATCCAAAGCATCACAAAAAGGGTTACAAGGGCGCTTTTCATCTAGCAGCACTATTACTTGCGCCGGATCACAGGTAGGTAGACACCTTCGGCTGCCAGCCACACATTGTCAGGGCGCTTGTCAGCAACACCGCATACCTGCAGAGAGAGAGAAATAATTCAGTTAACCTTGCGTTCTTGAAAGCACAGGACAAAATACAAAATTGAAGGTACCAATATCTCAGATGAACTAATCACCTCTTGCTGCCCACCCGCAATTCGGGTGTACTTCCTGTCATGGCTGTGCAGATACCCATTAGTATCAACGTGCCGCAGTCTAATTCGCTGATCCTGCCGCCAATTTTTGCCGCTGCCCTCAATTTCAAGCCTGATAAAGGAATGCCGCAAGTTCAGTTGGATTAAGAGAATGGGTGTTACAACTGCACATCAAAGTTCTGCAAGTAATTCTTACCTCCAGTAATCTCCAGTATCTGACTCACTATCACCACCAAAGCAGCTAACCTGAGATTACAAACATAATATGGAAACATGAATAGCACTTCTACTACCAAAACAGAGACACTTATTTGAAACAAAGCCATCATAAAGTTTGCAGTCCAGTACAAATTCTCATAAGAGACTACTAGAAGGTACTAAATTCGTATTCACTTGGGAAAGTTAAAGGTAAAACCCAATATTTCTTAATTCATAGAAGCATCTTACACAAACTACGCTGTTTCACAACATGCGCTAAGGCTGTTGAAAACTGAAAACATTACATATATAATTCAAATGTTCTATCGGCCTAAGAACACCTTCTTGCATGCTCAAAAAATCAAACAGTTGAAAACTGAAAACATTACTTATATAATTCAAAGGTTCTATCGACCTAATAACACATTCTTGCATGCTCAAAAAATCTAACAGTTATTAGTTGCTGACCTCCATATTTCCTGTTATGGGAGAAGCATGAAGATGGCTGTGTAACCACTTTCTGGTCCTCATATGTTGAAGCCTTATAATTGTTCCATGCGTTATCAGATCGCCTTGTTTTGCTGATGAATCCTGTTGCGGTCTCACTATCTACATTATAAGTTGTACCACAAACAATAAGTTATCAAGTAACGGATTGACTGAAAACATCTAACCATGAGTTATATTGCTAGCAAACTCCTAAATATTCAACCATTACACAAACAAAGTAAAGTAACACTATGAGCGAATGCATCAATACCTTTTACCAAATATTAGGAAATCATCACAAAAAGTATATAATGTTGCATTTACAGTAATAGAGGATGGCGAGCATTTTAGCAAGATTCCCAGAAGCAAGCAACAGAAAATTCACCACAAAAAGGTACAATGTACAATATATTACAGTATATATTACACTATGATGAAGGCACATTTTCACATCCCGCAAACTTTGTCAAGGATAGCCAGGAGACATAGGAAGTTCTCCAATTCACATCCTGGGTATACTTAGTTGACTTCTCTCACAGCTGCCAATATTCAAAGACAACAGAACAGAGAACTTGAGATACAATGGACAGGGTTTATTAGTTCCCAAGCATGGATCAACCACTGGGAGTGTGAATTGGAGAACCTCCTATGTCAAAAGTTCCGAACATAACATTGAAGTGAATGTAATGGATTATCAACCCTTCAATTCCTACTGTATCAGACTCCCAAAGAAAACTGACTACCTGACCCAGATCTAGACGTACTGGTTTCAGATTACACGCATGCCACATTAATCTGGTTCATTGAACTACTTCCATCGAATTGTTTTAACTGAAAAAAGATTGTAGAAAATATGGCTACCGTATTTGTTTGCACGGTATCTGTTCCATAGATATTCTAGTGAAATTGTCTTGTGTTACTACAGGCTTTCCCTGAAAAACATTTACTTGCTTCAACCACAAGTTTTCAAATGCATTTTCTTGCTGGCATAATTTCTCCAAAAATTAAATAAAGGGTGTACCCAGTGCTGAAAGCACCCACACATTGTGAGTCTGAGGATATAAATAAAGGGTATTCTCCAACAATCTGTATGTTATGGTAGAGTAGAATTAGCTACCATGTTATCTCTAGGATTGTTTCAGATCCAAGCACCATGTACTTTATGCAACCCATGGACTCAATATAATCATCCAAAAAAACTTAAAATCAGCAATCCTTAACTGTTGTGAAATTTAAAGAGTCACATTACTAGAAGCCCATGTATCAGTTACAGAGAATCAGATGACAACCTAACTTAATCCAGCATTTCTCCAAATTATTCCAAATGCCAGTTCCGAAAATTAGTTGAACGTATTATAAACAATTAGAGATAATTGAAGAAGAAAATAATTCTTCCTATTGATTTGGAAGACCTCCTTAACTGACTATATGCTCCGCCCATAAAACCTCATAAATTCCTTATCAAGAGAAAACTACACATTGACATCGTCATCGAATTCACATCAAGTCAAGACCACGCGGTCCTTGATGAGGCCTTCCAACCGATCAAGAATACACGTAAGCCGCAGCCACTATCACAAGTTCACACCTAATTCGAGAAAAGGTTAAAAATTTGAGTGAACATTGTTCTCTTTTTTTTTGTCAAATGTCAATAAATCATAATGTGTGTTAACGTTCTTAAGCCACTCCGACCAACCGCCTCCCTACATAGTTCCTGGCTCCACAAATGCCGAAGACAACAAAAAAGAAAGAAATAAAGACACATACCCAGTAGCTATTGGCGTCGTCCACATTGGGGAAGCCCGTGACAGACTGCTGGCCGCTCCCGGATCCATACGGCACGTCGTGGGAATGCAGCCGGAACTTGGTCCTCTCGTGCATCAACTTGATTACCGACCCGTAGGTTATCTACGCACGGTTAGAGAAAACAATCGTATCACTAATAAAATTCACCAAGAATAAGAGAATGATTAATGCTGATGAAAATGATGCACCCATTTCCCCAATGCCTGAAGCCCAACACTAATCCAGCAATCCGATCAACCACAACACAGAAAAACAGGCTAAAACGAAGGGGAGGACATGCGAACGGCTATTCACCTCGACCACGCTTTCAGGATCGGCGGCGTAGGACTGCGCCGGCGCCGCCTCGGGGAGGTCGAGGCCGAGGTAGAGCAGCAGCGCGAGCGCGAATGAAGCGGCGGCCATCACCAGCAGGAGAGCCAGGAACCAGGTTCTCTGCCAGAACGGCACCCGCTCCTCCTCTTCGGGCCCCGCCGCGCCGCGCCGCCTGATCCGCTCGCGCGCGAGGGCGCCGGCGAGGCTGGTGGTCGCAGCCCCCTCCGAGGGCGGCTGCGGTGGGTTGTCGGTGGGGGTGGTCCTGCGGCGGGAGAGTCCCTGCGGCTGGGGCGTGGACGGCGCCACCGCGGCGGAGGGGCGTGGCCTCGAGAAGGCAGCGGTTGACGGTTCTAGAAGGTTCAGCTCCGGAGGTCGAGAAGATTCGCAGGCGAGTGTTTCGGGTTTGAAGAGGTTCGTCGGAGTCGGAGGGGGGAAGTCGAGAAAGCAACGGCCACGGCCACGTCATGAGAGGAGACGCCGGGCGAATGGGAGGCGACAGCGTGGCTGTTACGGTGACGCGGCGGGATCATATTGGTCCCCAAGCTTGGGGTCTCGTGGCAAAATGTGTGTGTGCCGAACTGGTCTCAACTCTCAATACGTTGTTGGGTCAGTCGGTCCGTTAATCTTGGTTGGTTGCAGCAATGTACTCCTAGCGGCAAGGCTGCGATCCATAGGAGCTGGAGTACTCCCTTTCCCTCGGGTCCATTAATTTGTTCATGTGATATTGGACAACGAAGATTAAAAAAATATTACCTTTACTTTTTAATTAGATCTCTCATATTATTTTTAATCGTTCTTCTTATTTTATAAATTATTTCAAACATGTAAATTTATTAGTCATGTTTTAAATATATTAATAATAAATCAAAGCATAACAAAATATATCATATATATCATATTTTTTAGAATAAGACAATTGATCAAGATAATAATATCAAATGTTAGAAGTGTCAGTAATAAAAAAATAAAAACAGTAGAATAAGCTACATGTATAAGAAACGAGAAGAACAGAGATAAAAATAGAGATGTATTAAGAATTATTATAATCTGTTCAAATTATATAATTCACGAGTAAGGACATGTTTGTTTGAGATTATAATCTATCCAAATTATATAATCTAAATTATAATTTGTCCAGATAAACAAACAGACAACTTATTTTTTCAGACTATATAATTTAACACTCTAGATATAATTCAATAATTCATATAAGACAAGTTTATTTCATATTATTAGGTACAAAATACCCATTATTCATACAGGGCACGGTGTTTGGTTCACTTCTGCCTGCATCTGCATGTTGAGAACTCGTGTTCGGTAGACTGACTTCTGGTCCAAACAGTGACACCAGCAGAGGCAGCTTAGCTCTAACCACTTTTTTGCCACTTTCCCCCTCTCCACTCACTGTCTCGCTGTGCTAATCACTTGTATTCACCATCCGTCCATTATCCGATGCATTTTTTATCTCCTTTTTTTTGTGTTCTAGGGGTGATGGTGCATATTGTGTTCCTCCAAAAGAAAAGAAAAAAAAACGATGAATTGTACCATATTGTCAAACCATGGACACAGGTGGCATTCTCTTGACCGGGAAGGGTTGTGTGATTCCACAGTGGATTTATCAATTGTCTGAAGGTCTTACTGAAGAACAAAGACATTTAATTTTCCAGAACTGACCGTCATGGAAATGAATGTAGACCCAATAAAAGGTGTGCATTTGACTGCCTCTGGTCAGTTCTCTGATAGTGGTATGCTGGACCTGTTACAAGTCTATCTGCTGAGTCAGTGGGGGGCATGCATCATTGGTTTCCTTGGTTTTCTTCTTTCTTTCTTTGTTTTATAAATGATTCCTCGCATGAGTTTTGTTAACGTTCTGTTTAGTGCATCCTTTTCCTTTGGATACCCACAAGGCCACAAGGATAACACAATGTAATATCAAAGTTTTTTTAATTGGGCCCTATGATCAAGTCACTTTGACTTGCTTTAGAAATAGGTTTGTTGTGGACCATGTGTCTGGGAGTTTTCTTACTGGACCCCTATAATCTGCATCTATTTTTTCTAAGAAAATATATAAAAAAATGAACGGAGGTAACGTAATCTGTACCCCGCTATTGTGGAAGCGAATTGTTCAGCGCTGGGTGCAAGACAAATTGTACGCCAGAATATTTACTACCGACCGAGGCTATCCATTCCTGACGAATTTGGATTTGGTCCAAAAAGAACTTTATTTTCTCTCCACATCGTCGTCCGCTTTAATTTTCTCGGCAATTTTGGCTTTCGCCCACCTACTGTCTCCTCCTTCCTCCCACTGCGCCCGCAGGAAGAGACCTGAACCAACCCATCATCGACCACGAGCCGGTTCCCGTTCCCCCCACCCCCCACCCACCGAAATCCCCAGAGGTTCCCGCACGAATCCATCCAATTCGTTGCCTTTCGCGTCTGCCTGGGCCATTCGGTGCGGAAATTCGTGAAAAAAGGGGCGATTTTTTCTTGAGCTCCTTTTTGACTCCGTCGGCCCGGTTCTTTATCCGTGCTCTTGATTGTGTTTCTCGCGGAAAGGCGCAGTTGTGGGACGGCCTAGATCGCGGATTGGGCTCCGGAGTTATCGATTTGATCCGAAGGTGGGTTTTTCCCCCAATTCCATTTCGTTTGTTATTATGTATAGAAATCTTCGTTTTTAGCTTCTCACGGTGCTTAATTTGGTCAGGTAAGGGAACCATGGATTTGCGGAGTGCTGTTTAGCCGCTCCTTATCGGGGACTTGTTCGGGCAATCCATCATGATTAAGCAAATCCTCGGCCGGCTTCCCAAGAAGCCGGCCAAGTCCGGCGAGAAGGATTTGGCCGGAGCCGGCTCGTCGCTGCCCAGCCCGACCTCGGATGCGAGGACCACAACGGATTTGACCATGTCTAGTAGGATTGTCCCCCCGAACAATTATTCTGGGACGGCGGCAAATCCTGGCCAGAATCACGGTGTCAAGAACGCCGGTGTCAGTAATGGATTCTCAGTCTCCGCTGGGTACGAGGCTCTTCCGAGCTTCCGTGACGTGCCTGCTTCAGAGAAGCCCGGCCTGTTCCTTAGGAAGCTGGCCATGTGCTGCGTGGTGTTCGACTTCACCGACCCAACAAAGGATGTGAAGGAGAAGGAGATCAAGAGACAGATGTTACTTGAGCTTGTGGATTATATCACTTCAGCCACTGGGAAATTCCCAGAGACCGTTGTTCAGGAGGTCATCAAGATGGTGTCTACAAACTTATTCAGAGCACCGAACCCTGCTCCAAGGGAGAACAAGGTACTTGAGTCATTCGATCTGGAGGAGGAAGAGCCTGTCATGGATCCAGCATGGCCTCACTTGCAGATTGTGTATGAACTGTTCTTGAGGTTTATTCAGTCTCCTGAGACAGATGCGAAGCTGGCCAAGAGATACATTGATCACGGTTTCATTATCAGACTTCTCGATCTCTTTGACTCGGAGGATCCTAGGGAGCGAGAGTATTTGAAGACAATACTTCACAGGATATACGGGAAGTTCATGGTGCACCGTCCGTTCATCAGGAAGGCAATTAATAATATCTTCTACAGATTTATATTTGAGACAGAAAAGCATAATGGCATTGCAGAGCTGTTAGAGATTTTGGGGAGTATAATTAATGGTTTTGCTTTGCCGCTCAAGGAAGAGCATAAGTTATTTTTAGTCAGAGCACTGATTCCGCTCCATAAACCAAAGTGTGTTAGCATGTATCATCAGCAACTGTCATATTGTGTAACTCAGTTTGTTGAAAAAGATTGCAAGCTTGCTGATACTGTTATTAGGGGTTTACTGAAGTATTGGCCCATCACAAATAGCTCAAAGGAGGTAATGTTTTTGGGTGAGTTAGAGGAGGTACTGGAAGCTACTCAGCCAGCAGAATTTCAGAGGTGTATGGTGCCACTTTTTCGTCAAATTGCTCACTGTTTAAGCAGTTCCCATTTTCAGGTAAGACAACCGTAAACATGAAATATATATTTGTCAATATGTCATGAATTATTCATCTTAAAAACTATTTTTTGGTTTGCTGGATCATTATGTGCATGGAGCATGGCTCTAGAATGCAAGTCAACTAACCTGTGGCAACTGATAAGTCACCACAAGTGTAAAGTCCATCATGGGTCTGTTCATGTTGATACATAAATAGTCATGTTGTCGTTTGGCTCTTTGTACCTGTCACTTTAGCATGTTGGAATGTTAGCAATACAGAAGCTCTGTCCAGTACCTATATTTCTTAATTAATTCCTCTGGCAAAACCAGTTTTTCTTTGTCCAATCAAGTTGTAATTTCCCATTATAGCATTAGGCGATTACTACCTCTGTTTTTTAATTATTGACGCTTGCTAGTTATTTGAACTAGCGACAATAATTAAAAATTGAGGGAGCAATTCTAACTGGTCCATGAATCTTCGTCTATGCTGCTTCACATGATTATGATATATATGGAGCAAGTTTCTGAAGAACTGTAATGATTTAGAGAAGTTTGGGTAATAATTCAAAATGAGAAGATGCTGTAAATAATGGGCCTTACTGGAACAATTTCGCTGCCTACCCCAATTTGTTTGGGACTTGGTTGTTGTTGTGTAGAAACAAGTTTGCTGTATGGATGCCAATCTTCCTGTGGAGCCCTTTTTAACTCTTCACTGGCATTGTTTCATTTCCACATAGATTGTTTGAACACAGAGTGTAGGCTTTGTCATCTCAGTGCCCCATCTCTTCTGAAACATGTTAAGCTGCTTACGAGGCTGAAATACAATGGTGAACCTTACCTCTTATGGTTTGTAATGTCCTGACTTGTTTGTCTTCCCAAACATAGGTTTTATTACTTTAGCGAGGCAGTTGAGGAATGCCGTGTTGGGCCTTACCTAAAATGGGCGCAACAAGAAGGAAGCATAGTTGTTGGGGTTGAGACTGTTGCATGTTGTTAGGATTTTGTTAGCTTGATAAGATCGGTTAGTTGTTTGTTTGCAAATTATTTAGAAGACTATAAAAGGGATATTCTTAATGAATAAAGCAGAAAGTTAGCCTAATTCTCCCTATTACCCTCTCGTCCCTGCTCGGTGGAGCAGTGAGCTGGTCTCGGCTCTGCGCTAGAAAAGTTCAGGGTCACGCTCTCTAGAGAAGTCCACGATTACTCGCTCTGTTCGCACTCCGATTCCCCCACCAGTTGACCTGTCCTTGACAGGAAACAACTGGTCTTAGTCCACGTTTTCCTGTATTAGGGTTTCCACAAGGCACCTACCTGTTTGGTCTCGTGGTCACAGAAATTTCATTTTGAGCTTCCGCGTTTCTGGTATCATTGCGAAGCTGATCTGTTTCAGCCCATAATGCACCTTCCGTTTGGATCCTGAGCATGTTAATATCTAACTGCTAAGAATTACTTATCTGATATACTTGATCTTTTATTTGATGGTTTTATATTGTGTGTTTTACCAGTGGTGATAAATCAAGCCATTTTATTTGGTGATTCCACTCCACTAGCTTGCTAGATAAGCTAATGATGTACGATTTCTTCCTTTATATGCAGGTGGCGGAGAGAGCTCTCTTTCTATGGAACAATGATCATATTGAAGGTCTGATCAAACAGAATAGCAAGGTGATACTGCCCATTATCCTTCCTGCATTAGAACGAAATACAAAAGGCCACTGGAATCAGGCAGTTCAAAGCCTGAGTCTAAATGTTCGCAAAATATTCATGGACCATGACCCCACACTGTTTGAGGAGTGCCGTAAAAAGTTTGAGGAGGATGAAGCTCAAGAAGATAGCATGAGGTGGAAACGTGAAGCTAGATGGAAGCGTCTAGAAGAAATTGCCTTGTCAAAATCTACTCAGTGAGCAGAACAGCTTACTGAGGCTGTAGCTCATCTGCAGGATTCCTCTTTCTAGACTTTCTGACTGCATAGAAGCAGCTTTCTCGCAGGATCGGGTTCAATCAATGTTCAGTGATGGCTGGGTGCCATTTGTTACTTGTCCCTGAACGTTTTACATGTAAATCCAAGACAGATGATCGGCTGTGAAACTTCAACCGAGCCTTCAGTTCTCTGAGTTGTGTGATCGACTGATCATCAGTTTCGTCATCAGGGAACAAATAGGAGATTCTCTCCTGCCTTCATCAGTGTAGCCTGCAGCTCAGTGTCCGCTCTGGGCCAGCAAAGAAGCACTTAAACGAGTCGAGTAACACCAGCACACTTGCTTGCCCATGGTGAAATGTAACGCTTTATATATGAATGGTGACTTGAGTCCCTGTTATGATAATTTGCACTCCGGATGTACATGTGTTTTCTTTGTTAGATGTATACTGGAATTCGGAATGACCAATGCTGATTGTTGGTTGTTTTTTTTTTATCAAAATGTGGTCCCGGTGGGACCTGAATGCTTGTTTGGATTTAGTTTTTAGAAGGATGAGATGTGAGTTACATTTGCAACTTTGTATGTTGATTTTCTTTACACATTCTGTAGCTATGGACTACTAGTATATAGTAGTAGTACATATTTGGGGTGCCAGAATATGAGCGAGAACCAGTGTTCTAAATGTTTGCAAGGCCACTGAAAAGATGGATAATGATCCTAATCGGTTCAAATCCTAAACCCTATTGGTTCAGTAGTACATATTGTTGCTGGAAGGTTACTGTTGTTTACTGAACGAGTTCATATTCAGAATTTGGCAGATACAGACCGAAACAAATGATCTTAGTCGGTTCAAATCTGCAGCACAACACAGATGCATAATAATGTAGTATTTGAAATCCAATAAGACATTACGGTACATATAAATAGCCAAGGTGTGAGCTGAAGGTTCCATGGCACGAGGCCATGAGTCTGTCCAGGCCCACCAAGCTGCTGCTTTTTCTTGGAGCGCGCGCGCTACCTGCGTGCCTTGCTACTGGTATGGTCCTTGGTGCCCTCCCCGACCTCGGCTACCTCACTACCGTAGCGCCTCCACCGAGTGGCACAGCCGACAGCCGTGCTCCGTGGTGGCTATGGCTTCGTCACCGCGGGCTCGCCTGATTGGCTGATTTATAGGCCATCATATACTGTGAGCAGAGCAGGTGGTGATGTTCATCGGCTCATGGACGTCGGGATGCTTCCACGCGGATGCGATGGACTGATGTCTGACACAGAGATGGAGAGCAATGTCGTCGAGCGTCGAGCACGGAGACCGGCAGACGCGGTGGGGCGCAGAGCTCGCTGCTCGTCGGACACCAAGCGGTCAGAGGAACACAAATGGAGCCGATTGGGAGGGACGTTTGAGGCTACGCCGCAGAAGGTGGGCGAGGAGCGGTGGCTGGGAATCCCAGGGCTCGCCGGCGCCAGCGTCGCAGCCATGGACGCCGCCTAGCCTAGTTCCCGCACGAACGACGAGCACATGCCGTGACTTAATGGGTTTTCTAAATATAGTTCAACCGTCAGGGGGTTATGTGCAAAATATTAGATCGCGATTATTAATCGCGATGCAAAAAAAAAGGGTGTGAATGAAAAATACTGGATCGCGAATATTAATCGCGATCCACTTGAGGGGGTATGCTGCAAATATTTGGAACGCGGTTATCCGTCGCGGTCCAAATGAGGGGGTGTTTCGCAAAACTGTCATTGATGGTTGTCAACAGCCGGCGGCGGCCAGTGTTCCAGTTTAGGGTCGGAATCGGCCGTGCGGGATCTCCGATCTGATCACGGCGGCCGGCCATGGCGGTTCCAGGCTCAGACAACCCGAATCCGGTGAGCTCAAATCGGCGCTCAGGCTGCTAGTACTCCGTTCCCTGGCGTCAACGCAACGGATGAATAACTATTTTGGCTTTGATTTTGGTCGATGCTTTGCCTGTTTCTACGCTTGGCGCCAAGTTCTCTGAAGGAGGGTGGAGTCAGGGGCCGCATGACGGCGAGGTGCTCGAGGCCGAGCGCCTCGCCGGTCAGGAAGGAGGATTTGAGAGCGCGGAGACGTGGTGAACAACTGACGAACTTGCCTGCACCTCTTCTCCTCATTCCCTCCTCCCTTTTCGACCATCCGCATGCTGAAAGGGGCGAAGGACCGTCTGAACAAGAACGGCACTACAGACAGAGCCATGCGGATGCGGCATCAGCCACTTGTCTGAAGCCGGGACTTGAATTAAGAGGCTAAACTGGCTAGGTGCTTTGCTGTTATGGTTTAGCTGTTTAGCACCGAGCACAGATGAATGCAAGAGCATCGATTCCTCTCTCGACTGAAAATGCAGTATCACTCGTGAGTACCAAGTTGCATGCATCTGGACAGTCGAAGATGAGACATTGGAGGAAACCAAGTCCTGTGCTTGCAGCTGGGGATTTCGTTTCGTCCAATACTCGTCTTCAGCTTCCAAATTCTCAAAGGAGTTTGTGCCGTGCTAGCTACACTACCTGAACGGGTGAACTGAACCGACCATTTTCTGAACATGTGAACATGAGATATTGGAGGAAACCAAGTCTTGCCTCGCTGTCATGACAAGATTTGGCTCCATCCAATTCTCAAATTCAACTGCCAGAGTTTCGGCTATTTGTTTTCATGGTATGCAGGTTAATTCCTCACACCTACTATATGATCTGCATTGTCTACTGCCTACTGATAGAGGCGCTGAAGATAAGATGTTGGAGAAAACTGAACTCCTGAAACTGTCAACAGACATGGAAGAGTTCAGTTTCCTACAACTCTTAACTTCAGAGCTATTAACATGTCTGGCTCGCAATCCTTCAAGCTTATGTGCTGCCTTTTTATAGATCACTTCGATATGAAGTTCCTGTGCTGCTCCACTCTGATATTCCCTATAGCATGACTGCATGAGTAATGCATGTTCAGTAAAGAAGTTCACTAACAGTTCTGCTTTTTAACAGACGACACTGACCAATAATATGCCTTTCATCACTTTTGCGTTTCAGGTCTGCTTACTGCAACCCAGACCTTTGGTAAGTTACACCAATCAGGGATGCCACATTTCAGAATGGTAATCGAATAGTAAGCTACAATACATCCTCTAATATTAAGGTACAATATATGACTCTTAAAACTAGGTTGAATTCATATTTTTCAATACAAGCAACTCAGTGAACTGGTAATTCTAGCATCGATTGCCAAGAAGTGACCGAACTCCTTTTTTTTTTTAATGTAGATGCTGCTTGAGAGTTCAGAATTCAAGCAAACGAAAGAATCTCATGTCCAAGAAGCCTTGTGTCATACATTGTACAGAAAGGCAAAGTAGTTACAAGAACAACAGGACGGTCATTAAGTAATACTAGGACAATGTTGTTCACGATAGCCTTTTTGGCATTGGATGGATATGGCAGGTTTTCAGGGACAACTCTATCTCTCATCCAAGTTGCTTGCTGGGGTTAAAGTAGAGATAAATGTGATGAACCTTTAATGGACGACATTGGACTTTCTTTGCCTTCGATGTAGTCTGTTCTAGGCTGCAGCCAATAGTTTTATAGATCAACCGATGGCCTAATTCTTATATTCAGAAGCCATGAATACTGATGAGTACGTAGTTGATTACTCCATGGTGAAAAGGCATTCTGTGTTTTGGTTGAAACAGATGGATAGGAATTTTCCTGCGAAATGCATCTAGCTGTCCAATGTAAGTTAAACGGTATTTTTGGTAGCTCAAATTCACTGGAACTCACAGTTCAATTCATTTTTTGGCATTTGGACGAAAGGGACCAAGGTTTCACGTGCATATGGAAGTGACAAATCATTCCGATCAAGTAGGACCGCCGATGGTCCTAATCAGGGATTCTTGTGAACGCAAAATTAAACACGTAGAAACTTTCATCGTCCAGATGTTACTACTAATCAAACAGGAAATGTTTGTCTATCTCGTCCTCTCGAGAAGATATATCATACATCCTTTTTTTTCTTGTCGTTCGCACAGCTTTTTTTGACCTGTGGCTAGTGCGAATGAGTGGTCCGAATGATAAAAATATAAAATTAAAAAAAATGATAAAAATATAAAAATGTATGAATATGCCTCAAGGGAATAATAGTCAAGCAAACTTCCAAGAGAGTAAATTGCACTCGAGAAGATTAAACATAACACTGAAATCTCTAATTGATATTACTAAACACTCTGAAACACTCTAGTAAGTTCAATGAGTTATCCTAAGTTCTAATGACTCTCATACTCTGCTGTATTTCTGGGGCCCATGCAACCTTTCAATGTTCCAACATCTGTTCTTTTATTTATCCTCTCGTTACAAATTTGTTAGCAACAGCAAAATCAATGGAAACGAAGTACTGTACTCGTATTGTATTTTTCAAAAAAAAAAAGAAGAAGAAGTACTGTATTATATTCTCAAAAAAATCCCTTGCAAAAATAAAATCTCCAAATAAATAATTTTCCTTGATGAGCGAACAGGAAGAATAGGATGTACCTTCCCCCATGTGCACGCTAATTATTGTTGTTCCATCCAATCACACGATACCAGCAATCATCCCCACCTATTTAACTGACAGGTAGACACAGGTTCTAGGGCCCCACTGTCATAACGCGGTTCCTGCGAAACTAACCGCCCAGCAAACCCGGCCGTCCCATTGGTCGGACGTGTCCGTGCCGTTAGAAGCAACCCCACTAGTCACTGACAGATTGACCCACGGAGGGCCTACACGTCATTCCCAACGACGCGACGCCAGACCGAGTCGCGCGGCCGGCCTCCTTCCGCCGACGTGTAGGGCCAGACGACATGCGCTGGTCCACCTGCCAGAGGCGTGCACGCGGGTATAAACTTGCCGCGTGCGCAATAACGCACAGCAAGCTGCGGAAGCAAAGCTTCGTTTTGTTCCCACACACCTCTCCCGTTCCGCAACCACCGCTTCGGATTCGCCGGCCGCTGCGGCAGCCTCTTCCTTCGCCGTTTATCACGGTGAGCAGACGCGGAGGGGGGCGGGCTCCGATGCTCCCTGCTGCCGCATAGCGCGTTCTGAATGGTGCGCCCCTGTGGGGGCCCGCTGCTGCCGGGGGATCTGAGCTTTTGCTGCGTTGAGCTGTTTAGCAGCCGGCCGTGACGGTGAACGGTGGCGAAAAGCTCGCGGCGATGGCTATATCGGCGAAAGAGAGGAAGCTGAACAGGCTCGGGAGTTGTAAGGGCGCGGCAGGAACTGGCAGCGGTGGTCTGGGTTCACCCGCCGCCAGGGGCCGGGCGGCGGCGGCGGGGACGCAGCGGCGGGTGTTCACGGCGCTCTTCGCGTTCCTGTGCGTCGGAGTGGTCATCCTCGGCAGCTTCCACGTCATTGGAGGTGAGCCCTGCCTCGCATTTTCTTCCTCCTGGGCTTTCCGCCTCTTCCCCTGCTGTGAATTGGATCTTTGGTGAGGTTTAGGTAGGCCGCGGGAATTGTAATCTCATGAGAATCTTGTGCCTGGAGCGAGGTGGAATTGAAAATGATCTGGGTGAAAAAGCTTGCATTTTTTTTATACAATTTCGGTATGTGTTTGGTGTTCGTTGTTGGGGAGGTGAGCAAAAAGTTGGCTTCTTTTTGTGGGCGTTGCAATAGATCTGATTAATAGTAGAGTCTTACTACTCTCGGTGAAAATTGCAATTTCTCATGTTGGGTTCCTGTGTTCGTCCAGTGTGTCATAGGATAGGAGCTGTAGCAGCTTGGCATTCCCGGTTTAGAATGTTTGTGATCGAGTATGATGAATGAGCTGGTGGCGTTGCTTTTAAGAGATTGATGCTAGAATAGGGAACGCTCACGCCATTCATCACATGAAGAATGTGTGTGCGTGTTGGTATTCCCGGGTTCAGGCATCTTGAATTCGCTTGGTTTGTTTGTGGCTTGCTGCCTTTTTACGCAAGGTGCTCTGTGCTGATGTTCCTGTCTCTCTTGCAGCATCGTTCCGGCCTGTTCTCAGGACGGCGTGGCCGTCGGCCACCCTGAACGCCATCTCCTCTGTTCGCGAAGGGCATCAAGCTGGCAGCAGCACCGACACCGTGTTGCCGTCGGTACAGATCAGGCACGCGGTTGCCTTGCCGGACCAGATTCTCCTAGTCCTCAAGGACGGGTCGGTGCTGCCAACTCCTGACGGGTTCAAGTGCCTGTACTTCTCTGCCAACACCTCGGAGCTGCGCCGCCCACCGCTCTCGGTCGTCTCCTTACGGGATGGACCTAGCCTCATCCATTGCCCGGCTGGACCGTCTGATGTTGGTGTATCACTGTCACTGTCCCTGTCACCTCCGATGGCACCGCTGCAATGGGACAGGCTCGTGTACACGGCGCTCATTGACAGCCGAGACAACTCCACCGTTGTGTTTGCCAAGGGGATGAATCTCCGGCCAGGCCGTTTGGGTGTGGCCTCGCGGTACGAGTGCGTCTTTGGCCGTGACCTGTCGAAGCCGAAGCATGTGCTCACCTCCCCTGTGATTTCTGCTGCACAAGAGGTATTCCGGTGTGTGACACCGATTCGCATTCGCCGGTACCTCAGGATGACAGCTGATGCCAACAGCAACGGAGATAGTGATGACAAGCCTATGCTGGTCTCCATCAGGACCAAGGGCCGGGGGAGCTCTACGCTGCCATCAATCGGTCAACCTGAGCCGCTTCCTCGGTATAGCAGGCATCGGCGGCAAAAGGCACACTCGATGTGTGTGTGCACGATGCTGCGCAATCAAGCACGGTTCCTCCAAGAATGGATCATGTACCACTCACATATTGGTGTGCAGCGGTGGTTCATTTACGACAACAACAGCGACGACGACATTGATCAGGTCCTCCATAGAATGGATGCATCGAGGTACAATGTGACACGCCACCTGTGGCCATGGATGAAATCGCAGGAGGCTGGATTTGCCCACTGTGCTCTCAGGGCTCGGGAGAGCTGTGAGTGGGTGGGATTCATTGACATTGATGAGTTTTTGCACTTCCCTGGCAACCAGACTCTAGAAGATGTCCTCCACAACTACACAAACAGACCACAGATTGGTGAGCTCAGGACTGCGTGCCACAGCTTCGGTCCCTCAGGTCGGACTAAAATTCCCACGAAAGGCGTTACGACAGGCTATACCTGTCGGCTGGCTGCACCGGAGCGCCATAAGTCAATTGTGAGGCCAGACTTGCTAAACCCATCACTCATCAATGTGGTGCACCATTTCCATCTGAAAGAAGGGGTGAGATATGTGAACATTGGTCAGGGAGTGATGCTGATCAACCACTACAAATACCAGGTCTGGGAGGTGTTCAAAGATAAATTTTCTGGCCGTGTCGCGACCTATGTTGCTGATTGGCAGGATGAGGAAAATGTTGGATCCAGGGACAGGGCACCGGGGTTAGGGACCAAACCGGTGGAACCAGAGGATTGGCCGAGGCGGTTCTGTGAAGTATATGATACCGGCCTTAAAGATTTTGTGCACAAAGTGTTCTCAGATCCGGACACTGGACATCTTCCATGGTAGTAGATGGTAAACACCGTATTTGATCTGGCTTGGCACATACTAGATGACATGGAGACATACAGGGAAAGAAAATATAGGAAAGAAGTTAGTTAGATGATATTAGCCTTTACCCTTTTTTTTTCTTCTGGTTCTTATATTTCACTAGAATCATCCAATTTTTTTTTCTTGCATATCTAAGAGGGAAATGATTCATTTGTAGATATAGATAGGTAGCATCTTCACTGTAATTTACTTCGCTGAAAGGGAATGCAACTGATGAGTACTTGACATTCTTTCTTGTTCAGTTGTTATTTTACCTTGCTTTAGTTATGGAGAAAACTGCAATGAATCCATTTCACTAGCCACTACAAGCTGTGAGAAGCTGGGTTAGCTGGCACAGCTTGTGAAGAAGACAAGGACGGTACAGCTCCCTTGATGTAGTAGTGGTCCTAGCTAGAAGAATATTTGGCTTTTACTTGGTTTTTACTTTACATAATGACAACTTTATGCTTTGCCTCTGGATGAAACCAGGTGCCGCGACATAACAGTATTCTCATGTGTCATCAGATCAGGAAGCTCCTTGCAACAAGAAGGAAAGAACCAGATCAGCACCCAAATCGCTCTCGGAACAATTGTTTGTGTATTCTTCTCCAGCTCACACCACCGGATGAAGCCTAGGTTACTTTCATAGTTTCATCTTTAACTTTAGTGCCATGCTGTCCATTCTTTATCATCTAAAAAAAGGGTTCCTTGATACGATGGCCTTGCCAGGATGCCTGACAGGGCCCCATAACTTTGTTTATTTCTCCACTATAAACACAGTTTATCTTTGCAGGATTCTCATAGGCAAGTCAGAAGCAAGGGGAAGGGAACAGACACAGCCTTTTCTCAATATCATAGTACCCTCTAACTAACCCTAGAAGAAATGAATCCTCTGTTTTATATGTTTGTTTTGAGTATTCACCGAAGAGAAACCAAGGACAACAAACCAATAGGTGCGCAGTTTGTGGAGTCGTTTGTTGGTATCTTCTGGGGGAGGTTGCTGTCTGAACATCTCCCCCGAAGAGGTGCCGAGAAAGGCTCAACGAGTATTACAATCTGGAGCTGCAGTTTGGTGCCGCGTCAGTGTAGAGCTAAAATACTGTCCACATGTATAATACTTATAATCATAATAGTGATGACAGAGCAAGCAATTCATATACTACTATGTATTAGACGCACGAGCTGCCATGATACCCGGATGCTGTTGTTGCTCGGTTGGAAGGGGTCGAGAGAAAGGTTCTTTTTTGCGTTGGACAACACGGCGGTTGTCTGAGTGAGTTTCGGCTGGCACAGCTATAGATGCTCCTCCACTGTGCACGCTGAATACTAGCTGCAGTGAAAAGTCTGCGGCATTGTGATCACCGCAAATTGGAGGGATGAGAGCCGTTGGTGCAGGCAATACAGTAGTAGAACTGCACCGACCTTTTTCCTAGTGATGCAGCAGAGCAGAACAATACTAGGTCCATAGTACTATTGACTTCACTGTAGGTACTAGATTAATTAAAGTTCTGTGATTCGGTATTGATGATCCATCTGCAGATCTGCAGGATGGGATTCTGTAACGTGGCAGAGGTATTCAGTTGAATCAATAGGACTACCGCGTTACTAGCACTACCGGACACGAACACGATGCTAGTATTGACTTGCCCAGGCAGCTTCCTGACAGCTCCAAATTATTGAAAACAACTAGAGCTGGAAGTTAACAAAGCTGGGGAAGCCGCCGCGTCATGGGCTCGTTCACCTCGGAAGACCAGCTGAGAGCTGACCAGGCACACGCAAATGGCCAAGGCACGTTTAAATCGTTTCAACACTGAGAACTGAAGTACTGAACATGAGAAAATGGTATACTATGAAGGAGAAGAAGTACTTGTACCATCTGAACGGTACAAAGAGAGGAGCATTCAGTATGCTCTCTCTCTCTCTCTCTCTCTCTTTTTCTTTTCCCTGGTGGAAAGAAAAAGAGGTAGGCTACCGGATGTCGTGTTGCTGGCAGTGTTCCTGAAGAAACCTGCACTTTCCGTTTGCTGAACCATCGAGCTTTTCTGCAAGTAGTGAACTGGCAGTTTCCAGCCCCGACAAATGCCACGAAAAGCAAAAATGAAGGCGACACTAGGCAATTAAAGCCCCAATCATACGCCGAATAACACCGAACTAGTATAACCGCATAACGTGGCAAATGGGAAAACAGCACAGCACAGCACGCGCGCATGAGGATGAGAACGGGCAGTCGGGCACACGGAGCTTTCCTCTCCCTGTTCTTCCCTCATCGTTTTCGTAACGTCATTTTTGTTCATTTTCTACTACTTTTGAGCCAGCACATGACACGAGTACACTTGGCTACGATTACAAAACTGTTACTGACTCTACTAATCCACATCAAAGAACAAAAAGGGACCCGTCATCTCGAATGAAGTCAGCAGAGGCCAGCAGGCCAATTGCTTATGATAGAAGTCAGTAGAGGCCATGTATCCTTGAGACCAAAACATTCAGAACTGAACAAATCTTTACAACCAGAATGCAACCACACCAATGTGTTGGTCTAAAGTCAAGTTCTGAATGTCTGAATGACTTGGCAACACCTACTGAATTCCCTCCTGCTAACACGGAAGAGGTTGTAGTGTCTAAACCCTTTGCCACCAATCAACTAGAAATGACTTGGCAACACCTACTTAATGTCCTCACGCTAACCTGAAAAGCTCTGAATTTGAAGCGCACAAAACCCATTTGCCGGCAAGTCTACAGATTAGTTTCTTGGTTATCACTATCTGTACGAAGGAAGCTTTCCCCCAGGGAGCTCCCAGTTGTCGTCCTTGTCATCGTCAGTCATCTGGTCTTTTGCCCCCTGCTCATCGTCGAATGGATATGGACCCTTGAAGTGCCTGCAATATGATGAACGGTACTGATTAGGAAGACCCTGCTACATCATTGCTTTAAACGGATGAGCTTTCAAAATGTGGAGATGCTCCTCGTGTTACATTTTTTGCAAAATTATGTATAAAAAAGCTTGCTACCCGATTTGACAATGGGTGTTTGACTAGGGACTTCGATAGGCTTGTAAGTGCCAGGGGATGAACTCCCACGTTCTCATCACCGAGATCAACAATATCATGACACTACTATATCACTAACAGTCCACGAAATACAACATGGCACCCCCACCAAAAAACAAACAAAGACCTTTGACAAGAACCATTTCACATGCATAATTAATTTGCCATGATAAAAATGCCTCAAGCTGCTACACCTTCAACATCATGGTCATGAGCAATAGTCTGGTTGGCATACTAATATGTAAATAATTTGGCAGATACGTACCTCCATTGGTCAGATGATCAACATAATAGCTTGCAACTACACGAACATGATACAATTCAGCAAATGATGAAGCCTGAAACTAAATGAATCTGCTGCCTCATGCACAACAACTTGCACACAAATGTACTAGATAAAATCACTTGCTAACAGTTCAATATGAGTAAGCCCTACGACGCTGGTTAATGATAAGCCGGGGACACATTATACAAGCAATGAAGCAAATAAGCGCAAGGCGACAAACGAACTGATCGAGTTTGCTCAACGCGAGATAAATGAGGCCACCAGCGACCGATCAATCTGGGGACTCACCTCCGGCGGTACCTCCGTGCGGCGGATCGCGCCTTGCGCTTGCGCCTCTCTCGCGCGTCCTCGTGCCTCCGCCGCCGCCTGAGCTCCTCCATGACGCGCGCGCGCGCCACCTCCCGCGTGAACCGCCGCAGGAGCTCCTCCCCGTCCACGTCCTCGTCTCCCGCGTCCGCCTTCGCGTTGTGGTACTTCGGGTTGGCCGCCGGTGGGGCGGGGTTGGGGGCGGAGACGGAGAGGGCGATGGACGCGGGAGGCGTGCGTCGCGGGAAGGATACGGAGTTCCGGGATCCCGTGTGGAGGGGGACGGAGGAGAGAGTGGAGGCGACCCCAGCGGCGAGAGAGCTTGCGGCCGCGGTGGCCATGGAGCTGTTGCCGAGCGGTGGGGGTGGCGGACGGATCAAACGGCGGACCTGCGGCACCACGGTCGAAAACTCTCTGTATAGGTCTGCGGTTAGTGGCTGACTGGGCTCTAATTCGGCCCCAATTGCCTTTTGCTTCACATCATGACCCAGCACCAGCTACATGACAGATGGCTTTATTTCGGAAATAGTCCGTTGAGGTGTATTGAACCGTACGAGTACGTAGATCATCGATCAAACATATAAGCCGACGTCCATTAACTGTTTCCACACGCTCGGTTGGTCTCTGGCCGTTCGCCGCCATGGATGCCGGCGGTGTAGACGAAGACGCAATAACAACAGTTGTCATCCACGATGCCTGGACGCAAGATTATCAAACGATACAAGAGAGGATGATGACGACGGCGGAAAGGCTGGACGCCGATTTCAGGAAGGTGAGCACCAAGATCTCCCGCTTCCCCCTCGGCCTGCGCCGGATAGGAGGCAACGACGGCCAGTACATCGCGCCGAGCGTGGTGGCCATCGGTCCGTACCACCACGGCGCCTCGCCGCACCTGCAGAGGATGGAGGAGGTCAAGCTGGCAGCGGCGCACCACCTCTGCCTCCGCTCCGGCCACTCGGCCGAGGAGGTGTACGAGCGGGTGCGCGCCGTCGCGGGGGAGGCGCGTGGCTGCTACGAAACCGACGACGTGAGGGACGTCGGTGACGATGACTTCGCGGCCATGATGTTCCTCGACGGCTGCTTCCTGCTGCAGTACATGGTCGCGGACGACGACGCCCCGGTGCTGCAGAACCGGATGACGCTGTCCACGGGGCCTAGCATTCTCAAGGACATCTTCCTCCTCGAGAACCAGGTCCCGTGGCTCGTCCTCGAGGCCCTCACGGAGTTCTTCACCGTCGACGTGCGCCTCTTCGTCAGCGAGATGGCGATGAAGTTCTTCCCAGCCAGGAAGGCAAACGAAAAGAAGAAGAACAAGTGTCGTCGCCGTCGTCTTCAATGCCTCGGTGAAAGCGGCGGCGGCGACAACCATGGCGGCGGTGGCGACAATGTTGCCGTCGATGACGACGACTATAAGCCGCCTCACCTCCTTGGCTTACTCCGGTTCACTCTCGTCGGCGGCATGCCGGAAGACCGGGTCAACTACCACGCCGGCTTCACGCAGTCGCTCTGCAGCAGCGCGGTCGAGCTCGCCCAGATCGGCGTCAGGCTGACGCCGAGCACGGACGCGTGGTTCGGGGACACGACCGTCGTGCATTGCGGCCACCTCTTCGGCAGGCTGTCGCTGTCGCCGGTGTTCCTCAACGACGTGACCGCGTGCTGGCTCGTCAACATGGCGGCTCTGGAGGCGAGCGTCGCCGCCAGCTCCAAGTCGGACGGCTTCCTCGTGAGCTCGTACCTGTCGGTGCTGGCGATGCTTATGGACCGGGAGGAGGACGTGCACGAGCTGCGCCGGCGGCGGCTGCTGCACGGCACGATGGGCAACTCGCAGGCGCTGGCATTCTTCAAGGGCCTCGGCCAGCACCTGCGGTTTGGCGGCCTGTACTTCGCCACCCTGGAGGGGATCGACTCGTACAAGCGGCACAGGTCCGTGTGGATCGCCGCGTACAAGTTCGTCTACGTCAACTATAGGTTCATCGCCGCGTTCCTGTCCGTCACCGGAGTGCTCGCCGGAATCTTCAAGACCCTTCTCTCACTCAAAGAACGTTGTTAATACAGGGGGAAAACAAAGTAAATATTCTTGCGAACTTCGTTTTGTGAAATTAATTTGTATTCCTGTAAAACACATGCATATTGATTTGACACGTTCTCCTAATTAGAAATTCAAAAGTTTAGTACATTCAGCAGTGGTTTAAAAACACTTGAGTTTCTGTAATTTCACTAAAAGTGTCAATTATCATCAAATCAGATACTCGGTGTGATGGATGAAGCATGTTCTTTATACGATACCTTGCCCAAATACTTGACAACGTTCGGTTCCAAGCTTCACGTTTAGCCATTGCCTCACGCAGGTGGGCCTAAAGCATGCCTTGCCGGGCATCTCGGACTGAAGCGGGCTGAACTCTGAGCGTCGAAAGTGTTTTTTTTGCTTTGGGCTGGAGATGTGCTGTGACAGCCGTAGATTGGTGGGCTTTTCTGCCGACTGGTTATTTCCTCTCTTTCCCTTATTTTACACTGGTTGTCCCTATCTCCATCGAAAGATAGCGCTATCATCGAGTGAAAGGCAGCGCCTGGTTTCGGATAAGCTCGAGGCAAGAGTCTATGCTTAACACATGCGAACCTCGTTCTTGGCTCTAGGAACACCCTTTTAAAATGCCTGTTTTTTCAAATGACTTGGTTTGTTTCAGAGTTCTGTGCGCTGACATGTTTTTTCTAATATTGAAACTGTGTGCTGAAGGGAATTATTGTTTCTCTGAAACATGAAGAAAATAACAAGTCTCTGGCACGAGGATGTCCCTAACCGATCGGATTGGCTGCCGGTACTGAGTTTTCACTTAATCCGACGCGTCATACCTCATCTGGCTGCCTTATCCACAGCAACAACCAGCACGAGTCGCATCCCGCCAAATCCACTCAGCTGCCTCTGGGCTCTGGCTGCCGCAGAAGATCCTAACCCCTACCCTAGGCAAAACCCTAACAGTAACTCCCACGGTCGGAACCTTAATACACACATCCTAAGGTGAGGACCAGAGACACACTGACTGATGGGTCAGGCGACGACCTATCCTGCACACGTGTCAGCACGTGGTTGGTGGGTTAACTAAAAGCGTGTGAGGGCCAGCCGGCCAGCGCCAGGTGGAGAGTGGATCGGGATCCGCGGCGGCCGACCGGCCCAAACCTGCGGGCCTGGGAGACGAGTAGCCCCATTCTCTAGGCGGTGTGGATGACATGCGGGCCCGGGACGGAAGCGCAGGCGTGTCCGACGCGCGCGACGTGTCTGCGGAGAGGAACCCGGCCGCCTCCATATAAAACCAGCTCCCTTCCTATCCTCCCGTCTCACTCGGGTCTCCTCTCTCTCTCTCTCTTACCCGGAGAAAACAAAAACAGCAGGAGAGGAGAGAGGAAAAAAAAAAAAGTTTAACACTCGCTCGCTCGGCACACAAATCTCGCGCACGCTTGGGAGGCGGCGGCCGAGCTCGATCCGCTGTCGAAACCCTAGGTACGGACGGATAAGGCTCCGGACTTCGACCTCCGAACTCCTTCCCCTTGTCCGCCGCGCTCGAATCGCGCCTCCCCTCATTCGTGCTGACGGCCGGGTTCGGTTTGTGGTGATTGCTGTTCCGTTGCAGGTGGCGGTGGAGTTGGATTGGGTGCCAGGGACATGGCGTCGCCGAGGAAGGACAACGGGGGGTTCCTGACGCAGGAGCAGCGGGAGAAGCTGCGGATCGCGGTGCAGGACGCGGAGACGCTGTCGCTCGCGTCACCGCGCTCGCCCATAGGGCGCACCACCTCCTCCCTGCTGCAGCAGTACGAGCAGCAGCTGGAGCAGAAGCGCGCGGCCGCTGCCGCTGCGAGGGGCGGCGGCGGGGGAGGCGGTGGAGCTGGACCAAAGCACGTGCGGCGGACGCATTCCGGGAAGACCATCAAGGTGAAGAAAGGTGAGGAGGTGACGGTGGGACGTGGCTCTCGACGCTCGATCTGTTTATGCTACGTTTGGTAGCAGCTTCGTTATTGCCGGTTGGGTGGTTGTAGTTCTAGACCTTGCCGTGCTTGATTTTATTTAGGTGGCAACTACTGTGCTGCTATTGTTAGTTGTTGCGACTGCCATAGTTGTTTTGCTTGCAGTGTTATTCTCTTTATAGAGCTGCAGTAGTGTAGCATGTCCTTTATGGTGCTCAGAATGTAGGTTCAGAAGCAACTTGATGCGCTTACACTCAGCGCTTATTTGGAAGAAACTTCGACCGGCTGCACTGGGTTTTGCTACCTGGGTTCTTATTGTATTGAGGTTGTAAATAGATGTTTGTTGATGATAATTCCTGCAGAAATGTAGCTTTGGTGAAATCTGGTCTCAAGGAATATGGATGCGTTTGAATATTTAGTCATTTGCTGGTCTGAATTTATTTCGTTGGGTTGGTTAAGAAAAATTAGCATTGCATTTGTATGTAAATTTCGGTACGTAGATGGTTAACATTGCATTGCATGCATGACAGGGTTCCGTGTGCCTGGTAAGTGGTAACCGCTGGTCTGATCTGTCAATAGAATTGTGCAGTGTTTTAGCTCTCCGTAGGGGGATGATTTAGCCACATCACGACATCTCTATACTTGGCTGCGCTATGGTTTTTGGAAGTGCTTGATGGTTTACCTCATTGCTTCTCAAGTTGTTTTTGTCGCTACCCTGCTATTCTCTCGTATACATAAATTTGACTGCGTATTCTGCTAATTGCTTTCCGTTACTGGAATAACTGATTTGACGTGTAGGCAACATGTAAAACATCATTGTACGCCAAAATACTTTAATTTTCTGCTATTTGTGGCATGTTGCACAAGCTGTATGTGATTATTATTTTATCAAGTATAGCCATTAGATTTGCTATTTTTGTAACAGTCTTCATTTTCCTTGGTTAACTGTATCTGGTTTGGGTCGTTTGTTGGATTGTCTTGACAATTAGTAGAGCATCATTTCTGTCGAAACTTGATTTCAGAACTTCTTAATTTGATAATTCAACCGATAACATTAGCCTCTGTCTGTGCACGTGCATACATTTCTGCAAAGTAGGGAAACATGCTGCATTTTACTTATTTTTTGTCAATTGTATATTTGCTTGATACTCACTTGTTGCTTTTTATGGATGCATGCTTGATTTTGCCAGCTATTTATGTTTATGCATACACCGACCTGCATTGCTTTTATGGCTTTGTTTGGGTATTTCTTTGTTTCATCATTTGCGTAGGAGCATTGGTTAGTATATTAGAATGTTCGTTGGTAATCAATTATTGATTCCTTTATTTGTTCTGTGTATACTGTATATCTTGCTGTGTTTTGGGAATTTTCTTAGAAACATGTCTGATTCTCGATATTGCCCTAGATGCATATGGTTGAGATGTTTTATGTGGAAGAACTTTGGTGCCTTGACATCCTGCTACTGTAAGAAACTAGGAAAGCTGCACCTCCATTTAGACCTAATTTATCTATTAGTGACAAGCTAATGCTTGCAAAGCAGTATTGGAATTACTTGTTAGGAAGCCTAGGTATGAACTTCATGATGTGTTGCCTAATTTCCTTCAAAAACATGTATTGTTAGAGGTTTATTGTAGTGTTTTCTTTTTCGCGATCAGGTTTACTGTAGTGCTGTGAAAGTTCATTCCCTTCTGACCCTGATGCATGATGAAGTCTCAGACTGTCGATTGTTTGGTCTGTGAGTGTTTATGCATATCATCGATGACCAACTGCAACTACTACCTCTGTTTTTATTTTGTTGACCCTTTCTACTAGAAAGGGTCAACAAAATAAAAACGGAGGTAGTATTTATTATCCAAAGACAATGCATAACTGGGTCCTGTGATTGCATTGACCTTTAGTAGATGCTGTAAGTTTTTCCTGAGACTAGTGATGCCAAGTTTCTACTCCAGCTGACTAAAACAAAAGTAAAAAAAAAAACTCTCCCCATCCACTATATCAATGTATCTAACTTGCTAATTTTGCTATTGCAGATGGTGCTGGTGGTAAAGGAACATGGGGCAAACTTATTGATACTGATATAGATGCATGCCTTGACCGAAATGATCCAAACTATGACAGTGGTGAGGTAATTACTACTTCATGGTCTTGGCCTGTATGCTCCTGTGGTCCTGCCATTCTCTCATTCAGCTACAAGCTGTTGAATACTGATTCGTGTTCAATCCATGGAGATTAATTTACATATTTGGCTTTGCTCTGTATTTTGATAATCAGGAGCCCTACGAACTGGTTGAAGCCCCTATTTTGACCCCACTGGATGATTACAAGAAAGCTGTTGTCCCTATAGTTGAAGAATATTTCAGTAATGGTGATGTCAAATTGACTGCGTCTGATCTTAAAGAGTTGGGCTATGATGACTTCCACCGTTACTTTGTCAAGAAGCTTGTTTCTATGGCAATGGACAGGCATGACAAGGAGAAAGAAATGGCGTCGGTGCTGTTATCATCTCTTTATGGCAATGTCATTAGTTCAACTCAAATCAGGCTAGGCTTTGTGCTGCTGTTAGATGCTGTTGACGATCTGTCTGTTGACATACCTGATGCAGTAGATATTCTTGCTCTGTTCATTGCACGGGCAGTTGTTGATGACATTCTGCCACCTGCTTTTCTCAGCAAGGCAAAAGTGAGTCTCTCAGAGTCTTCTAAGGGGATGCAGGTTGTACAGATTGCGGAGAAGAGCTATCTTTCAGCACCCCACCATGCAGAGTTAATTGAGCGAAAATGGGGTGGTTCAACACAAATCACTGTAGAGGAGGCCAAAAAGAGGATTACTGATCTCCTGAAGGAATATATCAAGAATGGGGATACAGCTGAGGCGTGTAGGTGCATAAGAGAGTTGGCGGTACCATTTTTCCATCATGAGGTTGTCAAGCGGGCTCTTACTCTTGGAATGGAGAGCCCAGTTGCTGAAAATCTTATTACCAAGCTTCTGAAGGAAGCATCTGAAGAATGTCTGATAAGTTCTAGTCAGATGATGAAGGGATTCTCTCGTGTTGCTGAAAGTCTTGATGATCTATCTCTTGATGTACCATCTGCAAAATCTGAATTCCAGCTGTTAGTATCGAAAGCAATTTCTGAGGGGTGGCTAGATTCTTCCTATGGACGCTCAGATGTTAATGGAGAAGTTGAGGATGATGAGCATGAGGAGCTGGCAAGGTATAAAAGAGAAGCTGTCTCCATAATACAGGAGTACTTCCTATCTGATGATACACCAGAGCTTATCCGTAGCCTCAAAGAGCTTGGTTATCCAGAGCATAATCCAATCTTTGTCAAGAAGCTCATAACAATTGCTTTGGACCGCAAGAACAGGGAGAAAGAGATGGCATCTGTTCTTCTGTCCTCACTAAGCATGGAGCTGTTCTCCACAGAAGACATCGTCCAGGGATTCGTAATGCTCCTTGAATCTGCAGAAGACACAGCACTGGATATACTAGATGCTTCTGATGAGCTGGGACTTTTTTTAGCCAGGGCAGTGATTGATGATGTTCTCGCCCCTCTGAACTTAGATGAGATTAGCAGCAAGCTTTCACCAGACTGCAGTGGGGTTGAAATACTGAACATGGCACGCTCACTTTCATCGGCCCGTCACGCTGGAGAGAGGCTTCTGAGATGCTGGGGTGGTGGAACAGGATGGGCTGTGGAGGACGCAAAGGACAAGATAACAAAGCTCCTGGAGGAATACGAGAGTGGAGGTGATGTAGGGGAAGCATGCAACTGCATTCGTGAGCTTGGCATGTCTTTCTTCAATCATGAAGTTGTCAAGAAGGCGCTTGTTATGGCAATGGAAAAGAAGAATGAGAGGATCCTAGATCTTCTGCAGGAGTGCTTTGGTGAAGGGATCATAACCATCAACCAGATGACCAAGGGGTTCTTAAGGGTTAGGGATGGGCTTGATGATCTGGCTCTTGACATTCCTGATGCCAGGGAGAAGTTCCTCTCCTATGTGGAGCATGCAAAGAAGAACGGATGGCTTCTACCATCGTTCGGCATTGCCAGTTCGACTTGAACAGCTGGGCAGGGAGTATGAATCTGAAACAGAAGGCAGATACCGACCATAGTGTGGTGCAGTCCACCTATTCCACCAGCGTTGTTTCTGTCGCTTGGTCATCGTGTTTGCAGTGTAGGTAGCGGAGCGAGCCCCTCCTACTTGTGGTGGTGGCTGTTGTCTAGATCTTGCATCTGACATGCTCATGCTGTTTCTTGTTGCATTCCATTTAACTCTGCATAGACTTTTACATTACATGAGTAAAACAAAAAAGAGAAAAACTGTGCTGTAAAAGTTTTACCGTGCTCCTCCGCTTACATCAGTGCTGTATCATTACTTGGTTTTGATTTATCTCTCGAGTCTGATTTACAAGGTAGGTGAAAATGTTGATGTGTGCCATCTCCGATTTGCATAAGCTCTGTTTCTTCGTTTAGGATGAAGTGTCACCTCTGAATTTGCCTGATTTTGTACCATCATGTAGCTGCTCAACTAGCGAGTAAGTGGGATGGTAACTTGTGGCTGAGATTGTTCTGGTTAAATGTATTGGAAGGCATTAGTTCAAATGCCCAAAATTATAGGTTGTTTAAATACTTTTGATGATAAAATATTAAGATGAATTTTTAAAGAACGTTAAAAATTAAAACCAGAGGTAGTAAGGTGTCTGAGAAGTATAATAGGCACTCGTTAATACTTCCTTTATTTTTTAAATATAATCACGATTAATTTTGACTATTTATCTTATTCAAAAATATAGAAATATTGAATGTGTTGTTATGATTTGATTTATCACGAAATATTTTTGAAACGTGACTTTTTATTTAACATATTTTAAAATTTTTAAAATAAAATAAATTGTCAAAGTTAATTGTGACTATATTTAAAAAACAAAAGAAATAAAAAACTAGCAATATTTAAATAACGAAGGGAATAAAAAACTAGCATATGATTACAGTACCATCGCCAAAGTATTGAGGAAGTGCTTAATATATACTCCCTTCTTTCACAAATATACTAGTAGTATTTTACTTGGTTGACTTCTAAGTTCTAACATCACTAACATTTGTAGGAGGGAGTAGTTTCTAGGTATGCGAGATTTAGAAGCATGACGTAATCATTAGAACATTGAAAAAAAGGAAGAACGTAAAGAAAAATATACGTTAGCAATGCACATCTATTGCGTCAGATCAATATCTCATCAGTGGCAAGTTACAATTAACAGACTAGCGCTTACATCTAACACTCTGAAGTCTAAACTGATTCACAGTGCCGAACCAGAAAACATGGTAAGAGAATGAGCAACCTTGATATCAGGCTCAACCAAATGGCGATCAGAATTTAGTACACCAGCCTAGTGAATCCTCCGTTGCCTCTGTCCCAGGCCTCAACAAAGCACCATCCTGCTCAGTTCCTGACCTCCTACCCTCCTTCCGTTCTAGGTTTGCAGTCTGGTCTTACCTTGCAGAAACAGCAGCTGAAGAACGACGCTCTGAATTTCTCGTGTGGCGGGGACTTTCGATGGGGAGGGGGAGCACAAGCATTGCAAGGTAGGACATTGGATAAACAGCAGTGAGCTCTAGTTTCATCTACCTTTGATGCGTTTTCACCACTTGTCAGAGGAGCATTTCCTGGAGTGGATGCTTCAGGTATGGCGGCGATCTTTTGATAGCTCAAGATCTTCGACTCGGTATCCCCTGCCTCGCTGTCGGTAGTACCATGAAGGCACCCAAAAATGTGCGAAGGTTTCTCCTTGGCATGCCCCAGGAGTGCAGACGGACAATCTCTTGTTGATGAAGCAACTGTTCTGCAATTTGCAGCGACTGCATCCTCTCCCTCCCGTTGCTCTCTGGACTGCATGACCAGGCTGACGGATGAATCCTTGTATCCAGCTCTGCTGTCAAAGATTGGTGAAAGGTTTATCCGGATCTCCACATTGCACCGCAGCAGATTTTGCAGAGAAGCGCAAAGTGGCTTCCAAAAGCTCTCTGATGTTGGTACCACCTCAGGATGGCAGAACTGTAACTCAGCAACTGCTACACCTGCAATCCAGAGTTGAATAGAGTTTAACCCAACTTAGTTTATACAGAAACAAATTTCCAAAGTGCAATTCTACTGCACCAGGTTCTGTTTACAGGTAGTGCTTAGTTCCTCTTACTGCAGGATCTGAGCAAGATGCACCCCCACAATAAAGGCACGGACACTAGCTTATCAACAAGTATATCTATTGCTATAGAATACATAATTTGAGACAAACATGTGCTTTCTCTGCAGTGAGCACTTGGCTGCATAGGTGTATGATGGACCACAAGAAACAAGAGCTACATGAAGTAGGGACATGCTTGCTGTATGCTGTTATAAGATGACAAACGAATCTGTCTTCCAGACAAGAAGTAGAGAAACGTCACACACAACAAATTACCTTGGCTTGTGTATAGGGATGATAACTTTCCATCCTTCCGCAGTAGACTTTGAAGTGACCTGGAAGAGCAGTTTTCAACAGCTTTTATCCATATCGTCTCCAATACATCTGGGTCGCCCAAATTCATGTCTAGACAACCAACTTTGTTCTGAGAACATAGATGAGAACTTGTATCCAAGCTTTCATCTTTCAACATCACGGTTCCGTCATCTGAACAATCAAAGCACATTTGTAAGCAAACAGATATGCAGGAATTGACACTTCACCACCATACCAAAAGGCCAATGAAGTGATGTATTTTCTTCTTGTCCAAGATGTTTAAAACTACAGTGAAGTTTTCTTTGGAAAAAAAAAAGTCAGGAGATAGAGAACGTTAGTTACCTGTCTGACTCTCAGTGAACATGCTTGAGACTGCAGTATCATCCAGGCAGTAGGGTTCCCTCATGTTAAACTGTAAGAGAGCAGCAGTAAGCCATGTAGACTGGTTTTTTGTGGTTTTTAACTGCTTTTCAGTTTCAGAGAGTATTTCCAGTGCATTCCTAAGTTTATGTACATCAACATCAGCAGCTGCACAGTTCCATGAAAGAAAAAAGTTAGATGGAGATGAAGGTGATTGTACAGTGCATGTCTGAAAAAAAAAGGATCAGAAAGAATATTCAGTAAATATAAATAATCACATAATGTATCTGAACACGTCAAACATAGCTAGATGATTTTCAAAATGAGGAGGCCAAAGAGCATACATGTATGTTTTCCAGTAACTCTTCTGATTTCCGAAGAATCTGATGGGTGCTTTCCAGCTAAAATGTCCATTATGAGATTTGCTAGCTGGGCTAATAACTGAAGAGGGTCTACTTTTGAACTCAAAACCTCCCTAGCCCTCCTCACAACAGTAGCTGCATCCGAAGACATCGACAGATTAAGAAGATCAAGCAATTCCTCATCAGAGACATCACCTATCTGCAAAACAATGTTAAAGGAAATTAAGGTGTTGCAAATTGACAGTTCACACATTTCATTGGTAGTGATGCAGCAAGCTGTGACAACGTACAAAGGTTAATGCAAGAAAACTTACTAGTTCGTGTGTGACAGATTTGCTGATTCTTTTTCCAAGTAGAGTCAGTTGGTCAAGCATTTGAACCGCATCTCGAATCGAACCATTGGCCTTACGCGCAAGAAGCTCCAGTGCTTCGGCTTCAAATTCCATGCCTTCTTTTGTGCAAATCCTAATCAACCGGTGAGCAATCTCTGTGTAGTCTATCTTGCCAAACCTGTAGCTCTGGCACCATCCGGATGAATTGGTTGGTAATTTATCAACATCAGATGTGATCATGACAAAAATCGTGCTGTCAGGAATTCCTTCAAGGCTATTGTAGATGGAGTACCATCCTTCCTTGTCCATGTGTTGGCAATCATCTATTACAAGAACCTTGAAGTGCGAAGAAGCGGGTACATCACAGGCATTCCTGAGCAAGGTCGCAACTCTAGATTTGCAATCAAGTTTGGAAGCATCAACCTCTATGACACTACTGCTGCTTCCTGAGAATATGGCCACGCACTCCTCACAGTGTCCGCATGGCTGGTTCCCACCTGGAGAGTGGCAATTCAGTGCCGCTGCAAAGACTCTAGCTGCAGATGTCTTGCCTACACCGTGCGGACCATGGAAGAGATAAATGGGAGCAAGTTTCCCCTTCAGAACAGCACTTGAAAGAGACCGAGAGATAACATCATGCCCAACCAGCTCGGAGAAAGCCTTGGGCCGGTACTTCTGAAGCAAGCTTCTCGAGCTCTCCTGGAATGGGCTGGCATCCCTCCTGCCTAGCTCTTGCCCTTCAATCAGCAGAGGAGAAGCTCGGTCCCTTGCAGCCCTCGACATCCCTGAGATCGTCGAGCAACAGCTCTGGTTATGGAGCGCTGCCTTTGCCATAGCGTTTGCCTTGATGATGTTAATGGGCGAGTTGGCGAGACGGCCCAACCTCAAGCTGTCCCCAAACTCCTCCCTCCTCCTCTGGAGATGATCGTACGCGTTGTAGCTGAAGCTGTGCCTGCCGTAGCTGTTCCCCTCCGGCTCGTCTTCCTCGAGAGAACAGCCCTCCCAGATGGTCTTCTTGGCTGAGAACTTGGCCAGCGAGTTGGTGTCAGGGTCCCTCAGGGATCTGGACCTCATGATGGCTACCAGAGCCCTCGAAATAGGGATGTCCACCGAATGTCTCCGTTCCTCAATCATCTTGCACGTCTCTTCACGAAACTAGTAGGCTAATGATTTTACTTGAAAAAATTCCGTGCCCAAGCCAGCTGAATCCTGCAATGCAGATCAGTGCGTTAAGGAACAGAGAGTAGAGAAGCACAGGGAAAGCGCCGCAAGATAATAAACAAAAAGAAACATGACGCGATCTGTTCCGAACCCCGAATCCCGACCAGAGTGAATTGCAGACAAGAGAAAAACGGCACAAAAGAGGCTTCTTTTACAATCTTCCCTAACCAGCATTGCCATGCGAGCGACTTCACAACGAAGGACAAGCAGATAACATATGAGAATTGCGCACTTGATTCTCTACAACCCCCTCAGTCTTAAAACTACAAAAACCTCGGGGAGGAGAGAACAGGAACGGATGCCACACAAGTGCATCCACTCCACGGCCCGCGAAGAAAACGGAGAAAATTTCGGCAGAGAAAGCGGAAGGAAATGTTGGCGCTTCACATTGAAAAATCTCACGCCCGCAGGTAAGGTGTAGTGTAAGTGACTCGAGGAGAAGGGGACCGCGGAATGCAACGAAATCCAACAAGACCTGAGAAGGAAGAGCAGAATGTAACGGAAAGATGGGAATGAGGAAGCAGCAGAATCGTACCTCCCCCAACGAACGACGAACGGACGAAGAGGGAAACAAGGAGTGAAAAAAAAACCGCAGCAGGTTTCCACGCCCTGGGGAACGGCTGCTACTCCACCCGCGCCCCACCGCCCGCCGCGCCGCGCCACGCTGCCGCCCCCTGTCGCCGCCACGGCATTAATAGCGGAGAGTACGGGGGAGGGAGAGCGACGGGACACACAGGAGCAAGATGATGGGGAGTGGCAGCCGGCCGTAAATACACGGAAGAGGCCAGCAAGGCCAGCCAGGCCAGGAGGGTCGCGCCGGCCCGGGGACGCGTGAGTGGGAAACGGAGGCGTGCCGTGCGCGACCTGGCGGGCGGGAGCGGGAGGGGGAGGGGAGCGGCCTCGTGCGCTGTGCCTCCGTGGCACTACGGCGTAAATACGACAAAACAAGTAGGGGTAATCGGGTCATTCGATTCAGTACTGTACAGTCCCGTTGTAGCGGGAGGAAATAATTGAAACGGACGCGGCGGTGGGGGCGCTTCTGAACCGGGAATGACGAGTGGGCCGTGAGCGGGTGTGGCCGTGGGTCTCGCGGTGAGGTTTTACTGTTCCGGCGGGGCGGAGCTCGTGACCCCACCGCTGCTGGATTGACGACGCCTGTTCTTTTTTTTTTAATGCTTTTTTCTCTCTCTTCCCTTTCCTACTGTTCTGTTTCGTCATCGTTGCTGATTGATTTGGCCGGACTCTACAGTTGTAACAACCTTTTTTTCACTTCTTTTTTTTAATAAACAAACCTGCAGTAGCAACTTGAGAGGATCGTGTAAAACCTTACCAGGGGAAAAAAATCAACACCACATTATCATGCTGATGAGATGATGATTACTCCTATACTACCATACAAGCATAAAGGACTGCTGTTGAAAACTCTGTGATTGGGGCATGATAATAGCGGTCATCACTAGCAGTATACTAGTATAATTAAGTGTCATATCGTTAACAAAACTTTTCCGTTTCGCCCTCTGTCGCAAGAACCAAGGTGGGGTGTGTGCGGTTTTGCGTCGATTGCAGCGCGGTGGCCTTTCGATGCTTTTTCTGAACCTGTTTCTTCTGCAGAGATGAATGATGGTTTTGGGAGCTGCCGACCTTCTCCTTCGACATCGTTTTGTTTACACACCCCTCTCTCTCTCTCTCTCTCTCTCTCTCTCTCTCTCTCTCTCTCTCTCTCTCTCTCTCTCTTCTTTTAACGAGGATCCGGTCGAAGCCGACGACACCTGCTCGCCTGGGGCGAGGGGGAGGGGACCAACGCTAGTTGGCCTCCGGCGACTTGTTTAACCGCTGCCGGTGCGTGCTCGCTGATCCATCCGTTAATGATTGTAGTTTAGTCGTTGTAGCCATGCCCATGCGTTCCATTCTGGTCAACCGCTCTAGCCTGGCCTCCTGGGCGCTGCTGAAACCGATGCCGCTTTATTCGCGCGCTAGTAGTAGCTGCTGCCCATGTGGATCATATCCCACATCAACATGATCCTGCAATCATCATGCGTCCTCGCACTCAATCTCCGCCGTCTGAAATTGGGGCCTGCCCGTGTGTTTACAAATCAATGATCATAATGATCGGAAATGGATTGTGTCTGATCATATGATGGAACAGTTAAAGAGAGGAATTCGATCAAAATCTTCTACTACTTAATAACTTTGTTGAGGACATTATGTTCACCGAAGCGTAAAATCACCCCGTAAAGTTAATGTCTAGACTTTGTACGTGAGACTGTGATAAAGAAAACGTGAGTAGCCCACTTCGAATCGAATTACAAAGGGTAGGTAACAAAGGAGAGTCCACTTCAAAACGTGTCATTTAGAATCGAATTTAGGATTGTACATACGTGAGATGGAGAATCTACTTCAAATTAAAGATCATATGTAAGAAGCACCTTGAAAATTAAGGAGTCGTACGCGAAACGAAGAGCACACTTTAAATTAAGAATTATACATGAGACAAAGAGTCCATGTAAAAACGTGGGCAAGAGTCCACTTGTATTTAAGGGTCGTATGTGAGGCAGAGACCATTTTCTAAAGCGAACTATGCAAATAATCTAAAAAAAATTCATGAAAAAAAATATGCATGGAGAGTACAATGTTGTATCTTGATGCCAAATTTCGAGTTGTAATGTACCTACTATGTAGAAATCATTTTCTTTTTTAAAAAAATAGCTCTTATTCTTAGAAAAATGTCTTGTAGTTATTATCATGATTTTACGGTGTCTAGGAGGCTAGGAGACAAATTAAACTGAGCGACGTCTTACACACAAATACTCAGTTTGAAGGATGTCCAATAGACAAATAACCTAAAAAATAATGTGAGTAGTAGCAAGTAAAAAGTGGTGAGAGTTATCAGAAATCTAAGAATTAATATAAGGAAAATGATGTAAAGCCTAATGTTAAAATAGTATTTAATGATGTATGTTAACTCCTGTGGCAACGCATAGGTAGTTAGCTAGTTTACAAAAATTTAGATCGAAGAAGCCTATATTGAGAGAGCATTAGAACAGTATTTGTATAATCAGACCATAATCTTTCTATTAGAGCAGGTGTTTAATGTAGGCTCACAGCTTGGAGTAGGTCGTTCCGAAAAGATTCGATCTTGGGAGTGGATGACTGAATTGACTCCCCGTTTGTCTGTCTTACGACGATGGCCCTATGAGATAGGACAGATAAGTAGTACAAGTAGTAAAAAGGATGCTGTGGCACTTAGGCCGTAGTACTGCACTAAAATATTTCTCATGGTTAAGCCTCACCATCGAAAATCACTCTCGCTTTTTGTCAATTACTATACAATTAGGTCTCGTACAGTCTAGTATATGCAAATGGACTGAAATTGGGACGGGACCAAGTTGAACTTCAATGTCTGAAGAACGGTTCAGAGTAAATGACTGACATGTAGATACTAATTCTTTGAGTACGATCGATGCGTTAGCTTGATTGCAAAGTACGTATTTGAAGGTTATATGCATGCCGAACAAAAGTCTACTCCACTTTGTGTATTCTTGCCATGAGAGAGGGCAGCACGTGGATTAGTAGTAATGGGAAATGAGCGCCTGCCTGTTGTTTACAAATCAGTAGTAATCGGAATTTGATTGTGCCTGATCATGATGGAGCAGTTGCGGAGAGGAATTCGACGGAAACTTTCAATAATTTTAGATCCAAGAAGCCTATGATAGAGCAGAACATATTTTTATAATCAGATCATTGCCTTTCTACTCTAGGCTCACAGCTTGGGTCGTTGCGAAAAGATTCGGTCTCGAGACTCGACTCCTTGATGGTGATCCAAATTGACTCTCCATTTGTCTGTCTTATGACGATGGGCCTATGCGATAGGGCAGATAAGTACTTAGGCCGTAGTACTGCGCTAATAAAATTCTCATGGTTAAGCCTCACCATCGAAAATCCCTCTCACTTTTCTGCATAGTATTACTTATAGCATTAGGTGTTGTATAATATATGCAAATGGATTGAAACTGGGATAGGATTGCATGCTCTGAACTTCAATGTCTGAAGACAGGTTCAAAGGAAATGGCTGACTGGAAGATGCTAGTTCTTGGACACTCGTAGAAACAAGGAATTTATATTATGATCGATGGGTTAGCTTGAATGCAAAGTATTTGAAGGAAGGTTATATGCATGCCAAACAAAAGCATACTCCAGTTTGTGGATTCTTGCCATGAGAGAGGGCAGCACGTGGATTAGCTGGCTCAGATCAGAGAAGCGTTTGCGTTTCCGCCATAAGGAAGCAGACAGGACAAGAACGGCCTTTGATCCTCTGCCCTACGCTTGTCTCCATGTTCGCTATACTAATAAACTGTATGTGATGGCAAAGCTGAAGTTCATCAGTAAAAATGCTTCAGACGACACCCCAGTCAACAATGCACTGCTGCTGCTGCTGCTGCCGTTTTCACTGAACGATGCACCGCCATGCTGGCGGTCAGTCAATTGGTCATGGCCGCGTGCGTGATTCATTCCCCTGACCAAACTGAACCACTTCACAATCGATGATGAAGACACGTATCTCCATCGATCTCGTCTCTGAGAACATCAGAGAGCAATGGCCGGACCGGGAGCACTGAACAGGAGGGCAGCGAAAGCAGCATCAGTATAGTGGTAGGGGCTACGGAAGTAGTACAGTACAGTCAGTCTGACAGAGTGCTGTGCTGGGGAAGGAAGGTACAGTACAACAGCATCTACAGTGTGGCGTTACTTGCACAGGATCTCCACGCAGCAAGGACCGAGATCTCATAGAGCGCAGTAAAACACCTCTTCAATGGCGAAAAAGTACTTGCTGTGCAGATCTTGAGTGGAGCTTGGCATGTACTAGTACTGTAAGATGGGCCAGCGCCAGCGGTAGTATGTACTAAATGAGCAGCCACCCTGCGAATTGCTCAGACATCTTTGATCATTGACATTTTCTAAGACTCAAAAAGGAGAAAAAGTACCATTAATTCATAGTATGAGAGAGACATGCTCTTGTTAGCTGTTACGGTAGGGTGTTTCTGCCTGTTTGGGGAAAGTGGACGAGCGAGATTGGAACTGCCACATTTGTCTTGGGCTGATGAGGTGCAACCCAGCGAAGAAAGGCCGCGAGTGCTAAAAGCTCGAGGTGTGTGTTGGTCATTGGGTTGGGCCGTCCCAAGCAGTGGATGAAATGCTTGTTTCGGCTGGTCCCATTCTTGCAAACCAAAATACTCTCCCTAGCATGATGAGTGGAAGAATGAAAAAGTAGCAAAAGGGGCACCGATGCTCTTATCTCTTATCTTTCTCGCAAGAGTCACTAAGAGTGTGTTATGAAAGCATCTATATATGAGGACGTTTTTTCCTTTCAAATTGAACGATACCACCCAGGCACCCACCTCAAACCATTATTTTATTCGAACCAGAATCAAATTCAGAACATTTTTTTGAACATTCCATTTGAAAATGTAAGATACAACAATGTGTATGTCAAGCGTGTTAGAGATATTTGTCATAATATCTAAATGATTTGTATAGGTAATTGACTCCTCTAATTGAGAATTCTGTAATTACCATATATTATGTACCTACTCAATTATATAATGAAGGCCACCCCCACTTGAGTGTGTGTGCGGTGCATCGCCCTCACTGTTGTCTCTCTACATGATATCAGATGAGTCCCACTTCCTGGACCCTACAACTTCCGCTGCCTAACCCTAGGGTGTCACCGCCCCAATCAGCCACCATGAGCTCCAGCAGCTCCACCACCTCGTCACCACCTCATCCTCCTCCTTCGAGGCTTCTACCTCCTCTGTGTCCGCTGTCTTGAGCCCCTTCTACTCTGTGGTGGTCAAGAACCATGTCCCTGTGCATTTGGAGCTGCGGGTTCCCAACATTTCCCGCTGGTCCTCGTTCTTCCGGGCGTTATGCGGCAAGCACGATCTGCTGCCGCATCTCGACGCCACCCCCCCTGCGCGCCCCGACGACCCCGCCTGAGCGCTCACCGACCATGCCCTCCGTAGCTGGCTCCTCGGCTCCACCAGCGAGGAGGTCGTCGCCTTGGCGGACGAACCCGATTTCGATGCCGCCAAGCTCTACGCGGGCATCGTTGGCCTCTTCACAGCAAACAAACAAACCCGGTCAATCTTCGTCGGGAATCAATTTCACACCCTTGTGCAAGGTGACCTCTCTGTTAATGATTACTGCCAGAAAATGAAGGATCTTGCTGACTCCCTCCGCGATCTCGGGCACGCCATCTCCGACTCCCAACTCGTCCTCAACCTGCTGCGCGGCCTCAATCCACGGTTCTCCGACGTCGCCGACCACATTGCCAACTCTGTGCCGTTCCCCACCTTCGCTCGGGCGCGCTGTCACATCCCAAAGTTTCAATCTCTTTTGTTCAGATGGAAATGAGCTCACTGGTCTTGTTTTTAAATTTGACCACTTACTGTTTTGAGGAGTTTTTGGTTCCGGGTAGCAAAATTGGTTCATTTACGGGTAACCCTTTTCACTCTTTTACAAAATCATCTGTTTTTGTAATGAAACCACCTCAATGTTTTTACACATTAATTAAATTCACATTAAAATAGAATTATGGAGATTTTATCACAATTTTTGGAAAAGGTTTAAACCCCTTTCAAAATCAAACAAACTTGAATTAATGTGAAAATTTACAAACTTTTAGAAGCCAAATCAGGACATCTTTCTTCAATAAAAGTTGCTCCAAATAATTTCCTTAGTACCCACAAAAATTTTTAAAATTTTCTGAGCTCAGGAGGTATGGTTTTCAATTGACTTAAGATAAAAATTTTAAAATTAAAAAAATCAAAAAAAGGAAGAACAGGCCGCCGCCCACGGCGGCCAACCGCCGCAACGGGCGGCCAGCCGTGGCAGGCGCCAGCTGGCACTCCGCGCCATCACTTTGCCAAGGGGCGAATCTTGCCCAAAGATCTCCCTCTTCTCCTCTCCCCCCCCCCCTCTCTTCCTTCCTCTCTCCCGTGCGCCTCTGCCTTCCTCCGGCGCATGCCACCGACAGGCACGCCATCGCCCGCCGTCTCCAATCAGCAGCACGTCGCACTGCTCCCTTCCTTTCTCTCTCCCTCTTTGCTCACTTCTGCATGGGTATTAAAGCAGCAGCTGCCGCAAACCAGCCCGCTCCTCCTTTCTTTCTTCTTCCTCCGCACGCACGCCCGCGGCCCGCCGTTGTCGCCGACGCCACCCCCACGTCGCCAGCACGGTCCGGTGATTCCCGTGCTCTGCCACCATGCCAGGAAGCCTCCCCTCGTCTTTCTTCAGCTCTCCATCCACCAAGGCGCCCTCCGTTCCACTCTTTCGCCCGGAACGCCCCTTCATCCTCCTCCGGCCGAGAGCGCCACCGCCGGTCTTCAAATCACAAATTCGTCGTCGTGGTACCCCCTCACTTCAATTCATCTCTCCGGCTACTCCCTCTGATCTAGGCGCACCTTCCTGACATGGTTTCGTCTGCAGAGAATCGCTGGTGACGACGAATTCACCGCGCACCATCGATCACCATTGACGCTGCCCGCGGAGCTCACCGTCGCCGGCCACCTTCCGATCGCTCCCGAAGTCTTCATCACCCTCAAACCGACGCCCCGTTCCACGGTGAAGATCCCCGACTCCTCGAATATCCTCCTAACCCTCTCCTCCGACGAGCTCGCCTTCGGACTTCGAGCGCCGCCGCGGCTCCACGTCGCCGGCCCTATTCCGGCCTATTCTGGCGGCCAAATCCCTCACCCACGGGTAGGGCTTGACGTGCTGAGTGCAAATCCACTGTCCCCTGGCTGAATCCCCTCGCCGCCGGCTCACCGCCCGCCGCCGCCCCTGTTTTTCCTCCTTTGTCTATTTTTATTTCAATTTCCTATTAATTAGCCCATTTTGTAAAATGTGTAGTAAATCAAGGAAAAATCTAAAAATGGTAAACATAATTATATTTGAATCCTTGTTAAATGCACTAATTTTCTGCTGAAACACTTTTTCAAAAACGTTCCTGGAACTTCCTCAATAATTAGATGAATTGTTTCTATTTTTGAATTCTAATTGGAGTTCCAGAAGGGGTCTAGGGTTGAAATTTGAAGCTTGGGTGTATCATGACTTTGTGCACCTCCTGCATGTTTATCAGGATTTTACAGCAACAAATGTTTATGCATGTCATTGATCATACTCCAAACTGTCAAGTTAATTTGTCTTTTTCTAGAATACATTAGGAAAGTCATCCAAAAATCCAAACCCTTAACTAAAACTTTAGTTTAGATGCTCACTAGTACCTCTATCAAGTTTCATGATTTTCCCATAAGTTTTAGTGTTTGTTTCTGATTTTATAATTCTAAATAACAGAAACTTGTTAGATTTTTAATAAAAGCTTGGAAGCTCAACTTGAACCCAAACCAGTACCAAACATCTTGTTTTGGAGGCTACTTTGAACTAAAAATGATCCCCTTCCTGTAACTTAAGTTTGATTTTTCATTGGAGACTCGTTACGACTTTTACGATGTTTACGATGTTTACCGATGTCGTAAACGGGCAACAATAGTCGGTGGGTTTGTGTTCCTGGTAACGCAAGCAAAACTTTCAAACTTAGTGTCGTAGTAGCCCCTAGCCACCTAGTGCAGCCAGTGCATAAGACATGTTTTCGGATTTTTCCCAAAAACGATGTCCGTGTGCTACCCGATATCGGAACCGAAACCCGTAAACCAGTTTTCCGAATCGGTAAAACTGTTTTTAGCATAACTTGAGCTGCAGACCTCCGTTTGATGTGGTTCTTTTTTTTATTGTGTTCGTAGTCTTAGTAGCTCCCTTTCTGCACCATATCGCATCATTTGTTGCAAATCATGGCATCATGACATACTTCTCATACCGACGTGTTTTGCTTTATAGAGTACGATCCGTTGGAGAGTGACACGGATGCTGATGAGGGAGGAGCACCAGAAGCTGATCAAATTGTTGAGGAGAACACCACCACTGCTACTGAAGGCAAGCACCTCATATTGCTATCCTAAGTAACTATTTAATTTTAATAAATATGCTTACGTATAGGATTGTATTAAGTCGGGCATAGTAGTAATGTTGGGAAATCTTATTTTGGTTGCATGTTACCCCTCCTTGATATTTATTACGTCACCATGTCAATTGGGTAGTGTGTCATTGTTCGAGTCACGAAATGCTTAGCCATGCTTACATTAACGGTAGAAGCCGAGTGGTAAGTCACACTCGTAAGTATAGAATTCATCCCGGTGACTTATGAGCTTGTAGCAAGTTCATATGTTGATAAATTAAAAAGTATTAAAACTGAAATTCGAACGGTGGAATAGGAGTGCAAGACGTGGAGGTCTTGTGTGCCATAGGCCCCGTCTGGGTTGACCTAGGACCCGGTCGTGTTATTTTTGGTCTGAGCACTTTCCGTTCATACCACATGTCGAATATAAGGGTAAGACAAGCTGAGTATCTCACTGCGTACCAACGTTTGGCCGATGACTGCACGGTGCATGGAACGAGGGACTCACGTATGCCTGCGAGGCCTTGATACTCGACGAGGGACTCACGTGTGCCTGCGAGGCCGTAGTACTCGACACCGTGTGGATTTTCCAACCGTGTGGGCACGATTGTGAAAAAGGTTGGCATGAGTACCCCCTTGTGTGACTTTAGCGGGTTGCATGAGCCGTATGGTACTCAGTCGTGTGGGTACAGTTGGACTCCCCTGCAGGGTGTATAATCGGTTCGAATCCACCGTGGTCACGGTTACGATCAAGCTCAGTGTTCTTTGGATAATATCGTAGAGTTGATACATAACAAGAAGGGAAATGGTTATGCTCGATGGAACATGTGGTTCATGGTTGCATGGTACCAAATGGGTTATGGTCGAAAGTAAATGTGATTTATGGTTACATGGTACTTATGATCATGGGTTTAGTAGATGTTTATGCCCGTAGAGTCTTTTACTTTATGCTTATTCACATATGCCTAGTTTTAACTTTAAGCAATCGAGTCTATTCCTATGCCTTACTTACCTTGCTACTGCGATACTGCATTATCCTTGGAGTCGGAAAATAATTCCCACAACAGGGTAAGTCTTACGAGTACCTTCATACTCAACGTTTGTTGCTTAAGTTTTTACAGGCGAGGATGAGTTGGTGTTCGGCTACTTTGTCCCTGCCGATGCCGGCGAGGGCGAGGAGTAGTCCGGACGTTTGTTTGATCGTGATTTGCGATGTTCGTGGGCTGGGCATCGCAATCCTTTGCTGTTTTATCATTGCAACCGCTGTGGCCGCTCTTTTTCTTAGAATCGCTTTTGCATTTTAAAATTCAGGACTTATATGTTGAACCTTCGGTTTGTAAGATTACTTTAAAACTAATGTAATTGAATTATTGTGACTTATGTGATGTATCAATCGTTGTTATACCGACGTGCTTGGATCTTGGGCATTGCTTGAGAAGCATGTCAGGGGACTGCCGGGTTTACATTCCTTTTTATCGGGTTGAGTACTCGCATACCGTATATGGACAACGAGTCAATTTGATAAACTTGAATGTAAATTGGACAGGTCTCTCACACGCGCCATGCTCGATCTCAAGGAGCAGCGCCTCGCCAATGAGGTCCTGGTGGCGCAGCAAACGGCCCTCACTGTCACCACCACATGCAGCTAGGGCGGCTGTCGCCCCTCTGCACCTGCTACGTCGCAGACCTCCTCCTCTGCACCTCGGTAGGGTGGAGGCGGTGGCCGCAATCGCCGCGGGAAGAACAGAGGTGGTGGCAGCGCTGGCGGCTCGGTCTGGCGGCCCATGACACCCCCCTCTCCCCCCCTCCCCCCCCCCCCCCACCTCGGCGGCGGCGGCTCCTTGCATCCACCACAGGGGGCGCCTCCCATGGGGCCCTGGATCGGCTACACTCCATGGGCGCCCCAGGGATTTCCACCTGCGCGCGCTCCTGGACAGGGCCTTCTCGGATCGTACCCGCAGACCCACACGGTGTTTGCGCCGACGCACGTATAACCCCCCCCCCCCCCCCCCGGACAAACAGCAGTGGGATCCTTCCGGTTTCATTGCTGCAATGAACCAACTCTCCGTTCAAAACAACGGTGAGTGGGTCATGGACAGTGGCGCCTCCTCTAACATGGGTACCAACGAAGGTATACTTATTCACTGCCTCCCACCACTCTCTACGTATGTCACTGTTGGCAGTGGCACCTCTATACAGGTTGCCTCCCACGGTCACTCCCTTTTACCCACACCGTCATCCAACTTTGCTTTGAACAATGTTATAATTGTCACGTCATTAGTTCATAACCTCTTATCTGTACGGCATTTCACCCGGGACAATCTTTGTTCAATAGAATTTGACCCATTTGGTTTTTCCGTGAAGGACCTCCGGGCCCGGCGCATGATGCTTCATTGCAATAGTGATGGAGATCTTTACACTTTCTCACCTGCTGCTGCTACACATGTTGGACAGGCCCTGCTAGAAGTCTCCGCTTCACTTTGGCACAGCCGTCTAGGTCATCCAGGCTCAGCTGCTCTTGCTACACTTAATAAGATGTCGCTCATTTCATGTAAGAAAGAAGATCGCACTCTTTGCCATTCGTGCCAAATTGGCAAACATGTTCGACTTCCCTTTCTTCCAGCACCTCTCAATGAGCTACCCAACTTGCCCGTTTGATTTAGTGCTTCAGGTTATACTTATTATCTTGTTTTGATTGATGATTTCTCTCATGTCATTTGGACCTTTCCTCAAAAAAAAAATTTGATGTTTACTCCCACATTACCACCTTCATAAACTACATTCGCACCCAATTCGACGACCCGTTGAAAGCACTGCAGGCAGACAACGGCACCGAGTTTGTCAATAATACACTCAGTCAGTTTCTTTCGGCGCATGGCATCACCCTTCGCCTCTCGTGCCCGTATACATCGACACAAAACGGCAAAGCTGGGCGCTCCATTCGCACCCTCTTGCTCCACGCTCACATGCCGCTGCATTTCTGGGCCGAGGCCCTATCCACTGCCACGCACACCATCAACCACTGTCCATGCTTCGCCAATTCCATTCCTTACGAATTGCTATATCGCAAGCGCCCCTCGTACGATCATCTTCGAGTTTTTGACTCCTTGTGTAATCCCAACCTCTCGGCAACTGCAGCAAATAAATTAGCACCACGCTCCGCCACTTGTGTCTTTCTAGGCTACCCCACCTCCCACAAAGGATATTGCTGTCTCGACCTCACCACTGAGCGCATTATCATTTCGCGTCACATTGTGTTTGACGAGACTGCTTTTCCTTTTGCTTCACAGTCTACTACATCCCCTGTCAGTGATCTTGATTTTCTTATGGATGAGAAGCCTCTATTACTAACATCTGCTGTAGCTATACAAAGACCTCACGTGGCAGCTCCGTTCTCTATGAACGTCGAGCAGCCACTACTTAGCCATGCGTCGTCTCCATCCCATGTGGACATCGAGCACACGCAGGCTGCGCCTGCTCCATCCTATGCTGATGTCAAGCCGATGCCTGCCCCCAGGCTTGTGCTGTGGACTCCAGGCGGGTGACTGCCGAGCAGGCGTCGGCCACCAGGGCGCGCGCTGGTACTGCTGCCCATGCGCCATATGTAGCTAGCGCTGGGCGCGCCCCTTGTGCCGGACGTCCACTGCTTCTGGCAGACGAGGCCCGTCCAGCACCAGGCCCTCACACCATGGCCACCCGTGCGCGGGCTGGCATCGCGAAGCCCATCGAGAAGCTGAACCTGTCGGTCCAACATCGGGCGTCTGTTCTATATCAACAAACGGCCTCGCCGCTCCCTGCCAACTATCGCAGAGCCTTGGCCAATCCTAATTGGCGCGCAACAATGATTGAGGAGTACTCCGCCCTCGCTGCCAACGACACATAGCAGCTTGTTCCACGGCCCCCCGACGCCAATGTTGTGATAGGCAAGTGGATTTACAAGCACAAATTCCACTCCGACAGCACGCTTGCCCGTCACAAGACGCGATGGGTGGTCCGCGGATTCTCGCAGCAGCACGGCATTGACTACGATGAGACGTTTAGCCTGGTTGTCAAACCGTCGACTATTCATGTCATCCTGAGCCTCGCCACCTCTCGCTTGTGGTCGATCCACTAGCTGGACGTCAAGAATGCATTCCTCCACGGTAATCTTAATGAGGTTGTCTATTGTAGCAGCCTCCAGGCTTCGTCGATCCCTCGGCCCCGGATCACGTGTGCCTTCTTCAGAAGTCACTCTACGACCTCAAGCAGGCGCACGCGCTTGGTACCAACGATTTGTGACTTATATCAGTCGCCTGGGCTTTGTCGCCTCGCCGTCAAACACGTCGCTCTTTGTCCTCAAAGATGGAGATGGTCTGGCATACGTGCTCCTCTACGTCGATCGACGACATCGTCCTTACTGCTTCGTCTGAGGCTCTTCTCCAGCACCTGACTCAAAGCCTTCACTCTGAGTTCGCCATGACGGACCTCGGGCCGCTCCACTTCTTCCTGGTATTTCCGTTACGCGCTCTGACGAAGGCCTCTTCCTGTCTCAGCGACAATACGCCGTTGAGCTTCTCCAGCAGGCGGGCATGGCTGAGTGTCACTCCACGGCGACACCCGTTGACACTCATGCCAAGCTCTCCTCCGGCGAGGGTTCCCTAGTCGCCAACCCATCTGAGTACCGCAGCCTCGCTGGTGCTCTACAGTACCTGACACTGACACGACCAGACTTGGCGTATGCTGTACAGCAGGTCTCTTTGTTCATGCATGATCCGCGAGAACCTCATCTTGCGTTGATCAAATGCATCCTGCGGTACGTGAAGGGCACCTTGGGCGCTGGACTCCACATCGGCACCTCTGAAGCGACCTCACTTACCGCATACTCGGATGCGGACTGGGCAGGTTATCCAGACTCCAGGCGCTCCACCTCCGGCTACTGTGTCTATTTTGGTGACAACCTTGTCTCCTGGACGTCCAAGCATCAGACTACGGTCCCCCGCTCTAGTGCCGAAGCTGAGTACCGTGCCGTCGCGCACGCGGTTGCTGAGTGCTGCTGGTTGGACAACTCTTAATAGATCTCCACACGCCGATCACTTTTGCCACGGTGGTCTACTGCAATAATGTAAGTGCTATATATATGTCATCTAACACCAGTTCAACACCGTCGCACGAAGCACATTGAGATCGACATTCATTTCGTTTGCGAGAAAGTGGCTCTTGGACAGGTTCGTGTTCTACACGTCCCATCCTCTCACCAGTTTGCGGACATCATGACCAAAGGATTGCCTGTATAGTTGTTCGCTGACTTTAGGTCCAGTCTGTGCGTCCGTCTTCCTCCCACTGCGACTGCGGGCGGGTGTTAGAGATATTCGTTATAATATCTAGATGATTTATATAGGTAATTGACTCCTCTAATTGAGATCCTGTAATTACTATATATTTTGTACCTACTCAATTATATAATAAAGGCCACCTCCACTTGAGTGTGTGTGCGATGCATTGCCCCATCGTTGTCTCTCTACAAAGCGCGACAATTTCGACTTCAAAGACATCTGAAAGTGAAAAAAATGCCAAAACCAAAATGAGAACTCAAGAACAATCCTAGCTGATCCACTCAGGAAGTCGTTTTCTTGACCAACTTCGCTTTGTCATCTTCTCAACGGCCCACAGCTCGTCCACATAGCTATACTCCCGCCCACAAGCCAGGCGCACAAGCCCAGAGACCCAACACCTCCCGGGTCCACCTGTCATTAGCACGCCCCCCAACCCTAGAACCGCCATTCCCGATCCACCGTATCGTGGCCCCACATGTCATTTACCCGTGAACCCGGTCCGTATAAATACCCGGCCGTGCGCCAGTGCTCAAGCCCACCACGCGCTCCATTCTTCCTCCCAATTAAAAAGGAGAGAGAAACACATACCCAAATCGCATCCGGAGCTATGGCCGCCGCCGCCCTCCTCCGCCGCTCGCCGGCGGCGCGCGCCCTCCTGTCGCCCGCCCTCTCGTCACGCCTCGTCGCGTCCAAGCCCCACTCCTCCGCTCCGTCCCCGCCACAGCCTTCTGCCAAGGCGGCTGCCCCCAACACCAAGACCTTCTCGATCTACCGGTGGGACCCGGACTCGCCGTCGACGAAGCCGCACCTCAAGGACTACCAGATCGACCTCTCCGACTGCGGGCCGATGGTGCTGGACGCGCTGCTCAAGATCAAGAACGAGCAGGACCCGTCTCTCACCTTCCGCCGGAGCTGCCGCGAGGGCATCTGCGGCAGCTGCGCCATGAACATCGACGGCGACAACGGCCTCGCCTGCCTCACCAAGATCTCCGGCGCGTCCTCGGCGTCCACGATCTCGCCGCTCCCCCACATGTTCGTCATCAAGGACCTCGTCGTTGACATGACCAACTTCTACAGCCAGTACAAGAGCGTCGAGCCGTGGCTCAAGCGCAAGGACCCGCCTCCGCAGCCGGGGAAGGAGATCCCGCAGACCAAGGCCGACCGCGCCAAGCTCGACGGCATGTACGAGTGCATCCTCTGCGCCTGCTGCACGACCTCCTGCCCCTCCTACTGGTGGAACCCGGAGGAGTACCTCGGCCCTGCAGCGCTGCTCCAGGCCAACAGGTATACTTCCACCCTTGATGATGCGATGCAATTGTTTGTGTGCTGGATCTGTTTGATTGTTGAATGATGTGTGATCGGTTGTTAGTTCCATGCTCTGTTGCGAATTAGTTTTGATGGTCTGTTGTGTAGAGATTTTTTGGTGTGCCTGTTGGCTAAGGTGTGCTAGCTTCGAAATGGTTGTGGTTCATCTATCTGATGTGGTGACGATTGTTTCATCCATCCATTTCTCTTAATCCCTTATTAACTAGTGGGTTACAGTAGCAGCATCCATACCAATCATCTTATATATCTGAAGGCAATACACCAGCAATGGTAAAATGTCCTAAATGAACAAAATGGACAAGAGGCATTGGTATGATGAGTGTCCTGTTCTTCTGTTTATCATGTAAAATTAGGAACTCCTTCTCATAATAAAAATTAGCTTTGGTGTCATTTTTCGCAGTGTATTGAGTTTTCTCCCTCCATTTTCCTTTCCTGGTAGTGCTAGTTCTAACTGCATAGAATGCTAGATCCCACCTTCACTCGTAAACCATGGACTGTTATCAACCCGATTTAGGATGTCTAGGAACGGATTACTTTGTCTCTGTTCCACCCTTTAATGATCATTGTCTAATATGATTAATTTTCTTTGCTGTAAGCTTTAGGATGTTGCTAAGTCCATGACACGTTCACCCTTTTTAGGCTTCCACTCTGGGGGACGCTTATCAAACCAAAACCCAACATGTTCATGCACATTCAAGCCCGAGGATATCATGGGATCTCAGAGAAGAGAAACTTGCGGGACCACAAACGTAGATTGCTTGCAGAAAAATATGAGCTGAAAGGAAAGCTTTATAAGGCTGTTTGTAGGGACCCTGATCTTCCATCAGATATGAGGGATAAGTTTCGCTATAAGTTGTCCAAGTTGCCAAGGAATAGTTCCATGACACGTCTTAGGAACCGTTGCATTTTCACAGGCCGCTCTCGCGCTAATTACAAGAAATTTCGCATGTCTCGTATTGTGTTCCGCACATTGGCAAACAAGGGTGAACTGTTGGGCGTAAAGAAAGCATCATGGTAGATGTTAGACCACTAGAACAAAGTACTAGCTCTTCAGTAGTCCAGCAGAATAAGGTTTGGACGCATCCAATCATTCAGCGTGTGACCCCTGAACTATCTCTTGAGTTTCCAACCAGCAGCAATTTGATTTGTCTTCAATTTTTTGGTTCAATCAATGTATTGTACTGTTTTTCTGACTCTTCAGAACTTATGGAATTTGAGGATTGGACCATGTTTCTGAATGCAGAAAAATATTTAATGCGCTTGAGTGATTTACTGCTTTTCGTGCTCCTTCTGTTAACCTTTTATTTGGTACTTTCATGTTGCTAATAAAACTAGGTATGACTTCACTGAAAAGGATGTCTTATTCTGAATGCTTGAGGGTATTTTGTTTCTATGGTGATCACTTCATAAGACCTGAGTTCAGATATTATTTGTTTTGTTACTAGTTTTGACTTTGCTTATTTTCATCAATTATCTGGCAATTTTCTTCTATACAATTCTGATCTATACATTTCAAACTAGAAATGCAGCCAGTAATTTAACTATTCTGTACCATGATGATACGTTTGGCTTTCTAGCTTTATGTTTATTGGCTTTCTAGCTTTATGTTTATTGGTTTTACAGATTAGCTATTTGTTTCGTCTTATTGATTGACTGCCATTGCATTGATATGATGTGTGCATATAGGCTTATATTGTAGTCGTCTTGAATGAACCTGCAACTTTGTTTGCTGCTACTATTGTCAGCATAAATGTTGTTGGCAACATTCCTAGATTTTTTTTTCATTTGAGTTGGATGACTAATCAGATTTGAGTTAACATAAATGAATCTTGATCTTATAATGCTTTGAGAGTGTTGTGCTGGAGCACCTGGACTCCTTTGAGAGTTTCCATCCCCTCTCTCAATGAAATTGTGATTTTGGTAAAAACATGTTTGCTCCAGGTGGATACAGGACAGCCGTGATCAGTTCACCAAGGAGCGCCTGGACTCCATCAATGATGAGTTCAAGCTCTACCGGTGCCATACCATCAAGAACTGCACGCATGCCTGCCCCAAGGGGTTGAACCCTGCGAAGCAAATCAATACAATCAAGAAGCTCCAGCTCGAGGCCTAAGCAAGTGATCATATTGTGTTTACAGAAAACAAACGAAACACATCTGTGAAAAATTGCGATGAACCTGCATCTTGATTTGCTTTGTAGTTTAAACCTGACAAATAATTGATGGGGCACATATTCCTGGTTGGGCCTTCACCCAGATTGCTCAGATTTCTATCTGGTGGAGTTTGCTTAGGGAGTGAATAATTGCTACAATATTCAAATTTGATTATGCTGTATCTAGTTTGGTCCGTTAGCCATGCTCTGTTTGGTACTATTTATGAATTTGTTTTGTTGCTTCACAATGTCTTTGTGATATGTATAATCTAACTGTGGTCTTTTGAGCCAACCTATTTAAATCTTGTTTTAACCATTAGTTTGTGACTCGATTAAAATGTTGGCGTTATTTCTGACTGATGTTGTCCTTTCTTCCACCATTTCGTATGAGTGTCGTACCCTATTTTGAAAGATGATGTCGGGCCTAAGTGCATGTATCTTTTTTGAGACACCCTGGATGAGCAAAGAAAAAGATGAGGGGTTTAACTTCAGGACAAAAGAAATTTGTAGTGGAAACTAAACCACCATTATTCTGCAACATTCTAGATGAACCTGGATTCATTTCGATTTGGTGAACATAAGGTAAACCCTGTTGTGGTCTCTTGTTTTTCCGTGGTGTTCACGGGGGCCCCACCCGGTTGATTCCTGACCAATCAGCTTACAAATGGCTAGATAAGGAAGCGATCCTCGAGCACACACTGGCCGTCTCCAACGCCGCATAGATAAGCCCCCGTCCCTAGTTAGGTGGTTGTTCTAGAAACGCAGAGCGGAGCTCGCCTTGCACCTAGACCTCAGAACACCTACCCCCAAGCGTCATCGCCTTTCCATTGTTGCCTCTCCCGCAAGAACGCAACCAGCAATCAGACGTCAATGGCGACCATAGCGACGATGGCCATGCTGAAGCCCACCGCCAAGATCGTCGTGCCGTCCACCAGCGGCAGCGGCAGCAGCACCAAGGCGCCGAGCATCTCGCTGCGCAGTCTGCACAAGAAGGCCGCCGCCGGGCTCGCCGTGTCGTCGTCCCCGGCCGCGTCGGCGGCGATGGCGGGCGCCTTCTTCTCGGCGCTGGCGTCGTCGGACGCGGCGTTCGCGGCGCAGCAGATCGCGGACGCTGCGGCGGCGGACGCCGGAAGCGACAGCCGCGGCACGCTGCTCCTGGTTGTGGTGGCGCCCGCCATCGCGTGGGTGCTGTACAACATCCTGCAGCCGGCGCTGAACCAGCTGAACCGCATGCGCAGCCAGGCGGTGATCGCCGGGCTGGGCCTTGGCGCCGCAGCGTTCGCGGCGCCGCCCGAGGCGTCCGCGGCGCAGATGCAGGACCTCGTGGCGTCGCTGGCAGCGGCGGCGCCCGCCGAGGACAACCGGGGCACGCTGCTGCTGATCGTTGTGGCCCCGGCCATCGCGTGGGTGCTCTACAACATCCTGCAGCCGGCGCTCAACCAGCTCAACCGGATGCGGAACGACTGATGATGCCGGCTGCTTGTATTAAGTGTAAGGATGGTTAGTAGTATCGACGTGAATGAAACGGTCTTTGGTCTGCGAACCATTGTGTCAATGATTCTTGAACAAAATTTGCAGTACAGCTTTGTCTTTTATCTTCCTCCTCCTCATCCGTCTCTGTGTCGTACTACTGTTTTTTGATTTTCTCGTGGAATTCATGATGCATTCAATACACACACAACACAACATAGTAACAGTTTCGTTACGCCGCCCGCGCCCATGAGCAGCCGAGCGCAGGCCGCAGAGACAGGTCTAGGAGTGGCCGAGAACGGAGGGAGCATCTTTCGTGGGCCGCGGCGTCACGAGGCGGTGGCGGTCATGGTCAAAGCGGCGCCTACGCCTGCGCCTGGGCCTGCACGCGCGTGTCAGCCAGTCAGCCACCGCCCGCGCGCCGGCGTACGTTCTCTCTCGTGCAGAGGCCGCAGCCGAATAAAGAATGGGATCACGCGCGCGCCACTGCCGCCGCGTCTCCTCTCTCCTCTGGTGGTCGGTCATGGTGCGCGGGCCGGTGCGCAGTACTATGGGCCGCAGCAGCAGCGCACGGGCTACGAGACCTTTCTCGCCTTCCCGAGAGGGGAGGGGAGCGGCTAAAATGGCCGTGACTTTTCCGTCTTTTCTTTTTCTTTTCGTTTTTGCTTGATAGCCATCGCTGTGCGCAGTTGACTCGCTACCACCGGCACGGCACGGCACCTTGGTGCCTGCCTCGTCTTGTCCGAAGAACAACACCGCAAGGCTTGTGCGTGCTACTACTGCTGACGGCACGCCGTCTCCTTGCCATGTGACCCGGCGCGCGTGTAGTGCGTCACAAATTTTTACCGCTTCGAGCAGTGGAATTTCCAGCTGCTAATTTACTAAGTACGACTAGCTTTATTAATCAACGGCATTGACAGTTCTTGGAAATCTTGTCACAAATCCCCCGTGAAGTGAAGCGAAGCCCCTTTCCTTCATTTTCCCCTCCAAACCCCCCTACCCCACTCCCCCACCCCACTCGAGTGCGACAAAAGGAGACACCGCAATCCGGCCCACCAATGAGGCCGCTCCACGTCAGAAAACCGCAAGCCACGTCGGCGCAGGATCACGGAAAAGCGCCGGGACCCCCCCGTTGCCACCCTCTGCTGGCGGGAGATCCCCCGCTCTCGCTCGCTGTCCTTCCCTCCAACTCCACACAGTGCTGGTGCTTCTTTCTCCCTCCTCTCTCGTCCCCATTCAATCAGCCATTCCATTCGTCCGCAGCGAGGACCGCTGTGGGTTGCGTGTCGCGCGATGGCGAGCGGCGGGCGGCGAGGGAAGCCGTGCCGGGGGTCGTCTCGGCCCAAGGCCAAGAGGACCAGGTACCTCAGCCTGAGCAGGATTATCGTCAAGACGGAGGTGCAGACGCCGCCGCGGTCGCCGGAGGACGACGACGACGGCCGGGCGTCCTCGCCGCCGCCGCCGCCGACGCAGGAGGAGACGGAAGTCAAGAACGAGGACGGCGGCGGCGAAGGGCAGCCGGCGGAGCCGTTCCCGCTGCACCACGAGGCGTCCACCCTCTTTGCGGCTCTGCCGGCGCCGTCCCTCTCCGACATCCTCGGCGCCTCCGCCTCTTCGTCGCCGCCGGTGTCCGCCTCCCCCGACGACGCCTCCTCCGGCGGGGCCGGTTTTCCGGCCGCGGAGGGCGAGGATCTGGCGCGGCGCGCGTTGCGGGGGAGGGAACGGTGGGTGTACTGCTGCAGCAGCAGCTCCTCGCCCACCACCACCGCCACGACGACGTGTTCGTCGTCCCCGTGCTCGTCCGCGGCGAGCACGGGCGCGTCGGCTCGGACGCTGCTGCTCAAGCTCGACTACGACGATGTCCTCGCCGCGTGGGCGGGCCGCGGCTCGTTCTACATCGCCCGCGCGGCGCCCGCGCCCAAGCCGGAGCCGGAGCTCGAAAACGTGAGTCCTCCTCGCCAGTCGTTTCGTCCGTACCTTTCTTGGAGGCGCGGCATTGACACCTGCGTTGCGGTCTGTGCAGGTGCTGGTGGAGGTGCAGCCGCCGCACCACCTGCCTTCAGAGGTGGCGCCATGCGCGTCGCGGTGGAGCACGCCGGAGGCGGCGCGGTCGGAGAGGGCGGAGAGCGTCAGGCGGTACAAGGAGAAGCGCCGCAACCGGCTGTTCGACAAGCGGATCCGGTACGAGGTTCGCCGGGTCAATGCCGTCAAGCGGCCGCGCTTCAAGGTGACACCAACGCCTCTCTAACTCCTCTCGATGCTCTGCCATGACATGAGCTGCGGTGATCTAGTCTACGGGGGATCAGATTGACTGCGCCGAACACACGTTACAACTGAAAACTGACTGGTTTTGGAGTTTGGACGTTTGGTTGCCCCATGTCCTTGTCTATCCTCTATAAATAATGGCATGCAGCTCTAACCTATGACCTGAATTTTATCAGTTTTGTTATGCAAGGGAGACAATTGTGAATTACGCACCTTACCACATTCTACTGAGTTTACAATCTTGTTCCAAGCATAATTCTACATTCAGTTCCTATTATACCTCTTGCCTGGTTTTCCAAAACAGAGCTTCAATTGATCTGCAAATTCCTGCTCAAACTGTGCACATTGTTAAGAAGTAGTCGCAAAACAAATAGATTGCCCAACATTGATACTTCAGATCGTGTGGTCAGGGAATTGAAAATCATAACTTGCCAAATTACTACATTTGTCCCTGGTCCCCATATCCAGTACTATCAGCATTTTTCACATATCCGGATTTCCCTTCCAATAAACTACTCTGATTAGCCAACAACTATCCTTGATACTGAATCATGCTCTGATAAAACCTTGCAATTCTTGATGCAGGGCCGCTTCGTAAAGGAATATGATGACGAAATTTAGGTTCATCCCACACAATCTTCTTGACTTTTGCCACTGCAACTATAGATGGAGGCATCTACGATCGTTGTAAATAATCTGGTTAGTCCACGCCATCACTTCAAAATTCTTCAGCTGCTTCCGTAAGCAGGTTGAAATGTGATGAAGGCTTTAGGGCTTAGGTGTGGACGCAAATGTGGAATGCTGACGTTTTAGAGGATGAAAGTTTACAATCCTGCCATCCGCTCTTGCGATGGAGGTGACGAAATTCAAGTGGCCGGTGGATCTGTTCATCGTGTGCTGAATGTTCTGGTTGCTTTGAAATTGGGCAATGTAGAGGTGCTAACAACTCAGTTCCTGCTATCTTTGAGGAGGACATGTTTCTCATAAAGTTCAGATCAAGTGTTGTGTGGTTCTTGCAAAAGCAAAAAACTGATGAAGCTGGGTCTACAATGTGCTGACGAAGTTGTGTCCTGTGATGAAAAGAAAAAAAAAAAACTGTGAGAATTCAGCGGCCGATGGAATCTCTAGTGGGATCCGTTTATAGATTCGAACTTCCGACGTGGAGTTACGCAGCAAACGCTGCTGCTGCTGCTGTCGTGGTCCCAACTGTATCAGTTCTCGGTGGCCCCACATGTCAGACCGTTGGGGCCGGGGGATCTCTGTATCAAGCGAGGCCGTCGGCTGCCACCTGGGCCGTCGCGTGGAAGTTCCTGGGCTGTAGTATGTGACATGGACCACCACCAATGGCTCGGCCGTGTTCGATGAGCAACGTCCCAGGTGAAGTGATGCTTCCCCCCCTTTTTCATGCCGACTTTGGCTGTAAAAGTAGTACTGTCCGTTTGAATTGCATTTTTTTTTCAGGGTTTGGTGAAGCGATTGAACTCTAGTATTTAACATGAAATGCTACAAAATTTAAGTACTATCTAAGTTATTTTTTCGAGTTCCAATATGCAACTGAGTGACCTCCTGCGTTCTATGATTTTTTTTTTCTGCTCATTGTGACTTTGAGCACGGAAATGAAGGAGAGATGGAAAATGTGAGATATTAAAGAAACGAGCAGAAAGAGAGAGACGTAGTAGTGAGCATGAAATGGAACGGATGGAATTAATCGAATATATTGGGAATGCTCAAGTCATTTTCTTGGTAGTTGGTCAGCAAAGTGGGGAGCTGTAACCAATTGTGTCAAGAAAAAGCCCATATTATTCTGGGCCACGGTGGATAAGCCCTTGCTGGTGCACACCATTATGGGCCATGATCGTGTTTTGCGCTGGGCTGCATGGGAGGACGAGACGTGGAGAAGAGAGTGAACGCTGGAAAAAGGTGTTCCGCATCATGTGCGAGCTACGGGAAGCTGGGGGACACTCGTCTCAGGCCGCTGAGCTGGCCACGTTACTTTGGCCGCATGTAGTAGCTGTTCGGTAAAATTTTGATGAATTATTAAAGGTTTTGTGGAGTACAGATCGGAGTACGACGGAGCAGCGTGTGAACGTGTGAAGATATGAAACCTTCCCCGTCCTCGGCTTAAAAAAAAAAAATAACAAGCCTTAAAAACCTACCCGCGTCAATGGAGAGTCAGTTGCAACTTTGAGTGCTTCTTGCCGTTTCCTTTTGACCAGAGCCATTCAGTTGCGGTTGCGGGAGTAATTCATTATTGTTAGTAGAAAACAGAAACTTGCCTAATTCGTGCACGAGTAACATTAATGGATGCCTGCATTCCCCATGCAGCAGGAAGGGTGTTGTTTGTTGTCACCTGTCGCTTCTGCATGAGTGGCGCGCCCGTGAAACTTGCTCGATTTACGGACTCCCTGCGCTGTGAACCTGTCTGTCTGTGATCTGTGCCATATTTTTACATACTCCAAGAGGACAGACATGCCTGCCAAGTTGTAACCGTTTACACAGATCCGTGTTCTCACCATTCCCAACGGCCCCTCCTGGCCCCTGCTGCTGCTCACTCACAAGTCACGACCAAAGTTTAAAAACCGTTTAAAACGAAAAAATTGAATGCGTAAAAATCGAGCGATTTACAGTAAAAATCGAGTGAAAATCATTTTTCTACAATACTCTATTACGATTTTTAGAAAAGATCATTTGGTTTGAGAAACTAAGCCGGAACGGTTTGAACGAAAACCGTATAATTTTGAACGGTTTTTAAAACCTTTGTCACAACTCGCAGGAAGCAGAACCGGGGGAGCTAGCTACTTTCTACTGCTCACGGTCGTGAGTGCAGAGTTTTGAAAATCATTAAAATCTCAAACCACTCCGATTCGGTTTCTCAAATCGAATGGTTTTCTCTAAAAACCGTAATTGTATACTGTAACAAACAATTACTGTTCGATTTTCACGTAATTGGTTTTTATGATTTGAACTTTTTTTTAAACCTTGCATGAGTGTAGTGTATACGCGCACCCTGAATCACGGGCGTGCATCCCGCTGAAAACGAGCAAGGGATCTTTCCACAAAAGAGTGAAAAAGTGAGGAGCAAGCAACAAAGCGATCAAGAAAAGAAGGGAAAGTGCATTGCCCAATTCGATCGAATCATTCTTCCTCCTCTAGCTCACTTCTCTTAGCAGAATGTAAGTTCACCGCCTTTTCTTTTCTAGTAGTAGTACTATAATAATTGCCTAGGTAATAGTACAAGAATAAAAAAGAATGGATGGGCTTGATGCATGCCCAAACCAAAAATTACCTGCTACTAACTAACTACTGTACCAATCTACAAGAAGAAGATCGATCGAACAAGAAAACTAATTCTCCTTTTTTTTGTTTTTAGATAGAAATCTGCAGGTTACAAACTGGATCGTGTGGTGGTTGCGAGATGTGCGGAGAAGAACCGAATTGAGGGATCATGACCTCTTCTTGCGGAGGACGATCTCGGTATCGAGCCCGAAGGCATCGACCTTGGAGATCCTGACGACCTCGGATCGGCGAAAGAGTCCGACGAGGCCCTCGATGTTGAGCAGGTCGTTGGCGGAGTACTTGTCCCCGCGTCGGTGAACGGCGACGTGGAGCACGGCGACCCCGCCGGGGCGCAGCGTGCGCTCGATCTCGGCGACGAAGCGGTCCGGGTAGAGCGCGTGGTCGAAGACGTTGGAGAACTCGAAGTCGAACGTGGCGTCGGCGAACGGCTGCGCGTGGAAGTCACCCTTGACGACGAGCGGCGGCGCGGGCGCGAGGTCGATGCCGACGGAGTCGGCGACGCCGACCTGGCGCAGCGCGGCCACCTCCTGGCCGAGCCGCGCGCCGACGCAGAGCGCGCGGGACGCGTTGGAGAGCAGCCCGTCGTCGTCGCGGAGCCGGGCGAAGGAGCGGGCGAAGGCGTCCACCTTGCGGCGCCAGTCCCGCGTCGCCCACACGCGGCGGAGCCGCGGGTCCAGCGTCTTGTTCAGCTGGTGCCGGAGGTAGTCGTCGTACGACCGGAACCGCGCCGCGCGCATGCGGATGTGCGGTGACGGCAGCAAGGGGGTGAGCGGCACCGGCAGCGCCGTTGTGGTGGTTGTTGTTGCTGCGGATGACGAGGAGGGTGACGAGTAGACGTAGAGGAGGAGAAGGAGGGAGAGGAAGGGGAGAGCGAGGAGGAGCGGGCGCGCCGGGAAGGCGGTGGCGCGCGGAAGCTTCGCCTCGGCGGGCATGGCGGTGGCTGCGGCTTGTTGGTTAATGGGGCGTGCGCATGGCCGTGATGGGTTGGGTTTGTGCGGGCAGATGCCTCGTGTCGTGAGCTGTACGGATAGGGAACGCGGTGGGGCGGTAGCCTCCCCCAATTTAGGCCGGCACGGCAGGCCAGCGGACCAAAAATCATGTTCAGTTCACCTCGTCCTGCCTTTGCTTTACCTTCATCATTATTACGACTACGGACTGCAGTAGTTTCTGGTTTCTGTTTGAGGGAACTGAGTTGTTAATTAATTTCAGTGCTGCCTTAATACCAAAGCAATTTAGCAGACCACTTGTACGGTGAGTATACTGCACAGGAAGTACCTACCAATCTACATATATCTTTTTGCAAAATCAACTGTTTGTACTTTTGAAGGAAAAAAAGAGAAGTGAAACCATGGTTGTAAGAGCCTTGTTTGATCAGAGCAGCTGAGAAGTGAAAGAGCCCAATTTTCTACAGTTGTTGGAGATGCTCTAAAAGACTTTACTACGTATTCTGAAGACCTACTACTACGTGTTTCAACTTCTAAAACATTTTTTATAGCATCAATGATATGTAGAGGTTTCAGGTACGTATAATCCTTCGGCAGCTCTTCGTTCGAAAGAACACGTCTGTCTTCTTGCTGATGAGTCAGGACTACGTAACATATGGATGTCCTGAATACACAATATAATAGTACTGTACATGGCAGTGACAGATTAAGAAACTGAATAAATAGAAATATACTGACTAACAAATAATAACACTATCAAGATATATTTGATGCGTACTGCCAAACTTTTATGGGAAAAATTACTCGTCCCCATATTATCATGCATCATCTCGATTAATTTAGAAAGAAAAAAGGACCGTACCAGAATTTCTCCTGCATGTAAAAAATTGAGCCTCGCTACAAAATTCAGGTTTTCTCAAGAAAACGAATGTTTGGAACTCAAATACTTCGAAAGATGAGAGTGCATTACTAGGTACTCCTTCCGGTATAAAAAAGAATATAGTTTAGGATAAAATTTCGATCAAATAGTAAGAATATAAATCATGAATAACTTTAAATTATTATCTTTGAAAATATATAAATCATATACGTAGATTTATCTTGCAAAATACTTTCATAAAAATATATATATATATATTATGTTTTAATAAATATTTTTATTAAAATTTAAAATTAAATTTATATTTTGAAAATCGTATTATTATCTAAACTATTACCGGGAGAGTGCTGTCCCACAAACTTGAATAACCCCGAATCGGCACAGAAAAATTAGTTCGTAACCCCAAATCCGCACCGCGCCACTAGTCCGCTCCCCCGAGCCCGAGGTCCCGATCCCCGTTCCTCTTTCTCTCAACCAGCCGCCGCCAATCCCCCAACCCCAACTGCCGCGCCCTGCTCCTCCACGGCGACGAGATGCTCCACCCTGAGGGCCACCTGATCCGTGCGCGGCCTGATCCACGGCGTCGACCGTCCTCCACGACGACTCCATCCATGGTGATGAGGTTCTCCACCAGACCCGTGGTTGCCTGATGCACGGTGTCGGCCTACTCCACGGCGACGACCTTCTCCTAGTTGTTCCGAGGCGAGGAGGTCTCCTCCATAGCGACGAGTTGCTCCACTGCGGGGGCCAGGTCCGTGGTGGCGTACACCCCCTTTGGATCTCAACGCCATAGCAATGTGAGCTCCTCCTCCCTTCTATTCTTCCTAATCTCCACTACCGGCTGTTATTCGTGGTCAGTTGTGGAGGCATATCAGTCTAGTCTAGAAAAATTATTTGTGGTAGATGAGCCATTCTCCACTAGTTTTGCCATGCTTCCTGGGATCTCAGTCTCTATGTATACGAGAGTTTTACTTTCAGTATTAGGATTGCAAGTAAAATTAGTTCTATAGTATCCCCAATGTGTTTCCTGCGTAGTGAGCTCCTCCAGTACCGAATGTTATTAGCATTAACATAATGAAATCGTAATGGAAGTAGACTGCATTGCAGTTCTTCCTGACCAATCAACGGTTTAATTCTTAAATTATGTTACCACTTCTCTCTATAATGCATGAGATGTGCTAAGCTTCCATGTTTCCATGTCTTTGTTGCATTATAGAAGTATTGTTTTCTTATGTGGCTGCGCCCTCACGCGGGTCGGCTGACGTACTGCACCCCGTGCAGTGGCCGCTGACATGTGGGTCCATGGGTCCATGGACCCACATGTCAGGGGATCCCTGTCGCGCCCTCACAAGGCACTGGGCGGCCTGAGGTCTTCCACAGTGGCGAGCGCCCCCAGTATAAAAATCGGGCCCCACAGGACTACAACATGCACAATGACAGCATCTGTGCTCACGTCCAACTGTAGGTCCCACGTGAAGACCCGAGCATGGTCTCGCCCCCCTGCTTCAGCGGCTTGATCTCATGTTCTACAGCCACAAGAAAGAGAAGAAACACTTTTTTAATAAATGGGAACCGGAGCAACCAGGTGTTCCGCTCTCAGTTTTTGGCCGCTGCGGGCATCGTTGAAGAGGTGTGCACAGTGGTGGGAGCGCTCCCGCACGCTTTTGGGCATCGCTTGGGCGAGCCATTGTGTGGAAGGGCTGAGTATCACAGTTCCTGTCCTTTGTTCAGCAACATTTCATTATCCGGGCTGTATATGCTCCATTTAACAGGCAATGACTTAATGCATTACTTGTTCAGTGAATTCCTGTTTCATGCATAATGGCTCATGACCTAATAGCTTTACATTATTTTGCCGCCATCGTTTTTTTTTTGGGATAAAATTTTACCGCCATCAAGAAACTGCAATCATGTCTGTTTTCTTATGTCGATGATGTTAGTTTTAATAGAATCATTCAACTTGCCGTTGAGAATTTGAACCTGGAGATGTGCTAGCTGGTATGAGCATGGATGCATAACTTCAAGCAGATCTCAATTAAATTTAGAAGATCATCTATTCAAGGTTTACATGGAATGGCGGTCTATCAGGTTAGCTTGTCCACATCATTTTCAGGCTATTTTACTTTTGCTGTTATTTGATCCCACATCGAAGTGGCAGGTAAACATTTCTACTGCTATTATCTAGGCTTGGCTAGCAATTAGATGATGTTCTCTAGAAAACGGATTTTTTCTTGGTGGGAAAACATATTTTCCCGATGGTTTTTGGCCGTTGCAAAAATTCAGTTTTCTAGTAGTGTTATATTGACCCCATTCAAGTTGGAGAGTGTTTCTTCATCAAATATGCTGCTCTTCAATAGAAACTCTATAAAAATACTCCTTCCAAGTTTAATTTAGTGGGCCGTTAACAAGCCGGCCGTTTATGCTCGTGGGCCGTTTTTATATTCGTGTGTCGTTAACAGGCCTGCGATTTGTGTTCGTGGGTCGTTAACAGGCCGTAAAATTCTTTATGGCCCGTTAATGGGCTTTCTACTCACTTCAAATGTGATTGTGGATCGGTAATGGACCGTCGAGTTTACTTTTGGGCCGGTAATGGGCCTTAAAGTCCCCCCCTATGTGGGCCTTTAGTGGGCTGCCGTGTCACGTCGAGTTATGTTTATGGGCCGTAATAGACCGTCAATGTATATTTTGTGGGTTGTTACTATGTGGGTCTTTGATGGGCTCTGATCTTCCGTTAAGCGGGTCTTAAAAAACTGTTCGGTTACGTTTTGGACCCTTCGCTTACAACTAGAGTACGTCTCCGTTTCTTAATGTGTACTCCCTCCGGTATCCAAATAAAAGACGTTTTGTCCTTCTGCTCGAAGTTGCATAAAGAAAGTCGTTTTGTCTTTTCAGCTGTTCTTCTTCCATTTCTGCCCCTGTTGCATGCGGACGTCATTAATTCAGTTGCTTCGTCTCCTGTGCGTGCCTTCCGTTGCTTTGTCTTCTGTGCACGCGTTTAACTCCAGCAGCTGCATGCAGCGCGCGGCCTAGAAACTAAACAAGCACTCTTACGCTGCTGCCATGCTGGTGCACTGGTCCTCCAACGGTTGGTTTCCATTGCTACGTGCAGGGTGCTCGCCTCCATGGAAGACGGTGCAGCTCCAGACCATGCCGGCCTCACGCTCGTTGTTCCCGCCTCGGAGGAAGATGTGGCTGACGCCGTGCCGGAGAACAACGACGAGGGGCCTGCGATCGTTGTTCCCGACTCCGAGGAAGACGACGACGCTGTGTCGGAGAACACCAACGCGGGACTCGCGGTCATTGTTCCCGACTCCGAGGAGGAGGACGACGCCATGCCGGAGAACAACGACGCGGGACTCACGGTCGTTGTTCCGGACTCTGAGGAAGACGACGACGCCATGCTGGAGAACAACGACGTGGGACTCACGGTCGTTGTTCCGGACTCCGAGGAACAACGTGGGATGGTGCATTGTCTTGTTGGATGTAGATAGGTTTGTTTGACATCTTCTTGTGGCCACTTGGCTCGAATAGCTGGCAAAACGTCGTTGATCATGAACTCTCTAATAACATCTCTTGTGATTGATGTGATCGGCTTCACTACTAAGGTCCCAGCTGGCCGGTTAACGCTACTTCTTTGTGCACGCTCATAAGTTACAAGAGGGAAAATACCAATCTTGCCATTAAAGGTACAAAGTCCATTACTAAACCTTGGCCGAGCAGTCACTCCCAAGAACATTAGCCTAGGGATATAATTCTTACTCTTAATCGTACGTTGTGGTTCATCTTCATCAGGAAGCAAGTAGTAATTCTCAGATTTTCGAGTAAGAAAAAACCACTTCTCATCAATGAAAACATGATCAAACAAATCCTTGAACCTTGGATTGTCATTCAAGCTATCAGGATCAATCATGTCCACAGACCACTGTAGGCGAGCATTCTTATTTTCAGCACTCAAGAATGGTTTCACACTATTGGAATGGCGTCTAAGATGGCCTTGCTTCATGTATCGAATAAGCTTGGACTTGCTAATGCCTAAGATTCTGCACACATCATGCATGGTAGTTCTATCTTTTAAGGGAACGTTGCGCAATGGTTCTAAGTCAACTGGAATACGCTTACGGCCGCATCTACCTCGCTTTCGGCTACAAGCATTAACAGGAGTACCTTGAGCAAGGGTAGGTTTATACCTCTTCCACAAACGTTGAACAGAGGAAATGTGTATACCAAATTGTTCGGCAACCTCTCTTGTGTCATACTTCCCTAATTTGCCATTTTGACTTCTAGCTAACAAGGTTTGGTACACTTGTTTTATTGTTTCTTCGGTCATGTCTTTCCTCTTATGGCTCCCTTCAAATGGGTGCAACAAACATTAGTTCAAACACCTAGCTAGTTCAAATTAGCTAGATACATTAGTTGAAATGACTTGTTAAAATACCTTGTACAGGTGCCTCATCATCATTTTCTGGGTATTCCAATGCCAAATCAATCATCTCATCAGCATCTTGGGGTTCGACGTTCAAATCAAAACCCCCTGTAAAAAAGTCATTAATAAGAAAAAAACAAGACGAAGTATACTATCAAAAGTATTAGTACATATGTCCTGGCAAGTTCAAAGCTCTTACCAGCATGGACTTCATCCAAGTTGATCATGCCATAGTCATCTAGGGTCATGTTCAAATCGAACTCAACTTCTGGTTCTCCCACGTTCAAATGATGAGCTCCTATGGAAAAAGAAATTAGAAAATTACTGTTGGAAAAAGTAGAGTACTACTACTCGAACGATGTTGCGGAAGGTTAAGTAAAATGAGAACCAATGCATTACCGTTACCTTGCTCGTGGTACGGGAGCTCATTTAGATCAATTCCATCCCTCCAGAACTCAGCCATTTTGAAGAAGTTACAAGAATACTACTAGTGCATTGTGCTTAGCTTAGCTCTATCTAGCCAGTTAAATAGGCACAGCAGCAGCGATTTACTAGTGCCAAGTCAAAAAACGAGAAACAAAACTAGCGCCAAACTGAAAAAACTGAGGTCCGCGAGCGCGAACCAGGAAAACAAGAGCACCAAAGTAAAAGTCGGACGTCTCGGCGAGCGAACGAAAAAAACGGATGTCCGCGAGCGCGAACTGGAAAAATACGGGCGTCATGTAAAAAAGCTGTCCAAACACGAAAAAGTGGTGGCCACGAGTATCGAACCTGCACCACTTAGCTCAGACAAAACCAAACTAACCACACCAACCAATCTTCATTGATGTCATTGACAAACCCTAAGACTATTTAATAAGGATAAGGAAGGAAAAATCTACTCTAATAAATCACTTTTTGTATGCTAAATGATGTCCTAAACGCCTTTTATTTAGATACCGGAGGGAGTACTGGGCTCACTATGTTGCGAACTCCAGGGGCCAACGATGAGCCGTCAACGGACCGTGGGTTGTTCGGTGTTTTGTGCCGTCTGTGTTAATGATTGCAGGTTGGTCAAACCCAACCTTAGGGTACCTGGCGACAATCGAGATGTAACAATGAGCGACCGAGCGAGATGTAACCATCAGCTTACGGATGCCTCAGCTTAATGCTAATTCCCAACAAGATGTTATTGGATAAATAAACAAAAAAATAAATACAAGACGCTCCACACTGAAACCCAAAAAACATTAGAAAAATGCCAGAGTGAAACTCTGCCTATGATATGAAAAGCTTCTCACATCAGTATATAATGCAGAATGGAAGTGTATGCATTTCAAAAAATAATAAAAACAATAAAAAAGAGAATATCAACGACCAATACACAAATCCAAAGCCAATAAATAAGTCCAATTGTGCTTTAAAGCAGCAAACTCTATAAAAAGTGCTATCTAATTATCTTATAATAGACCTTCTCCCCCAGACTACCAATACCAAAGCAAATGATGGGAATTCTCCCAAAACAGATCAAAAAGAAAATGATGATATTTAGTGGTATATGTTTAAAATGGACCAGTAAATTTATAATAATGCTATAAACTAAGCCATTATTTTCTTCCTCAAGTACAAATTGGTAAAAATCATAGCCTCAATAGGGTTTTGGATATATGCATATGAAGGAGGACAAATCTCGTAGTCTTGTAACCCTGTAACTCTTGCTCCAGCAGTTTCGATGTAAGGGTGTTAGAGTGTAGGTAGCCAGCCACTACCCCCCCCCCCCCCCCCCCCCCCCCCCATGTGGGCTGCTTCCTGGGCAGGCAACTAGGTGAAGGAGGAAATCCAATGGGCGAGGGGGGCGTTGCCTGCCTCATACACCAGAAAAAAATAGCGCATCCTGACATCATGGCACACAATCAAAACTACCATGGTTGAACTCTCATACAACATACTAATAACTTAAATAAATCAATGCTTGCTCTCATCAAGCTAATTTGAGCTAGCACCTCCAGCTTAATTACACGTCCTTTTGGTACTTTTAACAAAACATTTAATACGCGTTGCCAGTTTTTGTCTTCCTCCCCCCTCATATCCGCTAGGAGTTTACCGCAGACGCCTGGGCGTTGCCACAAACATATCTGAGTGGCATGATGTGGGCTAACAGAGGACTGTGTTGCGGAGGAAGAAACTAAGATGTGGATTAGGGAATATGTGGATAAGGATGAGCAATAGCAAAGAAGTGCATGGATATAAAATTTAATTAAAATTAATAAATTATCTAACTCATATTTTAAAATTTAATTATTAGGCCACTAAAACCAGAAAATTAGTCTGAAGTCTTACTTTATACAATGATATATCTCTGAACTGTCAAAGTACTAAGGAAACACATACTCCCTCCGTCCCCATTTATTTACAGTTCTAGCTCCGGGCACGGAGATTAAGAAGAAAAGAATAAAGTAGGTGCACAGAAAACGAGAAGGAGAGAGAGAGATAAAGATGTATTGGGAAGAGAGAAAGATGTACTGGGAAGCGAGAATCACAAATAAAAGAGAACAACTAGAGGATCCTAGAATCACAACTAAATGGAGACGGAGGGAGTACATTCTTTTTAGAGCAGCCTGAATGCAAGAAACCTGACACAACTTCTGCATAACTGAAAATGTTCAGCTCCCCTTTCGTTGGCCATTATGAAGCTTCTGCATTAGAATTATTCAGGGGATTAGAAAGCTCAACAGTAGCTGATGCTGGAGATTTCTGCATAAAAATGGGAATATATTATTGATATTCAGATTGATGAGCATTCCTTCAAAATAAGGGTTAAAATATTAAGTGCAATTAATACCGTGACTGTACTTTATAGGAGAAGTCATAGAGGCCACAGGCTAGAATACTAAGAATAGCAAGGTCTCAAATTTAATCATCACAGATCACCAGCACAAGAGACATCTGTAACAACTACAAAGACATATATAACATCAATTTCATAAATAATCTTTTTTCAACCAATCAATATTTAATTGCTAGCGCTGAAAGTAGTTGGACAATGTGTAACCTGACTACCTGAGCTATCCTTAATTACTGTATACAATCTTACAAGCTGAAACTTTGCTAGGTTAGTCACTGTGCAAAACACAAAGCATAAGATCATTTCATTTCATAGAAAAAAGGTAAAATGGAGAACAGAACTGAGGAGCCACAAGTGCTTTTGAAAACAATTCAAGTTACATAAGGTAAAAAAATAGCAGTACCTCAATACATTTTGCAGGACATTTGAGTTATCTCCGACACATAGCATAAGCAACCCATTTAAGATCAGATAACATATTGAAGAATCACACACTGACGATCACTGATAAGAAAGAATAGACCAATGAATTTGTATGATATAATCATACATATCTAAACCAATTCGTAAAAAGTGGTGAGCCAGCTGCAAATTTAGGAAAATACAAATAAAAAAAGATAGTCCCCGTACAAACATATGGAGCAAAATAAGAATTTGTGTCCATATCAAGGCACAATAAGACTTTGTGCTCCATATCGAGGTAAAATTTGTCACATTGGAGCTTGATATATTTTTCTCCGGTTCCATTTATGAAAGATCTTGGTGATTATATGATATGCCTATGGTACTAAGACAGTTATAGAAAACAAAATATTGAATGAGGAGATCTGCACGGTTTGGTAATTTCATAAAAAAAGAGGACATAACGCATGAGTCATTAGGTTACCTGGATACGATTGATCTTGCACAGCAGAGTCACGTATACAACCAAGGACGCATAATGTCTGTCCCTACATACGCGAGCATCATAGTGAGGCTAAAGCAATATACAACAGGTTTAAATATTTGCTCAAATCTTTTAGCTAGAAGAACTGTATATATGTACTTTTTAGGCACTATTCAGTGCCATACTTTCAGGACGAACAAATCAATGGCTGTTACCAGCAGAACAATATAAATAGCAGTTTTTCAGCATATGGAGTATGGATGAAGTTGAAAACAGAAACAAACACTCACTGCTCATCATAGACAACAGCAAATGAATTTCAACCATACACCTCTTCCGTTTGGGGTCCATTTAAACTAATTTTAACAGGAGATTGTTTCGTATGACATGGATGTATCTTACAGTTGTCACATAAGCATGCAAGAATCAGACAAAAAAAAACATTAGAACCAGAACAAACAGCAACCCAACTAAAGGAGTTGCTCATTCCATATGTGTGTGAATATAAAGATACAGGCTATTACAGAGCCTTCTTTTTTTTTTTTATGTTTCTTACCGATAAGCTTGAGGAGACGCAACAATAGTTGTGTCGACAAAATGGGCATATCTATCATATATGGTCTCTGCATAAATGGTGACTTATCAGAAAATATAAAACGCCAGTTCTACTTAAAGTCTGAATCTATTCAGGTGCAAAACTAAAGGAAAGCATTTGGTAAATAACCGAAAAATTGTATCAGTGGTAGATCTAACAAAATTTTGTAAAAAGAATAAACTATGTAATACACGATTGTTTGGCAACTTTTTTTCTCTAAGACATAGGAGAGCTACGCTTAATTATATTAAGAAGAAAAAAGGGATAAAACCCAATACAACGCACACCACACCCACAAACTATTACAAATTCACAATCACGCCTGTGATTGGAAAAGACACGACCACCTTGCCCATCGGATCTTAATCTCTAGGAAGGGGTGCAACCAGGACACTTAAACCCTGAGCACTTGGGCCTAATGAATGGATGAGCAAAATATATTCTATATGACAATACTTGGCATTACTTGAAAGTGATTGTATTCATGCTGAATATACATGCTCATGGTCATATTTTCAGTTTCACTGCAACCCATGGGTTAAGTACAAACAATGTATTCTCAATTTGTGGTCATTCATCCATGTTTACAGATATTCAGTAAATTCAGTTCCAGATTCCCAGAGCTGCCACATCACTTGGTATTCTGGAAATACCTAATATCATGTCCAATCGAAAATTCCCCAACCTGTTGTATAGGTAGAACTGATCGAGTGTTCAATAATCTAGTCCTGGAAATAAGTTGGAATAGAAAGGCGACATAAATCTGGAACTAATTTTACAACGAAGTGGCACAGGCTGTAACAAGTACACGAACAGGTAATAATTTAGAATCTGCATTACCTGTTAGTATGAAGTATGAACAGATATCAGCGTTGGTTAGAATCTTCCACCTTCTCAGCAATCTCGTTCAGGTCCTTCTGGAACGACTTTGCCAGACCCAGCAACGCAACCTGATCGTGACAAATTCCATCGGTTAGATTGATAAGTGAGTAGAACTGAGGATTGAACTTACTGAATACTGGGATTACTGGGCAGCAGGACCTGGAGCTTGAGGACGGTGGTCCTCGGCAGGCTGTAGTGGCGCGCGGAGTGAAACAGGGCAACGGCACTGATGGAGGCCGAAGCTATGTAGCCCAAGAACCGCAGGCCAGGTTCGCAGTCGGCGGCAGTGTACACGTGGGGAGGCTCCGACATGCGGACCGACACGTGTGTCGCCTCCGTCTGCTGCTTCCGCGAAGAGGACGACGACGACGACTGTGGCCACGACGAAGAGGAAGAAGAGGTGGAGTACGAGGAAGACAAGGAAGAGAGAACGACTGAACAAGAAGGAGGATGAGGATGTTGTCGAGGAGGAAGAGCGTGAGGAGGACGACGAGTAGGATCGCCCGCCCATGGCGCCGCTAGACGCCGCGATTGCAGCACGTGGCCTGCCCGAAGCTGCCACGGCGACAGCGGCGGCGAGTAGCACGGCGAGATCGACCCGGTCCTTCGGAGGCTCGCCATCGTTGTCGAGAGGAAGCGGCGATGTGTTCAAGGACGCGCAGCAGGAGCGGGCGAGAGGTGGCCCATTGGAAAGGCGAGTGCAGCGGTTGGGTACCTGGAGTGCCGAGCGGCGGCGCGATCTAGGGGCATGGCAGTGGCGGCGGCTTGTTGGTTAATGGGGCGGGCGCACGGCGGTGATTGGTTTTGTGTGGGCAGATGCGTCGTGTCGTGAGCTATCAAGATAGTGAATGCGGTAGGGTCGGTAGACTCCCCCAATTTAGGCCGTTTCAGTTCACCTCGTCCCTTTACTTAACCTTCATTATTACGGATTACTAGTTTCTTCTTTGGGGAAACGGAGTTGTTAATTAATTGCAGTGCTGCCTCAATATCATACGGTGAGTATACTGCATAGGCAGTGCCTACCAATCTACGTATACCTGTTATGCAAAATCAACTGTTTGTAATTTTAAAGGGAAGTGAAACAGAGCACTGTTTGATCAGAGCAAGTGAGAAGTGAAAACACGATCCAGGTCCCATCAATTGGAGGCTTTAATTCTCTGGATCTACAGTAATCTGATTCTATGTTTCCAACCATGGATCTAAAAGTCAACGCATGAGATTCATTGTTACAGTACCTATTATGTTTCCAACTACACAGAGGCAGAGGTTTCAGGTAAGAATAATCCTCCCGCAGCTTTCTCTTCGAAAAGAACATCTTGCCTTCATGCTGAGGAGTCCACAACACATTGACACCCTGGACACACAGTACATGGCACTGGCAGATTAACTTTTTTTTTTTTTTGAGGAATTGGTGTGCGTGCGTGTGGGGGGGGTGGGGGGGGGGGGGGGGGATCCCCACCGTTTCATTTCTTAAACAAGAGTGCATACATGAGTGGGATGTTACATGTCGGTTGAGCTAGTTACAGCATGAGATGAAGAAGGGAACATCGAGACCCAAGACCGGGCAACATGCCGATCAACACACAGCATCCTACATGACCATAGGTCAGCGTCCTCACGACACCCCGCGAAGAGCCGAGAGTAGCAGGGGGGCAAGGAGCAGAATACAACATCGTGGCGGTGCTTCCATAACCGCCAGCAACAGAGGAGGAAGGAAGCAAAATGCTTGGACGGCAAGATTAACAAAAATGAATAAACAGAAATATGCTGACAAGAAATTGATTTCAAGACTTGTTTGATACGTACTGCCTTTCTAGAAAAACAATGATAGCTCGCCCAATTAAGCATCATTTTGATTAATTCAGAAGGAAAAAGACCGTACCCGAATTGCTCCTGGAGGTATAAAATTGAGCATCGCTGTTTGAGGTCTGCACAGTTCCTGACCTCGGAGAACTCCAGTTCTCTTTGGGTAGCAATCAGAATGGTTAACTGTCAAACATGTGAATCATGATAACAAATCCGTCATGGAAACATGACAATGTTTTGCAATAAGCAGAGAATACATTTGGAATTCAAATACTTCGAAAGTGTACAATGCATGTACGTACCACCATGTATTTGTTTTTGGAGCCGTCTGTGCTTTTGGAGTAGTTGGAGACTGTTTATTCAGCTAATGTGTTCCTCTCTTGAAGCGAAATACTATTAAAATACTCCTTCCAAGAATACTCTCTTGACAGCCTACAGCAAGTTTTGCGGAAATCATGAAACTCGTCAATTAATTTACTCTGCAGAATAGTTACAGACGCAAAGGATACTAAGGAACAGCTAAACCACAGATGAATTACAATGAACGGAAGGTTTCACTACAGGATGTGATTATTACCGACAAACTTGAAGAGATGATGTTACTGTTGTGAAGCCACAAGGAACATAAGGTCTCTGCAAAATGAATAATCAAGGGAATAGGATAAATATCTTGATGTGCAGCAAAAAGATCAAGCTGAAAATTATTGGTGCCAAGCTTATATCAGTAGTAGGTGCCTAACATGTCATACTGACAATAAGGGGTATTTGATGGCCACCTCTATTAAGCTTTCGACTAACATTGTATTAGTTACCACTGCACTCGGTTAAACGTGTACTGCACAAACTTTCCCTTCAATCAGAGTAGTAATTTGGGTCAGACATGCTAGGTTTTGAAAATGCTCACATAGGTATTTGTTAATTTAAGATCTATATAGGCATGTTGTTTCTAATAATGATATCACAAGGAGGTATCAGAGATGATAATACCTACCAGTCAATATGCTTTTTACCAGAATAGGTTAGAGGCGTCCATTTTCTCAGCAATGTTATTCAGATCCTTTTGGAGCGACTTTGCTGCATCCACGCCGTGCAATGCAACCTGGAATACATAAATCCAATGAGATGTGTACTCGGTAGTGATCGCAAATCTACTTGCCAGGTACTAGTAAGAAATCAGGAGTCCGGACCTGGAACTTGACCACGGTTGTCATCGGCAGGATGTCTAGAAGCAGGGAGTAGAAGATGATAACGTTGAGGCCGATTGACCCCCAGAACATTATGTCGTCGAATCGCTTCGCCCATGGCCAAAGCTCAGCCGCGGTGCCGACAGACACGTGCGTCGCCTCAGCCCCGTCAGCCGTCGTCGACGAGGAGGAGGAGGAAGGCCACCACGAGGAAGAGAAGTCATCGGAGGTGTCGACGTCGCTGTAGGATGACGAGATGGAGGCCGAGCAGAAGGAGTCGCCGTCATCCGAGCACCGGCCCATGCCCATGGAGCCCCCGGACGCGGCGAGCGCGGCATGCGGGCGGACCGCCGCCGCAAAGGTGGCATCGGCAGCGAGTAGATGGGCGACATCGAGAGGACTTCTGCTCCGGCGCTCTGGGTCTGGGATCGCGAGATGATCGTCATCGCGCGCCGCGAAGGGTTGTGTCGCCGCGCGACGGGCGGCGGGGCAGCAGAGGAGGAGCGGCGCGCAAGGGAAGCGTCGGCGCGGGTTAACCTCCGCCGGCGTGCGACGTGGTTTTCCCGATAACGGAAGAGGCTGGTGGTGGCGCAAGCCGGTAGCGGTCGTCGTTGCTGCGGAGGTGAAAGGGGAACGTGGGCTAGGGATTTAGGCGTCGGCTTCTGGTCGCGTGTAAATCCAATGGGGGATTTGGGGCTCTAAATAAAATCCACGATTATATCTTACTAGTAGTGATTTGGATTTGGCTGAATATGAACAGTTATACCTACGAGCTACGAGAGATTTTGATTTCTTACAAATTTGAACACATCCAGTTATGAATCAGGACCCTAACTGAGTAGGTTATCATTGCTGAACACGGTACATCAACAAATGACCCTAAACGCTTGGTATTAATTATTAACGTGAAGCAATAATGGTATGCAGAATAGTGGTAAATCTCCGACAAAAGGCTGTAATTTCTATCTACCGACATTTCAGGCAACTTCCCCGTTTGAAGTACAGACCAACTAATCTGTCATACACTAAACAACGACCAGACACATCCAATGTACGTATACTCTATAGATATACGATTAGCAGCAAACTACCATCAACACCATCACCTATAATAGGACTGCTTCTTCAACATGAAGTGAGCGTCATCCTATTCATCAGATAGTGGGTTCAGATAAGGATAATCCTCGTGAAGTTTCCCTTCCGAAAGAACATCATTCTCATCTTGCGGGGTCCATAAAACTTGAATGCCCTGAAACATCAGGATCAATTAGCAAATGAATACTGTTCTCAAAATAATAGAAATCAATTTCACAAGCTACTGTGAACTTTGTCTTTCTGGGAAATAGAGAATGTTTAGTCTCTTGTCACATTTAAGTGAAACTTTATGAAATGGAAGCGAAAAGTTTCTCAACATTTTACCTGAATTTGATGTACTGGTATGGAATTGAGCTTTTCCACAACTGCTTCCAGATCAGTGTAGTTTCTGACGCCAGGTAACTTTAGTGTTCCATCGGCAGCAATCAGAATGGTTAACTGAGTATTTGGAATTACCCCAAAACTGTCATTTAGTAATATTGAACTACACATATTCGAAAAACGATGGTTCATAAAACAAGCCTAAACAACATTTCTAAATCAGTTCGTAGTGAAGGAAAAAAAAAGGGATAACATTGTATGTTGGGTACAATTTCACAGGGGAAGAAGCAGACATACACATACCACAATGTATTCATTTCTGAAGCCATCTGGTTTTCTAGAGTAGGTTTTCTTTTTCTTGATTCCTTCCAAATTGTAAAGGGTTTCCTCATCAAATTTGCTCCTCTCTTCAATAGAAATTTTGTCAAACTTTTCCTCCCAAGAGTCCCTATCTTTCACATCAACCTAAACAAACGGAAGGCAAATTGCACGATCTAGTGAGTTGCCACATGCGGGGACAAATATATAGATACAGGCTATGACAGAAGCCTTTTTTTAGAAGCTATGTTTCTTACCGATAAGCTTGAGGAGACACAACAATTGCTGTGACGACGCAATGAGCATATGGTCTCTGCACAAATGGTGACTCATCAGAAAATATAAAAAAGATAGTTCTACTTAAAATCTGAATCTATTCAGGTGCAAAACTAAAGGAAAGCATTCAGCACATAATTGAAAAATCATAGCAGTCGTAGATCTAACACAATTTTGTAAAAAATAATAAAACTATCTAATATACGATTATTTGGCAACTTCATGGGGTAGTTTTTGGCATCAATACAATGTGGTGCCTCTGCGTCAGAGATGCTGGGTCTAATGAATGGATGAACAAAATATGTTCTAAATGATAATACTTGGCATTTCTTGAAAATGACTTGTATTCTGCTGAATATACAAGATCGTGGTCAAGATATTTTCAGTTTCACTGCAAACCATGGCTTAAATAAAAGCAATGTATTCACAATTTGTGGTCATCCATCTATGTTTACAGACAGTTCGCAAATTCAGTTCCAGACTTCCAGAGCTGCCACATCATTTGGTATTTTGGAATACCTAATATCATGTTCCATCCAGAAATTCCCCATTTTGTTGTATAGGCAGAACTGATTGATTGTTTAATAATCTGGTCCTGGAAATAAGTTGGAATGGAAAGGCTACTTGAATCTGGTCTAGTTTTACAAGGACGTGGCACGGGCTGTCAAAAAGAACAGGTGACAATTTAGAATCCGCATTACCTGTTAGTATGAACTTATACCAACGTTGGTTAGAACCTTCCACCTTCTCAGCAATCTCATTCAGGTCCTTCTGGAATGACTTTGCCAGACCCAGCAACGCAACCTAATTGTGACAAATTCCACCGGTTAGATTGATCGGTGAGTAGTACTGAGGACTGAACTTACTGATTATTGGTGATCACTGATCAGCAGGACCTGGAGCTTGAGGATGGTGGTCCTTGGCCGGGTGTAGTGGCGGATGGCGAGAAACAGGGCAACGGCACTGACGGAGGCCGAAGCTAGGTAGCCCCAGAACCGCAGGTCAGCTTCGCGGTTGGGGGCCGTGTACACGCGGGGAGGCTCCGCCACGCCGATCGACATGTGTGTTGAATCCGTCTGCAGCTTCCGCAAAGAGGACGACGACGACAGCTGCGGCCATGATGAAGAGGAAGAAGAGGTGGAATACGAGGAAGAGGAGGACAAGGATGTTGTGGAGGAGGACGAGTAGGATGGTGTGGAGGAGGAGCGCGAGGACGTGGACGACGAGTAGGATCGCCCGCCCATGGCGCCGCCAGATGCCGCGATTGCAGCATGCGGCCTTCCCGAAGCCCCCACGGCGACGGCGGCGGCGAGTAGCAGGGCGAGGTTGACCCGGCCCTTCCGAGGCTCGTCATCATCGTCGAGAGGAAGCGGCGACGTGCTCAAGGTTGCGCAACAGAAGCGGGCGCGAGGTGGCCCATTGGGAAGGCGCGGGCAGCGGTTGGGTACTGGCGCGCGGCGGCGCGACCTAGGGATGGGAAGCAGCGAATGGGATAAGCCGGCGCCGGTCGCCATCGGATGATCGGAGGCAGAGGAAATGAAAGAAAGAAGGGTTTAGTTATGTATTTTTTTGGCTACTTGCAACCTGAGCAGATCAAACGAAAATAGTTGCAAGAAAGTTTGAAATTTGAAATGCAGGGATTTTTGAAATAATTTTCTCAAAATTTAAACTCCATGAGAGAAATATCCGGCTTTCAAATACAGCATGTGAGTTTTTTTTTCAGACGGAAGGGATGATGTAGGGTGCCTTTAACAGGAATTCTGATTCACTTTCTTTTTTATCTTTTAAATAAATCAACAAATGAACCAAACGACTACGTTTTGCTCCGGCAACAAACGCACGTGCATCGCTTTCCCCTTCCTCCCCTCCGCACGTGCCTCGCGATCCGGTCCATCTTCTCCACTTGCGCTGGTGCTCTCGATTCGCTTTCCCTCACATCTACTCCACTCTCGTGTGCGGCTGCGTCTCCTTTCTCTCGTGTTCTTGGATTCTTGGACTTGGAGGAGAGGATGGAAGCTCCGCCTACGGCGCTTTTCGGCAGCCTCAAGGTACGCATTGCCAGTTTCTTCTCGTGGCTGTGCTCATCGTAATGGCTCCGGCATTTCGTCGAGCACGTTGTGTGTCGTGCTTCGGTCCGGAATTTTTCCGCCTCTGTTGTTGTAACCTTTTTCGTTATTACTAGATCCGTACTACTGTTGTAAACTGCTTATCGTAGTCGACGCAGTGTGCTGTTTGCTTCGAATGTTTCAGTCATACTGCTAGTGTATTCTTGTTTGAAGACACATGTTACTGAACCATTTGGTGGTTATTACAACAGGCTGCTCAACCGTTCTTCTTGCTAGCCGGACCCAATGTGATTGAATCGGAGGAGCATGTCCTGATGATGGCAAAACACATAAAGGGCATCACAACCAAGTGAGCACATACCTGTCGTGATGTTGTATGATTTTGAGCTTTGTATGAACTCGTGCTGTTGCTGCTTGTCTCATGACAGGCTTGGGATTCCACTTGTGTTCAAGTCCAGTTTCGATAAAGCAAATCGTACATCATCAAAATCTTTTCGTGGTCCTGGTCTCGAAGAAGGCCTTAAGGTGTGGGCATGTGGCTAATTTTATCCATTAAACTAGGAAATTCCTATTTCAGTAGCATTAGTGCTTCATGTCCAGTCGTATTTTTTCATATACAACAACTGCTTACGATTTATCCTTATTTATTGTATTAGTGGACTACTATCTTTTTAAGTATGGAGGGTGTACCACCCTGTGAAACACTGGTGGTGTAGTGTTATTTGCAGGAATATAAGCTAGTAATATCCCCTATCTTTCTTAGTGACAACGGATCTTTTCTAGCCCTTTTTTCTCATAGGGGTTATGTCTATATCTAGCAAGTAGTTCAGGACTAGAATGAGTATCTATATGATGTGTATATACCTATTTGTTCAGACCCAACCTTTTTGCATATGTAGTACTGTGTTTGATGTTATTTTATCTTCTATTCAGATCCTTGAAAAAGTAAAAGAAACTTATGACCTTCCAGTGGTCACTGATGTGCATGAAAGCCACCAGGTATTAGTTTTATTAGCAAACTCCTATGTTGCTGTCCTAGTCGTCGATTCTGCAGAAGATCTTAACATGGTCTATGACTATGAGTTATGCTTCAAATGAACTGAAATGGAGGATTATTGTATTTTGTGTGAACTACTTGCTCTTGCGTTTTGAGTTTAGCATGTCCAAATGTTCCCCATTTCAGGTTCATCGTAAAACTGCAAAATGGTTTTCTAGTCACATAGAAAATGCCTTGTTTCATACTGAGTACTGGCAGTCTCATTATGTTTCCAGAAATACAGAACTTCATCTAGCGAGTTTAGACTTATCATGTTTCTTTGTTTTTTTCTTTTTGAGGCACCTGTAAACAAAGTCAAGGAATTGAATGGTTCAGGATCATTTGTGAACCTGGATTCATATTCATATCTAGACTCTCTTTACGTCCTTGCATTCTGAGATATGAGCTGTTACTTCTGTCAACATTTGCAGAGCTTCTTATCACAATTAGCCCTTTTTTGGTCTAAACAAACCGCCCCTATTGTTGCAACATGTATTTTGCACCATTCCTGCATTATTCCTTTTGAATTCATAACCCTACTACATACAATTTGTTCTGAAGGAACAGATGGTTGCTAACTAATTAACTACTAAATCAGTGTGAAGCTGTTGGAAGAGTTGCTGACGTTATACAAATTCCAGCTTTCCTCTGTCGCCAGGTACAACTGGAACGAAGGGATCTTTTATGGCAAACCATATTACTTTCATATGCTTAAGCCTGACTTTTCATTGACATGACATTCTGCATATCTAACACAATTATTGTGCTAACAGACTGATCTTCTGGTGGCTGCTGCTAAAACTGGGAAAATTATCAATATCAAGAAAGGACAATTCTGTGCACCTTCTGTAAGTTGCTCAAAACTAAATACTCCTACTGTGAGCTACTTACTATTTTGTTGTTGTAGCTGGTTAAATAATTCGTTTCAAAAGCTCCATATGCAGTTAATGTTACAAAAAAGCCCCTTACCTTTTGGGGAAGTTTATTGTCATTGTTATGGATGAAGCCAAATGTTGAGAGAAATTAGATACTGCTTATTACCTGAAATTTTTGATTTACTATGTCTCTTCATATAACTGATACCATTTTTTTAAGATAGAACATTTCCCTCCTTATAAGCTGGTAAAATGCTTATTCAGACATCTGGGGACTTCAATATCACTATTTTTTTATCAAAAAGATATGCAATCACTTGAAAGAGTTCATTTAGGAATTACTCCTGCTCCAAGCAAACTATTTTACCAGATTTACTTGTGGTACTTCTTTTTTTCATGTATATATATGTTTGCCAAAGTGAAGCTGTACAATTTCAGGTTATGGTTAACTCCGCAGAGAAAATAAGGCTTGCTGGCAATCCAAATGTGATGGTGTGTGAGCGTGGTACCATGTTTGGATACAGTTAAGGGATCTTTTGGTGCCCACTTAGCTGTTCATTGTGAACTTCGACAAGAAAACGATACCAACAATATATAGTTCTATGACATTGGTCCTTTAAGGAAAAAGAATAATGTAGATGATGATATGCTACTCTTTATGGACATTCAAACTTACTGAAGGCTTGTAGTAAGATTTGGTTGCCTAGTGGCAGCTAGATTGAAAAAGCATCGGAGGGATGGATGCTTCATAAAATATCTAATTCATAGGACTGTATTATCATTTTTTAATTTTACCAGTTGAACTCACCAAAACTTAGATGAGGGTTGCCTGCAAATTAATCATCTGCCATGGAAGTAAGTAAGCAATAAAAACCATATGTAGCTGGAGATGAGTCGTATCTCTATTTTAGGCTCTGAAAGAGAAGCAAATAGAATTTCACAGAAGCACACCTACTGTCTGTTACACCTAATTTTATTGCAATTAGTCCTTGGCTCATGAGGCTGATATTCTGTGCAATTAAATACGCAGATGATCTAATTGTTGACCCAAGGAACTTTGAGTGGCTAAGGGAAGCTAATTGCCCAGTTGTAAGTATTTTTACTGTTGTCCATAACTGCATAACTCGCTTTCTGTTTGTTATTGAACTTCTCCATAGCTTGTTAGTATTTCTGGGTTTCTGGCATTTGACATGTCGTGTATTCAAATTATGGAATTATGATTCATTGGGAGAAAAACAACATAGGATTTAGTTGCAAATTGGTCATTATGCTGAGGATGGTAGCTCATTTTGTTTGGATCTAATTACTTCGGCATTCAGCCTTTTCTTTTCGTCGTATTTGGTTCAATTTTTTTGACATGAAAGATGTGTATTGACATCCTTAATTTTGGCATTTGATAAGTGAAAGTGTCAAGATTGGCTCTATGATAATTACATAACTATATTTGTCTATGAAAATGCTTTCACAAAGTACAATGTTTTTGTGTCAATGAAAATGTTTTTGTTAATCGATGACTCGTTTGTTTCATAAGTCTTATTTTTATTTTACATTTCAGTATCCTTTTACATCAGATCTAGATAAACCATGGTATACTTCATAGTATAGACCACTGAAAAGAGAGGTATGCCTTTCAGGTTGCTGATGTAACACATGCTCTACAACAACCAGCTGGAAGAAAGGTATACTGCTTTCTGATTGTATCCCAGTTTATGCAATTCAGATATACCAGTTTGTTTAGACAACCTAGGTACACCAGTTTTTTATTGTAAGCGAGTCTAATTTTTGTTGGTGATGGAATACAGCAAGAAGAGAAACTTATGTATGTTTCTACTGTTCTAATAGTGTACAGTGTTCCAACTTCAGTTAGTGAAGGAATATAGCAAGAGTTGAAACTTTTGTCTGTTTTATAATTCCCAGGAGTAATTTGTAGTTTTATCTGAATCGTAGGCCTTTAGATTTTAAGAAGTGAAATTTTACTTATTTTGAACTAGCTCGGTTGTTTAAATTTGAGCATGTTTGCCTCTATTTTGTAAGCTTGATGGTGGAGGCGTTGCAAGTGGGGGCTTGAGGGAGCTAATACCATGCATCGCAAGGACATCTGTTGCTGTTGGTGTTGATGGTATTTTCATGGAGGTATTACATAAAAAAAGATTTTTTTTTCTTCACATACTTTGCTATTTTGCTCAACAATGAATGAAATTATTGTTACTTGAGGAACTTGTTCATACCCCCACAGGTACATGATGATCCCTTAAATGCACCATGCGATGGACCAACTCAATGGGTATAATCCAGTTCATTTGTGCAGTCTTGTTTTTACCTCATATGTATGTGGCAGAATTCCTACGGCCAGCATCAGACGAATGCATGATATTTATCTGCACCTTTTCCTTCTGTAGCCCTTGCGCAATTTGGAGGAGCTATTGGAGGAATTGATAGCGATTGCTGTAAGTTTAGCTTTGATAAGTTTTCAAGCCAAATAATCTTGCAAGCTGATGTCTTGTTCTCACCTTTGTATGCAGCAAGTTACCAAGGGAAAGAAGCAGTTTAAGATTGATCTCACTCCATTCAAGGAATGATCTGGTTTGGTCAATAGAAGGCACAGTAGCTGCCCACGATTTCATAAGTCACTTCAGGAGGGACTGCTCTTTGCATGCTTTTTTTGTAGCACAAGCATAGCTGTAACAATCATTATTATTGAAACTACTTGTTGCAAATTGTTTGTGACGTTTCAGCAGTTGTACCGCGTGTCAGGAGTCTGAACAAACAATATCCTGGTAAAATAAAACATTTGCTCCATGATGAATAGCTTCATGCTTCTGTTTCTGCAGATGATATATTGGTGGTCCAAGAGTAATGGTATCTAAACTAAAGGGCTTTGGGAACTTTGTGAAGACAACTACTAGTTAAAATCGCTAAAGTGTGTCATATAAAAAGTCAGAGGCAGTAGCATCCAACAAGGATGCATACACCAAAAATAACATCAGCACTAAATAACTTGCCCAGTACGTCACTGCACTAGAGATCTTAATCGCTTACGTTGAGCCGCCTACTCCTTTTTCTCCTGGGTACCTGCTCTCCCTCAGATACGGACATCCTTCTTGACTTAAATGCTTTGACCATGTTGTACACCTGAAAGAAACACAAATATTTACAAATTTGATCAACTCCTATGTGATCCACATTAATGACAATACTTGTATTTCAGTTACCTTCCGAATTCCAGATGTCAATCCCATGGACTCAACGGAATTCTCATTGACAAATTTCAATTTCTCACTACCATGTACCATTTTGAAGACTGGATTCATACCATCTACAATAAAGTTTTCGTGAGGCAATATCATCTACAATAAAGTTGGGTTGGGCAGTAAATGAGAAAATAACAATGGATATCTACTTGTACAAACCAATTAACTCACCTTTGAGATTGAGAATCAACAACTCAACATACATAGTCAGTCTAATGTGGGAGAAAATGTGAATATATTCACCAACATCCTCCCGGAGGATCACAGCGGGTTTACGACTCACATCAATTTTCAGGAGCTGCTTCAAATACTTGTCCATTTCTTTCCTCCTGTTGAGCAAATCATTCCTCTCTTCGTCTATAAGGACCAATGGGAACTCCCAAAGCCCTGCAAGCAGACCCTCATCTGGTCTTCTAATCAGTAGGAAGATATCATCCTTATCTTTTCTATCATTCACCTCTTGCTCCAAGCCATGTGCAATCTGAACAACACAAACAGCAGCAAAATCGCTACGTGGTTTGGCCTTTGGTACCACTCGTGGGTAGTCTGTAACTTGGACTGATGGATTTTCATGGGAAAGGGCAAATGCTTGGCAGTGGCTAGAGACAGGGCACTCAGAGCAACCAGGCTTTGTCTTGCTGCATAATGTTGCTCCTAATTCCATCATTGCTTGGTTGAAGTCGCCTGGCCTCGAAGGATCAACCAATTGACCAGCAAGCTCCCTGTGACAATAAAAATGTAAAAGCTTTCAGATCAGTGTAAAACTTTTGTTCAGAATTAGATACATAGCAGAACACAAGTGATGGAGAATCACTGGCAACATGCAATCAACCACAGACACATCTCACAATAAGGGTATGGGGAACTTAAATTAGTGAAATGTGTGAAGACATAGTTCAGCTCAGCAGTATAGGTATTACTTCTCCAGTGTGCAAAACGGGCAAGAGGACAACCTAAAATATATGGTGCTATCCTACTGGTAGAAATAGCTAAATCCCAACTAACACTTCTAAAGCGCTCGACAAGGAAAGTGTTTCTTACCAGAACCTCTTCACTGTCGATGATTCTTTTGGGTTGTCTGCAATGGCATAAAGCCTGCTGAGAACTCGTACCACATTTCCATCAACAACTGGTACAACCTATAGTTGACAAAAGTCACCAAAATCATTTGGACAGAAAAGAAGCATGCATTTGTTCATGCATACAGTTGCTAAATGATGCACAACCTCATTAAAGGCTATGGAAGCAATTGCTCCAGCTGTGTAATCCCCAATGCCACGAACATCACGGAGCGCTGATGCTGTTCGAGGGAACTCCCCTTTCTCGACAATCTGCTTTGCTCCCTACTTCGCAATCAATCAAAACATTCATAAACCACATAAGAAGGTTTCATTTTCCATTCACTACAAGTCAAGGACAACAGTCCACACTAGGAACTCTAGCATCCTTCACTTGCTATATCCAAAGGACAAGATACTACAATCAAATGTACCAAATTATTTGGACAGACTCATAAATAAAACAAGGCAAGCTACAACTCTGAATCTCATATTTTAGGATCAGACGAAACATCGAATAGGGGAGACGCGCTGCAAATATTGCGAAATGCCAACCTAGTGTCAATCCTGCATTGGGTACTTATCCAATTCCCCAAAAATCCAATCGGACAGCAACTCACCTCGAGCAGAAAGCGAGCCCTCCGGTAGTATCCTAGCCCCGCCCACATCTCGTTCACCTCCTGCGACAAGCATAAAAGAACACCATTAATTTCCCACAAATTCAGGGCCAGAGATCGATTTCCGACAAATCGTGGTAGTATTAAGTTCCTCTCACCTCCTGCGTAGCGGCGGCGAGGCTCCGCACGGTGGGCCAGCGCGCCATCCACCGGTCGTAGTAGCCCACGACGACGGGCACCCGCGTCTGCTGCAGCATCACCTCCGACACCCACACCGCGTACGCCCTGTCCTCCTCGCCGCCGCTGGCGCGCCGCCACGGCAGGTCACGCCTATGCGCGTCGTACCACCGCAGCAGCTGGGCCCGCAGCAATGCGGGGGCGGCCGCGGCCCCCGGGCTCGGCACGGGGCCCGCCAGGTCCTCGATGTCCGTGGAGGACGGGGCCGGCTTCGCTGTTGCTGCCGCCTTGCCGCGGCGGGACGGGCGCTTCCTGGTTGCTGCGGGGCGGCGGTTCACGGCCGCCTTTGGGTCCTTGGCCATTGAAAGTTTGAAATATTAGGGCTTTGCAGGCTTGCCGCCACTGCGGGTGCGTACTGCGGAGAACGAAAGGGAAGCTGGAGACACAAAATAGTCAAACAATTAGAGTGAAGAAAATATGAGAGGAGTTGCGGGGACGGCAGCAAAATGTCTTCGTGATGGAAGCTGAAGGTGAAAGGGAAGGCAGTCGTGGACTCGTGGTGCTGCAGTGCTGCTACTGAGCATAGTTGCATGCTTCCTGATTTGCATAGGCTGTAACACGCACGAAAGTACATGAAGTTACTAACGCATAATTAAATTGTTGTCACGGTTATAATTTACTTTATCACCAAAATTATTTGACCATAACTTAATTTTATTTATTCAAATCAATTATTTGGCATACAAGATTGATGTTAGAAGTGCTGACGGCAATTTTAATATAGAGGAAGTATTATCTATCCTCACAGCACAGCTTACACGGTCTTGCTTAAACAAGAACAGGTGGTTTATGGCATTCAAATACTCATCTATTTGGGATGCATGCTAGTCAACCATTATATTACTTTGTCTAGGTTTATAAAAAAAAAGTAAGTAATATTTAGACCTTTAATAAATTAATTATAAAAATATATTAAAAAATAAATCTAATAATATATAATACTCATCATAAATATTTATATATAGTTAGTTAAAGTTAAAAAAAAGTTTAACACTCGAAAAATGAGATGAACACCGGAAACGTATCCACTGACAAATCATCCAGAAACGTATCTCTGATATACCAGACCTGGACGAGGTTGCACGCTTGAGCCACCAGTTGGAAATTGAAAATAGAAGTACCACCATATCAACAAGGTAGCAGCAAACGTGCAATGAAACAAAGGACGGGTGGTGGGTGGGTATCAACCCAACCCCGTCTTGGATGAACCATACACAAATGTTATCACGGATCCCATCTGAGCAAATTCTTCAAAATACGTGTTTTGAAAGAAGGGAAGGGGGACACAGATATGGATGAAACAAGGTCACAATGACCTCCAGAAAAATCGTCAACACGATGGATTCTACTGTCTGCAAATCACAGCATCTGCCTTCTCGAATACCCCCATTCCTTAAACCATAATTTACAGCATTTGACCATGATACATGCATTAAAAATTAATAAAACCTTCTGCTAGCTTGACAATTGTACTTTCGAGTTGCATAAGGCTCAGATCATCTCAAAAATACTTGTGTGGTGGAACTGGGTCAAAGTCATCATATTCGAATCTTCCTCGGTCCCTTCCAGTCTGCACCAATTCCCTAACTTAGCAAGAACGAAAAACATTTCATGTCTAAAGCTCTGACCTCACCTTCAGTAAATATGCAGGATCGCATGACATGTTCTCATCAATTGAAGCCAACTTCTTGGACAAAGCCGTCAACCTGAGAAAGAGTTTACCCATGCTAATTATTACTAGCCGGTCACCGCAATGTCCAATATAGGACGAACATGGAATGAAAGAACACAACTAGGTGATCATTTGGTGTTTCATTCATTATCTTTAAAGGGTTGCACCCAAAAGTTTTCCCATGGAGAACCTATCATTCCATAATAAACACATTATATGAACTAGTTAAATACGCCAAATTCTTCTGTAACTAATTGCCTAATTAACTATGTATATTTACATGTTGCCAAGAATGGAAGTGGCAAATAATTTCACGAATCAAAGGCTGCAAAATGCTCATACCTCTGAATAGAAGAGTCGATATGCTCCACCATCTCAACGCTTTTATATTGTTCAGGATCTTCATGAAAGCTAACCATGCCGTCCTTCTGATTTATTGTTGCATGGATCTCTCCGTCTTCAATCTAGATCAATGGTACTGTCAGAATGTGGCTTATTTTTGGTACTTCATTCAAAATGGATGTAGAGAAAGCACCTACCATGCGAAGTACATGCATCTCAGCCTCCCTTGGTGTGTCAATTTGAGCAGAAGTAGCAATATCCTCAAGAGACAGCGTTAGATAAGTCTGGGTCAGCCTTTGGATGTTTCTTTTGTACATCGAAGAGAGCACTTGATTTACCAGCCCAAAGTTGTTATCCTGGCAAAAAAGATGGTATAAACCAACACAATGGCATCAGGGAGTTTGTAACAATGCACCGGCTACTAAATAATCCAGTAGGTTTTTCCTTTGGGCTTACGGCCTTGTATATGTACATGACTATACGAAAATCTAATAGAAAAGAAGTAGTGGGCTCCACTGCTTATTCACTTAAAAAAAAGCAGCTACTATTGATGATAAATATAATATAATTGTACAGAGCCAAAACATGTCAAATTGTCAACAAATACTCACAGATCGGAATTCTGCTGCATTTGAAAGGATGAATTTTTCTAATTCAGGGTAGCTACCAGTGCCATAGCTTGTAGACAGCTCAACGTAAGTCTGAAAAAAAATGATAAATAGAAAGAGATTATACAACATTGTAATAGTCCTAGATCGCTAATAAGAGTAAAATCTATTATATACAGTGTCTTAATGGTCAGACCTAAAGAAATGAGAGCACTGATTGCCGTAAGAGAAAAAAGAGTAACTACAATAATAACAAGGCACAAACTGCTATTAGTATAAAGCTAGTCATCAATTATCACAAGATTTAAGGCAAATAAGATAAAGTAAATTAATAAAAAAATGAAAACTGGGCAGGGAGTTTGATTTCTATACTGCATTAACTATTCCAAGTTGCAACAACTTGCTGATATCATTCATATAGTGCTTTGTTTGGAGCTACATAGCAAAACAATACCTGGGCTTGACTTTTCAAATTTCTTTGAGCAGTTGAAGATGTATACTTGGGGAATGATGGGACCTGTTACATAAATTCGTTCACAACATTAGCCAACTCAACTCAGAATCACAATATCATCAATGAAATTGCATTTAATAACCATAAAGTTCAAGTCAGATATCACATTAAAGCTGTGAAAATTCAGAATATCAGATTCCTCTCAATAATAATTACAGTAATTAAATATGGAATCATTGTCTCAAATACAACAAATATGGAATCATCCAAAAACACAATCAACTCTAGAAGTCCAAAAAAGAAAAAAGCTAGTATAACTATCTCAAATACGATAAATATGGAATAACATTCTAATGAGTAACGCAAATCATCGAACTCAGAAACGAAGAGGCATGACCTAAATAGTGAAATCATATCTGAATCTATCAAAACATAAAATTATAAATCACCAAAATATGTAAAAATAATTGCATCTTCTTTTGCTCAGCTAGCAGCTTCCTTGTGCTCAAACAATAGGCCTTCTTTAATGTAGCAAGTCACCAGCACAAGTATGTCTAGTTTATTCACAAATGTTGGTTTCACATTTGATTTGAGTTATTAAACATCTTAAATCAACCAATATATGGAACAGTGTTTACTTTTATTTAGCCAAAAATTATTAGATATTTATATTAGCTATCAAATTCACCTGCTCACCTTAAAGTTGATTGCAATTTATAGTTTGATGGAAGATCCTTTGCTACCTCAAAATATAGTTAGTAATTGTGCCTATTTTTATGCCTACTTTCCCTATTGCTACTGCACATAATTGTAAAGGGGAACAGACCTCCTACAACTGATCATCAGGCAAACTTTCCTGAAAATTGTACAATTGTAGGTCCACATCACAATGCAGTATACAAAGCAAAGCGGAAGCTCACCTGGCCATTCTGAATGAGTGAAACTAGAATATACTTCTTGTAAGCTTCAACAGCAATCGCATTCAGCTGCGACATTGGGGCAGTAACAGCCTGAAAAATACCTCAGTGAACATCAAAGGCAAGGCATGCAATACATCTAAAAATTAAAAATTGACATAGGCCATGGCCTCACATTGTGAAGAAGTTCCAGAGCTTTAGGAAACTTCTTCAGCCCAATACATATCATCCCTCTGCACCAGAAGCCGAACTAGTAAGCAAAAGGCAAGTGTATTCCAAAATCATAAACCATTCAAGATATCTAATGCAGACCCATAGTAGCAGTAGAGGAACAAGTCCTTGGGCTGATCGACTTCGAATATGTCGTCTTCCAGGACGCTAAAGCCAGCCTTGTACTGTTTTGCTAGCAGGCACAGGAGAAGGTAATCCGCGTGGACTGGTGTCAACTGCTCAGGTGAAGTCTGGATCTTACGAACTGCTGCCCTGAGTGGGGCAATCCCTCTGATCGGCATGTTAAGCTGCATGACCTGGTCCTTGAACACTCTGCACACATTCAGAACTACACACACACAAGGTCAAAAAATCGTAAAAATTACAACCCGTTGCAGAATCAGACATTAAAGAAGATAAGTTCGATTTGACTAGTAAACAGCACGCACATTTTTCGGGCGCCATGTGTATCTGGTTCGCCGAACACGCGGTAAGGAAACCGGCGATGGTGACCAGGAAGTCCCCGCCGCCAAGGTCTCTCAGATTGGCCGCCGAAGTGGCGAACGCCTCCCTGCGAAGGAGAAAAAAAAAATGTAAACAACGGGATTAATAGAGCTGTGGCGGACCGACGGGAAGGGGGTTAGGGTTCGGCGACGGGGGGCGGCTGGGGGCTCACAGGAGGTAGAGATAGCCGAGTGAGTGCGTCTCGGGTTGGAGCTGCGCAAGGAGAGGTACGAAGGCGGCGGATTGGGCGCGCAGGGACTCGCCATCCGCCTGCTTGAGGATGTTGTGGAGGTGCGCCAGCTCCTCCCGGCTGCCGGAAAGGGCCTGGATGTGCGCCACCAGAGCCTCCACCGACTCCATCATTGCCGTCGCTGCCGCCGTTGTGCCCGACTTCGCCGTCGTCGCCGCCGCCGCAGCGGGTTTTGCTCTCGCCTCCGCCGGCAGTCGCCTCGCTTTGATTCCGAGGCTTCCTTTGCGTTGCTGCTGCGGCGATTCGCCGGGCCCTGGTGGGATTTTGGTTGGGTCTCTCGGTTCGGCGAGAGGGGCGTGACGGAAGGGTTGGGCTTTGCATTTCCTATGTGGTTTACGGTGCACCTGGGCCGTGGATCGGTTTAGAAATGTGATCTCTCGTTTATCTGAACTTATTTTATCAGAAATAATGATTGTTTTGCGAGTGTTTTCAGAAATAGTATATATCAATAGCTATAGAAAATAGTTATATAGCTCTCCCATCTAGATTTATAAGGGATGAAAAAGAGACATTGGGCATAAATCAAAACAAACGAGAGAAGGAGCAAATGAGAAATTTCACTGACATAATGGATAACATTCTGAAAAAGCACTCGCATTGGTGTTATGACTTCACAATTTAATAATTTTGGGGACAATGGCACCCTAGGGATTCAAGTACTTGTGCTCCGCATGTCGTCAATTATCGCATTGTGCAACTTCCCAATGTCAGTTCTATCTGGTTTAAATGAAGCCTTCACTTCAAACTCTTGCTTTTTTCCGAATGCAGGCTTCAACCCAGATAAAGTTATGGTTGTTTCAAAAGATTGACAACATTACGGCTGAGTGGAGTGTCTGTTGAGGACGAAGTGCTAAGCTGCGTTCTCTCTAGCACTCCTGCTTTGGACAGGTTGATGTCAAATATTGCTATAAGCTAACCTGACAACAGCTTAATTAACTTGGTGCGTCGCTTAACCCCATGTGCAATTGAATAAAGAGCAAAGCTCAGAAAATATCTAGTTTACACTTCATAGGTGAACAGATTCCAGGCTCATTCAACGTAGACACAGTGCACAAAAGATGATGAAACGATGTCGGCAAATAAGCAGCACAACATAGCAAAAGTATAGCACACGAGAAAAACAAAATTACACTGTAGCCATATAAGCGAGTACACTTGCACTTGCAAGTCCAAAAGTCTCAACAATATGGTCATATAAGCGCATCTGCAAAATCGCTTACCTTTTATCTATAATGACAACAAAAGTAAACATAAACAACAGAGCCGACTGACTCCCGAAGAAGTCAAGACCCACAAACATAGCGATACTAGATATGCTGCAGGCAGGATCAAAATTAAGACCCTTAAACTCTACTCAGACGTAGCACCGACAATATTTACACGGTGAGTTTGTGTGGCGTTGGTGGAGCATCCAAATGCTGGAGGTGCAGGGCTGCTACAAGCCCTTGCCATGTTTCCCCAGGGCGAGCCGATGTCTTCAATTCCACAATTTTCCGTTGTTCCTTGTAGTAATCTTCCAGCTGCTTGGTCTGCATATTGGAAATTCCATATTAGAGATAATCAGGTTCTTTCCCTAGGTACTTTAGTATATGATGAAACAAAAGTTTAGGCATAAGTTAATACAACGGAAGGCTGAGACATGCCAAACTTTACCTGCTTAGCATAAGTACGTAGCTTTTCCATCCTCGAGTGTCCCAGTCCAACAACACCAGCAGGCTCTGCCTGAGAATGCCATGGATAACTACCAAGGAAGGGCTTACAATTTGCAGGTGCTGAATTGCTGGAATCAAAAAGCTGTCCACAATGGGTACAGACATCGCTCCTGGATTGCTTTTTCATCAAACAGTTATCAGCGCATTTGAAATTCAAAACCAAGTCAATATCCACAATCTCATCAAGAATCTCCTGCAATAATACATGAAAATTACTGCATATGAGATTAGTTTGAATGCAGGAAATAGTAAGATACTAGGCATCTTCAGCCTTTTTGCCAATTACATGTAACGTTTTATTATTACCACAAAACATAACTGGAAACTTACAGCTTGCATACGGGTGCGTGGGATACCATCCAGGATGAATCCAGTTTCACCTTTGTTGTATCCCTCCTCAAGCCGCTTTGTGAGCAATCCAAATATGATGTCCTCCGGCACAAGCCTCCCTTCATTCACCGAATTAGCAATCTGTGCACAGGTAATGAGAAAACAACTCAGTCCACTCCATACCTTGAATATTCTTTTTCTCATTTGTAGGATAACCAGAAGACATTACAAAAAATATGTGCTAAATTCAGAAATTAACTAAGTGTATGTACATTAGAGTCTGCCAAATTGTTTATTTATGCACAACTCCAAATGAATAAGGACGAGGCAGCAAACAAGCAAACATAAAAGAAGACAGAAGGGGAAGGCCTTATATGCAGGCCGGAGACCGCCACAAAACGCCAAGATGGAATGTCCCAACCTCAAATTTGCAAGCCTAGATAACGTAAATCCCCAAACTGCCCCCAACATCATGTGGACATAGGCAAATTACGGGGCTGCCACCCCAGCCACTCAAGCCATCGAGCGAAGGACATGGGCGGCACGCTCATGTACTACGAATATACTACCAATATGTTATTCAATCATTCAACAAACACACGGCGGAAAGAAAAGAATCCTGACTATTAAACAAGGACTAGGAATTTGCGGACAGCAAACAAAAGACGACTTGGGAATACGTAGAAGATTTTTGGCTTCTCCAGAGAAATTTGGTGTCTTACGAGAACATATCAGACGGATCACATGAGACATAAGAATGTCCCAGGAAAATTTCCAGAAGCACCCAAGCAAAGTAGCTAGAGAAAGGCAAAAATTGCATCCTGGATTTCATGGATTGCGAAAAAGTTTTGAGAAATAGGTCGGACTAATAACACCATAGCGTAGAACTGGAGGCAAATCTGTAAATTTCTGACTTCTGAGTGAAAACAATCCTCCTCCTGGCAACGAAATATTACTGGATAACCTCAATCATGACCAAGGCGTGCGATCCAGTCTAATACTGCTAGTAGGACCCCCGAGATCGCGAAAACGTCCACGCAGAAGGAGGATGAACACCCCACCTGGGAACGAATTGGGCCAAAAATTGGTTGCGAGTGATTTGATTTCAGGCCGAAGGGAGCGCGAACCTTCTTGTAGAGCTGGGACGCGGGGCTGAGCTCCTGCCTGAGGAGCGTGCCCATGGAGATGTACGGCACGTCGAGCACCTCGGCCAGGCGCGCGGCGTGCGCGTGCTTCTGCGGCCCGGGGCGGCCCATCACCACCCACTGCACGCCCCCGGGCCCGCCTCCGTCCGGGCACGTCTCCGCGGCCGGCGCCGACGCGAGAGCGCGCTTCTCCTCCTCCTCGTCCTCCCACTCGCTCCAGTAATCCTCCAGCGCGGCCGCTGCCGAGGCCGCGCGCCTCCTCTGGGCCGCGCAGCGGGGGAAGGACGCGGATCGGACGGCGCCGGTGAGCCGCAGGAGGCCGGCCATTGCTGGCGGCGGCGGCGGCTAGGGTTTGCGCGTAGGGTTTTGGGGGCGGGCGCGCTCGTTGTCAGGTGGGGGCGGAGACGGCGGTGGTGGCGAGTTTTTATTCGGGAAAATGGGGAAAATGAAAGTGGCGGAGGCGAGGTCGTTCGTGGTGGCCGTGGCCGGCTCGTGAAGTCTTTGAGTGGCTGCATATACGAGGACGCGCGCGGCGGGCTGTTTTGGGGATCCCAGCGTTTCTTCTTGAGGCTGTGAAAATTTCTCCATCTCAAAACTTGATGTGAAAAAGTTATTTTTCAACTTACGAGGATGGAAGAGATTCACACGATTTTTTTAAGGTCCCGTTCGGAATTCATAAGGTTCATTTACTGCTTGAAAAACGATCAGTCTTTTCCGGTGACGCCAGTCAGTGGACCGAAAGCGCAGCAAGAGTTCTGGGCCGCCCGGGCCGATTTACGGACCGTCCTGGACTGGATCTCCCGCCGCCTGATGCGAAACACCAGCAGTCAGCAGAGACTGGAACACAGCCTGCTCTGCTTCGCCGGCGAGGACGAGCCACGACCATCGGCAGAGTTAGACGCCAGACGCGAAAGACCATGTTGAACACACGTGACTCATTCAAATTGTTTTATAGTAATTCGTTTTGCCTCTCAATGCAATTTGCAAAATGGTCTCGAACGGTTGAGTACGCTGACAGCTACACGCGTGCGGCGGCGCTGATCACTACACACGCACACGTATATGATGGCTAAGAGAGCGGAAGCAAACTGATCGATCGAGCTAGGGAGAACAACCAAAAAAAGAGGGCGACAATCTATTCAACAATGCTACTAGTAGACTGCAAGTAGCTAGCTAACTGAAGGTGCGTAGGAGCGCGGTGAATTCGCGCTCGGAGCAGCAGGGGATGGTGAGCCCGCCGGGGTGGCAGCGGTGGTCGAGCCCGAAGTACTCCTCCTCCGCGCTCTCCAGCAGCGCCACCAACGACGGCTGCTTCAGGTACGCCGTGGGCACCACGAAGCGCGCCCGCGCCGCGCCCACGTACACCGCGAAGTGGCCACGCGGCACGCCGGCGGCCCGAGCCAGGTGGAGCCGCGCCAGCAGCTGGTGCAGCTTGTTCGTTTTGCCGCCGCCGCCCATTGCAGTCGCACTTCGCAGCAGTGTGTTTGCTTGCTTGCTGATGATGATGTTCTGTGAGCACGTACGTACGTACGTACTACCAGTACGTATCAGCAGCTAGCCAGCAGGAACTATAGAAAGAATCGAGGTCTGGAGCACTACAGAAAGAATGCTTTGTCTGTGACAACTCAGCGATTTTGTTGCTGTATTTATAGGTCGCGCGGGAACATGGACAATGGAGATTTTCACAAGAACCAAAAGACGCATAGATTTCAAAGGACAAGGAGCATGGAGATTGCGATTTGGTACCCTCCACAATCCTCCACTTGAGGTTCTAAAAGCTTTTCACCGTTATCTCTGTTCTCGTTGGATTTGGGTGTGGGAACATGGTCACATGACGGCGTTCTTGATACGTTGCTTTCTCTTGTTAGGTGAGGATGAGCCCGCATTTGCATGCGGGTGTTTTTTCGTAAAGTTCAGTGTATCAGAGTGCCGACTTGGGATAACATAAACACGCGTGATAGTAAAATGGCGTTCTTCAGTTACCCTTTCATCTTGTAACTGATGATATGATCCTGCAGGTTAATGTTGGGTGCATTCAGGGGAGAGAGGAGAGTGCATGTTCACAGTTGCTCATTATAATTGTGCTCTACACTGGCTGTTAATCAGAGAAATATCTCGCAGCATCGTTACATAAATCGTACTCAAAACAAAAGAACACTGGTGGTTGTCGTCCGTTCGCATCAAGCAGCACTGGCGCGCGCGCCATTCCTAATAAATATCGTTTCTTCTCTTCACACAACTTGCTGTTGCAGCCACCAGCCGGATCGATCGAGACGAGGGCGGACACGCCACCCCCACAAGGCCACAAGTGTTTCAGCTTGTGTGTCGATGGACGCGGGACATGGTTGCATGGGCATGGACAACCACTCTCATGTGTTTCTCTGAATTTTTGAGGGTTCTCATTCAGACCAAGAGGATAAGATTAGATATGGATGTCGTTCAGAAACAGGACGTCGCGCTGATGCTGCCTGCATCGTCAGGAAACCCAGCCACGCTGCAGCAGGTCGAACAACACCCACTGACCCAAGGCGTATGTAGGAGAACATTTATTTGGGGCCGTGGTATTCGCGTCTGTGGCCGAGAATTTCGCAGCGTGGGCATGCAATGCAACTGGGCTCTGGCTGATCATCAAACAGAAACATGAGCATGCGGCGTGCAGGAGAGATCAAGAACTGAATGTTTATCTGTGTTTTGATATTTTGTTTGTGAAGATATCTGTGTTTTGATTTGACAAGAGTAGAGAAACTGTTTGCAAAATGCGGGGAAGGATAATCTTTATTATTATTTTAAAAAAAGGGCAAAATGAAAGCACAGGCCACATCGGAAGGGCAGCAAAACAAAAAAAGAAAATAATTAACATTTGAGATTACGTTGGTGAAAAAAATTGTTATTGTGCGTCTGCCGGGAGTCGAACCCGGGTCTATTGCTTGGAAGGCAATTATCCTAACCGTTGGACTACAGACGCCTGATGTTACCCAAGTCACGCATAGTCTAAAATGTACAATGTACCTCCAGACCTCCAAACGTGAGCCCAACTTTTCTTGAGACATACTGCATTTTCACTTACTAATTTTTCTCGATGTTTCAATATTGACCACTTAAAATAATAGGGATAATTTTCTGGTTCACTGAAAACTCATGTATATGGTATCTACCATCATAAAAAATAAATATAATTTACGTTATTTTTTTATAAACCTTAATATTTTAGTCATTGTCTACATGCTGTAATTAGGTAGGATATGACAGTTACATGGAAGGACCATTGCAACCAAATCAAAACACTGATTTTAGAATATTGTTTATGCCACTTGTATGGATAAATATTTTTTATATTCTTGATATATAAATAAATATTTTTTCCTTGAAAAAAAGATAAATATTTTTTTATATTTTTAACATGTAAATAAATATTATGTCATCTATAATATGTAAACATGTTAAGGATAATGTTTATTTACTTATAAAAAATTATATAAATATTTATCTATGCAAGTGAAATATATAACATTATAAAATCTGAGCATGAATTTGACTGTATTAGTCGGCTATCACATCTTGGCTAACTTTATATAATTTTTTAAAATGATATAAAATATTAAAATTTAACGATGACATTTAACTTATTTTTCTTTTTTCGATGACAGATACCATGCGAGTTTGCAGGGACATATGGTAAATTGAACAAAAATAATACTATCTTCTTTTTTAATAAACATTATAAATACGGAGGTAGTATTTAGAGGGCCTTTAGCAATTGAATAATATCGCTAAGGAGTTAGGCATATTATAGAAACTGACAATCTTGATTTGTTTTTTAAATTCTTTTCTTATTTTTATTTTAATGTTATTTTTTTGACGGTTGTTGTTTGATGTTTTACTTTTTTTTTTATTTTGTTTCTTCCGTTCATCACTTGTCTGATTAGTTTGTTTGTCTTTTATTTTTTTGTCTTTTCTGTTTTTATTGATCTTATTTGTATTACATCTTTAAATTTTATCTCTAATTTATTATAATTTATTTAATACTAAATACTAACAAATATTTAAAGTTGTTGTTGCGGTGACAAATTCTTTGTGTTCAAAACAAAAAAGAAAAATACTATCTCTCTCGAGTCTCGTTTGTTCGAGAGACCCATTTGGACACACCAAGCCCACGCAGGAACAAACACAAGCCCATAAAATCAGCGGGGCTTTCAGTTTCCAACCAAATCTCAGCCGCAGCCGTGTCGCTGCTTGCCGTCGGCCTTACCCCAAACCCTAGCGCACGCAGAGACCGCGCGGCCAAGACAGAGAGAAGCAACCATGGCGGCGGCGGCAGCGCAGCAGAAGATCCGGTGGGGTGAGCTCGAGGAGGACGACGGGGGCGACCTCGACTTCCTCCTACCGCCGCGTGTGGTCATCGGGCCCGACGAGAACGGGCTCAAGAAGGTGATTGAGTACCGCTTCGACGACGAAGGGAACAAGGTCAAGGTCACCACCACCACTCGCGTGCGCAAGCTCGCTAAGGCGCGCCTCTCCAGGAGCGCCATCGAGCGCCGCTCCTGGCCCAAGTTCGGCGACGCCGTCAAGGAGGACGCCGGGTCCCGCCTCACCATGGTCTCCACAGAGGAGATCCTACTCGAGCGCCCACGGCCCCCAGGTCCTCTTCCTGATATGCTCCATCGATTTTATTTCCTTCGATCTGTGGCGCGGTCTTTTTTTGTGTGTGTCGAAACTAGGGGCTGTTATTTCATTATTATGTATCGTAGGAGCTTGCAGTATCTTCCAATTTTGAGGACGATTTGATTGAGCTGATGTTTGGTTGGGTTTTCTTTTTCCAGTATAAGAATTGGCTGTGTCCTAGCAATAAGTTCATGGAGGCGAATGCAAAACTAAACAACTCTATAGTACATGACACTTGTATATAATGGATTTTACCATTTTTAGTGATGACAGAATAGATCAGAGAACAATTGTAGTCATACCAACACACCAATATAAGGTGTCAAAAAACTAATATACATCTGACTGCAAATCCCTCTAACATGGAAACTTGCAGTTGAATTTACATTAACCTTGTTGATCGAATGAAAATTGTTGAACAATGGGCCGCTCTATTGTGTTGTAGTTGTAATTCTGTTGCAGAGAAAGGTCGGTTGTCCAGGGTGCATACCCTTTCTGCCATGCAGGGTCTGTAGAGCATGTGAAATAATTAGTAGTTCCATTTATATCATGCAGCATGCTTATCTTCGCCACATTCCAATTGGGCATGAGCCATGCAAAACTGCTAGGGAACATTTCAAATTAGCAGTCTCACGTTTCCATATTTTATTGTTCTTGTTTATTTTGATTTGTAGTGTGAAGTCTAGCTAATGCAAGTTTATTGACTAGTATCCTGAAGTCTTGGGCAATGGGCACCATTCTAACCATTAATCACGTCATGGCAGAACGATAGATATTTTTTAGTTTGACGCAGTTGTAGCACCAACTACCATGATTGAGTTGCTTATTATGCGATACTTTTCACTTCTGTGTTCAAACCTGATGAAATTATCTAGTGTCTAACTGTCTACTTTGTTCTTCATATCTGGTTTTTCTTGGCTTGGTTACTGTTTCTGTTTTCAGATGTATCCATGCCATCTTCATACTTTTGTGTTTTTTTTTGCTAACTACTCACTTTGTTATAGGGAGCAAAGTTGAGGAACCGGCATCTTCTGGTGATCCACTGGCTGCGGCCAGTAAGGGTGGAGCTGTTCTCATGGTTTGCAGAACCTGTGGCAAGAAGGGTGACCACTGGACCTCAAAGTGTCCCTACAAGGACCTTGCAGCACCAACTGAAACTTTCACGGACAGGCCTCCGACATCTGATGGACCTCCAGCACCAGGTGGTGCGACTAAGGGAGCATATGTTCCTCCAACTCTGAGAGGAGGTGCTGATAGGAGCGGAGATTCGATGCGCCGCAGGAACGATGAGAACTCTGTCCGTGTGACCAATCTCTCAGAGGACACCCGTGAGCCCGATCTCCTCGAGCTGTTCCGTGCATTTGGCCCTGTTAGCCGTGTATATGTTGCGGTGGATCAGAAGACTGGAGCAAGCAGGGGATTTGGCTTTGTCAACTTTGTCCACAGAGAGGACGCAGAGAAGGCTATCAGCAAGCTCAATGGGTATGGTTATGACAACCTAATCCTGCGAGTGGAGTGGGCAACACCAAGGCCCAACTAGTATTATTGTTCCTTTTATTGCTAGAACCTGCATATTTTCCCCCATAAGTGTTATATTGGTATGTTTTTGTGCTCGTCTTGTGGCTGTCCTATTGTGAACCTATCTGTGTTGTTTCTGTTGGACGAGAATAATTATACTCGCTGTCTCCCTACAGTTTTTCCTTTCTCTGCTAACGATGCAAAGGGAATCTGTATTGTATCTAAAATTTTGCATGTTCTGTGTGGAACTCTGGAAACATAGAAAGGAGTTACTAACCTTACTTCTTTATACTTGGAGAATGGGCATGAAACATCGTTAACATGACAGTGCTTCCTTATATTTGGATGCCAAAGTTTGATATGTTTACTACTGGACGGAGAAGATGATGTATATTTTTATTAGGATTAGCAATTAAAAACGCTGGGAGTAAACTGTATTGGCTCGTTACTCCACAGCTGCGCAATACAAATGAACGCAGTTCAGCTCTGACTGTTTGTTGGTGAGGAGAGGAAAACACGAACGCGTATCACGAACTTTCCCCGTATCCAATTCTTCTCGAGCTGGAATCAGAACTGGATTGACATAGTAAATTTCTTGGACACACCGTGCCCACTATGGCGCAGTAGTGAAATCACCGCTCCGGGCTCCGGCAGTTGAACTAGTGGAAATGTTAACGCCTGCAAAAATTCTGAACCTCCTGGTTCTCCTCCCTGACGGTCAGGAGCAAACTCCCGTCTGAAGACCTGCGGCAAATGTGACGACATGTTCGGCCAGTCTCTAATGATGCTGATTCCTTCCTGCTCGAGAGGAAAATGGACACAGGTAATAAGCTAATGATACAGTTCGGCAGCGGCCATATCCTCTCGTAGATGGAGAGGCTGAGGACTGTATCTCCGCGTGAAATTTAGGAGCCTGGTTCGATCTGTAGATGGAGATATGAACTGTGTGACCGAAGTGGTCGCTATCGGTAAATCATCCATGACTGCGATTTTCCATGATATATATGCGACGCAAAAATCACACGTTAGGACGAGAAATAGAGCCAGGAATCGTTCATCTGACGTTTCAGAGTGAAACGATCTCTAGACAGAGTTAGGCCTTCTTGAACTCTAAAAAAAAAATTCTCTAGAAAGTGATATTGGTCTCAAAACGTGTGTGGAGCAGGCATCTTTATTACACACTCCAAGCAGAGGCGGTCGTCCTAGAAGAACTAATGATCGCCTATAGAACAAAAGTAAAAAACTATCCCAAAAGAGAACGAACTATCTCAGTGGTGGTGACGATGGTGCATGTCCATGCCGCCGACGATGTCGGCGAAGTCGCCCTCGGAGGCGCAGGGGATGGTGAGGCCGCCACACCGGTGGTCGAAGCCGAACTCGTCCTCCACCCGCTTCAGCAGCGTCACGAACGCCGGGTGGCTAAGGCACGCCGTCGGGACGACGAACCGCTTCCGTGCCTCGCCGACGTACACCGCCATGTGCCCCCTCGGCACGTCGCTCCACGCGCCGCCCGAAGAAGCTGTCGTCGACCGGCTCCGAGCTAGGTGCAGCTTCGTCATCAGGTACCCGAGCTTCTCAGCTGCCATCTCTTTTCCTACCTTGATGATCACACAGGCAGAACGCTGTTGTTGCTTACGTTTGCCTTGTTTCTCAACTCAAGGATAGTGAACTGAATATGCTGATGACGAGAGCTGAGAGCCCCAGGCTGCATACTTATAGCTCAGCACTAGCATGGAGCCTACATTTACGGATTCAATGCCACGCTAAAAAAGGAAAAAAAAATGAAGAAGAAAAGTTTAGGCAACCAAGAATGGGAACAGTATAGTAGTGGCACAACTTGTGCTTCACAGTCAGTTTCGTTACGGTATAAGCTGGCAATGTCACATGGTGCCGTAGTGGTGCAGATATATTGGCCCATTGCATCGCGGCACTGCTAAGTACGTAGGTGACTGAGTCACCAAAGATCAGTTGCTCGGACGGGCCGGCCGGCTGGTGTGTGGTGTCCACTCATGAGCATGCCTGTCGCTCATATTTAGCACAAGCAGCAGGGCGAAAGATTCAGATTTTTGTGTACATGAGCAGTATTAATTATCTAACTGCAGATCTTATTATCTCAAATTATTTCCCTTAAGCCCGTCCTGTAACTCAAACCATCTCTTGTAGGTACTAACTGATACAGTTCCCCTATAAACAAAGAAGGAAACTATGCCTCCAGTCTACTCAATTGAGCCATTGTGATTAGACAAAGTGAGAGGTAGCAACCCACACCAACAACATACACATTGATTAGTTCAGTGTATCAAAAAATCAACATATGAAAATGATATATCTACAGAGAGAACTTGATACTGACATAATAGCAGTTCAATGAATACCAAAGCTATTACAATATAAGTTTTGGCGATATGCTTACGTGTGGCCCTTCTATTTTAATATTAAGATTTATTATGTGGAAAATGTTAACTATTTTGTTCATGATCTAATGTATTTATTGAAAAGATGAAATAGAGCTAATGAATGATAAAGTGACATATAAATTATTTCTTAGTAAAAATGTAAAGTTAAAAGTCAAAACTATAAGCAACGTATGAGATCTCTTGTGGCCACACACAAGTATTCTGGAGTCGATCCACAAGGACATATGATAGTCGTGAAGGAAAAAGGGATTGATCTCTACAGCGAAAGAGATGAAGCAATTCAAGAGTTATGTATTCTTGTTGTTTGTGGTAGCTAGATACTGCACCCAGATTCTCTCTCACATTTCAGAGCGCGATCTCTCAAGAGAGGAATAAATAGAGAAAAAAAATTAAGTAATTTGTCTCAAAACTAAGCGTACAATGCAATTTTTTAAAAGAAGCCAGAAGACGGCATCATTTCATTAGAGGATGGATGACGCAAATACACAAAGCTGTCCTATATATATCCTACCACTACGAGTAAAGAATCTAATCAAACTTTCTTGAATAACAGGGCCGCGTCTGATAATCAGTGGTGTCGTTGACGGTGCGTGTCCATGCCGCCGACGATGTCTGCGAAGTCGCCCTCCGACGCGCATGGGATGGTAAGGCCGCCGCACCGGTGGTCGAAGCCGAACTCGTCCTCCACCCGCTTGAGCAGCGTCACGAACGCCGGGTGGCTCAGGCACGCCGTCGGGATGACGAACCGCTTCCGTGCCTCGCCGACGTACACCGCCAGATGACCTCTCGGGACGTCGCTCCTCGCGGTCGCGGCGGCTGACGACGCCGTCGGCGTCGACCGGCTCCGGGCCAGGTGCAGCCTCGTCATCAGCTGTCCAAGCTTCCCAGCTGCCATCTCTTTAGCTCTCAGTACTCTGCGGGTGTGCTGAAGGAACAGTAAGAGTTTTGAGAAACGGAGGAAGCACTTAATTATAGCTGTTGCTGCTGTGTGCTGGTTCAGTTGCACAAGGAAGAAGAACGCAAGCGAGAACTGCTCTGAAGAGAGATGAGAACAGAGGCTGCACGCTTATATAGTAGCAGCTCATCGACATCGCAGCATGGTGCCAACGTTTAGATAGACACTGGTGAACGTCTTGATAAACAAACACTTTAGGCAATCAAGCTGGTAGCAGTTAGCAGAGCTAGCAGTGTGACTGTGACACTACCACTTGTGCATGATACTAGCAGTTTTCCACAGCTGATCGAGCATGTCACATGGCGCGCATAACGACTGAAATCTGGCCGCAGCGACACTGAAGGACCAGTGTGTCGCGTGGCAACAGCGACACTGAAGGAGTGAGGCGGCGGCGGTCTGGCTCATCACCTCAAAGGTCAGTCAGTTTGCGGCTCTGGATGATTGCAGAGAGACAATGCAACTGTTGTGTTCATGTGCGTTTCCATGTCCATCCATCTCACCTACTGCTACTGCGCACAGATCGATGATGGCCGTGTGCAAATTGTTTACGCACTGCGTGCTGACAACGGTTAGTTGTACTTGTACGGGCCAAGAAGCAGGATCACATGGTGTCATGGTGTGCGTACGACTGGGATCGTCTCTCCTCTCCTCTTCTCCAAAAGTTCATGAGTACAGTACAGCGTGGCTCATACCGAGTGCTGATGATGGGACAAAAACCGGCGGCGGCGAGGTCGTATCGTATCGAGACTTCACATGGAAATTGTCCATGGCGGCCAGCCAGTCGGCCGGCCGGTATTCTGAATTTCTGATGCGGCATGGCGGCCCCATCACATGGAGTATGTTTCGTTCGATAGGGTTGGAGGTATTGGTAGAGAGAAGAGCATTCCGGCGCTCTTCTGCTCAGCATGGACGCTTATACTCACTTCGATTGCCGCAGCGTATTATAATTAAATCAGTCCCTGTGTTTTTTTTCTTTTTTTGCCCCCGCGGGAAGCAGAGGAAACAGAAGTTGTGCTTGATTGGGAAGCCTTGGACTCGCGAATCACGATCGTCCGTGGTCTATTCTCTTTTTTTCCAGACCCACTCTTGATGTCAAATGATAGAGCATGAGAAGAAGCCCAGAACATTGCAGCCATTATTGGTTTTCTTCCTCTGAAGAAAAATGGAACAAGAAAAATGGCACAGCTTCAATCAAGACTGCAAGCACAATACACAGTAAGCACTAGCAAAGGGTGCCTACAACGGTGAATCACAGTTTCAGGACTATGATGGAACAGTCCATCTTGCTAGAATCTGATTGTTAGAGAGAAGTACTAGTACCTTGGTACTAGCGTTAGAAACTCATCGCGGACCTTCGTCCGTGAGGAATATGATCACGACGATGATGACGATTGAGGCCGGACCAGGTGACCGAGCCACGGCCCACATCGTCACTTTGATGGTTGTCTGGCCCGCAGAGTTGACTGTCCCGTCCAGCTGTGAATCTAGTGGGCCTTCAAAGGAACCTTATCCTTCCTTTCTTTCCCTGCTTTCGAACCCAACACGATGAGGAGGGGCTCAGGTCAGGTCCAACACCCAGACCCAGGGGAGAAGAAGAGGCCCACAACCAGCACGCGCGCGGCGCCGGAGCGGGCACGCATCTCCCAGTCTTTGCTTTTTTAGATCCTGATGAATCCTGATGGCGAAAAAAGCTGCCTCAGGCAGCGGCAATCTCTCTGTCGTCCGTCCAAATTTGGGGCTTCAACTGCCTACCCCAACCGAGATGAGGCCTCAACTAGTACTACTCCTCCTACAGGCCGTGCGTGCTCAGCTCACGCACGGCTGTAAAGACATGCACATCGGACGGTGCTGTTGCATGTCTTTATTTGGAATCTCTCTATCTGTCTGTCTGCCGCACCGCACCGTCGATTAAGGCTGCTCCAGGTTAGGAAAGGATTCATCCCACGAGTGGACCCGTTTGTTTACAGACAGTACTACCGGTACTATAGTATGTATGCTTAATTCTGCAGAGGCTTCGTACATTACACCCGCATGCTGGTATACTAGTAGTAGTATTGTTATTACTGTACGAGTATCCTGGACCGGGTATGTACTGTAGAATAGTACTGCATGTTTTCCTGGATCGTACTACCAGTATTATTACATGTAGTAATTAATGCCCGGTAGTGCCCGACGGCGCGCAACACGCATCTCGTGATCCAGTCTTACTCCCTAGTACTCGTGACTGCACAGTACTAGTGGAGTACTACTACTCGCAGGAACCAGTGAGTACTAAAATTAATTGCTCCTGCTGCGCAGGCCCTCTACTTGGGATCGCGTTCCTGTCTGTTTCTCTCGTCGTGCCCAGAGCATAGTAGGATTGGTATCGTACTACCAAAATCTAAACAAAACCGGGGGGGGGGGGTCGGGGACCGTATAAAAAAGGTACGTGATCGGGCGAATACGATACGAATCTCGCCGGGGCCGTAGGAATGTTATTGACGCGATCCATCATCCATCGAGCTGGTCCCGGCCTTATTGTTCCTCTCCTTTCTTTGGAGGGCTGTTCGTTCAGGAAACCGTGGCGTGGCCACCACCCGACACCCTGTGTCCCTTTCTGTAGCGTGATCTGATACGCATGGCCTTCCCTTCCAGCACGCTCGCTTTGTGGCCTGGCCTCTGCTGCTGTGCTACACCGGCAAGCGGCAGCGCCCAACGAAGAGCAAAAGAAGCGTGCACCGTGGTGCAGCCGACCGGGCAGCGGGCACATGCACGTGGGCACGTGGCGTTGGCGTGCGGCAGCAACGCTGTTTTTCGACCACGAAGGCAAAAGGCACGAACCCCAACACAACGACCAGACCAGACCAGACCATCCACCTCGGACTGGCAACTCGCATCGCATTCAATGGATGATGAGGCCATCGAGTCCACCTTGATTGCAGCGAACGCCACCGGCGCCGGCCGGAGTACACCACCCACTGACCCCGCTGCTGCCGCCCGTAGTGCTAGTACACTACGCAAAGCCGTGCCTCCAGGAAGGACCGATGCCACTTTTTAGGGACACTAGTATTGTTCATGGCTGTACTAGCACGATCTTCGAGTACCAGTACCAGTAGTAGGATGCAACAAACAAAGAAAGTCGGCATCCTATACGCAGGATGTAAGGCCCCTTTGTTTTCCTAATCAGATTACACGATATAAACATTTTATTTTATAATTCAGATTATAGAATACAAATTACATAATCTGAACCTTCAGATTTCACAATCTCACAAGCTGAAATAAAATAGTTTTTGTCAAATTGTGACAAATATTTGTAATTTTACCACTAAGGTCTACTTAACGTGACGGTAGTCAGATTGTGGAATTGAACAAACAAACACCTCCTCAGATTTTATATTTCAGATTTTAAAATCTCAAATTTCACAATCTACAATTTACAATTCAAATTATATAATCTAAAGTAGAAACAAAGGAGGCCTAAACCTACGGATTGAAGCACTTCTTGGATGCTATAGTAGAATTCTAATCCTTTTGACGATAACTTAAAAGACCAGTTGATTGAGTCGTTTGTGCTCCACGAGTACTACTACGAGTTAATGCGGGGTACTAGTGCAAGATTCACGTTCTGAAATGCCCTGGCCACAAGATTCATATTCTGAAATGCCCTGGCCACATCTGGTTGTAATTGCGGGGTAACTAGTACGTGGACGCAAGTTTTGGCGCGAATCCTAGTTGAAGAGCATCCAATCCGTCAGGTGGGGCTGCTGAGCTGGACGGCTAGTCGTGTGGTGTGGTGGCCTGGTGGATGTACGTACCGCTGCGCGCTCCCTCCTCCTCCCGCCATTTCCCGCGGTCAGAGCCGCGGTTTTGGCGCCAACGTCGCAGACCTCGCGTTTGGGCGCGAAACGTAGCCCAGCAGGTCGCTCAAGATTTTTGCGATGTGTTCGCGGCTTCGCGCCTCGCCTCCGCCCGTGCTGTCTTTTCCCGCGCTCCCGTTATTCATGTACTACTTCCTACTACAGTACGTACAGTACTGCTGGTGACTGGTCCGAACCCGACGGGCGGCAGGATGGGGCCCAGTCGAGCTCCTGCCGGCCTGTGCTGTGCACTGTGCTGCCGGGCCGTCTCGGGATCCTCGCCGTTCGTCGACCCGCTCGCCCGAAACCGTTACTACTTAATATGGACAGAGCACGGGGCTCTGGCAGCTCTGCTTTCCACCCCCTGGACTGCAGCGAGGAGCGTGGCGCCGCAGCGCCGGTCGCCGGAGGCCTCCTCCCTCTCGCTCTCCCTCTCGCTGTGCCACTGTTGCGATTGCGAGGGGGTGGTAAAGCGCGCTGCGTGTGCTCGCAGCCTTGCAGATAGGCAAGGCAGGGCCGTGTTTGTTTATACCGAAATGAAGACACGGCAGAGAGAGAGAGAGAGAGAGAGTGGGCCGCGAACAGTCGATGGTTTCGGCTCTTTTTCTTCGGTCTCCATAAATGAAAGCCGGCATTTCAGGCAAAAAAAAAAAGAAAGACAGGTCCAGAGACAAAAAAAAAAGCCGGCATTCCGTGCTTATTGTAACCTGTTTTTTCCACCCGTTCCATCTCGAGACAAACGTTTCGCACTCGTTCATTAGTACGTAGTACTACTGGTACTACACAGACGTCGCGATCGGCCGGTGCCTTCTGCTCCGCTTCTCGCTGTCGTGACTCCTGAGCACTTGAGCAGAGCAACCATAACCATAAGCAGCCGGGCCTTTCGGGTGCTGAGGAGCCACCCATGAGTAGGTGGATGACGCGGCGGGACCCGACCGATCTCTTCATACTCTTCTCTGCCGCCAGCTTGAGCTGCGCCTGCGACTGCGAGACGAGCGCGGCCACCACCCGCACCCGGCGGCCATCGACTAGTACTTAAATTCGCACCTTTCAAATCAAACTACACCGCACCCTGTTTTTTCGAACGATTTTTGCGCCCCTTTGTCAGCGGAATGAAAAGGTCAATCGCTAGTCAAATGATAAAAAAAAGTGCTCGTTCCATTCAAAAAAGTCAGAGAGTACTCGCGGGCTCATTCGTCGTTACAAGTATGAGAGACTCGAATTTCAGCTCAAAACAAAAGGGTTTCTTTTCTCTTTTTTTCTTTTTTTTTACATGCTCGTACCACGCTATATTAAACAAAGGATTTATTTATTTTTTGTTCCGGCTGGATAAACAATGAACACGTTCCTTCACGGTTCGAAACACGTCGCTTTTTTACCTGCACCTTGGAGCCTACTACTACTGGTACTAGCCTAGATAGAGTTGACTTGGTGCCGTTTCCTCCGAGGTGCCCTCGGCCTCCGCCTCGGGATGGAAATGGAACCGTCCGGCCGCCGGCGCCAGGACATCACGTTACCGCTGCTCCCCTTGTCGAGGGACAGGACGTCCACACGACGCGCGCACGTCGTCGGTCGTAACGTGGTGTCCTGCACGACCAGCGCACGTCGTCGCTCGTCGTACGTGTGGTGTGGCGGGGCGTCTCACGTGCTGGATCGGTCGGCGTGTCTCCGGCCGTGTGCCGCCTCCAGCGGCGCACGAACGGCCGTACCGAGCCAGATCGACCGGGAGATCATCTTCCATCGAGTCTCTTGAACGGATAAACAAACACCACGACCAGGCCTCTCGCAACCAGCTAGTAGTACTACAGTACTGCAGTGTTCTTACTACGTATAGTAATTTTTTTTTTTCGCCCTACAGCAGAATGCCTGGTTCGTGGTCACGTACAGAGAGAGAGAGAAAATAAAAAGACTGAGAAATCAAGATCCGATCACGGCGACGTCGTGCTCGCCCACGAACCAACCAAACCCCCCGCACGCACGCACTAGTACGTCGCCCCTCGCGAGCGCCATATGAAAATCATCAAAACCCGAACGCACGAACGCCGCCGTACTACCGTCGGATCCCCGCCGGCCGGACCGGGCCATCACGTGATCCGTCGCCCACGCCGCCGTCTCGATCGCCATTACTACTAGTACTAGCGGCCGAGACCGAGAGAGAGAGCGAGAGATCGATCACGGTGCACTCATGCTATACGTTCCGTCGTACTCGTACGGGCCCCGCATTATCTTCTCCGTTATACGCATTCGCCTTCAATTCAATTCACCACGTAGTACTAGTATTCGAGACGCATCCGTTACGATGCTCCGTATCCAATCCAACAGGACAGACACTTCTTTTATTACTAATTTGATTTGATTAAGAAAAACGGTGGAAGCAAAATCCTCGAAACACAATGCTACTGCTACTGCCTCCTTTGGTGTTGATTTATTTGTTGAAAGTTGAACTGAACAACGTCAAACAAAATACTACTACAGTTCAGACATTCCTTTTGGTCAGATTAGACTCAGGAGCCGGTGTGAGCTCAGTAATGATGTGTTAGGAGAATGTTGTGCGCAGGTTGTGTACAGTAAGCCTTTTTGTTTTTGTTAACGGTAAACGACACGCATTGGAAGCTCAAGAAACCAGAAAGACGCCGGACCTTGTTTGCCTGCTGCCGCGCGGCGTGCCGGCCGGCCGCGACCGCGACAGCAACGAAAGACACAACACATCACAAAGCGGCACGCTGCAACGACCACACCGCCCTCGCCGGTCACCGGAACACAGCCAGGGCCGGGCTGGGGTTGCTTGCTGGTGGCGCGCAAGCTCACGCAACAAGGAGATGGCAGCTAGGACTTAGCGTCCGTAACGACGACAGAAAAGCTCAGGGGCAGCCGAACCGTGGGGCCCCGCCTCCCCTCCCGACAGCCAGCGGCGGAGAAAACTGCACAAGCTCCTCCTCCCGTGCTTGGCGTACTACGTTCGTGACCCCTCCCCCTGCCTGTTTCTTTTTTTTTTTTTTTGAAGGCCTGCCTGTTGTTTTGGATCCACGCAAAACTGCCATCGAGCAAGCAGTTTTTGCCGTTTATGCAAGTGAGAGAGAGAGAGAGAGAGGCAAGGAACAGCCCCGCACACCGTCTCCACGTGGCGACCAACCTGGGCTCGTCCGACAAGTGCCACGCCAGAGCCACCTCTTGGCTTGCGTCTGCTCTTAAATGCAGTATGCGCCCCACCATCCACTTCCCATCCCCCGCATCCCAATTCCAAAATTCCAGCTCGGTTCCTTGCCTCCCTCCCGAGTCCCGACTACCGAGCAGAGGGACAGAGCACCAAAGACAGGGAGGCAGAAGCCACCAAAAGCAGCGGGCGGTACGGCCGAAGCGCCCCCGCGCCTCCGTCGCGTCGCCGTCCTCCTCGTTCGCTTCGTCTCGTCTCCTTGCTGCCAATTCGTTGTTGCTGCCTGCTTTAGCTTTATATATTCCGGAGTCGGTCGGGTGGCCTGGGGCTCCCTGCGTGCGCGCGCGCGTTGGAGGAGCACGCAACGACGACGAGGTGCTAGTGCTACTGCTTGCTTATAGCCGAGCACAGAGAGCTCGCTCAAGCGCGGCGGATTCGATGTTTCCGACGCGAGCGGCGATGGAGTGGCTGGACCTGGACGAGTACGAGAAGCTCGTGATCAGGATGGACACCCCGCGGGTGGTCATCGACAATGCGGTGTGTCCGACGGCGACGCTGGTCCAGGTGAGACTACTCGCCGTTTCCATTTCTTCTTTTTTCTGCCGCCGCCTCTGTCTCTGCTCTGGTTCTCGCGCATTCTGAACCTTGTTCCGTCTCCGTCCCTCGTCTAGCGTGCGCCTGATTCCCGGTTGCTAAATGCTAATGGTGGTGGTGGTGGTGCAGGTGGACAGCGCGAGGAAGAGCGGGGTGCTGCTGGAGGCGGTGCAGGTGCTGGTCGACCTCGACCTCTCCATCAAGAAGGCGTACATCTCCTCCGACGGGCGGTGGTTCATGGACGTCTTCCACGTCACGGACCGACTCGGCCGCAAGCTCACCGACGACAGCGTCCTCGCCTACATCCAGCAGTCGCTGGGGACGTGGACCGAGCCCGCGAGGCCGGCGGCGGCGGCGGCGGCGGCGCTCGAGGGCCTGACGGCGCTGGAGCTCACGGGCGCCGACCGCACGGGGCTCCTCTCCGAGGTCTTCGCCGTGCTGGCCGACATGCGGTGCGACGTGGCGGAGGCGCGCGCGTGGACGCACCGCGGCCGGCTCGGGTGCATCGTCTTCCTCCGCCGCGGCGAGGAGGACGACGACCGGACGCCGCGCATCCTGGCACGCCTCGGCCACCTCCTCCGCGGCGGCGGCGTGGCCACCGTCCCCGGCGCCGCCGTCGCGCACGCCGACCGCCGCCTCCACCAGCTCATGTCCGCGGCTGCGGCGGCAGACCTGGATGACCGGGATGACGCGTTCCCCACCCCGGCCGTGTCCGTCGAGAGCTGGGCCGAGCGCGGGTACTCGGTCGTCACCGTGCGGTGCCGCGACCGCCCCAAGCTGCTGTTCGACGTCGTCTGCACTCTCCACGACATGGACTACGTCGTCTTCCACGGCACCGTCGACACCACCGGCGACCAGACGCGCCAGGAGTTCTACATCCGGCACGCGGACGGGAGCCCCATCCGGTCGGAGGCCGAGAGTCAGAGAGTCAGCCAGTGCCTCCAAGCAGCTATCGAACGAAGATCACTCGAGGTAAATTTCCCCAACAATTTTGTGCCGTTCTCTACATTCAAAAAGAGTTGCCAATAAGAATTGTTCTAATGCGTTCGATTTCTTCATCTTAAACAGGGCGTGAGGCTGGAACTGTACACGCCGGACCGTCCAGGCCTGCTGTCCGACGTCACGCGGACGTTCCGCGAGAACGGGCTGCTCGTTGCACAGGCCGAGGTGTCGACGAAGGGCGACGTGGCGTCCAACGTGTTCTACGTGACCGACGCTGCCGGGAACGCGGTCGGCCAGAGCGCCATCGACGCCGTCAGGGAGAGGATGGGCGCCGACTGCCGCCTGGTCGTCACGGAGGAACCGCAGCCGCAGCTGTTCCAGAAGTCCGGGCCGGGCGAGCGGGACGGTGGTGTCGGTGGGATTGGGCTCGTCTACCTTGGCAACCTTGTCAAGAGGAACCTCTACAACCTCGGCTTGATCAAATCCTGCTCGTAATAAGGCCAGAGTCAGTCCAGGAAGGTCGTAGTACGATTCAGGAAGCAAAGCCCTGGCACGTGTGTCTCCATTCAGATCAAGATCCAGGAAAAGAGAACATCCAGCTATGGAAAAAGCCCGGGGCTGCTGCACAAAGGGGGCTGTGGAAGGAACAGGATGATAAAAATCCTATTAGCAGTAGAAAGTGGTAGCTAGATGTACATATACGTAGGCAGATTCGTTGCTGTTAGTACTAGTAGTACTTGTGTGTGTAGTGAGTGCATTCATGATGTCTTAGCGCAGTTACTAGTTGAGGACCATTGTTTAGCCTGTGATTCTTCTGTACTACTGCTCTGCCTTCTCTGGCAAGTCAAGGAAATTCTTTGTGTTCGTTAAACTTCTTGTTTCTGACTGCCTGCTGAAACATTTGTGTTTGCTTCCTGCTTTTACAGATGATGATCTACTGGTCTCTGTTGGATCTGGTTGCACCATGGACAGAGCCAAATATGGTTCATCTTGCCTTTTCCATTTCTGATCTGAACTGGTGGTGCCTTTGATTAGGTGTGACTTGCAAGCAAAACAAGGTTCTTGAGTTGGGGCCCGGGGAGAGTAGTACAGTAATCGGTAATCACAGCAAGAACCGGTGGGCGACAGCTACTAAGGCTGTTCCTCTGTCTTTTCCTGTTGTGGAATGTCTGAGGTTGTAATGCAAGCGATTCAGATAATCAAGTTGTGCTTCTGCTGCTTATGGTAGCTGGGGGGTACTCACTGTTCAAATGCAGTAGGACACGGCTAATGCTGAAATAAGGGAGAAATTCTGAAGATGATTAAAAGAAAAAAAAAATCTGCGTTACAGACCTTGTCGTTACTGGTACTACCAGCAAAGGTTTGGTAGGTAGTACTACTACTACTTGGGAGTGGACGAATGTACAAGACCAAGCCGGGGACCTTTTCCTGGAGAAATTGAAGCAGAAACGAAAAGAATTTCTCACATTCTCTGAAGATCCTTTGATAAATAATTTGCAGAAAGGAAAAGAAAAGAGACCGGGTTATTCCAAGCAACATTTCTTCAGTACTACTAGTTGCTTGCCGTGACAATTTCTTCTCAACCATTCAAAAAAAAAAAACAATTTCTTCTCAAGAGCACAGCATGCGCCACTGAACAACGGTTGACGTTTAGCTTCCATAAATATAAGCCTGCGATGTCCAATACTAGTAGCACTATCTATCGCTGGACAGACACTTGAGATTAATTATGTAAAATCGCCTTACTCTAGTCTGTCTCAAAGTGCTGTGGAGCTGCTCGGCGTTGCGAAGATTCCCCATCAGTCAAGTACCCGATCCTCCAAAAAGCAAGAGCTTGGCCTTTTCCCCGGAGAGAGAGCCCTTCATCCATCAGCCCCACCCCCACCACGCTCAGACTAAAACATTTCTGCTGTTTTGTCCGAACCACCAATAGCGACTACTACTACTCTACTCCAAACCAAGAAATACAAAACAAAAAGAACTGAACTGATCATGATTAGGGTGGGTTGTTGTGGGGGGAGGTTATGTTATGATATGATATGTTATGTTAAACAAACACCGGCTGATTCCTTTCTCAATTCCGGAGCTTGTGCCGGATGCAGATGGTAGTACTAGCGTAGCAACAAAACAAGGCAGCTGCATCCAGCGCAAGGTCCGTCCAGGCCGTCGGTGGGCACGGCTGTCGGCGTCGGCATCTCTTAGTAGTACAGTATATGCCGCCCGCCGGCCGGCCGCCGGGGCGTCTCGTCCGGCGATTATGACTGGTTGGATCGGATCTTTGTGCCTTGGCCCGTTCCGTTTGTTCGCACGCGTTGTTGTGTTGAGTTCTGTCGACTGGCTGTCTGCACAAGGCCCTTTGATGATGATTTGTGATCCCACTGGTGCCATGTGCCTCATTCAAATGTTAGTAGTGAGAGTGTGTACTCAGTAAGACTGATGGGGACTTCTGTAAAAAAACCCACGGGAGCAGTTGAATGAAGGAGGTTGTGTGTTGGTCAAAGTCAAACATGAAGCCATGTGAGCCCCTGGTATCTCATTCTCATGGTTCGAGGGTCGAGTCGAGGCCAGACTGCCAGAGAATTTGACGCATCTTTCTGTCGAGGCCAAGCCAAAAGGATTCGAGTCACTGGACGAGTGCTGTCAACTCTCGACTCTGAAATGAAGATCAGAGTCAGATGAGTTGAAGCAGGAACGAGAACCCGGTGTACTGAACCGTGCTGCCTCCCTGCGTTGGAAGGTGCGGTGACGAAGCAGCGCTGCCGTCGTCGAGAAGCGGCACACCGATCGTCAGTCACCGGGCGCCGCCGTGTTCCGGCCTTCGCGCATGCATTGGCCAAACGAGTCGCGTTCCCCAACGATTCGAACGCCCCGATGCAGCTGGAACGTGCCCGTTCACAAGCTCGAGGCCGGCCTTCCTGCACTGCACCGCTAGGCCAGCGTTGCACCTTCGACAGCGTGTCTGTGGAAACAGTCATGGACCTAGAACAGGGCTACTCCCTTTCTTCTATCGATGCTAGCAGTAGCTACCTAGTAGTATTAGTACAGTCGTAGCTCGTTTCAGTGACGGGTTCAAAGAACGCAGAGAGGCCTCGAAGAATGCAGCGAAGAAGAAGCAGCATTGCCCATGGATGGACACCTCTTGGCTCTTGCTTGTCAGTTGAATTCATACAAAAGTCGATAGTGTGACAAAACAAGAAAATTTTACTCGCACGCGATCAAAAAAAAGTCGTGCTAGTAATAATAACAGTCCGTTGTCTATCGTTCAATTCAAATATGTTTTTTGTTTTGTTTTTTTTGAACCATGATAAGCAGTACTAGTAGTTTTCAATTAGGGTAAAGCTACGATTAGGCACTGATCACGTGCCCGCCCGCATGGCAAGCGACCGGTCCCTGCGCTGCGCTACGTCTGTCCGCGCCCGCGCGATGCCTTTCCGTGCACGCCCCCCCGTCTCCGTCGGCATGTTGCTGCTGTCCGCTCGCGAACTGCTCTCGCTTTCACACCTTTCTCGCACACACATGGACGCATGGCCGCGCGAGTCGCTGAAGACCGGGAGACGCTGTCCGTCCGCGGTGTGTTCTCCCAGCCCTGTTCGTCTTTGATCAGTGGTGGGCTGAACTGATCAGTGTGATTAACTAATTAATTACTTAATTAAGCAGGGAGCGCAGTGCCCTAATCATCACCCGGCGCACGCACCTGCTTTATTTTGCCTGCCTGTAATGCTGCTGCTGATGGTAATGTCCGTACGAGCCACGACGAAATTATCATAGTTTTGCGCCTTTTGACCAGACCAGACCAGACCGACACTTCTGGTTCCTGGAGCAAAAGAGCTTCCGTACGCGCCCAGCTCGAACCAGCTGGTAGTACTATCAGATAAACGAAGCATAGCACTACTGGCATGAACGAGCTTTGACCATGGCAAGTATACGTCAGCTTCATGCACTACTTCTAAAAACTGATGAGAAAATATGGTGGAACTTGCACTAGGATTATACCACGATCAAAGCTCCCTGTCAGATATTCTGACTCCCTATTTGCAAAATGCACAATAGTATCAGGAATAAACAGCACCGGAATACATAGTTTGATAAAACAATGGTAACTGCCACAAGAAAAATATCTTCATTTCATATTTCTATATCAACTACCAGCAACTCAATTGAAGCCTCCTTCCCCATCAAAATATTCCATCAACAATTCGCGACTGCACAATAGAGTAGAGATCAGCTCTCCATGTCCAGCCCACGATCAACTCTCATGTCCAGCCCAAGAGATCTCGACTCTGGATCAATCAGAGAAGAAATGGAAATGGTAAAACTTCAAAGGATTCACACCCCCCCGCCCCCCCCCCCCCCCCCCCCCCTGAAGCTTCACTAAGCCAGTAAGACACGAGAACAAGTTCTATTATGTGGCACAGAAAAAAACAAGAGAGACATCGGTTCTGTAATACTTTGTAATGATATAGTTTGACGTATCAACAGCCTATAGCATGTCCATATACGTACAATGAAATATCCTTAAGCAGAGTACAAATCCGTTTTGAGGGGTTATAAACCCAACATGAAAACATTGACAGAATACAAGCAGCCCCATCCAACTTTCATGCCCTGACAGAAGAGAAAATTGTAGCGTTTCCTGCAAAAACAGAGTATACTGAAGAATGGCCAGCAAGTTCCTATTCTTTGCCAAATCCCCAGCAGCTTTGCTGACATTCTTACCAGGAGGATTTAAGCGACTGCAGGCATGTCCTTGAGCCAGGCATCAAGCGGCTTGCCGATGGAGTAGACAATGAATCCAATCTCCCTCAGCTTCTCAGGGTCCACAATGTTGCGGCCATCAAAAACGAAGGCAGGCTTCTGCATGTTGTCAAAGATCTTCTTGTAGTCTAGGGTCTTGAACTCATCCCACTCAGTCAGGATGCACAACCCATGGGCGCCCTTGGTGGCCTCATACGCATCCCAGACACAGCTCACCTGCTTCACAGCGCTGGGGCTGGTCGGCTGCAGGTGCATTGGGTGGTCCCAGTCGAACTTGTTCATCGCCAGGTCCCGCTGGATCTGATCCTCCGTCACCTGGGGGTCGTAGATGCTGATCTGGGCCTTGTCGCCCAGAAGACCCTTGCACACGTCGATGGCTGGAGTCTCCCTGGTGTCACCGGTGTCCTTCTTGAAGGCAAAGCCAAGGACGGCGATCTTCTTGCCAGCCACAGTGTTGAACATGGAGGACACCACACGGTTGACGAACCGGCTCTTCTGGTAGTCATTGATCTTGATCACCTGCTTCCAGTAGTTGGCCACCTCGGGCAGACCGTTGCACTCACAGATGTACACCAGGTTCAGGATGTCCTTCTGGAAGCAAGAGCCACCGAAGCCAACACTAGCATTCAGGAACTTGGGACCAATCCTCGTATCCTTGCCCACAGCATAAGCCACCTCAGACACATTGGCGCCAGTGGCCTCACATAGGGCGGAGATGGCATTCACAGAGGATATCCTCTGTGCCAAGAACGCATTGGCGGCGAGCTTGGAGAGCTCAGCAGACCACAGGTTGGTGGTGAGGATCCTCTCCTCGGGAACCCAGTGGGCATACACAGACTTGAGAGCCTGCACGGCCTTCCTACCCTCAGGGGTCTCCCGGCCACCAATGAGCACTCTGTCAGGCTTGAACAGGTCCTCAATGGCAGTTCCCTCAGCAAGGAACTCTGGGTTGGAGAGGATCTGGTAGTTGATGCCCTTGCTGTTGTGGGTCAGGATCTTCTCAATGGCCTCTGCAGTCTTGACAGGGACGGTGGATTTCTCAACAACAATCTTGTCAGATTTTGCAACATCGGCAATCATGCGAGCAGCACTCTCCCAGTAGGTTAGGTCAGCAGCCTTTCCTGCACCGAGACCACGGGTCTTGGTGGGCGTGTTCACCGAGACAAAGATGATGTCTGCCTCAGCGACGTGCTTCTCAACGTCGGTGCTGAAGAAGAGGTTCTTGCCCCTGCACTGCTTCACGACATCATCGAGACCGGGTTCGTAGATCGGAAGGGTGTCGCTGTTCCAGGCCTCAATGCGGGGCTTGGAGATGTCGACAACGACAACCTCAATATCGGGGCACTTGAGGGCAATGACAGCCATTGTCGGGCCACCGACGTAGCCAGCACCGATGCAGCAGATCTTCACCATCTTGAACGCTAGATGCGTAACCTATGACAGCAAATGGTGTTAGTTTTGTACTTTGATATAGATCACACATAAAAGGAATTCAGTTAACAGAAGCAAGCATCATGGTTCTGAGCAAAGCTGTGTTTTACTAGGGCAGGAATGAAATAACAGAGGCATACAGAACCATGTTCAAGTAAAGTCACTCAACTGAAGTGAAACAAGAATAAGATGATTATAGAAACTTGGCAGCATCCGCTAGGTGAATGGAAGAAGGGGAAAGATACTAACCACCATAAGTATGAGATTTGTATCTAAAGTTGTAGGAAAGTTTTATGACATATTCAGATAGTAACAGTTTTCATCAAGCAGTTAACAAGAAAAAAAAAACTGGATCTCTGCTGACCAAAATTTAACACAGACCACTCTAGTACTAAGACCAAACACATCTGTAAAATGCTTCCTAGACGAATTGCTTATACCAGGCAAATTCGGTAAAACAACAACTATACGACCAAAAAATGAGCAGTGATCTGATTGCGATCGCGTTTACTTTTCATCGGACCAAAGGACCTCTAAACAAAAATGACAGAACGGAAGCAGATCCACGGTTCCGACTGCTCCGAATTGCCGACACAGATTCTAGTTCGCGGAACCGGTGCGAACATTGTACACCCTTCCCTCCCCATGCAGAGGCGAAGCGACCAATAGGGCGAGCGAGCGCCCTACCTAACGTTGACGGAGAGATCCCCTCGTCCTCCGAGATCCGAGATCTCGAGCATCCCGGCGGTGGCCCTGGGATCGACCCGTGCCCCCGCCAGTGCACCTTCCGCTGAGATCCTAAAATGTGAACTACGGGGGGGGGGAGGACGACTGGGGAACAGAGCGCAGGTCTCACCTTCCGTGGAGAAGATGGACGAGGAGAGACGCTGCTGCCTGCCTGCCTGTGCCTGGGCTGGGTAGGAGAAAAACGGTGGCGGCACTGTCTCTTCGAACGGGGAATGGAATAAGGAGGAGGAGGAAGGCAGGACTCCGTCTTTCTTCTCGGTATTAAGCCGTCGTTTTATTGGACGGAAAAGTTCGGTGTTAGTGATTGGTTCCCACAGTTCTAAGTCACGTATCGGCACATGCTCAAGCTAGCAAAGTCAACAAGGATTATTTTTTATTTCTTTCTTTTCTCTTCATTTTTCTTTTTTTCCCTTTCTAAGAGATGAGTTCTACTAGTACTACTACTACGTACGTAGTTGTGCTTATTAGTTAGTGCATCGAAGATCGATCTGCCAATATGTACAAAGCAAACAAAATTCAGCTAAGCTAACTAAACCGATTTCCATATGAAAAAATAAAAATAAAAAGAAATCCATACGAACATCCACGATCAGATCGCCCCCAACAACAACGAACAGTTGAGTAGATCTTTGCTGCATGCATCTCTAGCGACGCGTACGGTAACAAGTCGGTCCTCCTCCTCGCTAACGATAAGTTTAGACACAGAATAGAAACTCAGCGCAGCCCGCCGACGACGACGGCGTTGATTGAAGCAAAGGAAAAGGCAACTGAAGCTGGTGGTGTGGTGACCGGTGAGGTTCCGTTCGCCTTTGAGTGCCTCGCAAGCGACGTACTACGGCCTCGTGACTCGTGACTCGTGAATTTGATCGACACGTAGACGCTCGATCGATCAACGAGTACGGACAGGATCCGTGTGTTGTGTTGTTAGCGTCTCTCCTTCATTCACTCACCAAGTCAAGTGCTCGTGCTTCAATCTTCATGTCCATGCAACGCAAGCGCCCGCTGCCCTCGCTTTTCACCTCGCTCTCTTCTCAGATGGACGTGGTCGCGCGCTTGTGTTAGTGCGTGGGTCACGTGATCCCCCGCGGCCTTGCTGTGATTAACTAAAGCCGCGACGACCGCGAGCGCCCGCCGTGCTCTAATCATCACGGCCATGCCTGCTTCGCCGTCCTCCAGGCTGCCGGATGACGGGTCCGTACGTAAATGGTGAGACACTCTTTTTCGTGCCTTTTTTGACCCTGGAGCTCGCATGCTCATTTGCCAACATGGCTTCTTTTCCGCCCATCATCGTCAGACCGAGAGTGAGATGACAGACGTACGAAATCTAGGGCTTCTTTTTGGGGGGTTCTGGCAGAATTTCGTCCTAAGTTCAGGTTTCTCATTCTTTCTGTATTTGGTTCTGCATTTTATGTACAGATCAACTGTTAGGCACTATGGTTCAGGCCTAAGTTAAAAATATCTCAATATCTGTTACTAGTACTATGTATCATAAATTGTCTAGTTCTTCTGATTCTGGGACAACTTGTACTACAGTTCTTTCGTTGCAGTGTCTGTGTGATGACTGATGACCCACTCGACAAGCAGCAATCACATATCGGACTGTACCCAGGTCCAATGTCAGTCTAAGGGAAAATGAACACGTTTTGGCATGCAAGCTCAAACAACGTAAACTAACAAGTGCACAGCACTGCCACAACACAGGAACAACATAATTTGAGCAAACCGTGATATGCCGCAATGACCAACAAGAATGAGATTGAGAAAGTTCTAAGGTGATGCTAATTCAACAGCGATACACAGTGCAAATAAATCCATGTATAATCCAACACAAAGATGGAAGCCTACGACACACTAACACACGACCGTAAAACTACTACGTACTCACTCTGACGAGATGTTACAAAACCGTAGGGTAGGATAGGGTAGGGTAGGGTATCACAAGTGTAACTAATTAACGCACGCAGAGCTACAGCAAATGCAGTTAGACTCTCCTGCCTGAAATGGAATTAAGGGAACCTAAGAAGAGCAAGTTGTTCCATTGCAGACGCATCTTTTACGCGAGTCAGGAAGAAATGAACCACCCCTCTGAATGATCTTCTGCCGGCCGCAGCAACGGCGGCAGACAGTGGACTTCCACCCCCGGTCAGTGTAGCTCAGGTTCCAGGTTCAGGATCCAGAGGCAGTGACCTTCAGATCACCTGAAGGCGTCCTAGATGCCTCGGGCATCGGCTGAGCAGGGGATGCCCAGCTCTGATCTGCGCTGTATGCGGAGGTTACAATGTTCGTCGTTGCTGCGGAGCTGTGCTGCCCGTGCTCGCCGCTGTGGGTGTCCGTACTAGAGAGCGGAACAGCAGGAGGCGTCTCAGGAAGGGTAGGTACTGCTGCATCTACTCTCGGCTTCTTATTCTTCTGTTCCACCTGATAGCTGGGCAGGAAGCTTCCAATAACAATCTGCATATACAGATTCAGCTGTGAATTACATTTTCTTTTTCTTTTTCACAGCATGCAAAGGTAGACCATCCGGTGGTCCGTCGCAGGCAAATGCTACTCTAGAGTACAGTTACAAGGTTACAGAAAATGCAGTAATACAATTGATTGATAGATCACGCATGGCATGCAGGTCAGTAGTAAAATGGAACTCATAGCATTAAGATCTATATGGGGGCAAGCCCAACGCACCTGAACAGGACTCGCTGCTACCAGAAGTCCTGCAACACTACCACCCACAACACGGCCATCTGGGCTGGCAAGAGACACACTCATCCCACCTGATCGACTCCGTGTTCCGCTATTTTCAGTTGGCATGAACGATCCAGACAAAGACAGCAGCTCAAAGCGTCCCTACAACCAAAATAGATCATTAATTGGGGAAATTATGACTAATTTATTCTAAAGAAAGGTATGACTAATCAGAATCTCTGTCTTTACATAGCAATGTGAAATCTTCTAGGTGTTAGGTACTTAGCGAAGGAACAACAATCCTGCTATGTGACTAACTAACCTCGTAAGTCAACGTGCCACCAGAGGAATCAGGCTGACGAAGTGTAACGTTTGATATCACACCATTTGCAGAGAGAACACAAATAGCTCGGGGTCCTTGTTGAGAAAATGATATAACCTTCATAGTCACATCCTGATCAATCAACAAACCAAAATACAGGTCACTCCTTCATGGAACAGATTCAAATCACTTTAAAAAAATGTAGTACAACTATAGCTTCAAGAGAATTAGCAGCTGCTGCTGTGGGTAATGATGCAAAAGTAAGACGAGAAGATCCAGCACAGTTTGAAATCAAATTCAATTCTGATGCTAAATAAGTATTATTCAGTTCTTCCTACAAATAATAGAATTAAAGGAACGCAACACTGAAATCATGATTTGTTCTAGTGCATCTTGCCAAAGCAAAGCATACAACGTTCTTCAATGAGCAGCATAACTTTTAATCTATGTACTCATTACTTTCCAAGTGATAAGATAGACCATTTGATGGACACAACCACAATAGATAGATCAGTAAAACTGATGATCCATAAAAAACGAGTTGCAGGAAGGCAAATCTGGCGAGTTATACACTACTATCCAATCAGACTAACAAACACTTTTAAGTAAAATCATAAAACAAGATCAAGCATGCATAAACATTCATCTGTACACATCAAGCAGAAAATTCAGATCCATACCTCACCAGGAGCAACAGTTATTATATGCGGAGTAAAGTTTGCACCAGCAGAGCAAGCCACCATACTACCTGCAAACACAGGGTCCAGTTAACAAAACGGCAATGAAATTATAATAGAATGGAGAGAAACCGAGCAGAATATAACTAAACAAAGGGGATGATTTGGGAGAAAATATGTAGGCGCTGCAATGATAAACATCTCCGTGCAGCAGAATCACATTTACCCACACCATGCCTAAAAACCAAGGTCCAAGTTACACCATTTCATGTCAAAGAATACTCATTCCTACAACTACGGTAGCAAGCATATAACGTTCCACCACCATGGGTTCTTGTACTGCATATATTCATTCATGGGTGCTTGTTCGGTCAAACTACTGTTCAGCTCACTTGTCAAACAGATACTCTGAACAATGTCAATTCTCCTTGCCTACAAACCAGGCTTGCTCACAATGGCACTCAGCAGAGATAGCACTGCCAAGAGGCACCACAAGGTACACTAACCAGGAGGATCTTCGCATGAGTTACCTACCTGCCATTTGGTTCCAGAACTATTAGTAATCAGCACTTCAGCAGCATGAGCGCCACAATGGCCGAAGCCCAGCACAGAACAGCAAGAAGCCATGGGATGGGAGCAACCAACAAAATTGGTGGAGGATTCAGGATATGCTTCCATCTGGACCCCACTTGATCCCCGCGCCACGAATCTTGGAACACCACCAACCAGCCAGAGCCTGACTGAGGTGCCTGACCCATCGTCTATCTGATCATGCAACACGAGCTGCGTACTAGAGCGGAGGAGGAGACAAGAAATATTCGGATAAGAGAGGGACAGACACAGACAGTGTCATGACAAGGAGCGAGTGACGCAGCAAAAGCCCCATAACTAGTCCCGCCATTGCCCATTGGCCCCTCTCAAGCCGCCCACCCATTACATTCTCTACAAATCGCGCACGTAATCTCTGAAGTGAACTAGACGAGAAAAAAAAAAGCGACGGAAATGCACCCTTTTTATCTGGAGAAAAATACACGGATTAACGAAGCACAGGGAGAGAGAGAGAAAAAAAAACAGTCGACGGGACAATTAATCTAGAAACAAATTGGGGGGGGCGAAACATGGAGAGATGCGAGGTTCAAGAAGAGATGAGGAGTACCGAGCGCGTCGAAGTGGAAGCCGAACTGCTGCTGCTGCTGCGGCTGCTGCTGATGGTGGTAGTGGTGCGGCTTGGCCACTGCTGCGGCGGCGGCGGCGAAGTCGATTGGGCGGCCCCTCCCGCGCTTCATGGCGGCGCCCACCGCCGACGCGGGCGTGTATTGCCCCACCGCCATGGCGGCGGACGGCATCGGCGCCGACGCCGAGATCGGCGTCGCGTTCAGAGGCCGGATCAGGCTCCCGTCCGGCCCGTACTTCCTCGGCCTCCCGCGCTTCTTCCCTACCTTCACCACCGGCCCGAGCACCAGCGGGCCGGGCCCTCCCGCCGCCGCCGCCGCCGCAAACGGAGCCGCCGGTCCCGTGGGCGGCGGTGGCACCAACACGCCGCTCGAGCTACCTTTCTCCGCCGTCGGCGCCGCCGCAGAGGGCGCCGGCGACTGGAAGCTCACCGTCACCTCCGGCGGCGCCGGAGCAGCTGCTGGTTGTTGTGGTACTGCCGATGTCGCCGCGGCCATAACAGCGGTCGCGTCCCCCGACTTGTCGTCCATGCCCACAGCCCACTAGACGCGTCCGGTTTGTGCTCCTAGGGTTCCCGCCACGAGCTCTCGCCATTGGAGCGCACACACACTGCTGCCCCCATCTCCTCCTCCACCACCACCACCACCTTAAACCCCCCCCTGTCCTCTCTCTCAAAACAAAATAGAAAAGAAAATTATACCCAAAATCCCCCGAAAAATAAAGCCAAAAACACGCAAAAAATCCCGAAATATTCCTCCAAAAATCCCCCGACCGAAACCAAAAAAGAAAAAAAAAATCCACAAACTCGCACAGCACGGCGACGCGAGGGAGGAGGAGAAGCGAGGCGGAGCGGCAAGCAGCAAAAGCGGGAGGGGAGCGAGAGAGGACGGAAATGGAGGGGGACGAAATAAAAAGCCAAAACTAAAAGCAAAAAAGGAGGGTGGCGATGCAAATTACCCAATTAAAAAACGCGAAATAAATTAGGTTATCGGGGATATTAAATTAATCAATGGCCCCGCCCGCCCCGGCGCGGGCCGTAAAGAAATCGGGGGCGACATTGTCGCGGTTTAAGCGCAAGCCCGCGCGGGGGGGCCCACGCGTTTTTAATGCGGAAATCGAAAAATGCCCGTTGCTTGGCGCCGTGGAGGAGGGGCAGAACCGGGACGGAACACGCTGGTTATTAGGCTTTGGCGCTTGTACTAACTGAAACACAAGGGGTCTTAAGAGGGGACTGTTGTTTTGGGCGTGGCTGTTAGGTAGATTAACAGGTCTGCCACTGAACTGAAGTGCATATTAGTGACTAGTCGTCGTCTTGCTTGTCGCATACGGGACGGGACTGGGAGCTGCTGCTGTGCCTGCTTGGAGTCAAACATGTCAAAGCGAACAGCGTGGATGGTCTGTATCCGTCGGATGTGGATTAATGTCCTCTAGTTACAGTCATAGACATATGAGATTAATCTCACGTATCAGTGATTGTAGTCAACTACAAACAATCCTTATCCGTGTCCATAGTGTGGAAAGAAGGTGGAAACAGCTTAAACCCAATCAATCCTTTTCGACGAACAGAACAGTAGTAGTCCGCGTGTGTGAAATGAATTCGGACACCTTTCCGATGTGCTCGGCAGCTTACGTAGCAAAAATGATTTGGGTGACCCAACACTTTCGTAGTTTTTCTTTAATTGGCTTTTTTTTTGCAAGAGAATTAGTGAAAATAGCAAAAGAAAATGTTTTGGCAATTTGGAGCAAAGCTAAGTACTGTATTAGAAAAAAAAACGAAGGAGGCCACCACTTGTTGTTGTTGTGTACATGCCACTAACTACTTCACACATTAGGCCATTAGGGAGACATGACATGCACACGGGATTCAATATGAACGGAATATCTATGGTAGCTGGAACCACCACACGCTCGCCTTTTTTACTCTTTTTCTTCTTCCCAATTAGAAACCAAAGCATATCCCCCTTATCCCTTTCGTCCAATTAAGCCATACAAACATGTACAAGACAAAACCTTTGAACGAAAAACATATTAAAATATAAAATGCCATACCGCTGTCTGCTGCCAAACTCTATCGTTTTTTTCTTCTCTCTAGATACAGAGGGGGGGGGGGGGTGCAAAGTCTGCACTTATTATAAAAAGTAAAGTTGTCGAGCTCTCAAACAAAGCGCTATTGCTATAGTACTGCATAGTAGACTACTACTCAATTGCATTTCCATGCCGTCCTTATCTCAAACACCATCACAAAATGGGCACGCATAAATAAAATATAGTACAAATAATAGTGGTATTAATGTATACAAAACCTACTCCAAAAAACAGTATTATATGCTCCCTCCAACAAAAAAAAATACTATTTAATATATTAATCTTTTAGCATTTGTTACTATTATATTTTATTTAAAAAATAGTTCAAGTATGGTGCTTCAAATACTTTTAGTGATAAAAAATTCATAGTAAAATATACAAATATTTGTTACTTCAATATGATGAATGATGAAGGAAATGATGCTAAAAGTCCGTAATGTTAAATACTATCGAAGGAGGGAGTACTTTCCTTCTCTTCCGTTCTCAAATTGTCTAAATAACAACTATACTTTATTTTTAAAGTATATTTTTATTTATTTTAATAGCAATAGTTTAGAAACAAATAAATATAGTAATAGGAGAAGCAAAGCCAACAACGGCACCAAGAAATGGCTTTTCTTCCCCTCCCTCTCTCCCTCCACGCACCTTTTGAAGTTTTTTTTTTTCTCTTCTTTTTCTAATTACTACAGTACAATATTAGCTGGATGGGCGTACAGCTATTAGCTTTGGGTCCCTTTTTCTGTTGTGCGCTCGAACAACGTCTCGAAGTAATAAGCTTCTGTTTGGATGGATTGAAATGGATGGATGAATGGATGGATGGATGGATGGATGGATGGAGAAGTAATAGTGTATACAACATGTGTTTTTTGGGCTGAAATGAAATGTACGTGTACGGAGCAGGCTTGTGTACGACGGAGCCGTAGCGCAACTATACGTTTGCCTGTGGAGATGGCGTCAGTGGTCAAAAGGATCGGACGGTGAACATCTCTCCCATGATTGATCAGACTACGTGATGACTTTCGACCATTCTGATTTGTGCAGAGAGAGTAGTGAACCGTAGAGTGTAATGTAGGTTCCCCAACGGAACCCTACGCAGTCAACATTTTCAACAACTAATCTTTGTCTTCACGCTGCGGCTGCTGCTGATCGGCTCTGCGGATTGCTGTGTTGTACTGGCTGCGGCTGCTGATCTACTTTTTTTTTAAAAAAAAATGTTTTTATTTCACTTCCTCTGTTTTTATTATTATTTTTTCTACTTTTTAACTTGCTGCCAATGTTGTATACATGCAGCCCATCAGGCCCCTAGATTATTCCTCAAATCTTTAATTTTCCTAGCCAGTTAATATAATTGTTTCTTACTACTTTTCAGGGTGCTTATAAATTTATAATATAATAACATCATTAATTAAATTTAGAATATTTTTTCTAGAAAAATATTAATGGTAAAAAAAGATGTAAAAATTTAACAATGTCAACAATTTAAATACGAAAGACGAATATATTTATTACTTTTTAAAGAAAGGAAAAGTAGTTTCCAGTGGACGACCTGCAATGCGTGTCAATTAGTTGGTGGCAATTTGTGCTTATCCGAAATGAAAATGTAGTCCAACAGACTATCTTCTGGCCATCCTTTGGGATGATTAGATCGGACGGTTCTAGTTTCGTGTGGAAATTTGAGTGCTATCCACACTGAACGCCGAAAGTTTTGAGCAGTTGAGAGAGAGACAGAGAAAACAAAACGATTGAGAATTCCTACTGCTTTGTTTGTTGTTTACAAAACTAAAAAAAAAAAGCCGCACGGATTATATAATTACACAAACTCATGTATGTGTAGACGATATTCAGAAAAGTCCAATCGTGGAGTGGACAGCTCACGCAATATTAAACCATTCTTTTAATTTAATTTGTTAGATTTTTAATTTACTCATTATAGTCTACTGAACCCCCTTTCATTTTCTTCCACGGCAAAGCATGCGAATAAAGATATCAATTTAGAAACCCTAAGAAAACAAAAAGGATTTCGTATGTTGGATTAGGACGGAACCATATTTATATTGAATGAATGATGGCAATGGTATGAGGAAAAAGAAAAAAAAAAGGAAAGAGAGGCGGAATGGTGGCAATCAAGCAACAACGCACAGTGGGGAGTCAATACCACGCTAACACCCATGAAAGCAGAACAAGGCACAGAATAACCGGATTAGTTGATTAAGACATCAGAATTAAAGGAGGGGGAGCTTAGCTTTACTCCAACTAAGCTCCTCTTTAATCTCTATCTAACACCTATCTGTCTATCTCATTTATGTTAATGTGATAATAATACTAATAAAATGGCAGTGATGAGGTAGGGGGATCATGGACACTCCACCACCTGTGCGTGTTTATGTGTACCATGTGTGTGTGTGTGGGAGGACATCAGGACAAGCAAGCAAACAACCAAAAAGGGAGGCATGTTGTTGTACTTAAAGGATGTGGATGTGCGCATGCAAGTGTATCTCTTAAGCTTACGTTCTCTCGATTAGAAAAATGGAAAGTGGCAAGTTAGCTCCACTAATTAGTCACACGAACTTACATACAAACTGCGATAAGCTAGATATATAGGTTAAGTAGTGCTGCCTTAGCTAACAACTTAGGTGGCACATCATCATGAACTGAAACAAAGTGGCATCTTGTGAAAATTCTCAGTTCGTAGTATCATGTAATAATCCCAGTAGATAATTCTCATTATCTAGAGTGCAATCAAAACATGAGCCTAACTGACGAGTTTTTTTTTATTATTATTTTTTTTCGCATTTGCGCGCGCGTGGCCTTCTCTCACACTGAAGCGCACTAGGTAGGCAAGCTGAACTGAACCGTACCAGCAAGACAGCTAGCTGCTGCATGGCTCCTTTTTGTTGCAGGACGACTGGTGGAGTCTCACGCACGCTCATGCATATGCGCACGGCGATTCGATTCAAAGGTTCCTCTAAAACGAAATGGAATATTTATTTTATTATATGTGCTTCTGCTTCTTCTTCAGACTACTACTAGTACTAGCGCCTACTGCATTGTTGTGCGACAGCGTGCACGCTTCTTCCATCCGCGCACTAGCCACATGTGCCGTGGTCCAGGGCTCTTCAGCAAAGCGATTATCAGTGCTAGTTAAGCACCTAACCACTAATTAAGAACGATAATTATGCTCGCCGAAAAGGGATATCCACGCCACGCTCTGCTCGCTTTTTCTTTTCTACGCTTAGCTAGTAGTAGTAGTTATAATTAATAGTTACAAAGGAACCCCCTACCTGCTTCATGCCAACAGGGAATGGAAAAATATACTAGTAGTAGTGGCCTTCAAATCGAATTTTTTTCCAGCACGCATGATTCTTCTGCATCTGCTTCAGCTCAGATGAAACCATGCGTGAAGCTGCAGCGAGTGAGACTGACACATGGCAGCCAAGCTTAACGGCAACAAGGGTGACACATGGCAGCCAAGCTCAGCGGCAACAAGAGTGACGCATGGCCAGGACCTAAGATAGACGCAACCAAGCTCAATGGCAAGAAGATGGATGCTACTGAACCTTAAAACCTTTGCTTCTCGATCTGAAGCCATTCTGTAAAAATAAGTAAGCTCTGTTCTGTCCAATCTGATTTCAGGTCTTGCTGCCTACGGAAATAGTATCATCATAAGGTACTGAATCTGAATGGGGTGCAGATGATACAAGCATATAGGCATGTGCTGACTAATAAAGCCGATCAAGGCTCTTTTTCCTCACCATTTGGACGGCCAGGCCAGAACAACTGGCGGCATTGACTGTAAAACGATGCTCTAGGAAGTAGAGGAAGACGCCAACGTTCCGGCCTTTTTCCGTTGGTCGGCATAATTGCAGCCACGAGCTCAGAGAGACGCCAAAAGGCGGAGACGATCCCCTGTTGCATGAGGAGGCCAGCTGCTTGCTGGAACTCATGCTGCGAGACTCGCCGGCAGATCGATCGGTCGACTGGGTGTCTGACTGTCTGTGGCCATCATGCTGCAAAAGCAGCAAGCCAAAGGCTTTTTTGTGGTGGATGGATGGACTGACTGGATAGAGGAAGCTGCAGTGCAGTGTCGTTATTACTAGATGCCCTGCAGGCAGCAGCAGCAGCAGCAGCAACAGCAACGATGCGTTGTTGTTTGTTTGTTTTATCCGTTGACCGTGGACTGCTTTCCAGCCTATATCTGCGTAACATTTGGCACATTACTTACAAAAACAGACAACTGTTAGTCAAAGATTCTTCTATTCCTGTATAGAATGATAAGCTCATTTGGTTACTAGAAGATTGTTTTTCTCATTGTTGCAAGAAGCGTTAGCTTCAGCCTGAGCCTGACTGGATCTTGTGACAGTTACGTACCTCGTCAACCAGAAGAAGAGCAAGAAAATTCAGGAAATAAAAGAGAAGAAGAAGGGCAGGAGAGAGAGAAAAATAAAAAGAACTCGGGAGAATGGATTGGGCCACGCGGTGGACCTAATTTTGATTTGCCGTTTGCAGATGTAAATGGGCCATAAGTGACCCGAATGAACCAAGAAGGCCGTCAAACACATACTCCGTTCCGTCCAGATTCTAGAACTCTCCGTGGCCCTTCTCTCTCTTCACGCATTGCTCGACACGGGCATCACTAGCTGCACGCGGAACATCTCGAGGAAAGGAAATCGCAGGCGTCCGCCGTTCCCCGATCTCGAGAGCTTGTCCGATCGGTTCCCTTCGAGGTCGGCGTCCCTATCCCCCCGCGGGGTTGATTTCCAGGTACGCTGCTTTCTCCGACTGGCCGACGCGATTCGCGCGCGCTTGATTTATTAATGTTTAGGGCTTCCCCCCAACCCACCGATTTCGGATACTAAAGTTTGTTGAAGAAATTTCGGATACTAAAGTTTGTTGAAGAAATTTCGGATACTAAGTTCGTGCAATTTCTAGCTATTCATGCGGTTGGCGCTATTGTTTCGTCGCGATTTTGTTTTGAGCTTGAGGGCTGCTGTCGCGGGAAGCAACGGCCCCCCTTTTCCCCGCAATTTCGGGGCCATTTTGAGGTTTACTTTTTCTGAGGGAAAATTATGTAAAGAGTTTGTAATCCCTTTCAAAGTGGGTTTCGTTCAGCGAGATGGTTGCTAGTCTTCAGATGCGTGGTTGATACTACGAAACACCTACACTTGACAAGTTACTGGAATAAATTTGAAGTAAATTATGACACGCATGCGTGATTAATTACTTCTGACGTGATGCTGTGGAGTAAATGTAACTTAGTCATGGCTGTCTGGTCTTCATTCTTAATATTATTGTTCACCAGGCCTTCATTTTTCTAATTTTAGGTTCAGCGACTTAGTTGGTTCGTTTGGTTTAGTAGTTAACTGCTGATTATGGAATGTAATTCAGAGCAGAATTGTATGAACCCAATGTGCTTTTTGACATGCTCGTGCAACCATTTACACTGTGTGTCTTTTAACCTGGTCAGGATCAGAACATAAGATGCAAGGAGGACGAGGTGGGAGGAATGGCCTGTTTGGTTTTGGAGATCCGTTTGCTGGGTTTGGTGGCTTTGGACACCCTGGGAGCCTTATGTCCAGTTTCTTTGGTGGTGCAAATCCCTTTGACGATCCTTTCTTCACAAACCCTTTTGGTAGCATGATGCAACCTCGCTTACTTGGACCCAATATGTTCGGGCCCCAGGGATTGCTCAATGGAGGCATGAGCAATGCAGGCATGTTTCGACCAGTCATGTTTGGACCCCAGACAGGTTTCAATCAAGGCATGATCAACAGCGGTGGTTTCGTTCAGCAAGCTCCTGAACCAAGCAGGCCTAAAGGGCCAATTATCAAGGAACTGTCTTCAGACGATGAAGATGGTGTGAGTGGTGACAAAGAAGATGACAAGAACGAAGGCAACTTGAGGAAACATCCAAGGACAAGCAAAGCACCATATGTCGAGGTTCCTGATGATGAAGCTGAAGGTCAGTTTACTTAAGTTTTTTTAATTTTTATTTTTTGGGTTAAGACCAGTCAGTTTACTTAAGTTTCTATATTCTAATAGTACTACCATATTCATTTATCTCTGTGTGTTCGCTACTGATCATGCTTTTCTTAACCGACCATTCTTAAAGTTCATTTGACCAGGACTGGAGAAGGTCATTAGCAATTATTAGAAAATCCATTAGGTGAATGAACTTTTTTTTTCTCCATTTCATATTCATTATGTGAGAACTTCATGTATCAGAAACTTTATAATATCTCATCTGGATAATGCATGCTTGGCAGCTTTAATATCCATAGCCTTTCAGGTTATTATTAGCATTAGACTCTGATTCTCTTCTATCTTCCAGAGAATTGTATGCCAACTTGAGTCAAGGATTCACATGATGAGTGCAGGGTACTAATATATAATTTTTAATCAGGAGATAATAAAAGACTTAAGCTTGGGCATGTTGGGAGGGATTTTAGCGGAACCAGCATCTCTCATCCACAGCCTCCTAAGCATGGGCATTATGGGAGTGAGTTCAGCAGAGCCAGTACCTCACATACACAGCCTCAGACATTTATGTTTCAGAGCTCGACTGTTACATATGGTGGTCCAAATGGAGCCTGTTACACATCTTCAACAAGTAGGAGGACTGGTGGAGACGGAGTATGTGCATTCCTTGAACGTTGTTTTCTTTATTGTTGTATTTGTAGGGTTCAAATCTACAGTGGTACTAATTGTTTTTAATGTGATAGATCACATTGGAAGAACATAAGGAGGCTGACACAACTACTGGTAAAGCTACTCATAAGATTTCTCGTGGTATTGGCAAGAAGGTACTTAGTATTGCTGATGCAACTCTTCCCTATCTCTATCCAATCACAATGATATGACTGAGGTACTATCTGATTATTGTGCAGGGTCACTCATTAACAAGGAAACTGAATTCTGATGGACATGTTAACACCCTTCAAACTTTACACAACTTGAATGAAGGTTTTTTTTTTCTTTTCCTTGTTATTGCGGGTCCTTATTATTTTCAATCAAACTGATACTGATACCATTTTTCTTTTCATTAGATGAGCTTGCTGGGTTCGAAGAAACATGGCAAAGAAATACTGGAGGGAACTTGCCTGGCTGGGATACCAGAATTAACATGCTTGGCAGTGGTATAGCTCTTCCTACCCTCTCTGTCTCGCAAGTATACACGCGTGCACACACAAATATGAGAGCACATATGCATGCATGATATGTAGCTTGTGATCATTTTATGGGAAAAATAGAGAAAAATGTATATAGACCCAATTATGGTTATCAAATCAGAGCATTTGATCGCTAAACAATATTTTTTGTACTAATGGCGATATTTGGGCCAAAATGCTTTGAAATCGAACTGTTGAGATCTATATAGTGGTAGAGAGATTGGCTGTATCGCTTGGAAATTACAGATTTTCTGATTAGTGGACATGCCACCATACCACAGATTTCAGATGTCTAGATTATATGGAATGTTTAAAATAAAACTTAAAAGTATTAGTCCTGACCTTGGAGAATGGGACCCAGACAATCATAGGGTTCTCCCCGACCCCCATGCACAGGCTCTCAATATGTGAATCAGTCAAATGATATGATAATTCACCAGAACGTTGAATTAGATTACTAAAAAAGTGCCATGAAGGCAGCAGAACAAGAGCTGAAGGATTATTAGTTTCTGCTGTATCTTGTCTCTGTTGATGATACTGACATGGGCTCGATATAGACGTGTTATGAGTGAAATTATCTTGCTACTAACTTTGCCGCATCTATCTGATTTACTGGTTTAAACTTCACATTTAAAGAGTTTTGACATCCTTCTCGTTGCAAATAATGCAGGGAGTGCTCGCCATAATATCAGGGATGTGAATCAAATGTTTGAGCTTCCTGCACCTGATCAGTCCCGTGGCTCCAATTCTTCGAGGAATTTATCCATGGAACGTGCACGCCGTACATAAGTTCAACTGTAGTAGATGCAGGATTGAGGTCCACGTATAATTTCCACTGTTTACAGTAAAATGTTGTAGCTCGACTTCACTTCTGAAGATTTCTCTTCATCCCTTGCATGGGTTCGAAGTTGTGAGGTGTACCTGATATGTCACTGAGAAGTCCTTCATTTTGGCACATTTATCTTGACCAGTATACTTAGTAACTGTAGTGTTGTTGTTGTACGTAGTCACTGTAGTTGAGAAATCTTTGAATCTAACAACTTGCTGGGACACAAAATCTGTTTGGATGGAGTGGATCCCTTTTGCAATTTTGGTGGTTTTGAATCTAAGGATTTCTCTCTTTTTGAGAGAGAGGTTAGTTACTTGGATTCTGTTTGAATTAGAACTAACCTTTTTCAAAACATCCTAGTGGGAACGTATCAGCTACTGTCAATCTTCGTGAGATGTTGTGGCACCTGTATCTGATCCTATGTTTCTAGCGCGAGCATTCTAGCTGCCAGGACGCTACGCACAAATTGATTACGACTATTACAACTACAGAAGAAAGAGCTAATAGAAAGTTTGGATTGCTGGTATCTCAAACGGATCCATTTCAAACGTGGGTGTCAGATTGCTGGTGCCCCTGCTTTTCTGACGACCGGCAGCTCTCTCCGGCGGCCGCCTTCGTCTGCTGCTGCACCACCAGCGTGGATATCCGGCATCCGAAATCCGTGGACGTGAGCAGGTCTCCGAGGACACCGAGCTCCAGGTGCTCGCTCCAGTCCGATATACCGGCGGTCAGCGGCGACTCGCCGCTCTTGGCTCGCCGTCCGACCATGAGCAGGTTGAACTCCGGGCTCGTTTTCCTGATGACGTTCACCATCTCGTCGGAGCCACTGACCATGTGCTCGCTGTACACGACACGGTGGTCGTCGACCCACCGCCGGACGTACTCCTGCACCGCTTCCTCGTCCTCCTCGGCGTTGGCGGACTTGTCGCCGCACCACTCGGGCGGCAGCACGAACCGGAACACGGTGAGGCCGATGGGAGCGTCCTCCGCCATGTGCTCCGCGAGCGCGAGCGCCTCCCGGTCGTCAGGCCCGCCGAGGAAGTATAGCGCGACGCGGTGCGGGAACCCGTCTCCGGCGCTAGCGCCGGCGGCGGCAACGGAGAGGCTGCCGCGGTCGACGAGGATGGCGACAGAGCATGGCGCATAGTGTAGTATGTTGGTGTTGGCGGCCTGGACGGCGCCGGCGTTGGCCGTGGTGGTCTCGACGGACCCGTCAATGGCGAGGCGCTTGTGGAACGGCACGACGATGAGCATGGCGCGCTTCTCGAGCGCGACGGCGCAGACGTCGTCGTGCATGGTGGCGTAGGGCGCGATGCAGACGTAAGGGAGCAGCGAGGCCGAGCCCGGCGCGGGGCGCTGCCGCACGAAGAACTGGAACGCGTTGACGATGCGCGCCGAGTCGGTGGCCCCCGACGGCACGCAGTTCCGGTCGCCGTGCCTGAACGGCCGGAGCACGGAGCTGGTGAGGCCCGCCAGCGGCGCGAGGTGGAGGAGGTACACGGCGATCGGGGACACCGGCGACGGGCTCGATGCGTCGAGGAACGCCAGCATTGGCGACACGTCCGACTTCGAGTGCACGCACGCCAGCACGCGGAGCTCCTCGCCCAGCCGCTTGTGCTGCACGGTCCGGCGCCGGTACGCCACATACTTCTCCTCGGGGTGGTACATGGCCTTGACCAGCGACGCCGTCGTGGCACCCAGCACCAGCACGGTGAGCATGAAGACGGCGTAGACCTGTTCGTCCAGAACCTTGGAGTCCATGAACGCCGACGCGAAGACGGACTCCGTGATGCCCTTGAAGTTCATCATGAGGCCGAGGACGACGGCCTCCCGGACGGGCATCCGGCAGTACAGACACGGCAGCACGCACGCGACGAACTTGGCGACGACCCCGGCGACGAGGAAGAGCTCGAGGAGGAGGCACGTGGACGCGTCCTTGATCTTGAAGACGTCCAGCCGCATGCCGGCCTGCGCGAATAGCAGCGGCATGAGGACACCGGCGATCAGCCGGTCCAGCCGCTCCGCCATGGTGACCCCGAGCGGGGCGCCCCCAGGGAGCATGAGCCCGAGCATGAACGGCCCGTACGTCGCGTGCAGGCCGAGGATCTCGCCCGCGAAGCTGCACGAGATGGCGATGAGCAGCACCGCTACGAGCCGCGCCTCGCTGAGTAACGCTCCCTCGGGCACGTCGCGGATCAGGCGAAGGATCGCCGGGCGCACCACGAGGAACATGAACCCGATGAACGCTGCGAAGGAGACCGAGGACGCCACCCCGATCCGCTGCAGCTTCTCCGACGGGCTCGACGCGAGGATGTAAGCCGTGACCCCCGCGATGCAGAAGGTGTTGGCGAAGTCGCCGATCAGCGCCGACGACATGGCCAGCCGCCCGATCTTGGACGACAGCAGGTTGAGGTCGTCCAGCGTGCAGCAGACCACGATGAACGCCGTCAGCGACCACCACGCGTTCAGGTTCGTCAGCATAAGCGTGCGCGTCCAAGCCTCGGGCACGCGCGAGGACAGCACCGCGCCCACGGCGTACATGGCCACGTGCGGCGCCGCGGTGCCGAGCATAGCGATCGCGATCGCCTTCTTACCCGACTTGGCGATCATGCCCAGGTCGGTCTTCACGGCGATGGCGAAGATCTGGAGCATGAACGCGTACCCCCCGACCGTGTTGATCTGGATCCATCCCTCGGGCGTCGCGAAGAGCTCGCCGACGTGAGGGAAAACCTTGCCGAGGAACGACGGCCCCAGCAGCACGCCGGCCTATATATACAAATCATTTCTGTGCAATTAGTAACGGGTCAAACGAACATTCGACCGAGCCAAGCCTCACCTCGACATGGCGTACTTACGAGGATTTGGGATATGACGAGGGGGAAGTTGGCGCGGAGGAGCAGGGCGTGGATGGCGCGGGACAGTACGAAGATGATGCAGACGTGGTAGAGCAGGAGCGGGAAGTAGAACTTGAGGGGGTCGTCGCCGGCGAAGACGCCGGAGGACGTGACGCCGGAGTTGGGCTGGAAGCAGAAGAGGCTCAGGTCGACGCTGACCTCCCCCTGCTGCCGCTGGTGCGTGTCGTGCGACCCGTGCAGCGACGACATGCCGGGCGGCTCGTGGAGGAGGAGGCGGGAGGGAGAATGGAGGGGAATGGAAGAATGGAGGGTTTCCCGTTCCCATGTTGCGCGAGGGATGGATGGATCAATGCATGCGACGAGATGGCCCTCCTCTGCCAAGCACTCAGCAGTCAGCACTAGCACGGGGCCGCGGGAAACGTGGAGCGCCGGCCACACAAAACACGATGATGATTTCTTGCGGCAACCGGATGAAGAACTCTTGTGGGCTGTCCGGATTGACACTGCTGCGGCCCTTTTGTGCTGCGGCCCTTTTGTGCTGCGGCCCAAAAATAAATAACTAACTTCCGCTGCCGCCACCTGCTTCCCTCCTCCAGATCGCGCCGCCAACGCCACCGCGCTCCTACTCCTCCTTCGTCCCGCAGCATATGGCAACCACCACGGAGGCGGAGAGCTCCGACGAGCGCTGCCTCCCAATCCCAAGAGGGTAGGTAGCCCTGACCGCCGAGGGAGGGGCAAACGGAGGTGATTTCACTGCTCGGTCGGAGCGGAGGGAATTATCTGTTGTTCGCTAACCGATTATCAGATGACACTTTGGCAGTTTATATATGTCTACAATCGAGCTCCTCTTAACCCCTTGTCCCTTAAAAAAGACAAAAAAAAAAAAATCTACCACCCCTCCATTGATTTCTAGTATAAAATTCGGTTTTGGGAGGAGATTTCAGGAGACTGATAAATTCATTCCAAGATAAGTTCTCATAGCTATGCATGTTGGTTTGCAGGTGGATCCACTGAAGGCACCATGAATATACGAGAGGACCCGCCCTTCCAAGGAGTTAGTGATTGTGCTTCTCAACTTGGCGAAACCTTATTGGGAGATTCAATCCCAAGCCTTCCTGAGGTACAGCAGCATATCTAACGACGATTTGGACTGCATACTTAATTCCGCCTTAAGTGCTCTGACCACGCTAATTCATAGGAAAATGCTACCTGAACAGCATAGATTGATAGATATGATAAGATAAAAAGTCAGATGCTGGATTTGGTCAACGTCGTACACCTCTAATGAATTAGTATCTCTCTTCTTCCTAACTTGTCTGGTGCAATGTCTGGTAATGTCACTGCTCCATATGTATTGTCTAGGTACATTACCTTGTTTTTTTAAACTTCTTGAATCACAATACACATTCCATTTTGCTGTGACATGTCCTTCTATCCAGATCCCAGCTGTAGATGTATCATAATTATTTTGGCAGCTGGGTGCGGCAACCAGGGATCGATCCCTTGGGTTGGAGCTCCCTACCAAGTGGCCTTTGCCACTACACCTAGAGCCCCTTCGCTGCTACTGAATCATCATTGCCAATGATTGACGCTTCACTTTCATTGAAGTTGATCTTGATGCCTGATATTTGGTAATACATATATATAGTAGCAGTGCCATTCACTGGTAGCTGTGAAAGTAAATGCCCACAAAATTATTCATATTGATACTCACAGTGCCATTCATCAGAACTAGTTTGATCCAGGAACACCATGTAGCTATTACAACCTTTTATTTCCAAATAGGCACTTAAAAGATAAAGGCCAATTCACCTTTTGCAATCCAATGTTATCCCATGCTTGTGCAGTCACGTAGAGAGGTACCTTATGTAGATGATACTCTATATGTGTGTGCTCGAAATATCTTCATTCTTTAATTGAAATTCCATTTTTCTTACTTATTAATATTTTACTAGATTAGGATCTTCCCTGCTCTACATTTTAAAATAACTCTGTTTGCTCTTAGTATTGAAGCTTAATCCCATGCTTGTGCCTGCAGGACATCTGGCGTCATATACATTCCCTGTTGCCAATGCATGATGCTGCTCGTGCTGCTTGCCTTTCTCATACCTTTCTAAATTTCTGGAGACATCATCTCAACCTCAACTTGGATTGGAAAACTCTTTGCGAGAATGCATCTTCGAAAATTTTGCTTTTCTCGTATACATTCAGCTGAAGAGTTGATAGCATTTTGAGAAATCACTCAGCCATTGGTATAAAGACATTAAAACTGGATGAAGCTGAAGATAGCAGTGCCTGTCCATATGTGAAAGGTTGGCTGCAGGGTGCTGTTAGACCAGGGATCAAAGAGCTCATCCTTAGGCTACATGGAAAGTACAAGTTCCCACGCTCACTTTTATCTGATGGGGTTAGAAACTCAGTTCAGCGTCTTCAACTTGATTCTTGTTCATTTCATCCCACCGTTGAAGTTGGGCCCTCGAGAAGCCTAACAAATTTATGCCTGTATTCTGTGAGTATTACAACACATGAATTAGAGTGCCTTCTTTCCAACTCCCTTGCTTTGGAGAAGTTGCACCTCCGTGGTTGCAGGAAAATAAGTCCCCTGCAGATACCTCGTGTGCTGCTGCAGCTCAGTTCCCTAAGTGTTGAGAGATGCAAGAGGCTGCAAGTGATAGAGATCGAAGCTCCAAATCTCTCTGATCTCGAAATCTCTGGAAACATGAAATTTTCAATTAGAGAAGCATCACAACTGAAGAAGTTCTTCCTGTACCGTATGAACAGCATCTATCATGCCCGTGTCAATTCCGTCCACGATGCCAAGTGTTGAGACTCTCGAATTAGAATCACCTGATAAGGTATGCTCTATGACTTTATAGAATACGGAGTAGCAATTTATGCACATAATAACAGTAGTCATACCTTGTACATAATTATTCTGAGCATGGCATATTTGTTGTGCAGGTGGTTAATACACCCGCGCTTTCTACCAAATTCCTCAATCTCAGGCACCTGAGTATTTGTATGACATCAACTGTGGTCTTTTCCCCATCCTATGATTATTTTTCTCTTGTATCTTTCTTCGATGCGTCGCCTTCCTTGGAGACTTTTTTCATGAATGTAAGGCACTATTCATGCTATTGATATTACTTGCAACTATATGTGGCCACTATATTGGGTCCATTGATTCAATTTTTTTTTTTCATCTTCAGCTATCTCACCGACATATAGAGCACGAATCAGTTCTTGAAGGTTCGGCACATCTAAGGCAGCTGCCTGAACATCACCATGACTGCCTCAAGAGCGTGGAGATCATAGGGTTCACCTCTGCAAAGGGCTTGGTTGAGCTAACACGTTGTACTGTCAAGAACGCAGGCTCAATTGAGCATCTCGTGTTGGACACCCTTCCTGAACAATATCGTAGGTGCACCGAGGAGAGTATTATACGTTGCGCGCCCATTTGTGAGACTCTGTGCAAGGAAAGCCTCAAGAGCGATTGAGGCTGTAAGGAAATACATTGCGGATGAAGTTCCGCCTACAGCTAAGCTGACTGTTATGGATCCGTGCCGACGGTGCCATAATCCATATAGATGCAGCTGGTTGTGCTAATTGCTAACTGATGGAGGATCGTAAATGTCATAGGTCAAACTGCTTCTCTCTGCCGTGAATAATTACAAAATATTTAATCTTAACGAACCATGCTTTGTTTCTTAGATATCAGATAAACTGTCTTGAATGGGTAATGCATAGCCGCTTCACTTTAATTTAGAGATGGACAAGCCATTGCTTTGTTTCTTGAATTATTGTACTTTATATTATTGAGTAATCTATCTATCTTTTATGAACTATAAGGATTCAGTAGAATTGAAAACATTTTTCACCAGCGACTGTCATCCCGTAGCCCTCAGGTTGAACCCAGCGCGCAGGAAAGTGGGCTGGATAGACATAGACTAAGAGAGTAGATAGATGGAAACCGACGTTTCTGTATAGTGATTCTGCTTTTTTTGGGATACTTTTTTTGTTAACATTTCTTATAGTTGGAAGTCTTACAGTACTCAACTCACCAAATAACTACAAGTTGCATGTCTAGCAGCAGTAGTTAAAAAAAAAACCCGGTATCTAGAGCAAATGGCACACTTTAAGTGTCACCTACAGCAAAATTTGGCTAAAAAATACTCCTCTATTTTTATGTGTTGTCATTCAGACAAGTTTTTTTAGTTCATTGCTAGACCATTTAAAGCCTGTCCTAAACGACGGGTATAAAAAAAAATGGATGAGTACTCCTCTTCTGAATGAAGGGAAAGAAAAGTTGAAAATTGCTCTGCCGGATACGCTCCGGCATCGCGGCAAATACATTTGGTTGTCGTTTCAAAAGGCCATGGAATGAATGCAGTTTCGATTTTCGTCGGTGCCAAGGTACGGAGGTCGGCAACTTGCGTTGGAGCTTGGCATGCTTGGACTGAAACCGCAGTGCGTTAATGCTGCAACTGAAGCGCCTCGTCCTCTGGCGGAATGGCGAGGAATCCCCGTTCCAATTTCCCACCTCCACGTCCAAAGGACCACCACCTGCTTCACCTCCTCGACGACGGTCCGCAGTCAGCAGCCGGTCATCACGCCAGCAACCACCAAATTCTCGCGTCCTAAATGCGCGGCACGAGCGAGGCATGCTGCATCTCCTATGGGGCCACCCAGCGGCCAGGCCATGGGGCATTCAACACAAGAAGGATTTCAAATGCAAGTACGGCGCGGGGTCTGATCTGATCTGATGGCGTCTTCTGAAGTCTGAACCTGAATTTTGCGAGATCAGTCAGAGGATGAATTCCACTCTCTGTCGATTGATTCCCCGTAGAAATTCACGCGTTTCATACTACTGTTAAAGAAGAGTACACTAGCACATCGAACGAAAATTCACGCCACAGAGATGTGAGCGATGCAACACAGCATCAGTTACAAACAACCGAGCTCCTGAGGAAGGAGCTGAGACACAGACAATGGCAGCTACGGAGCTAATAGAGTAGCTAACAACAAGAAGCACTCTCTTAAGTACTAGTGCAGAAAGCATCGAACCGATCACTCTCATTGGCTGGTGCCGAGCTGCTGCAGCACGGCCGCCATGCCCGGGCGCTGGCCGGGCGCCTCACTGGTGCACAGCAGCGCGATGCCGGCGAGCTTCGCGGCCTCGGGCCGCGAGAACCGGCCACCGAGGCGGGGGTCCACGAGGTCGTCCAGCCTCCCGGACTCCGCCGCCGCGCCCAGGCGGACGTGCGACGAGACGGTCCTGCTCCCGGCGAGCACCTGGAACACGACGACGCCGAACGCGTACACGTCGCTCTTCTCCGTGAACCGGCCGGTCGTCGTGTACTCCGGGGCCAGGTAGCCCATGGCCGCGCTGTCCTTGAGAGTGGAGAAGACGACGTCGTCGGCGAGGAGCTTGTGGAGGCCGGCGCCGGAGAGGTGGGGGACGAAGAGGTGGTCGATGAGGACCTTGTCTGCCGAGATGCTCTGGTGTACAAGGGGTGCCTGGTTCGGCTTGCTGCTGTGAAGGTAGTCGATGCCTGAGAATCATACAGTACATACCAGGACATGTCAAATTGTATTCACAAAGGAAATTGCAACTTCCTCTGTCAGAATATACTGTATCTGTTCTGTGCTGGATGCTGATATTTCATCAGATAGTGAATTAAGATTATACCTTTGGCAATGCCTTTGATGATCGAGACCCTTGTCGCCCAGTCCAGGACAGTCGCACCAGCATCGCCGTCCTTGACATCAAGATACCGAGAAAGGCTCCCGTTTTCCATGAACTCATAAACAAGGAAGCACTCTCCTCTTGCCCGAGAGCGGCAGAAGCCCCTCAGGCTTACAAGGTTCTCATGCCGCAGAGATGTAAGCATACGGAGGCCTTTCAAGAAGTCGGCCTCCTCCGACTTGCAGCTGCTCTTGTTGATGCTCTTGACCGCGACGACCGAGCCGTCCCGCATAATCCCTTTGTACGTCGCTGCAAAACTGCTCTTGCCGAGCAAATTGACGTCTGAAAAGTACTGCGTTGCGCACTCTACCTCTTCGAGATTAAACCGGACACTTGGGGAACCCTCCGGTGATAGCCTAGCTCCGTGCTGTGACCCCTCTGATGAAGTGTCCCAGCCACTAGAATACTCAACATTGATCAGTGAAGACGCACTCTTCTGATACGTTTCCTTTGACTGGTCTAGGCTAAGCCGGCTCTCCAAATGCTCGACAGAACTACCAACCTTCTGCTTCTGGCGACGGTGCCATGAAAACACAGACAAGCCACAAGCTGCTGCTCCGGCTACAATGATGATTGTTCCAGCAAGAACAGCCCCTGTGGAGAGTGTTGACGGTTTTGAGCATCCCCCGCTGTCACAGTTTCTGTTGAGGTTTGTAGTCTGTGGAAGTTGTTGGGGTTTGATAGAGGTTGACTCAGGTTTACTGGGCATTTTGCCATCCTCTTTGCTGTCGTCAGGACAAGCTTTCAGAGAATCAAATTTAGCTCCACAAAGCTCTGAATTATTCTCATACCGAAACCCCTCACGCAATTTCACCAAACCTATATCATGAAAGAAACATTCAGATTACAAGGAAAGCTAGTTGTAATAACGTCACTAAATACGTAGCATGATTGCTGAGTATTATTATTACCAGAGGGCACATTTCCTGAAAGTGAATTGTTCCGGAGGTCAAGTGCCACAAGGTGAGGAATCTCAGCAAGTTTTGAAGGGATCGATCCGAAGAGGTGATTGGAGCTCAAGTCCAGCCGTGTCAATGCCGGCAAATCCCCAAGGGATGCCGGTATCGCACCAGTGAGCTGGTTGGACTGAAGAGCAAGAACGGTGAGCTTCCTTAACTGACCCAACTGTGTTGGAATGCTCCCTGAGAGCTGGTTGTAGCCGAGCTGCAGTACTGCAGAAAGAACATAATCTTTTTGAGTTATTAAGCATCAGAGAGACAGTTATTGCTGGAAGTTACTAAGCTTTTGATGGTTTGATCTAATCCATCGTTGGCAGGCTAAGCTAGTACTAGTCCTGAGGTAGACAGAGAAGTAATTGCAGTAATGAGCCGTAGAAGAAACATCAGTGGAGAAAAGCTGTAAGAACAGTTAAATCTCAGAGCAATAGTAGTACATAGCAAAAGCTAAATTCAGCAGGTAAGCAGAATCCTAGTACATTCTTTTTGTGTCAGCGTCTTATTATTAAGTGCAAGAGTGATGAAACTGCCAAAAGACAGCGACACATAAAGATGAAACATCATTATAAATGCATCAACAAAAGTAATCCGTACGATGAAATCCACAGAGGCCAAATTGTACTGAGAAAAAGCAAACTTTTCTGTCGTTTCGTTTGTTCAATATCTATGCAGGAAGTCATGGGTGCACCCAGTTGATACAACAGAAGTATCTATCAATTCACGTGAAGCAGAAGCAGCTAATGAGAGGTCACAATAAGAACATACTTCTACGTAGTATTGTATTAGGAGCGTGAATGCACGTAGTATAGAAATCACAAGCTGTGAGCATTTTTTGAATGTTGAGATACTATAACTGTAGTACAAACAGGGAACAACGAAAAAAAGCGTCAGACCTTGGAGTGCGCCGAGTCGTCCGAGCTCGACGGGTATGCTCCCGGACAGGTTATTGACGCCGAGGTAGAGCTCAGCGAGGTCCGGGAGCTGTCCGAGCTCGCGCGGCAGGTCCCCTCGGAGCTCGTTGTAGTGCAGGTAGAGGCCGGTGAGCCCGGGTAGCATGGCGACGGCGGGCGGGACGGTCCCCGTGAGCCCCCTCCCCTGCAGCGAGACGGTGGCGACCCTCCCCCACGCGTCGCAGGCGACGCCCTCGAAGTAGTCCCCGCGGCCGCACGGGTCGCCGCCGCGCGCCCACGAGGCGAGCGCGCGCCCCGGCGGGTCCAGCGCCGCCTTGAGCTCCATCAGCGCGTCCAGCTCGGCGGCCCGCGAAGACGGGGATGTGGCGGACGTGGACGGTACTAGAATGAGAAGGGGGGTGAGGAGGAGGAGGAGGAGGAGGGAGAGCATTGGCGCGGGCGGGGAGGAGGAGCTCTTGGCCGCAGCAGCCATGGCAGAGGAGGACAGAGTACGCGAGCGAGCGAGACAGAGCAGGGTGACTGCGGATGTGTGGGAATCTGGAGGTTTATAGGGGGCTCACGGTAAAAATGCAGCGGAGTCAAAAGTTCAAAAACTCAAAAGGCGTTTCTGATGGGATAGTAAAAGGTGAAAAAAAGGGAGGGGTCTTATTGGGATTGTAAGCGTGATGATGAAACTCCGGTGCGGTGTGCTTCTGCATGTGTGCACGTCTGTCTCTGTCCGTCCGGTGCATTCTACGACAAAGGTGTTGGCAATCGCACGATGCTATGCTTCCGCATGAGTACAGTAGAAGAACAGAAACGACGGATCGGATACTGTACCTGCTGCCTCAAGTACACAGCTCAAGGTACTGGAATCTTATGGTAGAGTAGCATCGCATCGTGAACCGATGAATACTAGCTCGAGCGCCGGCCAGTCTCAAATGCAAGGTAACGTATGTAACCAGACTTAAGCATGACATGAGCTAGACGAACGACCCTGTAACGTTTGCAGTCGACGGTCAAAACGTTTGTTTGAAGTACTCCCTCCTCAGTTTCCTTTTTTTTTAATGTATCGTACTTGAGTTTTATTAATAATTTTGACCATTCATTTTATTTAAAAAATATAAAAATATTAAATATTTTATTATAATTTGATTTATTATTATAGTTTTAAATTTAAACTTTTAATTCTACATATTAAATTATTTTTTAAAAAGATAAATGATTAAAAAATTTTATTAAAATCAACATTAATAAGAAAACAAAACTTAGAGAATACTCCGTAGCACTGAAGTCTGATGTCTGTAACAGAGCTGCTGGTCCAGACTCCAGAGACATCCCACAGTCTACTCCGTAGAGAAGAGTAGTCGGGTGAAGACCAGTAAAACGAATGTCACGTCAGTAACTAATTCAAACGGTCTGCCCACCCATACGCCGCGCGCTCGCACACACGTGCCGCACACGTACGGCCATCTGATCTGAGGCCACACCACACTGTCCGCACCCAAAAAAGGCACCCAGTACAACAGCACTAGTAAACTTTTTTGCAACCTGCCCTGTATGGAACTGGAGAGGCTGTTCTTGTGGCCAAGCAGGCCCGATTCCGATGGATGCGTGTTTCTTCTGCTCCCTCCGTCCCGTAAACGTACCGACTGTTTTTAAAACAGAAAGAGTATTCTAAAATAGTCAAGATTAAATAAGGATCTGTTTGGATATAAAGTAAAACTTTAGTCCTGTTATATTTAGGTCTATTTTTTACCATAAGGAGCCAAACATGATGGGGTAAAATAAACTAAACTGAGCTAAAGTGGGCTAAATTTTTTTTCCCTCCAATAAGGCCTTAAAAGAGGCTAAATCGGACTCTAGACATGGCTACCCTCACAACTCTATCCACTCCTGCCGTGCCTCCCCTACCGACCGTGCTCCCCTGCCCCCCCCCTCCCCCAACGCCCGCCCTCCTGCTCGCGTCGCTCAGTGCCGCCAGCAGCCCTTCTCCTCTCGTCGGCAGCGACGCCCGCAGGACTTGGTGGGGCCACCCCCCCTGCATCCTCTTCCAAGGCACCGCCAGGCCCGGAGGCGCCAGCCGCCCTCCTCTTCGCGACGCGCGTCGCCGGCCCCCCCACCCTGCCGACCGCCCTCCTCTTCGCGACGAAATTGTTCACAAGCTGACCGGCGATCCAGCAATGAAATTGTTGCTATGCTAATGCAGCTTCACAGCTTGCGATCATTATCGACGGGCCTAATTTCAGCATTCTAATCACCATACGTTCTTTGATCGTGGCTGTGGCACGGTGCTCAATTATGTATGATCAATGCTGACTGTAGCAAAAATTTACCGTACGTTGAGTGTGTGCTACTGAAGAGTCCACGTCAAAGGTTCAGCAAGGAATCAACAGTTCAGAGTCCAAGCAAGGAGCTGTTCTATGAAACCTGTAACTTAGTTGTGAAGCTAGTATATATGCTAGTAGTGCTCGAGCTTTCTCGAGAACGCTTTGCCCGTGAAATGGACACTTGCGTCCTGGTGGGATGTGAAATATGCTGTATCTTATTGTAGAAAGCTCTTAGAGGTCATGCAAATTAGCGAATGTCTTATTTCGCAGATCGTAGAGTATGTTTGACTTCTTGTACGAGTAAAGAGCATCTATTTATGTACTTTTTTTTGTTATCAGCATCTAATTATGTAGTACTTGAATTGTGTGAAATGGATTATTTATATTTTTTATACATGTTTATCGGCTGAGCTATAGGGGCAAATTAGTTAATTTATATAGAGAACTACAGTTTAGTCCTTCAATCCAAACATATCAGAATCTAAAAAAATTTAGGAGCTAAACTTTAAGACCTAAAGTTTAGTTCTAGGACACAAATACAAATAGCCCTTAATCTGCCCTTTATCGATGGGTTGGGTAGGGATAGGGCAGCAAAAGCTTCTTGTTCAGCTATACATGAGTCACAGATTCAAATTTCGAATTCCTAGGAGGAGCGTCTGTCTGCCGTGAGAGCACGCATTAAATTACTTAAGCAGCAGCCGGCGCCGCGTGGCGTGGCACCGCATCGAGCGCATAAAAATGTTTTGGTTGAGCTCGACAAGGATAACGCGGTGGGCCATCTTGGGCCAGAGGTGACGGCCCGCTAGGCGCGCGCCGGTTTCCTTCCAAAATTTCTTCAGCTCTGTCTGGGTTACAGACAGCCCACGGGCCCACTGATTCTTGCTTGTTCAGTGCGTACTACTGACTGCACAGACCACTACTACTACGTAAGGCAGTACAGCCAAAGTCAAACACTGTACCGTACGTCGTCTCTTCGTACTATCAGTATAAAAATGTTCATGGTGAAATACTCGCACTGTAGTATAGAGTATAAATCTTTCGCATGGCCAGGGTGCAGGGAGAGAAAATGTCCTTGGTTTTCCTTCAGAGTATGCAGGCGTGCAGGATTGACACTGGGCAGACAGAGACGAGGGTGGTGATCGACTACTATTCCCTTTTGCCTTGGACCAGATCCACTGGAACATGTAGTACTCATGTTCGTTCAGTGCTGTCCTCCCCGGCCCCGGCTCGACTGAAAATGGACAAGAAGAAGAAGAATCGCGCGTGTTCAGAGAGCAGAGCAGCACACTGTGTTGTTCGGTCATGAACACACTTCACATGGCAACAACAAGGTCTGGCCATTAAAAATCCATGGACCTCGAGCGAGCACCAAAAACGCGCGGCCTGTCCAACACTCGAAGCCATCAAACACGATCTACACCGGGAAAAAAAAATTGGCCCAACCCAAGGGGCCACACCGTGCTGCGTGCACGGCACCGCAGGAGCAAGGCAGCAGGCAGAAACTGCTGGGCCCACTACGGCAACCGCGTCGTCGTCATTCCTTCCTTCCTCCTCTCACTAGCGCTCGCGCACCACCCACCCAAATCAGACGCGAGCGAGAGAGGGAGCCAGACGCCGAGCACCCCGCTTCTCCCCCACCCCCGCGAGATCTCCGCCGCCCCGATCCACCCTCCAAACCGGCGGCGATGGGCGCCAACGCGCTGAGCGAGGACCAGATCGCCTCCATGCGGGAGGCCTTCACGCTCTTCGACACCGACGGCGACGGCCGGATCGCGCCGTCCGAGCTCGGCGTCCTCATGCGCTCGCTGGGCGGGAACCCCACGCAGGCGCAGCTCCGGGACATCGCGGCGCAGGAGAAGCTCACGGCGCCCTTCGACTTCCCGCGCTTCCTCGACCTCATGCGCGCTCACCTCCGCCCGGAGCCCTTCGACCGCCCGCTCCGCGACGCCTTCCGCGTCCTCGACAAGGACGCCTCGGGGACCGTCTCCGTCGCCGACCTGCGCCACGTCCTCACCTCCATCGGCGAGAAGCTCGAGCCGCACGAGTTCGACGAGTGGATCCGCGAGGTAGACGTTGCGCCAGACGGCACCATCCGCTACGACGACTTCATCCGCCGCATCGTCGCCAAGTGATCCGTCCACCACCGTCGCCAGAGCTCCGTCTGTAATCATTTCCATGTCCCGTACCGTGATCTGCTTCCGTACCATATCATCTCGTGTCATTTCTCCCTCTTTTCTGTTTGTTCCCTTGATTTAATGGTTTCGATCCTGAACTGACTAGCGTTTGGATAATCGTGTGATTATTGATCCATTAACTGTTGGTCTATCATGTGCTGCTTTGCTTATCTTCATTTGGCAATGTAAAGTGTGGATCTGCTTAATCTGACGTTTCAGTATCTTATTTATTTCTTCGATTGGAATTCACGTGACCACGATTGCGTTACAAACTAGTGGTATGATCTGCGCTCATTTACTGTTTCATTATGAACCGGGTTCTAATGGAGCTCCAGGACCTTTGTCACTACCAGATTTTGTTCTCGATTGTCATTCCTGTTTTAATCGCATGATTCATTTTGTGTGTATGAGCTGTGATTACGTGAACCAGACTGTAGTTCTTCCCAGGCCATTTCGATTAACAATTGCATGGTTTGATAGTTCATGTGTCGTAGCATGTCATGACTGTGTCAACTACCTCTCGATTCATGTTTGGTTCCCTAACTACCCGAGGTTCGAATAGTGGTGTGATTATTGATCCATACTATTGGTCTTCGTTCCTGTGACACTGCAATGTAAAGTATGAATCTACATCATTTGACGTTCCGATATGTTTATCTTTGTTTTGGAATCCTTATTTCGTTAGACCATAACTGCTTTACAAACTGTTGCTATGATTGGCAATCTTTTATGTTTGATGTTGATTGAATGCTAGTTGTTTAGATCATGAAGTTTCTTTAGGAAACAGAATCTGAATGGATGTTACTTGCCAGATTTTATTTCTGAGTGTTGGCATCCATCCTTGTTTCAATTTATTGAATGATACATATGATGGGGTTATCAAGAAACTTGTCTTAAATGTACTTTCACTTTTTCTGTTGAGCTATACAACCTGCCTGTGATTACTGATTAGGTAAGTCAGCTTGTAGTTAATCTGTCATTTTTCTTCATTAGTGTATGGTTCAAGCCTTTTGACATCGAATAACGTAGTAGTTTGATCCATAGTCACCGCGAACCCGGTTCGAAGGGGTCGTGGGACGCGGGACGACATCGGAAGTTTTGGGTTCGCTGAACTCAGGTCAAAGAGGATTCGAGAGTCGTGTACCCATAGATAAAGGAAAATCACCGTCCTATCCTATGCTAAAAATTTGTAGATCCACACAGAAAGCATTCCACCGTCTTCGTCTTCTACAAATGTTTTGCATCCCCTTCCTACCATACCCACCCAGATCTTCTCCACCCCAAACTATGCGTCATGCCTGATGGGGACGGGGTCGTTGAATCATCTCGAATCGTGACGACGACCCCGAGCAACTCCGAATCCGATTCAGGGACAACGAATCCGGTTCGGGGTTCGCAGCACTGAACCCGAATCTGGTGACTATGGTTTGATCAGTATTGCAGTAGGTTTTTCTTTTGTTATTATTATTGTACATCTGTTCCGTGATGACCTTTTTTGCTTGATTTATGAGACCATTATTAGTTAATTACATGCTTCATCGCAGTGTAGTGTTGTGACCTGCATGCTAGTTCATGTACTCATGTAGATGTACGAGCCATCATTTGTTGAGATCATATGATATCTTCTGCTCATCCATGTTATTGGAAAACTGAAATTAGCTTCAGAGCTGTAGGGCATATGGTTTGTGACTTCGTATTGACTTTGCTCTTTAAATAGATTAGAATGTATCCTCACCTGTGGTGATGACACTTTCATTTAGTCTAGCAACTATAACAGTGTCATTTAGTCTTAGCAACTTATAGAGTTATAGCCACTAGTCCACTAGTCCCATTGGCTTGTTTCTTATTTTGCAATATTCGCTTAACAAAGGAATATGCCTAGCCTTTTTATGCTAAGTAGCCTAGCAGGAATTATATCAAATATGTGCACAAGGGCCTTTTATTTCTAGAATTCTAGTTACAAATATTCCGTTCTCATGCCACTACTACTGTTAAGATCTTCCTATTCAGACATGGTAGTATGGTACTGATACTTGATGCGAATTGTTGTAACTTGCCGTTTACCCTAAAAAATATTTCAGATTTTTTTCATAAACCAGAACCACAAGCCCATTGATTCGCATTTAAAACCATGCTTCATGCCTTGGTGTATGAATCCTAGAACTAAAGAAGCTCAATCCACAACCTGATATTCATGTATCTTGATTGTGAATTATGTCTTGGTTTATGAATCGTAGAAGCTTATTTCGTAACTTTATATTCTTTATTGTGAATTGAAGTGCCCTCAGCAACATATATGTCACTGTGTTGTACTACCTCCGTTTTTTAATTGTTGATGCTTTTTAGTACAAATTTGTACTACAAAGCGTCAACAAATAAAAAACAGAGGTGGTACATATTAGACAAACTAGTGCTGTGCTCATAACATTGAGTTGTGCGATTTTCATGCTCTTTTCATTATCTTTAAGTTTTGGTTACTGAAACATATTGCTGATGAGACATGGACATCCCTGTGCTCAGCAAAGGTTACAGATGTCTTTCGTTGAATTGCAAATTTTCTTCTGGTCAACATGAATGGAATCCCTTTAGATTTTGCTTTAATGCTTTTTCAGCGTCATAAAGATTATAATGAAAAACCTCTCTAACACCAGCAAAGTAGAAAAAGAAGCCGCTATATGGTTTTCCTTACCTAAATTTATCGTAAACTTGGTTTGATGGCATTAAACTAGTGCCTTTGTTTTCACATCTCTGTGCATTTGATTCCTATGAGCTCAGTATCAGTTTACAATCTTACATGTGGTTAGAAATATCTATCAGAAATCAATAATATACTACTACCTCCTTTTTTTATTGTTGACGCTTTTTAGTACAAATTTATACGAGAAAGTGTCAACAATTAAAAGATGGAGGTAATACATGTTATTGATACCAACATAGCGCTGTGGACTTTTGCCTATTAAAATCCTATTGATACCAACATAGCTCTGTAGACTTTTTGCCTATTGAAACTTAATATTTGGTGAAACTTATGGACTTTAGATAAACTTTACCCTGTCAAGTTCAGCAAATTAATCAATGGTCAGATTGTATGTTTTTCTACGCTAGAGAGGTGAACTAAAATGAAAAGAATGATTTCTTCATGCATTGTTATGTGAGATATGTAGTTTGTATTGTCCCATAGCCTAGCCGGCTACCATTTTGTTGGAACTGCTTTATCCAGTTAAATGAGCCAGTCACTCAGCTGGAAACAGACATACCTCTAGCTTTGGGTGTTCGTTGTCAGAACCATTTTTCGTCCTCAAGACCTCAACACCTCTGTCGTCGACTTATTGCAGTAACTTTGGGTTCTGTAGTTTACAGGTTTGCTCATTTACCTTTTTTGATGGCTGTGTAATGGCGTGGGACAACTGCAGTTGTGCATAAGAGCGGAGGGTCAATACTAGCCACATCAACTACGAATGTGAATGTGTCCAGTTATCTGTTCAGTAAATAAGCATTTCTTCTTCTTTTTTTGCGAGTAAATAAGCATTTCTCTGGCGTGTGAAGTCGAATTAGCTGATAAAAATTTACTGAAATCAGTAAGTAAGTTTATTTTTTCAGCTCTAAAATCTAAGTAGTTTTCTTTTTCATATCAACTTGTTTTGAAAATTTTTAGTTCTTTTGGAAATCTGAGCGAGCGACAGTATGTATGGTTGAATGACGTGTTGATCGTTGAAATGTTTAGCTCACGAATTCAGAGGCCTTTCGCATGCAGAAATGTTTTAGGTCATGTTTGAAGAAAAAAAAACTTACTGTTAGTTCAAACTATCAATTAACATTTCTCGTGTCTTGTCAGTCGAAATGAGCTGATGCAAAGTTAGTTTATGTTTAATATCAACTTGTTTCCGGAAATTTTCAGTTTCTGTCTAGAAATCAGAACGAGTAATTATGATTGGACTTGTTGATCCCTGGAATGTTTAACTCACACAATTCAAAGGCTGTGCCCACGCAGGATGTTTTAGGCCCTGTATAAAAATCAATCTTATTGTTAATTTGAACTATCGATTAGCATTTCTCTGGCCAGTTCAGTCGAATTGAGCTGATACAAAGTTAGTTTATTTTTTCATATCAAATCACGTATGTTGGGAGATGAAATAAGCGGAAAAAAATACGTTCCTGAAATGACAAAAGAAAAACCATGAAACGCTAAACCACACTGGGAGACATCGAGATGCTAATTTTACAGTAAGAACGGACCATATTACGAATTTCAAAACATCTTTGTTTTAGTTTTCCTAAAATAAAATCAGATATATACTAGTACAAGATAAATAGAACATTCCATTAGCAGGCGGGAAAAAAGTCCTCGAGCCTCCTATGTTTAGTGGGCCGAAACTCATTAATCGGCCTAGCCCATAATGGTGCAGCCCTAGCAGGTAACCCTGAACGCCTCCGCTCACTATAAGTATCACCCAAAACCCTAGCCCCCACTCCTCTCCTACCGCCGCACGAGCCCCCTCACTATTCGCGCCGCCGCCGACGCCGCCGCTGCTGCCGCAGCAAGGACTCGGTCGCCGCCGTTGCCTGAGGAAAACTCACAGCCGCCGCCATGGGGCGTATGCACAGCCGCGGGTATCCTTCGTTCCTCCACTCTCCTTGGAGCTCTTGCTCTAATTTGTCAATTCTCTGTGTGCTAATGCCGGATTCGTTTCCCTATGTGCAGGAAGGGTATCTCTTCATCGGCCCTGCCGTACAAAAGGACTCCGCCAAGCTGGCTCAAGACAGCCGCCTCCGATGTGAGTAGCGCCTCCTCTATTAGGATTGGGCGCCCCTTTCCTTTTGCATTGCAGCGCGTTGTTCGACGCGGTTGGTTGATGTGCTCTGATTTGGCCTGCAGGTGGAGGAGATGATTACGAAGGCTGCGAAGAAGGGTCAGATGCCTTCACAGATCGGCGTCCTGCTCCGTGACCAGCACGGTATCCCGCTCGTCAAGAGCGTCACTGGCAGCAAGATCCTCCGCATCCTCAAGGCCCACGGTGAGTACGAGGCCTCCATTGTTCGACTTATGCGCGTGTAAAGTGTGGCGTATTATTTTACGACCTTACGAATTGTGCAGGGCTTGCGCCTGAGATCCCGGAGGACCTGTACTTCCTGATTAAGAAGGCCGTGGCAATTAGGAAGCATCTGGAGAGGAACAGGAAGGACAAGGACTCCAAATTCAGACTCATTCTTGTTGAGAGCAGGATCCACCGTCTTGCCCGCTACTACAAGCGCACCAAGAAGCTCCCTCCCACCTGGAAGTAGTAAGTCACTCGAGCCCATCCCTTTCTCCATTCATTGTCAAGGATGAAGTGTTTGTTAACATGGTGACTTCATTTATTGAGCGGCTGAGCAATTTAGCAGGTGTGTTTGTTCTTGATAAGATTGTGATGTCAATTATATATACCCAGCCAAATTCCTCTCCAGCATTTCTTTTATATGCTGATCGATTTAGCCTCTATGCATCGAGTGAGCCAATGCTTATTTCTAATAAATTCGAGTATGTAATTGTCTGTTGTCGTTCCATGTTAGCTTTCTAGCTGAAACCTTACGTTGGTATTTTACCTAAGAAATGGCTGCCTGAATCCCTCAGTATTAGCAAAGTCTACTAGAGCGCTCATTTGTTGCAGGATGAATCTCTTGAAAGAATTTGAGTCTTGTATAGTCAAATATTATTAATAAAACCATTTGAATAGCCATGTTTGACACCTACTGTGCCTCTACAACTAGAACATTTTGAAACTAATATTGTAATTGAGGCTAATATTTTCAGTTAACCATTGGAAACCATGACTAACATGTTACTTCTATGCTTTTCTGAATAAAGTGAAGACTTAAGAGTCTACTTTGTGTGAAAACTTGGGGTCAGTATGGTTACTCCTCCCTATGAAACTTGCCTGAGGCAGGCGGCATATTCAGGCCTGTTATGTGCTTGCCCAGGCTGCAAACAAACCATTCCTTATTCTCCAACTAACATGCAGCTCTATGCATCCACCACAAACAATATTGTGTTATTTCTAGATTTTAGGCTATTATAGGCATTGTTTGTATTTTGTTTTCATTCACCAGATGGATATGTTACTATTTCTCTAGGTTCCTTTATTGTTTATTGATCCGTATGGTTGCATTTGGAGTCCAATTACTATTTCTTTGCATGATGATATCGTTCTACTGCCTGACTTGCGTCTTGTTTTGGTGTAATAGCTGACTGAAGCTTATTTCCTTTGCAGTGAGTCAGGCACGGCCAGCACTCTGGTGGCCTAAGTGTGCTCCTTCGAATGGTGTGGTCTTTAGCTGCTTCAAAATTGGCTTGTTCTAGATATGAATTTATGTAATGCTTAATGATTCTGGAGCGGGTTAGATGAACAAGAAACTGCACTTTTTACTGTTACTCTGAGAATCCCATAAACCATTTTTGGTTTTGCATCTGTCTGTTGAACGTAACATGCAGCCATGTTTTGTTGGATACAGTTACCATTTACCCAACTATGTTGTTAGCAGCAGTTTTGAGTTGCCCTTTGCTTGCTCGTGACGAGTGCATTTGTTCGACGAGTTCATTTGATACTTATAATTACTAATGTGCTCGTGCCAATCATTAGTAACCTAGATATTTGCTCATAAGGTTCGATTATGCCATTGGTTTTGACGTCGCAGTTATATCATTGTGACTTTGCAGTCCTGCTTCTCTGTGAAACTTTGACGGGTTAACTGTAGTACGTTTCGATCATCATATTAGTTGATGTCTGTCTTTTTTATCCTGAGAAGAACTCGTATGCTGATGTACAGAGCGAAAGGGCATTCTGGTGAAATGTAACAGGCTTAATCCACTTCAAAAAGCCCATTATGGACGCACACATTGAATTGCTGATTATATAAGAAACATTTTATTCCCTCTGTTTAAAAAATGTAGTTAGATCAATAGTTTTATTGTAAAAATATTTATATTTGCCTCAACAATAGCAATGTAATACGAAGTTACATGGTATCACTGTAATAAAGTTTGACTAGCAGCATTAGTGTCTAGCTAACGATATAGCTATGTTGTCACATCAATGGAGAACCAAAGAGCGCCAGATGGCTCCCATAATTGAGAGCAAATGGACTGCTGCCTGCTGGAGGTTAAGACTCCCACGGTGATAAAAACGGGTTATACCTTTTTATCAATATTTTCTAAACAAACATGGTTTGTTTTTGGAAAGACACTTTTTTTTTAAAAAAAATCTAAACATTAGTATTAGGATTTCACAACATTGTCAGACTCGATAGTCGATAGAAGCTCTTCGTTCACTCTAAATAGCAATTGATATTTGACTCAGTGAGATGTTAGCGTCACTGTGTTTGAAACCATCTAATACTCCTACCAAAATCTCAATTTAAAGAGAAATAACTCATCACTTTACCTTTCAATTCTATTTTTTTTTCATGTGAAATCTCGTAAAATTTCTTTGACGCTAGTATGGAGCATAGGCGGAGCTTAGTGGTAGTCATGAGCCTCCGCTAGTGCTAAATGGGCTCTTAAGAGTACATGGACATTTTTTTTCTTACATTACAAGAGCTTTTACTTTTTGAAAATACTACTAAGGCTTCGTTTGGCAAATCATAATGGTGGATCCCCACTTTTGAAGCACCGGCGTGGATCGGGTTGACCCCCGTGGGCACACCACACCCGCGTGCAGGAATCCACGTTTCGTAACAGCGCTTGGCAAGCAGCATAGATTGCCGTGGAAACCATGACCTACAGACAGCATTGTTGACGGTACATAGAAAATACTAATTTTAATAAAAATATAACTTGTCTAAGAAATTCACACGCTAGTATCCATAAAAAAGAAAAATAATTTCAGACTTGAATATGTGCATACTGACTTGCATACAAACTTGCAGGCCAAAAAAAAAGGGAAGGTCATCTATAAATTCACACGATATCGGGAGTACAGTGTTAAGCACTCAGCATCATTCAAGTGCGAAAAATACATAATCCGCATAATTGTTAATAATTTGGAATAACATAAAGCACCAAGTAGTCTTTTTTATGATTAAGCATAAATGAAAATCGGTTCTTTAGTCTCCTCTTTATCAAACCGGAAAATGACAAAAGGTATGATATTGTTCTGCTTTGATGACTTGCTTCTTACTCCATCAATATATATTTTTGATGTTACTGAGGTTCACCTTCCTGGAATGACAAATAAACTTGGTTGTTAATTTGGTAAAAAAAAAGGTATGACCATATGAGCAAAAAGGGGCAATGACACTGAACATCAATCCCATATCACTACAACGGACATTTAATTATTTCTAGCAGCAAATTATGCAAATGCAGAAAAAAAATGAACACTGCATAACAAATTAGACAGCTTGATGATCATTTATACCAGTAAATAAAACAGCAAGTGTGAATGGATCGGGGGAGGGATTGGGTGCAACCAAAAATAGCTACAAGCATGAAAATAAAAATACAAATAGCTGCAAGCATGAGCGGGTAGAAACACATAAAACAGCAGAAGCACACGAAGAAACAAATGTGTTTCATAGGTGCGGTGAAGTTAAAGAGATTAAGCATAAACCCGTTTGAACATTAATTGCACTTATGAAAGTGAGTCTGGACCTGAATTCTAGATGCAGTAAAGCCAAAGAGATTTAGTTGCCAAAAATTTTCTTTCATACAAGCAAAGTCAGGTCTGCTCAACATTTGAGTGCACAACCGAGAATGGAGGTGTTTGTCGATTCATAACAAGTATTTGAACATTTTTCAGTAACTTAAGTACCTATCATAAAATAAATGGTGTCCTAAAAGGTACTGACGGATTTAAAATGTCTTTCAACAATTAAACTCAAACCAATCATGCATGTTGTTCTACAAATCTTTATGAAGACGGTTAAAAGCAGTTCTATTAATCAACACAAGCATAAATCACAAGATTGATTGAACATTATTGGGGTGGAGCTTGTGTGATAAATACCACTTGTTCCTGTACTCCTCATGCAACGTCGCCTTCTACTGTTGTGAGATCACGGTGAGTACTTGCTGAAAAAAAAGATAACAACAATCAGAAAATTGATATTGCCACATCAATCAACTATGAACCTAAGAAAATTCTTAGGTAGTGCTAAACAAAGATTTTTGTCCACAATAACAGTAAAGAAAAAAAATGTTCCATGTCCATGTATAATTGCAAAGATTAGCAATTCATTGAATAAACAAGTGTTTCTCACAAATGCCAGCCGTCAAAGCTTCATCGGTTGAACCGTATGCACATGAAAAGCAACCGATTGCACTGCTGTGATTAGTCAGCTATAGTCACTAAAGGCTAATGGAATTGACAAGCTAAGATGAAAAAAAAGGGCTAATCACGGCAAAGAATTAATAGCAGAAAACATGATGCCTCGCAGAGTATGAACCCACCTCTATAAGAAGATGCATGGCGTAATCTTTATCAAAGTTGTCGCATGAAAGCCGCCATCAAATCTGTTGCTATGCTCCGGTAGTAACACACAAATGAGCCCGCTCTATCCAAACGATGCCTAAGTGATTTTAAGAGTACTTCACATCTTTTTTTTTCTGTATGAATAATTACCTAAGTGATTTTACGTCTTAGATCTTCTGGACATAAATAACTTATAAATGGGTCAAACCAGCACTGTTTGAAAGGGAAATGGTCGTGTGAATAACAGTCTGTTTTTTTAAAAAAAATTCTACACTGATAGCTTAAACAAGCCCAAAAAAAAAGGGTTGAACAGGGAAAAAGGTATTTTCAGGTGTTTGCACATTATCTCAATAACACTGTTTACAGGGACCCAAATGCAAATTCCCTCAAATAAGTAGGCGCACACCAAAACCCTAACCCGACCCACTCGCGCTCGCGCCTCCTTCGCCCCTTCGCGCCGCCGCCACCGCTGCAAGGTCCCGCTCGCCGCCGTTCAGCCGCTGCCATGGGGCGTATGCACAGTCGCGGGTAACCCTCGTCCCCCCCACTCAAGCTCTTGCTCTAATCTGTCGAACTCTCTATGTGCTAATGGCGGATTCGTTTCTCTGTGAGCAGTAAGGGCATTTCTTCATCGGCGCTGCCGTACAAGAGGACTCCACCAAGCTGGCTTAAGACAGCCGCCTCGGATGTGAGTAGCGTCTCCTCGAATAGGATTGGGAGCTCGTTTCCTTTGCATTGCTGCACTTTGTTGGATTCGGTTGGTTGATTTGCTCTGATTTCGCCTACAGGTGGAGGAGCTGATTACGAAGGCTGCTAAGAAGGGTCAAATGCCGTCACAGATCGGAGTCCAGCTCCGTGACCAGCACGGTATCCCGCTCGTCAAGACCGTCACTGGTAGCAAGATCCTCCGCATCCTCAAGGCCCACGGTGAGTACGAGGCATCCATTGTTCGATTTGTCCGCGTGTAAAGTGTGGCGTATTGATGTTACGAACCTACGAATTGTGCAGGGCTTGCGCCTGAGATCCCGGAGGACCTGTACTTTCTGATTAAGAAGGCGGTTGCAATCAGGAAGCATCTGGAGAGGAACAGGAAGGACAAGGACTCCAAGTTCAGGCTGATTCTTGTCGAGAGCAGGATCCACCGCCTTGCCCGCTACTATAAGCGCACCAAGAAGCTCCCACCTACCTGGAAGTAGTAAGTCACGCCCCAATTGGCCATGTTATTTGTTGCGGATGCTTCTTTAGTAGGAGTAAATCTAACTATGTAAATGCATGGTGCTAGTTTAGTTAAGTAGGTGATGCGCTTTAATTAATTTGTCTTATAGCTGCCATTATTATAGAGGAGCTCAAGATTTGTGGCTTCTTGAGAAGGTTAATTGTTTGTTGTGTTCAGGTATCTGAACTGCTTGCTACATAAAAATGTACATATAATGTTTCTTGTGAAGCTTGCCATGGTAGAATTAATGGTAGTCCTGTTGAGCTACTCTGGGACTTGTTCTTGTTTCAAGTAAAGCAATATAACTATGAATATGGTTGAAATATCGATGAGTGATGAGTTAGCATGATCATGACCATAATATTCTCTGTTTGAAAGTGTAAAGTGCACATTTGATCTGTGTTCTGCTAAATGCTGGCCATTTTATTAGGGGAAATATCTGGTGCACGTGTACAGAAATCATTGGCAACCGTAGGATCTCATGTCAGTTGTCTAGAATTTGAAATTTCGGAAACTCTCTTCCATGATTTTAGCAACCATAAATACGGAACGTTTTTCCAAATAGATTATTACATCAACGGAAATTTCCCCCATAATTTATGCAATCCAACCACTCACAGTGAGATTGCGCACGTGTGCACCTGATATTTCCCCATTTTATTATAATCTAAGTATGACACATCATGCAGATTCGTAGTGACTGTTTTTGGTTCAATCCCAGTGTAGTAGTCTGAATATTGAAATTGTGTTGCTCATCAATTCATGTTTAATTTATTGATACCTCTGACTGCTAATTGATGTCTGGAGGATATGCTTCATACAAATTCGTGCATGTCATCTATAGGCTGAAACTATGTTGCGAAATGTGTTACAGCAATTAATGTATTATTTTTCATGTCTTTAATCATTTGCTGATGTCATCTGCTAATAACAATGGAGGATAATGTGTCCTGCCTGCTGTGCTGTGTTATGGTTTTGTTATTTATGTAGAGCTCATAAACCTTTTTTCTTTTTTGACAGCGAGTCGTCCACAGCAAGCACCTTGGTGGCCTAGGACAGCTCAGTAACTGTTGTGCTCTTAGCTTTATAAAGCTGGGCACGTTCAAAGAATCAATTTATGTAATGCTTTATGAGTTTAGAGCAAAGTAGCAGCAAATTTTCTATGTTTGCCTGGAGAACGGTGTAGACCTTTTTTTGGCCCCGATATGCTTTAAACCTATGCTACTATGCATTGAGATTTTGTCAGCAGTTACCATTTATATTTAATTGTTTACCTTTACCTGTTTTCTTTGTGACTTTGTTGCGTTTTAGTTATGTGTTTCACTGAGCCTTCGGATCTTGATAGTTATGGATAGAATGGGATGAATAAGATAGTATTGTTGTGATTTAAAATTTTGCTAGTGAGGTGATGATTTACAGGCCGGCATCAAACTCTGTTTGCCTAGCTGCCATTGAAACCACAACAATGAATGTTAGAATATGACAGCTGATTCCGTTTTGTTTTGGTTATATTCATACAATTCTAGAATCACAGTAGAAAAACAGTAATGTAAATCACCTGACAAAATCAATCATTATCAGCAACGTTACATCGGCTACAAGGCTACGCAACATTTAAATTCATGTTTTCTGAAACGGGAAATTTAATTGATGCCGAGCAAGCATTGGAAGTCTGCAACCAATAGAGCACAGTTATGCAGATGCAGAGGAACCTCTCCCGTCGGTGACTCCGTGTTGGTTTCCCTCCCGGAGTCTCATGTGGGTTCAGTCCTTATTAAACAGACGACGTACTGCGACCCCCAGAAGTACCCCGCACGCCTGTGCACTCCGTGTTCGTTTCCCATTCGGAGTCTCTGGTTGGTTCAGTCCTTACTAAACAGACAACGTATTGCGATCCCCAGACGTACCCCGCACTTCTGTGCCGCAAACAACGTAAGCTCCGAGATGCCGATATGCGACGAGCTCGCAATTCCGGTACCGCCTGATCGACTACACGGGCGACTGCTTCCTGATCGGCGGAGCGATCGGCTCCCCCTTCTACTTCATCAGGGGCCTCTGCAACTCGCCCGGAGGAGATGACCGTCTTGCCGGCGCCGTTGCGCCGTCCGAACGAACGTGCCTCGCTTCGCCGCCAGAGGCAGCGCCTACGCCGCCGTGTTCTGCGCCGTCGAGTCCGCCGTTTCACACGCGCGCGGGAAGGACGAGGACCACTGGGACTCCGTCGCCGCCGGCGCCGCCACCATGGGCTTGTTCCGCGTTCGCCGGGGCGTCGCGGCCACCGCGCGCTTCACGCTCTTCGGCGCCGCTGTGTTCGCCGGATTTGGGGCCTTAGAGGTGTGGTTCGGCCGCTATATGTCCCGCATCCAACCCCCGACGTATCGTCCCTTGCCAGCGACGGCGGTACTAGCCGCCGTCACGGAACGTGAAAAAGGCCGACTCGAAGAACGTCAGATCCTTTTGTATGGAGCCAATAATAATGGCGAGAAGGTTTCACATAAGTAGGTCTATATGTTTACCTGGAGCAGGGTGTCGCTCTTTTTTTTTTTTTTGTCTCCGATACTTATGTTTTAAACCTATGCTACTTATGTATCGAGTAATTATCATTTATATTTAATTGTTTACCTGTACCTTCTGTCGCCGAGGCTGCAGCCGCTGCATGGCTTGTCCGCGTACGCAGTTAGTTGCCGTTACCGATGAAGTCGAAAACGGTTTGCCTTGGCGCTGCTAGCCGGTCGCGACGTGTAGATGCTAGAAGGTGAGGAGCACACGCAGCAAGACCAACGCCCTCTCGCAAGCTTCCTCTCCTCCACGGCGTGGATCCCGCACGAACAGAGGCAGAGCGCCATGTCCTTCCTGGCCGCGCGCCACCACCGAGGCGCGCCATTATTCCGAGGCGAGCCGAGGTGCTGGCGCATTTCCTCCCCGCGCTGGCTGATCGTATCCCTGACGAGCCGTGTTCTGCACCGTCGAGAGCGCCGTCTCATGCGCGCGCGGGAAGGACGAGGACCACTGGGACGCTGTCCTCGCCGGCGCCGCCGTCGCGGGCTTGTACCGCATTCGCCAGGGCGCCGCCGCCGCCGCGCTCTTCGCGCTCTTCGGCGCCGCTGTGTTCGCCGGATTTGGGGCCTTAGAGGTGTGGATCGACCGCTCATGGTCCCCACCCTACCCCCGACGTATCGCCCTTTGCCAGCGCCGGTACTAGCCGCCGCCGTCGTCAAGGAAGGTGAAAGAGGTGCGGTTTCTGTTTGATTTTGCTCGAACATGACGCCTATGTAAAAACATTTGTGTTTTGGCTTTCGATGTATAAATTGTTTCATGTGATACTTCATCAATGTATAAATGTTTTTTTTTTGTGATGCTACAATGTATAAATTGTGTGTAGGCCGACTCGAAGAAGGCCGTCAGATCCTTTTGTACGGAGTCAATGGCGAGAAGGTTTGAAGTGACTCAGGAGGAGTGCGTGGACGCAGTTCTTACATTGGAGAAATATTGTCTAATTATAATGCTCCTAGTATAGTAAATAATAAAAATAAGGTTACATTTTGGATCTGTTTAATTTTCAATCATCTGAAATCCGATAAGATTTCAAACGTACTATCTGATTGTAATTGGCGGGCTCCTCATCGTCTTCAACCTTTTATGACTCGCCGCCGCTTACCTCTTCACCTTGCTATGTAGCTCCTCTATGTCCGTCGCAATATATCAGACAATCCTCCATCCTAAGCCGGCAAGCGCCGGCCATAACGATCTCGCGCGTTGCGGCGGAGGCGCTCCGACGCACCGTCCGTACCTTCCTGCCCTACGCCCCGTCATGCCTTTCTTATCAACTGAGCAAAGAAGCATTACCGTTACATTTTTTCTTTAAACTTTTAGAAGATTTATGAAGCTCATGTATAGCAACTTGCTGGTTTTTGACTCAGGCCACACAAACGAGTTGTGGTGGTTCTTGACGTCTCTATCCGATTTTTTTTAATTATTTTTCTAGGATATCTCTTTCGGTGTAATATATTTTAGATGTTAACCATTCATTTATTAAAAAAAGACAGTCAATACTAAAAGTTAACAACATCAATGTTTAAAAGATCAGGGAATGACCAAGGGTACGAGCAAGAATCAATCTCGAGAATTTCTATATATAAAAAAAGAATCAATCTGGAGAAGGATTGTAGGGTGTGATTGGACTATTGCAAATGAGGAAACCAAACACACGTTCTGTTAGAAGAAACTGAAAGAAGAAAGGAAGTAAAAACGACATCACAAAAAACTCAATCGGGCATCGATTTCTCTACACTGTGAGGTAGTGTAGATGTAGATGACCTAATAGCAAGCACTAATAGCAATGAGGCACGTGGTACCTGAGAATATGTCGTATGAATGTTATGTAGAGCATGTTTTTTTACTATAAGGATTCTAGATTTGATAAATTAATTTTGACGAATTAATAATATATACTATCATAATTTACAGTTCTTTTATTTAGAATAATATATTAGTACATTACATTATATTTTTTTTATTTTAAATTTTTTTAATCATGCTAGAACATTGTCTTTTGAGATGGAGTAAAATGTTTTTCAGAAACAAAACAGTATTCAGTAAAAAAGAAAGTAACAAAATAGTAGTCCTCGCTGCTGCTTGTTTCGCTGCAACTCAACCTACCGAGCCTGTTTCACCAGATGCAGAAAAAATGACAAGGCGTACGCACAGTGTGAGTTAAAAAGACACTGACGAATGCATATTTGCAGCAGCTAGGCTAAACAACTATTATAAGCACCCAATCGTCCTCATCTCCCATGCCTTGAACCTGGCTAACGGGAGCCTGGCTCTAGAAACAATTCAGACTCTAAGGGTATGTTTGGTTCAGAGGTTGGAAGGATTTTGGTTGGGTGGACGAAGAAGGACGAGGACGAGTACCGAGGGGCGACGGCGTGGCGACGGCGCGCGGGCGAGGGCCGACGGCGACGGACACGGACCTCACCGCCGCGGCAAGGGCTGATCACAGGCTGCTCTCTTCGTCCAACTTCGACGGAAGGTTAGCGCTGAGCTCGCCACCCAACGCTGAATCTTCCGCCCTCATTCTGTAGTTGACATTAGGCTGGATGCGGGATGGGTCGGTCCCTGCGCCGGGGTGGGAGAAAGTTTTGCTTGTTGGCGGGGACGAGGACAGCAACGGGTAGATTTCGTCGTCGTCGGGGATGGGGATGGGTACAGTGTCTTGCGATCAGTGGAAAGGGGACGAGGGGCTCTTAGCCTCTCACCGTATTGTTGGGCAGGGCGGCTGCCCTACCTCTGGCAGTTGGTTGGTCCCGGTCGTCCTCTATTCATACCGTATGCAAAATGACGATAGTAGTTCCATTTATGCGTAGATTTCGATTCTCTACATTTCCGAGGCTTTCGTGCTTGGAGCAGCGAAATACCGTTTCTGAATGAATGTGACTCATGTTTGACTGCCAGGATGTCCAACGTGACCGTGTGCGTGCGGTTCAGGCCACTGAGTCACAAAGAAAGGAAGGTTAACGGTGACAAGATCTGCTTCAAGAAACTGGACTCTGAATCATTTGTTTTCAAGGTTTGGACCATCCTTAAAAATGCCTTGGTTGTTTGGACCATCTTCAGGTTACTGCCTTTAGCTTCTTGTAGATAAGAAACTGTGAATGATAAAGTGTTGTTTCTTGTATGATACACAGTTTTTGTACCTATAATCTACTATAGGAGTCTTGATAACTTAATTTTAATAGTTCTATTTCACATTGCCCTTGGGAACTGTAAATTTCTGAAGCATATGTAATATAGATGCTATGAAAGTGAACAGAATCAAGAATTAGTGACTCAGAACCAGCTACATTCTCTTCTGTGTTCTGTTTAGAGGCTTCACCATTCATAATCCTTGTGATCTTGTTGGGGGTGGCTTTTCTATCACCACATGTTGAGTCAGTGCTTACGTTTGACATGTTGGCACAAATATTGAGTTAGGATGAGAGGGATGAAAATGTCATATTCAGCTTTGACAAGGTGTTCTAGGAAGATGCTGAACAATCTGAAGTCTACAACTTCCTTGCAGTTCCCATTGTCTCAGGTTTTAATTGTTCGCTCTCTGGATTCGTTTTTTAAATTAGTCAAAACTGTTATTTATATCTTATGATGATTGTTTATATACCATCTCACTTAATCCTAACCAAGGGAAAATATTCTGGAAACAGATGCCATCAATGGTACAAATGGGACTATAATTACTTATGGACAGGTACATCTTGCTGGCACAGAATGTGTATGCCAACTATAGTCTTCTTGCTATGACACCTAGCACAATACATCTGTATTTTTTTCAGATGCTATATCAGTGCACCTATTACCTATGTCTAAATTGCTACTTGTGACGGAACTGACATGACAAAATTGGGTTTTATGTAGACTGGAGCTGGAAAGACATATAGCATGGAGGTGAAGTTAACCACCTTGGCATTAATGTAGGGGATGATTACTAAGTGTCGCTTCTGCTTTGGCCTTACGTATTTCTTTCATTTGGATATTGACACAGGGACCAAGCATCTTGCACTGTAATCAGCAGAAAACTGGACTGGTCCAGCGAGTCGTAAAAGAGCTTTTTGAATCTTTAATATCATCAACAAGCATATCTACTTGGACTGTGAAGCTATCAATGGTAAATATCATCTGTATTTTGCTGATTTTGAATTAAAATGGCTATATCTTTCTTTAATGGTTTACCACGTCTCAGGTTGAGATATATTTGGAAAAGTAAGGTCATTATTTGGTTGCGAGTGCCTTTTTATGGTTCCATAATGTAGATTCTTTTTGTTTCTATGAAATACCTACTTTCATCTCCTCATATCAGGGACCTTCTTGACCTATCCAAAGACAACTTACAGATCAAGGAGAGTAAAACACAGGGGATTTACATTTCTGGAGCAACAGAGGTCAGAAAGCAATACTATGTATTTGTCCTTCTGTTTTAGTTCCTTGTCTTGTAAGGCAGTCATTCGATGCATTCATATCTTGTTACTGTTCAACTGTTTTGTAGATATCTGTATCAAATTGTTCAGATGCCTTGGAGACCCTTTCTGTAAGTCTTCATTAGTGTTCTTTGTTCTTTTCTGTAAGAAGAGATCGATTTAGTTTTATTCATACTGTTCTAAATTACAGCAAGGAATTGCCAACAGAGCTGTTGGAGAAACACGTATCCTCTGTTCGCCACTGTTTAAATGGTGATTCTAAAATGTTGGATACAGTTTCAAGGAAATGGTGATTCTAAAACGTTACATACAGTACAGTATATTATCCTTAATACACGTAGAAATGAACCTGGCCAGCAGTAGAAGTCACTGCTTATACATTTTTACTGTTCAACATGGATCCACTTCAGATGAGCGGTATGCCTCAAGCATCAGTATTCTGGGTTCATATAAGAAGGGAAAAAATGTTATCCAGGAGGGCTATGGTTCTTGTTTCACTTATATTGAACTACATACTACAAATCTTGATTTTACCATGTTGATTGAGGAATTTGATGTGCCCTTAGTCATGATTATTAAATGATGCAATGGTTCACATGAAGTACGTATCCTTTCTTGTTCTATAGTCTATGATGTATAGTATTGCTGAAGTACTAGAAACCTCTTTTTTCCTTAATCTGGTGTCACAGAGCAAGTTTCCTGGACTTAATTTTTTTTATGGACTGAAACTGCCATTACAAAAGCCTTGCAAGTGTATGTTGGTAATATTATTTTTAACCTTACAGGGTAAAAGTAGGGAAGATTATTCTTGTACCTTGCTGATTCTGAGAAAGTTGAGAAAACAGGTGCTGAAGGACGGGTCCTTGATGAAGCAAAAACAATCAACAAATCTCTCTCAGCTTTAGGAAATGTGATCAATGCCCTGACTGCTGGTAAAGATAAAAGAGTCACTTCTGGAAGGACTAAGCTCCACAAAACCACATGTTCCTGATTAAGTTTATATCTGTTTTATTCTTGAACTTTCAGGTAATTCGAGCCATGTGCCTTTCCGTGACTCGAAGCTTACACGCATTCTCCAAGATGCATTGGTTTGTCAAAAGCTTCTCAAGAATATTTTGTTGAAAAAGTTATCTATAGAACTACAGGATGATGTGGCTTTTCTAAATGCTACTCCTTGCAGGGTGGCAACTCTAGAGCGGCATTGCTGTGCTGCTGTTCACCCAGTCCATCAAATGCTCTAGAGAGTTTGTCTACACTTCGTTTTGGAACAAGGCATGTCTCATGAACATGGCTGGCATCTCAGTCATTCAGTCTCACACTCCTGTGTTATTGCAATTCATTGTTCTCCATGGTGACACCCTTTCAGGACAAAGCTCATAAAGGCTTCTCCTCCCAAATTTATTCCTGAGGTGATGGACAACGTTAAGGAGCCCATCTTTGACACCCAAGATCAAGGTGATCTCCGTGACATGATACTGAGCAAGGTCTGTAGCAGTCAACCCTAGGCAGTGCCTACAATTTATACTGACAATGTCTTACTCTGAAACAACTTCTGTTCAGCTAAGGTTGAGCCTGAAGGAGGAAGATGTTGACCTCCTGGAGGAGTTGTTCATGCTCGAAGGCATCATCTTTGACCCCTGTTCTGTTACGGACATTGACTCGGCATGCCATGACACTGCAAGTGAGGAGATCTCGTTGCTCATGCAAGCTGTTGAAGAGCTCAAGGAGACTGTGGACGAGGTAGGCATCAAACATACTCTTTATAATACCTCCATCCATACATGCTGTTCTCGTGCAAGTTGTCAGTGTACCCTTGTGCACATTCTAATTCTCAGCAAACGTTGCAGCTCACGGACGAGAATGAGAAGCTGAGGCGAGACCTCGAGGTGGCGCAGGACATCGCAGCTCAAGTTCAGTACGCCGCTGCTTCAGGAAGGGCGCGCAGCTTTCTTAATTTTGCACCGGCAGCCCTCCTCCGTCCCTTTGGGTTCGTACCAGATCGACGGAAACTCGGCAAGCGGTGGTGCCCTGTGAATTCTGGCATCACGTATGAGGAACTGATGAAAGACTCGGTATCAAGTATCGTTCATTTGTGGAGACATTAACGGTGGTGTTATGCGTTCTTGTTTACTTATTAGAACCTTGCTGTTGCTTATGAGCTGACGTTGTTGCTAAAGCGAGTGTTGAGAATTGGCTGTGTATCTCGTGACTTTGGCGTGCGAGCTGCACAAAGTAAATTTTGGGTATGTTTCCATGGATGACTTGTGCTCTCTAGGCCCTGTTTGATTTCAGGAATATTTAGCTCTGCTATCCATTGTTCTGACCCTAACCTGACCTCGCTCATACTGTATGAGCAGTTTTGGTGCTGGATTAAAAGGCATTGCCTCATTGCCTGGTGGCGAGGAGTATTACAAGAAATAGGAAAATTTTTCCGGTTGGAAAAAAATGCTCGGCTCTCTGCTCCGGAATTTTCCCGGGTTTGTCTGCTCGGTAGGGACTGCCAGGGATACGTGGCTCATCATCGAGACGTCCATTCCACTCTGTTTCCCCAAAAACTCCGCCTCGCTCGTCTCCTCCCGCGCCCAATCCCCGCCTCCCCTATCCACCACCACCATGGCCACCGCTGCCACCTCTGCCACCTGCTGCAACACCCTCCTCCACCTCCCGCCCAAACCGACCCACCACTTCCGCCTCCTCTACTCTCCCACTCGGCGCCTCGACCTCTCACTCGTGGCGCGCTTCGCCGCCGCCCGTGTCGGCCCGACAGCGAGGGCCAGCTCGGGACTGCCGCCGCCACTCTTCGAGACGGAGGAGGAGGTCGAGGAAGAGGAGGAGGAGGAGCCTCGGTGGTCCGGTTCGGAGGCGGAGTCCGGCGACGACAGCGGGGACGAACAGGAGTGGGCGGGCGACAACGGCGCGGCGCGCGGGGAGGACCTTGGCGCGGACGCCGGCGAGGACCTCAGCGGGTGGACGCGGAAGTGGCCGCGCCCGCGGGAACTGTTCGTGTGCAACCTCCCGCGCCGGTGCAGCGAGGAGGACCTGCTCGAGCTCTTCAGGCCCCACGGCACCGTCCTCTCCGTCGAGGTACATAGGCCATATGCTCCGCCTCCGCGCCCTCACGGCAATTCTGCTTTTAGTAGAACCGTGCTGATCCTTATCCGATGCTGCCGACGATAGTCCTAATTAACTGCGAGGAGCCACCTGCCGCCTTGCTCTGAAATGACCAGCTTCCGCAATCCGCACCACACATACCGCTTGAAGATTCTGTCGGTAGGTTGATAGGCGAATTTTAGACACCGATTTCAGTCAGTAGGTTGAAATGCGTGGACAGGGTTACTGTTTCTGATTTGTTGATGACTAACATTTCCTTTGTTAGTACAAACTAAAAGCTACATTCCTCCTTTGAGTGTTAAAAAAAAAAAGGTATTCCATGGGTCTATGAGTAGTAGGACTCGAAGATGCACTTTGTTTTTTGATATTCAAATTTCTTTACCAACTTGCAGATTAAACGTGATCCTGAGACTGGAGTTAGTCGAGGTTGTGCTTTTGTTACAGTGCGTTCTTTGGTTGAAGCAAGAGCAGCCGTTGAAGCTCTCGATGGATTTGTGAGTAACCCTACACCACATCTTCAGTTGCTCCACAGTTTTGCTCTCTCATTTCTGAAACTGTTACTAGTTGCTACTCCTTTCCTGCTGCCAGCAGATGAACTATTTGATCAATATAATAATCCTTGTACACATCACTGACTAGTATTGTCATGTGTTTCTCTCCTATAGGACATGGATGGGCGGGAAGTGTTTGTCAAAGTAGCTTCTCATGTCATCTCTAACAGAAAAAATGTCAAACTGCCACATATAACACCCATGAAGGATCACATTTTCGAGAGCCCACACAAAATTTATGTTGGTAATCTTGCATGGTCTGTTCAGCCTCAGGATTTGAGAGAGCTATTTACTCAGTGCGGAACTGTTGTTAGTACAAGGCTTTTGACAGATCGTAAAGGTGGGAGGAATCGTGTATATGGTTTCCTATCATTTTCTTCAGCTGAAGAGCTCGAGGCGGCATTGAAACTTGACAGAACGGTATGGCTCTTAAAGTTTTGCTTTTGTCTGCTTTGTGCTTACTTGAGTCGTTCCAGTAACTATTTGGTTTTAAGAACCTATTGTCATGCATTACAACTAGATTTGACATCATGTTTCAGCTCTTTACATTTTATTTGTCACATTTTTGAATAGTAGAGGGACTTCTTATGGATTTTGGAGGAACTTTATTCATTCCTGTAAATAAGCTCCTAAGAAATTCTAACATTTCATATCATACATGCTCCAATTCTGAAAGCCAGGTCTTACCAATAGAGAGATGGTCCTATTTAGCTACTATTGTACCACAAATTACTATTTAGCACCTAATTCTTTGCTCCATTCTTATGCTTGTCACGCAATCAGCAATTTCGCTCCCATGTTCACAAGCATCTTGGCTTATACCACTTTTTTGTTTCATCACAGGTTTTCCATGGACGGGATATCATTGTCAAGGAAGCTCATGTTGATCGTTAGATGTGCGGAGCAATTAAGGATTACTCTTATGAGCTCGTGCATTTTTTGCCTGGCTGAGTGGTTGATCATCATGTTCACTCTCTCCAGGCAAACGCCGCAGCTGCATTAGCTAACAACACGACCCCTTTTGTATCTACAGTTGAGTCGTTGTCACGAAAGGAAAGGATAGCAGTTTTGTTAACATCACCAATTCATGATCAGGCTTCAACTGTACACAACTGGTCTAACTAGTCATGTGAGAAATCCTAATGCAAGTCGTAAAATTAATTCATGATCAGGCAACCTTAAGTGTCTTCGGTAGGAGTATGTTGTTTTGGCATTTCACTAATGTATTTTGTCATTCCTTGTGTCTATAATACTACACGAGCTGGTGGTTGGAATTCAGCCACCCGAATTCAATTGCAAGAATAGAGTACTCAACAGAAATCAGTTTTGGTAAGTTTGAACACTCATTGTACTGTTACGATCATTTGGCTTTTTCCAACAAACAGCTGGTTCAAATAGCAATTATTGGGCAGATACTAGAAATGTTATGTGGTGGTCCGCAAAACCTGTGTGACTCGCAAAAGTTTTTAATCAAAAAGGATTTTTGAACTCTCGATTTTTGGTAATTAAAAAGGATTTTTAATCAAAACCTGTTCAGATGCATTTGTCCTACGTGGAAACAAAAGAAAATCATCTTCCTCATGCATCTCGCATGTTCCAGGTGCCCAAATTTGTGAATATGTGATTAATCATATGTTTCTTCTTCTCGATATCGTTGCCATATACTACTACTAGTACCGTTCAACTCCTCGAAAATTAGCAAAGCCGCCGGAGAGACGATGATGTTAACTAAGGTGGACACAGATTGTACCTTTTTTATTAATCTAGAAAGAACATGCTTCACATCCGACTCGTCTCATTCATCTAACTAATTTTATTGCGACGAAGTGTTTTGATCCATTTAATTAATACTCCTATATGAATAACTACGTACCCAGCAGATTTTAGCTATTAGATCTTCTGATCATTAAGAAATCAAACAGAATACTTTATTAATAATAATGGAGGAAGTCGCAACCATATATAGTCCATAGCAATATACTACACTGTCTCTCTTTTTTTCTTTTTTGACACCGATACATTGTACTTACGATCTCTCAAGGCAATGTTGAAGACGTACCGAGGTGAGTGAGAGATCCGAGAGAGAGATGCCCTTGAAGGATTGAAAAATAATCGTCGGGGGTTGAGGAGTCGCATGTGTAACTTGGGTGTGGGAGCAAAGCAATGGTACGGCATTGCCGTATGTGGCAACATTATATGCGGTGAAAGGTGAACTGACGACACGATACCTCTCTCTCTCCACCAACACTAGCTACGTACGTATACGTATGACCTAATTTATGGCAAACTACTGTTCGTTCAAGAAGTTTCAACTACCATTATATTATTAACTGGTGGTTCACTTAATAACTAAAGAAAGACAGCCGCAGAAAGGAAAGAAGAACATAATCATCTCTCTACTACAATCATAATATAAACATCACGTCATCTCATCACATGCCCATGTGCAACGCGGCGCGCATTCGCTTCTTCTTCTCTCTCTCGTCTTCCCCAATAACGCGCGCACAAAGCGGATAAAAACAATCATATGGCCGGGGGGCGGCGGGTTAATGGCCGGGAGAAATAATTTTTGATCATGAGGACCACTAAGCATCAGTAGTACATATCATTTGTATTAATTCTTTCGGTGACAGAAAAGTGGCCGCACTTTATGTTATGCCAACCCCAGCTTATTATTATACACAGCAGCACACTACACGAACGCTACTGCATGCCATCTTTAATTTGTGCGATGCAAGAGGCTGCCAACTATATACATACGAACACGTACGCTGCCAAAAAACCAGCCGGTTAATGACCCATGCGAAGCTCGATCGATTGCTTAACTTTGATGCGAGCCGACGAAGAAAGTTAGGACAGCTACGGAGCTGTTCCAGTTTTTTTCTTGGTACGCGAAGGCGACTGACTATTCACCGTCTTCTCTCCTCTCTACCTGCAGAGTACCAGAAGTTAGCTAAGGTTAGTAGTAGTAGTAGTAAATATAAACGACGATACAGACGGTGTAACGTACGAGTAGTCCATGCAAAAATCAGCTCTCTCGATTACTATATAAACGAATGGAAGTCTCATTATCTAAACGTGTAAAAGCTTTCCGGTATCATAAATAAAGTAGTTTAGTACAATGACACGGTCTTTAAAACATAACTTTCATTTCAATTTTTTAATAAAAATATTTATTAAAAAATAACATATATATGTTTTTATAAAAATAATTTTTAAAATGAATCTAAAAATATAATTTTTATATTTTTGAATATAATAATTTAAATATTAACTGAAAGCTTGTCCTAAACTATAAATTTTCTTTTGACACATATTTACCCACGAAAAGGAAAGTAGTGCACCTTTCGATAAGCGTAGTAGTAGCGTCGTAGTGCCGCCTCCGGCACCGCCGCACTAGCACAAACACATGCATCAATGACACTGGGCCCGCCCAAGCTATGGATGGACTCGTGGTACGACGAGACATTATGCTGGACTGGACCCAAAGCTTCTTCCACCACCGACGCCCAACGGTGGCAGCTTGTGCGCTCCGCGACTGGCCGCCGGCTTGGCTCTTGCGGAGCCGGTGGTTGGGTGGGCGTGCGGCCCTGCAACACCGGGTCCAGCGTGAGCCGCTAGCCCGCTACAAAGGACACACGCCCGCCCCAGCTTCACGGATCCTTTATGGTTAACGTCCTGGGATCGTAGTCACTGACATTTGGGGTCTGTCTCACGTGTCAGCGACTGCACGCTGCTGCAGAGAATTTAACACCCGCCTCGCGTAAAGAAAAAAAAAAAACTAGGCAGACAACAGCGCTGACGATGATGATTAATGCCTCTGTCTAGGCTGGGACTTCGTGAGCTGTACTAGTGGCGGGGTAGCTTGTAGGGGTTTCTCTTACTTTTCTTGTGAGGCTTAACAAATACGGACTACGAGTTTGTTACAAAAGCGCAAAGCAAATCAATGAAAAAAGGTGAAATGGACATTAAAAAGGATAGAAGAATCCTAAAAAGGTGTTAGAGTACCTCATATAATTAACCTAATAGTATTTAGGAGCCAAATCTGAATTCGATAGACACCTAACGTTCGGAATATAGTTCTAGAAGAATTCACAACCGATTAAGGAGGTGGTTTTTTATATTTACCTCATGTCATATTGTAAATTCTCAAACTTGTGTAAACCAGACATTATAGTTAAAATACTGGATTTTCTTCGCTCTTTCACTAACACATCTTATGCTACTTAATACAAAACGATATTTTCAGCACCTGAAATACGAAAAATAGAACAAAGGTGGTGGAGCTGAAAATCACGGAGGTATATGCTGTGGACCGAGTTCAAGAAGAGAATACTGGGGACACGCCCCGTTGGCAGCGTTGCTGGAACGCAGGCCCGCAGCAAACGGGCAGGCCAAAGGCAGAGCTCTCACCAGTCATCACCGCGGACGCGAACACCGAGCCCTTCCCTTTCGTTCCCACTCACTCCCGTTCGAACGAGGAACGAGGAGGTATCCGAGGTGGCCGAGGCGCGGTGATGGCGGCGGCCAGGCCGCACAAGGCCCCGCCGCCGGCGCGCGTGCCCACGAGGTGCGTGGCTGCGCTCTGCGCCGCCTGCTTCCTGCTCGGCGTCTGCGTCGTCAACAGGTCCGTACTACGCCTCTGCGGCTCCAAATCCGCCAGCCTTTCTTTCTCTCGCAGGCCACCTGCCTGCCAGGCTCCTTGTTCCTCGCTCCACTGGCTATACTTGCTGCAGTCTCCCCTTTTTCACCGGAGTTGAGACAATGCTCGCGGATTTGAAGGGCGGAAGTGGTGATAACCGGTCGTGTTCTTATTTTTTTTGCAGATATTGGGCAGTTCCTGAACACTCCGGTTGCCCGGACACGGTAATTCGTCAATATCTCCACCCCCGATTTCTGCCTCCTCTCCCCTCTATGTGTATGCACGTTGTCAACTACTAGTCCCCCAATTTTCCAGGCAGGTTCCGACCGTTCCACGTCCGCATTGAGCCAAGTGTCGCACACCCGCGAAGTAATAATGTAACGCCGCAAGCTTCCTTCGGTTCTGAAAATTTACCTTTGTCAAAGCTCCGATTTGATGTACTACTAGTCTAATTGGTGTTTCAACCGCAGGGCTCTGGATAAGACGATATCTGAAATCGAGATGCGCCTGGCTGCTGCTAGAGCCGCGCAGGCGACAAGCCAGGGCATGTCGCCCAGTGATTCGGAGGGTGAACCGGGAAGTATGCAGCCTAGAGTGTCCTACGTAATGGGCATTTTCACCACTTTCGCTAATCGCAAGCGGAGAGACTCGATAAGGCAGACATGGATGCCGCAAGGTTGGTGGCTTTATACATTAGTTATGCAGTATGGCGTTTTTAGCACCAGAAACAGAAAGTATTGAATTTCAAGAAATTTTGTAGGTGACCATCTAAGAAGCCTGGAGAAGGACAAGGGCATTGTTATCCGTTTTGTTATCGGACGCAGGTGCAACCTTGTTTAGTCATTACTTATTGGGGGTAAAAAAGATGAAATCGACAAAGCTATGCTCTTCTCTAAAATAATCCTGAATTTTGGGGTTTCCTTCTTGTAGTGCGAATCCAGATCCTAACAACGAGGTGGACCGAGCAATTGATGCAGAGGATAAAGAATACAACGACATTTTAAGACTTGTATGTTGGGTTGACTTGTTTCATTTTTTTTTTTCAATCAGTGACATTGAGACATGATGTGTTTGCAACATTGATCATTCGTCACAGGATCAAATTGAAGGCCCTGAAGGGCTCTCTATGAAGGTCCAGATGTTTCTTTCAACAGCCCTCGCCATGTGGGATGCTGATTTCTATGTAAAAGCTGATGATGATGTTTATGTCAACATTGGTATCCCAATACAAGATTTTTTATTTTTATTTTTTACTTTCATCAATCCTTTATAGCACCGTACTAAGATTGGGGCTCCTTTAATAGGCATCACAAGATCGGTTTTGGCGCGGTATAGCTCGAAACCTCGGGTGTACATTGGATGCATGAAATCAGGACCTGTTGTTGCTAAAAAGTAATACTCCATGATTCCAGATTTTACCCCCTATTTATTTCTGTTACTCATTATATGGACAATTCTTACTACATATACTACTCCCCAGGAGTCGGTTTTACTGTGCCAACATTTATTCTCTGAAATGGTGTAACAACTAACAACATTCCTGTATAATGCTAACAGCGACTCCAAGTATTATGAACCACATCATTGGAAGTTTGGCACCACGGGAAACAACTACTTTAGGCATGCAACACGGCAGCTGTATGCTGTAACCAGGGATTTAGCAACTTACATATCAGCAAACCGGTGAGTTTTGATGATGGTACACGGTCCCAGATAAACCAGGCTTGGCTGTGATTCACCTTTTTCTTTTGATGCTGCTTTCAGACATATCCTCCACAAGTATTCAAATGAAGATGTATCATTTGGCTCGTGGCTGATTGGGTTGGATGTTGAGCATGTTGATGAGAGAAGCCTTTGCTGTGGCACTCCCCCGGGTTGGCTATCTTCATTTACTATTAATTATTCGTATTGCTTCAGTATTTATTTGATTTGGTTGAGAGGTTACGTAAGGGAAAATACTCAGTACCGAATGCCAAAGAGCTGCAGTATCTTTGCAGGCAGAGGGGTTAATTTTTGCAAGCTCATTAGGCTAGTGCCCAATTGGCATGACTTTGCTTACCCTCAAAGTTATTTGATTTACTGTACTAAGTAGGTGAGCTATTTTTTTGAAGTTTAGACTAGTGACTAGTCAGAAAAGAATGATATGAATTCATAACAGCACTATAACTGGCTAGCATATATTTTCATTAATAAAAGCCTGCTTTCTCCACTTTTCTGTCATCTGCTTACCAGCAATGGGCTCCATATATTAACCAAACGAGTTCATAGCTGAAATTAAGTTTCATACCTCTTAATGCTACCGACACTGAGCGTTAGATGATCACTGCATAGCATCTATTTTCATTAATAACAACTAGCTTTGCCCACTTTTCTGTCCTCTGCTTACCAGCAATGCCCCCACACTTAACCCGACATGTTCATAGCTGAATTAAGTCTCATTCCTCTTAACGCTACCAACACTGAGTGGATGATCACTTTCTGAACGAACAAGGAATACAGTGTCAATGCCATATGGAAAATGTACCTCCTGCTGCTGTTCACAAATCAAGTGGGTGTTGACCTTTTCCCCCTCTTTTTCATGTTCAATCCGTGTCACCGAAATTGGCACTATTTCACATGGGTATGCAATTATGCATATCTTTAACATACTTGCCAATCATTTTGGTAAATATAATTATTTTGACATGCTTTCACATGCACCTAATGGATTACAGCGCAGTGCCTACGACAAACCTCACTATACATTGCACATATCTTTGATTACCTTGCAGATTGTGAATGGAAGGCACAGGCTGGAAATCCCTGTGCAGCATCCTTCGACTGGAACTGCACTGGCATCTGCAACCCGGTGGAGAGGATGACGGAGGTGCACCAGCGATGTTGGGAAGGCCATGCGGCCGAAGGACACATACAGTTGACAGCCCACAGTTGGCATCTGTTGTAACACTTTAGGCTCTGTAATTAGTCTGGAAACGCAATGGTTATGCAATGGTTCAGTTTTTAAGCTACTAGATATGCAGCTTCCCATGTTCTTTAATCTTTATTTGGCAGTTTGCGTTCGGAAATATGAGGGGGTATAGTAAGGAGCACGCTTGCCGCATGCAACCGAAACAGAAGAATTGATAAATCCTCTGCGTAGGGGAAGAAAAAAATTCAAAAGATCAACATGCACAAAATTGAGTCCTCTTGTAAGGGATCTAGGTCCCCTCAATTTTGCGCTGCACGCCTGTAATGTTGAGGACTTGGACCCTTACAGGAGGATTCTCATGAACTCGTGGTGATAGAACTGAATATAACCAGTTTAAGATCAATTTTTATTTTTAGTCTTTACTGTACTCTTAAGGGACCTAGGTCCTCTCAAGTGCTCTTTTCGTCAACATGCTGACATCAATTTTTACTTGGGCCATATAACCAGCTTAATAAAAAGGACTCAATATTACGATAGATTTATTATTTAAATCAAACTTGATTAGTTTATTTTGTCAAAACTAGAATCATTATATTCTGAATAAAAGGAGCAATGCATAACACCTATAAAACACTCTCAAGTAAAATATGATCTTACTACTCTTAGAATGTGTTTGGTAGGTTGGTTTAGTGATAGCATGGCTAAGGTACTAAACTGGCCAGCCTAAATCAGATTAAAGAATGCAACATAAGAAAAATAAGTGGCTGTTTGGTTGCCTGCATCATGTGTAGCGAGTGCAATCTCCTCTACCAAACACATGATCTTCATACATCTTACAATGACAGAAAAATATGGAAAAAAGTAATCTTATTTTGATTATTTACTAGCATTATAATTATCACACGACCTTTCTCGAATGTAACAACTACGTCCACGAAGTCCTCCAAACACTTCAAGCCTTCTCGCCATTCTCTCCGTACAAAAGCATCTGGCAGCCTTGGAGTCGGCCTAGAACATAATTAACATTGAAGTATCACAAAAAAAAACATCAGTTAGGTTTCTACACAGGTCACATGTTTCATCAAAATCCAACAGAAAACCGCACCTTTTTCAACTTCCGTGACGACGACAACCGGCGCTGGCAAGGGGCGGTACGTCGGGGCTCGGATGAGGCCCGCAAGGCGGCTGCAGCACGCGGCGAAGGCCGCAACTCCGGCGAACATAGCGGCGCTGAAGAGAGTGGAGCGCGCGGCGGCCGCGGCGCCCCGGCGAACGCGGAACAAGCCTGAGGTGGCGGCGCCGGCGGCAACGAAGTTCCAGTCGTCCTCGTCCTTCCCGCGCGCGCGGGAGACGGCGGTCTCGACGACGGAGAACACGGCGCCGTAGGCGCCGCTTACCGGGGCGACGCGAGGCGCGTTCGTTCCGACGGCACGGACGGCGCTGGTGAGACGGCCAATTCCTCCGGGCGAGTAATTGCGGAGGCCCTTGATGAAGTGGAAGGCGGAGCTGCTCGCTCCGCCGAACAGGAAGCAGAAGCCAGCGTCGTCGATCATGCGGTGCCGTAATTCCGGGATCTCGTCACATATCGGCATCTCGGAGCCTGATTATGTTGCTTGCGGCGGCGATGGCCGCTGGTGGGCGTTGCGTGGAATTAACGGGGGATCGCTGGCAGAGTCGAGATTGGATCGGGGGCAGTATCGATCGATTGACGGATTATTTTTTTTGTGTGTGTGTGTGTGTGTGTGTTAGGCGCCGGCAGTGACCGACGGCGGCCGGCGACGGCGGCGAAGCAAGGGGAAGGTTCGGCGGCGGCGCGCGGCGGCTACGGCGCACGAGGAACGGCGCCGCTTTGAGGGAAACGGAAGGGGAGAGTGCGGGGATCCCGTTTTATAGGGCTAGGGGCTAGGGGAGCTTCTTGGCGCGCACTCCAAGGATGGACGGCGGCGGGCGCTTCGGGATTCGTGCTGCGCGCGGTAGGTTGGCGGCGGCGAGTCGCGCGTGCGTGCGGACGGCGGGCGGCGCGGGGCGGGCTGGCTTCTGTGGCTGGGCTGGCAGCGGCGCTGGGCGGCCTGGTGGGACGCGCGCGCGGCAGGGCGGCTGGGTTGCGCGGAATGGGCTGTTGAGTGGGCCGTTGCGGTGAGCGCGCGCGGCAGAAAGCCTGCTGCTCTGGCGTGGCGCGGCCCAACACGGAAGGGAGACCGACGGCGCATTGGCTGCACGCATCCGATGATAGATGGAGATATGTTCGACGTGGTCTCGTCGATCGACCCATTGCCCGGCTCCTTGACGGATATCGAGGAACGACAGAAGCCGACGGATATCGTTATCATGCACCAAGAAAGTTCGTCATGGTACGGTGTGCGTTCCGGTGAGTGGTTTATTGCATGTTGGCCGCCACCAGACCAGTTAGTTCGGCTCAGCTAGCGAATCTATCAGAGGAGAATCAATAACTGAGATACACAGCATCGACAGCGAAGAGGCCATACAATATATAGTTCATATACGTACGTACGGTAACTCGATCTCCAAAAAGTGCAAAGGATATGCATGTCACAAACAACTCTCAATCTATTCAGATCAGAGGCAACGCTGAATCTCATATCAAATACAAACGTACATCTGCACAGCTCTCGCCGGGTTACCTTCCACAGGAAAACAATCTGAGCCAAGCACAGAGAATGAAAAACAAACTTGCAGACTACACTAAAATGTAAAGCCACAGAGCATATGTAACTTCCGAAACATGCATCAATCCTTCCGATTAATGGTTCACCTGTCCATTTGATGAGATTATGACATGAATATATGTTCTACGGAGGGAATGTGAGTGAAGAAGTTTAACCATATGACGAACCTTCGGAACATGATCGCTTCTGCAAAACACTTTATTCACACAAACAAAGCTACAACCTACAAAACACAAACAAGGCACATCAAATTAGTTCCACTCGAAAGAAACATAGCATATAAAGTAGTCAATAGTATATTGTTACACTTTGAGTACCTTCTGACGAATACAAGAAATGAACACTCTATCATGCATGTCCACCAACAAATCTCTTCGCTGCCAGCACAAAACTCGGTCTGCCAACACTCTTCACTGCCACGGCGGCTGACAAAAGTGCAAAGACAAACGAAGGGATCAGGTTAACGTAACAATAGCAAAGTTCTACTTCCAGCATATATAGAACTTGTCAGTTTTATGTTCAGCACCTCAGAGAACGGGTCGACATCGTCTCCGTTGCTGCCAGTCTTCGGCTCTGACGTCGTGCTTTCTTCTTCCTTGGACCCGGATGTCTTGGCGCTCTCTTCCTTCTTGGACCCGATGAGGACTTTGTACAAATCTTTGAGTGTCTTCAGGTCCTCCTCACTTGTGGGGATAAGATCGATTCCATGTTCGCGTACCGTCGCCCAGATCCTGAAATGGAAGCAGTAGATAAATCCTCTGGCTGGTGTCCCTTCGGCCGTGGCAGCCCGCGCCTCTCCATCCCGGCCGCCTCCGCCTCCCCATCCCGAATCCCCATCCCGCCTCCGCCTCCTCCCGAATCCCCATTCCGGCGCGTGCCTGGCCAAGAGCGGCGCCAACAACGACGCCCACAGCGGCATGCTGTACCACCAGCGATGGAACAACAACACCCGATTCGGGGCCAGGGCCTCGTTCCTGCTGGACACCTCGCCGCCGCTCGGGCCGCCTCCGTAAACTGCTCGTCCGGCCCGGCCGTCAGAGTACCTGGCGCACAGCAAGTCGCAGACGGACTACACACATCCTGGGCCCGGGAGCGAGCAACGACACCCGCAGGCGATCGACGAACTACATGGTCGTGTGCGGCTCTACGTACCCGCTGCGAAGGCGCACCACCGAGGAACGTCCATGGTCTCCGTCATGGACAACCCTCGAAGTGGTACAGCCCCCGGTGAAGCAACCCTAATCTGCTCGACGCGGCGTCCATGGTCTCCGTCAGGGACAACCATCGAACTGGTACAGCCGCCGGTGAAGCAACCCTAATCGGCCCGACGATCGCGAGTTCGACAACTTCGCGGAACAACTGGAACCAAATGTAGGCTCCCGCTCGCTCGTCGCCGCTGATGCTCGTGCTCGCTCGTCTCGACTCCGGCCGGGTAAGGAGCGGTGAAGAGAGAGAGGTCAGAGAGAGAGAGAGTAGAAGAGAAGGGGAGAGGAGAGAGAGAGGAGGGAGCGAGAGTCGGTGAGGAGAGAGAGAGGAGGAAACGAGGTAGGGCCTTACCTCCTCATGGCTCGTCTCAAGGTGTCCATCTCAGCGCCGGCGACGAGGTGAAACCGTCGGGGCGGAGAGGATGCTTCTTCCCCCGCGCCGGTGAGGTGAAGGGTGGTGGAAGGCAGCGGAGGAGAGGCGCGCCGCGCTGGGATGAAAATGAGGAGAGCAGGTGGGGTGATCGATCGGGTGAATGGTTATATACACGCGCCGTGAACGAGTCGACTTGGGGAGTCACCACCGACGGGCCCAAGAGGCAGGGGGGTAAAGTATCGGAAAAGGATACTAGCTAGTATATGGCACGACTCGACCGCGAGCGAGCCGAAGCAGCAGCGCTGTAGCAGAGGCGTCGTCGCGGATCGCCGTCTCCCTCTTCGTCCGCCTCGTTCTCCAAGCAAACGGCACTGAAAAAGCCCAACCCCTCCGCTGCGCCGCTACTCTCTCTCCGCGCTCGCCTCCCTGCTCCTCCTCGTCTCCCGGTTCTTCCTCTCTCCCACCCTTTCCCTCTCCGGTACATGGGGCGGGGGCTCCCTAGGGTGCCTCCACCGCCGCCGCCATCATGTTCGAGGGGGTGGTGAGCCAGGTGCTCGCCGCCCTCCTCCGTCGCTACGTCAAGGGCATCCAGAAGGAGCAGCTTAAGATCGGCATCTGGAACGGTCCGTCCTCGATCCCCTTCACTCCGCTCTAGGCTGTAGCGCCGCCGCGCCCCTCGACCCCGGCCGCGCGGCTTGGCTCAATCCCGCGCAACCCAGAGCGTGTTCGTGTATCTTCGGTTGCTGCAGCGTTAATTCTATGATTGAGTTTGGTGCCACACGCATTTAGGCTTTGATCAGTGTATACGGCTGACTGGTTTGTGCCCAATTTGACTGAACAGTGGCTTTTGTGTTCATTTTTTTTTTTTTTTTTTTGTCGGTGTTCAGTGTTTAGTTATCTATGCTTCCTGCAGTGGTGAATAGCAAACATAGACTTGCTAGTTACTCAGTACTAGTGCCGATAATGGCATCGAATGAGGCTTAGGCACGTGATTGTGCTGCCTATTGTGATGCTGATGAAATTCCGAATGACTCCATGTTTGGCAGAGGAAATACTACTGGAAAATGTAGAGCTGATTCTGGAAGCCTTCGACTACCTGCAGTTGCCGTTCGCGCTCAAGAATGGTATTGATTCTGAATCCAATTACAGTGTTTCCTGATGTTGTCACCTGGGGTTTAGCCAGGTCGATATGCTGAGACAAAACCAGTGTGTAGTTGTGAAACATGGATTCTGATTACAATGCTTTCTAGGCCGAATCGGGAAGCTTAGCATCAGGATTCCGTGGAAAAAGCTTGGATGGGACCCTATAATTATTGTTGTCGAAGATGTCTTTGTATCTGCATGTCCGCGGGAGGATTCTGAGGCACGTCACTGAAGTTGATCATATCACATTGCTTCCTCATAGGTGTTTCTACTGTTTTGAACAAATAAATGCTTTGTTTCTTTTCAGTGGAGCTCTGATTCTCTGGATAAGAGAGAACTAACTGGGAAGTTGGCTAAACTTAATGCCATAGAGCTTGCTAAGTTTTCCAGAAGAGTAACAGGTTAGTCATCACTCTCATGTTCCTTATTGGGAGTTTGGACTCAGGGATAGCTCTATTATATATGCCAAGTATGTAGGTGAGGTTTTGTTTATATTGAATTTTTCATGAGAAGATTGGACTATCGGAGAGTTCCCATAATAAACTGTTTGTCACTGCTTGTAAACATGTTTCTTAGTTTCCTTCACCACATTATTGAAATTGTCCCTCTTGACACTACTCCTGACCTTCCTGTTTCCTTGACTCTAGATAACAAAACGGGCCAATCATTATTATCTTACATATCAGCAAAGGTAACGTAGTCACATTATTTTGTTTAGGCAACGGAAATTTTTATAGGTCTGCTGAAATATTGATTATTTTGTGAAATTGTTTTTCCTCTTGTTGGCAGATACTGGATAATATCCAAGTTTCCATGCGAAATGTTCATATTGTATACATGGATTCGCCAAAAGATCAAGTATGTCTGTTTCTTATGTTCCTGTTACTCAGTGTTGTATATGGTATTGTTTGGAAGACATTCAAGTTTTGTTTTATTCTTACCTCAAATTATTCCTAAGCCTTTATTAGTATTGGGCTCTTTTAAGGTGGCCAGAAAATACCTAAAATCGTCTCTAGAAGGCTTTTTTTTAGTTTAACTGCACATCGGCGTCTATTCCCCATAGATATTGTCCATCCAAAATCTTTCCCCATATGGGCTATAGCTGGCCCAAGAGGATTGTGTGCTTTACTGTCTCCAGTGTTCTTACAAGATGGTTATGTTCCCTTAAGGGCCTGTTTTGTAGGGATTATAAAACTGATTATAGTCCATAAAATGATTTTGTCCCCAAACACCTAAAACTCATCAATGAGTATAGTTACATTAATCCTATGCTATTCTTAAATCATATAAGTTTTAGATTTTTGACAGTCATAATCATTTATGAGCTATAATTTGTTTGCATAATCAGCTTCATAATCCCTGCCAAACAGGCCCTAAGTCAGTGGAACAAATTTTACAAACAGAAATGGGTTGTGTTCTGCGTGTTTTTATTTTTTGTTCTGCATTTGTATTTTACTTTTGGATTCATCTTGACACATCGACTTTCTTCCTGCATGTTTTGGAACGGAAAAAAAAAAAATCTGTCTCCCTCTTTCTCAGAATTTGTTATTGTGTTGATTGAAAGAAAATCCAGACAGCCTCTAATGGGTCACATTTCCTTCTTACTGGATTCACTTACGTTTCACATCTGCCCTTATGACCCTCATCGCTATCTTTCTCTTTTTCTGTCATTTATTGTTACATATGCTTACCTTCTTGGTGAATTATCTGTAGGGGAGCTTTGTATTTGGATTGAAATTCTCCAGCCTCTCAATACAAACAGATACTCAGAAGCAAAGTTTTGCGATGTGAGTTAGTCCAATCATTTTGCTCCTTTTCTTCTTAAAACAAACAGTAGCAAAGCAATACATTGGGACCAAAGCTTCCCGTATGATAATTAAGTCCATTGTTCTATGTATGCAACTTTACTCTCCACTTCTTCTTTTTTGGGTTGAAGATTAGGACTAGGACATTTTGACCAGAAAACATAATTTTGAACATATGAACTGATATGACTTTGCTGGATTAAAAAATGTAGAATTTGAAATGCTTTCAGTGATGTGGAATGTCCTTAATAGTGTTGCGCTGGAAACTGTTAAATATTCTGTAGAAAATACCATTCCACATGACTACATCGATTACCCCAAGGACCCCAAAATTGACTGCTCTGTCTTAGTAATTTCCTGTGGTGCTCTAAATTGCTTAACCGGGCATTGTTGCTACTTGATTTTATTTGGAGATAAAGCTGCAGGTTTTGATAAAGCTAATGTCTCTGGTTGGTATATACAGATGAACCATTAGGACTAACATACCATCACTAAAAATTGCTATAGCATAGCTTCATGAACATCATAATGGCTGCGGCATATGGAAGAATACACGGCAATTTCATCACCTTATATTTAAGTATTTCATGTGGTTGATTTGTACTTTATATGGTTATATTTTTGTATGCAGTACATTAATATCCATTTTCTTTCTATACTGTAGGTCGTTGATGGCTAGGTCAAGACAAGATGAAGTAAATAAGATAATAGAGATATCAAATGTTAGAGTTTACTGTCATCAGTTAGAACAACAGCAGGATCTATATCATGTTGATGTGCTTACTGAAACTCAGTTTAATTCCCGTCTCGGATATGGCTGCTCAAGAGATGATTATCTTATAAATCCATTTTGTGTAACTGTCTCTGTGCTTGTAAGTCCTCTTTTCCTCAACACGCTGGCATCAATTTTTTGCACTGTGATCGCCCTTCCATTTCAAAAGGCTTTCAAAGCTTCTTTTTCTCCTCGAGTGCACCTTTCAAAGCTTTCTGACGGCTCTCATATTTACTTAATTATGTTTTTTCTTAATGTGACCAGACTGATCTGATGAAATTATGTCTTCATCATAGGCTAACAAAGCAGCAAAAGTTGATGGTGCCCCTCAGTATGACATGAATGTAGAGCTAACTGAATTGGTTCGTATTTGTTTTTTCTAGATTTCCATTTTTATTGTTAGCTCATCAGTGTTGATTTGGTTACTACCTGCTTATGTTTTCTATTGTCTGTATAGGCCCTATCAGTTGATGAAATCCAGCTCCAGCAAATCTTGAACCTTTGTGACTATTTCACCATATGTGCTTTGCGAACAATGTAAGCTATTCTAATTTAGACTGCTAAAGTTACTATCCTGTTATGTCCTATTGAGGTCCATTACTGGTTCCATGCATTGTTTTGTATGGGAACCAGAGTTTCTTTTGTTGTTTTAATTAGAAAACTATGTTGTTCCTGGCTGCATTAATGATATCTTCCTACCTTCAAACGAATAAGGTTGTACTTTCACATGCACATAGGATAGCCACAATTTAGCCAGCAAATGGGCCATGTATTTGGTGGATCCTTACCCATCTGAGAAGATATCCAAGAAAATGCTTTTACTGGGAATATTTCTGCATTTGTACAGAAAAAGTCATCTTTGATGTTCTGCCATTTGCTCTTGATCTTTCTAAAGAATAAGGTTGTACATTCATATACATAGAGAATAATCACAGTTTAGCCAGTAAATGGGCTGTGTACTTCAGGATGTATTCTTACTCCCATCTGAGAAGTTATCCAAGAAAATGCTTCTGGTGGCAATATTTCTGCGGCGGTTGTCATGTTCATGAAAGTGAACTCCTTCAATTTATTGATGTACTAACTTGTGAACAATGGTTACCAGTTTTTGGTTTTCCTTTAGTATTGATGTAGTAAGTTAAGTTTAACACATTTCCTGTAACTTTCACAGGTATGGCCGTTACCGTCCATCTCAAAGCTTTTTATCAAAGAGACGTAAAGGTTGGCAGAAAATTTGGTGGCAATACGCTCAGAGGTCTGTTTTAGCAGATGTTCACAAAAGACTGAGGAAAACTTCGTGGCGTTATTTGGGGCGGCGTTTGTGAGTTCCTTTGACAAGTATTGTTCAACACAATTTGTTGAATCAGTGAATTTGTAAATTGCTTGAAATTGTTTTTAGGGCAATAAAGAGACATAGGCTGTCAATCACACCTTGCACTAAATAATTTGATGAATGTATGTTTTTGTTTCCTTTTCTTGTAATCAAGTTTCCGGCAGCTTTTAGCAAAGTATGGAACTCACCTGCTGATCGATAGGAATGTCAAATCAAAATAAAAAATAGTTGCACCATTGATGATACTTGAAATTGCTGTCTTGGTTTCTAGAAGCATCACTTTTGACTATTGAGTTCATCTGTAGAATTGAAGTCATTAAAATTGATAACATGGGATTAATTAGACTTAATTTGTGGTTCAAGTTCAGTTGTATTGTATCTTCTGCCCCATCTCCATCATGTTGCACCGACACTTAGTCTGTTTGATGATCTTTACTTGAGCATTATTGATAATACTTATGTCTTTTGTTTAGACAACTTTGTTTTAGTGTTCTTTTTAAGGGATTAATAAAACTTCTAGATATCTGGCCTTTATTTATGTCTGCTGACATGTTTTACAGGGATTCTCGACGGAAATATGTCAATTTGTACCGGATGAAATTGGAGCTTTTGCAGAAAGGACAGGCATGCATTCCTTAGCAATATTTTATTTTCATGTTTCTGAAGCACCATTAATGAACGTGATACATGTGCAACTGTCACTGAGCTCAAGGTCTTGCTCTAGAAAAGATAAAAATATAATATATTTTTTTCTCGAACACGCAGTAGAGCTGCGTATCTTTGTATTAAAGGGAAGAGAAAAGGTCTATACATCACCCCTCCAACTGGACAAACATTAGAGGGGTTTAAACCATCCAAAGATCACTAAAACAGAAGACAACGCTGAAAACAGCCCCACACCTGAACTCCTATCCTTGACTTAACAACAGTCCTAGACCTAGCTCCTGAAGCTTTTTAGCTCCAGCGAACGTCCAGAGTTGAGCTTCAAGCCGCCCTTTGTGGGCTGAATACTGCGATGTGGTATAATTTGTTTTGCTGCTTCTATTTTAGTCCTCTACCATCTGATATTACTAATAGCATTTATAGTTCAATTCTGTGCTGGCTGCTTGATGTGTAATTCCTATTATTTCGCAGGTATGTGATTTGTAATGCATGCAGCAGTGATTTGTTCTTTAGGCAAAAAGGAACAAGGTTTTCAAAGCACTTATGTTCCGGGCAGCACTCTTTACTTCACTGGTCTGATACTGCAAGGTTACGTTGTTACTACCCTGTAAATCTCAGCAACCGGCTTTGTTTGAACTTTGAACATGCTACACAATTTTTTTATTTTTTAATTTCTGCTATTCACATATGCATTTGTACAAATATGCATCATAAACTTAGACAGCCCTACTTTCTCCAATGATGATTTATACTACAAGCACAACAGCAGTAACAAAGCCTTTGATACCATGCCAGTTAGGGATAAAGGGTTATGGTTATATATGCCCTTGTATATCCCTTGTAACCTCATCGATCACCCAAGCAAACCCTTGGTGCAGTCCTATATTAATCAGGAAATCATCGGTGTCTCCATCAATTGTTCGGATACTTACTACAACATTATTGTACATGTCTTTGATAACTGTAATGTATTTTACTGAGACTGTCTTTCTAACTCCCACCACATGACATTCATAGGCACTTTGTCATAAGCCTTTGCCATGTCAATGAAGACTATATGCACATTTTTCTTTTGTTTTGTGTATCTCTCCATAAGCTGCCTTATCAAGAAAATTGCTTCCATGCTTGACCTTTCAGGCACTACAATCACTTTTTGATTATAATGATTTGACATATGTTAATAAAATTTCAAAAACAGTTTTGATTAATGCCATTCTTTTAGGGTGTTATATATGTGTTATTGTATATACTTTTCCAATCTCCTATTTATGCTATAATTTTGTTTTCAGAGAGTTGCTGGTCTCTCTTCGATTTGGTGGGCCTGGATGGCAATGGTCTGGATGTTTTTTACCTGATCATCTGGGAGATTCTCAACTGAAAATGAGGAATAGTGCATCAGGTCTATCAAGTATGGTTCGAGTTGAAGTAAAAAATGCTGATTTAGACGTACACAGCAAGAAATTTTCTGGAAGAAATAATATCAACACTGGTACGGTATTGATTCTGCTTTCTGATGACAAGACTGACTTTGTACCTTATAGGATCGACAATTTCTCAATGGAGGTAAATATTTGTGATTCTTAGCTTTATTTTGTAAATTGAATGATTATCATTCTTACAGTTGCCCTTTCAATAAATTCAGAAGTTGCGGATATATCAGCAGAAATGTGAATCTATTGAAACAGTTGTTTATCCCTACACATCTTGTCAATATGCTTGGGATGAGCCTTGGTATCCTCATCGCCTTACTGTTGAGGTATTTTTAACCCTTTTTATCAGTTCAATTTATCTTGAATAATTATACCCATCGTTTTTTTCCTTGACTATATACAGGTTCCTGGAGAACGAAGTTTGGGTACATACAATCTCGATGTTCTCAATGAAGATATTCATGTGTCATTACCATCCACATCTGAGGTAAATTGCTATCTTGTGACGGATGCTAACTGAATATATTTAAGGTTAACTAGACGGTCTTAACAAATTGTTGTTTGACCATAAAAGTTTTTAAAAATAACTAAATAGATTTTAAAATGTATTTAAAAGAAATTATCTGTAGCATTTTCACACCTGCAATCTACATTGTTTGAAAAACTCTACATGTATATGTTAACTGTTAAAGCACCTTCAATATCTGTGAATATGTATATGTTTGTTGTCCGAAAAACAATTGTTTAGGTTCACTCATTGTAATCTAACATTGGTGGAAAAACTACTCTATAAACTACTATGTTAGGTATACTCAGTTTTGTTATTCATTGCTTTTGTACTCTTCAAAATGTTCTCGCTGCTTGTGTATTATGTTTTAATTAAAATCTGTGGATATGTGGATGTCGGCTGTATGAATAACAAGTGTTAAGGTCTCACTGCATGAAAAATGAGTCTTGCATCTTTTCGTGCATTTTATGCATTTGTTTCAGTTTTAGGTGTACTTGGTACTTTAACATAATATACACATAAGAAATTTTCTTATGCCTTTTGAAATTTAGAAATGTGTTTGTCTGCATATATTCTTTCTTAGGGGGTGTCGTAGGCAAGCTCATACATCTGTATGTATATTATCAGATGTTATTCAAAATTTTAGGATTTTTTTTATTACTGGAAATCATCCATTTATGCTTCTCTTGTTATTACCACCTTTATTTGATTTTATTCATCAAGAATTGTGTATTTCTTCCTAACCTCCTGTTATATATGTTTTAGAAAGCTGAAAGGAAATTATGCATCTCAATGCACGCTGAAGGAGCAATTAAGGTTGATTTCAGGGCCCCCTAAACACCTGAAAAAGTATTGATTATTTATCTTTCAATTCTTCATTTGCATCCATTATGTGTAGGTGCTAAGTGTAATTGATTCAAATTGTCACAATACGGAAGCAAAAGAAACAGATTTTCTTGGATCAAAGGAACCCAAACTTGGTGATCATGAACAGGAGATTGAGTTGAACTTTACCAAAGTCTTCAAAATACAATTACCATTCATTGGGATATCGTTAATAAGCTCTTCTCCCCAGGTGAACTGCCTCGATTTATCAAAATACGTTTTCTATTCATCGAGTCATCTTTTGTTATAACTACCAATAGTTTTCTCTGCACCTCGTAATAGGAAATTGTTTTACAATAGCTATTTTTGTTCTTTGTCAGGAGTTGCTGTTTGTTTCTGCCAAGGAGATGACAATTGTTGCCACGCAGAGTTTAGATCAGCAGCGACTCACCGTTGAAGTACAATCTATGCAAATTGATAATCAATTCCTTGACAGTCCACATCCTGTCATGTTGTCATTTGAAGAAAGTCACAAGGGGAAATCTAGGAATTTTTTCAAGAGTAAAGATACCAAGTTAAAATTTCAAAATGACAGTAAAAGTTTCTGCAATGCCACAGAACCTGTGCTGTGGTTTGCTGCAGCTAAATGGAGAACCAAAGATGTATCATTTGTTTCGTACCAATGTATAAACATAAGGTATACTGATATACTCTGATCTTTTTTTCTTGCCGCTAGGACAAGCCAACCCAATTATTTTTACAGTAAGAGATCTGTCCTAGCGACAGGAAAGAAAAATGGAGGAAGTTGTGTTTAACTCATCTTGTTTCTTTGATTGGCAGTATAGCACCTGGCTGTCTTGAGCATGATTGAGTTTTTCAAATCTGTTTCTTCCAGAGTAAAACTTGGCAGTTAGACAAAAATCTTGAGTTAAGTATTTTAAGCGGTGTAACAGATATTTTAGGAGAATATGAGAAAACCTCAAAGCACTTATCTGACAAGCCCCAAAGTTTCTATGGGGCAAGGCTAGAAGACAGTGAATTGTTGCCTTCTGTTGTCCCAATTGGCGCTCCATGGCAAGAGATATACCTCTTAGCCAGAAAGCAGGAAAAAGTATACATTGAATTGTTTCAGTTAACTCCTATCAAGCTGATTTTCAGGTTTATCTCCTCACTAGGGCCTGTATTTCGCAGACATCACTGTGAAGAAAAAAAAATCCGTTGACCACTGATTGATACATTTCCCAATGTAGTTTTACAAGCACGCCATGGCTCAACAGGAATGAAGATGGGTCATATCCGAGCACAAGTTTCAATAACACTACTGCAATCCAGGTAGCAACACACCCCTTATTTCAGGCAGATTTTCATTTTAAATATGTATTCTGGTTTGTATGTTTTTTTTTTTTCATCCAGGGCCATAAGATGACTAATGCATGAGTTTGTTTGGTCCGGTGTCCAAACATGCCCAAGATAGTGAGACCAAAATTTAGCCAATTTGACCAACTTCATTGTCATTTGGTTGGGTGCCGTAATTTTGACATATCAACTCTTCCATTTGGAGATCATTCATTTGGTGGCCAAAGTTGCTAGAACCAGGGCACTAATTTCGTGAACCTCATCCTTATGAGCCAAATTTGACCTTGCTACTAGGTGGTCATTTTAGGTGAAAAGCAAAACAGCCCCTGACAGTTGTCTTTAGATGTGTTTCTGATCTCATCGTGTGTTGCAGACTTGCAGTTTCTTTACTAGAATTAAGAAATTATTAACAACAGTGCACCGTTGTGCTTGGTTATATGCATATGGTAATAACCATGTTCATCAAAGGTGAAGGTTCAGCTTGCGACAGCTTGCTCGGTTCTTTATACAATGTGAGATATCAAAATAAGCACCATTGTGCAGATAAATATTTACTCACCATGTGGAGATATCAAAATTGACTTATACTCAAGTCTAGTTACGGTGTTACATTGGTGTTATGATATGTATAATTTATTAATTTATGCGGCCTTTTTTATGTGTGCTTTTTTCCCTAATTCATATACTTTTAGGTATCTCTGTTATCTGGTTGAAGCAGTGGCTTTGGATGTATGATATGCAACCTTTTGGCCGATGCCTTGTCTTTTTTGCTTTCTAAATGTTGCTATTTTGGTTACAGAGGGGTCTTATGGCCCTCTTAGATGTTGAAGGAGTACCAGTTCACCTTGGAGAAATAATGGTGGAGAATCTTATGGCCAGTTGGCAATCTGTTCAGGATATTCTTGAGGCATTATAGCAGGCAACTCCTCCATGAACTTTATAAGGTATTTCTGCTGATCATTGCAGTCAAGTTTATAATCACGTATGTTCCAAAAAGAAAACATGGTACATCACTTGGAAGTACCATTCAAAAGGTCACTTTTCGTTTTAAATCTGAGATATCAATAATAAACAAGACACAAATAGATTCAACCATGCAACATGTTTAGAATGGCTTCACCTGTCTGCATCCAAACTTCTTGGTTACACGCTGGATGTTACACGCTGGATATATTTTGCTATGAATATGTAACAGTTCAACTGTGACATTAATATTAGAACTTGAAAAGAGTCTCTACATGAATTTGGTGAGTGGAGTTTGTTGTGATATACATTTCATGCAGGTTTTTGGCTCTGCTGGTGTTATAGGAAACCCTACGGGTTTTGCTAGGAATGTTGGATTTGGCTTAAAGGACTTCCTATCTGCCTCAAGAAAAGGGAAATTGCAGGTTTTTAAATGAAAATTTGCTGGAATGTGAAATTCTGTGATGTATTATCTTCTACTCAAAGATATATATTTTTTTTCAGAGTCCACTAGGATTATTAAACGGTATCGCACAAGGTTCAAAAAATCTTATTGGCAGTACAGTTTATGCCGTCAGCAGTGCCACTTCTCACTTCAGTAAAACTGCTTACGAGTTAACAATGCTGTGTGCCAGTTTGATCGTTGAAAACTAAATTTGCAGAGGTCACTGCTAAGGAGTAAATTCATATGCAGGGCCTTGTTGCTTTTCTCCAGCAGATCAGGGTTGCTTCACCGGCGGCTGTACCAGTTCGAGGGTTGTCCATGACGGAGACCATGGACGTTCCTCGGTGGTGCGCCTTCGCAGTGGGTACGTAGATCCGCACACGACCATGTAGTTCGTCGATCGCCTGCGGGTGTCGTTGCTCACTCTCAGGTTTTTAAATGAAAATTTGCTGGAATGTGAAATTCTGTGATCTATTATCTTCAACTCAAAGATATATTGTTTTTTTTTTCAGAGTCCACTAGGATTATTAAACGGTATCGCACAAGGTTCAAAAAATCTTATTGGCAGTACAGTTTATGCCGTCAGCAGTGCCACTTCTCACTTCAGTAAAACTGCTTACAAGGTAACAATGCTGTGTGCCAGTTTGATCGTTGAAAAATAAATTTGCTGAGGTCACTGCTAAGGAGTAAATTCATATGCAGGGCCTTGTTGCTTTTACATATGATGAGCAAGGTGCATCTAAAATTGATGAACGAGAAAGACACCTAGGTTTACATGGGGAAGGAGTGCTGAATGGGTTTCTAGAGGTAAATTCATCTCTTTTGTCATGCGTTATCATTTTGGGATGAGAGTTACCCTTCTAATTTTCACTTTTCGCCATACAATCTTGTCGGACCTTCTATCTAAATCACCATGTACCTTCTGCGGTTCCATGATGTTCTGCAGGGTTTGACGGGGCTCCTCCAGTCACCAATCAGGGGTGCTGAGAAACATGGTCTCCCCGGGGTCATCTCAGGTATGGACATTTCAATAAGCATGTGTCAGATATTCTGATTTCTCATCTTAGACCAACATGCATATCTGTTTATGCAGGTTTAGCAATGGGAACAGCTGGACTTGTTGCCCGGCCTATGGCTAGCATCCTTGAAGCTACAGGCAGAACAGCACAGAGCATAAGAAACCGAAGCAATCCTCATGAATCCAACCGCTTGCATGTCCGTTTCCCAAGGCCTGTTGCAAGAGACCACCCTTTATGTCCATACTCCTGGGAAGAAGCGATTGGAGTGTCATTGCTCATCCAAGCTGATGGCAGTAGGCTAAAAGAGGAAACATTTGTGATGTGCAAAGCACTTAGGGAGTCCGGAAAGTTTATTATGCTTACCGAGAAATTGCTTCTGCTGGTTTCAAGCCCATATTTAGTGGATTTAGGGACACCCCAGTTTGTTGGTGTTCCTCCAGACCCACAGTGGTCAATTGACACAGAGATGAGCTTCAAAAGCATTGTTCATCTGGACAGATCTCAGGAGGTAGTAAATATAGTTGGGAGCAATGGAGAGACATCACCAAGAGACAGAAAACGCCGTACAAGGGGCAGGGCTGTGAGCTCAGCCTTCATTCCCCTATTTCACCTCAGCGTTGAGCTGCCAAACATTGAAGATGCAGAAGGCACGCTGCAGGTGCTGCAGGCACTCATCGATAAGGGGAAGGCAAGATGGGATAAGAACATCCTACACCGAAGCAACATCAGTTAAAGGTTTTCTTAGCATTCATCCTTGCTGTCATTCATTGCATGAACATTATCAACCAATATTACTTCCCAGCTGGTGTTGAATGCTGTTGGTGAGGCTTCTGGCATTTGGGATTTTGGTGGAGGTGCATCTAACGAGATGCATCGTTAAAAACTTGTACAGTTTGTAGATTAGGGTAGAATATGTAACATACGTCGACGTGGTGAAGCTACTGTAATTTTTGTAGGCCTAGATGTACACAGGTTTAGGAAATTTTGTCGACAGCTCTGTAAATGTAGGAAGGCTTGGTGCCACAGGTTCATCTAAAAGAATGAAGTTAAGATTTGCATGCAAATATCATCAGGTTCCTCTCCTGCTTAATTCGTTATCTATGAGATATTTCCCTCCAGCCGTGACTCTGATGAGTGACGAAGTTCTACAACCCAAACCTGCATCATATTCACCATGTGTACTAGTAGTTTCTACTGATGGTAAAATCAAAACTGGGGGTTCAATAACCCAACTCTACAAGAATGTTTCTGGAGAAAAGCTTCCTTTGCTAATTCATGGGCTACTCTATTAGCTTCCCTGTTACAGTGCTCAATATGGAGTTATTAGGTGCACGGGTAGTTCCTATAACTCCAACGGTGACTGATTATTAATGCTGACCACACAGCATGGGAAACGAACGAAGCTCAAATCCTGCTTTCAGCATATTATCTATGTGAAATTCTGACCGTTTTGAGATGATTAATTGGTGAATACGAACAGCCGAGTACCTGCTAAACAAAGCTAATAGAGAAACAAAGCTCAACCAAAAAAATGACTAATGCACACCAGGCATCGGCTCATTCGACTACAAAAAATCTTATATAAGACCGTACTGACCATGAACGTACTGTGGATCCAAGACTCAGAAGTAACAGATTGCACAAGGATGGCAGCGACCAACAATAAAACTCAGAATATAAGAACAAGTTTCATTCTAGGATCCAAGGATTCTTGCGGTTAAGAAGATAGGATCTTACAGCACATGCATCAAAAACTCAAACTTGAGTACCAAGACTAAAAGACAGATAATAATAGTGTCTTGCACAGCATAAGTAGCTAATAAAAGAGGGGCTGCTCAGTCAAACAGGCTGAAGCCCATGTCCTCATCAGACTCCTCCTTGGCCTCTTCTTTCTTCTCCTCCTCCGCAGCCGGGGCAGCAGCAGCACCACCGGCAGCCGGAGCGGCCGCAGCAGCAACAGGGGCAGCACCACCACCTGCATTTATCAAATATGACAATAGTTACATTAATGTGCATACCTAAAGCGTGATATTAAGTAGAGACGACAAGTTTTAGCAATGAAACGACATACAAGACTACAAGAACCTTAGAATTATGATCGCTTACTATGACCAATTACAGTTCAATAATAAAATTACGACTTGAAAAGGTACCTATAATAAATAGCCTAAAAACAGCTAAACCGTACTAAGGAACTGAAGATTTTGCCTTATAGCGCCACAAGTAGATACAATCAATTAGATACCACAATTAAGCAATTGAATGCACATATCATAATTCTAATGCCGTGTCAGAAACGCAAATATCAGCAAAGATGGCAAGTCAAGTCTACGTACAATAGATAATCAGAACCACAGAATAAATTTACACACGGAGATCAATAGCGAGAGAGGGGATGGTATCTATACCAGATCCTACAGAGAGGACGAGGTCGTCAACGCTGCGGGTACTGAGGAGCTTGGCGAAGAGAGTCGGCCAGTAGGACTCGACCTTGACGTTGGCCGCCTTCACGACCGCGGCGATCTTCTCCGCCTGCGAAACCGGCAGTCCAGAAATCACACAAGGAGCGGAGAAAGAGACGACGTAGGTAGACGAGAGAGAGAACACGTACGGTGATGGGGATGCCATCGTCGTGGAGGATGAGGGAGGCGTAGGTGCAGGCAAGCTCGCTGGCAGAATGGCGACGGGCGGCTTCCTCCCACCGAACGGATCTGCGGTCTCTGCGAAAAGCAACAGGTTGATAAGGTTAGTCGGCGATCCGGCGGCGAAGGGAGAGAGATGCGGAACAAATCGGAAGATGAGATCAGCGCAAGTCGTACCAGATGAAGAGAGGCGGCGAGAGTGGAGGCGCAACGAGGCTGGGGGCTTCTAGGGTTTGCGAGGAAGGAACCCAGACTACGCCCAAATCTCATCAACGAGCACGCAATTTGCTCCAAACGATGGAGCGCGGCGGCTTCGCCGACCTACCCAACGACCTCCTCATCGGCATCGCGGAACGCGCCCTGGAGTCCTGCGTGTGGATGCGCGCCGTCTGCTCGGCGTGGAGAGCCGTGATTCCCATCGTGCCGCAGCCGCCGTGGATACTCCTCCCCCCCGGCGACGACGACGACGATGCTGACGAGGACGGCGGACGAGGCGGCTTCTCCGTCCTGTCGCTTCCTGCCAGCAGGAAGCTGAGCCCCGGCTCGTCGGTAGTGCGGAAACAGAGAAGAATTCTTTTTTTTTTTTGCGCGAGGAAACAGAGAAGAATTCGGAGGCAACCAGCAGCAGGTTATAAGATCAGAAGAGAGATAGAGAGAGAAATCACGCAGACGAGGAAGGAACCCCAAGTACGCTCACGCCAAACCCAGCAACGAGTGCTCGATAACGCACGATGGCGTGCTTCGCCGACTTACCCGGCGACATCGTTAGCATCATCGCCGATCGCGCCGCCGTGGAGTGCCGCCCGCGGATGCGCGCCGTCTGCTCCGCGTGGAGCGCCGCGGTGCCCATCGAGCCGCAGCCGCCGTGGATAGTCCTCCAGCCCCAGCCAGACGGCGACGATGATGGCGACAAGGAGGGCGAAAGAGGCAGCAGCTTCTCCGTTCTGTCGCTTCCCGCCAATAGGAAGCTGACACCTGGATCGTCCGTCCTCCGCTGCCTCGACAACATGTTCCCTGCAGGGTCACGCTGCGTCGGCGCCGGGCACGGGAGCCTCGCGCTTGTCGGTCGGCACCTCAGCGTCATGCTCGTGAACCCCGTCACCGGCCGCTCCGTCTCGTTGCCTCCGCTGACCAGGTACCCCGTGTTCGGCGGCCTACAGGCCGACCGCCAAATCCTGTGGCGGACGGCCCACTACATGTTTCCGGATTTCGGAGAGCTCGTCTGGGTGGAGAAGTTCGTCGACACCTTCGTGTGGAAGCTCTTCTTCTCGGCGAAACCCGAGCAGGACGACTACTTCGCCGTGCTCGTCGCCGGCGACCCCGTGCGGTACGCCACGTACGCCAGGGCCGGCGCGACGGAGTGGATGACGCTGCGCTACGACGACAACGGGGAAGGCCAAGGCAGTGTGGTGTGCATGGTGAGCGACGTCGTGCACGTGGCGGGCGGCAGGTTCATGGCGGTCCAGCTGTGCCACGAATGCAGCAAGCTCCTGGCGGTCGACCTCGGCGACGACGGTGCGATTAACAACGGGGACGAGGGGGAGTCTCCGCCGACCAGCGTCCGCATCCTCTCCGATTCGTCGTGGGACCTCGCGTTCGGAAGCGACCCAGACGATCCTTATTCGAGAAGCCCCAAAGTTTTCGTGGAGAACCACCTGGTCCTCGCCGGCGGCGAGCTCTACCAGATATGGTCGTCGTGGGTGCGCGAGCGCCGGGAATCCCAAAAGCTTAGCTTGATGTTAACGCTAGGGACACCCGAGGATGTGGAGCACTTGAGGAGATACCAGTACCGCATCCGGGACGCCAAGGTCGTGAAGTGCGACCCGGACCTGCGGCCGACGACTCGCTCGTCCCAGGAGGAGGAGGCGGATCTTGGCGACTGGGCCGTGCTCATCGGGCGGAACGAGACGGTGGCCTTGCGTGCTGGAGACGACGATGTGCCAGCGGGTGTGAAAGGCGGCTGCCTGTACTTCATCGACATCAGAGCGGATGAGGGGGTCTATGCGTTCCACTTGAGGAGCGGCCAGCAGGTGGAGACGGCGGCGGGCTGTGACGGGCAGCTGCGGGAGGCCATGATGATGGCAGGGCCGCAGTGGAGGAGGTCACCGCCGTTTTGGTTCTTGCCGTCACTGAAATAGGCCGCTGTGCCCCGGACGACGAGGATCATTGTATTCTTTTCTCTACGTACGGTAATACTAGTAACAAATGGGCTGAGATGAATAAAGCGTCTGTATTTCTGCATTTGATTTTTGTTCCGAGCAGTTCATCAGTACTACTCCGTAATCTTTCGCAAGAGGAAGTGATCATGGTTCGGAAAACCTTGGCAATTTTTTTTATTTGAGAAATCGACCTTGACAAAATAGCTTCGATGATCATGATGAGCAGCAACGTTTACAAAACTGCTTGAGATGGTTTTGTGAAAATCACGGAAACCGCGAAATCAGCTGGACAAAATACGAATTTGAGCAAAATTAAACCAAAACCGAGCATTTTTTATGGTTTACTGTTCAGTTTTAACGGTTTTCGTCATCCCATTCGTATTGTGGTTTTTAAAACTGTTTCAAGTATTTTTCGAACGGTTTGTAGTTCACCGAACGGTTTTACTAGTTTGAACCTTTTTTTAAAAAAAAATTTCAAAGATGCATGTTCAAAGTTGATATAAAAATCAGCAATTTCAATATTTAAAGATGGAGGGAATACCATCTAGTTTTTTTCTATATTTTTTTAAAGTTCTTGTGGAGCAAAATTGGAGAGTCAGAAAATAATTATTATATATATAAAGAAATCATCTAGGTGTCAATAAAACAAAAAAAAATACTTGTATCCATGGTACAAGCTGTGCAATGAACCGGAAAAAGAATGTTATATTTTGTGGAAGATCTTATTACATACGTTTAACTAGAAAAGAATAATATAGTTGGTGGAACAAGTACGAGTGAGAATCGTAATTTGGAAACATAAAAGAATTCGAACTCAACCAGCAGGAGCTTATAATAGGTAAATTTTACGGTAGATCCAAATAACTGTGGACCGTTAATTTATGTAGATCTTGAGACATATGACGAAATCTTGCACAATGCGGTGTAATAATTAATTCCCAAATTAAACCGGATTTGACACTCTGATTTCCATCTAGAAGCCTCACTTTACTTTTGTATATGAGTCTTTTTACGGTAGACTATTCTTGTTGTCTTACATCATAGAGTGTAAGATAAGATAACAAATCTGGACCATTAATTTTATAAAGAAAAGTTATCAAGTATAAGGAAAAAGATAATAAAAAACAGATAATTAAAAAAAAGAAAATGAGGGGTCAATAGATAGAATCAGAGTATCAAATCCGATTTTAATTTGGCAACTAACTATTACACTCTAAGGTGAAAGACTTCGTCATATGCCTACACAAACGGACAGTTCACGGTTATTTAACTCTACCATAAAATTTCCTTGTATATTTAGTAACTTTTTCTTTATAAAATCTCAGACGAAGTATTTACCCCAAGTACGCTTACTACCAAATCGTAGCAACTCATGCGCGAACTGCTCCAAACGATGGAGTGCGGCGGCTTCGCGGACTTACCCGACGACATCGTTAGCGTCATCGCCGATCGCGCCCCGTGGAGCGCCGCGGTGCCCGTCGAACCGCAGCCGCCGTGGATACTTCTCCAGTCCGTCGGCAACGAGGATGGACACTACTAACACGGAGGGCAAAAGAGGCAGCTTCTCCGTCCTGTCGTTTCTCGGCAACAGGAAGCTGAGCTCTGGTTCGTCGATGGTCCGCTACCTTAGCAGTACGTTCCTCGACGGCGGGGTCTCGCTGCGCTGGCGCCGGCCATGGGTGGCTCGCGATCGTCGGCACCGCCGAACTCAGCTTCACGCTGGTGAACCCCGTCACTGGCTCTGGCTGGACCGTCACGTTGCCACCGCTGACGAGGCACCCCATGGTCAGCAGCCTACGGGACGACGGTCGAGTCCTGTGGCGTATGTGGCTTGACTGGCCGGACTCTAGGGACCTCGTACCAGTGGAGAAGTTCATTGACATGTTCGTGCGGAAGATAGCGTTCTCGGCGAGTCCCGAGCAGGACAACTACTTCGCCGTTGTGATCGGCGACCGCAGGGCGTATGCCATGTACGCCAGGGCCGGCTAGACGGAGTGCAAGACGCTGCGGTACGACGAGGGGGACGAGCCGCTGTCCCTGGTTCACGACGCCGTGCACGTAGACGGCGGCAGGTTCCTGGGCGTGACGCGGTGCTACGGTCGGGTCCTGGAGATCGATCTCGCCGGACACGTACGAGTCTGAGAGCCAAAACTCGGTGCGGAACGACGACGGTGCGGATAATGGCGCTTATGGAGGACGATGGCTCTCCGAGCGTCAGGCTGTTCGCCGGCCCGTTGGGCTCGGTCGAGTCGACCGACATCAACGTGGAGAACCACCTCGTGCACGTCGACGGCGAGCTGTTCCAAATTTGGGCGACGTGATCCGGTGAGCGTGTACCGGAGGAAGAAGACTCCGACGTGGCCCAAGGCTCCTTTGTATTGCGGGAAACAATTTTCCTTACGAAATTGAATAAATTGCTGGTGAAAATTCAGGGTGTTGGAGAAAAGATAAAATTTAAGTCTAAAATTTTTTTAGTTGCTCATAAATTGATGTTTTTGGGACTCATATTTAAATGGACCGTTGGAGATGGTCCGAAGCAAAAGTAAAAGCGTCGCAAAGGAAAACGGACACGGAATTGCCGCTGGGCCCAAGGCTCCTTTGTATTGCGGGAAACAATTTTCCTTACGAAATTGAATAAATTGCTGTGAAAATTCAGGGTGGTTTTTCAAAAATTTCAAAGGAGCCTTTTACCTCTGTTCATATGCCGCCAGCTCTTTCTCTCTCTCTCTCTTGTAAAAGCATCTCCAGCAGTGTTGCCCAATCTAATTACTATATCTAAAAACTACCACAAAGTTTAAAAAAAAGCTCAGAATTGCTATATATAGATTGCTATAACTATAATTTTAGCAAAATTACTAAATTTCTCTCTCCTAGACTCAATGACGGTAAGCCATCTACTGGATTGCTAAAACTCGACGACCAACATGGGAGTGCGCAACCGCCAAGGACCGGAACTTTCCACGTCGCCTATCTTGTGTCGTCTCTGGCTCTAGCCGCACTGCAGCCATGGAAGCTGATGGGAACCTTCAAATCTTGTCGATATCCTTTGCATGAGTAGGCGCAGGGGGTAGAGAGGTAGAGGGGCGGGCGTATCATCTGGTGTGGCTACTACGGTCGTTGCTGCTAGTTCGTCCACCATGCTCGTGTCACCCCAGAGCTCCATACCTGACGGAGCCGGAGGTCGCCCGTTTAAATAATTTATACTCATGGTTTAATAAATATTGTAATTTCTCATGGTTTAAATAATCATTTTTTTTTGTTTTTGCTAAATTTTTACTCTCCGTGGACTTTTTACACGAACTTTAACTACCCGTCTTATTTAAAAAATTAATTTAAATGCATAAAATTTTAACTCATCGTTAAAATATTTTTAGTGATGAACCAACTCACGATAAAATATATGACTTTAATCATTACGAACAAGACGAATGAAAAAAAAAAGCTTAAGGTGTGCAGCCAATTATATTAGCTCGCACGTTGTAGCACATGCACACGTGCATGCATGCATGAAAGCGATAGTAATTCTTTCCCACCATCCATATCTGCGGCGGCCGGTCAAACAATCATCGGACGAACATTTTTGTTGTGGGCCCCATGAGTCACCATGACGCACTGTTCTTTGTCATGGTCCCCGCAAGTCAACTTTTTTTTTTGGGTGTGTTGACCGGTGTGACCCACCCCTGTTTGCGTTCGTGCTGATCCACATTTTCATTCGTGGAGCATATGCACGGTGCACACGTACGCGTACGGCGTACCTCGATGGGCACCGGCCGGCAGCCGAACGTACGGAAAGCAACTCCTCCGCGTATCTCGTGAGCTGGCGCAACGCGCTCATTCAACACAAGAGAGCGAGTGCATAGCGTGTGTATACTATGGCATTGCCAGCGTACCCTGTTCAGCTGTGAGAGCGTACGCCGTCCCTGTGAGGGCGCGCGCGTGGCCTGACGGCACCGTGTAGTGTAGTGTAGTGTTGTTTAGTGTAGTGTAGCACAGCCTGCTGGGTAAGCCACCGTACACGTACGAGTCAAAAGTCGGTAAGCTAACCGCGACCCACAGCATAACTGCGTTCGATCGAGAGCTTTTAGTCACGAAAAAACAAAACAAGTTGACGGGGCTCCGGCTGGTTCGTTGTTGTTGCTATTGCTAGCGTACGTCGACATCGTCGTCGTGATCCAGTAACCAGCTGCGCATCTCTTCTCGTTGTCCTCACGACGACCTTAAACTCGTCTCTCAGCAGACCGACGGCGCATTGACTGCACGCGTCCGATGATAGATGGAGATATGTTCGACATCGTCTCGTCGATCGACCCATCGCCCGGCTCCTTGACGGATATCGAGGAACGACAGAAGCCAATGGATATCGTTATCATGGGCCAGGGCCTCGATCCTGCTGGACACCTCCCCGCCGCTCGGGCCGCCTTCGTAAACTGCCCGTCCGGCCCAACCGTCAGAGTACCTGACGCTCGGCAAGTCGTAGACCCTGGAAGCGAGCAACGACACCCGCAGGTGATCGACGAACTACATGGTCGTGTGCAGCTCTACGTACCCGCTGCGAAGGCGCACCACCGAAGAACGTCCATGGTCTCCGTCATGGACAACCCTCGAAGTGGTACAGTCCCCGGTGAAGCAACCCTAATCTGCTCGACGCAGCGTCCATGGTCTCCGTTAGGGACAACCCTCGAACTGGTACAGCCGCCAGTGAAGCAACCCTAATCGGGCCGACGATCGAGTTCGACAACTTCGCGGAACAACTGGAACCAGATGTAGGCTCCCGCTCGCTCGTCCCCGCTGATGCTCGTGCTCGCTCGTCTCGACTCCGGCTGGGTAAGGAGCGGTGAAGAGAGAGAGGTCAGAGAGAGAGAGTAGAAGAGAAGGGGAGAGGAGAGAGAGAGAGGAGGGAGCGAGAGTCGGTGAGGAGAGAGAGAGGAGGAAACGAGGTAGGGCCTTACCTCTTCATGGCTCGTTTGAAGCCTCCCATCTCAGATGCCACCGTGCCGACGACGAGGTGAAACCGTCGGGCGGAGAGGATGCTTCTTCCCCCGCGCCGGTGAGGTGAAGGGTGGTGGAAGGCAGCGGAGGAGAGGCCTGCGCTGCGCTGGGATGAAAAGGAGGAGAGAAGGTGGGTGATCAGGTGAATGGTTATATACACGGTTGCCAGGATGGAAATTCCTGCTGTGAGAGGACGGGCCGAATCCGAGGTGGGTGATCAGGTGTTTGTTACAAATCAGTTCGAGGTTTTTTCTTTATTTTTTTCCATGGGCCATGGATCAGTTCGAGGTAGTACTTTTTCTTGGCCTTCCATGTATTTAAAATGTTGCATGTTGGGTGGAAGCTAGTGATTCATGTGCCAGAACCTTGATTTGCTTTTTAACCTTTTTTCCTTTGCTGTCTTCCATCGTTTTGTTTTTGTGGGTCTTTTGTGTTTGGGTGCTTTTCCCGTTCCTTTTTTTTTCAGCGTTTCTTCTTGGTTTGTTGGATTTGCTTTTCTTCCATCGTTTGTCCACTCTGTTTTCCTTTGGGTCTTATCTGTGTTGGTTTTAGAGGTTTCATCTCTAGCGTACCCCAACTTGTTTGGGGCTAAAAGGCTAGGTTGTTGTTGTATTTGATTTCTCCTTCTGAAAATATTATGGGCTGTTCTCCATTCGTGCAGGTGCTTTTGTCTTTAAATCAATTTGATAATTTTGGAGCAAGACTTGTCTCAAAACTGAAGTATGTTGTCATCTACCCTTAGTTTTGTTATCACTGTAACATGGCTGTGTAGTTTTGAGTAATATTTTGAACATATTGCAAGGTGCATATCAGCAAATCGTAAAAGCTTATTTGGGATCTGAGGATTCACCGCTTCGCTATTAGGCTATCATCACGGAACTGTGGAAGGGAAGAACCAACAATGGTATGTGTTAGTGCTAAATAAAGGTTTCTTACATATTGGGTCCAGTGACATGCTAATTCCATGACATTTTGCAGTTTGCACTTTACGTTATTTCACACTATAAGGCTACTATGGAATTAAATGCACTGGAAAATGCTATATAAAAAGATCATTCTAAAATGTATTAATTATTGTAGTTTCAGTACATCTAAATTTTAATTGGTTGGTTCAATTGCTAGTTATATTATTAAACAAGTTGTATAAACTGCAGGTCTTTGAGGGCGCAAATGTAGTTGTGCAGTCCAAAGATACTATTGATGATGTTTCTCGGATGCAAGAAAGCAATACCTTTCTTGGTGGTATATCAAAAAATCTTTCTGATGATCTGCTACATGATGTCCAGTATGATGTACTTTATAACCATTTTGAGGCTGGCCTTACCGGGCTTCAGGTTAGACATGGTGCATATTTTGTTGTTCTATTTTTGTTCCTTCAATATCAATATGAGCGAACAACAAGTGTCTACTTGTTTGCAGGTGAACATATGTCTGCCCAACAAACATAATATTGCTTCCACATTGATTAAACTTGATGCTTCCGTTGTTCTTCGGCTATGTGTATTCCAAGATGAACCGCTTCTGAAACAATTGGAGGTAACTTTTAAAGGATTGACTTTTTTTTATATCTGATGTAACTATACGGGTGCATACCATAGTTTTCACCATGGGTTAAGCTATGTGCTTTGTCTGCATTCACTATGATATATCTCTTTATGTCTCTCTAAGCAGTCCTTTTCTGAAACACTAATTTTTGCAGGTTGATTTGATTGTGCCATGTATCAATATATGCCTCTCTCCGACAATGTACAGTGCTATTGTTAATTTGTCTAGAGTGAAAGAAAGTAAACTTGTTGGAAGCATATTTGACAATGCCAAAACTAGTGGACGCAACAAACCAGCCTTAAATATATCTGCATCTCTAAAGCTTGCCAAGTTTTGTGGACGGATTGACCTTTGGTGATAATTGCAATGAAAGTTTGGTTGTCACTCTTGGTTCTGAACACATTGATATCAGGTTAATCATTGTCTACTTACTAGTAATTTACAGTATTTTTTTTCAGTAATCTTGATATGTGAGCTAATGTTGTAGGTATGCTACCTGTGAATTGACAGAACTTTCCCTCGCCATGAAGATGGTTAAAATTACTTCAAATAATCAGAAGGATGAATCGCATGTGCTATGTTCATCAGAAAACTACAAAAAAAGTGGAAGCTTAAACTTAACGGGATGCCCTGAAAAGTCTGTTGAAACTTTCCTGAATCTGCATTACAAAACCCATAAGCACGATGGCCAGACGAATCATGTGTACCAGCTAAACTTACATGATGTTGATCTTTATGTTAACCCTTCTGTTATCGGTCAGATACAGGGTTTTCTTAGAAATCTTGAATCAATTCCTTTAGTTGACAGTGATGTTGGATCCTCATCACTTCATCGGAGTTCATTAAAATCTGGAGTAATGAATAACCTACTTCCCATGTTTTCTTTGTCAAAGTTATGCGGTAGGTTGGCGGCGGCGAGTCGCGCGTGCGTGCGGACGGCGGGCGGCGCGGGGCGGGCTGGCTTCTGTGGCTGGGCTGGCAGCGGCGCTGGGCGGCCTGGTGGGACGCGCGCGCGGCAGGGCGGCTGGGTTGCGCGGAATGGGCTGTTGAGTGGGCCGTTGCGGTGAGCGCGCGCGGCAGAAAGCCTGCTGCTCTGGCGTGGCGCGGCCCAACACGGAAGGGAGACCGACGGCGCATTGGCTGCACGCGTCCGATGATAGATGGAGATATGTTCGACGTCGTCTCGTTGATCGACCCATCGCCCGGCTCCTTGACGGATATCGAGGAACGACAGAAGCCGACGGATATCGTTATCATGCACCAAGAAAGTTCGTCATGGCACGGTGTGCGTTCCGGTGAGTGGTTTATTGCATGTTGGCCGCCACCAGACCAGTTAGTTCGGCTCAGCTAGCGAATCTATCAGAGGAGAATCAATAACTGAGATACACAGCATCGACAGCGAAGAGGCCATACAATATATAGTTCATATACGTACGGACGGTAACTCGATCTCCAAAAAGTGCAAAGGATATGCATGTCACAAACAACTCTCAATCTATTCAGATCAGAGGCAACGCTGAATCTCATATCAAATACAAACGTACATCCGCACAGCTCTCGCCGAGTTACCTTCCACAGGAAAACAATCTGAGCCAAGCGCAGAGAATGAAAAACAAACTTGCAGACTACACTAAAATGTAAAGCCACAGAGCATATGTAACTTCCGAAACATGCATCAATCCTTCCGATTAATGGTTCACGTGTCCATTTGATGAGATTGTGACACGCATAATATGTTCTACGGAGGGAATGTGAGTGAAGAAGTTTAACCATATGGCGAACCTTTGGAACATGACCGTTTCTGCAAAACACTTTATTCACACAAACAAAGCTACAACCTACAAAACACAAACAAGGCACATCAAATTAGTTCCACTCGAAAGAAACATAGCATATAAAGTAGTCAATAGTATATTGTTACACTTTGAGTACCTTCTGACGAATACAAGAAATGAACACGCCATCATGCATGTCCACCAACAAATCTCTTCGCTGCCAGCACAAAACGCGGTCTGCCAACACTCTTCACTGCCACGGCGGCTGACAAAAGTGCAAAGACAAACGAAGGGATCAGGTTAACGTAACAATAGCAAAGTTCTACTTCCAGCATATATAGAACTTGTCAGTTTTATTTTCAGCACCTCAGAGAACGGGTCGACATCGTCTCCGTTGGTGCCAGTCTTCGGCTCTGACGTCTTGGTGCTCTCTTCTTCCTTGGACCCGGACGTCTTGGTGCTCTCTTCCTTCTTGGACCCGATGAGGATCTTGTACAAATCTTTAAGTGTCTTCAGGTCCTCCTCACTTGTGGGGATAAGATCGCTTCCATGTTCGCGTATCAACACCCAGATCCTGAAATGGAAGCAGTATATAAATCTCGGTATCACCGCGCTCTACAATGCTCTGGCTGGTGTCCATTCGGCCGTGGCAGCCCGCGCCTCTCCATCCCGGCCGCCTCCGCCTCCCCATCCCGAATCCCCATCCCGCCTCCGCCTCCTCTCGAATCCCCATTCCGACGCGTGCCTGGCCAAGAGCGGCGCCAACAACGACGCCCACAACGGCATATGCTGTACCACCAGCGATGGAACAACAACACCCAATTCGGGGCCAGGGCCTCGTTCCTGCTGGACACCTCGCCGCCGCTCGGGCCGCCTCCGTAAACTGCCCGTCCGACCCGGTCGTCAGAGTACCTGGCGCACAGCAAATTGCAGACGGACTACCCACATCCTGGGCCCGGGAGCGAGCAACGACACCCGCAGGCGATCGATCGTGAACGAGTCGACTTGGGGAGTCACCGCCGACGGGCCTAAGAGGCAGGGGGGGTAAAGTATCGGAAAAGGATACGGAATAATGTACATACACACCGTACTAGCTAGTATATGGCACGACTCGACCGCGAGCGAGCCGAAGCAGCAGCGCTGTAGCAGAGGCGTCGTCGCGGATCACCGTCTCCCTCTTCGTCCGCCTCATTCTCCAAGCAAACGGCACTGAAAAAGCCCAACCCCTCCGCTCCGCCGCTACTCTCTCTCCGCGCTCGCCTCCCTGCTCCTCCTCGTCTCCCGGTTCTTCCTCTCTCCCACCCTTTCCCTCTCCGGTACATGGGGGCGGGGGCTCCCTAGGGTGCCTCCACCGCCGCCGCCATCATGTTCGAGGGGGTGGTGAGCCAGGTGCTCGCCGGCCTCCTCCGTCGCTACGTCAAGGGCATCCAGAAGGAGCAGCTTAAGATCGGCATCTGGAACGGTCCGTCCTCGATCCCCTTCACTCCGCTCTAGGCTGTAGCGCCGCCGCGCCCCTCGACCCCGGCCGCGCGGCTTGGCTCAATCCCGCGCAACCCAGAGCGTGTTCGTGTATCTTCGGTTGCTGCAGCGTTAATTCTATGATTGAGTTTGGTGCCACACGCATTTAGGCTTTGATCAGTGTATACGGCTGTGTATACGGCTGACTGGTTTGTGCCCAATTTGACTGAACAGTGGCTTTTGTGTTCATTTTTTTTTTTGTCGGTGTTCAGTGTTTAGTTATCTATGCTTCCTGCAGTGGTGAATAGCAAACATAGACTTGCTAGTTACTCAGTACTAGTGCCGATAATGGCATCGAATGAGGCTTAGACACGTGATTGTGCTGCCTATTGTGATGCTGATGAAATTCCGAATGACTCCATGTTTGGCAGAGGAAATACTACTGGAAAATGTAGAGCTGATTCTGGAAGCCTTCGACTACCTGCAGTTGCCGTTCGCGCTCAAGAATGGTATTGATTCTGAATCCAATTACAGTGTTTCCTGATGTTGTCACCTGGGGTTTAGCCAGGTCGATATGCTGAGACAAAACCAGTGTGTAGTTGTGAAACATGGATTCTGATTACAATGCTTTCTAGGCCGAATCGGGAAGCTTAGCATCAGGATTCCGTGGAAAAAGCTTGGATGGGACCCTATAATTATTGTTGTCGAAGATGTCTTTGTATCTGCATGTCCGCGGGAGGATTCTGAGGCACGTCACTGAAGTTGATCATATCACATTGCTTCCTCATAGGTGTTTCTACTGTTTTGAACAAATAAATGCTTTGTTTCTTTTCAGTGGAGCTCTGATTCTCTGGATAAGAGAGAACTAGCTGGAAAGTTGGCTAAACTTAATGCCATAGAGCTTGCTAAGTTTTCCAGAAGAGTAACAGGTTAGTCATCACTCTCATGTTCCTTATTGGGAGTTTGGACTCAGGGATAGCTCTATTATATATGCCAAGTATGTAGGTGAGGTTTTGTTTATATTGAATTTTTCATGAGAAGATTGGACTATTGGAGAGTTCCCATAATAAACTGTTTGTCACTGCTTGTAAACATGTTTCTTAGTTTCCTTCACCACATTATTGAAATTGTCCCTCTTGACACTACTCCTGACCTTCCTGTTTCCTTGACTCTAGATAACAAAACGGGCCAATCATTATTATCTTACATATCAGCAAAGGTAACGTAGTCACATTATTTTGTTTAGGCAACGGAAATTTTTATAGGTCTGCTGAAATATTGATTATTTTGTGAAATTGTTTTTCCTCTTGTTGGCAGATACTGGATAATATCCAAGTTTCCATGCGAAATGTTCATATTGTATACATGGATTCGCCAAAAGATCAAGTATGTCTGTTCCTTATGTTCCTGTTACTCAGTGTTGTATATGGTATTGTTTGGAAGACATTCAAGTTTTGTTTTATTCTTACCTCAAATTATTCCTAAGCCTTTATTAGTATTGGGCTCTTTTAAGGTGGCCAGAAAATACCTAAAATCATCTCTAGAAGGCTTTTTTTAGTTTAACTGCATATCGGCGTCTATTCTCCATAGATATTGTCCATCCAAAATCTTTCCCCATATGGGCTATAGCTGGCCCAAGAGGATTGTGTGCTTTACTGTCTCCAGTGTCCTTACAAGATGGTTATGTTCCCTTAAGGGCCTGTTTTGTAGGGATTATAAAACTGATTATAGTCCATAAAATGATTTTGTCCCCAAACACCTAAAACTCATCAATGATTATAGTTACATTAATCCTATGCTATTTTTAAATCATATAAGTTTTAGATTTTTGACAGTCATAATCATTTATGAGCTATAATTTGTTTGCATAATCAGCTTCATAATCCCTGCCAAACAGGCCCTAAGTCAGTGGAACAAATTTTAGAAACAGAAATGGGTTGTGTGTCTGCGTGTTTTTATTTTTTGTTCTGCATTTGTATTTTACTTTTGGATTCATCTTGACACATCGACTTTCTTCCTGCATGTTTTGGAAGGGAAAAAAAAAATCTGTCTCCCTCTTTCTCAGAATTTGTTATTGTGTTGATTCAAAGAAAATCCAAACAGCCTCTAATGGGTCACATTTCCTTCTTACTGGATTCACTTACGTTTCACATCTGCCCTTATGACCCTCATCGCTATCTTTCTCTTTTTCTGTCATTTATTGTTACATATGCTTACCTTCTTGGTGAATTATCTGTAGGGGAGCTTTGTATTTGGATTGAAATTCTCCAGCCTCTCAATACAAACAGATACTCAGAAGCAAAGTTTTGCGATGTGAGTTAGTCCAATCATTTGCTCCTTTTCTTCTTAAAACAAACAGTAGCAAAGCAATACATTGGGACCAAAGCTTCCCGTATGATAATTAAGTCCATTGTTCTATGTATGCAACTTTACTCTCCACTTCTTCTTTTTTGGGTTGGAGATTAGGACTAGGACATTTTGACCAGAAAACATAATTTTGAACATATGAACTGATATGACTTTGCTGGATTAAAAAATTGTAAAATTTGAAATGCTTTCAGTGATGTTTTAAGATGTCCTTAATAGTGTTGCGCTGGAAACTGTTAAATATTCTGTAGAAAATACCATTCCACATGACCTCATCGATTACCTCAAGGACCCCAAAATTGACTGCTCTGTCTTAGTAATTTCCTGTGGTGCTCTAAATTGCTTAACCGGGCATTCTTGCTACTTGATTTTATTTGGAGATAAAGCTGCAAGTTTTGATAAAGCTAATGTCTCTGGTTGGTATATACAGATGAACCATTAGGACTAACATACCATCACTAAAAATTGCTATAGCATAGCTTCATGAACATCATAATGGCTGCGGCATATGGAAGAATACACGGCAATTTCATCACCTTATATTTAAGTATTTCATGTGGTTGATTTGTACTTTATATGGTTATATTTTTGTATGCAGTACATTAATATCCATTTTCTTTCTATACTGTAGGTCGTTGATGGCTAGGTCAAGACAAGATGAAGTAAATAAGATAATAGAGATATCAAATGTTAGAGTTTACTGTCATCAGTTAGAACAACAGCAGGATCTATATCATGTTGATGTGCTTACTGAAACTCAGTTTAATTCCCGTCTCGGAAATGGCTGCTCAAGAGATGATTATCTTATAAATCCATTTTGTGTAACTGTCTCTGTGCTTGTAAGTCCTCTTTTCCTCAACACGCTGGCATCAATTTTTTGCACTGTGATCGCCCTTCCATTTCAAAAGGCTTTCAAAGCTTCTTTTTCTCCTCGAGTGCACCTTTCAAAGCTTTCTGACGGCTCTCATATTTACTTAATTATGTTTTTTCTTAATGTGACCAGACTGATCTGATGAAATTATGTCTTCATCATAGGCTAACAAAGCAGCAAAAGTTGATGGTGCCCCTCAGTATGACATGAATGTAGAGCTAACTGAATTGGTTCGTATTTGTTTTTTCTAGATTTCCATTTTTATTGTTAGCTCATCAGTGTTGATTTGGTTACTACCTGCTTATGTTTTCTATTGTCTGTATAGGCCCTATCAGTTGATGAAATCCAGCTCCAGCAAATCTTGAACCTTTGTGACTATTTCACCATATGTGCTTTGCGAACAATGTAAGCTATTCTAATTTAGACTGCTAAAGTTACTATCCTGTTATGTCCTATTGAGGTCCATTACTGGTTCCATGCATTGTTTTGTATGGGAACCAGAGTTTCTTTTGTTGTTTTAATTAGAAAACTATGTTGTTCCTGGCTGCATTAATGATATCTTCCTACCTTCAAACGAATAAGGTTGTACTTTCACATGCACATAGGATAGCCACAATTTAGCCAGCAAATGGGCCATGTATTTGGTGGATCCTTACCCATCTGAGAAGATATCCAAGAAAGTGCTTTTACTGGGAATATTTCTGCATTTGTACAGAAAAAGTCATCTTTAATGTTCTGCCATTTGCTCTTGATCTTTCTAATGAATAAGGTTGTACATTCATATACATAGAGAATAATCACAGTTTAGCCAGTAAATGGGCTGTGTACTTCTGGATGTATTCTTACTCCCATCTGAGAAGTTATCCAAGAAAATGCTTCTGGTGGCAATATTTCTGCGGCGGTTGTCACGTTCATGAAAGTGAACTGCTTCAATTTATTGATGTACTAACTTGTGAACAATGGTTACCAGTTTTTGGTTTTCCTTTAGTATTGATATAGTAAGTTAAGTTTAACACATTTCCTGTAACTTTCACAGGTATGGCCGTTACCGTCCATCTCAAAGCTTTTTATCAAAGAGACGTAAAGGTTGGCAGAAAATTTGGTGGCAATACGCTCAGAGGTCTGTTTTAGCAGATGTTCACAAAAGACTGAGGAAAACTTCGTGGCGTTATTTGGGGCGGCGTTTGTGAGTTCCTTTGACAAGTATTGTTCAACACAATTTGTTGAATCAGTGAATTTGTAAATTGCTTGAAATTGTTTTTAGGGCAATAAAGAGACATAGGCTGTCAATCACACCTTGCACTAAATAATTTGATGAATGTACGTTTTTGTTTCCTTTTCTTGTAATCAAGTTTCCGGCAGCTTTTAGCAAAGTATGGAACTCACCTGCTGATAGATAGGAATGTCAAATCAAAATTTAATTGCACCATTGATGATACTTGAAATTGCTGTCTTGGTTTCTAGAAGCATCACTTTTGACTATTGAGTTCATCTGTAGAAGTGAAGTCATTAAAATTGATAATATGAGATTAATTAGACTATAATTTGTGGTTCAAGTTCAGTTGTATTGTATCTTCTGCCCCATCTCCATCATGTTGCACCGACACTTAGTCTGTTTGATGATCTTTATTTGAGCATTATTGATAATACTTATGTCTTTTGTTTAGACAACTTTGTTTTAGTGTTCTTTCTAAGGGATTAATAAAAGTTCTAGATATCTGGCCTTTATTTATGTCTGCTGACATGTTTTACAGGGATTCTCGACGGAAATATGTCAATTTGTACCGGATGAAATTGGAGCTTTTGCAGAAAGGACAGGCATGCATTCCTTAGCAATATTTTATTTTCATGTTTCTGAAGCACCATTAATGAACGTGATACATGTGCAACTGTCACTGAGCTCAAGGTCTTGCTCTAGAAAAGATAAAAATATGATATATTTTTTTCTCGAACACGCAGGAGAGCTGCGTATCTTTGTATTAAAGGGAAGAGAAAAGGTCTATACATCACCCCTCCAACTGGACAAACATTAGAGGGGTTTAAACCATCCAAAAATCACTAAAACAGAAGACAACGCTGAAAACAGCCCCACACCTGAACTCCTATCCTTGACTTAACAACAGTCCTAGACCTAGCTCCTGAAGCTTTTTAGCTCCAGCGAACGTCCAGAGTTGAGCTTCAAGCCGCCCTTTGTGGGCTGAATACTGCGATGTGGTATAATTTGTTTTGCTGCTTCTATTTTAGTCCTCTACCTGATAGGCCTATTTCATATTATTTATGCTGATAATTGTGTTAGTTTCTAAAAAACAAAACTTGGCCTGCTGGGTGTAAGAGAGCCCCCAGGTATTTTTGTGCTAGAGAAGACCTTCTCATGCAGGCCAAGAAAATTCCTGAACCCCTGCCCCACCTTTACATAGCGGCACCATAGCCCCGTGTGAGAACGACCAAGACCTGGTCCGGTCACCTATGCTTTGGTGTGGGACAAACAAGGGTTTTTTTTTTAACCTCAGCCTATTTTACTCCCATAGGGAGTCAAACTCAGGACCTTAGGAGTGCTACTAGAGCCACCTAACCAATTCAGCTATAGGCTTGTTCGCAATAGTATTTCGCATTATTTCATATTAGTTTGCAAATTGACAACGGCTCCATTAATTAGTGCCCCCAGGTGGCCTCCCAGTGCGTCCAATTTACCCAGTCTGATACAAGCTGTGGTTTTTGAGCCCTCTTATGTTTGCTGGGCCCAGGGCATAAGTTAAGGACCAGCCATGTTATATGGAGCAGAGTGTTGGTCAACTAAAAGAAAACATGTCCAACAATTAAGTGTGGCAGAGATGCGTATGCTACATTGGATATGTGGCCACACAAGAAGAGATCGTGTGAGGAATGATGACATTAGAGAAAGACTAGGAGTGGCACCAGTGGATGAGAAGCTAGTGCAACATCGCTTGATGTGGTTCGGACATATCCAACGGCCGCGAGAAGCTCCAGTACGTAGCGGGATAATAAGGCACCCCAACAACGTAAAGCGAGGTAGAGGAATACCAAACTTGACATGGGAGGAGTCCATTAAGAGGGACTTAAGGGATTGGGATATCTCTAAGTAGTTAGCCTTAGATAGAAATTTGTGGAAACTGGCGATACACGTGCCAGAACCTTGATTTGGCTTTTACCCTTTTCTTCTTTTTTAATCTTTCATCGCTCTTGTGTTTTGATAGTTGATGTTGGCTGTTTTACCCCTTTTTTTTCTTTGGGCTAGTTGCCTTTTGGGTGGTTGGTTTGTGTTGTCTTTCATTGTTTGTTTCCTCTGATTTCCTTTTGAGAATTTGTTTGTGTTGGATCTCTTAGGTTTCATCTCTACCCTACCCCAACTTGTTTGGGACTAAAAGGCTTGGTTGTTGCTGTTGTTGTTGTTGTTGCATTCTCTTTTAAAAGAAAACTATGGGGACGGTCTTACTCTCGACGCTGAGCTTTCTGTATAGTAGTGTTAGTTTCTTTAACGATTCAAATTGTAATACTGACATATTGCCCGTTTTGGGGCTGGTGACACTGAATCAGCCTGTGTATCTTGTATCACTCTTTTATATGCATGGACTTTTTTCTTTTGAAATTTCTCTTTTAGATTTTCAGTTTTATTGTCTCGGGAGATTTAACTTGTAAACTTTGTCTGAATTTTTCATTTTTCAGATTGTTAGTAAAGACATTCTACGAGAGCTGGAAAATATGGACAAAGAATGTGATATAGATGATATTCTAAACTACAGAACAATTGCAGAGCAACAACTCCAGGTACTTGGTGACTTATTTCCAAGAATATGTGTGGGTGATCATCAATTACATTTTGTTCAGTTTATCATTTAATATGAAAATGTATTTACCATATTACGTAGAATTTTGACTGCTTGAATTGGATTTGTATTTACCCAAAATTATACATCTAAAATGTGATTCATCCTTGCTACCAAATTTGTGCGAGCAATACCTGTACTTCATCTTTTTCTTATGGTGCTTGAAATGTTATTAACCTTGGAATCAAAGAAAAAAATCAGCCCCTCCAATTATTGGAAATTGCATGACATGGGCTTTACTTTTCTTTTGGTATTATATATATATAGCCTTTTTCCTACTCTCGGGTGTAGTTACTCCCACCTTTAAAAACACACCGTGGGTATGTGCACATACCTATTTATCATCTTGAGTATGTGTACATACCAAATTTAAGATTTTTCAAAATGATAACCATGAAAAGAAATTCAGGAACCCATATTTTTTAATATACACTGAAATATTGCAATAGTTTGTGTGTATAAATACATACATTACTATATATTAAAATGTTGCAGTAATTAAGGAATCATTTTGGACTGCTTAGGCCCTTCTGTTCCTGAATATCTTGCTGTATTAGAAAAAAAAATAATGCAGCTGTGGTTCTGAAGGACTATTTAATGTCCCTAAAAAAAGGGACTACTAATTATATGTTCTTTAAAAAGGGACTGAATAGGTGTATTATAAAATTCATTTTTGGTTAGAAGAAAGCAAAGACCGATGGAACTTGCTTTCCTCTGAAGTGTCTTAGCAGCTTATGTGGAATTAGGTTTAATCCTTCTTTGTTGCATTGTTGTTGATGACGTGGTTTCAAAAAATTAAAATTAATAAATAAAATAAAAGTAAAAATAAATGATGATGGTACACCTGGCATTACTAGCCAGTCTCTTAGCACATGATGTGCCTTTAACACACTGATCTTAACTAAACAATTCTACTAATCAAAATTAAGTTATCAAGAAACTAACAAACTTTACATTGATAAGTGTGGATTTTATCAAAACCTTGGATGCTGGACTGCCAGCCTTGTCCTTGACACCTTTCCTGCATCTTTGGGTCAATTTAAAGCATTTACATCATTACATTGAACTGGAAGGTCGCTATCATTTTGCCAAATAATATTTCAATGTTTCTGCTTTCTTTGCATTTGCCAGTATAAAATCTTGCTCATTGGCAGGAATCATCAGTAAAATCTACCAAAGATTCCTTTTCTAGCCCTGGAAGTCCTCGAACTGATGAACAGCCAACAGGAACGAGCAGAGGATGGTTAAACTGGTTGTCTCTTGGAATGCTTGGTGCTGGTGGAACAGCTGAAACTAGCTCATTTGCTGGTGTGATCTCAGAAGACATTATTAAGGTCACACTTAAAAAGAATATTCTGCAGATTTGGTCAACCAGTTTCAATGCACTATTCTTTAGGGAGGGGTAATTATAATATTTTTGTTTCCATTTTTCAGGATATATATGAGGGAACAGAATTTCATCCCGTTTCTTCGGCAGAAAAGTCTTCGTCAAAAGAAAACTACTATTCTCTGTTTGTTAGACTCTCGATTTCTCAGATATTTACAACCGTCAGCTCCAGGCAAGTGATGCATCTTTTCTCTACAGCCATTCCATAATTATACACCTCACTAGTATGGAGTTAGTCAATATGCATTGCTACCATGTGTTTCCAAACCAGTTGAGGAAACCTCTAACGAATTGGTGTGACTTAGTTATATTACGTCCCAATACAGAAAACACATTTAGTTTGTTATGAATGCTCAGAAATAGCAGCTTTATGAAACATTGAAACATTAGTATTGTAGGAACCTTTACGTAGTTTCCAACTACTTGCATGAAAAATATCGCTGTCGGTTAGTATGGGCAGTACAATTTCTTATGCTAAGAATAACTAAAGTTTATGTATGCTCGATCATTTATAAGAGACTAAGTTGCCCAAAATGCTCTTTATGCTGAGCTTAACCAAACAAACAACAACAAGAAACTTTAACCCCAAGTAATGATTGATCCTTGAGACAAAGCCCCAGTAATATAAGAAAATGCATTCTCATTTAAATTCTAATAAATACTGCTTTACTTAATTACTGTCATTATGATTCTTCACTAGTTCTTGGTCATTTGTTCTTTTCCTCTGATGCATGTGTCCTAGCAGTTCAAGAACTTCTACCTCCTCTGTTTGTATAGTTTGCTCCAATGGGCCAAGAATTTCTCTGTTACTCTGTTAACTTGGTGAGATGAGATGCAGTTTGTTATCTGCTAACTTTTCTATAAAATGCGGTCTAGGAGGTTCAACATGAAGCTTGTAAATGCAATGTTCACTGGGCTTGGTGTTGAATGTAAAATATGGGATGACTCAGTAACTATTCTTGCCTGGCTTGATTCACTTCAGATTATCAACCCGTTCAATGAAACTAAAATCTTTCTAGCCGAGAAGGTACATTGTGGTTTAATCCTCACTCCTCAGACATCTTTAATTCCTTATAACCCTTTCATGACTTGCTTATTTGTTAAATTTGTATCTATTTTAGGGTAGCACGAGTGATGGTCTTGTGGCACCTATTATCAGTGTTCAAGTTGACTGCCCCAAGTCAAATCATAGACCAGAAGCTTCAATAAGAGTACATATGTTCTTTCTGTCTAATATAAAGTTATTGCTCACTCACTGTGTTATTGATTGCTTATTCTAGGTATGATGTCTTGTTGTTTTCAGGTTGTTATGCAGGAATTTAGTGCCATTTTTGAACCAGAATTCTTTGTTAGTGTCCTACGTTTCTGCAGTCCATTCTTCAGTTTCCAGTTTCAGCATGATAGAGTAAGAACTCTTATTGTACATCCATGTTCTATTGTATCTGTTATCTATTTTTTTTTTTACTGAACTCTTCATGCATAAACATGTTAAAAAATAGCCAAAATTGGTTTGAGAATAAAATATATGCAGTGACCTATGCGATTGGTAGAATAGAAATCAGAATGCTTGATATAACCATGATCACACGGATTTTGTTCATTTTGAGAGATGCAGTCAGTTCCTCTGATATTTTCTACTATTGTGAAATTTAATCATATTATCTTTTATCCATGTACCTATCAGTAGCTCACATTGTCATTCACTTTTTCTTGGCCTTCCATGTACTTAAAATTTTGCATGTTGGGTGGAAGGTAGTGATACATGTGCCAGAACCTTGATTTCTTTTTAACCTTTTTTCCTTTGCTGTCTTCCATCTTTTTGTTTTTGTGGGTCTTTTGTGTTTGGGTGCCTTTCCTGTTTCTTTTTTTTTTTCAGCGTTTCTTCTTGGTTTGTTGGATTTGCTTTTCTTCCATCGTTTGTCCACTCTGTTTTCCTTTGGGTCTTATCTGTGTTGGTTCTTAGAGGTTTCCGCTCTAGCCTACCCCAACTTGTTTGGGGCTAAAAGGCTAGGTTGTTGTTGTATCGATGTCTCCTTCTGAAAATATTATGGGCTGTTCTCCATTCATGCAGGTGCTTTCGTCTTTAAATCAATTTGATAATTTTGGAGCAAGACTTGTCTCAAAACTGAAGTATGTTGCCATCTACCCTTAGTTTTGTTATCACTGTAACATGGCTGTGTAGTTTTGAGTAATATTTTGAACATATTGCAAGGTGCCTATCAGCTAATCGTAAAAAGCTTATTTGGGATCTGAGGATTCACCGCTTCGCTATTAGGCTATCATCACCGAACTGTGGAAGGGAAGAACCAACAATGGTATGTGTTAGTGCTAAATAAAGGTTTCTTACATATTGGTCCAGTGACATGCTAATTCCATGACATTTGCAGTTTGCACTTTACGTTATTTCACAATATAAGGCTACTATGGAATTAAATGCACTGGAAAATGCTATATAAAAAGATCATTCTAAAATGTATTAATTATTGTAGTTTCAGTACATCTAAATTTTAATTGGTTGGTTCAATTGCTAGTTATATTATTAAACAAGTTGTATAAACTGCAGGTCTTTGAGGGCGCAAATGTAGTTGTGCAGTCCAAAGATACTATTGATGATGTTTCTCGGATGCAAGAAAGCAATACCTTTCTTGGTGGTATATCAAAAAATCTTTCTGATGATCTGCTACATGATGTCCAGTATGATGTACTTTATAACCATTTTGAGGTTGGCCTTACCGGGCTTCAGGTTAGACATGGTGCATATTTTGTTGTTCTATTTTTGTTCCTTCAATATCAATATGAGCGAACAACAAGTGTCTACTTGTTTGCAGGTGAACATATGTCTGCCCAACAAACATAATATTGCTTCCACATTGATTAAACTTGATGCTTCCGTTGTTCTTCGGCTATGTGTATTCCAAGATGAACCGCTTCTGAAACAATTGGAGGTAACTTTTAAAGGATTGACTTTTCTTATATCTGATGTAACTATACGGGTGCATACCATAGTTTTCACCATGGGTTAAGCTATGTGCTTTGTCTGCATTCACTATGATATATCTCTTTATGTCTCTCTAAGCAGTCCTTTTCTGAAACACTAATTTTTGCAGGTTGATTTGATTGTTCCATGTATCAATATATGCCTCTCTCCGACAATGTACAGTGCTATTGTTAATTTGTCTAGAGTGAAAGAAAGTAAACTTGTTGGAAGCATATTTGACAATGCCAAAACTAGTGGACGCAACAAACCAGCCTTAAATATGTCAGCATCTCTAAAGCTTGCCAAGTTTTGTGGACGGATTGACCTTGGTGATAATTACAATGAAAGTTTGGTTGTCACTCTTGGTTCTGAAGACATTGATATCAGGTTAGTTATTGTCTACTTACTAGTAATTTACAGTATTATTTTTTCGATGATCTTGATATGTGAGCTAATGTTGTAGGTATGCTACCTGTGAATTGACAGAACTTTCCCTCGCCATGAAGATGGTTAAAATTACTTCAAATAATCAGAAGGATGAATCACACGTGCTATGTTCATCAGGAAACTACAAAAAAAGTGGAAGCTTAAACTTAACGGGATGCCCTGAAAAGTCTGTTGAAACTTTCCTGAATCTGCATTACAAAACCCATAAGCATGATGGCCAGATGCATCATGTGTACCAGCTAAACTTACATGACCTTGATCTTTATGTTAACCCTTCTGTTATCGGTCAGATACAGGTTTTTCTTAGAAATCTTGAATCAATTCCTTTAGTTGACAGTGATGTTGGATCCTCATCACTTCATCGGAGTTCATTAAAATCTGGAGTAATGAATAACCTACTTCCCATGTTTTCTTTGTCAAAGTTATGCGGTCCTGATGGTACATTATTCGCAGGAACTTCTGTTCATCACTTTCCTTTCCTAGATATTGAAGCACTAGAAAGTATATATTTAAAAAATAATCAGTGCGAGCATCATTCAGGTCTGAATGGATCTCATGCATCAGACCTTGCAGGCAGTTCACAATATGATGTCCAACATTCAGACTCTCCATCCAACTCATCAAAAAATCCTGAGGTTGTCAGCGTAACTGTTCTGGATTTATCACTCATTTCAGTTAGAGTTCATTTCTCTGAATCATGTGGTATTTTGGCAACAATTACCATTCCTGAATCTATAGCAACACTCACATTATTGGATGCAAGTTCATGGGACTTCCTACTTTCTGCTAACAATATAATGCTTACTTCACCATGGACTCCAACAAATTTCCATGAATTACTTTGGGGCACATCTGCACATCATAATGCTAATGTACTCAATGTCCGAGTTAAGAAAGATTTACCTGCACTATCAACCGAAGTATGTGTTGGAATTCAAAATGTCTGCTGCGTATTACCATATAAGTTGCTGGCTATGTTTATTGGGTTCTTTTTGTTGGATGATTGGAATCCTATATTAGAACAGCGTGACCCTGTGGCAAACAACAATCTTGAGTGCTGTGGAGAACTGCATGCCAGTATAACATACAAATTTGAGCTTTGTGATTGTGTTGTAATCTTTCCAGTGGAAAAGCAAGAATTTTTTTGTCTAAAGCTGGAGGTTCCACATTTATTCTGTGAGTTCATTCCAACTGGGAGTTCTATAGAATTTGCAAAACACATTCCCAAAGAATTCTTCTCTTCAGAGTGCATGATTTCCAACAGTGCTGAGATAATCAGTATATATGCGAGAAATGCATCCATATCACTTCTGTTTTTAAGCATCCAAACGAATTTCATACTGAAGCTTGATGAGAACACGCCTAAGAGAATCTGTACTCTTATTGAAAAGCTTGATGCTGGCATATGGATTCAGATTCCTTACAAAGAAGCATCCTGCTCCCCGCTTTCTACTTTGCCTGTCTACATTATGAGCAAGATATCAAAATGCAACTTGGTCGCCGAAGGTACAGATCAATATTAGTTGAATTTTCTTTCATACTTCTCACAACGTCTTAATGTAATATTAGCTTTAACTTCTGTCTAATCTTTATACAGATCTCTATTTTATGAATGGGATGGAGGCAATTGTTCATGTTGTTGACAAGTTAATCCTGATTGGCAAAGATAGTAAAATGTACAAAGGAAATGCCTTGCAGTTTTTAGAACTTAGAAGTTTGAATGACGGGAACCCAGACCCTAATGAGCCCACTAATATCACTATTTCTATCAAGGATCTGGTGATTTTCTTTTGTCACCTGAAAGATAAAGATTCAGCACATGAGAGGATTGCCAGCGCAAACCTGGAGTTTGATTTATCTGCTGTATTGGGTAGTGAAAAACTGGCGTGCATGAATTTGGATATTGTTTCCTTGGCTCTGCAGTCACCTGGTGGTTACGTCCTTTTCTCTGTTGTTTCTGAAGGGCCATTATCCCCTATGTTCATCAGATTCACAAAGCACCATGCGGGGCGAGATGAGATGTTAGTAAATGTACCCTTTTTCGAGATGTGGTTATATTTGGTAGACTGGAGTATGATTATTGATCATTTCCATTTCTATGTAAATAAAGATGTTAATAGTTTAGAAATGGAACATCCAGCTGCTTTGGTTCATTCTCTAGAGAGAACATCCCCACCATTTGTTGCATCAGAATTTGGTTTGCCAGATGATTCTAACTTAGTGGTAACATGCGAAACAATTGCTGGTGTATTTCATATACCTATCTGGGAGAATGAAGAGAGTCACACAAGCAATACACAGGGTACTCCTGATTCTTTTCCAATTCAAGTGTCCACTCACATGACAGATGGTATTCGATATTGTGAACCAAAAAAATGCAAGTTTGTCACTTTAACTTTTGAGAGTAAAAATTTTGTCGTGATGTCTAATGACAGATGTTGGAACTTTAAATGTGATTTTGAGAGGATTAAGGTAATGCTGGAACTGATTCAAAAGAATAAGGGTACATCTGCTCCATTTGTGCATATATCTAAGGTCAAAGCTTGTGGTTATATTCATCACTCAGAAGGGAACTTCGAACATCTTTCTGTTGACATCCAAGCTGAATATATGGATGTTAGTTTCTCACACCAGATATTTAGCTTTTGGCGTGATGTGGAACTTAAATTTCCTGCAGCGTCTTCTGCATCCTCATATTTTTCTGTGACATTCAAAGCAGGATTAAGGAAAGGGTCTCTTCTGTTAAATGATGGAAGGGTAAGTTGTGCTATGTAGCTACCTTTTCATTTTGCTAGAAACAAATTACCATCAATGCTGGCTCGGATGTTATGTAACATAAGCTCACTGCATGTTAAATGTTGGGAATGTTTGTTTCAGTTATTTATATCACCATGAAAAACTTGCACAGAATTTTGATCTGGCTCTCGTTTTTTGACATTTTTTGATACACCTGAAAGTCAAAAGAGAAAAAATAGTTCAACTGCAATTAGTTTAATAAAGGACATCAGAAAAATGTTAAGATAAATTATGTGTTTCTGGAAATTTCATGCAATGGAAATTACATCATCACAAAATGTAGATTCGATACTAGATATGCAACTGATATTTACCCTTACCGCTAACCTTGTGACTAGATATATCTAGCAGGTGTCTCCTTTATTTATTTAATTTTTTCTCTTTTGGAATAAGGACAAGAGAGTCCATGTTATCAGTAAACAATGCAGCTATGTATATTTTTCATGTGTTAGTATGTTGAGTGACGCTATTCTCCATTCAATCCCTAACCTTCTACTCATTCCTGTTCTGGGTTGCTTTTGATAGTGGAGCAGTCACGGGCCTGTCATAGAGACATTATTGAAGAATTTAACAGTGCAATATAATCAAGTGAATGATCAGACAGAAATTTCTGCTTTTCTTGATCTTTTAGTAAATTACAACAACATTGACAAGGTAAAGTAAAGTAATACTTTGTCACTTTATTCCGCATACATATTGCTATGGGCCAGTGCCGTAATAACATTTGAGATGTGTGCAGGTTATGTGGGAGCCATTTATAGAACCCTCAAGATTTCAGTTACATGTGCTAAGAAAATGTACTGATTGTGCACTGGATTTGTCACCTAATACTGATGTGTGTTTAAGTTCAAGCAAGCAGCTTAATGTGAACATATCAGAACCCTTGATTGAGGTATGTGATCCTGTATGTTTGAATTTTCCCTTTCTGTGAAAGTTACTAGATACTCTTAACACCTCCTAGCGATAATATTTTGGATTTAGTTGCCCAGTAAAATGTAGTGAGTCAAGAACAATAATTGTTTTTTGCCCACAGAGGCGTGCATCCTATACAACAGCATTCTGCTTGATCAGTGTCCCTGTTGTCCTTATCTTCTTATCCTCGAGGCATACGTCTTTCTTCCTGCCTCAACATACCAAGCCAGCACCTCATGCACCAGGCATCACCATCGAGAGCTCTGAGTTAGCTTTGCGGGTTTGAGTTTCTTCTTCTTCCCCTCTGGTTATAGAAGAGAGTTGGTGTTCTTTTTCTTCCCCTCCAGCTATAGTTATAGAAGAGAGTTGGGATGGTGGCAGGATGGGCTCTGCCGCAGCCATGGACAGCAGGAGGGCGGTGGGGGGGCGTTGGCAGTGGCGACAGGCAATAGCATGCGGGCTTCCTCTATGGGGCAGGGTGCCACTAGAGCTCCATCGCCTGCAGCGTTGCCTTGATCGAGGCAAGGGAGCTTGGAAATGAGATGGTCAGCAGGAGGTAGAAGATGATGAAGGGAACTGATGGCATTTCCCTGATGTTAGGCACAAATCTCACTAGGCATCCATGGTGATGATGTCGAGAGCGTGTGTGGCGGGCCCCCAGGGGTGCCAAATCCAATTTGGATCAAAATCAGGATAGTACTGCAGCAGATATTTCAATTATATGTGATATATATCTGCTTTCAAGGAATCTAAGAAGGTGCTGGAAAATTTGGAATGTGTGGGATTTGGATAAGTTATCTTTTGAGCAATATAGAATCTTGAATCGTATTTGGTTAAGTTACCTTACACCAATTTAGAATCTTGAACCTTACTTGAGAAATTTTAGTTTTATGTTCTAATGATCTCTTCATTTGCATATGTAGGCTATCCTCAGACTTAACCAGACGATTATGGATTCTCTTGATCCAAATAATGGTGGTGCTTTCCTAGAGGATCCTGCAATTTTGAGATTAAGCCATGATGATGTCCGTACCAGAAGATATGCACCATATATTCTTTCAAATGACACATCATTGCCGTTTAGGTTCAAAGTGTATCGTGGTGCTGTTAATTCAGATGATACTGATAGTTTCTCTGTGATAGATGAAAACTATGTGCCGGCTGGTTGTGCTGTACCAATTTATGTCGAAGAGGCTCTTGATGAATTCTTCTTTCAACACAGAGAAGCACGATCTTCTGAACATCTCATTGAGAAACGAATGAGTGCTGTATCACACTATATGATCTCAATTGAGTTTGACGGAACATCTGGGCCCTCTAAGCCAATGTCAATGGATCTAGTGGGCATTTACTTCTTTGAAGTAAACTTCTCTTCAAGTAAGAAACCAATCCTTGGTGAAGAAAATTTAAGATCATCTACATATAAAAGAAAGGGTAGCGATGGGTTAATTGTGCCTGTGGTGCTCGATGTTTCCTTACAGAATTACAGCAAATATATACGAGTTTACTCAACGGTAATGACCTTTTGAATGTCAGTTACACAAATGAGTCCTTGTGCATATTAATAGCCTCCTTTTGTAGGTAATACTTTTCAATGCAACTTCAATGCCTCTGGAGTTGCGGTTTGATATACCATTCAGCGTTTCTTCAAAGGTATACAAATTTTGCCTGGTTTTATGTTGCGACTACAAAAATTTGCCTTGTACATACTTGATTGCCTTTCTATGCCTTAAAAAAGTGTGGGGAAGGTCTTACAGAAAATGTGAGTGATCAAAGGACACAGGATTATAAAATCAAGTGATGAAAAAGAAAATCTCAAAGAGAGCGATTACCAGGAATTCGACTTAATATTTCGCAAGCATGACAGTAAACATTTTTGCGGGTATAATGTTCTGTTTTAACAGTGGTTATTTTATGGAATTTTATCAAAGACACATTTATTCCCCTAGTGTGACATTCCTGGTTAACAATTATTTTAATTGAGAGATAGGGTACATGTAGCATCTAATCTAAAATCTGGAGAATTCTCCATGAATATCAAATAGCTCCAAGCTAATTACAATATTTTTGAGACACGAATCAGACTTGGTCTTATAAGGCCTCTAAATTGGTCACTCATGTAAGGTGTTACCTGCAATTATCCTCTTGGAGCCTGATGCAACCTTTCTCAAGAAACTTTATTCTGCAGGTAATTGGACCCATTCCCCCATACAAAGAAGTCCCACTGCCTGTCCATTTGTCTGAGACTGGTCAGATTAGGTGGCATCCTGTTGGCAGAACTTACCTGTGGAGTGAGACCCATTCCCTGTCAATTTTACTTTCCCGTGAAAGCAGGGTTGGATTTATGAAGTCTTCTGTGTGCTATCCTTCTCATCCTAGTAATGATCCATTTCGCTGCTGTGTATCTGTTGAAGAATACAGTGTCCCTTCATCAAGGGGTATCCGGAAAGGCCAGTACTGCAGTGAAAGTTTGAACGCACAGTCAGTTTCGGGAAGTTCTGTTCCAAAAACTTCGAAGCAAATTTTGACAAGGGAACATTTTATACGGCAAGTCAGGCTCAATACACCTCTTCTCATAAAGAGCTATTTACCTGTTTGCATTTCGTTGACAATAGATAATGGTGGGTCTGCACGTATGGTTTCTTTAAAGGAGGTTCGTTTCTGGTGCATAACTTATGTCAGCTCATTTGGCCTTTCCGTTTCTAATATGTGACTAAATAATATTCACAGGTAGGCTCTGCATCTATCTTTTTTGTTGATCCCTCCAATGATCTGGGAATTACATTTCATATTCAAGACTATAGATCCTTGGCCATTAAGTTTCCTCGTGCGGAATCATTCTCAACTGCAGCCAAATCAGATGGTTTCAAGTTTTCCTCAACAGAGACGATAGCTTTCTACTCAAATTTATCAAATCGTATGAACTTTTTTATTATTATTTTTGAATAATTTGACTCCACTATGATAAAGTTATGAGACCAATTTGTTCGGCAGCTCCTCTCAACATCATGCTGGAGAAAGCAATGGATGCTCGTTCTGGTGCTAGGGAATTGTATCTTTCTGTTCCATTTTTACTATACAATTGCACAGATCTATTACTTACTATCACCGAAAGCAGCTATGAGAGGAGTGGATCCACCCTTATGATTCCTTCTAGTTTTGAGTTAGATGGACATGCAAGACATTTGCTACAAAAAAAGGGTCTTTCTTTGATTTCAGAAGATCCATCGGTGCAGTAAGTGTCTTCTTGTCCTTTAAAAATCATTTTCTTTTCAGTTTTGTATCTTGTGTAACCGTTCATATTTGTGCATATCGTACAGGTGCTTTGCAAGTAAAATGCACCAATTAGATTTGACAGCTGGATGCTGTTCTTCTTCAGAGAAAAGTTTGACAAGTAATACTGAGTCTATAAAGAAAGAATTTGACAAAGAGGTTAAAGCTTATATGTTTGCTCCTGATGGACACACTCCTGCAACTGAATTTTTGGTAAAGTTGAATGCATCTCCTCCTAACAACGGAACTGAAACAACTCGTCGAGATTGGTCGAGTCCATTCCTCCTTGTCCCTGCTAGTGGTTCAACAAATGTTACTATTCCTCAGTCGTCTACTTCTGGTGCCTTTCTGCTTGCTGCAACGTCAATACCCGTTTCAGCTGAACTTTTTGGAAGGACAAGGGCAATTGCTTTCAGGCCCAGGTAATTGAAAAACATTTCGTCTACGACACAGATATTTGTCAACCTTGTCTATCAAAGCTGTATAAAATGTTTCCAAATATTTTCATTTCGAAGACAGATGCAGTTACTAGAAAGAAAAGTAAGAACTGTAACAATTTGATCCTTTATTTACGAAGAATGAAGGGAATGCAACTCTTTTTGCTTCTATGTATTCCGAAATTCTCGTAATATATTTATACACTTGGAATGGATACTTGACGTACTCCCTCTGTCCCAAAATACTTGACACTTTAGCTATCTCTACTTTTTTCCAAAATACTTGACACTCTTGCTTCCCAATGCACATTTCTCCATTCCCAATACATCCCTATCTCTATCTCTCTCATCCTTGTTTCTTGTGCACTCTCCTTTTCTATCTCTACTTAATTCCTGTGCCCAGAACCAAAACGTCCTCTAAATTGGGATGGAGGAAGTAGTACTAATGTACTACGTATCATGTTTTGGTACCATTGAAGAAACCTGAGACAAATGGCAATTCAATCAAAGTAAATTGAGGGTCTATAGTTCGATGTGGTACAAAAAGTAATATTATAGGAGTAATGTTTTTACCCTCTATGAGTGATAATTTGATGTAGCATTTACCATATATTAAGGGCTGGTTTTTAATATTTATCATCGAAGCTTATCCTCATGTTCAGTCTTCTACCATCTGATATTACTAATAGCATTTATAGTTCAATTCTGTGCTGGCTGCTTGATGTGTAATTCCTATTATTTCGCAGGTATGTGATTTGTAATGCATGCAGCAGTGATTTGTTCTTTAGGCAAAAAGGAACAAGGTTTTCAAAGCACTTATGTTCCGGGCAGCACTCTTTTCTTCACTGGTCTGATACTGCAAGGTTACATTGTTACTACCCTGTAAATCTCAGCAACCGGCTTTGTTTGAACTTTGAACATACTACACAATTTTTTTATTTTTTAATTTCTGCTATTCACATATGCATTTGTACAAATATGCATCATAAATTTAGACAGCCCTACTTTCTCCAATGATGATTTACACTACAAGCACGACAGCAGTAACAAAGCCTTTGATACCATGCCAGTTAGGGATCAAGGGTTATGGTCATATATGCCCTTGTATATCCCTTGTAACCTCATCGATCACCCAAGCAAACCCTTGGTGCAGTCCTATATTAATCAGGAAATCATCGGTGTCTCCATCAATTGTTCGGATACTTACTACAACATTATTGTACATGTGTTTGATAACTGTAATGTATTTTACTGAGACTGTCTTTCTAAATCCCACCACATGACATTCATAGGCACTTTGTCATAAGCCTTTGCCATGTCAATGAAGACTATATGCACATTTTTCTTTTGTTTTGTGTATCTCTCCATAAGCTGCCTTATTAAGAAAATTGCTTCCATGCTTGACCTTTCAGGCACTACAATCACTTTTTGATTATAATGATTTGACATATGTTAAGAAAATTTCAAAAACAGTTTTGATTAATGCCATTCATTTAGGGTGTTATATATGTGTTATTGTATATGCTTTTCCAATCTCCTATTTATGCTATAATTTTGTTTTCAGAGAGTTGCTGGTCTCTCTTCGATTTGATGGGCCTGGATGGCAATGGTCTGGATGTTTTTTACCTGATCGTCTGGGAGATTCTCAACTGAAAATGAGGAATAGTGCATCAGGTCTATCAAGTATGGTTCGAGTTGAAGTACAAAATGCTGATTTAGACGTACACAGCAAGAAATTTTCTGGAAGAAATAATATCAACACTGGTACGGTATTGATTCTGCTTTCTGATGACAAGACTGACTTTGTACCTTATAGGATTGACAATTTCTCAATGGAGGTAAATATTTGTGATTCTTAGCTTTATTTTGTAAATTGAATGATTATCATTCTTACAGTTGCCCTTTCAATAAATTCAGAAGTTGCGGATATATCAGCAGAAATGTGAATCTATTGAAACAGTTGTTTATCCCTACACATCTTGTCAATATGCTTGGGATGAGCCTTGCTATCCTCATCGCCTTACTGTTGAGGTATTTTTAACCCTTTTTATCAGTTCAATTTATCTTGAATAATTATACCCATCGTTTTTTCCCTTGACTATATACAGGTTCCTGGAGAACGAAGTTTGGGTACATACAATCTCGATGTTCTCAATGAAGATATTCATGTGTCATTACCATCCACATCTGAGGTAAATTGCTATCTTGTGACGGATGCTAACTGAATATATTTAAGGTTAACTAGACGGTCTTAACAAATGGTTGTTTGACCATAAAAGTTTTTTAAAATAACTAAATAGATTTTAAAATGTATTTAAAAGAAATTATCTGTAGCATTTTTCACACCTGCAATCTACATTGTTTGAAAAAACTCTACATGTATATGTTAACTGTTAAAGCACCTTCAATATCTGTGAATATGTATATGTTTGTTGTCCGAAAAACAATTGTTTAGGTTCACTTGTTGTAATCTAACATTGATGGAAAAACTACTCTATAAACTACTATGTTAGGTATACTCAGTTTTGTTATTCATTGCTTTTGTACTCTTCAAAATGTTCTCGCTGCTTATGTATTATGTTTTAATTAAAATCTGTGGATATGTGGATGTCGGCTGTATGAATAACAAGTGTTAAGGTCTCACTGCATGAAAAATGAGTCTTGCATCTTTTCGTGCATTTTATGCATTTGTTTCAGTTTTAGGTGTACTTGGTACTTTAACATAATATACACATAAGAAATTTCCTTATACCTTTTGAAATTTAGAAATGTGTTTGTCTGCATATATTCTTTTTTAGGGGGTGCCGTAGGCAAGCTCATACATCTGTATGTATATTATCAGATGTTATTCAAAATTTTAGGATTTTTTTATTAGTGGAAATCATCCATTTATGCTTCTCTTGTTATTACCACCTTTATTTGATTTTATTCATCAAGAATTGTGTATGTCTTCCTAACCTCCTGTTATATATGTTTTAGAAAGCTGAAAGAAAATTATGCATCTCATTGCACGCTGAAGGAGCAATTAAGGTTGATTTCAGGGCCCCCTAAACACCTGAAAAAGTATTGATTATTTATCTTTCAATTCTTCATTTGCATCCATTATGTGTAGGTGCTAAGTGTAATTGATTCAAATTGTCACAATACGGAAGCAAAAGAAACAGATTTTCTTGGATCAAAGGAACCCAAACTTGGTGATCATAAACAGGAGATTGAGTTGAACTTTACCAAAGTCTTCAAAATACAATTACCATTCATTGGGATATCGTTAATAAGCTCTCCTCCCCAGGTGAACTGCCTCGATTTATCAAAATACGTTTTCTATTCATCGAGTCATCTTTTGTTATAACTACCAATAGTTTTCTCTGCACCTCGTAATAGGAAATTGTTTTACAATAGCTATTTTTGTTTTTTGTCAGGAGTTGCTGTTTGTTTCTGCCAAGGAGATGACAATTGTTGCCACACAGAGTTTAGATCAGCAGCGACTCACCGTTGAAGTACAATCTATGCAAATTGATAATCAATTCCTTGACAGTCCACATCCTGTCATGTTGTCATTTGAAGAAAGTCACAAGGGGAAATCTAGGAATTTTTTCAAGAGTAAAGATACCAAGTTAAAATTTCAAAATGACAGTAAAAGTTTCTGCAATGCCACAGAACCTGTGCTGTGGTTTGCTGCAGCTAAATGGAGAACCAAAGATGTATCATTTGTTTCGTACCAATGTATAAACATAAGGTATACTGATATACTCTGATCTTTTTTTTTCTTGCCGCTAGGACAAGCCAACCCAAATATTTTTACAGTAAGAGATCTGTCCTAGCAACAGGAAAGAAAAATGGAGGAAGTTGTGTTAACTCATCTTGTTTCTTTGATTGGCAGTATAGCACCTGTCTACCTTGAACTTGAAGAGCGGCTTGTCTTGAGCATGATTGAGTTTTTCAAATCTGTTTGTTCCAGAGTAAACCTTGGACAGTTAGACAAAAATCTTGAGTTAAGTATTTTAAGCGGTGTAACAGATATTTTAGGAGAATATGAGAAAACCTCAAAGCAGTTATCTGACAAGCCCCAAAGTTTCTATGGGGCAAGGCCAGAAGACAGTGAATTGTTGCCTTCTGTTGTCCCAATTGGCGCTCCATGGCAAGAGATATACCTCTTAGCCAGAAAGAAGGAAAAAGTATACGTTGAATTGTTTCAGTTAACTCCTATCAAGTTGATTTTCAGGTTTATCTCCTCACTAGAGCCTGTATTTCGCAGACATCACTGTGGTGAAAAAAAAAAATCCATTGACCACTGATTGATACATTTCTCAATGTAGTTTTACAAGCACGCCATGGCTCAACAGGAATGAAGATGGGTCATATCCGAGCACAAGTTTCAATAACACTACTGCAATCCAGGTAGCAACACACCCCTTATTTCAGGCAGATTTTCATTTTAAATATGTATTCTGGTTTGTATGTTTTTTTTTTTCATCCAGGGTCGTAAGATGACTAATGCATGAGTTTGTTTGGTCCGGTGTCCAAACATGCCCAAGATAGTGAGACCAAAATTTAGCCAATTTGACCAACTTCATTGTCATTTGGTTGGGTGCCGTAATTTGACATAGCAACTCTTCCATTTGGAGATCATTCATTTGGTGGCCAAAGTTGCTAGAACCAGGGCACTAATTTCGTGAACCTCATCCTTATGAGCCAAATTTGACCTTGCTACTAGGTGGTCATTTTAGGTGAAAAGCAAAACAGCCCCTTACAGTTGTCTTTAGATGTGTTTCTGATCTCATCATGTGTTGCAGACTTGCAGTTTCTTTACTAGAATTAAGAAATTATTAACAACAGTGCACCGTTGTGCTTGGTTGTATGCATTTGGTATCATCAAAAGGTGAAGGTTCAGCTTGCGACAGCCTGCTCGGTTCTTTGTACAATGTGAGATATCGAAATAAGCACCATGTGCAGATAAATATTTACTCACCATGTGGAGATATCAAAATTGACTTATACTCAAGTCTAGTTGCGGTGTTAGATTGGTGTTATGATATGTATAATTTATTAATTTATGCGGCCTTTTTTATGTGTGCTTTTTCCCTAATTCATATACTTATAGGTATCTCTGTTATCTGGTTGAAGCAGTGGCTTTGGATGTATGATATGTAACCTTTTGGCCGATGCCTTGTCTTTTTTGCTTTCTAAATGTTGCTATTTTGGTTACAGAGGGGTCTTATGGCCCTCTTAGATGTTGAAGGAGTACCAGTTCACCTTGGGGAAATAATGGTGGAGAATCTTATGGCCAGTTGGCAATCTGTTCAGGATATTCTTGTGAGGCATTATAGCAGGCAACTCCTCCATGAACTTTATAAGGTATTTCTGCTGATCATTGCAGTCAAGTTTATAATCACGTATGTTCCAAAAAGAAAACATGGTACATCACTTGGAAGTAGCGCCTTCAGAAGGTCACTTTTCGTTTTAAATCTGAGATATCAATAATAAACAAGACACAAATAGATTCAATCATGCGACATGTTTAGAATGGCTTCACCTGTCTGCATCCAAACTTCTTGCTTACACGCTGGATATACTTTGCTATGAATATGTAACAGTTCAACTGTGACATTTATATTAGAACTTGAAAAGAGTCTCTACATGAATTTGGTGAGTGGACTTTGTTGTGATATACATTTCTTGCAGGTTTTTGGCTCTGCTGGTGTTATAGGAAACCCTATGGGTTTTGCTAGGAATGTTGGATTTGGCTTAAAGGACTTCCTATCTGCCTCAAGAAAAGGGAAATTGCAGGTTTTTAAAAGAAAATTTGCTGGAATGTGAAATTCTGTGATCTATTATCTTCAACTCAAAGATATATTGTTTTTTTTTTCAGAGTCCACTAGGATTATTAAACGGTATCGCACAAGGTTCAAAAAATCTTATTGGCAGTACAGTTTATGCCGTCAGCAGTGCCACTTCTCACTTCAGTAAAACTGCTTACAAGGTAACAATGCTGTGTGCCAGTTTGATCGTTGAAAAATAAATTTGCAGAGGTCACTGCTAAGGAGTAAATTCATATGCAGGGCCTTGTTGCTTTTACATATGATGAGCAAGGTGCATCTAAAATTGATGAACGAGAAAGACACCTAGGTTTACATGGGGAAGGAGTGCTGAATGGGTTTCTAGAGGTAAATTCATCTCTTTTGTCATGCGTTATCATTTTGGGATGAGAGTTACCCTTCTAATTTTCACTTTTCGCCATACAATCTTGTCGGACCTTCTATCTAAATCACCATGTACCTTCTGTGGTTCCATGATGTTCTGCAGGGTTTGACGGGGCTCCTCCAGTCACCAATCAGGGGTGCTGAGAAACATGGTCTCCCCGGGGTCATCTCAGGTATGGACATTTCAATAAGCATGTGTCAGTTATTCTGATTTCTCATCTTGGACCAACATGCATATCTGTTTATGCAGGTTTAGCAATGGGAACAGCTGGACTTGTTGCCCGGCCTATGGCTAGCATTCTTGAAGCTACAGGCAGAACAGCACAGAGCATAAGAAACCGAAGCAATCCTCATGAATCCAACCGCTTGCGTGTCCGTTTGCCAAGGCCTGTTGCAAGAGACCATCCTTTATGTCCGTACTCCTGGGAAGAAGCGATAGGAGTATCATTGCTCATCCAAGCTGATGGCAGTAGGCTAAAAGAGGAAACATTTGTGATGTGCAAAGCACTTAGGGAGTCTGGAAAGTTTATTATGCTTACCGAGAAATTGCTTCTGCTGGTTTCAAGCCCATATTTAGTGGATTTAGGGACACCCCAGTTTGTTGGTGTTCCTCCAGACCCACAGTGGTCAATTGACACAGAGATGAGCCTCAAAAGCATTGTTCATCTGGACAGATCTCAGGAGGTAGTAAATATAGTTGGGAGCAATGGAGAGACATCACCAAGAGACAGAAAACGCCGTACAAGGGGCAGGGCTGTGAGCTCAGCCTTCATTCCCCTATTTCACCTCAGCGTTGAGCTGCCAAACATTGAAGATGCAGAAGGCACGCTGCAGGTCCTGCAGGCACTCACCGATAAGGGGAAGGCAAGATGGGATAAGAACATCCTACACCGAAGCAACATCAGTTAAAGGTTTTCTTACCATTCATCCTTGCTGTCATTCATTGCATTACATTATCAACCAATATTACTTCCCAGCTGGTGTTGAATGCTGTTGGTGAGGCTTCTGGCATCTGGGGGTTTGGGGGAGGTGCATCTAACGAGATGCATCGTTAACAACTTGTACAGTTTGTAGATTAGGGTAGAATATGTAAGATACGTGGACGTGGTGAAGCTACTGTAATTTTTGTACGCAACCCCACAGGGGGATCTGCCTCGATTTTGCAGGCCTAGGTGTACACAGGTTTAGGAAATTTTGTCGACAGCTCTGTAAATGTAGGAAGGCTTGGTGCCACAGGTTCATCTAAAAGAATGAAGTTAAGATTTGCATGCAAATATCATCAGGTTCCTCTCTTGCTTAATTCGTTATCTATGTGATATTTCCCTCCAGCCGTGACTGATGAGTGACGAAGTTCTAAAACCCAAACCTGCATCATATTTCTACTAATGGTAAAATAAAAACTGGGGGTTCAATAACCCAACCCTACAAGAATGTTTCTGGAGGAAAGCTTCCTTTGCTAATTCATGGGCTACTCTATTAGCTTCCCTGTTACAGTGCTCAATATGGAGTTATTAGGTGCACGGGTAGTTCCTATAACTCAACGGTGACTGATTATTAATGCCGACTACACAGCATGGGAAACGAACGAAGCTCAAATCCTGCTTTCAGCATATTATCTATGTGAAATTCTGACCGTTTTGAGATGATTAATTGGTGAATAAGAACAGCCGAGTACCTGCTAAACAAAGCTAATAGAGAAACAAAGGTCAACCAAAAAATGACTAATGCACACCAGGCATCGGCTCAATCGAGTACAAAAAATCTTATATAAGACCGTACTGACCATGAACGTACTGTGGATCCAAGACTCAGAAGTAACAGATTGCACAAGGATGGCAGCGACCAACAATAAAACTCAGAATATAAGAACAAGTTTCATTCTAGGATCCAAGGATTCTTGCGGTTAAGAAGATAGGATCTTACACCACATGCATCAAAAACTCAAACTTGAGTACCAAGACTAAAAGACAGATAATGATAGTGTCTTGCACAGCATAAGTAGCTAATAAAAGAGGGGCTGCTCAGTCAAACAGGCTGAAGCCCATGTCCTCATCAGACTCCTCCTTGGCCTCTTCTTTCTTCTCCTCCGCAGCCGGGGCAGCAGCAGCACCACCAGCAGCCGGAGCGGCCGCAGCAGCAACAGGGGCAGCACCACCACCTGCATTTATCAAATATGACAATAGTTACATTAATGTGCATTACCTAAAGTGTGATATTAAGTAGAGACGACAAGTTTTAGCAATGAAACGACATACAAGACTACAAGAACCTTAGAATTATGATCGCTTACTATGACCAATTACAGTTCAATAATAAAATTACGACTTGAAAAGTTACCTATAACAAATAGCCTAAAAACAGCTAAACCGTACTAAGGAACTGAAGATTTTGCCTTATAGCGCCACAAGTAGATACAATCAATTAGATACCACAATTAAGCAATTGAATGCACATATCATAATTCTAATGCCGTGTCAGAAACGCAAATATCAGCAAAGATGGCAAGCCAAGTCTACGTACAATAGATAATCAGAACCACAGAATAAATTTACACACGGATATCAATAGCGAGAGGGGATGGTATCTATACCAGATCCTACAGAGAGGACGAGGTCGTCAACGCTGCGGGTACTGAGGAGCTTGGCGAAGAGAGTCGGCCAGTAGGACTCGACCTTGATGTTGGCCGCCTTCACGACAGCGGCGATCTTCTCCGCCTGCGAAACCGGCAGTCCAGAAATCACATTCGTACCAAAAAATAAAAGGAGTGGAGAAAGAGGCGACGTAGGTTGACGAGAGAGAACACGTACGGTGATGGGGATGCCATCGTCGTGGAGGATGAGGGAGGCGTAGGTGCAGGCAAGCTCGCTGGCAGACATGGCAACGGGCGGCTTCCTCTCACCGAACGGATCTGCGGTCTCTGCGAAAAGCAACACGTTCATAAGGTTAGTCGGCGATCCGGCGGCGAAGGGAGAGAGATGCGGAACAAATCGGAAGATGAGATCAGCGCAAGTCGTACCAGATGAAGAGAGGCGGCGAGAGTGGAGGCGCAACGAGGCAGGGGGCTTCTAGGGTTTGCGAGGAGGCGGCGTTGGTGTTATTTATAAGGATCTGTGGTCGCTAGGGTTTCCCTCGTTAGGGGCCTCAAACTTTGGGCCGAGGTGGGCTTTCTCTACCCTTGGAGTTCGGAGAGAAAGTATCAGATGGCCCATTTCTATATCTGTACTGGAAGAATTCGAGTGGTAAGGAAGGATTCGAGCTCAACTGCTCAAGCTTATAACCGATCAAGAAGACCAAGAAGATTGAGATCAAAAAAAAAAAAAAAAAAAAAAAAAAAAAGGACCAAGAAGGCAAGAACCGAAAAGAGTCGTTGGAACTCAACCAGGCGGACGGCAGCAGCTTACAAGAACTCAACCGATCAAGACGACAGAGAGATTCATCCCAGACGAGGAACCCAGATTACGCCCAAATCTCAGCAACGAGCACGCAATTTGCTCCAAACGATGGAGCGCCGCGGCTTCGCCGACCTACCCAGCGACCTCCTCCTAATCATCGCTGACCGCGCCGCCGTGGACTCCCGCGTGCGGATGCTCGCCGTCTGCTCGGCGTCGAGAGCCGTGGTTCCCATCGTGCCGCAGCCGCCGTGGATACTCCTCCCGTCCGGCGACGACGACGACGATGCTGACGAGGACGGCGGACGAGGCAGCTTCTCCGTCCTGTCGCTTCCTGCCAGCAGGAAGCTGAGCCCCGGCTCGTCGGTAGTGCGGTGCCTCAACAACACGTTCCCGGCGGGGTCGCGCTGCGTCGGCGCCGGCCACGGGTGGCTCGCGCTCGTCGCAACCGCCGACCTCAGCGTCACGCTCGTCAACCCCGTCGCCGGCCGCACCGTCTCGCTGCCTCCGCTGACCAGGCACCCCATCGTCGGCGGCCTACGGGATGAGGACCGCCGACTAGTCCTGCGGCGTACGTGCCTTCAGACGAACCATGAGATCCCCCTCCCGGTGGAGGATTTCATCGACATGGTCGTCTGGAAGATGGTGTTCTCCACCAGTCCTGAGGAGGACAGCTACTTCGCCGTGCTCGTTTGCGACCACGAACGGTATGCCACATACGCCAAGAATGGCGCAACGGAGTGGAAGATGCTACGGTACGAGTACAAGTGGGATCTGGGACTAGAAGGACTACCGGTGTCCCTGGTGAACGACGTCGTGCACGTCGGGGGCGGCAAGTTCTTGGCGCAGGCGTCCGATGTGTTCGACCACAGCAACGGCGAAGGCGAGGTCATCGAGCTCGACCTCACTGTCCGCCACGACGAGCCTAACAAGAACCCGGCGGTCCGATTATTCGCCAAATCGACCGCCTTATTGGGAACCCCAAGCACCCACACTGCCGTGGAGAACCACCTGGTCCGCCTCGCCGACGGCAAGCTTTACCTGATATGGGTCTCGTGGGTGCGCGGGCGGCCAGGCGAGGACGAAGCCGACTGGATACATCGCCGCCGTGTCAAGGACGCCCGGGCCGTGAGGTGGGACCCGGACAGGTGTACCTGCTGGTCGTCCAAGGAAGAGGCGGCGGCAGACTTCCTAGATGACTGGTCCGTGCTAATTGGGAAGAATGAGACGGCGGCCGTGCGCCTCGGAGATGTGCCGGGGTTGTCAGCCGGCTGCCTGTACTTCATCGACGTCAGGTGGGATGAAGCGCTGATCTGTACATTTGATTTGAGGAGCGGTCAGCAGGTGGAGACAGCGTCGGGCTGGGCCGACTTGCTGAGAGCGGCCATGATGTTCGACCTGAGCGACCCATCACCGGTTTGGTTCTTGCCGTCAGCGAAGTAGGATGCTTTTGCCGGTTAGCTGTTTTTGCCGGTTAGCAATGCAGAGGATGCTTTTTTGGCATTAGCTCGCAATCTAGGACGTTCATATACAAGACAAGGGGTTCATCTTGTGCTTCTGCTTTTGTTTTTTCTTACGAAGTAATAGTTCATCTTGGCAAATAGTTTTTTTTTTTTTGACAGTCAACCTTGGGTAGCCGTAGGTGGACTAGGTGTCACAGGGGCTGGCACCTAGACGATTGATAATCGGAATTCGGAAACAGAGAAGATTTTTTTTTGTGCGAGGAAACAGAGAAGAATTCGGAGGCAACCAGCAGCAGGTTATAAGATCAGAAGAGAGAGAGAGAGAGAGATCACGCAGACGAGGAAGGAACCCCAAGTACGCCCACGCCAAACCCAGCAACGAGTGCTCGATTTCGCACGATGGCGTGCTTCGCCGACTTACCCGGCGACATCGTTAGCATCATCGCCGATCGCGCCGCCGTGGAGTGCCGCCCGCGGATGCGCGCCGTCTGCTCCGCGTGGAGCGCCGCGGTGCCCATCGAGCCGCAGCCGCCGTGGATAGTCCTCCGGCCCCAGCCAGACGACGACGATGATGGCGACAAGGAGGGCGAAAGAGGCAGCAGCTTCTCCGTTCTGTCGCTTCCTGCCAACAGGAAGCTGAACCCTGGATCGTCCGTCCTCCGCTGCCTCAACAACATGTTCCCTGCAGGGTCGCGCTGCATCGGCGCCGGGCACGGGTGGCTCGCGCTCGTCGGCCGGCACCTCAGCGTCATGCTCGTGAACCCCGTCACCGGCCGCTCCGTCTCGTTGCCTCCGCTGACCAGGTTCCCCGTGTTCCGCGGCGTACAGGCCGACGGCCAAATCATGTGGTGGACGGCCAATGACATACGTCCGGATGTCGGAGAGCTCGTCTGGGTGGAGAAGTTCGTCGACAACTTCGTGTGGAAGCTCTTCTTCTCGGCGAGACCCGAGCAGGACGGCTACTTCGCCGTGCTCGTCGGCCGCGAACCCGTGCGGTACGCCACGTACGCCAGGGCCGGCGCGACGGAGTGGATGCTGTTGCGCCACGACGAGAACGAGGAAGGCCAAGGCAGACTAGGCAGTATGGTGACCCTGGTGAGGGACGTCCTGCACGTGGCGGGCGGCAGGTTCATTGTGGTCCAGCTGTCCAGCCTCCACAGCAAGCTCCTGGCGGTCGACCTCGGCGACGACGGTGCGAGTAACAACGGGGACGAGGGGGAATCTCCGCCGACCAGCGTCCGCATCCTCTCCAATTCGTCGATCCCCGTGTTCGGAAGCGACCTAGACAATCTTTCTTCCTCTTCCGTGGAGACCCGCCTGGTCCTCGCCGGCGGCGAGCTCTACCAGATATGGATGTCGTGGGTGTGCGAGCGACGGGAATCCAAAAAGCTTAGCTTGCTGTTAACGCTAGGGAGACCCGAGGAAGTGGAGCACTTTAGGAGATACCAGTACCGCATCCGGGACGCCAGGGCCGTGAAGTGCGACCCGGACCTGCGGCCGCCGACTCGCTCGTCCCAGGAGGAGGAGGCGGATCTCGGCGACTGGGCCGTGCTCATCGGGCAGAACCAGACGGTGGCCTTGCGTGCTGGAGACGACGATGTGCATGCGGGTGTGAAAGGCGGCTGCTTGTACTTCATCGACATCAGACTCGATGAGGGGGTCTATGCGTTCCACTTGAGGAGCGGCCAGCAGGTGGAGACGGCGGCGGGCTGTGACGGGCAGCTGCGGGAGGCCATGATGATGGCACGGCCGCAGTGGAGCAGGTCACGGCCGTTTTGGTTCTTGCCGTCACTGAAATAGGCCGCTGTGCCCCGGACGACGAGGATCATTGTATTATTTTCTCTACGTACGCTAGCACTAGTAACAAATGGGCTGAGATGAATAAAGCGTCTGTATTTCTGCATTTGATTTTTGTTCGGAGCAGTTCATCAGCACTACTCCGTAGTATTTCGCAAGAGGAAGGGATCATGGTTCGGAAAACCTTGGCAATTTTTTTTTTTTTTTGAGAAATCGACCTTGACAAAATAGCTTGGATGATCATGATGAGCAGCAACGTTTACAAAACCGCTTGAGATGGTTTTGCGAAAATCACGGAAACCGAAAAATCATCTAGACAAAATATGAATTTGAACAAAACTAAAACAAAAACCGAGCGTTTTTTATGGTTTACTGTTCAGTTTTAACCGTTTTTGTCGTCACATTCGTATTGTGGTTTTTAAAACTGTTTGAAGGATTTTTTGAACGGTTTACAGTTTATCGAACGGTTTTACTAGTTTGAACTTTTTTTAAAAAAAAATCAAAGATGCATGTTCAAAGTTAATATAAAAATCAGCAATGTCAATATTTAAAGACGGAGGGAATACTATCTAGTCTCTACTACTATTATTTTTGTAAGGGTCGTCCGTGCAAACGTTATTCTGCCCGTCCGCGCGCGTACGACCTGCTGCGCGTCTCCCGTCCCGCGTGGTCCTAGCCTGCCTTATACGGATGGGATTCTTATTTTTTCCAAATAGATTAGAATCCGGGTCATACTCCGCATGCTTGCGTCAATCTTTGATACATTGCCCCAATCGCGAGATCCGCCCGAGAAATCTCCACGACCCGCCGCTGCCGTCCGTCGCGAGCTGCTGCCATTGAGGACCCGCCGCGCGCTACCTTCGTGGAGCCGCGCCGCCTCCGTTCCGCCGCTCCCTGCCGTGTAGACGCTCCGCCGCCATGTAGCCGCTCCACCGCCGAGGAGAAGCCGAGCCGCGCCTCGGCCGAGAACCCGCGCCGCCGCCCAGGGCCGCATCGTCCTCCCAGGGGTTCAAGGAGACGTGCCGCCGGCCCGCCGCCTAGGGGCCGCGCTCCGCTCAGGAGAAGGGCCGCCGCCCATGACCCGTGTCTCTGTCGTCCGTCGAGGATCCGCCATCGTGGTCCTGGTGACGTCCACGAAAGGGCCTCCGCCTCCTCGAACAACAACCTCGGTGAGGCACTCATCCACGATCCTGGTTTGCATCAGTACGATCAGTGTAAATCCTGTGGGGCACACCATCAACACATCCAATGACCTTGCTGGTACCTACAACCCCTCTCTTAATATTGAACAAATTATTCTTATCTTAAATCTATCGCATCTCAAAACTTAATGTGCAGGAGACCCAACTCTTGAACCTATGGACCCCATCACAGAAAGGTGCACTGGAGTTATTCAAGTACCAACGCAAGACAACGGTATTGATAAAATCACTGAAATTTGACTATTATAATTGGCGCATTAGTTTATATCTCTTCTATTTAACTATTGATTGAATTATGCCTTCGGTAGGAGATGATGAGGGAGTTGTGTATGAAGAGGACACGGAGTATGAGGACGACTACATTTATCCTATCCAAGGTAATTTAAATGATTTTGAATTATTCATTCTAAAATAATGTTATGCATATTAACTATTCTTACACAACACGTATTAAATTCTCATCCTTATATTATAGATGAGAACACTGACATTACTACTTAATATCATAGATGTGAACACTGACATTACTACTTAATATTATAGATGAGAACACTGACATTACTACTGAGCCTGACCCACTAGCTTCCATTGTCGAGCCGAGCGTTGATGAGTCTGATCCATACGACATAGTCTATTCCAATCTACCCAAAGATGTACACATATTAAAACCAGTTGATGATTGTGTAAAGTGCGGTGCCAAAAGGTTTCAATATGAGCCCAAGGGCTTCTGTTGTCGTGATGGTAAGGTGGAGGTAGCCAATCAAGATACACCACCTGAGATGATGAAGCTGTGGACTGTTTCAGATACTAACGCGTGACATTTTCGCGATCACATCAGATGGTTCAATAGCCACTTCTCGTTCACCTCTTTGTATTGCAGTCTCGATGAGGAAACCACAAACTTGAAGAAGCACCCGATCTACACATTTCGAGCCCATGGTCAAATGTACCATAATATCCGGTCATTTGGTAAAGAGAGTGGACTGGAACCGAGACATTTAGAACTTTACTTCTATGACGATGATCCTGCACTGGAACATCGCTATCGATGTTGTCGTAAAGACCAGGAGAAGAAGGATAAAGAGGTCATCACAATGTTGGTTGATATCCTTAAAGGAAATCCGTATTCTGACAGCCTTAGGACCATGGGTGAGGTTAATGATATAGATGACTATCGTATAACACTCAACCTTGACCATCATCTTGACCAGAGAACTTACAACCGACCAACATCTTCAGAGGTTGCAGCTGTTTGGGTTGAGGGAAGGGATCGACTACGCCATTTTGATCGAGGCGTTTGTCTCCAAGGAAAGAATCGAGAGATCTACAACATCCGCTCATATCAATCATCCTACGATGCTTTATCATATCCTCTATTCTTTCCTAGAGGGGAACCTGGATGGCACACTAATATACCGAAGGTTGGCTTCACGTATGATGAGATGCTAGCTGGATCTGCTCGACGTAGAGCCAAAGGCGGCGACAATGATGATGATGATGATGGAGGTTAGTTTTGTTAATTTTGTTACCAGTACATTATAAGACATATTTTAAGTGTTAGTCAGGTTATAAGTAAAATAATATATTTAATAATGTACAACGTTAAATACGCTCACTCAATGTTCAGGCGGTTCGAAGATGACTATACCATCCGCGATTACTATTGTTACAAGTTTCAAATACGTCGAGGCATATTCAACCCAATCTTGCATGGAAAGCGTCTGTTCCAACAGTTTGCCGTGGATACATACATAAAGATCGAAAGCAATAGATTGGAGTACATACGGAGCCATCAAACGGAATTGCGAGCTGACCTATATCAGGGCTTGTGGGACAGTTTCAATGCTGGAGAAGTTAGGGCGGCAGCTGTTGGGAAACGAACCGTTCTGTCCACTTCGTTTATCGGAGGTCCTAGGGACAAGCGGAAGCGTTTTATGGATGCTATGGCATTGGTGCAGAAGTATGGGAAACCAGATATCTTTCTAACTATGACGTGTAACCCAAATTGGACGGAGATCACAGAAAACCTCTACCAAGGTCAAACCCCTCAAGATCGTCCTGATCTCATAGTGCGTGTATTTAGAGCAAAGTTAGAAGAATTGAAGGATAAGCTATTCAAGAAACATATACTTGGCAGGGTGAGGGCACACGTGTATGTTGTGGAGTTCCAGAAGAGGGGTTTACCTCACGCCCATTTTCTCTTGATCATGGAAGGGAAGTATAAGCTGACGTGTCCAGAGCAATATGATCGTTTGATCTGTGCTGAGCTTCCAGACAAGACTCAGTACCCGCTCCTTTATAGTATGGTCACCAAACATATGATGCATGGCCCATGCGGTGACCTCAACCGTGACTGCCCATGCACAAAGGGTCTTCCGGCATGCAGAAATCATTATCCAAGACCTTATAACAAGCCACTCTACAAGGTAAGGACTCCTACCCGTTGTATCGAAGACGTCAGAATGGACGTAAGGAGATGGTTAGGAAGCATTTGTTGGACAATAGGTGGGTAGTGCCATATAATCCTCATCTCACTCAATACTTCAACTGTCACATTAACGTTGAAGCATGTGGAAGCATTAAGGCAGTGAAGTATCTATTCAAATATATATACAAAGGGCATGATCGTGCGTCAATTAACGTGGGTGAGGCAGGCCAGTCCAATAACAATGTAGATGTTGATGAAATTAAATTGTACAGGGACGCACGATGGGTGACTCCTCCTGAAGCATTATGGAGGATTTATGGTTTTGATCTAAGCCAAACAGTCCGCCTGTGATGCAACTACAGCTTCATCTACCCGGAATGCACATGGTGTCCTTCCATAATAATCAAGGCATAGAGAAAGTGTTGAAGCGTAAGGGTGCTGATAAATCAATGCTCACCGAGTACTTTGAGGCAAACAGGAAATATGAATGGTGTTGCAATATATTGTACAAAGACTTCCCAGAGCACTTTACTTGGCAGACTGGTAAAGGAAAAAAACTATGGCAAAAGAGGGTGCATGAGGGCCGTAGTCAAATCGGTCGGATAGTGCAAGCTCATCCCTCCGAGGGGGAACGCTATTATCTTCGTGTCCTCCTAAATCATGTAGCTGGAGCAACTTCGTACGAACATCTGAGGACCTATGATGGAGAAACATGGCCAACTTTCCGTGAGGCTGCAGAAAAACGGGGTCTCATCGATGGAGATGATTCATGGCACGATGCTTTGACCGAAGCCACGAATTATGCAATGCCTTATGCATTGAGGAGGTTATTTGCGACTATACTGGTGTTTGGTGAGCCCAGCGACGTGCGTGGGCTTTGGGATAAACACTTCGAGGCAATGTCTGAAGACTACCAACGTCATAATCCCAGCAAAATAATGGTTGAACAGTTGGTTCTCATTGACATTAGGAACATGTTACAATCAATGGGAAAGGACATACGAGCGTTCCCTCTACCCATTATTGATGATTCTCAAATCGCGGCAAAAGATCTTACTCAAGAGATCTATGAGGAGTTAACAGTTGAGCTCAATGATGATGATAGAGCTTTGGCAGATGCTCTAAACGTCGAGCAACGAGATGCATACAACCAGATTTTATCTGCCGTCGATAGCGAAATGGTGGTCTATTTTTTATTGACGGTCCTGGTGGAACTGGAAAAACTTTTCTGTATAGGGCACTACTCGCAACGGTACGTGCCCAAGGCAAAATTGCTATTGCGACGGCAACGTCCGGAGTTGCAGCTTCCATAATGCCTGGTGGAAGAACAGCACACTCGCGGTTTAAGATAGCACTAAACATTGACGATGGTGGTTTCTGTAGTTTCACGAAGCAGAGCGGTACAGCCCAACTGTTACGTGATGCTTCCCTTATCCTTTGGGATGAGGCGTCTATGACTAAGAGGCAGGCAGTGGAGGCACTCGACAATAGCTTGCGTGACATGATGGAGCAACTAGATGTGCCTTTTGGAGGGAAGACAATTGTCTTTGGCGGGGACTTCCGACAAACTCTACCTGTCATCCGAAAGGGATCTAGGGCTCAGATCGTGGATGCGTCGTTGTGCAGGTCACATCTTTGGGAATCCATGCAACACCTAAAGCTTGTTCACAACATGAGGGCTCAGAAGGATCCGTGGTTTGCTGATTACTTGCTGCGTTCGGTGGTGGTATAGAGCGGACAAATAGTGATGGTGAGGTAGAGCTTCCTGAAGAAATATGTGTGCCATGCACTGGAGTGAACACAGACCTAGATAAATTGATAGAACATGTTTTTCCAATGCTCGAAGCGAATACGCAGGACCCCAACTACATCACGTCGAGGGCAATCTTATCTACGCGCAATGATTGTGTGGATAGGATTAATATGAAGATGATCGATATTTTCCAAGGGGAGGAGACAATATACCACAGCTTTGACACCGCAGTTGATGACCCTCATAATTACTATCCATCTGATTTCCTAAACACTCTTACGCCTAGCGGACTTCCTCCACATGTTCTGAAACTGAAGAAGAACTGTCGATCATTCTATTGAGGAACATTGACCCAGCGAATGGACTGTGCAATGGAACAATGCTGGTGGTCCGTGATTTTCAGAAGAATGTAATTGACGCTGAAATAGTGCTAGGGCAACATGCGGGAAAGCGGGTGTTCCTACCAAGGATACCTCTATGTCCCTCGGATGACGAGATGTTCCCTTTTCAGTTCAAAAGGAAACAGTTCCCTATTAGGCTCAGCTTTGCCATGACAGTTAACAAAGCACAGGGACAAACGATTCCAAACGTGGGTATCTATCTACCGGAGCCGGTGTTCTCCCATGGTCAGTTGTACGTTGCTCTATCTAGGGCCACAGCAAGACAGAATGTGAAAATTCTTGCCTTCCCACCTGATGGCCGCACTAAAAATGCCAAGAAGGCTAAGTCCACCAAGAGCTTGGAAGCCAAGCATAGCGATGCAAACGGTGATGATAGAGAAACGGGGATGCATATTAAGGGTGCCACTTATACAAAGAATATTGTATATCATGAAGTCCTTACGTCATAGTGTGGGATTTATTTTACAAATGTGAATGGTTTTATGTTCATAAAAATTCTTGAGTTGTGTGGTGTGATTACAGAAAACATCTGACGTGCCTAATTAGTGTTTGTAGATAATACAATCTGCATTTGTGGCCTGCTTATTTTTTGGTCAGCATATTTTTGTGGTTTGGGCCATGCCTCAAATAATATAATACAGCCTATTTTCTTTTTGGATGAACATGTTCTCTTTTTTTTTGCTTTATATGATACACACTGTCTAAAGCGATCGATAGCAGTCCCAAATAATGAGATATAAATCATTGATGATCTGAGCTCAATGTTTCAACAGATCAAGCATGTGGTTGTGGAGGATTCCAGTGTCATGCCACGGTAAGACCTAAATAAATATGTTGTAATGTAGTTATTATCTTTCATGGGTTTTATAATATAGCCAGGAAACTAAAATTTCATTTGTTCTATGGTTCGAAGCATATTACAGAGATGATTGTCATGGATCCGATGCTTTAAGGCCGCTTGGTTCTAAAATTGATCAATTTTTCAACGTTGTAACAGGTATGTAAAAAATATGTTTCCCTCATTCCTGATTCCAAATCTTGTAGTTCTGCTCATAAGTGCTTAAACTGGTTCTGGATATTAACGTGCAGGCTAGGTACTGGGTATGTGGAGGTCCATGAATCATTTTCCATGAGATCCAAAATGAGATTGTTCAGCAAGTTTTTAATCAGTTTTTTATAGTTGGTAGTGCATGCTGATATTGTGCTAACTCGGGTTCTGCCGTAGCTTAGTTTTGTGGCAGGTGCATTGATGATTCTTTTTTTTCCCTGTTCTGTGCAGCTGTACAAGATATGTGAGGATGTTGTTATTGATGCCACAGAGAAGGAAACATAGCTTGCTTAAGTATCCACTCGGTAAATCTTGTAACGATGCCTACCTCTTGCTGCTTCTTGCCATATATGTGCTGGCTCTTGAAAATGACCATCGATTTTGTTTGTCACTGCAGTGCATATGCCTAACTGCTATGCAAGGATAATGAGTGTTGGTGATGACAAGAGCCAGATCGTTCTCGTTGCTAAACCAGTTCATTTATGTGGAAGAAGTCTGCATATGAGATGGAAGAAGTCGAATATATTTATGTGGAAACATATGCCTATAGAAGATACTTCAATACTAGACACACTCGGGTAAATAATTCTACTATCATCGCTAATTCAACTTTTTTTTTATTAATTTCATAAGTCTAACGTGTTGAACATTCACTCTAATCAGGTGCTTATCTGGTGACATGATTCTGCAAATCATGTCCGTCTTTGATGGTACGAAGAAACCAAAACCAATTTGTACGGTAAGTACAACTAATCATATATATATATATATATATAAGCGTATCTAAGCTATTATATAAACTCCACGTGTATAATACATTGAAACACTTATGCAGGATGGGAGGACACTACGAAGAAGATTTCTAATCGACCTACTAACGTACGATGGAAATTCAAGTAAATCGATAATACCCGCGGACATACAAGATTATCTTAACCGGATCAAAGGGGCAAAATGATAGATACATAGATAGATAGATAGATTGATAGTATGTGTGTTTTCATCATTGTCTGAACGTGCTCTATGTTGAGATGTGACAATAGCATCGGATTTCAGTTTTGTTGAGATCATCTACTAGCTAGGATGATTCATTTCAATATTAATTAGTTTAAATATATGCTTGAGCTAGAAGTGTTGCTTTGTCTCATGAGTAAATGCTTCATACACACCCGTAGCAACGCACGGGCATTCAACTAGTTTTTGTCTATATTTTGAAGTTCTTGTGGAGCAAATTATTGGAGTCAGAAAATAATTATTATATATAAAAAGAAATCATCTAGGTGTCAATAAAACGAAAAAAAACTTGTATCCATGGTACAAGCTGTGCAACGAACCGGAATAAGAATGTTATATTTTGTGGAAGATCTTATTACATACGTTTAATTAAAAAAGAATAATATAGTTGGTGGAACAAGTACGAGGGGGAATCGTAATTTGGAAACAGCAGTAGCTTATAATAGGTCCAAATAACTGTGGATCGTTCATTTATGTAGATCTTAAGATATATGATGGAGTCTTGCCCCCTACCGTGTAATATTTAATTGCCAAATTAAACCCGGATTTGATACTCTGATTTTCATCTATCGAGGCCTCACTTTCCTTTTGTATATGAGTTTTTTTTACAGCAGACCATTTTTATTGTCTTACACCAAGGAGTATAAGATAAGATAACAAATCTGGATCGTTGATTTTATAAAGAAAAAGTTACCAAGTATAAGGAAAAAGATAATGAAAAATAGATAATAAAAAAAAAAGTAAGGGGTCAATAGATGGACATCAGAGTATCAAATCCGGTTTTAATTTGACAACTAACTCTTACACACTAAGGTGAAAAACTTCGTCATATATCTTGAGATCTACACAAATGGACAGTCTAGTTATTCGACTCTACTATTTACCCCAATTACGGTTACGACCAAATCGTAGCAACTCTTGCGCGATCTGCTCCAAAAGATGGAGTGCGGCGGCTTCGCGGACTTACCCGGCGACATCGTTAGCGTCATCGCCGATAGCGCGCCGTGGAATGCCGCCCGCGGATGCGCGCCGTCTGCTCCGCGTGGAGCGCCGCGGTGCCCGTGGAGCCGCAGCCGCCATGGATACTCCTCCAGTCTGTCGGCGACGAGGATGGTGACACTACTGACACGGAGGGCGAAAGAGGCAGCTTCTCCGTCCTGTCGTTTCCCGGCAACAGGAAGCTGAGCTCTGGTTCGTTGGTGGTCCGCTACCTCAGCAGTACGTTCCCCGACGGCGGGGTCGCGCTGCGCCGGCGCCGGCCATGGGTGGCTCGCGATCGTTGGCGCCGCCGACCTCAGCTTCACGCTGGTGAACCCCGTCACCGGCCGGAGCGTCACGTTGCCACCGCTGACGAGGCACCCCATGGTCGGCAGCCTACGGGACGACGGCCGAGTCCTGTGGCATACGTGGCTTGACTGGCCGGACTCTGGGGACCTCGTACCGGTGGAGAAGTTCATCGACACTTTCGTGCGGAAGATTGCGTTCTCGACGAGTCCCGAGCAGGACGACTACTTCGCCGTTGTGATCGGCGACCGCAGGGCGTACGCCATGTACGCCAGGGCCGGCGAGACGGAGTGGAAGACGCAGCGGTACGACGAGGGGGACAAGCCGCTGTTCCTGGTTCACGACGTCGTGCACGTAGACGGCGGCAAGTTCCTGGGGGTGATGCGGTGCTACGGCCGGGTCCTGGAGATCGACCTCGCCGGACACGTACGAGTCTGAGAGCCAAAACTCGGTGCGGAACGACGACGGCGCGGATAATGGCGCTGATGGAGGACGATGGCTCTTCGAGCGTCAGGCTGTTTGCCGGCCGTTGGGCTCGGTCGAGTCGCCTGACATCAATGTGGAGAACCACCTCGTGCACGTCAACGGCGAGCTGTTCCAGATTTGGGCAACGTGGTCCGGCGAGCAGTACCGGGTGAAGAAGACTTCGACGAGGCAGTGAACCGGTACCGCGTCCAGGAGGCCGGCGCCGTGAGGTTCGACGCGAAGCTGCCGACCTGCTGGTCCGAGGCGTGGACCTCGGGGACTGGGCCATGCTCGTCGGGAGGAACGGGACGGTGGCCGTGCGCGCCGACGGAAGGGTCAGAGGCAGCTGCATTTACTTCATCGACAGCAGGCTGGACGAGGCGGTCTGTGCGTTCGACCTGCGGAGCGGCCGGCAGGTGGAGGCGCCGCCGCCGGGCTGCATTGACTCGCTCCTGCGGGAGGCCTCCTCGTGCTCGATCGCTCGCCACGGCGGTCCAAGCTGCGCGGCCCGTCACCGCCGGTGAAACACGGGGCGGACCATCACGATCCTCGACGGGGAGGAGAGTAAGAGGAAGCCGCCGCAGCTCGCTAACGCGCTACTTCGTCCCGTCACGCTCGCGCAAGACACGTTGCGTGGCGTTCCTGTTCCACCATCCCCCGCTACCAGTATTATTGTGATTCTTCTTTTTCTCTTTGTACTGAGATACTGTATTTTCTTAACGTGTAATAATTTTATTTATTTATTTATTTTGTGAAGAAAAGCGAGCTTTATTAATCAGATAACAGGTTCATATCGTAGTGGCGGAATTAATATTATTTCATAATCTAAAAAGTTTTACTTGACACACTGGAAATATATTCTTAAACACGTAACGATTAATTCTAGTGATAGGATAATATTATTTTTAATGTAAAATGTTTTATTTCCTACTACATTGGAATAATATATCCTTAGCGTCGAACATTTCACGGCTAGGTTTACCTTTCTAAAAAACCTTTAAAATGAAAAAAATAATGCACATCTTACCTCTATTGAATGCAACATCCATGTTAATCTAAAATTTGAACCCGAATGAATTAGTTCCATCATAATAAACTCGTGCGAGTTTGCTGTAGAAAAACTCTGACTGATAGAAGCTTATTAGTGTACGTAATTTCGTGGTGAGAGTCAGATTCATCTTAATAATTTACTCAAACAATGATCCTAAAAATGGTAAAGCTGTTGTTTTTTTCCCCACTCCCCACGACGGAGGGATCGGAAGACTTGGTCTCGTCTACTGTGGGTTTGATCGGCTGCTACTGTCTTTAGTTAGCGTCTTGGGCTGTTTCGAGTACAGACCCTGACCCGGTGGATCTCCATCTCCCTGCATTTTCTTTCAACTTGTCGTGCAACAGCCGAGCCGATTGGAAACGAACGGCAAGGAATCCCAGCCCCCCAGCAGAGCAGAGCAGAGCAGAGCACAGCACAGCGGCGCACGGCCTCGGGCACGTCGTCGACGAACTAGAAGTACCAGTATCCGTGAGCAAAAGATAATCTGACCCAAAGCAAAAAAAAAAAAAAAATGCTTACGTAGGATGATATTCCTTCCGGTGGTGGTGAACCAACAACCATCTTCTCTCTCTCCGCTATCTCTTCCCCAGCAGCAGGCTGCAGCAGAAGGGAGTAGATGAGGAAGGAGAGGAGACCGGCGAGAACAGGGTTAGGTGCTAGTACTAGCAGTATGCAGAGAGCTACTGCATAGTAATTCACGAGTCGTCCGAAAGGGATGGCGCCGCCGAGGATCGGAGTCGTCTGCTGCTGCCGTGGCCGTGTCTCGGCGAGCCGCGCGCTGAAGATGCCAGCAACAGCCATGCGTCGAAAGCGAAGGCGGGCTTGGCGCGTGCACGGGAGGTCCACGCGGCGCGTCTGCCTCTTGTTCGTTTGGGCCGCCTTCTTTTCTTGGTTGGGCTGCGGAGATGAGGAAACATTCCATATGATCATCGTGTACAGTGTTTCCCTTTCTGTTGAGGATGAGGTGAGGTCAGCAGGGCAGGACGGACGGCAATGCCCACTTTCCTTTCTTCTTTCGTGTCGGCCACACCCATGCAGTATCACGTCATTCAATCGCGGTCCTGTTTTTGGGCATACATGGTTTTTAACGGCTTTCATACATACGATGAGGGTTATCGTGGTTTCCACGTAGTAGTAATTATTTCTTTTTTTTTAAATAGCAATAGTTATTACTAGCTCCATTGAAACAAGAGCAGATGGGGATAAAAGAAATGAGCTATTTTTTTTTATTTTATGTTCACCTTGTTTAAAGATTTACTCAGATAAAAGAATGTATATTTGTCGGCATACCGAGATGTCCCCGATTATTTATTGTCGTATCAAATTTGATAACATCGTACATGGAAGGAAAGTTAAGAGGCTTGCTCTCTTTCCATGCACGGAAAAAAGTCAATGCCGCCACAGTTTGTTTCGACGTGCGAGCAAAACGCGCCACAAAGTAAGAGTTGCATGGCGAGGTGACGTACGATGCATGTTATGTGTCGTGTCGTGCAAGTTTTATATGCCTTGTAGAATTAAAAGGACTCATCTTTATTTCAGTCGCCTGAAAATCAGACATATCTTCGATGGATGATTTGTGACTGTCGGATGCTGAATCAACGAACGAGCTATTGTCTTCAACCTCCGCTTCGCTCTCTCTACCTCACGCTCCTCCGCCTCCGCAGCCGCTTCCTTCGCTGTACTAACTAGTCTATAAAACGATCCTCCATCACTGTACACGCTTGTCGTCCGCGGTTCCTGTGTATCCAACGGCTCCTCGCCACACAACCTTTTCGTCACCCACCGCTAATCGGGTCGCCTCTCTCTATCTTATTTCTAAGGTCGGTGGTCACCGAATAACCTCTACAATAACCTCCAATCCGTCAAACTCCGATGTGCAGCACCGTCGACTGACATTTGAAATCAAGTGTATTTAACTCCTACCATCATAAAAGAAGACATATTCAATCCGTTATGCTATAAAAAAACAGTAAAAGAACATGCTTCAACCACGATAGTAATATAGAAAATTTACCTTTGAAAATATACTCTACGAAGTAACAGGCCGTGCTCCAAGCCGACAGCCCTGTGGCATCCTTACATGCCCTTGTCGTTGAACCGGCACCGAAATTGCAAGGTTCACGAGGTTCTGCCAGCAACAACCTGGACCGGGAGGGCGAACAGGCGAGAGGAAGGAGGCAGGGCAGGCGCCGTGGCAGGGGAAGCAGCACCGTACCGGAGCGCCCCCAAAAAGGCGAAGCACGAGTCACCACCACCTGCAGAGAGAAGAAGAGGAGGGAGAGAGAGGCCGGCGCATCTCGCTCCCCGTGCTCTGCTCCTCCCCTGCTACGCCGGCTGCGGTCCCTCCCTCCGTCCTCGCGGCGCAGGCGCACCAAACCCACCCTCCGCGTCGATCAGTCATGCGCGCCTAGCCTACCGAGCCAGTGATCCATTCCTGTGACCGAGCAACAACCCGACCTCTCTTCCCCGATCCGCCTCTATATATACCTCACCTCGCCTCGCCTCGCCCGACGCATCCTCTCTCGAACCTTCCAGAACCCTCCGAGCACCTCCGTCCCTCCCTGCAGGTTCCGATGGCCGTCGTCGAGACCTCCGCCGACCACGCCGCGCCGCGCGCCGAGGAGCCGGGCACCGGCTCCGACGCTGGCGAGCGCGAGATGCGGGATCTGGAGGACCTCCTCTCCAAGCTCAACCCCATGGCGGAGGAGTTCGTCCCGCCCTCCCTCGCCTCCCCCGTCGCCGCCGCGGGCGCCGTCGGGCCCGGGTTCGCCGCGCCGGCGCCGCTCTCCCCGGCCGCGTTCGGCTACTACCCCGCCAACGCTGGGTTCGCGGTCCCCTCGCCGGCAGGCCACAGGGGCGTCGTCGGGTTCCCCGCCCCCGGCGACGGCCACGCCGGACGCGGCGGCAGGGTAAGGATCGTTCGTTCGTCCCGTTTCTCTTTGCGCGCTTTTCGCCTGTGTCAACTGCCGATGGATGATGACGATTGCTGATCCTGTCCTGGCGCTGCCTGTGCCTGCAGAAGAAAGGGGGAGCGGGGTTCGCCGGCCAAGGCCACCCCGCCGGGAGGCGCCGGAACAACAGCCGCACCACCATGGCGCAGCGCGACGAGGGGCCTCAAACTTTGGGCCGAGGTGGCCTTTCTCTACTCTTGGAGTTCGGAGAGAAAGTATCAGATGGCCCATTTCTGTATTTGTACTGGAAGAATTCGAGTGGTAAGGAAGGATTCGAGCTCAACTGCTCAAGCTTATAACCGATCAAGAAGACGAAGAAGATTGAGATCAAAAAAAAAAAAAAAAAAAAAAAAAAGGACCAAGAAGGCAAGAACCGAAAAGAGTCGTTGGAACTCAACCAGGCGGACGGCAGCAGCTTATAAGAACTCAACCGATCAAGACGACAGAGAGATTCATCCCAGACGAGGAACCCAGACTACGCCCAAATCTCAGCAACGAGCACGCAATTTGCTCCAAACGATGGAGCGCCGCGGCTTCGCCGACCTACCCAGCGACCTCCTCCTAATCATTGCTGACCGCGCCGCCGTGGACTCCCGCGTGCGGATGCGCGCCGTCTGCTCGGCGTGGAGAGCCGTGGTTCCCATCGTGCCGCAGCCGCCGTGGATGCTCCTCCCGGCTGGCGACGACGACGACGATGCTGACGAGGACGGCGGACGAGGCAGCTTCTCCGTCCTGTCGCTTCCTGCCAGCAGGAAGCTGAGCCCCGGCTCGTCGGTAGTGCGGTGCCTCAACAACACGTTCCCGGCGGGGTCGCGCTGCGTCGGCGCCGGCCACGGGTGGCTCGCGCTCGTCGCAACCGCCGACCTCAGCGTCACGCTCGTCAACCCCGTCGCCGGCCGCACCGTCTCGCTGCCTCCGCTGACCAGGCACCCCATCGTCGGCGGCCTACGGGATGAGGACCGCCGACTAGTCCTGCGGCGTACGTGCCTTCAGACGAACCATGAGATCCCCCTCCCGGTGGAGGATTTCATCGACATGGTCGTCTGGAAGATGGTGTTCTCCACCAGTCCTGAGGAGGACAGCTACTTCGCCGTGCTCGTTTGCGACCACGAACGGTATGCCACATACGCCAAGAATGGCGCAACGGAGTGGAAGATGCTACGGTACGAGTACAAGTGGGATCTGGGACTAGAAGGACTACCGGTGTCCCTGGTGAACGACGTCGTGCACGTCGGGGGCGGCAAGTTCTTGGCGCAGGCGTCCGATGTGTTCGACCACAGCAACGGCGAAGGCGAGGTCATCGAGCTCGACCTCACTGTCCGCCACGACGAGCCTAACAAGAACCCGGCGGTCCGATTATTCGCCAAATCGACCGCCTTATTGGGAACCCCAAGCACCCACACTGCCGTGGAGAACCACCTGGTCCGCCTCGCCGACGGCAAGCTTTACCTGATATGGGTCTCGTGGGTGCGCGGGCGGCCAGGCGAGGACGAAGCCGACTGGATACATCGCCGCCGTGTCAAGGACGCCCGGGCCGTGAGGTGGGACCCGGACAGGTGTACCTGCTGGTCGTCCAAGGAAGAGGCGGCGGCAGACTTCCTAGATGACTGGTCCGTGCTAATTGGGAAGAATGAGACGGCGGCCGTGCGCCTCGGAGATGTGCCGGGGTTGTCAGCCGGCTGCCTGTACTTCATCGACGTCAGGTGGGATGAAGCGCTGATCTGTACATTTGATTTGAGGAGCGGTCAGCAGGTGGAGACAGCGTCGGGCTGGGCCGACTTGCTGAGAGCGGCCATGATGTTCGACCTGAGCGACCCATCACCGGTTTGGTTCTTGCCGTCAGCGAAGTAGGATGCTTTTGCCGGTTAGCTGTTTTTGCCGGTTAGCAATGCAGAGGATGCTTTTTTGGCATTAGCTCGCAATCTAGGACGTTCATATACAAGACAAGGGGTTCATCTTGTGCTTCTGCTTTTGTTTTTTCTTACGAAGTAATAGTTCATCTTGGCAAATAGTTTTTTTTTTTTTGACAGTCAACCTTGGGTAGCCGTAGGTGGACTAGGTGTCACAGGGGCTGGCACCTAGACGATTGATAATCGGAATTCGGAAACAGAGAAGATTTTTTTTTGTGCGAGGAAACAGAGAAGAATTCGGAGGCAACCAGCAGCAGGTTATAAGATCAGAAGAGAGAGAGAGAGAGAGATCACGCAGACGAGGAAGGAACCCCAAGTACGCCCACGCCAAACCCAGCAACGAGTGCTCGATTTCGCACGATGGCGTGCTTCGCCGACTTACCCGGCGACATCGTTAGCATCATCGCCGATCGCGCCGCCGTGGAGTGCCGCCCGCGGATGCGCGCCGTCTGCTCCGCGTGGAGCGCCGCGGTGCCCATCGAGCCGCAGCCGCCGTGGATAGTCCTCCGGCCCCAGCCAGACGACGACGATGATGGCGACAAGGAGGGCGAAAGAGGCAGCAGCTTCTCCGTTCTGTCGCTTCCTGCCAACAGGAAGCTGAACCCTGGATCGTCCGTCCTCCGCTGCCTCAACAACATGTTCCCTGCAGGGTCGCGCTGCATCGGCGCCGGGCACGGGTGGCTCGCGCTCGTCGGCCGGCACCTCAGCGTCATGCTCGTGAACCCCGTCACCGGCCGCTCCGTCTCGTTGCCTCCGCTGACCAGGTTCCCCGTGTTCCGCGGCGTACAGGCCGACGGCCAAATCATGTGGTGGACGGCCAATGACATACGTCCGGATGTCGGAGAGCTCGTCTGGGTGGAGAAGTTCGTCGACAACTTCGTGTGGAAGCTCTTCTTCTCGGCGAGACCCGAGCAGGACGGCTACTTCGCCGTGCTCGTCGGCCGCGAACCCGTGCGGTACGCCACGTACGCCAGGGCCGGCGCGACGGAGTGGATGCTGTTGCGCCACGACGAGAACGAGGAAGGCCAAGGCAGACTAGGCAGTATGGTGACCCTGGTGAGGGACGTCCTGCACGTGGCGGGCGGCAGGTTCATTGTGGTCCAGCTGTCCAGCCTCCACAGCAAGCTCCTGGCGGTCGACCTCGGCGACGACGGTGCGAGTAACAACGGGGACGAGGGGGAATCTCCGCCGACCAGCGTCCGCATCCTCTCCAATTCGTCGATCCCCGTGTTCGGAAGCGACCTAGACAATCTTTCTTCCTCTTCCGTGGAGACCCGCCTGGTCCTCGCCGGCGGCGAGCTCTACCAGATATGGATGTCGTGGGTGTGCGAGCGACGGGAATCCAAAAAGCTTAGCTTGCTGTTAACGCTAGGGAGACCCGAGGAAGTGGAGCACTTTAGGAGATACCAGTACCGCATCCGGGACGCCAGGGCCGTGAAGTGCGACCCGGACCTGCGGCCGCCGACTCGCTCGTCCCAGGAGGAGGAGGCGGATCTCGGCGACTGGGCCGTGCTCATCGGGCAGAACCAGACGGTGGCCTTGCGTGCTGGAGACGACGATGTGCATGCGGGTGTGAAAGGCGGCTGCTTGTACTTCATCGACATCAGACTCGATGAGGGGGTCTATGCGTTCCACTTGAGGAGCGGCCAGCAGGTGGAGACGGCGGCGGGCTGTGACGGGCAGCTGCGGGAGGCCATGATGATGGCACGGCCGCAGTGGAGCAGGTCACGGCCGTTTTGGTTCTTGCCGTCACTGAAATAGGCCGCTGTGCCCCGGACGACGAGGATCATTGTATTATTTTCTCTACGTACGCTAGCACTAGTAACAAATGGGCTGAGATGAATAAAGCGTCTGTATTTCTGCATTTGATTTTTGTTCGGAGCAGTTCATCAGCACTACTCCGTAGTATTTCGCAAGAGGAAGGGATCATGGTTCGGAAAACCTTGGCAATTTTTTTTTTTTTTTTGAGAAATCGACCTTGACAAAATAGCTTGGATGATCATGATGAGCAGCAACGTTTACAAAACCGCTTGAGATGGTTTTGCGAAAATCACGGAAACCGAAAAATCATCTAGACAAAATATGAATTTGAACAAAACTAAAACAAAAACCGAGCGTTTTTTATGGTTTACTGTTCAGTTTTAACCGTTTTTGTCGTCACATTCGTATTGTGGTTTTTAAAACTGTTTGAAGGATTTTTTGAACGGTTTACAGTTTATCGAACGGTTTTACTAGTTTGAACTTTTTTTAAAAAAAAAATCAAAGATGCATGTTCAAAGTTAATATAAAAATCAGCAATGTCAATATTTAAAGACGGAGGGAATACTATCTAGTCTCTACTACTATTATTTTTGTAAGGGTCGTCCGTGCAAACGTTATTCTGCCCGTCCGCGCGCGTACGACCTGCTGCGCGTCTCCCGTCCCGCGTGGTCCTAGCCTGCCTTATACGGATGGGATTCTTATTTTTTCCAAATAGATTAGAATCCGGGTCATACTCCGCATGCTTGCGTCAATCTTTGATACATTGCCCCAATCGCGAGATCCGCCCGAGAAATCTCCACGACCCGCCGCTGCCGTCCGTCGCGAGCTGCTGCCATTGAGGACCCGCCGCGCGCTACCTTCGTGGAGCCGCGCCGCCTCCGTTCCGCCGCTCCCTGCCGTGTAGACGCTCCGCCGCCATGTAGCCGCTCCACCGCCGAGGAGAAGCCGAGCCGCGCCTCGGCCGAGAACCCGCGCCGCCGCCCAGGGCCGCATCGTCCTCCCAGGGGTTCAAGGAGACGTGCCGCCGGCCCGCCGCCTAGGGGCCGCGCTCCGCTCAGGAGAAGGGCCGCCGCCCATGACCCGTGTCTCTGTCGTCCGTCGAGGATCCGCCATCGTGGTCCTGGTGACGTCCACGAAAGGGCCTCCGCCTCCTCGAACAACAACCTCGGTGAGGCACTCATCCACGATCCTGGTTTGCATCAGTACGATCAGTGTAAATCCTGTGGGGCACACCATCAACACATCCAATGACCTTGCTGGTACCTACAACCCCTCTCTTAATATTGAACAAATTATTCTTATCTTAAATCTATCGCATCTCAAAACTTAATGTGCAGGAGACCCAACTCTTGAACCTATGGACCCCATCACAGAAAGGTGCACTGGAGTTATTCAAGTACCAACGCAAGACAACGGTATTGATAAAATCACTGAAATTTGACTATTATAATTGGCGCATTAGTTTATATCTCTTCTATTTAACTATTGATTGAATTATGCCTTCGGTAGGAGATGATGAGGGAGTTGTGTATGAAGAGGACACGGAGTATGAGGACGACTACATTTATCCTATCCAAGGTAATTTAAATGATTTTGAATTATTCATTCTAAAATAATGTTATGCATATTAACTATTCTTACACAACACGTATTAAATTCTCATCCTTATATTATAGATGAGAACACTGACATTACTACTTAATATCATAGATGTGAACACTGACATTACTACTTAATATTATAGATGAGAACACTGACATTACTACTGAGCCTGACCCACTAGCTTCCATTGTCGAGCCGAGCGTTGATGAGTCTGATCCATACGACATAGTCTATTCCAATCTACCCAAAGATGTACACATATTAAAACCAGTTGATGATTGTGTAAAGTGCGGTGCCAAAAGGTTTCAATATGAGCCCAAGGGCTTCTGTTGTCGTGATGGTAAGGTGGAGGTAGCCAATCAAGATACACCACCTGAGATGATGAAGCTGTGGACTGTTTCAGATACTAACGCGTGACATTTTCGCGATCACATCAGATGGTTCAATAGCCACTTCTCGTTCACCTCTTTGTATTGCAGTCTCGATGAGGAAACCACAAACTTGAAGAAGCACCCGATCTACACATTTCGAGCCCATGGTCAAATGTACCATAATATCCGGTCATTTGGTAAAGAGAGTGGACTGGAACCGAGACATTTAGAACTTTACTTCTATGACGATGATCCTGCACTGGAACATCGCTATCGATGTTGTCGTAAAGACCAGGAGAAGAAGGATAAAGAGGTCATCACAATGTTGGTTGATATCCTTAAAGGAAATCCGTATTCTGACAGCCTTAGGACCATGGGTGAGGTTAATGATATAGATGACTATCGTATAACACTCAACCTTGACCATCATCTTGACCAGAGAACTTACAACCGACCAACATCTTCAGAGGTTGCAGCTGTTTGGGTTGAGGGAAGGGATCGACTACGCCATTTTGATCGAGGCGTTTGTCTCCAAGGAAAGAATCGAGAGATCTACAACATCCGCTCATATCAATCATCCTACGATGCTTTATCATATCCTCTATTCTTTCCTAGAGGGGAACCTGGATGGCACACTAATATACCGAAGGTTGGCTTCACGTATGATGAGATGCTAGCTGGATCTGCTCGACGTAGAGCCAAAGGCGGCGACAATGATGATGATGATGATGGAGGTTAGTTTTGTTAATTTTGTTACCAGTACATTATAAGACATATTTTAAGTGTTAGTCAGGTTATAAGTAAAATAATATATTTAATAATGTACAACGTTAAATACGCTCACTCAATGTTCAGGCGGTTCGAAGATGACTATACCATCCGCGATTACTATTGTTACAAGTTTCAAATACGTCGAGGCATATTCAACCCAATCTTGCATGGAAAGCGTCTGTTCCAACAGTTTGCCGTGGATACATACATAAAGATCGAAAGCAATAGATTGGAGTACATACGGAGCCATCAAACGGAATTGCGAGCTGACCTATATCAGGGCTTGTGGGACAGTTTCAATGCTGGAGAAGTTAGGGCGGCAGCTGTTGGGAAACGAACCGTTCTGTCCACTTCGTTTATCGGAGGTCCTAGGGACAAGCGGAAGCGTTTTATGGATGCTATGGCATTGGTGCAGAAGTATGGGAAACCAGATATCTTTCTAACTATGACGTGTAACCCAAATTGGACGGAGATCACAGAAAACCTCTACCAAGGTCAAACCCCTCAAGATCGTCCTGATCTCATAGTGCGTGTATTTAGAGCAAAGTTAGAAGAATTGAAGGATAAGCTATTCAAGAAACATATACTTGGCAGGGTGAGGGCACACGTGTATGTTGTGGAGTTCCAGAAGAGGGGTTTACCTCACGCCCATTTTCTCTTGATCATGGAAGGGAAGTATAAGCTGACGTGTCCAGAGCAATATGATCGTTTGATCTGTGCTGAGCTTCCAGACAAGACTCAGTACCCGCTCCTTTATAGTATGGTCACCAAACATATGATGCATGGCCCATGCGGTGACCTCAACCGTGACTGCCCATGCACAAAGGGTCTTCCGGCATGCAGAAATCATTATCCAAGACCTTATAACAAGCCACTCTACAAGGTAAGGACTCCTACCCGTTGTATCGAAGACGTCAGAATGGACGTAAGGAGATGGTTAGGAAGCATTTGTTGGACAATAGGTGGGTAGTGCCATATAATCCTCATCTCACTCAATACTTCAACTGTCACATTAACGTTGAAGCATGTGGAAGCATTAAGGCAGTGAAGTATCTATTCAAATATATATACAAAGGGCATGATCGTGCGTCAATTAACGTGGGTGAGGCAGGCCAGTCCAATAACAATGTAGATGTTGATGAAATTAAATTGTACAGGGACGCACGATGGGTGACTCCTCCTGAAGCATTATGGAGGATTTATGGTTTTGATCTAAGCCAAAACAGTCCGCCTGTGATGCAACTACAGCTTCATCTACCCGGAATGCACATGGTGTCCTTCCATAATAATCAAGGCATAGAGAAAGTGTTGAAGCGTAAGGGTGCTGATAAATCAATGCTCACCGAGTACTTTGAGGCAAACAGGAAATATGAATGGTGTTGCAATATATTGTACAAAGACTTCCCAGAGCACTTTACTTGGCAGACTGGTAAAGGAAAAAAAACTATGGCAAAAGAGGGTGCATGAGGGCCGTAGTCAAATCGGTCGGATAGTGCAAGCTCATCCCTCCGAGGGGGAACGCTATTATCTTCGTGTCCTCCTAAATCATGTAGCTGGAGCAACTTCGTACGAACATCTGAGGACCTATGATGGAGAAACATGGCCAACTTTCCGTGAGGCTGCAGAAAAACGGGGTCTCATCGATGGAGATGATTCATGGCACGATGCTTTGACCGAAGCCACGAATTATGCAATGCCTTATGCATTGAGGAGGTTATTTGCGACTATACTGGTGTTTGGTGAGCCCAGCGACGTGCGTGGGCTTTGGGATAAACACTTCGAGGCAATGTCTGAAGACTACCAACGTCATAATCCCAGCAAAATAATGGTTGAACAGTTGGTTCTCATTGACATTAGGAACATGTTACAATCAATGGGAAAGGACATACGAGCGTTCCCTCTACCCATTATTGATGATTCTCAAATCGCGGCAAAAGATCTTACTCAAGAGATCTATGAGGAGTTAACAGTTGAGCTCAATGATGATGATAGAGCTTTGGCAGATGCTCTAAACGTCGAGCAACGAGATGCATACAACCAGATTTTATCTGCCGTCGATAGCCGAAATGGTGGTCTATTTTTTATTGACGGTCCTGGTGGAACTGGAAAAACTTTTCTGTATAGGGCACTACTCGCAACGGTACGTGCCCAAGGCAAAATTGCTATTGCGACGGCAACGTCCGGAGTTGCAGCTTCCATAATGCCTGGTGGAAGAACAGCACACTCGCGGTTTAAGATAGCACTAAACATTGACGATGGTGGTTTCTGTAGTTTCACGAAGCAGAGCGGTACAGCCCAACTGTTACGTGATGCTTCCCTTATCCTTTGGGATGAGGCGTCTATGACTAAGAGGCAGGCAGTGGAGGCACTCGACAATAGCTTGCGTGACATGATGGAGCAACTAGATGTGCCTTTTGGAGGGAAGACAATTGTCTTTGGCGGGGACTTCCGACAAACTCTACCTGTCATCCGAAAGGGATCTAGGGCTCAGATCGTGGATGCGTCGTTGTGCAGGTCACATCTTTGGGAATCCATGCAACACCTAAAGCTTGTTCACAACATGAGGGCTCAGAAGGATCCGTGGTTTGCTGATTACTTGCTGCGTTCGGTGGTGGTATAGAGCGGACAAATAGTGATGGTGAGGTAGAGCTTCCTGAAGAAATATGTGTGCCATGCACTGGAGTGAACACAGACCTAGATAAATTGATAGAACATGTTTTTCCAATGCTCGAAGCGAATACGCAGGACCCCAACTACATCACGTCGAGGGCAATCTTATCTACGCGCAATGATTGTGTGGATAGGATTAATATGAAGATGATCGATATTTTCCAAGGGGAGGAGACAATATACCACAGCTTTGACACCGCAGTTGATGACCCTCATAATTACTATCCATCTGATTTCCTAAACACTCTTACGCCTAGCGGACTTCCTCCACATGTTCTGAAACTGAAGAAGAACTGTCCGATCATTCTATTGAGGAACATTGACCCAGCGAATGGACTGTGCAATGGAACAATGCTGGTGGTCCGTGATTTTCAGAAGAATGTAATTGACGCTGAAATAGTGCTAGGGCAACATGCGGGAAAGCGGGTGTTCCTACCAAGGATACCTCTATGTCCCTCGGATGACGAGATGTTCCCTTTTCAGTTCAAAAGGAAACAGTTCCCTATTAGGCTCAGCTTTGCCATGACAGTTAACAAAGCACAGGGACAAACGATTCCAAACGTGGGTATCTATCTACCGGAGCCGGTGTTCTCCCATGGTCAGTTGTACGTTGCTCTATCTAGGGCCACAGCAAGACAGAATGTGAAAATTCTTGCCTTCCCACCTGATGGCCGCACTAAAAATGCCAAGAAGGCTAAGTCCACCAAGAGCTTGAAAGCCAAGCATAGCGATGCAAACGGTGATGATAGAGAAACGGGGATGCATATTAAGGGTGCCACGTATACAAAGAATATTGTATATCATGAAGTCCTTACGTCATAGTGTGGGATTTATTTTACAAATGTGAATGGTTTTATGTTCATAAAAATTCTTGAGTTGTGTGGTGTGATTACAGAAAACATCTGACGTGCCTAATTAGTGTTTGTAGATAATACAATCTGCATTTGTGGCCTGCTTATTTTTTGGTCAGCATATTTTTGTGGTTTGGGCCATGCCTCAAATAATATAATACAGCCTATTTTCTTTTTGGATGAACATGTTCTCTTTTTTTTTGCTTTATATGATACACACTGTCTAAAGCGATCGATAGCAGTCCCAAATAATGAGATATAAATCATTGATGATCTGAGCTCAATGTTTCAACAGATCAAGCATGTGGTTGTGGAGGATTCCAGTGTCATGCCACGGTAAGACCTAAATAAATATGTTGTAATGTAGTTATTATCTTTCATGGGTTTTATAATATAGCCAGGAAACTAAAATTTCATTTGTTCTATGGTTCGAAGCATATTACAGAGATGATTGTCATGGATCCGATGCTTTAAGGCCGCTTGGTTCTAAAATTGATCAATTTTTCAACGTTGTAACAGGTATGTAAAAAATATGTTTCCCTCATTCCTGATTCCAAATCTTGTAGTTCTGCTCATAAGTGCTTAAACTGGTTCTGGATATTAACGTGCAGGCTAGGTACTGGGTATGTGGAGGTCCATGAATCATTTTCCATGAGATCCAAAATGAGATTGTTCAGCAAGTTTTTAATCAGTTTTTTATAGTTGGTAGTGCATGCTGATATTGTGCTAACTCGGGTTCTGCCGTAGCTTAGTTTTGTGGCAGGTGCATTGATGATTCTTTTTTTTCCCTGTTCTGTGCAGCTGTACAAGATATGTGAGGATGTTGTTATTGATGCCACAGAGAAGGAAACATAGCTTGCTTAAGTATCCACTCGGTAAATCTTGTAACGATGCCTACCTCTTGCTGCTTCTTGCCATATATGTGCTGGCTCTTGAAAATGACCATCGATTTTGTTTGTCACTGCAGTGCATATGCCTAACTGCTATGCAAGGATAATGAGTGTTGGTGATGACAAGAGCCAGATCGTTCTCGTTGCTAAACCAGTTCATTTATGTGGAAGAAGTCTGCATATGAGATGGAAGAAGTCGAATATATTTATGTGGAAACATATGCCTATAGAAGATACTTCAATACTAGACACACTCGGGTAAATAATTCTACTATCATCGCTAATTCAACTTTTTTTTTATTAATTTCATAAGTCTAACGTGTTGAACATTCACTCTAATCAGGTGCTTATCTGGTGACATGATTCTGCAAATCATGTCCGTCTTTGATGGTACGAAGAAACCAAAACCAATTTGTACGGTAAGTACAACTAATCATATATATATATATATATATATATAAGCGTATCTAAGCTATTATATAAACTCCACGTGTATAATACATTGAAACACTTATGCAGGATGGGAGGACACTACGAAGAAGATTTCTAATCGACCTACTAACGTACGATGGAAATTCAAGTAAATCGATAATACCCGCGGACATACAAGATTATCTTAACCGGATCAAAGGGGCAAAATGATAGATACATAGATAGATAGATAGATAGATAGATAGATTGATAGTATGTGTGTTTTCATCATTGTCTGAACGTGCTCTATGTTGAGATGTGACAATAGCATCGGATTTCAGTTTTGTTGAGATCATCTACTAGCTAGGATGATTCATTTCAATATTAATTAGTTTAAATATATGCTTGAGCTAGAAGTGTTGCTTTGTCTCATGAGTAAATGCTTCATACACACCCGTAGCAACGCACGGGCATTCAACTAGTTTTTGTCTATATTTTGAAGTTCTTGTGGAGCAAATTATTGGAGTCAGAAAATAATTATTATATATAAAAAGAAATCATCTAGGTGTCAATAAAACGAAAAAAAAACTTGTATCCATGGTACAAGCTGTGCAACGAACCGGAATAAGAATGTTATATTTTGTGGAAGATCTTATTACATACGTTTAATTAAAAAAGAATAATATAGTTGGTGGAACAAGTACGAGGGGGAATCGTAATTTGGAAACAGCAGTAGCTTATAATAGGTCCAAATAACTGTGGATCGTTCATTTATGTAGATCTTAAGATATATGATGGAGTCTTGCCCCCTACCGTGTAATATTTAATTGCCAAATTAAACCCGGATTTGATACTCTGATTTTCATCTATCGAGGCCTCACTTTCCTTTTGTATATGAGTTTTTTTTACAGCAGACCATTTTTATTGTCTTACACCAAGGAGTATAAGATAAGATAACAAATCTGGATCGTTGATTTTATAAAGAAAAAGTTACCAAGTATAAGGAAAAAGATAATGAAAAATAGATAATAAAAAAAAAGTAAGGGGTCAATAGATGGACATCAGAGTATCAAATCCGGTTTTAATTTGACAACTAACTCTTACACACTAAGGTGAAAAACTTCGTCATATATCTTGAGATCTACACAAATGGACAGTCTAGTTATTCGACTCTACTATTTACCCCAATTACGGTTACGACCAAATCGTAGCAACTCTTGCGCGATCTGCTCCAAAAGATGGAGTGCGGCGGCTTCGCGGACTTACCCGGCGACATCGTTAGCGTCATCGCCGATCGCGCCGCCGTGGAATGCCGCCCGCGGATGCGCGCCGTCTGCTCCGCGTGGAGCGCCGCGGTGCCCGTGGAGCCGCAGCCGCCGTGGATACTCCTCCAGTCTGTCGGTGACGAGGATGGTGACACTACTGACACGGAGGGCGAAAGAGGCAGCTTCTCCGTCCTGTCGTTTCCCGGCAACAGGAAGCTGAGCTCTGGTTCGTTGGTGGTCCGCTACCTCAGCAGTACGTTCCCCGACGGCGGGGTCGCGCTGCGCCAGCGCCGGCCACGGGTGGCTCGCGATCGTTGGCACCGCCGACCTCAGCTTCACGCTGGTGAACCCCGTCACCGGCCGGAGCGTCACGTTGCCACCGCTGACGAGGCACCCCATGGTCGGCAGCCTACGGGACGACGGCCGAGTCCTGTGGCGTACGTGGCTTGACTGGCCGGACTCTGGGGACCTCGTACCGGTGGAGAAGTTCATCGACACTTTCGTGCGGAAGATTGCGTTCTCGACGAGTCCCGAGCAGGACGACTACTTCGCCGTTGTGATCGGCGACCGCAGGGCGTACGCCATGTACGCCAGGGCCGGCGAGACGGAGTGGAAGACGCAGCGGTACGACGAGGGGGACAAGCCGCTGTTCCTGGTTCACGACGTCGTGCACGTAGACGGCGGCAGGTTCCTGGGGGTGATGCGGTGCTACGGCCGGGTCCTGGAGATCGACCTCGCCGGACACGTACGAGTCTGAGAGCCAAAACTCGGTGCGGAACGACGACGGCGCGGATAATGGCGCTGATGGAGGACGATGGCTCTTCGAGCGTCAGGCTGTTTGCCGGCACGTTGGGCTCGGTCGAGTCGCCTGACATCAATGTGGAGAACCACCTCGTGCACGTCAACGGCGAGCTGTTCCAGATTTGGGCAACGTGGTCCGGCGAGCAGTACCGGAGGAAGAAGACTTCGACGAGGCAGTGAACCGGTACCGCGTCCAGGAGGCCGGCGCCGTGAGGTTCGACGCGAAGCTGCCGACCTGCTGGTCCGAGGCGTCGGACCTCGGGGACTGGGCCATGCTCGTCGGGAGGAACGGGACGGTGGCCGTGCGCGCCGACGGAAGGGTCAGAGGCAGCTGCGTTTACTTCATCGACAGCAGGCTGGACGAGGCGGTCTGTGCGTTCGACCTGCGGAGCGGCCGGCAGGTGGAGGCGCCGCCGCTGGGCTGCATTGACTCGCTCCTGCGGGAGGCCTCCTCGTGCTCGATCGCTCGCCACGGCGGTCCAAGCTGCGCGGCCCGTCACCGCCGGTGAAACACGGGGCGGACCATCACGATCCTCGACGGGGAGGAGAGTAAGAGGAAGCCGCCGCAGCTCGCTAACGCGCTACTTCGTCCCGTCACGCTCGCGCAAGACACGTTGCGTGGCGTTCCTGTTCCACCATCCCCCGTACCAGTATTATTGTGATTCTTCTTTTTCTCTTTGTACTGAGATACTGTATTTTCTTAACGTGTAATAATTTTATTTATTTATTTATTTTGTGAAGAAAAGCGAGCTTTATTAATCAGATAACAGGTTCATATCGTAGTGGCGGAATTAATATTATTTCATAATCTAAAAAGTTTTACTTGACACACTGGAAATATATTCTTAAACACGTAACGATTAATTCTAGTGATAGGATAATATTATTTTTAATGTAAAATGTTTTATTTCCTACTACATTGGAATAATATATCCTTAGCGTCGAACATTTCACGGCTAGGTTTACCTTTCTAAAAAACCTTTAAAATGAAAAAAATAATGCACATCTTACCTCTATTGAATGCAACATCCATGTTAATCTAAAATTTGAACCCGAATGAATTAGTTCCATCATAATAAACTCGTGCGAGTTTGCTGTAGAAAAACTCTGACTGATAGAAGCTTATTAGTGTACGTAATTTCGTCGTGAGAGTCAGATTCATCTTAATAATTTACTCAAACAATGATCCTAAAAATGGTAAAGCTGTTGTTTTTTTCCCCACTCCCCACGACGGAGGGATCGGAAGACTTGGTCTCGTCTACTGTGGGTTTGATCGGCTGCTACTGTCTTTAGTTAGCGTCTTGGGCTGTTTCGAGTACAGACCCTGACCCGGTGGATCTCCATCTCCCTGCATTTTCTTTCAACTTGTCGTGCAACAGCCGAGCCGATTGGAAACGAACGGCAAGGAATCCCAGCCCCCCAGCAGAGCAGAGCAGAGCAGAGCACAGCACAGCGGCGCACGGCCTCGGGCACGTCGTCGACGAACTAGAAGTACCAGTATCCGTGAGCAAAAGATAATCTGACCCAAAGCAAAAAAAAAAAAAAAATGCTTACGTAGGATGATATTCCTTCCGGTGGTGGTGAACCAACAACCATCTTCTCTCTCTCCGCTATCTCTTCCCCAGCAGCAGGCTGCAGCAGAAGGGAGTAGATGAGGAAGGAGAGGAGACCGGCGAGAACAGGGTTAGGTGCTAGTACTAGCAGTATGCAGAGAGCTACTGCATAGTAATTCACGAGTCGTCCGAAAGGGATGGCGCCGCCGAGGATCGGAGTCGTCTGCTGCTGCCGTGGCCGTGTCTCGGCGAGCCGCGCGCTGAAGATGCCAGCAACAGCCATGCGTCGAAAGCGAAGGCGGGCTTGGCGCGTGCACGGGAGGTCCACGCGGCGCGTCTGCCTCTTGTTCGTTTGGGCCGCCTTCTTTTCTTGGTTGGGCTGCGGAGATGAGGAAACATTCCATATGATCATCGTGTACAGTGTTTCCCTTTCTGTTGAGGATGAGGTGAGGTCAGCAGGGCAGGACGGACGGCAATGCCCACTTTCCTTTCTTCTTTCGTGTCGGCCACACCCATGCAGTATCACGTCATTCAATCGCGGTCCTGTTTTTGGGCATACATGGTTTTTAACGGCTTTCATACATACGATGAGGGTTATCGTGGTTTCCACGTAGTAGTAATTATTTCTTTTTTTTTAAATAGCAATAGTTATTACTAGCTCCATTGAAACAAGAGCAGATGGGGATAAAAGAAATGAGCTATTTTTTTTTATTTTATGTTCACCTTGTTTAAAGATTTACTCAGATAAAAGAATGTATATTTGTCGGCATACCGAGATGTCCCCGATTATTTATTGTCGTATCAAATTTGATAACATCGTACATGGAAGGAAAGTTAAGAGGCTTGCTCTCTTTCCATGCACGGAAAAAAGTCAATGCCGCCACAGTTTGTTTCGACGTGCGAGCAAAACGCGCCACAAAGTAAGAGTTGCATGGCGAGGTGACGTACGATGCATGTTATGTGTCGTGTCGTGCAAGTTTTATATGCCTTGTAGAATTAAAAGGACTCATCTTTATTTCAGTCGCCTGAAAATCAGACATATCTTCGATGGATGATTTGTGACTGTCGGATGCTGAATCAACGAACGAGCTATTGTCTTCAACCTCCGCTTCGCTCTCTCTACCTCACGCTCCTCCGCCTCCGCAGCCGCTTCCTTCGCTGTACTAACTAGTCTATAAAACGATCCTCCATCACTGTACACGCTTGTCGTCCGCGGTTCCTGTGTATCCAACGGCTCCTCGCCACACAACCTTTTCGTCACCCACCGCTAATCGGGTCGCCTCTCTCTATCTTATTTCTAAGGTCGGTGGTCACCGAATAACCTCTACAATAACCTCCAATCCGTCAAACTCCGATGTGCAGCACCGTCGACTGACATTTGAAATCAAGTGTATTTAACTCCTACCATCATAAAAGAAGACATATTCAATCCGTTATGCTATAAAAAAACAGTAAAAGAACATGCTTCAACCACGATAGTAATATAGAAAATTTACCTTTGAAAATATACTCTACGAAGTAACAGGCCGTGCTCCAAGCCGACAGCCCTGTGGCATCCTTACATGCCCTTGTCGTTGAACCGGCACCGAAATTGCAAGGTTCACGAGGTTCTGCCAGCAACAACCTGGACCGGGAGGGCGAACAGGCGAGAGGAAGGAGGCAGGGCAGGCGCCGTGGCAGGGGAAGCAGCACCGTACCGGAGCGCCCCCAAAAAGGCGAAGCACGAGTCACCACCACCTGCAGAGAGAAGAAGAGGAGGGAGAGAGAGGCCGGCGCATCTCGCTCCCCGTGCTCTGCTCCTCCCCTGCTACGCCGGCTGCGGTCCCTCCCTCCGTCCTCGCGGCGCAGGCGCACCAAACCCACCCTCCGCGTCGATCAGTCATGCGCGCCTAGCCTACCGAGCCAGTGATCCATTCCTGTGACCGAGCAACAACCCGACCTCTCTTCCCCGATCCGCCTCTATATATACCTCACCTCGCCTCGCCTCGCCCGACGCATCCTCTCTCGAACCTTCCAGAACCCTCCGAGCACCTCCGTCCCTCCCTGCAGGTTCCGATGGCCGTCGTCGAGACCTCCGCCGACCACGCCGCGCCGCGCGCCGAGGAGCCGGGCACCGGCTCCGACGCTGGCGAGCGCGAGATGCGGGATCTGGAGGACCTCCTCTCCAAGCTCAACCCCATGGCGGAGGAGTTCGTCCCGCCCTCCCTCGCCTCCCCCGTCGCCGCCGCGGGCGCCGTCGGGCCCGGGTTCGCCGCGCCGGCGCCGCTCTCCCCGGCCGCGTTCGGCTACTACCCCGCCAACGCTGGGTTCGCGGTCCCCTCGCCGGCAGGCCACAGGGGCGTCGTCGGGTTCCCCGCCCCCGGCGACGGCCACGCCGGACGCGGCGGCAGGGTAAGGATCGTTCGTTCGTCCCGTTTCTCTTTGCGCGCTTTTCGCCTGTGTCAACTGCCGATGGATGATGACGATTGCTGATCCTGTCCTGGCGCTGCCTGTGCCTGCAGAAGAAAGGGGGAGCGGGGTTCGCCGGCCAAGGCCACCCCGCCGGGAGGCGCCGGAACAACAGCCGCACCACCATGGCGCAGCGCGACGAGGTCATCCGCCGCACTGTTTACGTCTCCGACATCGATCACCAGGTCAGCGCGCGGATCCGGACCCGCTCTCTCCCCGTATCATTTCCACGACGTGTCTGGTTGTTGTTACCGGCGCTTAATCGACCTCGTCATCACTAGTTAAGATTGTTTCTTTCTCTAGGATTTAGCCTAATCGTTCGATTTATGATGTCAATTCGTTATGTTTTTTCCACTCGTGATGATCACTCGGTACTAGATTACGATCCTGTGCGTGGGCGCTCCTTCCTGATCAGGATGAGATCATGGGGGATGGGACGATGCTGTGGAATGGATGGTTGGATGGGATGCAGCATACGCCACCATGTTTGGTGTTGCTGCTCTGAGCCATCCTTTTGTTGCTTTGGTAGATTTGGGTGCCACTTTTCTCTACTTGTATAGTTGCCCCTCCTAGCTATTGTTCCGTGGAATCTGGAAAGCTGTATGACCTCTTTGCCTTTTATGTGCTCGGGTGTGGTGCTCGGAGCCTTTAGTATTGTTCGTCTCTGGTCATGGGTTCCATTTCCTCTGCTTCGCCTGTCCTGTGCTTCTGTCTGCGGCATGTCGCCCAACTTTTCATGCGTGGAGTATGTGTGTGTCAATGGATTCCTTGTTGGATTAGGGTCTACTAGGAGAATCATGTTGTGACTGGTTTTATCTGGGCCATGTATGGCTGCCCGATCAACTATATGTTGGAGTTTCTTTACTAGGCAGTGTTACATTCATGACTCGTGAGCCCTGCTTTGCTGTTCCTTTTATGGAGTGAACCCAGGAAAGGACAATAAGCATACATACCACCCTGTTAATTGTTATAGGTAGGCCGCTAGAGATCTCTGTAGTCTCTGGCCTATGAATTCCTGGGTCTATCAAAGATTACCTGGGGTTGACAATGAATGCATACTTTCCTACTGGGGAACAGATTTTGTGGATGCCTGTCAGTGATTGCAAATTTATTTCTATGCTTTTCATATGAGCCTTCAGAAATGTTGACATTTTAAATCCTGTTTAATTGTGCTCCTACCTTTTTGACTGTTCGTAATTGACGTAAGTACTCGAAATCGTTCCTTGGATTGATTTCTCTCATATTTGCTTATTTGAATGGAATGTCCAATATTTGCTTATTTGAATGAATATTGAAACAGAGTTTAGTGACTGAACCAGTATTGCAATCACTGGGTTTGGTGACTGCATCGTGCCTCTTTTTGTCTTTCATTAGATGTATTTATCTTTGTGGGATTCACAATTGGGTTCCCAAAATGATGTTCTTACTAGAACATCTTGTATGTGATCTTCTGAACACACGATTTGCCAGTATGCCATCTTTGTTTCTTTAGGAAGAAATATCATCCTTTCTACACAACACCTTCTACACTAGTCAGTAAAGTTGTCAGTTGTTACATACTTTGCTACGCATGGTCACTAAATGACATACATTTATAGAATTTACAAGGAGCATGTTGGTATATGTGGATATTTTTTCGAGCAACCTACTAGACATGTTTGCTTGTGGGTTCGTTTGAGAGGAAGTGCTTAGTAAAATGTATTCCCTTTATTTCTCTTACCAATAATATGCTGTTACCTTTTTTCTTTCCCCTGAGGCAATAATATGCTGTTTTCTAGAGCCTCCCCATAGGGTTATTTAATCTTTAGCCCTTGGTTGGCACGAATTTTACCTGTCAATGGTTGTTTTTATTTCACTACTAGGCCTTGTTAGAAACAAATTGTATAGCTTCCTTCTTGTTGTTAGGTCCACATTTTCACCTAGATCTTCGAGACAACTTGTGCTTTGCCTTTTCCATCTTTGGAATCTCTCTGCTGCGGACATATTTTTTCATTATTTATTGATGGAAAAGGAACTTGGAATCTTGTTGCCGAGCATATATCAGGCTGGCCCACTGGTAGAGCTAGTAAGAGTTTGATCTTTCCTGGTTTTCCTATGCAAACTTTCTGCATCATAGTTGGTTGTTTTGCCAACTTTCAAATGTAAAGTTTCCCTGTGTAGTTAATAAATCAAAATGTTCTTATATGTGACTGAGGTTCCAATTATAGCTTTCTTGGCTGCATTTTAGTTTTTGGTAATATCTGACTGCCTTACCTTTTGCCAATTTAAGTGTTGAAATGTGTCTGTTGCTTATTTTTTCTGTTGACAGTTCTTGTGTATCAAAATAATCATCAGGTCTACTTTCCTTAGTTCTCACTTGGCAATTATTTAGTTTAGTTGCTCATTTCTTTCTTCTTGTTTAGGTCACTGAAGAGAACCTGGCAGCATTATTTATCAACTGTGGGCAGGTATGTTGATTTAGCTACCCATCTGTTCTATGATTCAGCTGTACATAATCTTGGATTTCTTTCTGAAGGTTGTGGATTGTCGCATGTGTGGGGACCCAAATTCAGTTCTTCGTTTTGCTTTCATAGAGTTCACAGATGAGGGTAACTGATCTAACCATTATTGAACTTGTTTACTTTTGTGTAATTAGTGAACTACCCTTTGATTAAAAACAATCCCTGTTGCAGAGGGCGCAAGGGCTGCTCTAAATCTGTCAGGAACTGTGCTTGGGTATTATCCTGTCAGGGTCCTGCCATCAAAAACTGCCATTGCACCAGTCAACCCAACATTCCTGCCCAGGGTAAGCAACCTTACATGTTTGTCTCAGGTTCATGTTTGATGTTTCATGCTTTTATGTGCATTTTATCTCTGAAAATTTACCCCTTTCTTATGGTCTGCAGTCTGATGATGAGCGTGAAATGTGTGCAAGGACCATTTACTGTACAAACATTGACAAGAAGGTTTGCTACCCTGCAATTATACCATGTCTCTTTGCTTGTCTTTCATTAATGTTTGTCTCGACACATGTAATGCAGGTTACTCAGGCAGATCTGAAATTGTTTTTTGAGTCAATCTGTGGAGAGGTTGGTAATTCTTACTTCAACATCTCCTTTCCCTTTGTATTAGTTGGATCGCTACATGGCATGGAGAAATGATAAATGAAGTAGCACGATGTTCATACACCTTATTGCAATGCCTACTACAGGTCTATCGGCTGAGGTTGCTTGGTGACTACCATCATTCTACCCGCATCGCATTTGTGGAGTTTGTGATGGTTAGTACACCTTCTATTTTATGTTTTGTGCAAAAATTGCTTGGAGTATGCATTTTTGGACATATTTTAGTGTGCCGGTAGGTGAGGACATATTATATTGCCTCCAGATACTGAAACACTGAAGGCTTTACTCATTTAGAATGATAAAACATTGTCTGCAGAATAATATCCTGTAGCACCCACGTAGCAGAAGTGCATCTCTGATTTAATTTTAACCGGATAGAATTTTAATCCTTCTCTGTGATATGGAGATTTAGCCCTCACCACCCAACTTAATTGGCTAGAGAACGGCAGCAGATCCATCTTCATGTTTTTAGCCAAAGCTGGAAAATAACAAGTTTTGATGTCTAATAGAAATTATTTGTAAGTGTCATTGTATTTCCTGAGGACTGGTTGGTTGGTTGGTGCCTTTATGTGAAGGTCTAGTACTTGGATAGCTAAATGTGCTTGCCAATCTCAAAATTTTCTTTAATCATGCCCTTAGACCAAATTGGTCATATGTAGATCTGTCGCTGCTTCTGCCTATCATCATGCTTATTGTCATAGCTTTGTCTAGTTTTGGATATTTGTTCACATTTTGTGCTATATTATTGCTCTGTTCCATGCACTATCTTTTAGCCTTTTGAGTGTGGTTGCTTGTGAAGCAATTGCTAATTGATGTAGAGTACAAGTAGTAGCTATTTCCTTGAATGGTGCTAGTTATTTGTAGTGATAGGTGTGTTAACTCATTCAATTAGTAATTCCAGTCCTTTTACTTTTCAGGCTGAGAGTGCTACTGCTGCCCTGAATTGCAGTGGTGTGATACTGGGTTCTTTGCCAATAAGGTAAAAGTTTGATCGTGTAACAGTTTGCAGTGGTAGTTGGTCGGACAAGAACGACTGAACTGACTGGATATGTATATTTCAGGGTGAGCCCCTCGAAGACTCCGGTGCGTCCACGCGCACCTCGCCAGCTGATGCACTAGATGTTGTAGGTACAGGAGGTGCTGATGGCACTGCTTTATATATAATAGAGATAGACATATATGAAAGGGAAATCGAGATATATGTCTTTTTCTTTTAAGTTATCGGCTCGTCCGTCTGACTGTACCGTCAGCATGTACACTCAGAGCGGCGGAGAGAGAGAGAGGAAGGGAACCGGACTCGGGGTCGGGTCAGGTCTTTTACCTTTGCACATAGAGCTTGTTAGAACAAAGCGGTTCTGACGCTTTTTGGTCCTTGATGCAACAAGGCAGAACTCCTGGACTTTTGTCTTGTGTTCAGTTGTTTGCTGTGTCTTGGTTGCGACTGAGAAAACTTTGGAAATGGTGAAAATGCTTACCGTTATGGCCTACCTCTTGTTGCCTCCATGTTTTGTTATTGTTGTTATTTCTGGTTCCTGTCGTGTTTATTATCGCCGCCCTGCTGTTTTGTGTATAATCCATCCATCTCTTTGTATCCTGCCTATTGTCTATTAACATCCAGAGCTTTCCTCATATTTGCGGTTGGTACCGCAATAGCTTGTGTAATATATATAGTTATGGTGAGGAGTTTCTGTTGATCATGGGCTGCATGGTAGCCTGGTAAGAAGAACCTGTTCATGTTTAGAAGTCATGTAATGTCATGATCGTGTGAGGAGTAGCAGCAAGTGTTTTTTTTTCTTTCACATCGCTGTAAGGCAGAAGAAAAAAAGATGCAAATCTTTCTTTGCGTACAGTAGTTTGGGTTATATGTTACGCTTCATTCATCTTGGATCTAAAGCAGAGCAAGTGGGTGGTGATGCGTCTCGTTCGTGGTTCATTGGTCTATGGTTTCTCTTGTCAGGTTGCGTAGCTCTGAGCTGTGCAGTGAACCTTATTAATTCGTCAGGGTCACACAACCAACTGACCTTTGGTGTGCAGTAATTCACACACGCCAAGCAACTGTTACTACTTACTGGTACTACTACCTTGAGTTGCGAGTTGTATCGACACGCCTGTTCTTGTTCTCCGATCACCTGACGTCCACCAGACCCCTGACCATATGATACGACGCAAAAGCAAAGGACGATGGCAAAGGGCAGAATGAAGAAATGGATGGATCGACCGATAACGACGGCACAGGGGGCCGTGTTTCTCGTGTGCCTCGTGTCGTCTTCATCTCGGCAGTAGTAGCCTTTCTTTTTTTTCCTTTCATTTTTCTTTTATGCTTTATTATTTATGTTCTTAAAAATTACTATCTTTATTTTTTAATTATCGACACTTTTTAAATATAAATTTATATTAGAAAAGGTAAAAAAAACAGAGATAGTACTACGGTATAACAGTAGTAGCATTCTGTTTTTATCAGAGGCGCCACCTGTGACTCTGACGGGGAGGAGCAGGATAAGTACTGCTGCTAAGCAACAGAGGCTGTGATGCGTTCTGGTGGACACGCAGCACGGTGGCGGCTGCAGAGCCCGTCGCCGGCAAACGACCACCAACAAGGCAACAACCTCGCCGGCCGGCGCGTTGTATTGAGTGGTCGCCTGCGGCGATCCAGGGCCAGGCGCGCTACGGGACGGCCCGCGGCAGCCGGCAGGGACTCGTCCCCGCTCTGCTCTGCTCAGCACGGCACAAACAAGACGAGCAGAGCAGGACGACATTTCTGCGGGGAAAAAAAAAAAACCCCGCTTTTCCCATTGCCGTTGGTCCTCCTCCTCCTTGTGTTGCATTGGAGCCTTAATCATGTAGCAGTAGCAGCCTTTTCATTCATTTTCAGTCCTGGCTGGCGGGAGCCTGCATGCTAGCGTCTCCCAGTCCCAGCCAGGTCTAGGTCAAGGTCCACACCTGTTTCATCATTTCATGCCGGGCGCGGCCGGCCTACCGCTGCTGTTGATCATCACCATGGGCCAACCGACTGACAAAACTGTAGTACATATTCACACACTGCTCCTAATTAATAACCACGTAATTAATTGCACACACAGGTCATCAGTCTCTAGGGTGCTACAGTCCGCTCTTGTTTTCCTTCTACTATTAGCAGGTAGTAGTATTTCCCTAGTAGTACTGTACATCATAGATCGGCATGTAGTAATAATAATCTAGTAGAAATAAAAATCAAGGAGGAGAAGAAAGAATCGCTTAATAATTAAATAAAAGCAGTGTTGAGTATATAGTACACTATTGACCAACCAACAGGATTATCTATAATGCGATGACATTTTTATTCGCATGTAAATAGGCTCTCTCTCTCTCGCCCATTCCTAGCTGAGTCCGGCTCCTGTGCAGGGCGCCCTGCACGCGATTAGCTGCAGGGCACACAACAGGCCGCCAAGTATCCCTGTAGATTCGTAGGAAACTGATCCTCATATTTATACGGATATTATATATGGCCGTTACGATCCTCACGAGCCCATAGCGCACGACTCTCGGATCCACGTACATGCCGCTGCCGCAACTCATACGCGCACCCTCGGCATTCTCTCCGGACGCCGTTGTGAGCTCCGATTTCCTACGGATCTACAGGGATACTTGGCGGCCTGTTGTGTGCCCTGCAGCTAATCCTGTGCAGGGCGGCCTGCACAGTGTCTCCTATACCGCTAATAGTACTGTAATGTTGCTGCTTGCACGCCACAGTTTGGTCCTCTCACCCAAGGAAAGGAATCGACTGATGAATCAGCAACGCACCCAATGACCACCATATATACTGGTAAGCAAAAGCAAGCAAGGCTCCTCTGCTTACTCACGCGGCCGGCCGTGAGGCAAATGCATGCTTCCATGCAAATCGATCGTGTACCGCTCGACAAAACACATGCATGATGCGCATTATTTACTTCCCGTGTCTTCTGGATGCAGCAACACGTTCCTGCTATAAAGCTCGTGTGATCGCGTATCTTCTCTGCTGCTGCTGCCGATGTCTTGCTTAAGCAACATATCTAGATCCTGGACTTATTTGAGAGCTGTGAACAGTCATCCATGTAGCTAGATATCTCTAATTAAGCTAGCTGTCTCTTGCTTGTAAGCGCACACGCCACAGACACACAGAGCTAGCTTACGTCGCTTGTTGTTTCTTGCCGTCTGCATCCGCTGTTTCGTGACCCGATCTCACGACGCTTGCGCCCCGGCCACCCGGGCGGCCTTAATGCTTGCTTCTGTTGCTTTGCTTCGGCGCCTTCTGCATGACCAATACCAAATCATATATATCTTCGTCGATATATATCATGAGCAGTCGTTAATTAGCTAAAGAATTAGGAATCGAAGAAGCAGCGGCGCGCGGCAGGGTCAGGCGTACGTGTTCTGCATTTTCCGGTGATGGGGAGCTGCGGTTCCAAGTCCTGCAGGAAGGTCCTCGTCAGGGCAGCGGGAAGCGCGGCGGTGCACCCGTGGTCGCCGGCTCCGGCGGCCGAGGCAGCAGCCGTGCCGCCACCCGGCCAGCGGATCACCGTGCGGATGCGCGCCAGCGAGTTCCGAGGGGTGCTGGCGACGGCCGCCGCCGCCGGTGACGTCGTCGGACGGCGCATCCTCGACGGGTGCGCCGCCGGGCGGTGGACGTGGACGCCGGCGCCGCCTTCGTCGTAGAAATTAAGTTGCATGTGGTGTGTATACATTCATACGGTTGAGGCGTCACCTCTCTCTCTCTCCATCGTCGCGTGGTCGCTACTGTTACACTACTACTACTACTGTGTCGCCCCCGCCGTGGTCGTTGTCAGGGAAATTAATAAAACAAGACTAATTGGATCAATCGTCGACAAACCTCTGCATTAATTTTGTTTTGGTTTCAGACAAACTAATTAAACGATCGGAGGAGGAGGATTAGTTAATTAATTCGAGGTTTGACTTGGGACGTACTCTCTGTGTTCGACTTCGATCTTCCCATGGACAGGGACCAGTAAAGCATCATTTTTTTTTGTCTGAGATACACTGATTAGTAAAGCAGCATTTATTTGTGATAAGCGTCCACCATGCGCGGTCGGAATAATCCCGTTCCGTTCCGTCCACACGGCCGTGCGAGGATCACCTAAACGATGCGATTTATTCGAAAAGCCGGGCAGCTTTTTCACCTCTTCCATGGCACGATTCCAGTTTTTATCGACCACGACACAGCTAGCGTATATACAGTCGAGTCGCTTCTGCTGCTGCTGGGCCCGTGCATGTCTCTGTTCTCGGCTGTGATCTGCGAATCTTTCTCGGCAACACATGGCACCTGCGTTAATTCAAAAAAAAAAAAAAAACACATGGCACCTGCATGCTCTCTGGATAATATGGAGCCGGTACGTTGAGGCACACACGTACTTCACGCTCATCAACATGTTCTCTCTATTTAAAAAAAAAACAAATTGAGAAATAAATTAAGGGAGATGATTCATCAACATTAATTTTGTTCAATTAGAGTTAGTGTAGTAGAGTCAGTGGTTCAGCAACCACTACTCTTCTCTCTTCTTGCTTGCTCTACCGCACTACAGACCTTCTATCGATTTAGGAAAGAAAACTGATCTCAAGCTATCTACTAGTACTCAACTTTCTTATATATCTGGCCTGATGTTCAATCCATGCATGCTGGTAGCTAGCTACGAGACTATATATATGTACTGCAACTTCTTATCGCCAACGTACTAGTAAAGTTAGATCAAGAGGGAAAAAAAAGGTGAGTTTGCTTTTAGAAATACACAAAGCAAGATGGGTAGGTAATCAACACTCCACTTGTTGTCTCTGAAACATGCTAGTAAAGTCGTGGCAATATATATGGCCCATCATGCATGCACGCGCGCATGCTTGATGTCGTTCTGCTCCTCTTCTGCCCTCCTCCAAACTCGAACATTTCATCCGGTTTCTAACTGTTGATGTTTCGTACAGTAACTAGCTAGTAAAAATTTATACTAGTGCGCATCGCCGTCATCCTCCGATGGATCCCCCCAACGAACCTTTTTTTTTTTTTCCAACCTCTAGATCAGAAGTGGAGCACGTATATCTGGGCAACGGACTATTGTTGTTTAAATATTACACTTTCCACGTACTACTCATAGTTCTGGTATATACAAGTACGTGTCACTTGTACTTACTTTGTACTCACGGTGCCATTATTCCTTAATTAACTTGGCAATATCACAAGGAACACGTGTCGAATTGCATTTTTCTCGTCTTTCTTCTCTGCAGGTTCACCAGTTAATATACTACGTGGACGCTTTGGTTCTCTCTCGTACTTGATATGTCAGTCTAAACAGAGCTGTGTGGCACGCAACGATATAATTTAACAAACTTTTTATAAAAAAAGGCAGAGGCATGAAAATCATGCAGGGCATGGCAAAACTGCACGGCCGAATATTTGAATGCCGTAAAGATCATCATTAGCTAGGATTATTATTGTTTTATGAAAGACTGCAAAAGGAGGAAACATGAATTTTTCCATGTTGCAACAACCCAGCTGCTGTGCAGTGAACTGAAAGACCAACGAATCAACAACAGTTCGTCGTCTGAACGAACGAATAATAATGGATATTCAACGTGCATGCAGTATGTGCTGCACACATGATGTGAATTTCTTTTCAAAGTAGGTGCCGTGGCGATTTTCAACTAATTAACTGATCGAGATCGATCTCAACACACACACAACAAGCAACGAACGGAACGGAGAGAACACATATATAAAGGGTTGGTTGGTTGCATGTGTGAGGAGGCAAACGCTCCAACAACTGCTACATTCCTTCAAAGTCAAATAGGGTAAGGACATCAGACTCGTACAACGGCCATCAGTGTGTGACCGCCTGACTAGTACTCCTTCACATTGCTGCCCTAGCTAGCTAACCCCTCTGGCTACGTACGTGTTAATTAGCGTCAATCAACTTGGTGCTCCAGCTTCTCATCACACACAGTTTCTACGCTGTTAACCAACATTTGTGCACGTTTTTTGTTGGCTCGATCGTGCAATCAATCACAGCTTATTTTGCTTTGCTGCCCCTACAAAAAAAAAAAGTCATAGCGCCCACACCAGTAGTTGCGCTCCGTATTTTTTTTCTTAAACGAGTTGCGCACTCCGTATTAATGTTTGCTGCAAATTACTGCCCTACTACTAGAAAAGAAAAGGAGTATTCTCTGGTGATGTGTAATGTACTAATGTCTATATCTAAATAACCAATGGATTGAGCTCGACGGAGGATCATCAACAAACCCTTATTAACAGAGATTTGGTTCTCACATCATGTGGTCCATAAAAAATAAATCAGATGATTTGTGCTAAACACGCCGTGCATTCAATTCATCACCATTGCTATTGTGCAAGTAAAATGATCAAGTGAGAGGCCTTTATAACTTATACTGTACTGTATTATTACAGGGGAAGAGGAGCATGGACCATTTGAAGTGCTCTCTCTCTCTCTCTCTTTCTCTCTCCGCCCGCGGTCTCCGTAACTGTTGTCGCAATTTATTTGACTACAAATAAGTTGCTGCCATCTTTAATTGTCTTTTTCTGACAACAGGGCGTGTGTATCTCTGCCTCTGTCCTCTGTACTCTTCTTGTACAATGCGCTGCTCACGCATGTGATTGCGTAAATGTCATCTTAAAGATCTGTAACTTTCAGTAACTATATATACACTACTGTTTCTTGATTTGACTCTCTATTCCTCCATCTCCATGGACTGTTATATATTGTTGATTTGTTGGGAATCTTACACCAAAAATACTTTTATGACAAGAAATGATGAAGGATCACCATAAATTATTTTAGAATGTGCACCTAGTGTGTGAACACGGTTGCGCACATATGCACAATTGTGTTCTTTGCCCATATCATCATTCACTGAAGACAGAGTAAAATTCAGAAATTACATTAGTCTACCCAACACTGATAAGTAAACTAATCCTTCATCATTTTGTAAAATAAATTATAAGCCTCTAACTTTTGGAGCTGTTAGCTCTTCTCATGTATATAGTTAGTAGGTAGTCATGTCCTTTTGCACAGGTAGATGACTAGATGTATTGTGAGATTGTGCTATGTCTATTTCGACTCCTCAGCTCCGCGTGCTTCTGTGTAGAGACAGAGAACTAGCTAGAAAAAAGCCCCTTTTGTGGAAAAGCCACTAATCACGTGATGGCAACAGCTGCAAAAGCTAAGCAAATTATCACATAATATGACCCGATTAGTTGGGTAGACATTATTGATTAAGCATCTCAACAAACGCTATTCTGATGGATTGAAAGAAAGGAAATGCCTTAATATTTTTTTATTTATCTTTCCTACCTTATGGGTTTTTGCCGATCACTGATCAAATCCTTCTATGGGCCATCTGTTAGTTACATTTATGTATTTCGACCACTTTGATTTTCAAACAGTTTTAATCTAATTCTAGTACATGTTTATAAATTATCATATTTCTGGTGCATGTTTATAAATAATATGTCCTCCCTTCTATTTTTTGTGAAAGAATCATCGGTCCTTTCTAGTACTACAAAATTAGTACCCCCAAGAGAAAAAAACATAACCATAACATTGTAGCATAAAGGATATAATCAAATGATATTTTGAGAAAAGATCGTGCGGCATCGATCATATCCTTTAGATAGATTAAAGGCCAAAGAAATAAGATGTTTTGCAACATCATAATGCGGTTGTACAATGTTTAATATTCATTCGTCTAGATGAAAACTATGGTCTAAATCTCACAATGTCAGGAATGGAGGTGGTGTCGTGTGTGTAAATGGAAGAGCACAACATGAATGACGACATCAACAACTATAGCATATATGAAGGCGTAGTGCTTGCAACTGGGCTCAAGCTAACAGTTTAAATTTGTACATGCCGTCGTCGCGAAATAAACATATCTCAATACTATTAGTGAGGTGTGGCGTTGCGTTATTTTGAATTATTTCAGCCCTGATAGTTAAATTATTAAAAGATCAATATTATAATCAATTTTGAAACTTTATATCTATCAAAATATACTACCTCCGAACAGTTGGTATTACTAAATATATGGCGGCAAAGTGAAACTAGCTTATATATTAAATCACCTAAAAACATTATAGCGCAACATCTGGTCAAAAAGCTGATGGCTTCTCTCTTTTCTAGCGAAATAACTAATGAAAGGGGACTAACCAACCCGAATTGAATTATAAAGAGCTCAGTACAATTCGGTGCGCATAATTTTAGGTTGGATTCAAGTTCCATACACTGGGAGAAGAGGCAGCACACACGAGCTTTGTCGTAGTCGCTCGGACCCAGTGCTCTTTATTCCATTCAAACTTTGAAGGTTCAGTTAGGTTGCAGGATGAATGCTTGTTTGCTTGGTATGGTACTACGAGACATCGAGGGCCCTGGAGAGAGAGAGAGAGAGAGAGAGAGAGAGGGAGAGAGAGAGAGGGAGGGAGAGGGAGAGAGAGGCAGGCGTGCAAGCTGAATTTGTCCTTTGGTGTCCCCATGTAGGAAAGAGGAGAGAGAGAGAAGGGCCCAAGCTCTAGGGTGGGGCTTGTTTCATGGCACAGGACAGGGGGAGGTGCTCCCAATGCAGCAAATGGAGCTGCATAGGCTGGAAAGCTCTCGCAGCGACAGAGAAGAGAGTGCCAACCTATCATCTCGGTTTCCTTGAAACCGAAGGCTAATACTAAGCTGCAAAATAACGGACAAGCGTACGTGCAGTCGTGCAATATTGCATGGCCGGCTGCCACCACGTACGTACCTCGAGCATATATATGCTGCGCGTGCTCCAATATACAAAACCAGCTGGACCATCATGCATGCATCCCTACCCCGGCCCGGCCTATCCTCCCCTTTCCCTTCCAGCTCCGGCATATGCATGTGTTAATTAGTTCCATTTATATGTGTATTCATTAGCTGGAAATTTAGCGATGCATGCAAGTAATCATTATTCTGCATTACAAACATGAATTAACACAAGTGTGAATAAATAAAATTGTTATGTTTATGGTTTAGCTATGTAGCCAACTATAGTATTACAATGTTAAAGTTACAATTTTACTTGAGAAAATTTTCCACCTCTGACTACCGCCTTGTTATATCCTTCGTGAAAAAAAAAACTACTGCGTTGTTATTAAGTAGGGTTAAGGATTGGGATGCGGGCACGACATGTTCCGAACTCCGGATCGATAGAGGGGTAGGGAGGGACGGTGGGCACCGGGCAGCATGACGAAAAGGAGAGCCCACGACCAGCGGAGTGGATGAACAGGACATAGATCTTGTTGTACTACTATACTAAAAGTATGGTTTTAGGGAAAAAATAGCTACTTGTCGATCCACTTCAAATACAAAACAAACCCTATTACGCTACAATAAGGCAGTAGTCCAATCGCGCGTGATTTGTGACTAGGTACACTGCACCTATATTCATAAAGGGAGGTTAAATTGCAAAAAGTAAGATATGGTAAAATCGATCGCCCAACAGAAAGGGAGATCGGAGGGTGACAGGCATGATCAATCGACGATACACCAAACCTATATGATTATTGACTAATTAACGCAAGTGTCAAGTCAAACGCAGCAAGAAGATTTCTTGCATGCAATCATCTCGCCGCGCGTGACACCCAGTTGAATATTCAAGAAATCGATTTGATCGATCAAATTAAACAATTTTTTCCCGGCTGAGTTAGTCTGTCCAGACCAGGATGATGACACGAGTAATTGGCCGCTTTATTTTATGTTGATGCCACGATTATTTTCGACAAATCATGCTCTCGCTTTAATTGTCGGCACATGAACTTTTTCCGTGCAAATGTGTGTGCGCGGGGGCCATGCATGGAGGTCGTGCATATGCAACTCTCTCTCTCTCTCTCTCTCCGTGTGTAGTATGCAGCTAGGCGTCCAGACGATGGTCGATCAGTCTTTCGCAACTTTAAGGAAATAATTAATATTGGAGATAACTAGTGGAAAGGGAAGAGAGAGACATAAAGAGGTCATGACTTAAGTATTGAGCTAATAATCAAGCTTTGGTTCCTAGTCAAATGAGGGGATGGGTCGACGGAGGAGATCGAGGGGGACTAGCTATTGAGTGGTGTGTTCTTGCTGTTGATCAGTCACTATTGTGGATGATTTATTAATTTGAGCGGGCCGAGAGGAGGTTAATCATCTTCAACTGGACCCTAGTATAATCAGTGAATCTCTGTTTTACTATATTTTAATTTAGCGCAACTTGCTTCGAAGTTCATATAATTAAACATATATACAATCGCTTAAAATTTTAAAAGAAATGACACAACTTAGTATTATATTACCTTTAAGCACGTACTGCGAATAAGTGGATGTTGTGATCGATGACCAAAATATTGTGCATGTTATGAAGTGTAGCTCCGCCATGCTTAGTAGTATCCACTATGACCGCGACAGACACGTTCTTTATTAATCTCGTCACTAGCGTGATTCAGTCATTAATTTATTGTGTCCACCATACATGTTTCCATGTGGCCATGCAAACGACAACGCATGTACTCAACTAGTATATATATACTTTTACGGTTTCACCATGCCCTGACGAGTGAAACTTTTTTTAACGCAGTTAGCACACGCAGGCTTGCTTAACAAGTACTTTTAGAAAATGGAACAAAGTTTTCCGGTTTCTATACAATCACAAGTCGAAACAAAATAAATCAGTAGTTTGTGAGAAACTTATGTTCATTGGACCTACTGTTCCAAAAAAAAAAGTTGAAGTCCTTTTTCATCCAACAATATTCGATTCGCTTTAATTAGGAAGCAACATAAAGGGCCCCCATTTCAATTTGTTTAAAAAGCAAATCTTCTGAGACTGAACTTACATATTATGGTCATGTTCTTTTTTCTCTCTCTCTCTTCAGCTTTTGCGATTGAGTCAAGGGACCTTTTTAGGAAGGCATTAAAGAACTAGCCCAGTATTTTAGCGGTCTAAACAATAGCCACCTCCGTTGTCAAACGTGCTTAGTGCATACGTAGGCATGGACAGAGCTTTGCAGCCGTACCTGTATATGAACTCCTATAATATTAGACCTTTTGTAGATAGATGAAGTCACTACAGAGACACAACTTTGCGCTGCTATCGATGGTCACATCGCTTAATTACGAATTGAATTGAAGCAATACTTAGCCATAAATATGAGCATGTATAACCTCTACTAGCTAGGTAGGTAAGATGGTTCCACCGCAAAGTAATTAAGGTAATCAACAAGGTTATGTTCCTCCTGCATGTGTATATATGTAAAAGCTTTCTGAAGAAACTTTCGAAGGTCCTGCCGATATTCGACCGATGGAGAGCGATGATGATGTGTACTATGCTTTATCAGCTGGTGTGTACGGTCCGGCCTGCTCACCGCCTCACCCGTAGGTACGTTCGTCGATTCTGCCTTCATCGATTACCAGCTACTCTCCGTTGACCCCCTGACGAAAAGGCTACATATAGACAGTAGCAGCAACCTGATTAGCATCTATAACCAAACAAAACGCATAAATACAGAACGAGAGCAGATATCAGTCTCGTCTCTCAACTCCCACACGACGATCTCAATCCAACCTGGCCCTGTGTGTTAACGAAGCCGTGTTCATCTGTTCTCGACCGTCATCCATATGCAAGGACGAAGTAGCTACTGCAGCAGCAGAACACTAAACAACGATTCGATCGACAACAAACCCTTTTTAGATCCTACTAGGTAATGTAATGCAGCTCAGCTGTGTCAATAATTGTAGCGTGGCCTCTGAGATGATAGTAGCTTGATAAGCAGTAGAGCTAAAACGTTAGTAGTACTAGGCTACTAGCAGCGTGTATAGCTCTCTGTAGCTTGCATGCAGGTGCAGGCACACTGACGACTGACTCATACAGTAATAAGCAAATTGAATTTGCTAGAGACACAGATCGAGTTGGCTGGGGTCCGATCCATATCCATCTGCCGCGCGCCATGGCCGGCCGGAGCCCGGGCGATGGGGTGCACGGAGCTCGATCGATCTGTGGGCATATGCATATGCTCTCTGCGATCGATCCGGAACCGGAACCGGAACACGCGGGGGCGGGCGGGCGCACATATCCATCCATCCATCCCCACGGCCAGAAACCAAAAGCGACCGGCGGCGACTGTGCAGCCATAGAACTGTCGCTTCGTCGGCTCGCCCATATGATGCACAGTCGTCTGCATACAGTATATCTGGTCCCAAATGTTATAAATACTCTCTCTCTCTCTCTCTCTCTCTCTCTCTCTCTCTCTCTCTCTCTCCCTTTCTCCCTCTCTCTCTCTCTTAAATACTCTCTCTTTCTCTCTCCTTGTGTAGGTAGCAGCACTGGTGACTTGTGAGCGAGACACACTTGTAAAAGTCTCTGGCCCGTATTCTGTCTGAACCATTATTGAAGAGTGCTGCTAGCTGTTAGTAGTATACTAGCTAGTATCTCCGTTCGATTTTTCCTACAGCTAGTACTGACTGATTTTCCCGGATGTTATGTCTGTGATTTCTGATTTGTACGTACCATCTACTAGTGCTGGTCTCTTGAGAAGAACCGTCTCGATTTTAATTTGCGCCATGCACGAACCGTGACGTTCTTTTCCGGAAAAGGATGTATCGAGAACGCTTGGTACAATGTAGTACAAAGGTCATTTAATTACGGCGAGACATCTACCCGCACCGCTTCGTCATTATCAAGGTTATCGATCGGTGTAGACAAAAGTTGATTCCACTATTGTGTTTACACAGCACTCTACCTATTCGACAAATTTATACTATGATTTTTAGTTGCTTGTTAGTGTAAATTTATAAGCTAATTTAATGCTAAATGACAACAATTTGACAACAGGACGGAGCCTTTTACGAAACAGAAAAGAAAAGTACAGTACGTAGCTGTTGACATATGCATGTGCACGTCGAAGAGGGAGCCTATACGCAATATACAACTACGAACTACGTACGTACGTATGCATGTGGGCAGCCATGCATGCATCAGCTGCGCACATGGTACGAGGTGTGTGTGTGTGTCCACCACTCCCTCGAGGAGACACACGTAACTAACTGCGTTTTGTTGGATAGCGTTTGTGCGTATCCCACTAAAAGACGCACCCAGGGCTGCTGGCTGGGCACTACTCTCTCTGCTGCCTTCTTTCTGCCCCTCTCTCTCTCTTGCCGTTTGCAACGCACACGCACATTCTCTCTCTTCCACCTTTCTTTGTCACCAATACTATTTCCAGTTTCTCTGTCTACCTTTCGTCCTCTCCTTCCTCTCTCTCTCCCTAGAAAAAAATCAGCAGGAGGGAGAGAGAGAGAGAGAGAGAGATGGGGAATGCATGATTGGGGGACCAGGCCACTCACTGAGAGAGGCGCGCGCGAGGGACGATGGACATTTGCACCGCGGCCAGTACGTGCGCTGGGGACACCACCGGCGACCAACGCCGGCCGGCCGCCGGGGCCTCTGACGGAGACAGCCTGCCAGGTGGGGCCGTCCATGTCCCCTGCACTCATCGATCCATCGATCTTTACCTAAGAATACTCACTCTCTCCGGCAAGTAGTAGTAATAAGACTCTCTTCATCAGTTCTTCGTCCCCAGCAATTTTTTTGAGGATTTCTTCATCCACAGCAATAACAAGCTGTAATGAGCAACGAAGACGACTGCTCTCCCTGCAGCTTCTCTGTCTGCATCCATTCCTCGATCTGCAGTGTGCGCTGCTACGAGACTTGGCCACAGTCTCATGCTACTGTCGTACACCTCCTAAGATTAGAAACTGAGGCTTCCTGTTTTGGGCGGTATATATCATCCTCGACTTACGACATCGAAGAAATGATTTCAAGCAGTTTATGGAAATCCTCTTGGTAAATTAAACTACTAATTACTACTACTCAGAGGGAAGAAAAACTTCTCCCGAGAGAGTTACATGCATATCTCTCTCAGTAATTTTATGATTTTAAGTTTTGAACCTGCTTATCATATAGTATATGCTCTCAACAAGAGAATAATTTCAAAGATCCACCCGCAGAAAAACTTCTTTTGGACGCGTACAAATACTAGGATAAATCAAGGGTGGAGTAAAATAATTACCCTTCCCATATGCATGCATGTGCACATGTCCTTTTTCGAGTTGAAAAGCTCGGTGCCATGTACGGTGTTTCCGTACTCTCATTTAAAATGTTTCAAATGGCAATCACTTAGACGCACAATTTTTTTTTCATTCTTGTTCCCTTCATGCAACAATTTATATATCATATTATTATTCAAATCATATAAATGGTTCATTTTCAAAGTAGCTAATACACATAGATCTGCAAGCTCTATCTCTGTAAGTGTGAAAAAACAATTAATTACTGTGTGACGTGTTATATACTATGTGACTGCGAGTCCAGATTTAACAATCGTCCAGAAAGAGCCAACAGATCGGTCAAATTCACTGGTGAAGATTAAAGCAGCTGGCATATACGGAGACATGCACGGTGATCAGGTAGTGATATAAAAACGCATGTACCATATTTTTGTACTGGATGTATGGAAGCAATACATGTACTGTGTACAATCTAGCTACTACTAGCTAGTACCTATCTCACCTCATCGGAATTAATTAAACCATATGCACACATATGTAGTACAGAGCTATACAACCTGGAGCACGCAGTGGCTAATTAATTAATTACCAACCAAATCTCATTCTCTGTTCTCTGTTACTAGCATATAATATATATACTAGTATAGTATAGTTGAAAACTTGAGATGATAAATAATGAACAATAATAATACAGTTCGATGTATCAACAATCTAATTATAATACTATATAGTAACAGTTACTACTAGTATAAATTGTTGAGATTATGACAATCCGGCAGGGGTTAATTAAACAATGGTGAAAGAGAGAGAGCGTTTGACAGTGCCACTCCAACTTACCACCCCGATCGAACGCTTTTCTTCCAAGCCGATCCTTCCTTTCTTTTCAAATCTTTAATCATCTCTCTCTAGCTAGCGATCTTTCATTTATTAATAATAACATTTTTTTTCTTACTTGTTGGTTCTTTCTGTCTCTTTACTGTACCAGGGCATGCAACTCCATCCCCTCGATCTCTTCCCTAAATATGGCCACGTCACGTAGTAGGGGATTACGTACGTACGTAGGCCGTAGTGGAGCAGGAGCAGCAGGACGACGTATATCGTCTGCTGGCTTCGATCTACAGCGTCACGTGGTTCATCAGCCGCTCCGTCGTCGACGTTGTGGTCGCCGCCGCCGCCGTCCGCGCGAAGCTCCACAGGTCGTCGTCGCTGCCGGTGGTGGCGCCAGCAGAGCCGCCGGCGCCGAGGAGCCTCGCGGCGGCGGTGGAGTAGAAGGCGAGCCCGTCCGAGGAGTCGTTGCCGGCGTCGAAGCTGCCGCAGAGCTGGTGGTGGTCCGCCGGCACGTCGTCGGGCTGCCCGTTGAGGTGCGACGCGACGAGGCGGTCCATCATGGCCCAGTCCGTGATCCCGTTCGCGCCGCCGCCGCCGGAGCGGTTGCTGACGAGGTCGTCCGCTGGCGCCGCCTCGCCGGGCACGTGGTGGTGGTGGTGGTGGTGGTGGTGCGGCGGCGTGGTAGTAGTAAGCGCCGTGGACGCAGACGGGCTCTCGAGCGGCGGCAGCTTCATGAACCCGTGCCCGCCACCGAGCACGGTCTCGATGGGCCGGAGGTACCTTGCTGTCGTCGACCCAGCTGACCGGCCCACGGGCGGCGAGAGGACCTCGTGCTCCTGCTTGCACGTCCTGCTCATGTACTGCAGGATGTGGTCGAGCGCGTCGTCGCTGGACGAGTAGTGCAGCTCTGCACCATGCCCGTGCGCCGCCGCCGCCTTGCCGTGGTGGTCGTGGTGGTCGCCGTGCTTATTACCACCGCCGTTCCCTGACTCCTTGTGGTGGTGCTTCTTCTTGAATACCCGGCACACCACCCAGCCGTCCTCCTGCCCGGCGTCCGATGAAGCAGCAGCAGCAGCAGCAGTGACCTGTGATGACGGCATCGATCGCCGACGACGAGGCAGCAAAAGGTGTAAATTATTGCTACCTTTTGGGGCACATGAAGCACATGGAAAAAAGTTTAATAATTACTGGCTGCTGGCTCTCTCCTCCTAGACTACCTACTGCTCTCTCCACTTCACTCTCCACGCATCATCAGAGAGAAAGAAGAGGCGATGGAGCTGGATCATCAAATCAAGGCTGGTGGTGGTGACCGTACTCCCTATCATTGCACCACTACCGCCATATAATTGTTACGGAAACACAATTAATAACGATGCTGTACGTGAATCTCGATCGGTGCAGGGATAGCTTTCTTGTTGTTCAATTTGGCTTTGAATTTAAGCTTTGCTAGAGAGAGAGCTCTCACCGTGGCGGCGGCGGCGGCGGCTGCATCGCCGGAAGAGGGGTCATCGAGCCTGTACTCGTGCATGATCCAGTCGGACTTCTGGCCGTGCGGCGCGCGGCCCTTGTAGAAGACGAGCGTCTTGCGCATGCCGATGCGCTTGACAGCGTTGTAGATGGCCTTGTCGCGGCCGGTGGCCTTCCAGAACCCGGCCGCCGTGGCGCGGTTCGTCCGAGTCCCCGTCGGGTACTTCTTGTCCTTGTGGCTGAAGAAATACCAGTCGTTCTGAGGACCGGAGCCGATCTTACATTTCTCTGAAAAACCGGCATGCAGCAGCGTACCATCAGTAAGTGATTTATTGGCCGGTGTTCATCAAATTAATTAGTTCTGCACAATACTCTCTTGAATCTTGATGACGAGCAAGCCTAGAGTGTCCTCTGCTAACAATCTTAGCTAAGACGAAAGAACCAGCTGCTACTTAATTGCATTCTTCACCAGACGATACATATGTCACTCGGCGGAGTCAAATAAAAGGCACAACTAGCAGACTAGCAGTGCATCAACCAAGGGTGCATGATGAGCAGGCCACCATGAGATGAGCTAAAGCCTGAATAGTAATAAGCATGCAAGGTAGTAGTACGAACCTTGGATGTCCCATGGCTCGAGCTTGTTCAGATCAACGTCTCGGATGACATCGAGGTCGATCTCCTGGGAAGCGACCTTCTTGCGGAGGTAGTAGTTGAGCAGCTCCTCCTCCGTCGGGTGGAACCGGAACCCCGGCGGCACGCATGACTGCCCGTTCACCGAGATGCTCATTGATCTGTACTCTCGCTGTACCGATTGACCTCTCTCGATCTCTACACCCTGATAATAATGGCGCTGCTTCTGGTTCGGTTGTATGTGAGTGTTTTCTTTGTTGAGCTATATATATATATAGCTGGTTCCTGATGTGCAAGCTAATAAAAGCTGGAGGGGAGGAGGAAGAGAGAATAAGAAGACGAGCTGTGAGGGAGAGGGAGGAAGACGAAGAAGAAGCAGCTGGTGGCAGGGGAGGAAAGGTGTGCACTTATATAGTGGGGGTTGGAGCATTTAGGGCCTGCCCTGCCCAGCAACAAAGTAAGGGAAGGGCCGATCGAGAAAAACCAGGGGGATCCGTCGTCGATTTATTTATCGATGGCGCCATCCATGATATTGCCATCATTCCATGTTGTTGGATCGAGATCTCTCTCTCGATCGCTCCGTGTGTGTTGCTTCTTCTCTCTACGATGACTCTTGTTGTTCATCGTCAGAGAGTCAGTGACTACTGCACAGTGTGGGGTCGGTTGTTTTTTTTTTTTTTTGAGTTTTTGCCACCCACCCCTGAAAGAGACAGAGAGAAAATAGTAAGCTCTGGGGGAGGAGAGAGAAACAAAGTAAGCTACTGTACGTGTAGTAGAATTAAGATAGGGAAAGGGAAAGGACACGGGAACGGTTTTAAATTTCTTTCAAATCGTACAGACTTTTTCATTCGCATTATACTTCAATAATCGGCTTGCATTGGAGGAGCGAGGAATCTTGCTTTTTTTCCTCAGAGATTATTTTGTCCCATGTGCCAGAGATCGAGCCAGTCGTCAGTCCTAGTACCCTGATGATCTGCCGATTTGTACTACAGTACTGCGCAGAATCTTATTATCCTGGGTAATATTACGATGTATATAATATAACCTGATTGATGGACATGCAGTCGAGGTGGTACTTCTTTCATTCAGCTCTCTATTATTTCTGTCCTTAGCTACAAGCTTTTTTTTTTTTTTTTGGAAAGACCCCTTAGCTACCTTTTTGTGTGTGTTGGGGGGGGGGGGGGGGGGGGGGGGACGCGGGGTGCTCTAAGTAATTACCCCCCTACGTTGCAGCCTATACATAGATTTGGGTCAAACGACACAGGCTGTACCCAAATGCTGTGTCGATGGACAAGGGATGTTTATTTCGCGGTAATAAAGTTCACGTTATCACCGGCAACCGGCATGAAAGTACAATATGAGATATAATACAAACAGATACTCTCAATGAAGAAAAAAATAACAAGATGGTGTGTGTATATATATAGAGAGGGCAGTGCTATTTGACACCCTGAATACTGAATAGCTTATTTAATATTTAGGTCTAAACTGTAAATATTTATTATGATTATAAATATATATATATATATATATTGGCAGGATTAATTTTTGGACATTAACCGATCCTGTTTTCGGAGATACGCATGCCAATTAGGTGTAGGGTGTGTGTGTTGTGTTTCGTAAAAAGAAAAAAAACTTGCCATTAATTTCTCCATCACTTTTTTTCTTTTTTGAGTAATTTCCATTTTAGATAGTAGAGTAAGGAAAAGAATCTTGCGTATTCTGAAATTATATATTTTCAATTTTGCGTGATAAAAGTGCTCACTTCCAGGTAAGAGAGATGTAGACCATATGGACTCTGCGCGTGCATATCCATGCATTTGCGTTCCATTTCGGTGAATACGTCCAGTTGGTCGTATAGATATCCATACATGCCTGGCAGCGTAAATTAGTAGTTGTACGAGGCTTTCATGCACGGTCAATTCACGGGCATGCATTTGTATCTGGAAAATTCAGTCTGGTCGATCGTGACAAATTATCATCTCTCGATCCACACACTGCCATATGCTGCAATTTGCACAAAAATATGCCTCTGGAGTATTCAGTGTGATCGAACGACCGTGCGTGGTCATTTTCTTTAATCGTCAAGTCCTGTCCACCAATATCTAGCTTGCTGGTGCTGATGACTGCCTCTGCATCTTCAAAGGTACTAATCATATCAGCTAGTAAAACTAATTAACCTGATTGCAGTTTTTTTTATCTCTTATAAAGTCGTGTCAGATGATGATGGCAAATCAATAATAATAAACTTATGGGCATGGAGTGGCCAGCTCACACATTTTACTGCGAGAGACGACGACAGTAGAAGATGATCGTCACAGCATGCAGGAGTCTTGGGTGGTCATAGTCTTACTGTGAGAAGTGACAACTTAAGTAATAGTGTGCTGATGACTAGTAAGTAGCATGAAGTTATTCTTCTTACGCCTTGATGGAAAAAATTGGGTACGGTGAGCTACGACGTAAATATTTGGTCACGCTTAGGTAAATTTATGTACTCTCTGATTTTTTTTCGGATATTACTTTTTCTTTTTTTTGCGAGTGGGATATTAATTATTCTACTTCATGCATGTAATAAAGATAACGTCTATAGGACTATATCCCTCGTGCTGCCTCTGCTCGGGTTGACGGTGGACTAGTAAACTTAAAAGAAAAAAAGAATCAGTGTTACTGTTTGCCAGGATCCTCTGCTTATGCTGATGGCTGTGACGACAAGAATTCAGTAGGAGAAAAAAAAGGCGATGATTAATAAACTAAAATTCCGATTATTAATATTATATAATCTAGCGGAGCTAATTAATAAGCTAACTAATTATAAACACGGATCGAATGCGAAGCAGATGAATATATACTCTCCTGTGTATGATCATTGATCAGTGTTGTGCTGCGACGAAGAAAAAAGGGCCGGGGTTTGGTGCCCGACGGAGACGCATCAAGGAAAAGAAAAGCGTTGCAATTAAGCGCCGGTAACCACGTACGCGCGCAGGTAGCAGAGCCAAGTGATCGAGGTTGCATTGCATTGAACCAGAGTGTCTTGCAGCTTGGCCCCCAGCAGAGAACTCATCAGTTTCTTCTGGAAACGCTTCGTCGTCGGTAATATAATCGTCGTCGTGGAGGGACGATTAGCCAACTGTCATCGTCCACATGATCTTTATTATTATCTTATTTGTTTACCGGTCTCATGCTACTCTCCTTATTCGTTTTTTTAATTTTACTAACATAGTATTTGGCATGGTTTAAAATATTTGAACCAGCAGTAAAACGTTAACCTATTAATTAAAAAAGAGATGACATTTTTTTGCCATTGGAGAACGAAATGAATGAAAATCAGGCACCCACACAGCTAGCCATCGAATAATTAAGGTGCATAATCATGGAGTGTACGTTTAAGAGCGACTCTGATGATCAGCTGGTTAATTGGGTTCTATTTAGTTTCTTTCCTGCTGTGAAACAATCTGATGGGGTGGACGTATACCTACATATGCTTGGCTGCCCGTGTACGACGATGGACGGCCCCTATATTATTATTAGCTCATCCACATATATACGAACGAACACGGCACGTCGGCACCAACCGCACTAATCATCATATTCTGTATTCTCTATCTGACGATGATGATTAACCAACAAAAACCGATATACTATATCATTAGCTGTTTCATTCATATGCTTGTCTAATTTGTACGCCGTTGTACCATGCAAACATGATCGTATAGTGTCTTGTTATTACGTACGTGTAGGTTAGGTACTTATTAAGACAGTAGTATCTTTTTCTTTTACCATCGTTCATCTTTTTAGCTAATAATTAGCCAGAGAAAGAGAGAGAGAGAAGAGAGAGAGAGGACGTCGTATGAGAATATATCATATAACATAATTAATTAATAGTCTTGGTGATCAATACAGTAAGAAATAACAAAAATGTGTCCGAGAAAACACGGACATGACCTGGTTCCGAAATGCACGGGGGGTCCGAGTCCGAGAGAGACAGAGACATGCGTGTAGCAGTAAGTATTTAGATGGACCATATGGATGCAGCATGCGTCGTAGTACTAGCAGTAGTACTAGTTTAGTACTCGAGCCAGCTTGGCTGTGTTTTGCATTTGCATTATTGGGAGTACTTGGGAGTTGGTGGCGTCTGCCTCCAAATCATTAATTATTCCATTATTCACCATTCTGGCCATATCAGAGAAGGAGAAATTATTCTACTGTGTTTTCCGTTCTCGCTGTCGCGCGTCCGTGCTGTCGTCGCCCCCGCGCGCTTCGATCATGCATGCTGTCTTCTTGCATTGCATATGCTCCCTTTTCCTTTCCCAACCTGGTCCTGTCCTGCATGCTCTCTCCTCTTCTCTATGCAACACCTTCAGATTTGCTTCATCGGGCAAAAACCAAGGTAGTACTACTACTATAATACAACTTTGTGTTAAGGACGACGTCAGTGAAAATCATGCTCAAATAATTAAAAGGGCACACATACTTCAATTAATTCGTTGAGGAATTGAAAAAAATCGCACGCGGCCCTTTTGCTACTTCACACTACTGTACACACACAAACAATCTTCTCTGACACTATTCTCGTCGATCCTGCAGTGTGTAAATAAAGTTTATTTCTTACAGAAGCTAAATCAAGTAACCTTAATCAGTTAGTAGCAAATTAATTAGTAAGCTACAGTAGTACTGTTTGAGCTTTGTGTGAGTTGAGGACCACTTCCAGCGATCGAATCACGTTTATCGCGTGATAAATAATTGGAACGCCTCTGATCGCCGTCCCTACAGATTTTTCGTTTCGAGACAATATATAATTTCGCTCTACTGTGTCATTGTTAAAACTGAAATCATATATATATTAAAAAACCTACGGCTCCATAGAAGCCCTTATATATTTCATTCACAGTGTTGTACTATAAATAAACACCACAGGAGAGAGGAGAGTAATAAGTGTGTACGTATAAGTACCTTACGAAGCTTGCATGTTTTCTCCATGTTATTCATTTTGGGCAAGTACAGTGTCGGATCGAATCCGTCTGTGTGTGTACTTGGTACATATCGGCTGGGAGAGAGTTCGTTTGGGTTTTGCTGTTTGTGTACGTACTTTTTCTGGGGCTTTTGTACGCGACAAAATTAGTTAGACACTTGCATGGATTTGCACTTGATGTCCCGCATTGACTTTCTCTCCATGCAGATGCCGTACACTGTCTATCTATCTATACTCTATCTCTAGGCGGCAAGAGAATTGTTTGGTCATTATACATCGGCAAGCTAGCTAGGCAAAGCATCTCCTCCTTTCCAACCGTTCATAATTGTTTGTGTACTGCGTGACTGCTGCTGCTTAGATTTATATAAAATTCTGTCGATCTTTTAAAAAGAACTCCGAGCTACTTAAGAGGGAAAGGAAACGAATCTTAATTTTAAAACTGGAATCGTGGTGGTTGTGAATTGTGATCGCACCTAATCGAAATCTTGAAGGGGTGGTGGTGGTGGTGATCGATCCCCTGTATCGGTGGAGGATTTCTCTGAATATTTCTCTGCTCTGCCTGTTGCTGCTGAAATGCACATGCTAGCTGACAGAGCGCGCAGCTCATCATGCATCATCCAGCCTTGTTAACTACTACTACTGAAATTAGAGCAAATGGTAGATCGATCTCAGCTTCCCTGATCCACAAAAAACTGGCATGTGCACTATTACATGAGCACTCGAGATTCATCATAAGCTAGTACTGCTACTGAAACTGAACCAGAGCAGGCGGTGTAAATTGATGTTTCAGAGAACAGAGCATCGCACTCGAGATTCATCATAAGCTAGTACTGCTACTTAAAAAGTGAACCAGAGCAGGCGGTATAAATTGATGTTTCAGAGAACAGAGCAGTCGATAACTTTTTTGCAGGAAAGCTAGGATCTATCGTCTCGATAGTATCGGTGCCGGATTCATGAAAACAGAACAAAGCAGATTAGATAGATCCATGGTAGTAATAATTATTACCTACGGTGGCCAGGATAATTACGATTTGCAACTTGGTGCATGATGAGTGATGCATGTATAATAAACGGCGCGAATAACACTGAGTGGCAAGCACACACAGCAGGCGCGGTTTGGTACGCTGCTCTAGCACCTACGATGTACCGTACAGTTGATATACGTACGACGGATTAGCGAGCCGTACGTGGCCGTAATGCATGGCTGTTGGCTCTCATCAGGCGCTTCCCTAATCTATCTGTACGTACCCTGCTCTAGCAGCTTTAAAGCTCACTGGTTTCCTATGCCTGAATAATTAACACAAAAGTATCCTATTTTATTACATTGGTATGGTATAGTAGTATCAACTTTGAACAATGATCCCAGAATACCTGCATTATCATCTCACCATTATGATAAGTACGAGAAAGCTTTTTTTTGTGAGAAAAATTGCCAAAAGATTTTTTTTTTGCAAGAAAAAAAAATACCAAAAGATCACTGGCAGGCTGAACGGCTAATTATTGGCTGGGTATATGCTAACATGCACGTGCTGATGCAAACGTCAGCCGGCCCGGCAGCGACCTCCTTCCCAATCGAACTTGAAAGGCTCGGCCGACGCTACCCATTCGCAATAAACAGGAAAATATAAAATCTCGGCCGACAAAAAAAAGTACCTTCCTTCTGGAAAAAAGAACAACACGTGCCTCGACCATTCTGTAGTAACCTCTCTGTAAAAAGAAATGTTTTCTTTGGGTGTGTTTGCCTGTATTTTATCTTATTTTTCATGGTTGGGATTTTTTTATGATATTTGGAGTTAATAGTATGGCTTATAAATTAATCGACTTTAACAGCATATAGTTTATATATTTAGATTTATTTTTAACCCTTGCAAAAAAAGACTTTATACTTTTTCACATGTTGTTAACTTGCTCAAATTTGTAGCAATCACAGTTAACCAAGCTCAGAACTACAATCTTTCTAGGGATGGAGGAAGCTACTTGTATCAAATGGCATAACTTCTTCAGTGCAATCTTTACGTAAGTCGTTCCATTTATCGATGGATTGGCCAATTGATCTAATCACCGCAAACAACTAGCTACTTAAACAAGAAGCGTGTATCTACCTCTAGCAGTTGCTGACGATAACAACTATAGATGCTGAACAACGATATTTACTATAAGAAATCAGTCCTTCGGTGATGATAAATTTTATTACTAAATATTTATTTTTCATCTTACTAAATGACTGATTCCTTGTAGTGATTATCCCCTCTCCTATTTATAATTGTATATGGTATTTCCCAATAATGATTGCAATGAGAGAGGGGTTGTGATCCAGTTTTTGCTTGGGAAGAGATTACTTTTTGGCGTGGAAAGAAGCTGGCAACTGTGCCCGGGTCTCAAGCGTTTGGTGTCGCACAGAATTGCAAATCGCCCGGTACAAGTCATTTGAAGTTTGATATTTTCACTCATTAGTCTCTTTGTTGTAATTTTCACACACTTACTATAGTTTTTTAGGGTTTAGAGGGTTCCATCGTCCCAATTCACGTGTTTTCACCGATATAGAGTTAAGAGAGTCCAATGAAACTTAGCCAAGTTAACATCATTAAAGTGATGAAATTAATTCATATACATAAGAATCACAAGAATCGGGAAGGCGACAATGTATCTATCTGCCACTAATTAATCTCAAGTTGTATTGTACTTTGTGCATTGAGATATAGTACAAAAGTTTGGATACAGTCAACTTCGTTCTGTGATGTACTGTGAACGGACAAAAGACACAATTTTGAAGTATCCGTGAGACTAAATATTGTATAGTATTAATCTTGTGGTCTGCTACAGACAAAACAACTCATTTTCAGTTGTCTTGCAGATAAGAAATATCTGATACATATTCGAACTGGATGGCTGGACTCTGGGCTGATTAAACCATAGGAAACCTCTCACAGTCTAATAATGATTGTAGAAAAATTCCTCCTTTTTTTTAGTTTCAAAGATTTTTGCCAGGAACATCATCCTATATTACCAGTCTACAAAGTGGTTCGAGATATGTTGACGAAGAAATGGATTCGAGCAATGTGCGGTGAAGAAAGAAAGTAGAAACATGAAGAAAAAAAAAGTAGGAAGATGATATTATGAATCCCCATAATTCGATGGCATTATTGATCATGGAAAACTTTTATAGACAAATAGATCCAAGGTTGTTGTTGCTATACAGTGATATATTGACCCTATTTAGATTTGCGCTGGGACTGAATGCTTGGCTCGAAGTTTTTTGGAATCAAATGGCAAACTAGTGGTCTCAATAATAACTTATTGTACTTTACTTGTTGAGACACAAAGGAAAAGAAGTCCTATTACAATCGACCTAGCTAGAGCTTAGTTAGCTTCAACCCCAAAGATGTCATCACAAGAGAGATGGCCAACCTTTTTATCTGCCACTCCCAGTTTTATACAGTTTTTTGGGTGCGCTAGCTTAATTACTGGTTATAGTCATTACGACATAGTTTGATTTTTAACAATTAAGTGCCATTAGTTGGATAGGAGAAATCTGGATCCTATATTGCGCTTGCATGCCTGCAATTGTACTACACCCTCAGAAATCTTGAAGTCTCACAAATTTCTTTGAGAAATTTTAGCTAGTACTTTTTATTTGAATTATTGTCAATAATAATAAATGTGGAATCAATTAATTTGGGGACGATGCTTAGTTGCTTACTACAACGTTGTCCTACAATATATACTATCATCAGGCAAAACACAAAGTAGTGAGGGAGGCAGGAGAAAATTAGAAAAGGTGATGATATTAATTAATGGAATCGGAGAAGAAGAGATGGGAGAAATCGAAATGGGAAAGTGATTGATGGGGTCGGAGGGGCATAGCTTTCACTGGACCCATGCATGGACTCTGAACTCTGAACCCAACACAGAAACATATCATCAGCAAAACATATACAGGTTCATCGATCAGAGACCCACCTGCAGATCGACCGAATAACTAACTCTCGACAAGCTAGAGCCATGTCCTCGACAAGTAATTAGCTGATTAATAAAGCTACATCATGTATGGTGAATTATCAGCTGATTTCACACCTTTTTTTATAAATTGTGATGCTACATCTTTCTGTTGTGTGGAGCGCATGCGTATGCATAAACCATGCATGCAGCTCATGGAGCACATCCTTATTTATATATTCTAATAATGTACTGTATATGTGTATTGCTCCTATCTCCTTGGATTTTTCTTTTGGCGTGTAAATCAATATATAGATTTTGTGTAGGTTAAGACTCAAGCATCAGTTCCTAATAAGTCACAAGATCACGATCCGTCAAAAAAATTTCTCTTTCTGAAAAGAAAGATCTTCCAAATGCATCACATTTCACCTGCACACATTATCCTGTGTATCTAAAATGTTGCTCACCGAGCATGCATGGGCATGGCGTATATGTGAATGGAGCAAGGATGGAACCACGTCTTTGTCCGCATGCTAATCCTGGCTTACTTTTGATAAACTAACCGTTTGCTTGCGCATAGATTCGCGATACGTGTGCCGAAAATGAGCGTGAAAAATACACAGCAGAAAGAACACAATACTCATCAGCTCATCGTGTAGTATACGATAGCGTACAGCCCAAAATGTTTGGTGTGCGATGGTCGACACGACATGTAGAGACAACTAACACACGTTGATCATTTAATTTAGTGGAGCTTTCGTCACAAGCTACGGAGAGAAGGCCAATAATCAGCTCGATCCAAGCTAGGGTTTGGGTTGGGGCGGCGTGGGCATCACATGCAGCGGGTCCGGTCCGGTCCGGTCCCAAGGTCGAATTTTGTTGTAAAGCATTTTGCAACCTATGACGATCGAGCAGGTTAACTAGAGGAGGGTTATGTGTGCTGTCTCGAACTAGGTACATCGATCCGTCACGAGTCTGACATTTATACAAGTAGCTGTCTCGAGTTCTGAGTTGTTAAGTTTCCAATTAATTAAAGTGTGTGATGATTGGGGGGTAAGACAAATCAGGAATGTCGATTGCATTATTGGTACGTGGGTTAAACTCTAGATTTTCCACGCTCTCACAGCCAACAACACGGCAATAATCATTAATCGAGACTAATTTATATGTATTTCTCGGGGGAGAAATAATTAATAAAACAAAGAAGTATGTATATTATAGCTTGAGCTACTAGCTGACAAAAGGACAAGAGAACATCTAAGTTCTGTCTACATCGGTGCTAAGGAATACCACTACCATATTGTCATCCATCAAAATGAGTGGGGGTTTTGTTCAACCAGCAAGTAGAGCTAGCAACAAAACACACCAAGCATAATGAAACGGTGACCATCCCCTGAAAGCCTATGGGAATCTTGCTAAAGAGGCATTCTTCGGGAGAAGACAAAGGGGGGGCATGGATCGGAGCTTTAATTTGAGCAACAAGGACAATCATATCATAGGACGGGAAGATATATAGGTGCATCGTCTTAATTTGTTGGCTAGCTTCTTATGTATATATTCAGAGAACCATGCAAGGACTGATCCATTTACAAACTGGAGATCCATATAAGTTTTAGCCATTATTTCCGGGAACATCGATTGAGAGGTTCTGGGTTTTGATCAACATATATAATAATACTCTTGCACCAACTGGCTGAACGTGTTTTCTAATTAGTCTCTCATTGTTGGATTCTTAAGACAAATTAAAAATGATATAACCAAACAACAGATCATTTGCACAAAAGAAAAAAAAATGATTCATATATATGGAGAGGCCCAGAATCTCATCATCCTGTTCGAGAACGAACAAAAAGGAAGATACAATAATAATAAGTTTTTTTTTGTCGTTTTGGTATCCAGAACAGTAGTGGCCTGCAGGTAAGTCAACCTATACAAAGGAGAAGGACCACACACAAGAGGCCATTATTAGGCTCAACGGTTTAGGGCGAAAGCCCATGCAACGAGCCGGGGCCAGAGAGAGGACCCAGTCACCTACAATTTGCATGGCCCAAGCAACTAATCATGCCGCGGGAGGATCGGAGCTCTCCTTTTTTCTTAACCACCACATGTAAACAGAACTTTATTATCCGGGACATATGCTCTGAAGTCAAAGGTCCCCGATGCATGAAACAAAGAGAAAGAAGATATATATATATATATATATATATATATATATATATTAGAGGGTTTAAATTTTGTATGCAAATTTACCTGGCCGTGGAGCTCATTCAGATATGTAGTCCCTAGATTGACATCATATGAAATATTTACTCACTATGTAGGAATTTTGAGATATGATTTTCTTAGGCCTTCTCTGTGCACAGTTTCATGAACGGTTTTCAAAAATGCCATGTCATATAAAAATATAGATGAAACTAATTCTCTCTTAGTGTAAAGTTTCGTAGACTACTACAATACTTAAATTGTTGATCAAATGACCAATAGAAGTTTATGAAATATGCGAAGATGAAATAAATTATTCTCAGTGAGGATTTCATTTTAATTTAATAGCCTAGAAAACAGTGTATATGTAGTTTCATCCCCATGAAACATAACTTTCCTATTTCATAATAAATGAGCTGCCACATCATTATTTTTGCATGTGTGGCATGCTAATTAATGAGGATGAAATTCTCATGAAACCTCCATTGAGATTGGCCTTATGATTCCAACTCAAATACTCAATGAAGTTAATTTCCTTTACAATAAAACAATCTCTGCTCCAACTTTTTAGGAAATGTTGAATAATATTGTCATTCTTCAGGGAGCCTGCGTAGCATATTAAAAAATCAGCTCAACTTGCAGTGAAGATAGCAATAATGCAGTTGACAGATCTTTTCATGAGAATCCTGTGCAAGACCGTAAGAAAGCAAGGGTGACATCCCGATATGTAACTTTCTATTGTGTTCGATCGGTTGACAATCAGGTTCGTAAAAAAACAAAATAGGTGAGATCTCTATCATGCTCGATTGACAATCAGTTAAAAAACAACAGACAGGTAATTTTCTATCATGTTCAATTGACAATCAGGTAATTTCCTATCATGTCCGATGATAGCTAGCTTTTCTCTCAGTACCTCATCGGAACTACCTTTGTTTCCTGCTTTGTTTGCATTCCTCGTATATACTACATTATTTCCACTCCTATAGCTCTAATGGGCTCCATTGGAATGAAATAATTATTGACGAAAAAATAAATGCCAAGTCATATGTATGACTTTGTTCTATGAGTTTTGTTACGGTGTTCGGAAGGTATCTCTCGGTACCTTCTATTTTGAATTAATCCTAATTCATATTGGATTTAATTAAGAAACCTATTCATTTGAAAATAAACATGCGGAAGTGCACGGTCTGAACTCCGAATTTCACAAGGCAACCTATATATTCAGTCCAATACATTTATTGGATGTTCTGTCTTTGGAGAATGCGCTCTATGTTGGCCCGAAATATTGCTTCAATAGCTATATAAAGCACGGGATCGGAGAAGCTAATGAAAGTTTATTTATATATGCTTCTCAGTCTAACTCTAGCTTTTTCAGCTTCAATTGGTAAAAGATACACTGTTTTTAGTAGTACTACTTGCAAATTTTTCCCAAAAAAAAATAATGACATGGTCGAAGCTGTCGCTGTGCTAAAGGCGACCATACATATAGTGGCGTTGGCAGATCTTTGTCATGAGAACCATGTGTGTGAGCAGGGTAAAAATCGGGAAACGGGTAACATTCCATCATGATGGATTGATTGACGATATTGGGGTAAAATTGGGAAACGGGTAGCTTTCCATCATGATCAACCGATTGGGGTAGATCTTTTCTCTCGCTGCATCACACCTAACTTCCTCTCGCTCCATCTCTTGCGGGCCTGTTTTCTAGATGAACTTATTATGTAACCATGATGATGAGAACAACTGTTCAAGAAGATTGAGCGGCCGGCTCACGCACTGATGAGAGGGCAGCAGTACACACCCAGACAGCTTCATCTGTTTTGCATTGTGTAACAGGAATTCATCAAAGAGGCGAAGCTATACGTGCAGTGCAGCAGTAAAGTATCGAGACTGGTACAGTGAACTTTAGTTCAGGTGTTCAATCCTACATGTATGTGTACTCATCAGCATTTATGCAGCGAGACCGGGCGATCGATGTCGATCCGGTCACCGGCAGAATCAAAACTATAGCTACACCTGCGGACGGATCGGAGAAGATGACTGCCGAGCTAGCAGAAACCCTTTTTCCTTTTCCAAGAGCTCTGACGATCTCTCTCTTGCTTTATGTCAATATTTTTTACTTTATCTACCTTCCAATCAGGAGAAACGTAAGTCGCTTTTTCGACGGACAAGAAAGTGAAACATTTTTTTTTAATTGGATTTCTTCACTTCTATTCTTCACAAACGGAAGTCCAGGACAGATACAGAAAAGATTATAAGCAAGAAAGTGAAACATGACGAAACACAAATTAGAGAAGACTCAAAAATAATAATTATTATTATATATATGTGTCGTCGTGGTGTTAACTGGATCGAATCAAACGGCGACGACGATGGACGATGCAGTAACAAGAAGGTAGGGCATGCTTTCCTCGAGGGCCTAACTAGCTCGCTCTCGCCAGATGATACGCGTGCAGTGCATGGCTTTTCAAAAAGCCAGTTAATTGACAGCATCAAAAGATGAATTATGTCGCTTTAACGACATTGCTGCTGCCGATTAGTAAGAGATTTCTGTAGATCATCAACTGCCAAATTAAGCTCGAGAATCGTTATATATAAATTGCCTGCTTCTAGATGTGAGAGCATGCTATTAGTGTCCAATGTTGGTAGATTCTGCAGTGAAACACACACAAAATGTGGCGCCCTTTATTTGCAGCTTAGTTATTCCTCCCCTTTCGTCTTTAACACTTTACCGATTAAACAATCAACCTCTCCCAAGCACGTCACGACGAAGAAGCCCCTTGTTTTTGTTTTCGGAGAAGATGATGATCACATCAACTCAACTCATTTTGATCAACTTTGTTCTTGTTTTCTTCACCGTGGTTTTCAGGCCCTTTCGCTGTCCCTTCGACTCTTGAGGTATCAGAAACCAACGACGACGAAGATGCCGATGCCGGTTATCCTGTCGCATGCAGCGGGAAAATGCGCCCAAACCATCACCTCGTCCGTTCCCAAAAGAAAAAATTCAGGCTAACCACACGCAACAGAAACTAATCATGGCGAAAAAGATTTCGATTTCTTCCGGGAAAGGAGAACGAAATAAAATTATGGTTAAGTTTTTCTTTCCTCTTGAGAGCTCTCCCTGCCAAGCTTTTGGTCGACAGAAATTGATTCGCGGTTGTTCGGTACTGGTGACCTTTGCTTCAGCTTCTTCTAATCTAATCACAAGTAATCTCTTGCTCTGTTTAATTTGAAGCTAGTACGTACGTATATTTTCAGATACTGTTCAGTAGATACGGAACGCGTGCCAACAATACCATAATGACGTACGTACCTCGATCAACTTGCGAACTGAACCTATGCAGCAGTTTTCTTTTGAGCTCAGTGACAACAGCTGCCGTGGATCGATCCTTATGGTACATGCATGATGCATCAGAGACGATGATCAACATACACCATAGACGACAGAGTGACCTTAACCGAAAGCCATGGCGAAGAAGGCCCCAGCCAGACGAGGGCCCAGATTTAAATGGCTAGTAGTACGAAAGGAAAAGCCAGATTAACAAACCCACTAGGGTTCGTGCATGTCGGACCCTATAACATCATAGGTACCTTGTTGCTCCTCCTACAGCTAGCAGCTGGGCTCCTGTTCGTCAATGCGCCTCTCTCTCTCTCTCATCTCATCTCTCTCCCCACAGTTGTCCCATCGTCATCATCTCCGATCCTTCTCTCTCTTTTTTTCTGCATTGACTTGCGTGGGAGCTGCTGGATTGTTGCAGGTAGTAGTAGTACTACAGTTGTCGTTTGCAAGGGCGTCAAATCGCGCCCAATGAATTCGTTATCAGTTCTTTTTTTAGAACTAAAATTTACTCCAATTCTCAAACCAGCTAATAGCAAACGGCCGCTCTAGTTGCTCAATCCGGGTCGATCCAACAAAGTCTCTTTGGGTTAATTAGTTCCAACTTCCAACAGTAATTTGATAAGAGAGACTTGCCTTGAGAGCGCCATATATATGTGCGTCTCACAGTGTCAGGATACATAGTGCCTGCCTACTGGCCTCTCCAGAGAAATCTATAGGTAGCTCTAGCTCTAGCTGAGACACTGCTAACTACAGTATTAGTGATAGCTAATTAGCTCAAGAACAGTGCGAAATGTGCCGCATTTCTTCGCATGTGCGGCATGAATTAGTTGGTAATGTGGGCATCATCTGCTGGTACAAGTGTTGTCGGCCCGCCACTCAACGCACATGACGTATAGTACAGTTAAGTGAGTAGAGGAGCTGGTGTCGTGCAAGGCTGCAAGGAGATTGTCAAGTCTTCTATTTACACCTTTTCGAAATGAGTTTTATTACGATCCTTGGAAGGTACCGAGAGGTATCATCTTCTTTTGAATTAATTTTAACCGTTGATATTAAAAAAAAATTGATACCGGATCCATCTATTTGATACCAGTCCATCATTTTAAGTATCTTTTTATAGGTAACTCCATATTCTTAATCGTTAGATTGATTAAATTAGTAATTATTGTTAATTCCAAGCACAATAACAAACCTCTTCTAAAATAGTGCTTCTTTCCTTCCTTCCTCTGTTGCTTGTCAATGGGAGACAGGCTAAGAGGCTTCACAAAAATCAGGAGTATATTCCATTTTCAAAAATAAAAACCTTTGTTGTAGTACGACTTACGACCCAAAAAGCAAACAAACTGGAAATAAGGATCAAGCTGAGCTGCCGCTCGAGGGGAAAGAAGCCCAAGCCCAGTTGATGCCGATGTCTGCCCTGATAAAGGGCCGTCCATTCAGCCTTGTAGTACTTGTTGGGCTACTCCTAATGCACGAGCATTAGGAGTATGCCAAGTAAATTCATGCAAAGATAATATAATTCCCCAATCGAATTAGTGTCCTATATTGCGAAGGAGTAACTAAGTTTTTTTATTTGGGTACACTCCATTTGGTAAAAGAAAATTAAACAAGGGAACACGCGCGGAAGCTGATAGATCAAAACCCTCAGAACTGCAGGTTGCTCTTAAAGTCCTGGCCGGCCTTCCACGGCGGCACGACGTCGGCGAAGACGACGGTACGTCCGGCGCTGGTGGTGACCCGGAACGAGAGCCCCTGCCCGACGAGCCGCGCGTCGGCGTCCCAGACCTGCCCCCAGTTCCGCTTCATGTCCGTCCACCGCCCGTCCCTGTTCCCCTTCACCGCCACGGCCCTGACCTCACCGGCACCAGCGACGTTGTACACGAGCACGGCGAACCACGACGACGACGGGTCGCCCTTCATCTGGAACCGGACGCCGCCAGACTTGACGCAGGGCACGCGGCGGTACCGCACGGGGATGATGCCGACGTGGAAGTCGGTGACGAGGCGCAGGAACATGGGCTTGGACAGGTCGAAGTGCCGCAGCGGCGGGTTGCACCAGTTCTCGTTCGGCTTCGAGTAGTTCACCGGGCACGAGTTGGTCGCCGTCACCGTGATCGATGTCGACGCCGACGCGGCACCGCCGCCGCCGGGCGCGCAGTACGGGCTGTTGCGGCACTGGACCTGGAAGCACGCGCCGCACGACCAGCCGTCGTTGAAGAGCGCCGAGCTCAGCGCCGTCGTGGAAAGCCCGTACCCTTGCTCGAATAGGTTTCCGTACCCGCACGCGCCCTCTGCATGCATTGATCACGTGTCACGTGTGCGTGGCATGTTAGAACACGTGAACGAAAAAGGAGCTTAATAATAAGAGTGGCCAGCTAGTAAATGAAGAAGAAGAACTGACGCATTGTCTCGGCTCCGGTCTCGTCGCCATAGAACGTGGCGTGCGCGTGCTGCCAAGCATCGTCCGCCGTGGACGCCGGCGAGGCCACCAGGAGCAGCAGTGCCACGGCCGCCGCGGCAAAGCGACAGGGCGACGCACTTGGATCCATGTGCTGCAACCTTTGTACTCCTGAGTCCTTTTTTTTTTTCGATCGAGAGAGTGTACTACTCTTAGTCTTGACCGACACACCACGAAAATATATACTAGGAGTATACTACAGGACTATAAAAGGGGTCTAAAGTCAGTAATAAATGATCAAATCTGAGAATAAATCACGTAAGACCATGAACGTGCGAGGGATTCAATCCTGAGAAGAAGACCATAAATGGGCAAGATATTGATGATGAGTAAATCACGTAATAAGATGCCATATTGTTGTCTTTTCGGGGCGATGAAGCCGGTGAACGTAACATGCCATGTGTTTAAGTCATGAATAAAGCAAAGCTACCCACTGTTGCGAAGGAGATGACTGAACCCATGATTTTACAATTTTTTTGTTTTGGTATGAATTTGAGACCATTGGCTCCATTATGCTGATCCACAAGTTTGGATCAACTGACCACAGATCGTATATATATTTTAAAATAATAATATGAAAAAGTGTCCCGGCCTTATAATATATACTAGTTATATTTTTTGCGAGTAATATACTAGTTATATATGTACTGTGTTCTTTTTCTGGCAAGGGAGTTATATATGTATTCAGCAGATTAATAATAACCGAATCGTGTCGAGGAACCCCATTGGAGCCTAGGGTGGCACTTTTATCTGATGGTTACATATATTACACCGTGGATAATGTGAAAAAGAAAACCTAACTCTTGCACATACCAGTGATGATTTACGGCGCACATGGTTTTGTTTATAGTGTGGCTGTGGCGTCAGCATGCATGCATCCAGTATTCCAGTGGAAGTTTGGTGGTCAAAGTATGAAATTAAATGCGAGCGTGTACATTATATCTCCGATGCATTGAGATTTCAATTCAATAAAATATCATATCAACAAGATTGTTTTAGATGATCATATATATCATCAAGAATTTTCAATAGAATAAATGAGTGCAATACACGTACAAATCCACGAACGAGACCTTCTAAGCTATAACACTTGGTGGAACTGTTGCATCATCGTCGTACCCGAAGGATATAGTATTATACCAAATCTCTTCACTGTCCTAAAAATTGTATGGGTGTGCGGAGTTTGAAGACAATGAATTATAGGTAGTTATTTTGGAATTACTCCTCCGCGGTTAAATGGTTTTCACCGTTAGCTTTTAAGATCAACTTTCACCACACTCTCCTATTACAAAATTTACTCAAATCAAATATACAAAGTTTCAATGTCCGGGGGCTCCACAGAACCCTTTCCTTTGAGAGACTTAGCGGCAACGAGACCTATTTCTATTGAAAATGTCAAAGTTAGTTTATACAAAATAAGACGATCGAAGCCGATAGAAGGGGCCGTTTGGGACAGCCCCTCAACAATATCTTTAGTGATAGAGCAAATCATAAAGAAAAATAGGATATTTATTATACTATTTTGAATAAGAGAAATGATCAAAGCTGACGTTAAAAGTCAAGAACGACGGTAATTTAAATGTAAAGGAGAGTATCTGCTAAATCTTGCCATGCAGTAGATTGCCAATAAGTGCGCTAGCTAGTAGCGGTAGTTGATGAATGAGTAAGACTAAAATCCATGCACGGGCCACTAGCTAGCTGATGTTATATATACAAGCGCGCCCCGCCTGGATTAGCACGTTCGTTAACTAGAACGTGCACGTACAACAAGAGCACAGTCCACCGCAAAGCTCAAACGCAGCTAGCACACATGTCTTGGTCTCGCACTGCCTCCGCCGGCTTCGCCGTGGCGGCGGTGCTGCTGCTGCTACTGTCACCGGCGGCCCGGTTATTGCTGGCCGCCGCCGGCGATGACGGCGGTTGGGAGGACGCGCACGCCACGTTCTACGGCGACGAGACCGGAGCCGAGACCATGCGTACGTGATCAATGGACTGAAAGCTCTGATGAATTTATTTATTTATTTTTAATTTGCTAACGAACCGACGCGTGTCTGACTCGCCTCTTCGATACTCGTCGTACGTACTGTACGTGTACTGTACGTGTACATATACATACACACATTACAGAGGGCGCGTGCGGGTACGGCAACCTGTTCGAGCAGGGGTACGGTCTTTCCACGACGGCGCTGAGCGTGGCGCTGTTCAACGAGGGCTGGTCGTGCGGCGCGTGCTTCCAGGTGCAGTGCCGCGACAGCCCGTACTGCGCGCCCGGCATTAGCGGCGGCGGCGGCGGCGGTGCCGCGTCGGCGTCGACGTCGATCACGGTGACGGCGACGAACCTGTGCCCGGCGAACTACTCGAAGCCGAACGAGAACTGGTGCAACCCGCCGCTGCGTCACTTCGACCTGTCGAAGCCGATGTTCCTGCGGCTGGTCACCGACTTCCGCGTGGGCATCGTGCCGGTGCGGTACCGGCGCGTGCCGTGCGTGAGGTCCGGCGGCGTCCGGTTCCAGATGACGGGGCACCGTTGGTGGGTCGCCGTGGTCGTGTTCAACGTCGCCGGCGCCGGCGACGTCCGGGCCGTGGCCGTCACGGGGTCCTCAGCCGACCACGACGGGCTGTGGACGGGCATGAACAGGAACTGGGGGCAGGTCTGGAACGCCGACCCCAGCCACGTCGGACAGGGCCTCTCGTTCCGCGTCGTCGCCGGAGACGGACGCGCCGTCGTGCTGGACGACGTCGTGCCGCCCGGCTGGGCGTTCGGGCAGAGCTTCGAGGGCAGTTCTAATTTCTGAACCTGCTGTATAGTACTGTGCCGTGTGTCGACCGAATCCGTGCGTGCCGACTTCGAGTGTGAGTCCCCAACCGTTCAGAACGGGGCCTTGGGCAGAGACTCTCCAAACCCTGTTCATTTCCAACAGATTTCATCAAATTTTCGCTCAAAAAAAGAAAAGAAAAGAAAAGAAAAACAGATTTCATCATTGGCCGAAGTGGCTGTGCCTAAGACTGTACACAGCACGCATAGTAGTACGTAGTCTGTACTATTGGCCACCAAAAAAAAAAAAACGGAGCATACGGTAGTCTAGAGCGTTTGGCGACACAATGGCGCAGAAGAAACGACAGATCGAAACCAAACGGTGGTGAATAGAGAAACACGAAACGCCTCGTACTCCTAGGGACCTTTTTTTTAGAAAAAAAAAGGAAAACAAAAAGGAGACAAAAGAGAAAAAAAAAAAAGATCCGCCGGTGGTGTGCACGTGCATAGCAGTGGCCACGGAGTACCCGTGAATAACCGGGGGAACGCGACGCGACGCGACGCGAGAGCAAGAGCAGCGACGCAGGGCCAGGCCGGTTCTGCATAAGCAGGCGCAGACGAATACAGGCGGAGCCGCGGAGGCAACGGTATTCTAGGTTTCTAACCGTAGCGTTAGCGTGCAGCGGCACCATCACATCACATCGTTGGCGCAACTAGTAACCTTGTTCAGTCCGGGCACTGCGTACCGTGCCCGCGCGCTGTGAGTCACGTGCCGGAGGAATAATTAGACTAGGGGGTGTGTCGATCGAGAGATTGGACAAAGTGTTAGGTTTGACCGGGAGTTTGACCGGATTACTACTACTAGCTGCTAGTAGTAGTAGTAGCAAGAATAATCTGGCTGCGTCCGTTGCACACTTGCACAGGGGATCGATGGAGAAAACAACAGTACAGTACTACTTAGTATACTACTGGTTCCCGACCCGAGCCGAGCCCGAGACGGCGAGCATCGATTCCGATCGGGGAATCCCGACGCGACGCTTTCGATGGATGCAATGCAGACGGTGATGCCTGCAGCAGTGCAGCGAGCCCAAGACAAGACTACTCCTAGCCAGCAGATACTACGGCGGCCGTGTTCGTGTTTGCTGTGCGGGCGGCCGGAGGCGATGATGGGTGGCGAGCTGAGCCGGGCAGAGCGAGGTTTGGCTTGTCGGCTGCGTGCGTCGTCCCGTTGATGCCAAGGCTGCAGTCAGCCGGTCGCGCTCCGCGACGCCAGGCGCCACGGTCCCCGCCCCCGCCCCCTCCCCCGCCTTGGACGACGCGACCAGCACCGCCAAAACCCCAAAAGCTGGAGTACTACTGCTCCGCGGCGCGCGCGCCACTCGATTCACAGAGTCCCAGACCCTCGAATCCGATGGTTGCTTGGTTTCGCTTTGTGGCTTTGAGCACACCACCACGGTCGGTGCCGAATCGCTTTTTCTAATAACGGTATCTCGGCTAGATTAATCTGGCATCCTCCCAACACCGGACGACGGGCTGCCTGGCGCGCGGCGAGTCGTCGTCAACGGCCGGAGGGCGGAGCGTTCCCGACGCCGGCGCGTGCACAAGATTCGGATTTGATCTGATTCTTACTACAGCAGTACGATTCAAAGGATTCAAAGGAGCGGCCATCGGAGGAGCGCATTCACTCGTTCGGTTACGGCGTGCAGCCAGATAAAAAGCTCGCAGCTACTAGTACTCGCACCGTGCGCGGCCGAAGCTGCGGCCGCACGGCGACCCAGCCAGCGAACGAATCATGCCCGCTCCACCACCCTTCCTCCGTCCTCTCAGCTCTCATCAGGACACCCACCCGCCCGCGCCCGCGCGCGCGCGGATGAAAAGGCCGGCACGGCCCACCACCCACGCACCACCGAAATGGCCCACGTCGCGTGGGACGAGACCCACACGTCAGTCCTCTTCTCATTCTCACTTGGCATCTGCTCGTCGAGTTCACTCGTCGCTCCGCCCCTCGTTCGTCCTCGACTGACACAACACAACGCAATGTTTGCAATTGCAGCAGCATAAAAGAAAAGGCAAGCGCAGGTGGGGAGCGCGTGACGGCCCTCCCTCCCTTCCCCCGCTCCTGCCCCTGCCCCTGCCCCAGCCGCGCCGTTAATAATTATACCTCGTGACTGACTGACTGACTGACTGCCGCTCCTGCCCCTTGCTCCTCGATGCTGCTCGCCGGCAGCGGCAAATAGTAGTACTAGTATGGGCAAGAAGGGCGGCTCGTCGTGGCTCACCGCCGTCAAGCGGGCGTTCCGCTCGCCGTCTAAGGAGGACAGCAGCAGCCCCACCAGGAAGGCGTCGCGCGTCCAGGACGACGCCGACGAAGACAAGGTGCGTCTTCGTCTTCGTCTTCGTCTTCGCCTTCCCTCATCGATTCGTTCGCTCACTCTCATCTCAGCCTTCGTCGATTCATTCTCACTAACAACGAGTGCGCGCGCACGTGGCAGCAGGGGAAGAAGGAGCAGCGGCGGAGATGGCTGTTCCGGCGGTCCTCGTCGCCGTCGCCGTCCCCGTCCCCGTCTCCCTCCCCCGCTACGGCTGCGGCGGGTACGGCGGCGACGGGTCAGCCGACGCGCCAGCCGCGCCCGCCGTCCGCCGCCCCGGCCGTGACGGACGAGCAGCGCCACGCCATCGCGCTGGCCGTGGCGACCGCGGCGACGGCCGAGGCGGCGGTGGCCACGGCGCACGCGGCGGCCGAGGTGGTCCGCCTCACCAGCACCAGCTCCGGCTCCGGCGGCTTCGTCAGGGAGCAGCACTACGCCGCCGCGGCCGTGCTCATCCAGACCGCGTTCCGCGGGTACCTTGCCCGGCGCGCGCTGCGGGCGCTCAAGGGGCTCGTGAAGCTGCAGGCGCTCGTGCGCGGCCACAACGTCCGCAAGCAGGCCAACATGACGCTGCGGTGCATGCAGGCGCTGGTAAGGGTGCAGGCGCGCGTGCGCGACCAGCGGATGCGCCTCTCGCAGGACTCCATGTCCCTGTCCGCCATGTCCATGGCTGCCGGAGCCGGAGCCGGAGGAGCCGCTACGGGGCCGTGCGGGAGCAGCAAGTCGTCCTACAGCGTCGACACGTCCACGTTCTGGGACTCTAAGTACACCAACGACTACGCCGCGGACCGGCGCTCCGTCGTGAGTGAAATTTCTTCTCTTCTTTATTTATTTATTTTCTTTTTTTTTCTGAGAGAAAATTTGTTCTTACATTACTGGATTACTGGAACCAAAACCATTGGTTTCACAGGAGCGGTCGCGCGATGGCAGCAGCTTCGCCGCCGCCGACGACTGGGACGACCGGCCGCGGACCATCGAGGAGATCCAGGCGATGCTGCAGACAAGGAAGGACGCCGCGCTCAAGCGTGAGAGGGCGCTCTCCTACGCGTTCTCCCACCAAGTAATCATTTTTTTTTTTGTAACTTTTTTTGTTTCCTCTTTGTTAGTACTCCTATGTATCAGTAGTACTAATTCCGGGAGGGTACTAAATCAGCGTTCTCCGCTCGTTCGTTCGTTCGTTCGTTCGTTGGTGTAGATTTGGCGGAACCCGACGTCGGCGGCGTCGATGGAGGAGATGGACGCGGACGGGCAGCAGCCGCGGTGGGCGGACCGGTGGATGGCGTCCCGCGCGTCGTTCGACACCACCCGGACCAGCAGCGTCCGCGGCGCCGCCACGCCGGGCCGCGCGTCCGTGGACCACCACCACCACCACCACCACCGGGAGTCGGCGGCGGCGGTGAAGACGGTGGAGGTGGACACGGCGCGGCCCTTCTCCTACTCGACGCCGCGCAGGCACGCGGCGTCGCCGATGCACCACCGCCACCACCACCACTCCCCCGCGACGCCGTCGCCGGGGAAGGCGCGGCCGCCGATCCATGTCCGGTCCGCGAGCCCGCGCGTGGAGCGCGGTACTGCCGGTGGCGGAGGCGGGAGCTACACCCCGAGCCTCCTCCACTCGCAGCGCCACCACCACCACCAGGCTGCGGCGGTGCCGAACTACATGGCGGCGACGGAGTCGGCCAAGGCGCGCGTGCGGTCGCAGAGCGCGCCGCGGCAGCGTCCCGCGACGCCGGAGCGCGACCCCCGCGGCGGCGGGCTGATGGCGAAGAAGCGGCTGTCGTACCCGGCGGCCCCGGCGCCGGTAGAGTACGCGCAGAGCCTGCGCAGCCCGAGCTTCAAGAGCGCGGCGGGGCGGTTCTCGTCCGAGCAACGGTCCACCGTGTCGTCGTCGTGCGCGGAGAGCCTCGTCGGCGGGGACGGCGGGGCCGTGTCGCCGTCGTCCACCACGGACCTCCGCCGCTGGCTCCGGGGGTGACTTCGCTGTTGTTTCTTCTTGCTCTGTTCTCTTCTTCTGCTTGCTTCTGTTGCTTGTTGTAACGCACCGTACTACTCGTCGTAGTAGTAACAGTACGTGTCAGACACGACCACGTGCCCACTCATTTCGTTGTAGCAATCGATGACGACCTTTTTTGCGTCACTGGGCGACACAGTGAGTGAGTGAGGGAGGGACTGAGCGTGGCGGGGCCCGCGTGGCAGGTGAAAGTGAAAAAGCGGGCGGGGGTTCGTTGCGGAAGCGGGAGGGGAGGGACTAGGGACTCACTCCTACTTAGTATTAGGGAGTTTGGGAAAGCGGGAAAGGCGAATCCTTTTGGCGCGCGGCGGGGGTGCCTGCCGCCTTTCGCCGCCTTCTAGGCCAAGCCAGCCTACCAGTAGTGCAGCAGTCACTAACTAGTCAGAGAGAGGAGAGCATGCGAGTTTGAGCCAGAGAGCCGTACCGCCGCCGCCTAAGCTGCCTGCCTCGATTCCGTCCTGCACCCAGGGATGGATGCAAGGCCAGGCTACGACGCGTGACTTTTTCCTGTCTTTGGAGAAGAAATGATAATGAGGACAAGAAATTTTCCAATATCAGAAGTACCCTTAGGTACTGGTCGTAGTGGGATCTCGGCCACCATCCGTTATTGATGAAGGTATACGGGCCCGGATATTGTGTACAAGTACACGGTTCCTACAGTATTTAAAAGTGGACGGATGGCGGGCAGCTCGCAGTAGCAGCAGCAGCTGTTGATACTTCGGGCACCATTGTACTAGGAGTATACAGTGTACAAGTACGTGCTCCATTATTAGCGCGTCCGTACGGGTCCAGCCGTCCAGCCCTCGTTAGCAGCCCCAACGGGACGGGGGCTTTGCCGGCTGGCGATGCCGACGGCGCGCGCAGGCAGGCAGGCAGGCAGGCAGGCAGGCGCATGTGACCGGCGACGTGAGCCATAGCATGGCGGGGCCGTCGACCGGGGTGGGTGCGTGCGCCGCTGCTGGGGAGCACGTGGGTGCTGGGGTGCTTTTGGGGTTCGAGTGGCTTCTATGATGTCCATGATTGAAACGAAACGGCTACTGGGCTCGAGCCTGCTGGACCTGATTGATTTCTACGAGTACCAGCCCGTCCTTGCGCACGAGCAGTAGAATGACGAGCTCAAGTGTAGCAAGTCAAGTTCTCGGTACCCAACTCAGTCTATTCAAAGTCCTGTCCGGTCCAGTAGTCTGAATATATATCATCTGAACCTGTAACACAAGAAACTTCAGGGATGCTGCACACCCTTTTTCATCCCTTTTAGGAGACAGAGTGTTCTTCAATGAAGCTGAATGGGAGGCAATTAGCAATCAGTTGTCATGTCAATTACAGATTGAATAATATCTACTAGTATTCGAAAGAAAGGAAAGATACAGGATACATAAGCTAGGTACTAAAAGTTTCATCATAACAAGAATTTGCAATCTTGCATTGGACTGTAATCTTGAAACCTTTTCTTATTGCAGGGTTCTAAAAAACAGAGACGGCAAATTGGCCCAATAAAACATAGAAAACTATAGGTCAACCTAAATCATATCCCAACTGCAAGACGATGCTCAGTTCAATTGATGTTTCAGTCAGAACCTTTACTTTCCATATCCTAGATAACTGCGGAAATGATCGATGAGCCTAGGTCCATTAAGATCCGTACCCTACTTTTGCCTTGTTAAATCATGATCTATCAAATTATTTTTGCATATGAATGATGATTCAACTGGTAACCAGATAAATGCTACAAACGGGGAAATAAAATATGATGAGAAGGTAGGCAGGAAACAAAGAACGGAGTGTATGAGAAAATAATGATGGCAGAGGACAATTGAATGTCACAGATCAATGCATGCAATTAAGTGCTAATACGTACTACCCTCCTAGAGGCAGAGCACTACGCGTCTGAGGGATAAACGTTACACTTTCTTAAGAGTTGGAGCGAACAAAACAAAATGGAAACATACTCAAAATGTAGTACATTGTTAGGTACAGTGATAAAAATGCAGCAAATGGGTAACTCTCTCTGAGTAATCAACTCCATCTTCCAAATCTTCCAAAACGAAATAGTTAGTGTGGTTGGTTACAACTTAGAAACAGGTAATTTACTTTGGCGAAATTACCTTCTGATAACTCACACCAGGAAAAATCCGTCGAAAGGTAAGCTGTCAAGAATTGGACAGCGGAAAACTACAGTTGAAGCAATAAAATAAATGCTTCCTAATTTCCTACAACAACCTGAAATAGCCACAACACTGGTTTGCTATCATTCAGATGAACAGTGTGTACACCGACCAATCAAACTATTCACATGAGTAGAGGCCCTTCGACCAAATCGTTAAAACAAAATTAGAGAGCTATAGAAGTGAGTCACTACCCCACAAAATTCAAGCATCGACTCCCACCACCACACAACATAGAGCAATACTGCAAAATACTAATCCTGATTCACGAGGAACCTCCTCACGATCCTACGCACCTCGTTGTCCCGATGCTCAACAGTCTCAACGATGACGCCACCAGGCTTGGACTCAGATGGCGACTGAATTCAGGTCCAACATCAGCGGCGCAGATTAATTGGCACGCGCGTACCTTGGACTTGGAGCATCACGAAGGGACCATGCACTTGCAGTGGGGGTAGGGAAGAAGATAGCGGGCATACGAAGTGCCTGCCTGCTACTGTGATTTCGGTGTGGAAGCGGTTCGTAGTGGAACAGAGCCGCGGCGAGTGTGTCCTTCGGCGGCCGTCGGCGGCGACTCTATCCGCGCCGCGGCGGGAGGGGGGACGACAGGCGGAAACGAGGTTAAGCGAGGAAGACACTCATTCTAGACCGCACAGTTCGGATCCAACGGCAGGGAACACGCGCACGAGGGTTGGATTCAGTTCGGTCGACATATTTATACAAACCCCCCTACCTATGGATCACGAATAATAATCGCGATCTAATTATTTACACTTAAATCCTTAGATTGAACCTTGATTAATAATTATGATCCAACTATTTACATTTAAGCCCCTAGTTTGATCGTAAATAGTAATTACGATCTAAACATTTACGGTAGGCCCCCTGTACTAATGCGTATCTAGTTTGCGGTCCTTGTTTTTCCTGAATCCGGCTGAGACCTTGGCGGCGGCGAAGGAGGTCTCGACGGCGGCCCGGGGGGGACGGCGCAGTGCGGCCAAGGGCGGCTGGTGGAGTGGAGCAGCCGCCGATAAGCATTGAAGAGGCGGGGCAGGATTCGTTTCGGTTGCAATGACGACACGCACACGCGGTCCGGTAATCTGAGCTGAGCTGTGAAGGAGACTCTGCTTCTTGCGCTCCCAGCAGTGGAGACGCAGCCGGCTGGGAACTGCTGCCTTGCCTCCGGCCATTTTTAAGTTTTGATATACTACCTGCTGATCAGATCAGATCAGATCAGCTCAATGTTTCGTGGTTCCGCACCGCGATCCATCTCATCTCAGCAGGCTAGCTGATCGACGATGGACCAAGGTAGTGGTTAATACTAGCTACTGCTTAGTATCCTCTAGGCTCTTAATTAATTTCTTCTCGGCTGCAAACATTCGATTCGTGAAGCTGTACAAACTCTTCCCTCTTCCATGACAAATCGCTGTAGTAGCGCAAGTGAAAAGCGAAAGTACACTTGTCAAGTCCTCCATCGTCCTGAATCAGTATCATAGTGGTTGTAAATCTGGACAGTGCCGTGCGTCAATGGTGAAGAACGGTAGTAGTAGTAGGAAAAATGTTTTGAGCTTCATAGTTCGTACCAGTATCACCATGTATGTGTGTGTGTGTGTGGCCCCTGAAGGCGCACGAATCCGTTTTATCCGTTCCGGGTAGGCTTTAAGGACGCTGCTCCCTCCACGTTGCTAAAGTAACTCGTTTAAGATAAGATTTTAGTCTAACATTAAAATATAAATCACGAATAATTTTTAATTTATTAGATTTGAAAAAATGAAAATCATATAAATAAATTTATTTTTAAAAATATTTTAATAAAATTTATATATTATTTTTTAATTAATATTTTATAAAAAATTAGAGCCGAAAAGTTATATTTTAAAAATAGTGTCATTATCATAAAAGAGTTTCTTTTCCGACATGAGAAAGTACTACTTAGTTGTAGTATCTAATTAAGACAGTAGTAACAATTAAATATATCGAGCCGTGCAAGTCTAGAAAAGGGATTCCATCCACACAGAGCTAGCGCTGCCGTACGCGGAACTGCTAGTGCTAGATCGTCCGTCCACGGAGTACGACTACTCTTGGATTTTTCCAGGGTGTGCAGTTACGTTGCTGCAATAGTTGGACCCAATCCCTTCAATTTCCCTAATTTCATCATAGACTCATAGCTGTTATGAAACAATATAAGTCAGGATTTTTTTCTTTAGAGTGAGTCATCGTCAGTATATATGAAACAATATATATATGTACCCAGATTTGATCAATGTAGATGTCGTAACTTGCCTGAGGGATATATATATATAGATATATATGTATGCATGTATATTGATGATGCTGCCATTCTTTTAAAAAAACATCATATTCATATGTATATATGATGGTGTTGTACTGTTCTATAAAAATTCATAGTACAGTACATGCAGCTGACCCGTTTCAATGCAACGTATAATTGAATGCTTTTTAAGAGTGTCATGTCATCGAGCTCTACCGCATGGCCTTGAACACGCATTGTCACCGTACTACAGCCCGCCAACCGCCTTTATCATCGTGAATATCATCCGAGTTCTCATCGGCCACCTCGTTCTCTGTCATTGTTGTGTAGTGTAGCAGTAATATTAAGTCACCCACATGCATGATTGTGGAATTTACTCACAAGATAAAAGCAAATCTGAAGCAACGACTCTCATCATACAATATCTGCTGGACACAGACCTATATATATGGGTCTTTAAAAATGACTTTTTTTACATGATCTTTTGAAATTGTTTACTACTATACAACATTAGTTTCACAACATCTATAGACGCTGCTCTGGTTTTGGTACGCGCTGGACACGGACCAAACCAAACAACTCGTGCCTCAAAACAAACGAGGCGTTGCACCGTGCATCAACAACGCCATGCATGCGTGCTCCGTACATATACATAGTCTGTTCCCCTTGGGGTCGTCTCTCCGCCGCCTGTCCTCACACCGATCCTTTTAATTTGCTGCAACAGTTATAAGTAGTCCCTGGCCGGGGTCAAAAGTTACCCTACACCAAGCCGGCCGCTTTAATTATTTGAACATTACACTTTGTTCAACAAATCAACAACAAACGCAACAAGGTCGTCCTTATTTATGGTGGCAGCCGCAGCCATGCAAGGACGACGACGACCAAGAGGAGCGATGCGGCTCCTCCTCCGTTTCCCAGCGGCAGCGGCCGCGGCGGCCCTTCTTCTCCTCTCCGCGTTCACCGGCGCCAGCCCTCCGCCGTCGCCGGTGTCCTGCACGCGCGGCACGTCCGACTGCACCGTGACCAACACGTACGGCTCCTTCCCGGACCGCACCATCTGCCGCGCCGCGAACGCGACGTTCCCGCGGACGGAGCAGGAGCTCGTAGCGGCCGTCGCGGCGGTGGCCGCGGCGAAACGGAAGGTGAAGGTGGCCACGCGGCACTCGCACAGCTTCCCGAAACTGGCGTGCCCGGGGGGCCGCGACGGCAGGATCATCAGCACGGAGCGGCTCAACCGGACAGTGAGCGTCGATTCCGTGAACCGGCTCGTGACTGTGGAGTCCGGCGTGGTGCTGCGCGACCTGATCCGGGCCGTCGGCGACGCGGGCATGGCGCTGCCGCACTCGCCGTACTGGTACGGGCTCACCGTCGGCGGGCTCCTGGCCACCGGCGCGCACGGGAGCTCGCTGTGGGGGAAGGGCAGCGCAGTGCACGAGTACGTCGTGGCGATGAGGATCGTCACGCCGGCGCCGGCTAGCCAGGGGTTCGCCGTTGTCAGGGAGCTCCGAGCCGGCGATCCGGACCTCGACGCGGCTAAGGTCTCCCTTGGCGTCCTCGGCGTCATCTCTCAGGTACGTAGTACTAGCTCTGGACCTCTGGTCGGGCGAGCAAACGGCCGTGCAGCACACATGTAGTACGTACCAGAGGAAATACTAACTGCAGCATATACGCATATGCGTGTCGTAACTGTAAAATAAAAGACAACATCTTAATTAACCGTGCTTATTTAGCAGATGTATGCATGGATAAAGGTCTTTGCCTGTTAATTGTGCGGCGTGCATACGTACCGGTTTTTGCTAATTACAGTACGATGTGAGCGATCCATGCGTGCAGGTGACTCTGGAGCTGCAACCGCTGTTCAAGCGGTCGGTTCGGTTCACGACGCGCGACGACTCGGACATGGCGTCGCAGCTGGCCGTGTGGGGCGACCTTCACGAGTTCGGCGACGTGGCGTGGCTGCCGCGGCAGGGGAAGGCGATCTACCGCGAGGACGACCGCGTGAACGTCTCAACACCGGGCGATGGCTTGAACGACTACCTCGGGTTCCGGGCACAGCCGACGCTGGGCCTCATCACGGTCCGGGCGACGGAGGAGCACCTGGAGAAGGACGGCAGCGACGTGGCCCGGTGCCTGTCGGCGCGGCTGCCGGCGGCGCTGTTCGAGCTGCAGGGATACGGGTTCACCAACGACGGGCCCTTCTTCACCGGGTTCCCGGTGGTGGGGTTCCAGCACCGCATCCAGGCGTCGGGAAGCTGCATCGACGGCCCCGACGACGGGCTGCTGTCCAGCTGCACGTGGGACTCCCGGATCCGCGGCCCCTTCTTCTACCAGTCCGGATTCAGCGTCGCCATGTCCAAGGTGCCCGCGTTCGTCGCCGACCTGCAGCGGCTGCGCGACCTGAACCCGCGCGCGTTCTGCGCGCTCGACGCCAAGCTCGGCGTGCTCATGCGCTACGTGAAGGCGTCCTCGGCGTACCTCGGGAAAGCCGAGGACTCGCTCGACTTCGACGTGACCTACTACCGGAGCTACGATGAGGGCGAGCCCCGCGCGCACGCCGACGTGCTCGACGAGCTCGAGCAGATGGCGCTGACCAAGTACGGCGCGCTGCCGCACTGGGGCAAGAACCGCAACTTCGCGTTCGACGGCGCCGTAGCCAAGTACCCCAGGGCGGGCGAGTTCCTCAAGGTGAAGGACCGCTTCGACCCCGACGGCATCTTCTCCAGCGAGTGGAGCGACCAGGTGCTCGGCATCAGCGGCACCCCCAACATCGTCGGCAACCGCTGCGCCGTCGAGGGGCTCTGCGTCTGCTCCGACGACTCGCACTGCGCGCCGGAGGAGGGGCTCTTCTGCCGCCCGGGGAAGGTGTACAAGGAGGCCCGGGTCTGCACGTTCATCAGCTCCTCCAGCAGCAGCAACAGCAGCAGCTGACTCGTCGATGAATTGTGAACCTCACCCACACCCAGTCGACGAAAGCCGCTCGCTACCGACAGTGCGCTTTGGATCATTTGTTTATCCTTGAACACGCCCAATGCTCTTCGTCTCTGTTCTTAGTCTTACAGAGAATAGCATTTTCTGGTATGTGTACTACACTTGCGAGTGCTTTGTAAATGTGTTTGGTTGATTTGGGAACAGATTGGATAGATTGGAAGAACATGAATGACTTTTTTCACAAACCCCTCTACATAATCGCGATTCAGAACATGACCAAATTGACAATACTGAAACATGAACGACTTTCCTCACAAACCCCCCTACATATGGATAGTGACAATTGGTTGATTAATAATCCTGATCCCAAAATTTACATTTCAGTCCCTGGTTTGGATTGCTTAATAATCATGATCCAATAATTTACACTAAAACCCTTATGGTAATGCTTATTCCAGTTTTTGGTCCTTCTTTCTCTAGAATCTAGCTGAAGCTTTGGCGGCGATGAAGGAGGTCTCGACGCCGGCGCGGGGGTCGGCACTGTTCGACCAAGGGGTGGCTGGTGGATGGCACTGTTGGGATCCAACGGAAGAGAATAACCGCACGAGGGTTGGAATTGAGTTCGGTCTATATGTTTACACAAACACCCCTTAATATGGATCGTATTCAAAAAAATTACGCTACAACCCCTATGAGAATAGTACATACTTATGTCAATGGTCCATTAGAGGAGACGCACACGCACTCCTGACTCCTTGCCTTTGTCCAAATAAGCCGGGAACTGCTACCTCGTCTTTGGTCATTTTGATTTTGATATATAACCGATTTCGATCAGGTTTTTAGATCAATGTTTAGTTGGGTTTGAATTCTTGATGCGTGCTTTCTTTTAATGTAACCGCTCAGCTGGTTGATCGATGGAATAAGCTAGTTCTTGCTATATCTTGGGCTCTTAATATCTTCTTGGCTACAACAATAATCGATTTGCCAAATGCGGTACACTCTTCAATCTCCCATGACACATCGATCGCCGTGTAGTACCTCCCATGAAACATGACTTTTATTTGACACATTTGAATAAATTTTTTAAATAAGACAAATGATCAAAATTATTTATTAAAATCAATTGTCATTATATTTAAAAAACAGATGGATTAGTACACAATTGCAATGTCTTTTTCCCAGCGGCCAGATACGCGTTGCAAGGCCAGATATACGACATTATGCGTCTCCGATCAATGTGTGTACAGTCAGACAAGTTAATAGCGAAAGTACATGGTGAGGAACTAACTGTAGAAGGAAAAAAAAATGTTTTGAGAGCTTCGTATCATTATACATCAGTGCTTTGTCTGTTCAAAGGTTACTACTACTGTACCTAATTAATTAAGATAACAAATATATCGAGTCGTGGAAGTCTAGAGAACAGGGGATTCCGTGCATAATACTACATGATGCTAACCACACACAGCTAGCGCTGCTGTAGAACTAGATTATCCATAGAGGACTTGAATTGTTCGGGTGGGGTGCAGTTGCTGCAATAGTTGGAACAATCCTTCTTTATTTATTATTATTATTGTTGTTGTTGTTGTAGGTTATATATATATATATATATATATATATATATATATATATATATATATATATATATATATATATATATATAGAGGACAGGACTATTTGGCACCCTGGGTACTGAATAGCTTATTCAGTATTCAGGTCCAAACTGTAAATAATTATCATGATCATAAAATATTTATATTTTCATCATAAACATAAATGGTGCCACCAAGCGAGTCTTAATTGACCAGACGTCTAATTTATCCCACTCGAAAGCATATTTAAAGTGCACGTGAGAGGTGGGTGGGTGATTTTTTTTTTTTGCTTACCAGTTATTTGTGACTAGTTTTTACATTTTGAACTTGTAAAACCTATTAGCTATGATCGTAAAAACTTGACCTCCAAATGATTCAATAAGCATGAAAAAAGTCAAATCAGAACTGTTTTTTATAATAATACACATTTAGTACAGTTTGACATGTAAAAATCTTTGTTTGACTTATTTTTAACACAGTCGAAAGTGTAAAAACAGGTTGCTTACATAAATATGTTTTGGAATCATAAAATAGAATTTTTATATTAAATTAATACTAGTTTTATGGTCACCACTCTTGACAGTAAAAACATTCTATGGCCAATAAAAGTTTTTACGATTATAAAAGGTTATTACCATAAAAAATAATAATGTTTCAGTTAAATGAAAAGGTATCTGCGAGCCTATCTTTACTGATAAAAATATGAACACTTTACAGTCGTTGTTAATAGTATTTATAGTGTACAAATCTATATAATGATCAAGTAATCTTTGTTTGTTTCACTTTTCAGTGTCGGATGTAAAAACAGGTTACTTGCACCCGTAAAATCTTACTAAATGGTTAGTAAAAATCTATCATTATTTATAATAGTTTTATGGTTTAAAATTGTAAAAACTGCTACACTTGTAGAAACTTGAGAGTATTTCTAAAGGATTCAAATGAGTAAATTGACGGTCCGATATATGTGTATAAGAATGTTATTTCAGTTGTAAAGCTTGTTTTACACTTGTAAAAAATTGATCTCACTGTATTATTTTATTTAAACATGAGGAAACTCATATTGTCTTGAGCGTAAAAATAGAATTGTATAATCATAAATATTATGATTTATACACGTAGTAAAATTCATCTAACATAAATGGAAAAAATTTCATACAAACATAAAAGAATGATTACCAAAATGTAAACATGGCGCTTGAGATTAATCGTCACACGAAAGATTTGTTTCCATAATAACGGTGAGTTAAGTACTGTTCGATGGGATATGAATGCACACAAATAAAAAGGACACGCTAGTTATGGTTATATTGGTGCACGCCATCATTATTTCTTAGTTGGGGCACCTCCCTCTTCCTGAAAACAAGGCAAATTTCAGAAAGGCGCCTACGCTAAGCACAGGATGCAGACCATGAGCGACGCCGTCCGTACGCCTATTGGTCCGTCACCACTCTTGACAGTAAAAACATTCTATAGCCAAAAAAGTTTTTACGATTAAAATGTTATTACCATAAAAATCAATAATATTTCACAGTTAAATGAAAAGGTATCTGCGAGACATAATCTTCTTTCCCAAGTTCTCATGGTACATAGCAAACGTGGTAGCATCCTCCGTGGATCCATAGTGCAATGAGTCAAGGATGTCAATCCGTTGTTCAGCAAAGTTGATGCAGTACACGCTCCAGTGATTGTTATGTATGACTGGAAGGAACATCTGTGCAAATTTTATGGGTTAGAAGACAACAATTTACAACAAAAACTATTATTACTGTTGTTGGCATATTTCAACAAATACCATTTTCACTTTACTTAAATTACAGTCTGGAAGGCACATTTTCAGTGCTGCTATTGTATCTTGTTCATCGTAGGGAGGGTTTGTAGAATAAAGTCTTTTGCACCACTCAACATTAAGGTATGCCTGCAAATAAAAAAAGGAAAAATCATCGTGTGTCCTCTGTAGAGACCCTATTCGACGCTATGAAATAGCTTAACATACCGAGACGTCAGGGTCAAGGAAAATTCGGTAACCATAACATTCAGGCCTAATTTGCTTGTCATCATAGCTGATGCATTTGATAAATCCTTGGATAAAATGATTGTCACTGTATGTCTTATCGCGAAAGGAATTTGCTATATCTTCCCCTGTAAGGGGCATAATACCAAATTTCATCACCGTCCTCCTGCAATTTTTTTCTATTCAGAAATGTCATTTGTCTAACCAATATGTAAGCAAAGTTGATTTATTTTCTGACAAGGTTCTTACTTTTTCAGGATGGAATCCTCTGCACAAATGAAGTCGCGCATTGCGAGTGCTATCTGCATGTTTGGTGGTGTACGAAGCCATGTACCTTTCTTGAAAGGCGATAGAAATTTTGCTGTTTCCTCGTCACCCTTTTCCCAAGTGTCACAAATCTTTCCATACACATATTATTATTAGTATTCTTGATAAGATGACCTTTGTTGGGAGGTTCGTAGTATCATGCCTCATATCATCTTCAAGCATCTCTCTTGAAGTTGGACGAACAAGATGCACTGGGGTCTGTGGGATTTGAAAAATTAACTAACTCATTCAGATATGTATGAATTTTATGGTCAAAAATATACTAACCTTTGTAGTCTGCTGAACGGCCTTCAGCCGGAGAGCAGGACTAATATTACCAGCAGCCTCCTCTTCATAAATGGCCTCGAGGAGACCATTCAAGTTATCCATGTCTTGTGTGGTATCTACATTTTGAGGAAATACGGAGGTCTCTTCGGCTGGGAATTGAAAACAGACAAAGGTTACTTCAGAATGTAAAAATATTTAAAATGCGGTAACAAATATAATTGAGCATTTAATGTGACCTGCTTCCTGCTCATGGAAGAACCGATCATTGTACTTTTCAATCTGGGAATCAGTTAGATCAGTTGCAGATGGTAGCTGCGTATGATCCAACTGCTGGGATTCGTCTAGTGACAGGTAAGGATGTCGATCATATTAGTTCAGAGCGGTAAGCATAAAACGATGTGAAGAAAATTAAAATGTGCAAACCTTCAACACCATCTTCAGAATCGCGCAAAACAAATCTCACACCATTTGACAGCTCCGTAAATGTCCTCATAATGTGGAGGGTGACGAGGATCATCAAGTACTGTGTAAAAAATGCGTATTGATACATATTGATGTCAACTAAAGGGTAATTTTCTAATGATTTAACATAAATAAATCTTACACTCATGACTGTGTTGTTCGGCATCAGATTCATCAAGAACATATTCTGTATACACCATAACCATAAACTTAGCTACTTTTTATGAAGATATGTATTAAATTTTACAATTGGATATAGGAAATGTACCTGTGTCGTCAGTTTCAGAATCCTGATCCTTTTTAGATTTTTTTTCCCTTTCAGATTTTCCACACTATGTGTGATTGGACCAGGTGATGACGTTTGAGCAGATATTAGCTCTAGTAACAAAGGGCGACACTGGTCAGCTAGAGCCAGCTAAACGCTAATGATTTTTTTCTGGGCAGCCTCAATAACTCTTGTTTCTATTGAGTTTCATGCACCTAACCAGTTCACCCGAAAGCCTAAGCTGATGAAGAAAGGAGGGCAATCCACTTATACTTCAACACTCCCCCTCACGTGCAGCCTCCCGCAGGGCGCAAACGTAGAATATTGGAGCGGAGGACTTAAATTGCGGAAAATTACCTCTGCCAGGATTCGAAGTCGAGACTTATAGCTCTGATATCATATTGAGTTTCATGCACCTAATCAGTTCACCCAAAAGCCTAAGCTGATGAAGAAAGGAGGACAATCCACTTATACTTCAACAGTTTTCTCATCAATGATATTGTCGAATTTGCCAAAGAAATCCCTTAGTTGTCGCATCGGGTACCCTGTGAGGTCCCCCAATGGCTGTGACAACAGATTCCGAAGTCGTGGGATGTCAAGACCCATCATCCTCTCCTGAACACCATGTATACGGATGCCATTATCTGAAACCATGACAGCTGCGTAGCATGTGCTTGCCCAGCTCTTAAACTGTAATGGTTTAGATAAGGAAATAAATTTGAACTGCTTCAATATGAAAATGGTTTGTACAACAGCACTAAATTTATCGGAAAATGACACATTTCCTTTCTGTGATTTGAGGAGTAAATAGAGAATCGGTGATACTGCAAACCCACTTTTTATGACTTGGATTTAAAATATTTACATATAAAAATGGTAACTCACCGGTAGAAATCCGTATGTGGTTGTGCCATCTTTGCCCCTGATTTTGTCTGCAATGGTGAGTGCCTCTATATTTTTTTTTATTGTACAAACTGATGCGTGGAGTATGGATCCAATCAGCAGGCGAAAGAGAGTGGTGAAGATTGTCCAGGTAGTACAACTGTCATGCATGAGGTACTTCTAATTACAAAAAAGCAAACAGAATTATAGATACATAAATAAGTAGTATAGGGCAAACTTACTATCAGGAAAATGGAGCAGCTATATATTGATTGGGTTTTCTGGTTCTTGTTTCGATCATGCCACTTACGAACTGCAGTTTGAATATCATTGAACACAGCCTGGGACCAATCTATCCCACCAAAAGTTTCAGGCTCCATTGCCCGTTTAATGTCACTCGAGTCAATAAAAATAGCTGCTGGATGGAAAAAGGAGCCGATTGAAGAGTATCATGAAGAAACACCTAATCATAAGCTGATCAACCCGTCCCTTTAGAATCTCCTCCTGCAGGTTAGTAATGTCTATTGGATCATCATCCGCAAGGTAAACCTGATTCAAGTCCCTAATTAGCTGGCTCCTGAACTTCACTCCTTGCTGCCAGGTATACAGTTTCAAATTTCGGCCACCATGTGGTAACCCAAGAACTAGGCTGATTATGTGGGGCGTGATCGGCAGGACTTTACCAGGTCCAACACGTATTTTCATATCATCCGGTCTGATCCTGTCCATCAGCCACGGAAGGAGGCCCCTGCTTTCAACTGCATTTGTCACCATCGTTAGGAGTGGTCCGAATCCTAAACGATCGATGGCTGCTCGTTGATCTTTGGTAAGCAAATTGGTAGTGAAAATCACGTCTGCGGGATTACACCTGACATTGAGTGTAGGGGGCCCTTTCAGATGCTTCTTCTGCCCCTCAGGAACCTGATATTGAGATGCTGGAATGTGTTCCTGTATTGACATATATTATTCCAATATGGAAACGATATTAGAGGGGCACATGTATTTACAGTCTAGACAAACATTTATACATAACAGATCGGGTGGTACCTTAGGTGGTATGAACTGGGAGTTCGTCTTTTTTGGACCATCACCAGCCTTGGTCTTCACCATTGAAGGACGCACCAGCACAGCTTTAGTATTTGTGGTATTGGGAGGAGCACCACCACGCACCTTCTTCTTGATTGGAATTTGTTGATGAGCATCTTGAATCTTATTCTCACATTGGGTGACCTGAACCTCCATGAAATCATCATCGTCGTTGCTCTGGTCGCGGGCGGCCATATCTCCCCTGCCGTTAGATGCTGCATGCTTGCGTTTTTGTGTGTAAAACTCGTGCAAGTGAATAAATCGCAGGAGCGGACGAGCTAGGCACCGCATCATCAGTTGGCCCGGAGGTCGAGTCAGGCAGCGGGTTTGGCAATGGTCCACCATTAACAAATCCTGCCAGTTGGCCAGAAGTCATCCCTGATTGAGGGAGAACGACTGGTTCACGGACGATGCTCGGAGGACGTAGGGGAATCTCGAATCTCTCTTCTGTGTTCATAACGAGTATCATGCTTGGATTGGTAGGAATTTTGTCAACAATCCTCTGCCCCGAGTCCATCCTGCAGAAACATAATCGATCAGTAACGAGCAAAAGGAATTTACGAATATGAAGATCAGACATAAACATGCACCTTCTAAGCAGGACAATGACCTCGCGGTTGAGGAGACGGGATTGTATTTTAATTAGGTAATTCAATACGATGACTGCCGGCGAGCTTGACGGGTGATAGATACTTCCATATTGACGGCCAACTGGTGGTTCCCTCCTTACGTGGCTGATGGTCAAAATCTCACCATATATTTTAATTTGGAGGAATCTCTGGTGGTTTCCAAATTGCGTGAGACATATAAAAGGAAGAAAATATATCATCCCGTATACGTTATTTTTGACATAATATTAAAAGAAAATATCCTGGCACCATTTTCGTGGTACAAACAATGATTTACAAATCAAGTTGATTATTTTAAAAAAATCATAGATACTTTATGATCGTAATAAACAATATTTATAGAGACATGATTGAATATAATTTTTATGGTTTAAAACTGTACTTTTAACGTTTGATTCTTGGGTTGCGCCACGTTTGCGTCATGCCAGGCTGGCCTAATAAGGCTGGTTGTCAGGGTGGTGTGATGGCTGATTGGTTCAAACCGAATGGTCTGTAAGCTAGCTTGGTTACTAAATAGTTTATTCAATACCAAGGGTATTATATAGAGCTTCTCTCTCTCTCTATGTATATATATATATTTTATATATATATAATATATATATACATATACATAGAGAGAGAGACTGAATAAGCTATTCAGTATCTAGGTCCAAACTGTAAATATTTACCATAATTATAAAATATTTATATTTTCATCACTTTATATTATCCTTCTTTTTTATCTTTCTTCGATTTGGTATTATATGTATTTGCTAGTTGAGATATTTCATGAGTACGTAAAAATATAATTTTAGATCTATGTTAGATATTCTTTTTGAAGCCCCATGAGAATGGCCACAAAAATCTTTAAAGTTTTACGGTCATGAAATACCAGCATGTTGTAATCATAAAGAGTTGTTTTGTTGAGACATAAAAACTAGTAGTTATCATAAAAACCTGATATTGTTTTTACTATTTAAGGTTACGACCATAAAAACCAGTAATGCTTCACAATCAAATGAAAAGGTATTTATGAGCCTATTTATACTCATGTCCTAAAAACCTTGAGGCTATATATACTCTTAAAAGTGTGAGCATTTTACGGTTGTCGTAAATAAATTTATAGTAATATAAAAAAGTTTAACGATCGAACAAAATTTTATTGTTTGAACAATATTTTTTACTTACTTATATAATGTCCCAACTAGCAAATGACAAAAATATCAAACAGAATAAGGGTAAAAAAAGTACCAGCATGTGTCGTCATAAAGACTTATTTTCTTTGGACATAACAACTAGTGGTTATCTTAGCATAGCGATATAGAAATTTTGCTTCATCAATGCACAATCTTTACACTTAACACTTTTGTTATGAAAAACGCAGGAGTACTACACTTTATTATATATAATCTTTGCATATAACACTCAAGAACTAAAAGTTACAATCTTTGGAATGGTCTAAACCAACATCATACAAGTCAAATCATCAACTAAAACAGTAAATACCGATGCATGCCTGCAAAGCTGCATGCTGCTTGTTTCTTTAGGTTTTTATGCATCGGTAACTCATCTATTTATAGTAACCACCAGTTTTACAATTTGATTACTAATATTTTTTGCATACAAAAGACGCGTTAGAAATATTTTTGTGAACTAGATTGTTATAGTTTGTGCTCTGGAGAGTTTATACACTGTATATGCACTGTGCAATCATATATCTTACCGTAAAGTATATTAGTTTATGGTGACAGCTACCTTTGAATGTAAAAAATTTATCGTGCAACCATAAATATTTAATAAAATCATAAAACAATGTTTTTATAATACATTAATACAGGTTTTATGGTCACAACTCATGACAGTAAAAAACTATAGTACCTTTAGTTGTAAAAGGCTATAATTTTTATGGTTTGAAACAACATTTTTTACGTACTTATATAATCTCACAACTAGCAAGTGAATATAATACCAAACTAAAAGAGAGTAAAATAAAAACAAGACGGACCATGCTGAAAATATGAACACTTATAGTCATGGTAAATACTATTTATAGTTGAATAAACCAATGAAATAATCGAATATAATTTTTATAGTTTGAAACTATATTTTGTAGTACGTTTCAACTAAGAAATGCCTTTAATAGAAAATCGAAGGGGGTAAAAAAACACAAAATACCAACATAATAAAAATATGAATATTTTACGGTTGTGTTAAATAATATTTACAGTTTAGATCTAGGTACCGAATAAGCTATTCAGCATCCAGGGTATCAAATAGCCCTGCTCCAATATATATATATATATATATATATATATATATATATATATATATATATATATGTGTGTGTGTGTATATATATGTATATACACATGATAGATGAGCAGTGTACAACATGTAACGTCCGTGATTGTATACCATCAAAATTCAAAACATCCGTTATTAATTCCCTTCAACTTGTTGAGCAACACAATTGCATACATGCACAAGTGTCGTCGTTAAGTTGTTCATTCATCAAGAAAATGCTTAACACAAGGCTACAACATGTGGGGCCAAATAATGTTTCTATACCTAGCTAATACTACCGTTGTTCCGAGTCGACCTGAATGGGGAGCTGCTACGAACGAAAAATATAAAAATAAAGTTGACGTCAGTACGATGATCCACAATGCTGTACGAATCTAGTACCAGTTGACAAGTAGTAATATTATACTGAAGCAGTTGCATTGTGTATTAGAGTATACAATTAGTAATTGACGTGACATGCACATTACCTTTTCGTCATCATATATACTAGCTAGCTAACTACTAGCTGTCGCTGATCGTTAGGATATATATGAAGAGGTTTGTTATGGTGCACGGAATTTACAGTAACTATTTATTTGCTCAAATATAACGATTAATAATATGTATTAGCTAGTGCCAATTCAGACAACCTTGGTGGAGAAGAAAGGCGGCCGGCCGTCGATCAATATCTCTATATAGCTCAATGTCAATGATGACTAGGATGAACAATTGATGGTGCTGTGCTCTTCTACAGAAAAAAAATTTTTGCAGGTGTATATGTCGAGATTCTGTTACGGTGTTTGAAAGTAACCAGAGGTCCCCCCCCCCTAATAAGTTATAATTGTAACCGTTGATAACTAATTAATGTATGTTTTATTTAGTTTCTTTTAAAAATAAAAATAGTTTTAAGTACCAGAGGCTCATGCATCTCTAGCAAGGTACCGATTCACAATTTAAAAGTATTTTTCAGCGGGTGTCTCTATGTTCTCGATATAGTATATGCAAACAACAGACGGTCGTAATTAATTAATTTAATAGTACGCTAACATTTCTCATGTATGATGCATCATGCCCTGTTAAATACATGTTTTTCCACAAACATCTCATTTGACCGACGATACAAAATTAGCGGAGGATGATCAAATGGGTGCACACCACGCTTTCTCCCTCGTCGTCCTAGCCTTGTTGCAGCGTTTACATAGCTAGCTTGCGTGTTGTACGTAACGTACGTTAGCCCTTGTATGTCAACACATGCAGCATCCTCATCTTATTTTAGTTCTTCAGCTTTTGACAATTCTTGGAGCAACAATTAATGAGCTATATAGGGTCAGAATATTAAAAGTCGATCGAAGCCCATAACAGGAATGACGACCAATCTTTTCCAAGAGATAGTGGATGGATTGATGCGGTCCAACTACAGTCGATCGATCAACGGGTCGTTGTTGCAAGCTCTCTCTGCTTGCTGGAAGAACTCCACACACCAGAGAGCTCGGATCTGCACCATCAGTCCGGCGGCTTGATCACAGCTCTAATTACGACTGCGCTGCTTGTTGCGTGATGTACAGTACGAGCATCTACCCAATCGGCAATATATGCTTGAAAATCACACATCATGCTTTCAAATCTGGGAATATACAACAGAGATTTCCTCCAACACGTGACCGAAAAGGATTTTTAATCGATAATCTAAAAAATTTCTTTAATATATAGGATGTTAAAAATGTTTTGGCTTTACAAACAAAATGTTTCACATATTTGTTTGTTTCGAAAAATGTGACTAAGAGAGACAGATGCAAATGTCGCTCATATGAAAACTAGCAACAGTCTAAAAATATCGTACCGTGAACCGAGAAAAGCGGCCTGACTGTGAACCGGTAAATAACTTGCCCCCTAAATAACTTGTGCCCTCATAAGAGTCTAACCGAGAAGCTTCCTGCACATACAACAACCACGAAAACAAGCCAAAATGCATACGTCTGCCTGTGAAGAAAAGTCGTTTCATGCATGTTCTTCTTCCAATGCCACTCTGTTTCCAAATCAACCAAACACATGTCACATGTTCTTCTCACACACGTATCACATCGTATACGGTATACACATACCACACTTTGCATTTATATCCACTGATGACAGGGCTCTCTCATCACTAGAACAGAGACGAAACAATAATAGCATTCAGCATGTTTTCAGGAACCAACAGAAGTCACCAAGATTTTATCTAGAACAAATTCAACATATGCTGCTTTTGACCAAACAAATTAAGCGCGTTGTCTGTAGGAAGCGCTGCTTCTTCGTCGACAACGACTGTGGGGTGGGGTTCACATTTTCACAATTCATCGGCGAGGCTACTGCTGCTGCTGGAGGAGCTGACGAACGTGCAGACCCTGGCCTCCTTGTACACCTTCCCCGGGCGGCAGAAGAGGCCCTCCTCCGGCGCGCAGTGCGAGTCGTCGGAGCAGACGCAGAGCCCCTCGACGGCGCAGCGGTTGCCGACGATGTTGGGGGTGCCGCTGATGCCGAGCACCTGGTCGCTCCATTCGCTGGAGAAGATGCCGTCGGGGTTGAACCGGTCCTTCACCTTAAGGAACTCGCCCGCGCTCGGGTACTTGGCTATGGCGCCGTCGAACGCGAAGTTGCGGTTCTTGCCCCAGTGCGGCAGCGCGCCGTACTTGGTCAGCGCCATCTGCTCGAGCTCGTCGAGCACGTCGGCGTGCGCGCGGGGCTCCCCTTCCTCGTAGCTCCGGTAGTAGGTGACGTCGAAGTCGAGCGAGTCCTCGGCCTTGCCGAGGTACGCCGTGGAGGCCTTCACGTAGCGCATGAGCACGCCGAGCTTGGCGTCGAGCCCGCAGAACGCGCGCGGGTTCAGGTCGCGCAGCCGCTGCAGGTCGGCGACGAACGCGGGCACCTTGGACATGGCAACGCTGAAGCCGGACTGGTAGAAGAACGGGCCGCGGATCCGGGGGTCCCACGTGCAGCTGGACAGCAGCCCGTCGTCGGCGCCGTCGATGCACGAGCCCGACGCCTGGATGCGGTGCTGGAACCCCACCACGGGGTACCCCGTGAAGAAGGACCCGTCGTTGGTGAACCCGTACGCCTGCAGCTCGAACAGCGCCGCCGGAACGCGCGCCGACAGGCACCGGGCCACGTCGCTGCCGTCCTTCTCCAGGTGCTCCTCCGTCGCCCGGGCCGTGATGAGCCCCAGCGTCGGCTGCGCGCGGAAGCCCAGGTACTCGTTCAGGCCATCGCCCGGCGTCGAGGCGTTGACCCGGTCATCCTCGCGGTAGATCGCCTTGCCCTGCCGCGGCAGCCACGCCACGTCGCCGAACTCGTGCAGGTCGCCCCACACGGCCAGCCTCGACGCCATGTCCGAGTCGTCGCGCGTCGTGAACCGAACCGACCGCTTGAACAGCGGTTGCAGCTCCAGAGTCACCTGCGTGCATGGACATGTCCTCTCAAGACGATGAGCACGTGACTATTATTACCAAAACAGGTACGTACGTACGCCGCGCGTTTAATTAACAGCAAAAGACCTTTTATGCATAAATTCAGTCTTTTACTTTAAAGTTACGACAGTGCATGCGTATATGCTGCAGTTAGTACTATTTCCTCTGGTACGTACTACATGTGTGCTGCACGGCCGTTTGCTCCACCGACCAGAGGTCCAGAGCTAGTACTACGTACGTACCTGAGAGATGACGCCGAGGACGCCAAGGGAGACCTTGGCCGCGTCGATGTCCGGATCGCCAGCGCGGAGCTCCCTGACGACGGCGAACCCCTGGCTAGCCGGCGCCGGCGTGACGATCCTCATCGCCACGACGTACTCGTGCACGGCGCCGCCCTTCCCCCACAGCGAGCTCCCGTGCGCGCCGGTGGCCAGGAGCCCGCCGACGGTGAGCCCGTACCAGTACGGCGAGTGCGGCAGTGCCATGCCCGCCTCGCCGACGGCCCGGATCAGGTCGCGCAGCACCACGCCGGACTCCACAGTCACGAGCCGCTTCACGGAATCGACGCGCACCGTCCGGTTGAGCCGCTCCGTGCTGATGATCGTGCCGTCGCGGCCCCCCGGGCACGCCAGCTTCGGGAAGCTGTGCGAGTGTCGCGTGGCCACCTTCACCTTGCGCCTCGCCGCGGCGGCCGCCGCCACCGCCGCGACAAGCTCCTGCTCCGTCCGCGGGAACGTCGCGTTCGCCGCGCGGCAGACGGTGCGGTCCGGGAAGGAGCCGTACGTGTTGGTCACCGTGCAGTCGGACGTGCCGCGCGTGCAGGACACCGGAGACGGCGGAGGGCTGGCGCCGGCGAGCGCGGCGAGGAGAAGAAGAGCCGCCGCTGCCGCCACCGCAGGGAAGAAATGGAGGAGGAGCCGCATTGCTCCTCGTGGTCGTCCTTGCATGGCTGCTGGCACCATAAGAACCTTCCGCGTTGCGTTTGTTGTTGAACGAGTATGGCTCAAATATAGCGGCTGGCTTGGTGTAGGCGTGTAGCTAACCTCTTGACCTTGGGGGGCTACTTATAACTCCAGAGGATCGGTGAGAACAGCAGAGACGACCGGAAAGGTAGGACAGGAAAAAATTATGCAATGCACGGTGGAACGCCTCACATTTGCTTTGCTTTGAGGTAACGAGTTGTCGGTTTGTGTGCAGCTAGCATCGTATGTTGTATTATATTTTTGAGGATCGTTTAAAAGTCATTTGTAAGCATCCATTGGTCTGTCTCCAGAGATATTGTATAAGAGTTTGCTTTCATCTTGTTCGTAGCTCCACAACCATGTGTGTATGACTTTTACTTACTACTACTACACAGCATGACAGACGACGAGGTGGACGATGAGAACTCAAGATGTGTTCACGATGACAAGGCAGTTGCTGGCGTGCTGAAGTACTACGGCGACAGTGCAAGTTTGTGAAACGTTACACGAGCTTGACATGACATTACAGTCTTGAAAAAAAAATGTTTCAATTAAACGTCGCATTGAAACCGGTGGGCCGCCGCATGGGGGCTTGCGGGGACCTCACACGGCATGGTGTAGATTTGGATGTGATAGGACGAGCGACTATTGGTTGCTGCGAGCCTCGAATCCTTGTCGCTATAAATATAGAGATTTGCTAGTTCTCAAGTTACCGAGAGAGAGATTAACAAAATCCATCTCAATCACTTGAAAAGGAGAAACGTATTTTATATTTTTACTCTATTGTATTTTTACTTCTCGATGATGATCAGATTATGTGCGATAAACTTTTGAATGTTTCAACAAACTTTCCATGTTGAATTGGTCTTGATGTATAGGAGTGGTTGAGACATAATTTTGAGAGAAGAAAAAAATGGTCGTGAGGTGATGGCAGGGGCAATGCAGTTCACCCTTCTTTTCGACACCTGGTACAACTTTGATTGATTGATTGGACTGTACTAACCAACAATGACAGTTCACTCTAGGCTCATTAACTGTTTTACCAAACACTTTCAAACATATAAAAAATATTATATACATATAAGTTTTTATATCAGTCCGATAAATCCCTCCCAAACATACATAAAAATAAATGTTTTTCTTTCTGAAAGCCTTGATAGGAGAACCAAAGGGTTACTGTGGGCCTCATGTCGATGCAACTAATGTATATATGGGCCACTCACATTGCCGGTTCCTTCAATAGAAGGATATATGGGCCAGTTTTGTCTCCAAATTTGGTTCGTCAGCCCAGAAAAGTAGGCCGGCAGTTGGAGGTTTGCACCGTCACGTGAATCGAACAAGGGAAAAACGTGAATTCGACCTCTACGGACGAACCAGCTGAACTGAATGGAGAGCGGTGCAGTACTGCTGTCAAGATCACGTTGAACTAATGCTCGTGATCATAATCTGGGCATCACTGCCCATGATCACGTGAAAATGAATTTCGCTAACGATGTCGCAAGCGTGAATACGTTATAATATATCAGGATTGCGAAATATCTATCGAATCTATGTTCGAAAAGAAACGCCAACAAGTACTCTCTCCGTTCGCAAAATATTGACGTTTTCGCAAGTTAATTAAAATACAGCTAGGAAGGAGTGTCTCGGAACGGAATCAATACTAATATGGAGGGATTAGTATTAGTAGTAAGCTAAGCTGTCATTTCCTCAAAAAAAAAAAGTAAGCTAAGCCGTCATTCGTGTTAGAGGATGGTGTGCACCGTTGGATCTGAAGTTAACGGCGGATATGCAGACAGGGACCCTCTCTCAGCTGCTATAAGATGGCTTTGGCATTGGTCCTGAGCAGCGAGCATCTCAGTCAGCAGCGTTGGAGGCAGGGCACCATCCCAAAAGCTCGCAGCCAAATTCCCCAGCTTCCCCCACACCACTCTCCAGTGAGCTCCTTCTTCCTCCAATTCATTCTACAGTACTACTACTACTACTCATAAATCGAATCGGTTCCTCTAGCTCCACTGCTAACCCTGTTTCTCTCGCATACGTCATGCTCATGCCGCGATTTTCGAATCTGTCGATAGGTTTTTGTCGGTCGATCCCGTCTCAAGGTGGGTAAATTTCGTTTTTTTTTCTTTTTTGAAACCCACGATTTCGCCCCCCGCTAGATCCGTTGCTATCGCGAGCGATTGCGCCTGTCTCGATGCGGATTTCCTGAGATTTTCATTTTTATCTGCGGTGGGTTTCGTGGTGGAAGCATCTGATGTCGGATGTTCTAGGGTTTCTGCGGGATGTCGTCGGATCGGCAGCAGTCGGAGGAGCCGGAGGAGCAGCTGGACCTGGAGGGCGACGACGACATCATGGACGACGACGAAGGGTACCACCGCAACCGCCGCCGGGAAGACTCCGAGGAGCCTGAGGAGTACGAGGGGAATGACGACCAGCAGGCGGATGCTGACGGCGACGGCGACGGCGACGACCGTGCGGAGGACGACGCCGGGATGGCGGCGGAGGGCGAGGAGCCGCCCGCGGATGGAGATGACGACGCCGATGAGATGGACAAGGGGGAAGATGGCGGGCCTGAGGACGCCGAGGAGAAGAAGAAATGGGACGAGCTGCTCGCGCTGCCGCCGCATGGGTCCGAGGTGTTCATCGGCGGCCTGCCCCGTGACATCACTGAGGAGGACCTCCGTGAGCTGTGTGAGCCACTCGGAGAAATCTATGAGGTCTGTCCGTCCGAGCTTCTCAGTTTCGGTGCATTTGGTTATCCTTAGGCATTATCTTGTGTTATGGGTTGCAGGTGAGGTTGACCAAGGATAAGGACACCAAGGAGAACAAGGGTTTCGCCTTCGTCACCTTCACCGACAAGGATGCGGCAGTGCGTGCTGTCGAGGACGTGCAAGACAGGGAATTCAAGGTATAGTATGGGTTGGTCTCTGGGCTGTTCAGGTGGTTGCATGCAGTGGGACGGCGGGAGTTATATCAGCTGATATGTGTTGTGCTTATATATGTATATATATGGGACGTTTGGTGCAGGGGAGAACTCTGCGCTGCTCATTGTCACAGGCAAAGCACAGACTGTTTGTTGGGAATGTGCCCAAGGGACTGAGCGAGGAGGAGCTGAGGAAGATAATTCAGGGCAAGGGACCGGGTGTAGTTAACATTGAGATGTTCAAAGTGTGTTTTTTTTTCTATTTTAAAATTTGATGTCTTTGCGAACAGAAAAGGTTCCAGATTTGCTGATGGAGAGTTTCTTTCAGGATCAGCATGACCCAAACCGTAATCGAGGCTTCCTCTTTGTTGAGTATTATAACCATGCCTGTGCGGACTATGCCCGGCAGAATTTGTCATCGCCAAGCTTCAAGGTTGATGGAAGCCAACTGACTGTCAGCTGGGCTGAACCTAAAGGTTCAACGGATCCTTCATCTGCAGCTGCTCAGGTAAGCGCTGTATAGATGTATATGTATTGTCATTAGGGTTTAGCATTGTGAACGACAAAAACTGTGTGAACCTGCCTTATCCTAGATTAATTAGGGGCGTGATCTTTTTTCGTTTGCAGTATATGGTGTCTCACGAACAAGAAAATTGAAATTAGAGGTATGTAGAATGTGGGGCTCAATATTAGTCAGTATCTCACTTGGGTAGTTAAACTAACGGTCCAGCAGAAAAAAGATCAGATAAGGTTTTGGTTTAATGTTTAAAAATCCAATACACTGGATCTAAGAGGGCCACAATACTTCGCGTCTAATTGTTGCTAGCATGCTTAGATGGGTGAATCTAGCGTAATAATAAACGATTCCTACTGCGACATGGTGAATCTTACATTTTACATGCAGTTGAAGTATGTATTAGTTGCCACTATGGACATGTTATTTCGGTTACCGTAACAGCACCAAAATAGCATGCAGCCTGGCAAAATAAGTAACTGCTTCATGATTTGACGCTCTATGTGGTATGTTAGGAAACGAGCAACGTTTTCCTCAACAGTAAACAGTATGTGTTCAGTTACCCATCATTTAGTGTTTAAATGGCTTAGACACGTTTAGATGGGCTAAACATTTTGCTACTGTAGTTTTTTTTAGCAGAGGAAAATATAGGCCAGTAGTAGGAGAAAAAAAGGAAACGAGAAGGGGAAAAGGAGAGCGGGCGTCTGACTCTGACAAATAGCTCAGTCATCCCAATACACAAAAGGCCTTGTTAGGTCATCTGACTCTGTCCCCTAGACAGGCAGGCACTCAGCTCACTGCAACCGCTACCATCTCTCACAGTCTCGCCTCCCCTTCTTTCTCCTCCAGTGGACTACCCACTCACCCAGCTCTTTTTCCTTTTCCTGTCGCTTCCTTGCTCTGCCTTTCTTCGTCGTTCATCATTCTGCCATGCACATGAGGTCTAGGTAGCGGCTGAGGCTGGTTGTGCGCTTGGGAGCTGGATGGAGGCGGCTAAAGATCGTGATGGTCAGCGAGGACGATGGTACTCATCTATGGCTCGTTCCATCACCTAGATGCAGCTCTAGTCGGCCTAAACAGCATCTGCAACCGTGCAAAAACTGTACTGTGTACCCTGTTTTACCCATTTTTCTCCTTTTTTTTACTGTATAAACCAGTCAAACATTTAGGAGCCCGACTAGGGTCAAAACGGCTTGCAGTTGGGTCCGTCTGCCATTTAGATCGGTCTAGACGGCTGTCCATAACTGTTTAGGGACACACTGGAAATGCATGTGCAAAACTATTGTTGATTGTGCTAAAATATCCATCATTATAGATTAAAGCTTTCCGCATGAATTTCCCCATGCTCATCATGAACGCAGCTAAGCTGCAATCTTCTATTATGGATAATGTTATGATTGTTCATGACTTCTTGGCTTGTCAAATTTAATCTTGGTACATGGAAATTGACAAGGCAGTAAAGTCAGTACTTAACTCAGTCTTACTTTGATCAACAGGTCAAGACTATATATGTGAAGAACCTCCCTGAGGATGTTTCGAAAGACAAGATTAAGGAATTGTTTGAGAAACATGGGGAAGTCACAAAAATCGTTTTGCCACCTGCCAAGGCTGGGCACAAGAGGGACTTTGGGTTCGTCCATTTTGCTGAAAGATCAAGTGCACTGAAGGCTGTTAGAGGAAGCGAAAAATATGAAATTGATGGTAAATGTCCTACCTGTTATTATCCATTAGTTTTTTTTTCTAGTAAGACACTTGTAATGATTGATAACTAATAAATTGGCTGAAATTACATCAGTTTATATTGTACTGATTCCTCAGTGCGCATTGTTATTCTGTATTATACCCTTATACAATGATTTTGTGAGTTGAGTGGTTTCAGATCCAAAACCATAAAAGGGAGGGAGGAAAAAGATGGTTGCTGTCGCTTATATTGCTTACTGTGACCTTGATAACTGCATCTGAAGAATTTTTTTTACCTTGGGGTGACTTAACACAGGTCAAGTACTAGATGTATCCATGGCGAAACCTTTATCGGAAAAGAAGCCTGATCATTCACACAGGCCGGGTGGAGGTCCTAGCTATCCTCGTCCTCCTTATGGTGGTGGGTACATGGGGGATCCATATGGTGCTTATGGCGGTGGTCCAGCATTCAACCAGGTATGCCAAATCAACCAGAAATTATCAGGCTTACTAATTATTATGCCTGGAATGGTTTGTTTATGTTTATTAACATGTGTCTTTTTTTCTGGTCAGCCAATGATTTATGGTAGAGGACCAGCACCAGCTGGAATGCGGATGGTGCCTATGGTGCTTCCTGATGGTCGCCTTGGCTATGTTCTGTAAGCCCGTTTCCTTCCACTGAAAAACTTGGAAGTCTGACTGAATGTGTGCAGTGTCCTCACAAAATGCTCTTTTCTTTTGTTGACAGGCAACAGCCTGGTGGAATGCCACCTCCGCCCCCACCTCGGAGGGGTGACCGAAGGGACAGCAGCAGAGGCGGCGAAGGGAGCCATGGCCGCCGATATCGCCCTTACTAATAGCCTTCTGCTGCCTTGTGCTCGGTCCTCAGCTTGATCTGATGTCTTTGTTCCAGCATAAGGCTTAACCTGAGACTTGTATGCAATGCTTCTCACTTGAAACCGCGCAGATTGCATTGTGCTTGTAGCTCTAGTTTCCCTAGCAAACCCTAGTGGTAAACCGTTGAAACTGGTAGACAGGGGACATGTGGGCATCTGGTTGTACTAGCTTTCTTTCCCTTGTTTAAGACTGTCGACTGTTTCGTTTGTTTTAGATGAACCAGAAACTGGGAGATGATGGTAGTATTGCAGTTCAGCTTGTTGTGATTTAACAGTTGGTGGCGCTGCTGTGCAAGCTTCTCGGTTTTTTTGTGGCGTGTGTTTCACATGGAAAAGAAAATGATGGAGAGCGTCGTGGATGTAAGTGCAGAAAAATATGAATTCGTTGCTTGGTTTCTGATGGACCAAACCGTATTGCTGTTGTTCCTCTTAAATCTTAATTGCGGGCAGAACTGAATTGGCACAGACAGCAGCTACCGTGCGCAACAAGCCGGCGGCATTCCTCGTCATCGTCGCTCAAGGCCAGCTACGCCATTGCCTTTGAGGTTGCTCTCGCTCCAATCCTCTTTCTCGTCGTGCCGTGCGCGGCCTGTTTCAGTGACAGCACGATTGCACGAGCGAGGCTTCCCGCAGCCCGCCGTCTCCACCTGCTCTGCTGCTGCTGCTGGCCGCTCCGCAAGTCGAACGAACGCACAGAGCGCCGGCGTCCTCTACTTTATGTGCGAACGCGTCCTGCGGCTATCCGTGGTCAGTGTCGTGGTCGCCGCATGAGGACCTTGCTGTAGCTGCACCGCTTCCCTGAACGCACGCGGGGCATCTTCCTCCCTGTCGCGCCGGCGGCAAGCGTGGTCGTCCAGCTCGGGACTTGCCGGGAACACCGTACCATCTTCCGCACGAATGTGTCCCGTGAACAGGAATAATCCTCTACCGGAACGAGGTCGGATGTCCCCGTAGTCCGGCCATCTATCTATTAAGCCTCGAGCTCGGCACTGGTTTCTGGATCCTCCTCTCACCACCCGTTGAAGTTTGACCCTACTCCACCCATGGCCGTGGAGCGGGCCTCCGCAGAGCGCAGCGGCGAGGCGTCCTGCCGCCGTCGGAAGCAGGAGGGGGGGGGGGGGTGGCGGTAGGCGTGTGCGAACCATTAATGGATTCTAGGCGGAAGAAAGGAGACGACGGGGCACGGCGAGCGAAAGGCGCGCGACCAGGAATCCCCTTCCATGGCTCCTCCGGCGGCGGGCCGGAACCGAAGGGGCGCCTCGTGCCCGCGGGAGCTAAGCAGGAGGTAGGGGACCGATTGGATCGCGGTTAATACTCGCGATCCACTTTAGGGGGTTATATGTAAATGTTTGGATCGTGATTAATACTCGAGATCCAAATGAGGGGGGAAAGTGTAAAACGTCTGGTTTGTTTGACTGCGTTCGACCTTCCTGTGGGCCCCATGTACCGTCGGATGAAGAGCGCGCGGTCCAGATCGATTCTATGGACCGCCTGGAGCGCACCGATGCGGACAGGCCAAGGCGTGGTCCCGCACCGCCGGCAAGGACGCCCGCCGCCGCACCTTGGTGCCGATGCGCCTGTCGTCCCAGTGAAGGAGTACTCGTCGCCGATCGCCGTCGCCGCCACCGAGCTGTTGTGCGCCGCCGTTTGTATGCACATACACGACGCGTGTACGGACGCGCGATGCAGCCACGCCGCGAACCCAAACGTCTCCATGGCGGCGCCGTCCAGTTCTCATCACTCTCTGATCCACTCTGCTCTGCTCACGGGACACCACTGGTAAATTGGATGGATGCAAAAGGACACCAAGAATCATCAGATGTTAATTAGAGAGATTCGGATCTATCGTGAAAAATATTAAGGTGCTGTTTGGATCAAGGGCTAAAAGTTTAGCCCTTGTCACATCAACTCTTTAAAAATTAATTTAAAATATTAAATATTAATTATTTACGAAATTAATTTAATAGATGGAGGCTAATGTACGAGATAAATTTTTTAAGCCTAAGTAATCTATAGTTTGAGCTACAGTAACTATGTGTTAATTATGAATTAATTGGATTTAAAAAATTCATCTCATTGATTATCATACTTCTATATAATTAGTTTTATAAATAGTTAATATTTAGTCCTTCTAATTAGCATCTAAATATCTGATATGACACGAGCTAAAATTTTAGCTCCCAATCCAAACACCCCCTAAACATACCCGGTAAGTGCAACTAGCAAGTTTAGTTCAGGCGGCCTGGAACTGCAATTTCGGAGCTCCGAGACACTTGGTCTTGAGATGCTCCCGTTAATTTCCCGTCAATGTAAATGATTTGTTGACGGGTTACATCGTGCTACTTTGAGCCAGGGGTACAAAAACTTGCTTTTATTTTAACAATTCTATACACGTATGAGGTATATTGTTGAATCGTACAAAAATTCTATGCCAATGTTGAAGTTTCTGAATTTGATAGATCGACCTGCAAAGGTAACCAGTGCTTGATGAAGCCGAGTCTCACCTAGTACTATGGAGTAGTTGTTGGCGCCAGTCTTACTAATTACTACTAGTACACCCTATACGCAACTAGTGTATCCGATCTGAACTGGATACCAAAATTCCTCCGAACTAATTCTGAAGTTTGGGGCAGACCGGGGCAGAGGGTGTGGACATGGAACCTGCATTGCACACGAAAATTCCTTCAATAAAAAGGGAGAAGTAAATCATAGTATATAACAAGTTTTGGTTGATTGATACTACAGGAGTATTTGATAGACGCCAGTCGTATTAATTATAGCACGAATAATAAGGTTAAGAAGGTAATTATTAAGCAGTAATGAGACAGTGCACTCACAAAGGTTGGTGTAGCACGGTTGCTTGGACACCGGATCGTCTTCTATGGGCGGTGGCACCTGGCCGTAGATCATCTCGCAGCTCATGTCCTCAAAATCTGCACCGCACCACCAGACGAGCAAAGACAACAGGTAGTACTCACTCAGTAGTCAGCAGTACTAGTGGATAATAAATAGTACGATCAAACTGCAGAAAGAGCTTATATTAGTGATCACTGACTAGGGTTCATGGTGAGCGGCAGTCCGAACTCGTTGGTGAAGAAGTCCTGCGTGGGGATCTTGCACATGTTGACGCACATGCCGACGCAGCCGCTGGTCTCGAGGTACCTGCACTTTTCGATGCGCACGCCGCTCCTCTGCTTGACGCCGTCGACCTCGACCTCGACGACCTGGGAGGGTCCGACGAGCCAGCGGAAGAAAGGGACGGTGAGCGCCGCGTTGAACTCGCACGCCCACCGCGTCGGGGGGAACAGCCGCCGGAACTGCTCCGGCGCCCCGGGGGGCAGCATGGAGAGGAGGACCTCGCGGACGGCCTCCTGTTGCTGCGCGCGCGTCCGGCCGGTCATCACGCGCCGCGAGACGTCCACGAAGCTCTCGTAGTCCCACTCCCAGACCGCCTGGTTCTGCTCCTGTTTGGCTTTGGCGGAGGAGGTGGACGCGTGCTTCTCCATCTTGCGCGCGAAGAGGCCCATGAACGCGCGCTCCAGCGGCCCGTCGCGGTACTCCGTCTTCTCCCCCATCGGCGCCGGCGCCGTCGCCGCGCACCGGATGCTAGTACTAGTACGCTGCTGCTGCCGCCGCCGAGGCCTCATTGGCCTTGTCGGCGTCGCGGCGCGCGCGGAGAAGACGCAGCAGCGGAGCTCCATCATGGGCAGCGCTGCCATCGATCGGACCCGCCGGCCGTGTGATATACCACTACTGGCTACGCTTGCTCTGCTGGCTGGTGATGGGCTGATGATGGCGGTGGTGGGTCTTCTGTTCTGTCTCCCCTTCGTCCTCGTTGGCGTTGCCGGACCGGACGTCTCGTGAGGCTGCGAGGACGACACGGCGGTGTGGGGTTTCGGGTGGATGTGGCCCCGGCGCCCAGGTGGCACGACAGCCACGCGCGCGTTCTGGATAGCGTTCGGTCTCTTCTCTTCTCTCTTGCCAGCGAGGTGTGGACGATGAAACTGGCGTGCGTGTGGTCACCACGGCCACTGACGACTGCTGTTCCTTCGAGGTGCAATAATGACATGAGACCAGTAGTGGGCTGCAGACGGCCCACATCAGAGGAGCCTCTTGCCATGTGGGCTTTTTGTTGAATACGAACTCTTATGGGCTTTTTTTTACATGGCGTTTCCTTGTTTTCTCCGTGGCGTTGCGTGCAGGACATGGGCTCCTATCCCTCCCATCCCATTGACGTCGCGTACGTCGTCGCCGTGTATGCAGTGAGCCATTGAAATAAATGGAGAAAACGGAGTCCATTGCAGCGCATAAACAGTAACAAGTGGTGGCAAATATGTACAGGAACGGATCGGAAACCATTCCACAAGAGGTACAAAGTATCGTCTGCTTACTTATGGACGATAAACACCACGGCCCGGGGGGAGGGGGGGGGGGGGGGGTCGGTGGGGTGGCGGCGGCGCGGGAGAGGTGGAGCGCGGCGCAGACGACGAGCGGGGTGCAGGCGAGCACGAGGCGGACGGGCACCGTCCACAGCTGCGCGTAGGACGGGTGGAACGCGACCGCCCACCACGTCAGCAGCGCGGCGCCTCCAAGGGAGGCCGCCGCGAGGCACACGTCGACGATGGCCGCGGCGACGACAACGACCCTCCTCTCGTCGCGGCCGGCGGGCTGCTGCTGGTGTCTGTTCTGTTTCTTCTTCCCTGCTGCTTTCTGCTGGAGGTCCGGCAGCAGTGCCGACTCGTCGTTGTCCGTCGTCGCTGCTCGATCCTTGCTGCTGCTGCTGCTGGCATAGGACGACTGCATCTCCGTGGAAGCACAATGTCGTCCATGATCAGCTGGTGGTCCTCCATGGAAGGACGCCGAGCTGCTACGAATAATACGAAGTATATATACTAGCGATCGACCGGGGAAGGTGGTGGTCAATAGCGAGCGGTGCACGTCAACTTCTCCTCCGTCCTCCGATCCGATCGAGAGTGACCGGGCAGGCTACGACGTCTTCGTCTACGTATATGACACGTTCAGTTCTCAGCGCATCAAATTGATTAACTAAATTCAGAAGCCGCAGCTCATGCTCGATCGTCTCATATCATCCCGGATTTTATTGGCAGTAACCAGTGCAGGTGATGATATATGCCGCTATCTCGTACTCTCTCCGTTCTATTCTTTTTATTGTTGTCGTTGATTTTGACCATCAACTTGAACCGTTTGTTTTATTTAAAAATAAAATATAACTGAGAACGCAAATGAGAAGTCATATAAACATTCCTTAGAGATAAAAATATTTTTATTGTAATATCAAATATCATTTGGAACGTTCTCTCAATTCATCATACATGAAGTAATGCGGAAATAGAAGGGCCATTCTGTAAAAAAAAAACAAAATGGTTCAACCATGATCCAAAATAAGTAATAATCCAAAATATGGTTCATGGTTGCGTTTTACATGGCCCATATAGACGCAGACGCCAACCAGACATCGCCACCTAAACGGCCCAACTTCTAGTCATCGTCGGCCCAACGTTCACCACGCTCAATCTACATTTCCTCCTCTCTCCCTTCTCCATTCCCGTCCATCTCGCCGGCGACACGGCTACCCCGCCCCGCCGGCGACATCCACCTCCGTCCTCCGGCAGTCCGGCTCCTCCCACCAAAACAAGGATCTCGCGGGGATCAAATAACCTCGACGATGGGGGTGGTGATCGAGCGGGAGGAGTGGGTACTCACCCCTCTAGCCTACCCGCTCCTCTCCGCGACCGCCCTCGCCGCCGTCGTCCTGCTGCCCTACTTCTCCGCGAGGACAGCAACACACGCCACCGGCTCCTCGTCGCCCTTCGACGTGGGCGCTGCCCCCTTTCTCCGCTTCCGCCGCGCCTTCCTCATCCTCTTCTCCCTCGCGGCCGGTGAGTTAGTTCTCTGATCCCCAGATTTTGTGCCAAGCGAGAGTGCGATGCGGGACCTAATGGTGGTGGTTGCTGTGCAGTGGTCGAGGGAATCCACTCGGTGTTCGGGGAGGAGGAGTTTGTGCGCTGTGGGCTCGGCAGGGAGCAGATGGCCGCGCGCCTTGCCGCTGCGGCAGCTGCTGCGCTCTTCCTTGGTGGCCTTTCCGGCATTATCTCCGACAAAATGTAAGTTTCTTGCATGAATGATTCTGTGCAGCTATCCATTTTACTTCCATTTTAGAGCTTTCATTTGTACTAGATGGTGAAACATGGTCCTCATCTTGCTCAATTCACATGAACCGGAACGAACTTATGTATTCTGTATGCACACGTTTGGTTATGCAAATTCTCCTGTCCGGTTCATTTACCATTCTAGAAGTTTGTTCATTATCATCTTCGGTACTAGGCTTAGCAATGTAGTTCTGGTATGGAAACTGATTAATCTTTGAACCCAATATTGGGGGGAACTTCCCTACTGTTATATGTTCGTACAACCCAACCCTTATTCGCCTGGTTTTATAGCCACCATTTTTGCCTTGGCATATGGCCTTCGAACTCTGACAGGTATGGTGTTCTAACACAATCGATCTGATGGTACACCGTAAAAACCTTGAAGACTAGTTTAGTTGATGCATCTATCACATCAAGTATGCTTCGTGGTGTAAACCGATGTGTGTCCCATGAATGTTTGCAGATATAGAAGGCACGTGAAATTGTGGATGATAATCTGATGCTTGGAATACTGAGATTCTGGTGCTGTTTGTGTCTATGTATTTTTGTCGTTCAGCTGTCCTAATCCTTCTCTTGTAGTTTTTTATTTTTCAGATTGTAATGATTTGTTGACTAATGTTTGTAGAGGACCACGAAGGACTTGTATATTTTACTGGGTTCTTCATCTTGCTGTGGGTGTCATGAAGAGTTTCAGTGGGTTTCGTTGCGCATGGATCAACAATTTTGTTCTGGCTATTGCCTCTTCAGTGTTCTCTTTCTGTTTCGAGACGCTGATTGTAGTAGAGCATGAGAAGGTTTGTTTTCGAACACCTTATAGGCTACTTATTGCATTCTTTAAATGCTGTTTGATTATGCAACTGATTTTTTATCATAATTTTCAGCAAGATCAGAAGCAGGACATGCTTTTTGATACATTCTGGCTGATGACATTCTTTGAATCAGTATCCCTCATTGGAAGCCAAGGAATCACCAACATGCTGGTTAATGATGATGGCAGAGGATTCTTGCTTCCTTTTGCCTTTGCAGCCTTACTATCAATAGTTGGAATTATATATATCAGAAATGCATCAAGTACCACTCAACATGCATCTGCTGTAGGGAGCTACCAGAAATCATTTTTTGCTCATGTCCTCAGAGGTGAGTGGTGAGTCACCTTGCTTGTTTCTCTGTGTAGATAAGGTCATGAGTATTTAGATTATGAGAGCAACAAATATGAAATGCTCCATTGCCACGCCATTTCTCGTGGTAGTGCCTTTGAATTTATTGAACTTTTCATGCAGCAATGTTTTAAGTTGTCAAAAAAAGAATATGCAGAGCACATGAACTTAAGTTTGTAAAAATTTCAGGATCGAATTCATTCTGGATATCAAGAAACAAAATGGAAACATATCTACTATTCATTGTTCAGATACAGATAGTGCCACTTATTTTCTGAATCTTGATGTCAAAGATGTGAATATGATTTTTTGCATGCTTATATAACTCTGCATAATTGAGCTTATTTGAAACTTTTGAAAGTTGAAACATGTTATTATCACATTGATCCATAATTGCAGCACAGGAACATTTGGTCACCTATGAATTTCCCAGTGTATAAATGGACGTAGTCTCTCCATTATAAATATTAACTGAGCTGCCATTGTTACTTCTCTTGCAGGATCCCCTTTGTTCGGTCGAGCCTTTCAGTTACCTGTTTAATTCTAGTTTCTGATCATCATTCCTATGTGTTTCAGACAAAAGAGTACTGATACTTGTCTTTGCTCAATCAAGTATCCATTTTGCTGCCTCAGCGTTTTGGTTTCTCTGGGCACCTACCATAGTGGTATATATATGCCTTCATTGATTTTTTTTTCCCCCCACTATTTTTCTTTCAGCGTTTATTTGATTAAATTTTCGGCATTGAGGATTAAACTTGTGCTACCATGCACAGGCTGATGGAAGATATACTCAACTGTCACTTATATTCCCTTGTTTCCTGGCATCTAGAATGCTTGGAAGTGCTGGTTTTCCGTGGTTTTATGGAGCCACGGCTCCCTTCCAAAATGAAGATAGCTTAACAATAGCCTACGTTTCTGCTGGGCTTGCTTTGTCTATTGTGGCTTATGATTATCAGGTATACCATAGATATTTCCAAAGCAACTTGTGGTTCAAAATTAATGCCCTAGGTCTAATAAGAAGTGATGTTCTTTGAACAGGAAATTAGTGTGTTGGTGATATTGTTCTGCATCTTCCATGCGTGTGTAGGCTTTATTGTACCTTCACTGGCAAGACTCAGAACAATGTAAGTTAGTGGTACATACGTAGAATCTAATATATAAATATTTAGTGCTTTCTGTTTACAAAGATGGCCTTGCTGTAGGTACCTGCCAAACGAACTACGTGGTGGCATGATGAGCTTTTCGCTGTCACTGGCAAATGCTGCTACCTTTGTCTTCTTATTACAGGTCATTATCTGGAGTCCTGTCATGTCTTCTTGTCAATGAACTTTGATGTATCATTATTTTTTTTCGCAATACTGAGTGCATTCCCTTACATCTGCAGGGTGGCTATCATCGAAACGTTGCAAATTCAACTTTTCTGGGTCTTGCATCGTGTGGCTTGTTAGGAGCTGGCGGCTGCATTCATATGTTGAGGCGGTGGAGAAAGAATACTCGTCAGAGTGCCCGTAGTTTGTAGGAGCTTGACACATTGAAATATACACAACACAACTGACACTGAGAGACATTGAAACGTGCAGAGCGATCACTTGTCCAGCGTCTTAGAATAGAAGATACACTAGGTCTAGAACAAGGTTCGCGGTTCAAAGAAACTGTCCGGATGATCCAGAACATCGTTGTCTGTACAAAGGAGTTTTTCGAGATGATGGTTAACACATTATGGATGCCATTCTCTCCGCCTCTAAGTCTCACAAGCGTATGAAAATAGGGAGGGCCATTGGTTCAGTGTTTGAAATCCATCCATATGTAGGGCTGTTCCTACCTGCACAGCTGCACCTCATGGCCTGCTGACTAACATAAGAGCAATCTTCCGGTTTCTATCCGGTCTGAACATTGACATCGGCTTTGTTCTGCATCACCACCGCACGTCCTGGACCTCACCTGCAAGCTTCAGACCTCTGGCGCCTACCGCGCCGCTCGCAGCTGCCGGCGCGACACCGACACCACACGAGCTTCATTCTTCTCGGCCGCCGGCAACTCTGGAAACACCGGGACGATGTTAACTTCCGGTTCCGGGCTTCCCCTCTGTCGCTCCCCCGGCACCATCCAGCTCTGCAAGGAAGACGCCGTTTTATGGCCATGCCGCCTCGCCTGCCAGGTAGTGATGCTCCCATTGTGGGCTTGCCTTGGACGCGACAGCGACAGCGGCAGCTTCAGCTTGCTTCGGACCGGGAAGGACGACCATGGGTGTAAGCACGCGAGCAGCCTGGACAGTCGGAACATCGGAGTCGAATCGATGGAGAGGAAATACTGGCGACCTTCTCCTGTGTGGACTGGCAGTCCGAGTCGAACGAGAAAACAAAACAAAAATCGCATGGAATCCGAGTCTGATATGGGATGGCAGCGCAGGCGCATCCACTTCCACATCCGCGCGTGCGCGCCTATAAAAGGTAGGGAAAGGAAAGGAAGCCCATCGCAGTCACAGTTGCAGCAGCAGCAGCAGCAGCAGAGAGAGGAGGAGCTCACGCGTCGAAGAAGAGACCACCAACGAACATCAACGGATGGCGTTCGAGGAGGAGCTGGCGGTGTGTGCGAAGCTGGGGGCCATCGAGGCCAAGCTGGAGGAGGTGATGCGCCTCTCCATGCTCGCCACGCAGGCGTCCCTGGCGTCGGGAGGCATCGCGCTGTCGGACCCGGGGCTGAAGGCCGTGGCGAAGCGCGGCGTGGCGCACGGCCTCGCGACCGTCCGCAACACGGCTGCGTCCGTCGAGGAGCTCACGCGGGAGGCCGCCCAGTACGTCGCGGTGCCCGGCGCCGAGGCTCTGGCGGCGGCCATGCGCAGGCGGCTGGCCAACGCCGAGCTGCTTTTGGATCGCGCCGACGAGTTCGTCACCTTCAATCGCGCGCTCGCGTCGCTGGCGGCAGAAGAAGCAGCAGCCAGACGACGACGCGCCGTCGCCAGGGCCAGGAAGCCCAACGCAAAATACTACGGCCCACAGTGGAGCAACTAGAGACTATAAGTCGTAGATTTTGTAATGAAAATGCAGAGTACCTATCAGGGCCATTATTTTTTTGCAAGCAAAGTTCATCTCTTTGCCCTCCTTTTGCCTCCAGCAATAAACTGAAGTATTTCTTTTCATTTGCATTAACCTTTGCAACGAGTGTTTCTTTTCATTAGAAATCTCTAATTGTTCATGACTTCATGGAGAAGACGGCTCTCTCATCCTTGTCTCCCGATTGCTGGGAGACAATTTATAATTTGCAATAACTTAGTAATTCATAATTGTCGACTAATCATCTAGAACCACTATTTTATTAAATAATATATAATATGTGTGTATTCTTGAGATCACATCCTTGTCTCCCGATTGCTGCCTGTAGTTTTGAGTGCTGTTGATTGCTGCGCACATGTCCTGCTCCTGCAGGTAGAAGTACGCTGCGCTTTGATCTCGAGTATCGGATCCATCGTGCTACTAGTTTTCCGGGGATACGCAAGCTGGTCGATCGACGACGACAAAAGAAGAGATGCGTGCATGAAAGCGGCAGGCTGAGCGCTGGACTCATCGATCTGTTGAAACTTCGCCGTGGCTGGCGCAATGGCATGTGTGAGTGCCAAATTGACGAGGAAGGAAAGATGGAAGAGAGAGGCTTCTTTCGTTCTTGATTGGGATCGTGGTGACCCCAGACAAGAGGACGGCTCGGTGTGGTGTACGGGGAGGAGGAGGAGAATTGGAAACGAAAGCTCTACCCCCCTCTCTGTCATCTCTTTGGTGGTGATGGGAGCTAGTAATAAGGTGCATGCACCTGCGGAAACCCGGCGAGGTGGACGTCGAGGCCGCGCCCATCGGAAGCGCCCCCCAAACCCGGGGGCGGTTTTACTCATCGATCGGGAGGCGACGTGTAGCTCTGCCAGCCATACACGGTGGGTGCGGTGTCTTCCTCCTTCCTCGCTCAGCGTCGTCAGAGTTAAACGAACGAGCGTACTGTAGTGTGAAAAAGGCAGCGCGATCGATCGCGATCAAACCAACCAAAAAAAAAAAAAACACCACAAGGCGGCCTGCTCTGCTCGACTCGACGCCCACCGACCGGCCAAAGAAGCAGAGGAAGTAAGCAGTACAGCAAACGCGTTGCATTCTATCCTCTGCTCTGCTCTGCGCCGCCCGTTATTGCCTCCTCCGACTAGACTAGTGTTCTTCGATGCGAGCCGCCGGCGCCGCGCACCACAACACAACACAACACATTCTTCCACCGCCTCCGTCCCATCCCGACGCCATCACCATGTCCTCCTCCTTCCGCGTCGTCCCCACATCCACATGCACCGAGCCGCCCGCAGCGAGGGCCCCGCCTCCCTCACGGCGCAACACCAACAACGGCGCAACAGAAGGAGGCGATCATCACGAGGAGGACGGCGCGGCGCGCCGGGATTACGTGGGCGGCGCGGAGGCGGCGGCGCTGCTGGCGTGCGTGACGGCCACGCTGCTGGTCCTGCCGCTGCTCCTGCCCCCGCTCCCGCCGCCGCCGTCGCTGGTCCTCCTCGTCCCCGTCGCCATCTTCGCCGTCCTGCTCATGCTCGTTTTCCTGCCCTCCGACTACGACGCACGGGGCGTCCCCGCCGCGGCCGTCGGCGTCAGCGTGGGCTCGGCATCATCCTCGTCCTCCTCTTACTATTACTTGTAGGATATACTACTAGAAATAAAGAAGCAGTACGTACATCGTCGGCGTCGTGTAAATGTGGTTTTGAACCATCTGGTTCTTCGATCGGAGATTAATTCATGGATTCAGCGACTACCAGTTAGTTAAGCAACAGGCAGGCGGTCAGGAAGCTCCGTTTCAGATTGGATTGTAAACTTCTCCGATCATGTTCATGCTAGCTTGTATCTTTCCACGGCAGGAGCTCTGCTCCGTATTACACAATCAACTATACTAGTTGATTGAGTGCAGATCGAGGATGCTCGAGTCTCATCGTCAGACCGCACCCATCGTCCCCGGCCTGCTGCTCGTTATTCGTTGCGCACAAGAAGAAACGCTCACCAACCCACCGAATACAGTACTGTGTGTCCTGCTAACGAAAAGGGGGGGAAAAAGGTTTTATTCATTGCTAGTGTTTCAACACGCTGACAAGCTTCGTTCAAGAAGAAAAAACGACGATGAAAGCTGTGCTGGTTCATCCAAAAAAACCCGGCATTCATCCCGAGCGAAAGACGGGCTGCTGGCCGAAGCCGTACTGGACTACACGCTTCAAAGCCCATAATAGTTAGTACCATTGCTCAACCTCCAGATGACATCTATGCAACGGGAGTTTTTTTCTTTTTCTTCTTCTTCTTCTTTTTGTTTTTCGGGAGCGTGAGTAAAAAAAAAATTACAGGCGGTTGTAGTGGCCCGGCCCAATTTGCCAATTAGTAACTGGCGCGTCGTGTGCGTGCAATAAAAGCAGGCCGCGGCGCGCACGTACGATGGCCCAGCAGCGTAGTAGTAGTAGTAGTAGTACATGCACGCCGCGGTTTGGTGGGCCCAATTCGCGGGGCGTTGTAAAAGCGGCGACGGCGGCGGTTGCCAAGGAATGGTGCTCGCTCCTCCAATCAAATCATAACTCCCCTGACCGACACTGCCTCCGATCCACTACGTATTCCACTTTTCCAGCACATTATGCTGAAGAATTCGACCACTAATACTGACATACATGTTCTAGATCATTTTTTTCCTTTTATAACTGTAGCTACTAATTAATCACACACTACTATATGAATTATTAATATAGTTTCACGTGTTATCTCATGTCAAACCTGCGTGCGTAAAGAGTTCATATAGATATAGGCTGTGATCGAAACAGGCTGAATTGACTGTATGGGCTGTATTTCTTCTATTTCTTTTTTCTTTCACTCTAGAGGAAAAAAAACAGGTACTTCAAAACTTTAGAGGAAAAAAAACAAAATATCAAGACATTCATATGTAGGGCAATTAATTTTATTCCATCTCTAATCGAGTTACACGTACTCTACAGGGTTTGCTCCACATGATCAAAATATATATAGAAAACTGACATATTGTTACACAGACTAATAGGTGAACTAAACAAATGTAGCAGCAATATTATTGCATGCGACTAGAACGAACCAAACTCATCCTTCTTCCATCGTTTACATAACGATATGATAAAAACCATGCCCCTAGCCCAAATAATTAATTTGGTGTCTGCATATACATATACGTATACATAAATAATACGTACGTGAATCCGTGCCATGCAAAGCAAACGTATGCTTTGTTGAGCCCTAGTTAGATAATGCACGTATCCACACGCATATACTAATTAATTTACTTGAAGTTTGTGCAAACCTTGGGAGATTCTAGCAGAGGGTTCCAGTCCCATATCTTCTCCATACTAGGGAAAGGAACGACCAATGGGCCGTGTTGGGACGAAGATGGCAAAGGAGGCTGGTTAGGGTTGTTTCCCTGCTGGTATGATCCAATCGCCCTACTCAGCTCATCAATCGGAATGGTTGCCATGGTAGTGGAGTTCGTGTTAAGCAGGGCGTGCGTCGAAGAAGGAAGCATCGGGTTGGCGCCGCCCTTCAAGTGGTACAGGGATATGCCGTCCTCCTCCGTCGACGTGGTGGAGCTCAGAGAGACGACGGAGCCGGCGGTCGACCGGAACATCGACGTGTGCAGCGCCATGGTTGCTGCTGGAGCTCCAGACCCAGATGACGGCGTCAGGCCATTATTGTTTGCGCCATTGTATGGCTTGTTCGTGAGACCGGATGAGTGGCCGCCGTCGAACACCGGGGCTATGCGAGATGATGCCGCTGTTCGGTGCTTCTTGTCCATGGTTGTTGCTGCTTGCTTTGAGCCGGATGATCTTGCCGTTGCGCCGGTAAGGTGGAAGTTGTCTTCGATCCCTGGGCGTTTATACACCCGGCAGAGAGAAATTTCCTAACACGTGAAATGAATAGTGCGGCAACTATTTAGATAGCTATATATGAATAGAACCAAAATCAAAATAGCGACAAAGATTTTACAATAATTAAGTTCGTGCAATTCGTGCAATTCGAAGGAGAAAATGCATGCAAGTGAGTTGATCAAACATACATAAATACAAGCCACTATATGTAGACGATATAAAGTTTTTTTTTAATAAAAGGTGCATATATATGCGGAAGTTTGTGAGTTACGTTCTGACCGATAATAGTAGAAACAATATAATGTTGGGATAATTTTTTCATGTTGAGAATTAATAGAAAAATCTACATCAAATGAAGTTCAATTTTAGACCGTATCTTTTTCTGCCTTCCCTTTGTTTTAGAACCAAAATGTTTGTTCTTTTTCGTGTAGTTAGTTACCCTAGATACACACATATGTTACGAAAAGAAAAAGTTTCTGGCTTTTACGAATATGAGGTACTCATGATGCATATTCCAAATTATGAGACCAGCCCTTGCAAAGGAAAAGGCCAAGAAAGGCACATCCATGAATCTCTGAAAGTTGCAATCAGTTTCCATTAATTTCGAAGAAAAATTTTATACGATGTACATAGTGAATACATACCGTAATTGATCCTCTAGAACCAGATCAGGAGGTGTGTGAATTTTCCTTAATTATTAATTTTTAGGTCCAACCATCTATATACAGATTTTCTTTTTTTGCGAGGATCTATATATAGCTTTCAGAGACTACATGGAGATCTTAGCTAATATCTAGCAGATGTAACTTTCACGGCATACTGAAAACAAACACGAAAAATGAGAAATCATGCTAGTGATGACAGAAAGTGTGGGGAATTATTTTAAGTGGAAGTATCTTCCATAGGAACACTTCATGCTTTTCTAAGAGATCTCAAAGAACGAAGAACTCGAATTAATATGGGAATTAAAAAAAAAAGCCCGGCTAGGAAAACAGAAACATCCCACAGATTCAAATTACTATTAGGTATGAAATTTTGCCCAACCTTTTGGTACCGATCGGCCTCGCCGTGCGGGAGGCGATACTCGTTCATGATCCAGCTGCTCCTTAGGCCCTTGGGCGCCTTGCCCACATAGAAGACCAGCGTCTTCTTCAGTCCGATCGAGCGGTTTCCTTCAACGCGCACCATCCGATCTGCCCCCGTTGCCTTCCAGTAGCCCGACGGCGTGACCCGGTTCGGCCGGTCGCCGTTGCGGTACTTGCGATCTCTTGGGACATAGAAGAACCACTCCTTGTCTCCAATTGAAGCCAAACCTGTTGTTGTTTATAAGTATTAGCAGAGAGCATATGTAGATACAAGCAAGCATCCCGTGAGAGTGCCGTGCATGGAAAAGTAAGCGAAAAGCTAAACAGGGTCACATGAAATCAAAAGAGGCCCGTGTCACATGCATGAAATGATGCTCGAATCATGGATCCCCCCTCATCAATTAATTAGTATAGCTGGTGCAGGTAGCTAGCAGCTGGTAGCCAGCCGTTCAGTTGCTTACTCGGAAGATCCCATGGGTCGTAGCGGTAGAGGTCGACCAAGTTGATGAGCTCGATGTTGAAGCGCTTGCCCTCGACCCGCCGGCGGAGGTAGAAGTCGATGAGCTCCTCCTCTGTCGGGTGGAACCGGAAGCCCGGCATCACCATGTCGTGCGCCGGCGGCCCGTCGTCGCCGCCGCCGCGCGCCATGTCGGGGTGGTGATTATTATTATCTCCTCCCCCCATGCTCGGCGGCCTTGAATCATTACCTACCTCTTCCGCCACAGCTGGGCACCTTTATAGAAGAAGTATGAGAAGAGAGAAGAGAGGAGGAAGACTAGTACTAGTACACTAGAGATCGACCACCAGCTAGCTAGCCCTAACTACACACACACGCCAGACACAGAGAGGGTATCGATCGAGACACAACTGGAAGAGAGAAGGGGCCAGGGTTGCTGGCCTATAGCGTCGTGGGTTGTGTGTGGTCTTCTTCTCTTTGGAAGAATGAGGTTGATTGGTGCAAGTGGTGGTGGTCGTGTACTGGTGGTGAAGGCGAGAGAGATAAGAAGAGATTAGATACCTAATTACAAAATTAGAGAGCGCCGACGACAATTAAAACAAGGGCCTGTTGGTATGAGATACGGGCCGCTATTATTAATAGCTGTTACCCTTTAGCTGCCTAACCAAGAATTGGAGAGAGACAGAAACTAAATCGCACACGTTAGCTTACTAGCTAGTTCTTTTTGTACTGTACATGTGTAGTATAATAGATATCATCATGTAATTAAGTTGCTCTGGTAAGAAAGAAGAGAACAATGCATAGTTCTGCTTGCAAAGTTCTACGTATTTCTACTGTGTCGATGCGCAGTAGGCAGAAGCCAGGAAAGACCTCTCGGTATGCATAAAAAAGGTCAGGCGGTGGCCTATAAATCTGATGAGCAGTGACGACTAGTACTCGATCGAGTTCCAGTATGTGTTCAGCTAAAAATCTTTCTACTGTCTTACTATGTAGCAAGACGGACAGCTCTCGCAGCAGTGAATCGACTGCACGTCGGTGGATTAGAACAGAAGCACAACGCACAAAGGCGGTGTTAGCTGCGCGTGTATCCTCCTCATGCTTGCTCTTCTTCCTTCAACTCCAGAAATAACTGACACATGCATGGCGCGTGTCAGATTCTCTCGCTCATACTGCTACCTTTACACTGGTTTACTCTACGAAAAGAGATTCATTTACACTTGAGACTTAAATATTTAAGAATGGCATTATTTTTGTAAGTCATATTCACTACTACTAACAGAGACATGCATGCATATGCACTAGTACAACTTGTGATGAAATTATCTCTTTATCAATATATCGTTTGAAAAAAAAAAAGCAAATTGCTCTCTTTTGCGTCTACACAACACGTTTTTATCTACGCAATTGGAATTTGATCTGAAGTTAATTAGGCATCCTTGGCTACCTTGCTTGTATACATGCAAACACCGCATTCTTCAGCCGGCCGACGGATCAAATCATGATGCCGGCCTAATTAATCAGTCCTGCACCTCCTGTCTCTTCCTCTTGAGATCGAGATGTGTATACCTCCTGAAGTGAAGTAATTATTCAGTTGTGTTTAGGTTACGGAGAAGACTCTGGCCCATATATACACATCATTAAACGGCCAAAGGCACAACATATCATGCATTAACATTATTACAAAGTGCAAATTAAACACTAAGCCTAGTGTGAGGCGCATGAAACATGGCATCCTTTTGTGTCTACTTTTGCAATAATTTCCATAACCTGAGAGCAAGTATGTGTGTCTTAATATAACCAACATAAAAATAATCATGGATTTTTTGTTGACTTGTTAAACACAAGTATATCATTTTGGCGCAGCCTATTAGAACAATGGCGACCATAATATGATCAATACTATTCAATTTAGAAATGTTAAGCTTATGTTAATTAATTGCCAAATTAATGGATGGTCTAGCAAAGGTGACACTAAATTATCCTTCCAGAGAGCAACCCCTTTTCTTAGATAATAGCCACAAGATTTTTTTAAGAAAAATCTTGAGTGGAAGCTTGAGCTTATTCCGAGTGTCATTGCTTGAACTGCATTACTATATACGCATCATCATTTGAATATACATGCATATGAAATGTTGAACTTGTAGTAATTCATATTGTTCCAGCTGCTCCAGGAAGTATCTTGGGTTGATCGTTCTTTAGTACGTAAACCGATTTTTGCGTACTTGATTAGTATATTTATGGTTGGTCGGGTTGAGGGTGCATGGTCGGCATTTACAATAGGATGTCCTTCTAGGGAATTCTTGCCATGTATGTCGGTAGTTTAAAGCATGTGGCTCTGGTTTTGTTGCTGGTGCAACAGTACATATATGCGTAATATAGTAACCATAAATGACATATAGGAGCGTGTGCTTTGGGGTTTCAGGTTGGGGAGGTTAGGAACATCTCTATGTACTCTGTATTTTTTGTACTAGAAGAGAATGGTTCACATGCGGTGAGTCAAGAGATACACTTGACATATATCTCCTCCCCCCCACCCCTCCCCCTCCCTCACTCTCTTGACATATATTACGTGTGAGTTTAATTTGTTTATATATATATATATATATATATATATATATATATATATATATAGTTCATGACACATACTTTTTTCATACCCAACAAGTTTAGCATTGGTCTAACACATAATCGCAAGAGGCCCTTTTTGGTATATATATTGTTTGTAGTTTCATCGCCATTTATGTGTTTTGTCACAGCTATAATATTGATACATATCACACATGATTCTAAATATAATTTTTATATTTCAAATCTTAGATTTATGTTCTATACTGCTAATTAAATATATATTATATGCATCATGGAAAAAATAATTTGAGAGCACTTTAAAATTGAATAATTCAAATATAACAGACCAACATATATATAAGAGAGTAAGAGACAAACTAGAGTTACTGATCAAGCAAGTTGCGTAGAATCGCTAGCTAGATCAAAGAAGGAATTAATGTGCGATACGTTTTCTTGTTCTTTCATCCACATGTTGCCCCTTTCGAATTGAATTCACCAAACGGATTCCATACGGCAACAAATAGTCGTCTTTGGGTTTGATACTATCATAGAAACATATGTGGCAGCAAAATATGTGGGTGACTTAGGATTTACCAGAGAATGTGATATAATATATGTATTTAATATGGAAGTGTGGAAATTCTTTGTCCGTGGGAAATTTAACTTATTCATTGGACATACCGAAAAGTTATGTACCGAATGGTTCATTGTATGCGTACTATTTTGACTGATAAAGTTCTCATTTTGTTATCTTAATTTCTATGAGACTTGTTGACGTGACCAATCTTAATAAATCACATATTGTTGGATTAAGAAAAATAATTTTATTGACTGTTTTTAGACAAAAAGACACTCTATTGGCATAGCTAATGAATCGTAAGATTCCATCATGCATATGATCACAAGTGACACAACAAATATAGTGTGTATATATACGCATTGGTAAAATTCTCATTTTCACATATCATCGGCACGTACGTACTTTGTTGCATCGTTTTTATGTGCTTTAAATTGTGAATTTGATGATAAAGAATTAGAGATGGAAACAAGGTTACATGGAATTATTAATTTATTTTTGGAGAACCAAGTACAATATATATATTTTCCTACTTAACAATGCATAGCTAGCATATACCATCGTGCAGACGAAACCGGTTTTGTTCTCTCTTTGATACCTACATTTATAGAATTCAAACCAGCTGATTGCCTAACATTTGTTTCTTTCTTGCATCGTCACACGATTTTTCTTCAAGCACCAACATTTCTCTACCAAATTTAATAAAGCATAGTCTCATATCGATCAGTCAAGCAGTATAGCACGGATGCTTCGGTGCTAATTAATTTCTTTTTTCTTTTTATTAGAAATGCGTGTTTATGAGAATAATTAAAATACAATTGAACTGTAACTAGCTTGCAAAACGAGGAGCAGAACATGAAATAAAGAAAGATTGCATGTATGAGAGCACAGGAGCACCGGCCGACGACGATAGATGAATCGGTGATGAGTGCAATTTAGTGAGTTCGGTGAGTTGGTCCGGAGAACCATCCACCGAGAGAGAGAGAGAGAGAGAGAGAGAGAGAGAGAGAGAGAGAGCAGCTTTTAATGCTTCACCGCGCATGGAGGGAAGGAATTCCCTTTTGATGAGGAGAGTGTTGTTGTCGGTCCCCCACGATGGATCCACAGTGATCGCTCCATTTCTCTCCGCGTCCAATCGACCAACCTGTGCATCTCTCGATCTCTCTCTCTCTACTTCTGACTGGAACTATCTCCTCGCCGTGTTCTTCTTCCCCGCATGCAGCACGGAGACACGAGACGACTCTCTCTTATCTTTGTCTTGGTCGTCTAATTTGACTTGGCCAGCAGATAGTGTCAGAGAGAGAGAGAGAGAGAGAGAGAAAGAGAGAGAGAGAGAGAGTGGTGCCGCAGTTGAGTTGAAACTCGAAAGAGTCACTGATGAGGAAGAAGCAGTTGCAGCTGCCTGGCAAAACAAGGAACACACACTAGCTACTCGTTTGCTGTGACGATAGCATGCATATGTCAATTTCTAGTCGACCAGCAGTAACCAGTTGACACGGCGAGGTCGACCAGAGAGCAGGAAGATGAGAAGCTGCTATGCAAGCTCCACGTCAGCTGCTGATGAGTAGTAAACCGGCCGGCGGTCCAGTTGGTGCACGCGCCGCCGGCGGCCGCCCACGCCACACGTCGTCTTAAATGCATGTACGACGCACCATAGCACGACAGCACAGAGAGAAGAGAAGAACGTATACATGCATGCTGCCCAGATACGCATACGCTATATACTCCAGTGATCCAGTGATAGGCTGGCCCGACACCATTGGTTGCCGCGGCCCATCAATGTTCCTGCTGTCACGGCCTTTCGAGCCCATGGACGAAAACCTCGTGGGCTATAATAGCTTCCAGGGTGGTTCACGGGTCGTGGCAAAATCTTGTAGTAAGAAAAAGAACTACTCAGATCCTCATCTAGGGGAAAAAAAAAAGAAAGAAAAAGAAAGAAAGAAACGAAGAGAAAACGCTAAGAAAGGCCATAGAATTGTGGCGTGCTAGGTTAGGCTTCGGCACGTGCCTATCCGAGTGAGGAGTCGTCAGACGCATCGATCTCAACGCCGGAAACGGAAAAGTGTGCAGGGGATTTTGCAACCTAAGCAAGTTCCCCATCGTCTACGCTCTGCTGTGTATTTGCACGAGAGTGTTCGTTTGGTCTCCAATTAAGCAAGCAAGATGATCCCTTCCCTTTCCTCTTCCCAAGCTTTGTATAGTATAATGAAGCTTTTGTGCTGCTCCATTTCTGTAGCAAGCTTCTTGCTCATCAGTTGATCGAGCATAATAACGCGATAGAGTTAGCACGTAGTGAAATCGGATCGATCGAGCAGAGTACTCAATCGTCGTCGTCATGGACCAGAGCGACCTCCTCCACGCGGACGACGCCAACGGGAAGAAGAAGCCCGCCACGACCAGTGCGTTCGCCGTCAGGCGGCGGCATTGCAGCACCGGCACCGCCGTGACGCTGCTCCTCTTCGTCCTCACCAACACCGTCTCCATCCTAGTCTCGTCCGGCGCCGGTCCCTCCCTGCTCCGTAGGTACAAGCCCGCCGCCATGGTCCTACCGCCGCTCTGGGTCGACTCCGCCGCGCTCCTCGCCGACCTCAACGCCACGCAGGACGCGCTCGCCGCCGGCCGCGCCGAGCTCGCGGGGCTCTACGCCCGCGTCGGCACGGCGAACGAGCTCCTACGCACCCTCCTCGAAGCACAGAAGGTAGTCGCGGCGGCCAGCACCGACACCGAGTACGGGGGGTGGGCGCGCGAGCCCGCCGGCGAGCTGAAGCTGGCCGTCAGACCGCACAGGCGGCGGCGGTCTCACGGACGGAACGGCACCACTGCAGCCGCCAGCGAAGAGGAGGCGGCGGAGGTGTTCTTCCCGGCTGTGGGCCACGCGTGCGGCCGCGTTCAGGACGACCTGGAGCGGTACATGAACTACACGCCCGGCGGCGACTGCCCTTCTGACGGGGCGGAGCTGGAGCACCGGCTCGTGCTCGGTGGCTGCGACCCGCTGCCGCGGCGCCGGTGCCGCCCGCCGTCGCCCAAGGGGTTGCTCCTGCCCAAGAGCCTGTTGGCCATGCCGCCGGCCACTAAGAACGACGGCGCGCTCACCTACTCCGTCGACGCGGTGCTCCGGACGCGGCCGAACGGCACGGTGCGCGTCGGCCTCGACATCGGCGGCGGCGCTGGCGGGGGCGAGTTCGCGGCACGGATGCTGGAGCGCGGCGTCGTGACCGTGGTGGTCACCGCGGGGGTCAACTCCGGCGTGCCGGTCGGCGGCTCCGTCGAGGCGTCGCGGGGACTGGTGCTGGTGCGCGTCGGCGCGGCGCACCGGCTGCCGTTCTTCGACGGGACGCTCGACATCGTGCACGCCGAGCTCGCCGGGACGCCCGACGACGACGTGGTGGCGGTCGAGTTCGCCATGTTCGACGTGTACAGGGTGCTGAGGCCTGGCGGGCTGTACTGGATCGACCGCTTCGTCTGCTCCGGCAACATCACGACCTTCGCGGCGGTAATTGATCGCGTCGGGTTCAAGAAGCTGAGGTGGAACACCGCCCGGAAGCCGCGCCGCCGCGGAACCACCGGGAACGGTGACGAGTGGTACGTTTCGGCGCTGTTGGAGAAGTCCATGCCGTCATGAGGAGGTAGGTACACGGGAGATGTGCTTGCGTCTAGCTCTGCTTCTTCTGCGAATCGTTAGCTCTGCTTCGTTTGCGCAATTTCACCTTTTTTTTTTTACTTCTTTGTGTAATAATAGCGATCAATTTCAATCGGTTCCAATCTCGAGGTTAAAAATCTGAGCTCAAACTACAAGTTCCGAGCTGAAGAGAAACTTTTCTATTGACTCCTTTTTTTGTAGACAGAAGAAAAAGACAATGAACAGCATGAACCGCAGGTCTTAATTTTCTGAAAAAAAGGGCTTCTTTCTACATCCAGAACACTGCCGGGTTAAAGTGGTTATTTAAATAATTGTTATTATAACTGTTGTGTCTGTATTACAATCGGGTACTGTGGCAAGTGTGCTTCCTCCACTTGATTTTTTTTTTCTGGGTCAAAATTCATGTGTTTTACAGCTTCAAAGCACTCGGGTGTGCATCGTAAGCCATCCACCTACACTAATAATATACATATTCCAATAATAGGGTCAATATCCATAGCACTCATATTATTCCTAGAGAATAATTCGCATGTTCATTAAAAAAACGATGCAATGGACAGATCATCATTACATTAAAAAGCTACTAGTTCTGAGGTGAAGAGAGACTTTTTCTACTGTCTCCTTTTTTTTTTAAGATAGAGAAAAAAAAAGACCAACAGTGCATAACATATAAGTATGAACTGTTGACTCTAATTTTGAAAGGGAAAAAAAAAACCAGCTTTGTTTCTACATCCAGAAGACTGGCAGATTAAAGTGAAATCTATGCTTAGACACGAGGAAGGAGCGCGTGGAGCGGTGTTTGGACATTTGCAGCTGTCCCCAGTGACTGTATTTGAGATCAAAGACGGTGAAACGGAGCACGGAGCCGTCTTTAACCAGACCGCGGTCCTGAGCGGTTCGTGCTAGGGTCTGGACGAGGCAAAATCTGCTCCTGCCCATATGGACGAGAGAGGTCATGAGGAACGTGTCGGAGCACCTGTCAACGAACTTGTCCTTGGTCGCCTTCCAATCCGGTTCGTGTTGCTGCTGCTTCCCCGTTGCCGTAGGAAGATGATCATCATCATCGGCGGCGGCGGCGGCGGCGGTGGCGGTGGTGGTGGGGGAGACGACTCGGCAGGCGCATATCGAGCCGTCAAAGCAGAAGCCGACCCACGCGTCGAGCTCGTCGTCGAAGTGGCCTTGGCCGCTGAAAGGCAGCGCCCAGTCCCCGAGGCAAGCCCACACGGACCGCTCCGTGTCGAACGAGTAGGTACACCTCTTGCGGCTACGGTTGGTGGTCATGAAGATGGTCCGTCCGTCCGTCTGGGTGCAGGGCGTAGGCCGTGACGAGGCGGCTGAACTCCGGAGGCGGCGCCGGCAGCGGCTTCCAGGACCAGCCCTGCGTGGGTTCCTGCCACGCGTCGGGGGCCGTCGTGCCCCATGACATGGCGAAGAAGTAGTGCTTCTTGTCGTACGGGTGGTACGACAACGCGTAGAGCGTCTCGCCGACGCGCAGGTAGGCGCGGAAGGAAGCCGAACGATCTGTTCGGGGGCGTGAGCGCCGGTCGCCAGCACGGAGGTATTCGTGTCGTAGACGAGGGCGCAGCCCTGGTTCGTGAACGCGTGGATCTTGGTGCCTGCTAGGGCGGAGAAAGACACGGCGCCGTAGGTGTTATCGCCGACCGGTGACTCTAACCGTAGGATCGGAGCATCGAGACGGTGCAGAAGGTCCTTCGTCTCTGACTCGTCGTCCTTCTCTGAGTCATCGAAGCTACCGGCGTCGATCCTGTAGATGTTAAACCCTTTTCCCAATAGTCCAACGCCACGTAGAGGTCGTACTTCTCGAGATGCCACCGCTGCCGCCTTCATTATTTTGATGATCGTACTCAGACTGCCGCTCACTACTACTAGCCATCCGCGTACTGCTAGTAGTATTTTCAATATCGACAACAATAAACTCTTGACGTACGTGTTCACGGATCAATCGGTCTGCCGATCGATGATGCAGACGACAGCTAATAACCTTGTAGATTTTTCTAGGACTGTTGTTTCTGTCCTGCAGCATATCAGGTGTTACAATCGAATCGAAATAGGAGTAGGAGTTGGAAACCGACACGAAAAAGGAGCCTACGTACCTTGCCGCAATTCGCAAAGGAGAGACGACGACGAGATCGGGAACTGCGGGTGCCGGACGCGGCGCTTGAGGCGGTGTGCGGGGCCAGAGGATAGAGAGGCGGCGGAACAGGCTGTCATGAACTTACCGGAAGAGGCGGCGGAAGAGGCTTCGTTGCCGGCAGGCAGGCGGGCGTCACGGCATCATCGACCAGATCGGGTAAACCTTGCTGCTGAGCGTCCGAGCTTAGCCTGCCAGGGCGTCAGAGCGTGGGGGGGGGGGGGGGGGGGGTGGGGTTGGCGGGGGTTGGCATCAGCGGGGGGCCTTCGTGGACGTCGGGTGCGGCGGCCACGGCAGGCCGTCGAGTTCTATGGAACACTCTGATATCGAAAATCAACTCGCATGCTTGCGGTTGGGATCTCTAGGGAGTTGGTAATCCCAGATTGTCAGAAGCAGCAAATGAAATGATGACCATTAAGCTCAGTGGGAAGCTGTTTTGAATCGAAGAAATGCAAGAGTGCCGATAACTTTACTCAAAGCCAGCAATAAAACTTCCAGAACATTTCAGGCACTTCTTTGTGCACTGCTGATCATTACATGGTATAACGAGCATCTGATATGTACAGGCAGACAGACTGGAGACGGATCTATATACACAGCAATTCCAAGTTCAAATTTTCTCACCGCCAAAACTGAAACTAATTTGAACCTGTACTCCCAATCTCAACACCAATCCCAGGTGTCACCTAATCTTGTAGGCCCAACCATGTTCACTTAAAAATGCATGGACAGCTTCCTTTATGGCAAGGTTTGGAACTAGTTGGTGTGGTTCAAGCACCTCTCGGGTCACAGGGTCAAACTTCCCCACCTATCAATTTTGAAGGATCATAAATTAGGTGTGAAACACGCCCACCATTGTGAAAAGAATTGTCAGCATCTGTTTCAGTTACCGTTTGAAGATGATCAAGAAGAACAGCCCTCTCATAAGTAACTCCGCTTGGGGTGATCACTGGGTCTCTGAAGATATCAAGTGTAATTTTGCAACAGAGATGATCAGGAACCTACAAAAAAGTTTTTTTTTTTTTTTGGTAAGGACGTTATTAGAATTGTTAGATCAAGATCAAAGCAATCAAATTACACACAATCGAAGGAAGTGTTATACATCTGTTGGAGTATCCGTCTTTGCAGCTTTTCTGAAAACCTCATCAAGCCCATTTAACTGTTCTTCAGGCTCATCTGCATCTGGATTACCAAGCTTGTTGTAATTCCTAAGAGCCTCTTTACATGCTACCCTGAAAAAAGACAAACAAATATTGTAGGATACTGCAGTATATCCCAATGTACTAGCTGAACAACGAATAGATTTTTCACTCACTTCAGCTTATTCAATTGAGAAGCTCGTCCTCTTGATAAGTTTTCCCATTCGATGTATTTTGCTTTTGAAAGCTCTTGCCAGATCTCTTCTACCATGTAGCTTGCAGGATGTGCACCCCTTCCGAGCTCCAAGGACTAGGGATGAAAATGAACAGAATAATCAGAAAAACACCCATCCCATTTTTTGTTTTCATATTTTCTTGGCCGTACAGAAATGAATAAGGGAAAGTCAGATGGATGTCCGACCGGATTGAAAACGATGGAGGAAAACAGTTTGGCAGATTTCAGTTTATCAGAAAAAATGACATAAATAGAATAAGATTTCTAACTAAAAAAAATCAACATACAAGTTACCTACATTAAAGGCAGTTTAAGTTATGGTAAATTTCATATTTTATTGCTGTTATATTTTAGTTCAACTATTCTCAGTTTAGATCAAGGTCAACATTTCAGTTCTGAAAATTGATAGGAAACAAAGGACATGACATGTGTATGTTATATGTTAGTGTTGTGTATATCCAATGCTCCTTACCAGTACCATATCTGTAAATTAATCACACATGACAACATGGAGCAGAAACAAACTCCAGCTAAGCAACAGATGTACCAGCACACAAGAATTAGAAACACTAAGTTCCAAAACTGTTCAGTTTAAAAGAGAGCCTATAATATATTATGGCGGTACAGACAGAGAGGAGAGAGAGAAACCTTCTCCAGTGCTTTTATTCCTTCTGCCAATTTTTGCTTATTCACTAGTGCAAGGCCAAGCATGTAATGTGCCTGCCAACAAAATAAAATTCATATATCATCACTAAAAAAAAGCAACCCAGAGGATTAAAGACTAAGCCATTAACATTGTAAAATATGATTGGGTCAACATGATTTACTCATTCAATATAGGAAAGGAAACGGAAACCTATATAGCAATATTCCATCACAACTTTACCAGATAGGCCAAACTAAAATGGACATTCTCACTTGATTTAAATGGCCCAGAGTTAATAAACATTATCATCTTAGAACAAAATATGAAACAAAAAATTAATTATAGAACATAGCACAAGTCGCCCACTCACCTTAACAGATTGACAGTCAAGCCGGATAGCAGCTCTACAGTCATCCTCAACCTTATCCCACTCACTGCCAAATGTAATAATAATAAAGTATGGTATAAACACTGATCAACAAAATTCCGCAACCGAAAGGGAAAACAGCTTTACATACTTTCGCTTCTTATAGCAGAGTGCTCGGTTGGTCCAATACACTGCAACAGTTGGGCAGAGGGTTATGGCCTGTTAGAAAAAATAAGCACTGAAGTTAGCAAGTGAGATGTAAACTGTATATGCTTAAATAATAAAATTCCAAAAATTCTGCCAAAACAACTATGATTTAAAAAAGGACTACCCAGCAAGTAAATATTGGCAAACTGTCGCTTTAAGTAAAACCAACTCATCCTATATTCCCTGGTCTGAAGTTTTAAAATGATAAGATCACTAGAAATAAAGAAGGGTAACAAAGCAATATTTTGGTAAATTGGTTTGTATCCTTTTGCAATCAATAAATGGTTGACAATTGTAACATTATTATCATCTCTCTTTTCACTCGATTACAGACTTACAGTTGCAGGTGCATGCACTTACTGACTGTTTTTTCCCCCTTGTAACAAACCAAAGCACAAAGGATCACACAGACACACACAAAACATTGGAAAAACAAAGTAAGAAGAAGAGGTGTCCTCATCAGGCCCCTCAGAGATTGAACCCAAGAAAAGCAAACACACAAGGATCCTAGGTTGCCAACTAAGGGCCCGGCGCCAGGAAGCAGCAGGAACACCACCTCCTCACCTCCTCGACCATAGCATATCTGGAGCCCCTGCTCCTCCGCAGCCCGCACACCCACGAGTTGCAGTCACCACCAGCCCCACCTCAACCCTAGCGTCCTTGATCGAGCCCAAGTACCAACATGATTGGCCTAAGCCCACCTCAATGGATCCCACACACAACACGCTCTGGATTCACGTCCATGCCGGTTAATGCAAACAAGCCAGGGCAGTGTGGTCATTGTCGTAAAAATTTGATGAGAACACAGAGACGGAAGCAACTTTTGTAGCTAAAAAGGAACAAAATTTGGATTGATGTCTACCATGGAAATTAACCTTTTTTATGGCTAATAGGGAAGTGCAACTTTTTCAGTGGCTTAGTTAAGAAAAGAAAAAGAAACTTTTTCAGTGGCTAATAAAGAATTTCCCCTATTATCAGTAGGTAGCCAACCATGTTCAAATTCAGAGTGGGATCACTGCACACAAGAGCATGGAAATTTTCCTAACCCAAAATTGCCAATACCATTAATCACATTGCCAAGCCACACTGCTGCTAGAGCACCTCAAAGCAATCAAGACAATTAAGGAAAGGAATCTGGAAAAATAAAATCTAGATTAAATGCAGCACAATATTTGTACAAACTACCAACCCACCCAATACCCACCACAAGCAAGCTTACATCACCAATAGGAAGTCAATCAAATGTGGGATAACTCAGCCAACACAGGAGCAAGTTCCGAACCTGAACCAGCAACGCAAACACAACAAATTACTACTACATTGCCAATATACAGTTCAGTAAACACTACCCTCGCAGCAATTGATACAGCCAAGCAAAGAAATTCCGAGAATTTATCAGCGTGATGATGCACCACAGTCGCTACAGCCTCCGCAGAACGCACGCACGCACTACAGCACGCCGAAAGCCCTACCCATCCCATGGGCACAGAACAAAATTATGCCCCCACAAAGTCAGACTCTACACGGCAATCACGCCGAGCACGAGGCTGCGGGGGAGGGCTCGTACCCACAGCGGTAGAGGCGACCGGCGAGCAACTCTTACCCCGGTGTAGGCGTCGATGGCTGCGCGGAGGCGATCCTTCTTGAAGAAGGCGTTGCCCTCCTGCTTGAGCAGGTCCGCCTGCCGCAACGACGACGCCGCGTCGTCCGCCACCGCAGCCGCAGGAGACATCTCCGGTGACCCCTTCGCCCTCCTCGCTCGCCGGGGTGGAAAGAAGGGGAAGGGCAGGACGGAGGCGCGATTTGGTCGTGTCGTGTGAAATTGTGGCGTGCACCTAGAAATTTCCTTTCCGGTCCGGAGGAATGGAGGATGCGGCCCCTGGGAATTGGGATTCGACGGGGCGAGGAGGTAAAGTTACCGCTCGCTGATACTCTGCGGACTCCCATCCATGGACGATTTCAGTTTAGGCATAAATTGAGGAGGATTTTATGATCGAGGGACTCAGAGCACAACTTTGAATTCGGCATGTGATTTATGAATCTGATCTACTGTAATTGTTTGCATAGTTTGATTTAAAAATATTATTGTTAAGAAAAGTTAAAAAACATTTGAAAGAAATCAATAAAAATATATTAATAGGAAACACAACATTATATATTTGTGTCAACACAAATTGCATTTTATGTAATGATATATTTTAAAATAGTTCAATTTTCTATTATATTGATCTGTAAATAAATATAATATCATAATTTTATGGTAATGTTTATTTTTTAAAAATGATTGAAGCTACAGTCGATGCCATCAGCAAGGCTCTTCTATGTCTATCGGTGATGGAGACCTAATAAGACCCACTCTAATTCAATGATGATAATCGTCGCATATCTGACTCTGTCACCTATCATCTTTCAGTGAACTGAAATTTAGAGGGATTTTAATTGATTGAAAATTAAAATTTCAGTAATTTTGTAGATGGAGTTGTATCCTACCCCATTCCCTTTTTTCTTTTAACAAAGAAAAGGAAAGAACTCGTGAATTGCTCGGTTCCGCAAGTGGCGAAACACAGTGCCCTCGCGCCGTCGCGTGTCTTCCTGCAAACACACATGGCGACGCCGATGGAGGAGGAAGTGCCTGCGGCGGCGGCTCCTGCTCCCGCGCCTGTCGGCGTAGAGGACGACGAGGATATGGCCGCCGTCCCGCCAGCGAGCTCCGACTCGGACTCGTCGGATTCGGACGACGACGAAGGGGCCGGCGCCGAGGAGCTCCGCATCCAGGCTCTAGAGCATGCCCTCCAAGAGCAACCTCTCGACTACGAGACGAACGTGCAGGTTTCCCATCTCTCTCCCATCCCCCTCCCTTGCCGTCCATTTCCATGGCCGGCGCTCTAGGGTTTTGAGTGGGTTTACTCAGTAGTGTTGGTTCGAGTTTGGATTTATAGCTAAACTAGGAGTGGAATTAGTGCCTGCGCTAACGCATTAACCTTTCCGTTGGGCTAGTTCTGGCTATCATGGCGTCCATTTTGGTACTGCTGAGCTCAATTTCAGAAGTGAACTGTTTGTAGTTTTACTGGCCAAATCTATTTGGGATGAGTCCTTATATACAATTGAAGTAGCTGATCTTGGTTAGCACTATGTGGAGGGTGAAATGTTGATTGAGAGGCATCCTGTATTATTTATCTTACTGTGAGTGGATGTTTTGTGCTTGTTGCTGCAGTATATCCAGTGCTTGAGGAAATCAGGCCACATTGAGAAGCTTCGTGCAGCCAGGGAAAACATGAACATGTACTTCCCGCTTACCCCCAAGATGTGGCAAGAATGGACGAGGGATGAGATCTCATTGAGCACAAGGTTTGCTCTGCTTCCCTCCTTTATTGATTTCCTCTCTATCAGTCTTATCTGCTCAAATAAGAAATATTGTGTACTGTAATCTTCTGTAACAATGGGTTCCTTCAGTAGTTTGATTCTTCTGTCCTGTCAATGTTGTTACAGTGATGAATCTTTTGGCAATATTGAAAAGCTATTTGAGCGTGGGGTGCAGGAGTATCTGGTATGTCAAGTTGTCATTGTGATGTCAGATTTCATTTTCTTTAAACAATTGTGCAAATCTTACTTATTTCTTTTCGTCCTGCTCCTGGCATTGCAGTCAGTCAATCTATGGCGAGACTACCTGGATTTCGTTGAGGAGCATGATCAATCCGTATCTCAGTGTTTGCCAGCTGGCCTCTCCAAAATGAGAGATTTGTTTGAGCGTGCTATTACTGCTGGTGGGTTGCATGTGGCTGAGGGAAGCAAACTATGGGCAGCTTATAGAGAGTATGAGATGGCCATTTTAATCACCATCTCTGATGCAAATGATGAGGATAAGGAAAAACAGGTTCAGCGTATACGGACACTCTTCCACCGTCAGTTATCTGTTCCGTTGGCTGATATAGAATCAACATTTGCTGAATATAAGAGCTGGGAAGCCGAACAAGGCAATGATAACCATGAAGGTTCTGATTTTGACGGTGTTCCCTCAAATGTCATATCTGCTTATAAAAAGGCCATTGATATGTACAATGAGCGGAAGCAATACGAGGACCAACTAAACAATGCAGGCGCATCTGAATCCGACAAACTGCAGGAGTTTCTGGTATGATAAACATAGTTTATTATAGTTTATCCCGTTACTTTGTTGCACTGTTGTCGTGTCTTTGCCTATAAGCTTGTGTTATATGGTATAGATTTCAGGGAAGAGTTACATATTTGTTGAAATTCTGTATTTGATACTCTCTTTCTGTCCATCTCACTGAAAGCGATAATGGGAATATGGTTTTGTTTGAGGGGTTTTGTTTGAGGATTGTGCATAGAAGGCATGTTATTCTTCAGTTCTCGAAAACATATATTCTTCAGTTCTGGTATTTTGAATTCTGGTTCCTGCATTTGACCAGTGTCCTTACATGGGCCAGTTCAATAAATACAAAATAAATCTTATTTGTAAACAAAAGAATCATGTGACCATTATATCAAATTGCTTAGGTTCTTTACCATTTTTCAGTTTTCCTAAATAATAGCACCATTTTCTTTTGTTCTTTTAACAATGTTATCCATTTGTATGCATTATTGTCAAATCATCATTCTATAAGTAATTTACTATCCTTTTCTGTGGGAATAAAAACAGAAATATATCAAATTTGAGGAGTCGAAGGGTGACCCTGCTCGCGTTCAAGTTTTATATGAAAGGGCTGTTTCAGATATTCCTGTTTCAAGCAGCCTCTGGACTGAATATACTAGCTATCTGGACAGAGTGCTGAAGGTTCTCATAAATTTTTATATGGTAGTTCTTGTAGTCCCAATCTTGCTTTTATACATATATGAGTAAATTCTTTTCTTTGGCAGGTGCCTTCTGTTCTCAAAAATGTTTATCACAGAGCCACAAGAAACTGCACGTGGGTTGGGGAGCTGTGGGTTCGTTATATGCTGTCTTTAGAGCGCATTCATGCTTCCGAAGAGGAGCTGAAGCATGTAAGTTCTTGTGTAGTTGGAGACTTGTATGTTGAGTTACTCAAAAATTATAAAAGGTTAAAATTGTCTGGCTCCATGATTCAGTAGTTTAGTTTATTAGAAATCAATGTCCATTAAGGTTTGCTTGGCTCCCAATACCATACATTTTAGCACACCAAGGAAATGATTTGCAGACTTTGGTTTTTTATTTTATATTTTGTTTTGCTACCATTCTCCAGCCACTGTTCTGTTCACCTCTCTTGTTAGGCAACTCTACTGCATGGTGGCACATGCTCCATGCTAGCGACATGAACAGGATATTGTTCAAAATTTGAATATTTATTGGCCACTTGTAGGAGTCTGTGAGAACCCTTTATTAAGTTTGCACTGTGGGATAATAAATACGAGTATAGTTTTACCATTTGACTGTTACTACTACAACCAGACTTTAGTCCCAGTAAAGCTGGGGTAGTTTTACTATTTGACTAGTACTTCAAAATATCCTGAAGCATCCTGCTAAGCAGCCAAATGACTCCATTCAAGGAAACATTATATCATGAAATGTTTGATTTCTTCACTGCCCTTTCTAGCATTTTGTGCGGTACTTCTAATTATTTCATAAAGTTATTGTTTGCTTCATTGTGATTATTTTATAGAGCCACCCATATATTATATATACATGTATATGTTTTCAGGTCTTTGAAAGGGGGGTGCAATGTTCGTTTGCCACTGTAAAAGAGGTGAGCTTGGCCTTTGCTTATTTTGATCAGTAATTTTCTTGATAAAGTTGGGTATTCCGTTATAAGAATCTTTTCTTATTTATCTTTGATGGTTGTGCGGTTGCAGTATCTTGACATTTATCTGACTCGAGTTGATAGTTTGAGGCGGAGAATGTCTAATGGATTGGATTTCCAACTTATTAGGCAGACATTTATGGTATGTTCTCCATTGGTTCATGCCTGATGAATTTCTACAGAAAATTTATTTTTAAGAAAATTATTTATGGGCATATAATATCAGGATGCTGCTGAATTTCTATCACCTCAACTGGGAGCTGAGGAGCTATTGCTCTTATACTCATATTGGACCAAATTGGAGCGTAATCTTGGCAATGATGTAACTGCAGCTCGTAAAGTATGGGAAGATACTCTCAAGAAAAGGTTAGCACTGTTTTATGCACGATCATATGTCGTTATTATGGCTATCACCTTAGATATTTTGTTGTCGCAGTGGATCTGTTTTGGAGATTTGGCAGCATTATATTTCAATGGAGATAGAATTGGGAAATATACATGAGGCTCGGTCACTTTATAAGCGCTGCTACAGCAGGAGGTTTGCTGGTTCTGGATCAGAGGTAAGCTCTTCTGTAGCAATTAGGAGAGAGTCACTTTCATTCTTATATCATGGCCCAAGCCCATTTATGCACTGCATGAGTTATTAGGAAATAAAATCATAGATTTATGGCTGTAGATGCTCTTGATCCAAAATCATATTAGGCCTTGACGGTTATAAACTGAAAATCTGAATTAGAACCCAAATGATTAGTCTATACCGATTAACTTAGACTATTTTCAACTATTGCGGATGTACTTATACTCGATTACATTAACAGTCTTGGATCTGTTGTCCATTTCTTTGCATCTTAAAAAATTGTTACTACAATATTTGTCTTGAACTCTTCAGAAGTGTTGACAAACATCCTGGGTATGAGAATTCGAGAATCTTCTTTTTTTTTTTTTCCAGTCTTATCAGCATACAGAGAGGTTCCAGTATGCTCATGTTTTCTCTTGAGTCTACTTCTCTCTTTTCTTGCCATATTAAAAAAATATTAATATATTATCTGCTTGAACTTTGCACCAATGATGAACATGATGGAATAATCCTTAAGTTGTGGGTTGTTCTTGATTAACATCTTTGAATCACTAATACTTGTTTGTGTCGAACCTTCCTCTGATATGTACTTACAATTGTGGCCACATTGTACAATTGAATTTCGTTAAAGGAATGCTATTGACCTTTGATATAGTTTTATTAGTTAGGTAATTGTCTTAGTTCTTTTATTTGCACCATCATTGATTTATGACAAAAAGTAATGAATACCGGTTATGGTCTGCAACTTACTAGGATATATGCAATGCATGGATTAGATTCGAAAGGGAGTATGGCACCTTGGATGATTACGACTTGGCTATGAAAAAGGTATGGTGCCGGATGTTTATCTGTTTCCTCATCATCATCATTAGTTGTTTTGCCTTTTTTTTTTTGGGGGGGGGGGGGGGGGGGCGGGCGGGCGAGGGGGGTTAGCATTTACCATGAATATGCGACTTACTAAGAAAAAAAGGCAGTTGCATCATTAAGAAAAAAGAGCCTTATACTTTATTTCATATTGAGCTTAAAGTGGACTTAATCGTGGATAAAAAGTTCAAACTGGGCAGCATGCATATTCTTACATGAATGAAGTGAGTGAATGCTCCTTCAGTTGGCGTATATGTAAGAATCACTTGTTTGCACTTGTTTAGTTTATCTGAAAGGAAAAGGTGATAGTATCTATTATCTTGATTATTCATCCACAATTAGAAGAAGGATATAGGGAGCTTCTGAAGAATCCTGGTACCTTTTGCATAATTTATTACAGCTAAAGGTTTTCCTATCACTTAGTTAAATATTCTGTGCTCTCTGTTGATGTTTCTCCATTGTATTTATTTATTAAAATTGCAAGATATTTTTGTTTAATTTGTTCAGAGTGTTTTTAATGCAACTACATGAACTCCATTTTGCTTATTATCTTTTTATTTGACCAGGTCACTCCCCGGCTGAAGGAGCTTTCAATTTTTAAGGCCCAACAGGAGGCTAAAATTGAGCCTCACTCAGCACCCTCGGACCCCTCTAATGCAAATGACTCCTCTCATAAAAGAAAAACCAGTAAAATCACAAACAAGCAGGAGCCCCCTGCAAAGAAAAGGAGAGAAAATGCACCTAAAAGCACTGTTCCATCAGATGACCAAGGATCAAAGGCACAGACTGGAAGCACTGATGCACTAGAAATTGGAGAGATCAGCAGGAAGGCCAAAGAGTCTATGGACGTGAAAAGAGATAGTGACACCCAAGCACGGAATGCAGGACGTAATGAGTCGAAGCCGTATTTCTATGATGACAGATGCACTGCATACATGTCTAATATAGACTTAACAGTACGTAATTTCAATTTCTTAGATGTGAATAGCTCCTGAACTGCACCAAACTTACTAACTTATTATTTTCTCTCTAAACTCTAAAGGCAAAGGAGGAGCAGATTCGACAATTTTTTTCTGATATTGGTGGTGTGACAGGAATAAGGTTGCTAAGGGACAAATTTACCAAAAAATCAAGGGTGTGTATGTTTTACCGTTCTGTAATATGTATTACTTATATCTATGCAAAACATTTTTATACTTCAAAAATAGGGTGCAAGTATAATTTTTTTTTATCTAATTCTATCCAGAGTATCATTATACTTGAAATAGGGTTTGAGTAGAATTAATACTCCCATATAATTTCCTATATGATTTTGCAGGGCTTGGCCTATGTGGACTTCTCAGACAACGAGCACCTTGAGGCAGCCATTAAGAAAAACAAACATAAGCTGCTCGGAAAGAAAGTAAGCATTGCTCGTTCAGATCCAAGTAGGAGTAAGAAAAGCCGTGAAGGAGGCACTTTCTCCAAAGGCAGCCAGGGTATGTTATTTGGCCAGTTCAAGAACCATAATGTTGAACTGTTATATATTTTGAAATTGCATCAATGGAGACTTTGTTGTTGTTACTGTATATTGTCACTGATCTGCATCTAGGCAATGAGATCCTGACCATTCTTAATTTGACATATTCCTTTTTCAGATAAGTTGCCCCAGAGTGGTCATAGTGGTGCAAATGCACTGGGATCAAGTGGCGCAGAGAAGGAAATGCCCAAAGGTGACACAAGTATCAAAGCAAAGAACACCTTTGCTGCACCACGTGCTTTGGTTAAACCGCTTGGATGGAGCCAAAGGGATGAGAGAACAGGTGGTGACGCAGAAGAGCTAAAATCAAATGACGAGTTCAGAAATTTGTTACTTAAGAAATGATGTTTATAGGCAGGTTAGTTTTTTGGTGCTCAGATGATATTCATTGAAACTAAGCTATAATGATTGCTTTAGACTTGTTGAACTAATTTCCTTCTTTTTCTTTCATTGAACCATTCTACAATTGTGGTCCTATTGATGAAATTCTCAGTTAATTAGTTTTCCCCACTTGTGGCTAGTACGTTTCAAACTTGCTTAACGTGTAGCAGCAATTAGCTGTTTTGCTTGTGCCATGGGCTGCCATATGCGTAAAGCAGGCCCATTGGTGAGTCAGGGTTTGATAGAGTTGGAGAGTTATATACAGTTGTAAGCCAGACTCCTATATAATAGAGGGCATGTCAACGTGAGTTTAGGCAAGAAATATATCAAGAGTTTATCCCTGCCCTTTGTGGTGCAGCTGACGCCTTGGGCGGGGCCCCGCTTCATGGGTCCAGGGCCATCTGTATGGTCCACAACAGCCTGTTTATGCCATTTTAATACAAGATCTGTGTTTTTTATATCTTTACTCAGCTACAAAGTTTTAGACACATGCAGAACCATGTTGCATCATCTCGTGCACACTGTATATCGCTGATATTTCCATATTCTTTTTTGGGATCTTGATTAACTCACAACTGCTTGCTCCGTGTGCAGGTGGCAGGTGCACAGTATGGATCTCAATCGTGTTTTCTGGTTCCAAGCTTATGTTAGACACACCTGTTCCACTTTCGGCTAGGGATCCACAATCGTTGGTGAAGGCGATCTGAGGTTGAATCATTGATAATTGGCACCTGAGCGTGGGAATGCTGAATCATTGGTGATGAGCAATTTGTATTTTTCATTTAGCCAACAGAGGTTTTATAGTTATCTAGGAATGGGTCGCTTGGTGAAGCAATGCTGGCTTATGTAAATTGCAATCTGTGATTGTAAAATGCCAGGATTCTAAGCCTTGTCAATCCTAATGTAATAATTCCGTAGACATCTGAGCGTCTTAGAAAAAGGTTATCTGGTACTTAACTATAAAATGGTGACACGTTGAAATTTCTTGGTAATGCAAATTTGGTATCTATTTTGCTGTCCGCATATTTCTATGAAAACCCCACCCCTATTACGACTGCAACATCTGCCCATATAGGGCAAGCAGAGAGTTCAAGATGAAGAGAATGAGATGAGCTATCCATGGATTCATTATTGTGCTCGTTGGCCTCCAGTACTCGTGTATATATATTACAGATTGAATTGAGGATGTCCTCAACAACAACAAATCAACAATCTCCATGAATGCGCCGACGACCAAGATAGCAGCATCGTCAGCACCCACCATCTCGCCGGCGTGGTCCGACCTCCCGTCGGACCTCATCGGCCGCGTCATTGCGTTCGTCCCGTTCCCCGCCGATCGAGCCCGCGTCCGCACCGTCTGCCGCGCATGGCACTCCGCCGCCAGGGAGCTGCACGTGTGGCTGCAGTTTCCATGGATCGTGTTCCCAAGCTGCACCTTCTGCATCGGCTTCGGAGACGACTACGACGACGAGGACTACCTCCACAAGCTGCACCTTCTGGTCGTCTTCGGAGACCACTACGACGACGAGGACTACCTCCACCGGCTGCCCGGTGTCCCTGAGAACGCGACGTGCCTCGGCGCCGCCGACGACGGCTGGCTGGCGATCGACTGCACCGCCGATACGTTCGGGCGCACTCCGTACTGGGACAAGTACAACCCTCGCGACTACACGTTCCTCGAGCCCAGTCCTGACGTCAAGCACACGCACGCGTACATGCTGCACAACCCAACGAAGGGAGTTGGATGTATAACGACGACGAGGACGACGGCGGCGAGGAAGAAGAAGGGCCGGATGGAGACGGCGCACCCAACGAAGAGGAAGAAGAAGAGGAGGAGGAGGAGGAGGAGGATTATACGTTTAATGATGGTGATGGCTACGTATCATACGGTGAAGATCGTGCGGCGCCGGCGCGTCGTCGTTGCTGATGGTGAAGCAGTACATGCAGTCGCATACGTTCACCAACGACGGCTACACTCGCAAGGTCAAAGTCTTCAAGGCGGACATGGAGGCTGGCGTGTGGGTTCCGATGGTCGAACAGGCGGCAGTCGCTAAAGGCGAGGCGCTGTTCCTCAGCAGGTGCTTCTCCAAGTCGGCCCGTGCGTGCGGAGACATCGACGAGGGCTTTATATATTCTACGGACATAGACGATGTGATGGACATGAGATCGTGGACGGTTACCCCGTTCCTGTTTGGGCTGCCGCCGCAGACGAAACGGGAGGATAGCAGGCTCTTGACATGGCTGTTTCCTCCAGAAGAAGTTCGTCCTGGTAGTTTACCACATTCCACATATAGTAATAAACATAGTTATAATAGTATTTCGTTTAGTGTTTCCTTAAAAACAGGGAATTTATTTTCTCTTCGTTTATAGTGCACCCACTGCATTTTAGGTGTACAGTAGTACATTTTCTGTCAAGCGTACCGTACGTGTGCCGGTCATGTAATAAGTCCTGTGTTCTGTTCCTCCGCACTCTGCTCGCCATCGTTCTTGTGAGGAGAGGACCAGGGGTGGTCGGTATTCCACCCTTCGGGTACCTGAAAGCAGGCGGCCGATTCGTTCTCTGATGAGGCCAAGATCGACGGGTTGACTGGTCGTTGACCATTGTCACGAGCGAGCGAGGCTTGGGACTTGGCGGCTCTTACCGGGCGGGAGGCCGACTGAGAGCCGCGAGGACGATGCAGCAGAGGTCAACGGCGAGCCGGATCCGAGCATCGAAGACGCCGGAGATCTCGTCGTCGTTTCCTTCTGGAGGCAAGTAGCCGTGATCCCCATGGTCTTGCGGATGATGAGCTTCTCATCAGGTTGTGGACTGAGGTTTCAAAAACCGTTGAGAACAGTCCAGTTTTTACGGTTTTCGACTAAAGCGTTCTGGATCGGTTTCTTAAACCGAACGATTTTTCTTTAAAATCATAACTGAATACTATAGGAAAAACGGTTTTGAGGTAAACTGTTTGGTTTTCATGCATTCAATTTTTATAGTTTGAACCATTTTTGAAACCTTGGTTGTGGATACCATGTGTTCCTCGTGGATCCTCGTGGAAAGGTTGGCAGCGTTTGCAGAATGTATTTCCGATTCAGGTTGAGGTCCATGTCCATCCCGATGTGCTGAATATTAGTACTAGTAGATTTACTATAATTTTTCTTTTTCGGGCAGGTGAACTAGTAGCTCTAGTTTGGATTCTTGTTTGCTTTCTGGTTAACCTATACCCAGAAACTTTTTTAGCGAACGCACCTGGGCCTATGCCCAGAAAATAAAATCGTAAATTCCAACAGAAATTTTTTCTTATGTTCATCAGATTTCGAGAAGAAAATGACAAGAGCGCAAAATCTGTACTATGTCAACTGAACTTATTCTTACTGCGTAGTCTCTGTACTATTTCCTGACGAACCACAGCGGTAGCCACAGGAGATCATGCTATCATTGTCATCAAAGGAGCTCGTAGAGATCACATTATTTGCGCCGAGGTTAACAGTGAGGTCAAACGATTGGACAAACAGAGAGGAGAGAGAGTAATTCTTTGTGGGACAAGTTTACTTTGGATTATTCTAGTACCAGAAACAAAGTGTAATGGTGCTCCTTTTTTTTTCCTCTTGCCATGTTGACTTTGATCACGACAAATATTTTTCTTTTTATTTTTTACTGCCTTGTTGGTACCAGTATTCTTTGGTGAGGGATGCCAATTAATATAGCTTACTAGAAACCTTTGATAAAGCAAAAATAGCTTAGAAACCTCGTATTTTCCATGACTGAACTTCCTATTTTCAGAATGCCAAAAGAGAAATAGGGGGAAAAAAGAATGAAAAAAAAAAGAGAGGGGAATGCATATGGATGGAACTACCAAATATAAAGTGGAATAAAAGGCCATTAAAGATCACAAGAACTATGGCCATTGTCAGTCACACAAGCAGAAGCTATAAACCAGTTGACTGCCAAGCAAGCACTATCCTCTGTTCCTCTGCACGTCTTCCGCTGTGGCGTGCTTGGCGACTGGCGACTTGTAACTTTCCTTGGTTCGGCATTCAAGCTAAGCTGCTCCAGTCCAGGGCGCGTGGATGGTCTTTGATTGCGGTCAGCACACGCTGGGTCGTCTTGGTCAGCAGCAGCAGGGCTCGACGGTGGCCGGCGTCCAGCGAGCTAGCTTGTGAAGAGGCACAAGTTCGTGTTCGTGTGAGCACATTCGCAGCAGTCTGGGAGCTAATCACAGTCATACGTACCAAGAAAAGGTTCTCGTTTTAGTTTGCCGAACTGACAATTGAGAATGATGATTGGTTAAACTTGCAAGTTGGAATGCCGCTCTCTTTGCTGGAGATGCAGAGAGCAGGAGATCGGTGCGAGGAGTGAAGGACGTAGCAGCGCTCATGGCGTTAGCTAGCGCCGCATCCACGGCTGCGAGAGTCGACTGGCGGCTGGGCCTGGGCCACACGGGAAACAACACGCCCTCACCATCACCATCAGAAGCAGCGCCACCACGCCCTCCGCGAACAGCAACTGAATCATACCGGCTGGCTGCCGTGTTCCTCTCTATCACCAATCTGATGCGATTTCACAACTCCGCCGCCTTGGCCACGCTTGCTCGGGCAAACTGCGACTTTCAGAGAAAACAGCCTGCTCGCTCTGCTTCCTTTCTTCGGTGCTAAATTCAAGAATGGCGAAGCAATGGATGTTTCCTCTCAAGAACTCCGGACCAAATCGTCAGTCACCAGGTTTCCGCCGGCGGAAAACAACGAGTTTAATGGGAAAAGTCGGAAATGGCAGTAACCCACCGCCTTTCTTGGCCTGCAGATGGGTGGTCTATCAGCATTGAGAAGACCGAACGAGAAAAGGGGAGGGAGCAAAGGGAAATTTCCAGTGAAATGGGTTCAAGAAGAAGCTCACCTTGCCTCCCTTGCCAAGAACCAGAGAAGAGATCGGAGCAATCACGAATCTGCGGAGGAACTACGGGATGAGGATAAAAGCAATGGGAAAGGGGGATCGAAATGGAAGGGTTGAGCAAGTAACGGCGGCGAAAGGCGACGGGGAGGGGGAGGGGAGGCGTGGCGCAGTGGGAGAGAGGAGAGTGGGGAGAGTGTGGGAGGGAACTCTTGGGTCCCTGTTCTCACTAAAAATTCTCCTCCCTTTTGGATCTTTCTTTTTAATTAACAATGTTGATTAATCTGCTAACCGGCAAAGTTGTCCCGACATGCTTTACTTTCAAAGAATTTTAAAAGGAAGCATCTAAGTTTTAATCAGCCAAAATTAGAGATCATTTCAATCAACATTTTGTTGGATTAATTAAATTCTAACCCCCAGCTACAGGAACTATCGACTGTCGATTTCAATCCATTGAAAAGTACCAGTGTTCCTGGTATTACAACGAACTAGTGAGTACATTTTAGTCCGTTGATTGAGACACGCCTTTTTTTCGATGCAATGTACTGGTGTGTTGTATCCATTGCAATTTACCACAAAAAGACAAGGGAACAACTTAAAAAAAGTACACCATTTTCTTTTGGGAGACTGGTTATTTTTTTCTATTCGATCCCGTGTGTTTTGCTAGATTCAGCAACGTGACTGTATGGGAATTTGCAGCGCATGGGCTACCGAATTGATCTATACACTATTGTACTACGGTAGTCGTCATGACAAATTTATGGTCTTCATCATCATCTAATTAATTTTGCAGCGCACGGGCTACCAAATAATGTTAATTTTTTCCACCCTCATCTTCATCTACAAGGTAATTCAGGTGCAGCAGGGATCATATTCCCAACTAGTTGCGTCAAGCAGCAGACGACTCTTGTTGCTGAATTCCAAACCAGAAGTGGCTGATGAAGTTTCTTAACGATGAGCACGTCAACTCCTGTACGACCAGTTAGTAGGAAATAGCATCAAATTAGTTACCCTCATCTTATAACTTCTTTGGACAGCATGACATTCACAGAAATCATGTAGAAATTTTACAGAAATTAGTTTAATTTTATAGAAACAAGGTAAGATTTAGAAATTTCTCCTCCAATTTAAAGATTGCACTGTTTTTATTACTGACGAAAGTGCTCAAATATTAGTTTTCAAAACCGATTTTCTTTGTTGAGAGTGCTGGTTTTGTGGTTAGCCTCAAGCCATGATTTACTGTTTTTCTTTTTTTTAAGGCGGGTAAACTAGCTCTAGTTTCGATCCTTGTTTTTGTCGCTGGTTAACCCATACGCCCAGAAAATCAAAATCGTAAATCCCAACAGGAAATTCTTCTTCTTATATTTATCAGAAGATGTTGAGAAGAAAAACGACAAGGCGCAAAATCGAAATGTCAACTCAAATTATTCTTGTTGCGTAGGAGTAGTGCTAGTTTCTGATGAACCACGACGGTAGCCAAGATGTGTGTTTCTCTCTTCTTTTTCTTTTTTTTTTGGGGGGGGGGGGTGTCAATATACAGGCTCCAAAGACCGAGGAACCAATAACACTGACAACTTACGCAGGAATTGTTCTTGCTCACCACCCATGATCTATCATCAGCTGACGCATATGGAACTTTAATAGCAAAGTTTCTTTGTCTGAATAGGTTTCAGACCTGGTTCAGAATGGTAGTAACAATTGCCAAAACTTCTGAACCGGGAATGCTCATTCCAACGCAGTGTGGGCACTAATCACAGTCATACCAAGAAAAGGTTCTCGTCTTAGCTTGTCAAACTGATGACAATTGAGAATGGCTGGTTAAACTTGCAAGTTGGAACCTGATGAGGATCCTGAGCCGCTCTCTCTACTGAAGATTTCTTTGGCAACTCTGCAATAAAGTCGTGCACTTTCAGAGGTGCAGAAAGCAGGAGACAGGAGATCACTGAGGAGGAGAGGACGGAGCAGCGCGCGTGGCATTAGCTAGCGCCGCTGCCACGGCTGCAAGAGGCAACTGGCGGTTGGGCCAGGAGAAACAACACCGGCGTACGGTGGTCGGAGACAGAGACAGAGGGGCGGAGTTGGAGACCTGCAAGCTCGATGGTCGGAGGAGGGGACGAGGACCGATGGTATAGAAGGACTCGGAGTGATGAAGCTTGAACCGCCAGCAGCGGATCTCCGGTCATCCGCGTCGCCTGCGGCGAGTGGCGGCCACGGAACGGGGGAACCATGGCCGGCCAAGAGAGGGATCGAGTGGGGAGGCTCAAATTTACAACATGATCCCGTTTCAGGGTGCCAACTGCAAAATACTAGATCACGACTGTTAATCGTGATCTAAATTAGGGGGCTATATGTAAAATCTTAGATCACAACTAATAATCGAAACCCGACCTAGGGGGTATTTAGGGACTAGTTTGTAAATAGTCTGACCGAGTCCACACTTCACGGGGAGTTATAGAGTGCGCCGCAGGCTGGCGGGGCACCACCGCTTCAGCGGATCTCGACGCCGACGCCTCGCCCGTGACCGGCGGCGTGGACGGCGACCGGCGTCCGTCTCCCATGTTCCGGTCGTTTGGATCCTCCACACTGAGCGCTGTTCAGCGAGGGACCAACAGCGACGAAGAGGCGTGTCTGGAATCTAGATAGGACGGGCACTTTCAGAGCCGCCGCCGCCGCCGCCGCCACGCCCGGCTGTTAATAGCTCCCCTGCTCGCAGCGGTGGCGGCTGCGTCTACGAGGGAGGCGGTGGTCCAAGACAGCAGTGGCGGAGCTCCGCCGGCCTGCCACCCATGACGACGTTTGCCGCGGTGGTGCGCACGAGAGAAACAGGGACCAACGACGGTGGATTTCTTTGGACTCCAGATTCCAGAGCTGCAAAAAACTCATGAGATCTCCTTGGACTCGAGCCATTCAATTTCGGCGATAGCAGTGCAGCAGTACTGCCTGGCAGCACAGCGTACGACGAGGGCAAGAGCAACAGGGAGAAGGCAAAGAGCAAACATTCAGAATCTGCATGCTGCAGATTGCAGTGCTTTATTACTGATGAAACTGCTCAAATATAGTTTTTAAATCCAATTTCTTTGTTGAATTTTCTGGTACTTGTCGTGAGCCTAAAGACCCGAACTTCTGCAGAATAAGCTCGTAGCCTGAATCAAATCAACCTACCACAATTTTGGACATCCAGTGCCTTCAGCAAGGACTGCAGTGAAGAACCTGATGTACAACGTTTTAAGCAAGAGTATGCTATCCATGTTTTAGAAAACAATCTCGAATCTCTGAAATTGGTGTAGAATAGCTACTTACTTTTCAAGCAAGTTTGACCTCGAGAGGTTCATCAAATGGCAAAACCAAGGCATGTAGTAACATTTTCAAGTGAAGGCTTTTGCTTGAAAGTGGAGTAAAAGGCAGTACAGAATACAGATCACAAAGAGCTGAGGCCAAGCCTTGTCAACCGCACCAAATGAAGCTAAAAATATCCCCCACGCATGCCAACATTTTATTAATGCCCCAGGAAAAATCCTCACACCACACCGGCGAGCTAAATCGACACAGAACACACACCTCTTCTAACAACGAAAACGAAACAGCAGGACAATGAGCCTGAGAATCTCCTAATAATTATAAGACACGACCGACGACGAGCTGAGGGGGCGACGACCAAGTAGCAGCCTAGCAGGGGGGGGGAAGGGGGGGGTGTGGGCAGCCAGCGCAGGCAGCGGCGGCTTGTTGAATCTCTAGTTGCTCTTGTTGATGAGCTCCTGCGCGTCGGCGACGGTCGGCAGCGCCGGGATGGCGCCCTTCTTGGTGGTGCAGATGGCGCCGCATGCGTTGGACAGCTTGAGCGCCTCGCGCAGCTTCTCCTCGTTGTGGAAGATGGAGTCGTCCTTGGCGACGTTGACGAGCAGGGAGCCGACGAAGGCGTCGCCGGCGCCGGTGGTGTCGATCGTGTCCACCTTGTACCCGGGAACACTGCCCTTGAAGTCCTGCACCGGCAAGCATTTGGAATGTTGGTTTGCTTGCTCGATCCAAAATAATAAAACGAGTGACAGAAGAAGAAAAAAAAGAACCTTGGTGAAGTATCTGCACCCCTTGTCACCGTCGGTGACAATGAGCAGCTTAAGCCCGTCAAACCAGAGCGAGAGCACGTTCTTCTCATCACTGGCGTCACCCTTGGTAAGGAACGCGACCTCGTCGTCGCTGACCTTGATGAAATCCGCCTCCTTCCAGATGCTGAGGATCCCGGACCTGGCGGCCTCCTCGGACGGCCAGAGCGGGAGACGGACGTTGGGGTCGTAGGAGCAGAGGATGCCCGCGGCCTTGGCCGCCCGCATGGCGGCGAGGTGCGCGGAGCGGCAGGGCTCGGCGATGAGCGAGATGGAGCCGTAGTGGAAGATCTTGGCGCGGCGGATCAGGTCCATGTTGAGCTCCGCCTCCGTGAGCAGCATGTCGGCGCTCGGGTTGCGGTAGAACATGAACTCGCGCTCGCCGTTCTTCTTGAGCGTCACGAACGCCAGCGCCGTGCGCGCGTGCTGGTCGAACAGGCAGCCCTCCGCGTTCACGCCGTTCTGCTTCAGGATGTCCACCAGCATGTGACCGAACTCGTCATCTCCGAACTGCAAGGAATTTTACCTCGAGTTAGTTTAGCTGTTCATCACATCTACTGATAATCTCATGCGCTCAAACAAAATAATGCACGGTAGAAGAAACAATCGATCAAATCAAGCGAGAATAAGAACAGTGTTGTTTGTTTTCAGTGAAGCACGAGTAAACAGTGGATCTGCTAAAGAATGGCCCATGGCCCATGGCCCAAGACGATGACGGCCCAGTGCCGCCACCGGATCGATGCGCCGCGGACAGATCCGAGTCATCCGGGCCCCTTCCCCCGCGCGGCAGACGGCAGGAGTCCCTAGTCCGTCCCCATGCGTGTATGTACAGTAGCTGACACGAGCGAGTGTTTTCGCAGAGCATCTAGCTACACGTGATCCGAAGGGCCAACACACTCTTGCATCAGTGTCGTCACGTGGTGAGCCCAACATCCACTAGAATCCATACTAGTGGGGCCACTAAACAAATTACAGTACAGTATTAGATCAAATGGCGCACGATAACATTTTTAATTGGGAAGAAAATGAATTTTATAAAACGTTGCTACTAGCAACCTTGACCAATGGTGAAGGAAGCAGGCAGAAATAAGAAGAGAAAAAAGAAAAGGGGTCCTAGCTGCTGCTGCGGTGATGAGGTCCCACGGGCGGGGCGAGGCGGGGGCGACAGAAACAACGAGCTGGTTGGTTCGTCTAGGTTCCGGAACGACGCAAGCAGAGGCGTCGAATACTACGGCGCGACAGCTGCCAAGGATTTTCCGTTTTCCTACCCGTACCGTAAATAGAACCAACAAATAAACTGGACAGAACAAACTAATATGACGTCATCGGCAACCAATGGGTCAACTCGGTGGACCTGAACCTCTCATCAGACGGCCGTGGTGATGGTCCCCTCTCGTCAGCCACCGCGACGATGATCAGATCTCGCGGCAGATCCGGGCCGGCAAGCCGGAGGAGCACGGTGAGAGAGATCCAGCCAGATCCGGCGAGGCCACCGCTCAAATCGGATCTACTACTAGTAAATAAAAACAACAAAAGATTGTCTTCCTGCCATGTCTATCTGATAACGAAGCGCCTCCCCCATGCTGATAGTAATAGTAACAACAGCGGTTGACCAGACTGATCATCAGTAGCGGGAGAAATAATAGTCAGTACCTTGCCGAGGAAAGCGGACGAGCCGCCGAGCTTGGAGATGGCGCAGGCGACGTTGGCCGGCGCGCCGCCGGGGGCCTTGACGAATCCTCCGGACTCGGCGAGCGAGACGCCCGCGACGTCGGGCACGAAGTCGATGAGCATCTCGCCGAACGACACGACGAGGTTGTCGGTGGTCGCCGCGGCGGCAGCTCCGTCACCGAGAGGCGCCATTGATTATGCTGCTTGTTGTTGCTGTTGATCGGGAAGAGAAAAAAAAAAAAATCTACTACTGCCGAACGAGACGGGGGCGAGGTGATCCTGGCTGGTTGCGATTGATGTGGGATGAGGAGGGAGACGCCGGGGGGTGCTGCGTTTATAAAGAGAGGAGGAGGAGGAGGCTCTGTGGCTTGGCCAGGGGGATTACGAGGGGCATAACTACTATCTCATCCGATCCGGTAATTTTGGCGTTGATTAGTTGGTTTTATTTATCTATAAACACCGGACCCGATTTCTTTCTTGATTTCCACGTCGGATAACAGTCAGTCTACAGCTCTCGACGCCCCGAGCTGCGGGCGGTTGGTTACACGCGGACAGGCGGGCCAGCGTTCTCAGAAGGCCCACCTGGCTGCGGCGGGGACCCGATTTCGGTTGGTGGATCTCCGGGCCCACGTGTCGGCGGGCTTGGATTGGATCAGGCATCAGGGATATCTTTTCCTCCTGCTCTTGCGCAGAGCGCGGTGGATTTTCGGGGCCGTCCGGTACGGCGCGGTGGGTCCGCATGTCGGTGTGGTGCTGATGGTGAGAAAAAACCCGCGGGCGACATCGAAACCGCCTCTTCTGTTAACGAGGTTTATCTCTTTTTTATTTACTCACTGTATTTTATTTTATTTTTATTTTCCCGAGGATGGACGACGACGTGGTTTACTACTATCTTTTATCTCCCTCCACGCGGTGTGGTAGTGGTAAAGATTAATCAGGCGGTTGATCTGGGTTTATCTACAATTAGTTACAGCAGCTCTGGCATGGCGTGGCGAAAGCTGCGCCGTCTCCCTCCCGTCGTTCGTTCGTTCCCGGACCTGTGCGTGCGTAACTGCGTGGTGCACAACAAGACGGCGCAGCTAGCTAGCTATCGTCTGTTTTTCCTAAAAAAAAATAAAAAATTTGGTCTGAGCTGGGCGTCAATTGTTTTCTTTTGGTTTAGAAGCAAAGTGCACGCGCGCCGTCGGCTGCTAATGAATACTGATCGATGGATGCAGTGAAGGTCACGTCTGGTGGGTGGTAGGGTGGGTTGGACCCACAAACTGGCCATTAATCAATCAGTACCACCAGCGTCGGCTCTACTGTCAGCAAAAAAAGGTTTCAGTTTTTTATTAGTGTGATTTTATTCCTTGTTTTAAAGTCCAAATCCGATGTGGCACAAAGCCGACGGACCAACCGTCCTGCAGCTTGTATGGTACATGGCCGCTGCCGGAGCTGCCAATGCAATCCCAACGAATGGGACAAGTTAGCATGCGAAAACGTGGTGGTATATTCTAATCAACGAAATTAGATTAGGATTCTTTTTTTTTTTGGAGCGTGTTTAAAACTAACACCATACTTGGTCGTTTTCATTTATGAAAAAGTTCTTACATCCACCTGAATTAATCAGTGGAAATATTTAAAACTAATAACATCGAAATTGATTCTGAAGTAGTGGGGAATACATTCGGTCTCCAGCTCCAGGTGCATGGACGACGTCGGTAAAAGCACAGAAAAAGAACGATAGATTCTTCTCACCGTGCACGTCCGTTTCGTCGCAAGTTACGGCCCAAGTCCAGCCCAGAAGAGGGGACGGTCCTGCTACTAGGCCGGATATTACCGAAATCTCTTTTCTCCCTACATTTCACTTCTTTTTTTTTTTTTGAGGCATCTCCCTACATTTCAAATCACTAAGGCCCATGCCTTGACTTGATTAGGGTATCTGACAATCTGTTTTGCAACTTTTCATCAAGTCATGAAGAAGAGGAACCTTCATCTTTGGAGATAAAGGGAAAACGTAACAAGAGAGAGCATCATCGTCGGCAGTAGGAGTAGATAAAAAGGACCGTCTTTTACAAGCTGTAAACCTTGTTTCGTGTATAATTATTTGGACTACTAGCAGTACACCATTGGAGATTATTATTTGCTCCCGCCTTATTAGGTTGGACCGCTTTCATGCACACAACACTGCGTATAACCACCGGATATTATTTCCACACAACAAAACACACTTAAATTTGCCACGGCCACTATAGCTTCGATCGGTTCTGTTTTCATTTGTCGTTGTTATTACCATGAGTTGACGACCCTGCACTTCTTCCTGACCTCGCCCTGTTCGCCGAGCTTGAGGTCGAGCTGGCCCATCTTGAGCATCCCCTGCTGGAACGCGTAGAAGAAGAACTGCTGGTTGGTCGCGAACGCGTTCACGAGCTTCTTCGTCTCGGGCGACTCGAACAGCGTCTGGTCGGATGTGAGCAGCCCGCGGCGGGTCTGGAGCTCGCGGAAGTAGACGGTGTCGAAGGCGTTCCCGGTCCGGTCGAACGGCGCCGTCGCGGAGTCTCCGTTTGCGCCGCCGCACGTGGCGCCCAGCCTCGACGCCAGCGACGCGTCCAGCGTCTTCGCCTCGCTCTGCAGCCGGTTGCGGAACGCGGCGCAGTGCGCGACGCCGAGCGTGTGGCCGCCGGAGAGCGCGACCATGTCCTGCACGGTGAAACCGTGGGACCCGAACAGCTGGATGAGCACGGACGCGTTGAGCACGGGCGCCGGGAGCGCGATGGTGTCGGCGGCGCGGGACCGGGACCCGTCGCGCCGCCCGCTCGGCACGCCGTAGTACGGCCCGCCGGCCATGAACACGGCGTCGCGGGCCGCGTACGCGAGCACGTCCGCGCACGAGACCACGCCGGGGCACCGCGCCTCCAGCAGCTCCTTGATGCGGTCGATCACCTCGTACCCGCGCAGGCTCTGGTTCGCCTGCGCGTCCTTCTCCGCGCCGACCGGGTCGTCCTCGTCGTCCGACGCGTCCAGCAGCACCGACGCGTCGCAGCCCTGCACGAAGCAGTCGTGGAAGTGCAGTCTCAGGAGGCCCGCCGCGAGGGTAGGGTCCTTCTGCAGAGCCTCGCTCACGACGCTCCGGACGATCCACTCGGCGTACGGGCAGCTCGTGCCGTAGTAGTCCATGCTCAGAGCGGCACCGTCGCCGGCCTGGACGTCAGCGCCGCCGCCCGCAGGCCAGGCCAGAACGGCGGCGGCCACCTGCCCGGCCACGAGAAGAAACGCGAGAACGTTCTTGGACGTGGCGCCCATCCTCTCGCTCTCACCGGACCTTCTTCACCTCAGGTGCTGCACGGTGAGAAGAGGAAGAAGAAGAGAGTACAGCGAGCGATGAGCACTTGCTGGCTGCTGCTATGTGGAGGAGCTGCTTATTTATAGCGCGCGCCAAACGCAGCATGCATGTTCTCGTCGTCGGCACTTGAGCTTCCACTTTTAAAATCTCTATTTTGCAACGTGATGCAAATGTAGTGCTATCATTTACTATTGCTAGTGCTAGGCTGCTAGCTATAGTGCACTCTACCACTAAAGGTCAGAGATGCACCAGCCACCACCGTATATATCTTGCCACTAACGGCCTACTACTACTTCAGTCCTGGAGAGTCAAAAAAGAACTGCCTGAGATACAGCACTCTCACCAGCAGTCACAACAGTGCCTCCACAGGGTCATGCAAAGCTAATCGCTGACGAGCAACTCGACCATAATTTCAGTAATAAAATGCATTGTAGTATGCTGCAAATGGTGTCCAAATGTTATCCTCCTGCCGTCGCCGTCGAAGCCATAAGTGGGTCACTATCTTCTCCTCCGCTTCCTTTCTCACTGAAATTAACCGCGGGCACGCGGACGACACTCTGTTCATGTCAAACCCAAGTATACCTCTTCAGTTAAAAGTATTGCAGTAACCTAATGCTGGATTGCTGGTGAAAGTGAAATAATTCTTACTGAATCCTAGCTCCTTTCCCTCACCGAAATCAACCACGACGCCTAGTAACTGCAGGCATGCCAAATTGAAATTCACTTATTCAGTTTGAACACATCCATCCATGCAGTGGCTGCCGAGTAGTATTTCAATGTGGCTGCTGGTGCATGAATGTTCAGCAACGCACGCCGCTCCACCAATGCCAATGGCACATCTCATCTCAGCGCTCGGAGTTGACACTGCCTCGTTGTTCACCGCACGGGTGGTGCCAGGGCAGCTCCTGCGCCTGCGTCACCGAGCATTACTCGCGTTAGTATATGGTTTCTGTACGAGACTAGAGGGGACGTTTTCCGGTAAATTCAGATGAGTTACATATATTAGTAGACGTTTAGTCCACAAGTTCTGCATAGTGGTTTGATCACTACTACATCATTAGCGCGCCACTGAAGAGAAGTGGTGGTGATATCTGATATTGATCCAGCATCCAGGGGGGGCCTAAATATCTGCAAGTAGTGTAGTGAGTTACTTATCTTGTTACTACTGATTGAAGTAGAGTGGACTCTGCATTTTGTAATAATAATCTAGTAGGAGTAGTACACTAGGCTGAGACTCGTAGCTACCAAACCAAGATTTTACTCCCTCCGTTTTTTTCATCGTCGACACTTCAGACGTTAGACATTATCTTTAATCATTTATCTTATTTAAAAAATTATGATAAATATTATATATTTTGTTATAATTTGATTTATAACTAACGGTACTTGACCCACGACTAAAAACTTTTGCGCATTTGAAATAATTTTTTGAATAAGACAAGCGATCAAAGATGAAATAAAAAGTCAAACGTGTCAATAATAAAAAAACAGAGGTAGTAGCTTGCTACCTACTCGATCGTTTCAAAAGGCAATGAAACAGTCATTGAATTAACTAAAAAAACAGGTATAAATAAAGGGAGTTAAAAAAAATTCAAATTGCGAGCTGTTTAGGAGGGAATTTTTTTTTTTGATCGGCAGGAGAGAAAGAAATTGCACGTACTGAATGCATCAAAAAGCCTACTGTAATTCCTTGCAAAAAAACAAAGGCTACTGTAATTAACAAGCCGTGCTCCAGGCCAGCCCACAACCCAGTAGGCCCAAGCGGCCCAAAGAGCAAACCCTAAAGCCGTGTGAACACAGGCACGACGCGCTCCCCTGCACGCACGAGTCCGCGCCTCCACAGTTCAACTTCGAGAGCCTTCCGCAACTGGCCATCGGCGTACTTCCCTCCGCATCCGGCCTCCGGCTCTGCGAAACGTGGCCGCCGCATCTGCCTCTGCCTCCGCATCTGGCCTCCGGTTCCGGCCTCTCTCGGAGGCTCCACGAACAGGTGTTCGTAGGTATGGTCCTCAATCATCAGTTGGGCTCGTCTTCGTCTCTCTCTTTCATCTGGATCTCCCTGTTGAAAGAATCATGTAGTACCATTGACATTTTTTTTACGCTAGCTCGCGAACTGGCTCGAGCTTGTGGTCGTGTCGAGTTTTCTGTTTCCTTGTTGCCTGTACTGCACACATTGTTTTTGAGGGATAAACTGCACATCTTGTTGCTCTGTACTATCATAAAAATGTTCTGTAACTGTTCATAATCCAGCATTGTGGGTACCTATGTATATATAGTGTAGTAGTACTGTTCTAGTTTATCCCTATGGAAGAGGTAGCTCCTTGTCTATTTCAAATTTTTTTTGTTGGAATAGTGCATCATCGCCCCCCAACTTAATTACATGACTCCCTGTGTTTTTTAACATTTGTCATTAGGACAGCAAATCTTGTCCCAAAGAGAATAGTAAAAGCTGTTTTTGTTAGAACGACAACAATATGACAAGAAGGAAGCTACAGTAGTTGATTTAGACATGAATGTTAGTCATCTGACTAATTCGGGTTTTAAATAATGTTAGTCATCTGGTAACTTTACTTGCTGAGAATTGTTTTTATTTTATTTTTTGGTATTTTAAATTTTATCAACCCCTCAGGCTCAGGGTCAGGGGTGGACAATTCAATTACATGAAAAAATAATGTTACTGATTATTTATTGAATTTTTAGCTATTGTCATATCTCAACGTAATCACAGCCATAATACTATTTGACAATCTACCGTTAGGTTGTTGTGTGAACTTTGAAGTTCCAACTTCACATGGATTCGGCAGCGCAAGATTTCCAACCCAGAACATTCTCCATCAAGCTGTGGCCGCCAAGTGATAACACACGTATGCTGCTTGTAGAGAGGATGACCAAGAACTTGACCACTGAGTCTATTTTCTCAAAGAAGTATGGCCTTTTGGGCAAGGAAGAGGCTCATGAGAATGCTAAAAGGATCGAAGAGGAATGCTTTTTGTCTGCAGACAAGCATTTCAATCAGGAGCCTGACGGTGATGGGAGTTCTGCTGTCCAAATGTATGCAAAGGAAACAAGCAAGATGATGTTGGAAGTTCTGAAACGTGGCCCAAGGACAACTGCAGAAAAGGAAGCACCTGGAGGCCCAAGGAAAACTGCTGAAGAACCAGAAGCACCTGTGGTCAGTGCACCTCAAGGGACTGCTGATACTGTTTTTGATATATCTGGTGGTAAGCGTGATTTCATTGAGGCAGAGGAAGCAAAGGAACTGCTGAGTCCACTTACCAAACCAGGAAACGTGTATAAAAGGATCTGCCTTAGCAACAGGAGCTTTGGTATTGGTGCTGCCAATGTTGCTGGACCAATTCTTGAGTCGATAAAAAATCAGCTCACTGAGGTAGACATCTCTGATTTTGTAGCTGGAAGGCCTGAGGATGAAGCTCTTGATGTGATGCGCATATTCTCCAAAGCATTAGAGGGGTCCGTACTGAGATATCTCAATATCTCTGACAATGCTCTAGGTGAGAAGGGTGTCAGGGCATTCTCAGATCTTCTGAAATCACAAGACAACCTGGAAGAACTGTATGTCATGAATGATGGTATTTCAGAGGAAGCTGCAAAAGCTCTATCTGAGCTTATTCCTTCAACTGAAAAGCTGAAGGTTCTCCACTTCCACAATAATATGACTGGAGACGAAGGTGCTATGTCAATTGCTGGGATGGTTAAACGCTCTCCAAACATAGAGAGTTTCCGATGCTCTGCAACAAGGATAGGGTCTGATGGTGGAGTGGCATTGGCGGAGGCATTAGGGACATGCACTCGTTTGAAGAAGCTTGACCTCAGAGACAACCTTTTTGGTGTTGATGCAGGGATAGCCCTCAGCAAAACCCTTCCAAAGCTTCCTGATCTCGTTGAGATTTATCTCAGTGATCTCAATCTTGAGAACAAGGGTACCATAGAAATTGCCAATGCCCTTAAGCAGTCAGCACCTCAGCTGGAGGTTCTAGAATTGGCTGGAAACGAAATCAACGCCAAAGCAGCCCCAGCATTAGCACAGTGCCTTACAACACTGCAGTCACTCAAGAAACTAACCTTAGCCGAAAATGAGCTGAAGGATGATGGTGGAGTGATCATCGCGAAATCGCTGGAGGATGGTCACACAGATCTCAAGGAGCTTGATGTGAGCACTAATATGCTGCAGAGGGTTGGAGCTCGGTGCTTTGCACAGGCAATCGCAAATAAGCCTGGTTTTGTGAAACTGAACATCAATGGCAATTTCATCTCCGATGAAGGCATTGATGAAGTGAAGAAAATTCTGAAGGACGGTAAGAACTCACTAGATGTGCTTGGCCCACTAGATGAAAACGAACCTGACGGGGAGCCTGACGAGGAGGAAGATGAAGAAGATGCTGAGGACGACAATGGTGAACTGGATTCAAAGCTGCAGAACCTGAAGGTTGAGCAGGATGATTAATAACATCTTTGGAGTCTAGGTTTTGGTCCAAAGCTTCTGAATGACCTCCAGCTATGTTAGTTTCCACTTGAAACAGTGGCTCTATTATTTCGCAGACTCAAGTAGCGTGGTCATCTAGCTGTGCGTTTTATCTGAACTTATGTAGCCTCCACTGGGGCTCACTTCCTGTTCTTGCAAAACGTCTGGGATAGTTTTTCAAGTCATCCAATTAATCGTGATCAGTTGACCCGATTCGATGGCCTACTCGTTTGGTCTTCCCTTGGTGACTAGTTGCCTGACTTGTAAACATTGATCTGGGTTCTTAAGACAAAGGTGGACCCTTGAAACTTGAAAGTGTGAACTTCGTGCACAGTTGCCTATTTTCTGTGATATAACAGCTTGTATGGTGTGATGTATTTGATTGTGTTGAAAAAGAATAATGGTACTTGCTGCATGCTCCGTAATGTCACCTAACGAATGTGGCTTCTCTCATGCTATGTGCTTGCTCTTGGTTCTACTGTTGGCTCATGCTGCGCACAAACATGATCCATCTTCCATGCCAGAAGAATAATGTCCATTACCGGGCAGGTAATTAACTTTATGAGATCTGTGTGCTGTTGAACAATTCCCTTTCGAGTGAGAGTGCGCCCTCCACATTTCTGTAGGAGACGGCAACTGAGCACTTAATGTGCGATAAGCAGCATAGATTCGGAATCTGGGGGCACTGAAGAATGGTGACAATACAAAAGTTTGAAGCATTTTCTGTAGGCAACGCCGCAGCAAGATTACATAAATCACTTATCAGAATCTTTAATAGAACTCTTCTTAGGTGCACACGTTTTTAGGGATCACAAAACACAGGCAAGCAAAGTTACTACTACCAGTAAATATTTTACAATGCAAAAATATCATATATGATAAATTTAATGGTAGACCTAAATATTATGAACCATACATTTGTGTATATCTCAAAACATATGTCGAAGTAATATGTTTTGAAGTCTTACCGTCCTATGATATAGTAGTTAGTTATCAAATTAAATCTGAATTTAATACTCTAATTTATATCTATTGAGCCCTTACTTTATTTTTATATACTTTGATAACTTTTTATTTATAAAATTAACGGTCTAGATTTGTGATGATGTCAGCAGGCGTGACCATATTACATAACATAATCGTCCTCTTATTAATTGAACTACGAGTAGCGTTCGTTCCATGATCAAATCAGGCAGGTTGATTCGTTGACTCATTCGAGGGTCGCAAGCTGGCGAACGTTGATGGGGTGGACGACGTCGGCGGCGCCGTGGAACGCCTGCCTGGCGATGATGACGTTGACGGCGGCCGTCGGGTGGTAGGCATCCCAGAACACGTAGCGGTCCCGGTCCGCGCACGGCGGCATGAACGGCAGGCAGGTGATCTGTCCGCCGTTCCGGCCGATGCCGCAGCAACCGCGGTCCACCACGCTGAACCCGAAGGCGGCGGGGTCGCCGAGGATGGCCTGGAACACGTGGAAGTTGTCGAGGTAGGTGAACCGGGCGCCGGGAAGGTCCGCGTCGAGTCTGGCGAGCATGGCCCGGACGTTGGCGTTGAAGGGCAGCACGAGGTCGTCCACCTCCCGCGAGCACCGGCCCTCGACGCTCTGCGCCAGCACGCTCGGGATGCAGCCCATGGCGCCCACGCCGGCGACCACGAACTTCCGCCCGCCGGCCCGGTACAGCCTGGCGAGCTGCGCGGCGTACTGCCCGACGAGTAGGTCGGCGAACTGCTGCGGGTCGTAGCGCCGCCGCGTGTCGTAGTTGGGCATCAGGTAGTTGTTCAGGTAGTCGTTGCTGCCCATCCCCACGAACAGGATCGACCGCGCCAGCATGCCGGCCGCCGCGCCCGCGCCGACCGCGCCGGTGATCTGCGCCACCGTCGACTCGAAGTTGCCGATCTGCTCGTTGAACGGGATCCGACCCACCTGCGTCAACCAACACAATTATTATTCATGTGCTCTGGCTGTCAGTTTTTTCGAGCAAGCAGAGCAGAGGAGCGGACGGACAGACGAATGAATGAATGCATGGCTAGCCGTGCGCTTACGAAGTTCCCGCCGCTGTCGTCGAGGATGCCGGCGGCGGCGGAGGCGTAGTTCACGCCCTGCAGGACTTCCTGAACGGTCGATGCTTGCGAGTAGGGTGGCACTAGCGGCAGCCCCAGCAGATCAGCTGCAAAATGCCACGGCACAATTATGCATGAATATGAGAGATCCGTGCTGTTAGTGAAGTCTTTTACTATATGAAATGGGAGATCGTTATAGGAGAGATCAGTCACCAATCGAGGGAATCATTTCCTAGCCATAAACTGAAAACTACTTTGTCACTGCTAATCTAATCTACGGTCTTTTTTGTTTTCGTATGTTTGGTGGTCAGCAACATCAGGCTCGTCATCAAGCAAAGTGCAGAACAGAGCCCACAGTTCTGAAAGAAGCACAACTCTCTCTGGTTCTGCTTCGACAGACAGACCAATGCCGGTCTGGTCGTCACCTTAGCCTGAAGCAAGCAGAGAACGAAAGGCTTTTGATGTAATGAATGGCAGTTGTGAGGTCACCGAGCTCATCGACGATAGTGTAGCCGTTGCAGAACCGGCCTGTGGGGCCTTGGGCGAAGTCGATGCCGTATGGGAAGTAGTTTGCCTTGGCGAGCGACGCCAGGTTGTTGTTGTTGCCGTTGTCGATGAGCGAGTCGCCGAACACGAACAGCGCAGGTACGCCACCCCTCTCTTCTGCTGCGCCGGCCGCCGCGAGCTTCATCGGTACTACGCCGCCAAGAAGGAGGACGAGCATGAACAGACACGGCTGGAGGCGGAGTGCTCGGGCCATCATCGCGCGCGCCAGAGTTTTTTCTACTACTACAACTCTGGTGTCGCAGTCGCAGCACTGCAGCAAGCAGCTCTGCAGCTTGTAGCTATGGCAGTGTGTTTGAGCTACCAGTACTACTCTGGTTGGGCGGTAGTTCTTCTTTGTCTCGGTGAAGTGAAGATGGCAGCAGCCAGCAGCGTGGTGGTGAATGCATGGGAAGAAGATGAGGAGCAATGAATGGCCCGGCGTGGCGTGGAGGACGTGGCGTATAGGGAGGGAAAGGAGCAATGAATGCCGGAGCACCTGCCAGTCAGTGCTTACGCCACAGCGCCATGGATGTGGAGTTGGGTGCAACGGGCGACGACAGGAAATCATGGTCGGGTCCGACCTCCGACGACGGCACCAGGCCAGAGCGGTATTGAAGTACTCCCTCTTTATCTTTTTATTGGTTTGTTTAGTTTTGACCATAAAGTTTAAAAAAAAGAATAAGTTAGATGTAAAAAAAGAGAGATAAAGGTGTATTAAAAAAAAGATATATTGTGAAACGAGAAGAACGGACGTAGTAGTACAGGCGGTGGTGCACAGTTACACTAGTCAGTGCATGTGGACGTACGTCAGTCAGTGTGGTTGCAACGCATGCAGGCGCACCCTCGATCTTCTCGTTTCGATCTGGAACGGAGACTGTACCGGCGCCCAAGTGCACGACGATCTGTTGGTTTGGTTTCGGAGGGCACACGCACACTGCTGCTGCATCAGCGGCAGCGGGCAAGGCACAGTGGCTTCTGGCTTCGAGCACGTTAACAACAGGGGCAGCAGCAGCAGGACAGAGGCGCCCATGCCGGCCAGGAGAAGTAAGGAGATGATCATGGCGATGTCCAGGTTACATGGCTCGCCCGCAAGAAAAAGGAAAATGGCCGCTCTTGTTTGTTTACGGGACGCAATTTATTGACATTGCATGAAACAATTCATATAAACAAAAAGGAATTTAATACTACTGTTATAAAAAAATAGTAATAAATTCTTTCAATTCGTGTCAATTGTTAAGATAGTTGATAAACTTCAACGTTTGACAATTGATAATGAGAAGTTAGAATTGCGATGAGGGTTCCTGAAAATTTTCAAGGTAAAAATAGTTTCAAGTGTCATGATGAATAGCTTCATTACAAAACGTATGAGGATAACTGTGTGAGGATGTAACTAGGTATACAATCACTGAAATATCTATTGCTGCTCTGTTTTGCCAAAAAAAAAAAATTCTATTGTTGCTGCTTTTTTTTTTTTCCTTCTTTTTTCTTTTGAGCACAGTGTTGTTGTTGTTGAGAATGAGTACTTTGTTTGCTGGACTGGACGCCTGGACCTCCGAGCAAAACATTTAGGCCCAACGAATCATGGGCGCCGTACCGTAGGCCGGGAACGGCCCATTCCAGCCCGATACGGTCCACCTAGAGCTAGCGTTTCTTCCTCTTCTCACCGATACGCCCTCGGCCGCACACGACCCAACCTCGCCGTCGAGTCGAATCGAAGCCTGGTGGAACTAGGAGGGCGGCGTCCGCGGCGATGGGGATCGGCGAGCACTTCGAGGGCGTGAAGCAGCACTGGGCGCGTAACTTCGCCTTCCTCGACTACTTCAAGAAGGTCTACGGCCGCGCGGAGCCGCTGCCCAAGTGGTCCGACGCCGACGTCGAGGAGTTCATCGCCTCCGACCCGGTCTACGGGCCCCAGGTTACCATCACTCCTCCCAGACACCCCCGATCCGTCCTCCCTCCTCGTCGCGACTCTCGTCTCACTCTAGATGCGGTGCGGATGCTGATGCAGCTCAAGGCCCTGCGGGAGTCCAGGAAGTTCGCGCTCGCCGGGGCCCTCGTCGGCGCCGCGCACCTCGGAGGCGTCGCGCTCAAGTACTCCAAGGTGCCGCACGGTACGACGCATCGATGACCTGTGATTATTTTGTCTTTTCCCCATTCCCCCAACTGAGAGCAACATGAGGGTGTCCTGATCGATCGTGACCTTTCTGTTGTCTGTGCTGATCGAAATGTCACTGCGATTGCCTGCAGGCGTTGTGCTGGCCACCGGGTTCGGGGCGCTCACCGGCGCCGTGGTCGGCTCTGAGGTGGCGGAGCACTGGTACCAGCTCTACAAGATGGACAAGCAGGCGGCCAACCTAAGGTTCATCTACTGGTGGGAGGACAAGGTCGCAGGTCTGTTCCGTTTCCTGTCTCCCATCTCTTTCCCTCCGCACCTTACGCTCATACATCTTATTGACACATCTAAATTCCAATAAGATGCTTACACTACGTTAAACATCTCTTCCTTGAACAAGCATAATGCTTGTTCTGTGCGATAGAAGTTAGCAGAGCCATTTTGTGTGAGATAGATTTCTTAGAAGGCAGGAGTTTGAAAATGCCAAATACTCTGTATTGGGCAATGCATATTGTTGAGTTATGATTGTTGAAGTATAGGACATAACCATGTTAGTTTGAGATATTTGCGAACACGCTACCCATCGGAGTCAAATGATTTTTGCATGATTGAGTGTATTATGTTAGTACAACAGGATTTATTACCTGTCCTAGGACATTATCCACAGTTATTCTAGGTTCCTTCATTTAAAACTGCACTTGGGATTGACAGCTGCTAACTTAGCAAGCGCAATAAGAAGTTGTGTTAGTTTCAGATGGTCCTGCTTGTTAGCAGCTTGATTGCAGCACGCTTCCTTCATAACAGTTGTTTTCCTTTTTTTTTTCTTACAAAGTATTCCTTGCTTGATCTGACCCTTCGTCCTTTTTTCTCTGGCTTCTGTGAACAGGCCACAAGAGCTGAAGCACAATAAATGATGCTTGTTCGAGTGTCTCTAAATTTGTAGTTTTTGCATCCTGGCTTTGTCAATAAGGTGCATATTGGTTGTTCAAACCAATGGGATAATGTCATTTACTCTCTATTGCAGGAAGTGTCTCTCCTTATTACTTTTCTTGCTCTGGTGTATACAGTGAACTAGATCTTCTTTCAATATTTGTTTTCTCAAATGAGTATTTTTCTGCTACTAACTTTAGACAATCCCAGATTGATTATAAACAAATAAGTGGAACAATGCATCATGTATTTGAAACTATTTCTTCTTGCCCTACCTGTATGCATATGAAGTGACCCTTGGTATTGGTCCTGAAGTGACCTAATAAGTGATTATGATTCACATGTTTATCTGAATCATAGGAGGTACACTAGAATGTTAGCATACTTGCATAATAACAAGAATCACGTAGGTTCTTGATGTCTAGTGTCTACAACTACATGAATGGTGACCGATTTAATGATTTAGTTTTTAAGGTCTTTTAAACCTCTGGCTGGCTTATAATTGTGAGTAAAATTGAAATGGTGATGATGGTACTTATGTATGCCGATGATTTGTGATACCATCTGACAGTGTTAGTGATATCCCAGGGTGGTTGTGGTTTTTGATGCATGTATCTATCACTTTCTCTAACCTTAGTATGTGGCCAGTAACATCATTTGCTCATGTTTTCGTTGTTGAAAACGTGCATTGGTGCACATCACTTTATTTGATAGTACACTGCTAGATTAAAAAATGTCACCACACACGAACATATACATTTTCATTAAGTGAAGTAACACAACGTCGTCAGAGCTCCTGAAGAGTTCTTTGGGAAAGGTAAAGCATCACGACTCAATACAATACAATACCAGGGCACTCCTGAGGGACTATGCCTGTATAAGTTACAACCACAAGTAGCAGAACAAACCATAGCACAAGCTTTATTAATTGTCTTACACACTAATAATTAACAGAACCTGCCCCCAGGGTGTTATTACGGTTAGAAGGAATAGCCCATCTCTGAGCTCCTACAAGTAGAATAGCCACTCAGTATAGTCAGTGGGTTAGTGATCTCTTCTATCAGTGGGACTGTACTAAAATGCCCATTCTGCTGATCTCCTACCATCATACCTACGTCGAGCAAACCATTCTGTTGTACTATCTGCAAGAAAACAGCAGTCCAACAATCAGCCTTTATCATGATATGGCTCAAAACCGCACGACATGAAGGAAGTTTATACAGCAAAGCAGTGGACAAATGTATACCTTTTCCTGTAGAATTTCGTTAGCAGCCTTCAACATGTCTTCCTGCATATTCAGATATATTACCAGTAAGTTGGGATGGCACATTGGTTGCTATTACATGGTAAAGTAAAGGGTGTTTGACATGCCTTGCTTTTCAGTGCTTGGATCTCTTGAATCATTATCTGCATCTGTTAAACAAGAAGGTTTCATGAATGTCTGAAATAATATTTCTTTGAGAACTATTGATAGACTCTGAATTACCTTTGCAGTGCGGATGTTATACATCCATATCTCTAAGTACCTCTCTATGGAATTCAGTTCTTCAACAGTCATGTGTTCATTTGCCCTGTTCCCGTAGATGTACCTGCCGAGTTTCTGTTGTGAGAATAAATGGTAGCTTTATCTGTGTGAAGCTAGAAGGATTTATATTGTTTTCCTTACTGAATCCTTTATAGTGCACAGGTCAGGATTTCCAGGGAATGGTTCAACGTTTCTTGTTAGATCAAAAGTTTTGTGCGTGTTTGAAATTTCTGGCAGCTTATGTTGTTTGGTTTCGGTTAGTGCTAAGTATATGGACCAAGCATGGACAGTGCTGAATGTGTGATCCATGTCACAATATCTTATGTGCAAAAGTAAATGTAAGATTTCAAAAGAGTTTTGAAACATCGATTATGTTTTTTTCCCCCCTTTGGAGCATAGGATGTTAACAAGCTGTAACGCCATCCATGAAAAATAATTACCTCAAGCCCTTCTGGAGCAGATTGATTTGTTGTTGCAGTACCATGGTTTCTTGTTTGGGGTCCTGGGTCACAAACATGGCTTGTTAAGTAGCAGGGAGAGCTAAGGAGAGAGTAGCATGGACAGAGAGTACCACTTGTTCAACATCACAAACAGCTAGATACTGGGGTGACAATAAATAGAATAGTTTGTTTGTGCTTGTATTATATTTTAAACGCTGCTATGTTATAATTAGGTAGGTGAAGTGAACACAGTACACACTGAAATCTCTACTATTAATTAAGTTTTTGGAGACAATATTCAGATACTAAATACTGCTCTGCACGAGATTCAGGTACTAAGGTACGGTGTTTCAGTTGCTAGCAGCTGAGCCTATGCATGTGAAAACTAGGCAATCCTAAGCTGTTAAAAGCGTTAAAGAATGCGTACCATTCTGTGGTCGCCGCCGCAGCCGTCACCCTGCTGGGCTTCTCCACTTGCTGTCTTGTACCTCTCGATCAGTTCTTCCATAGTTCTGTCAACATGCCAGGTGTTGTTCATTCAAAAGGGCAAGAAGAAAAGAGCGGGGGAGAAGACGCAGCAGCGGTGGAGATGGTTACCCGGTGGTGGCGAGGTCGTACAGCTTGCCGTGCGCGGAGAAGATGATTATGCCGATGTGTGCGTCGCAGAGCACGGAGAGCTCCCTGGCCTTCTTCAGCAGCCCCGCCCGGCGCTTGCAGAAGGTCACCTGGCGGTGCACCGTGTTCTCGATGCGGCGCAGCTGGACCTTGCCTCTCGCCATGGATGCCACTGGGTAAGCTTCTTCCTCTTCTTCCTCGTGCACACAACCTCCCACTAGTTTGGACTAGCTTCGAGGTTGCTGCGGTACCTTGTGTCTGCCTCTCTGTTTCACTCTCTTGCTTCACCACAGCCCTGCCTAGAGATGCCTCTTATATAGCGCCGGTTTGGCCCTTTGGGTTCTCACTTTCTCTGGTTCTCTGGCTCTCTCTCATGATGGAATATTTTCGTTTGGTTGGTCGGGATGATCCACGGACCGGACTCATCTCTTCTTTACACGTTGTTGTTTAACCTTTGGCTTGGCCTGGTCAGTAGTCACGTCTCTTCGTTCGCTGCACGGGCGTGCTGCTTCCTGTTCCTGTTGCCAGCTTGCATCCGTGCATTGGATGCATGAGAATACTAGTTGAAGTGAAGATGCATCTGCAGATGATAGCGAGCTCTCTCTCTCTCTCTCTCTCTCTCTGTGGTCCCCTGCCAGAGTTGATTTTGGAATATGGATCATCTATCTGATCTTGATTCACCACGTGTACGCTTCCCAAATCATTCATGAAGTTCTCTGGAATTTTGGATGCCAATTGCAACTTTTGAGGTCTCTGGTTCTTGATGGACGGTGACTCATGAAGTTCCATTGGTTACGGCCTGAATTCGGATTGCTTGTTATATTATGTATGGTTCAAGTTTTTCCTTTCTTCAGGAGATGTGAATTCTGCTGGCCTTGTCTGACAGTCTCAGCTATATTATCAAGTGAACCCTTAATAAACAGCCAGTGGCGTCTTTTTCTTGTGTTCTGAACGAAGAGCTGTGAATTCTGCTGGCCTTTTTGCGCCACTATCTAGTAGGTTTTATGGCTATGGCTCTACTGATTCCTCCTCCATATGCTTTATGACTATATGTCTTGTTAGAAAGATGGCTAGCTTTGGTAGAGTTCACAGGATGCCCATTTGTTGTCATGTCAACAACCCCTCCTTTCCTCCTCTCTTTTGCTGGGCAAAAGCATCTCTACCCAACAATTTGCACTGCCACAAGGATTCGTTGGCATTTTAAACTCATGCCTTCCTAGTGCGTGCTCTCACAGAATTTGCATCTCCATCACACAGCAGCCCGCAAAATTTTCTATTGGCCCACAGAAAAATCTCTCTCTACTACCCTAACCCATTGTAAAATTAGAGAATGACCTCAAGAATATATGGAAGCCGACATTATTTCTTTGAAGCCATCACTAATTTTTTTTATGCACTGGGAGCCAACATTATGAAAGACAATCCCCGAAAGCGATGTTTCCTAGTCTAAAATACATCCTGACATGAACACAAAGCAGATTTATATTATATGTTATGTTATAATACTAATCTTCAACTTGGACAAAAAAGTAAAAGATGCGTGTTTCTAGAATGGTGCCTTCGTTAATATTTAGGTGGGTAAATGAGATGGCAATGAATCTGATGTTGAACTGTGTGGGTTTCATGAGCCAGATTGAGAAGCACACAGTTTAAGATGGATGAGATATCTCAAAAGGCAAGTACTTCTGAATTATGTGAAATTTCAGTTTCAGGTACATAAATACTATGTTCTTTTGCGCTTGCATTTACGATAGCGTAGATATTAGAAATTCCCATAGATACATTATGAGATGGACATGAAGTAGTATTATATGCTATACTAACATGCAATTTGTGTTAAAATTAATAACAACTGTGTTTATTTAACTGAGCTAAGGTACATAAAGACTGCATGCTTTTGCTCTTCCATTTACTTTACAACAGTGTGTGGATATTAGAAATGCCCTAAAATACATTCTGATGTGAACATAAAGTATAACAATTTGTGTTGAAATAAATGATAAGTATTTCTTTGAAGGTGAGCTAAGGGGATTTGGATGAATCTGGGAGCATCAGTTTGGGTTTATGAGCCTTGAGAAGCCCATGGTATCTAAGTTGACTCTTACAGTTTTCCCCTTTTTTTGTTGAGTGAAGGAGTCTGCAAGATGAGTCACAAATCAACTAAATCTAAAACTGGAATCACTTGCAGTTTTCAGTTTCAGGTGTGCAAAAGATAACGTTTTCTTGTTCTTTTCCCTCCACAACGTTGATTAACTGTAATGGTGTGTAGATATTGGTAAGCCCTTCAAATTCCACCAAATTAGAGGCGCATATAGAGATTACTACACAGAGCTCCTTAAACAAATCCAGATGTCAGTCCAGGTTCATCATTGAAATGCTGCAGTCTGGAGAGGGTGCCACCTGGTGGCATTGCGGCAGTGGAGACATCTCCTTGTGGGATGCTTGCTTCATAGTAATAGGTTGTGGTGGCTAGTGGTTTGCGGCATAAAGCATGAACTGATTCCAGTTGGCTTTAGCTTGATGAAAGGCAAAGCAAAAGGAGATGTCTGAGTGCTCATTGGACATTGTTAAATGAAACATTGTTGTCATCTCCCTGCATGTTTGGCCTATGACACTTCAGACCTTTTAGATGCTACCTGTTTTTCAATGTCCTCTATCCATCAGCTAGCATGTTCCTTGCAGTTAAAAGATCTATTGGCCAACCTACACAAGCATATGTTAATGCGCTATCTCTCATGCTCATGGTTCTTCAGCATTATTCTGTGGTTGTTGTAAGTTAAGCTTAACAATTATTAATCTGTAGAAATAATTGGTACTGCATGTCTAGCTTCTTCATTATGGTTCCAAGTACGTATACAATAAGTCTCCAGGAATAAGATTGTTAGGAGCAAATTATACTGAGATTGTAAAGTCTACACCTTTGATGAAACTTAATGTTTGCATTCCCTACTAACATGAGATTCTCCTATTGTTTTCTCCAACAAATTAATCGGTCATGGAGTCGGTGTTAGCATTTGGCTTGGCCCTCTTCACATACCCAGATAAAAACCAGTCCTTTTCGCGAACGCACCTGGGTGCGTTTTTCATTAAGAGGAGATGATGCAGAGAATCAAGAGTGTAGTCCAGCCAATCATATTAGGTCACGTCTTCAGGTTAAAGCAGGCTGCAAATCTATTGGTTGTATCCTTTGATGTTGAGTCCGTAGCATGGTGACTAGAGAATGTTGTTATATATTCTATCTTAGGCGGAAAAGTTGTTGTATCAGATATTATATTCCCCTTAATCATAGCAGGCACAATAGTGCCCATTTTATAACTAAGAGGACAGCTGCGGATATCTTAACAGTTTGGAGGTTCTAACATGGTGGAGCATCTTATAGAGCAATATCACACAAGAACCTGGACACTTTTATAAACTCCTTTTATCTCTGTCAATTGTTGTAACCATGATGACTCTATGAGCTCAAACATTGAGGCTAGCTTAGGTTATCCTCTTAGCTCACTTAAAATAGTTCAGTAAATCCATATCCATTGATAATTACATGCATGCTGTGTTCTCGTAGATGACTAGATTAACTCGATGTTTTCCAGTCATCTTTTTTTTTTCTCTCTCTCTCTTGAACACCATAGCTCTGTCCTCACCTTGCCAGCTTTATATATTTGTTGATTCAAGTAAGAGAATGTACGAATCACAAGAGCAAACAATTGATGATCTACTAAACATGGAAACTTATTCGAACCTATGTGTGCCTAGCCTAATCTTTCTAACAAATGCGGAAAGCTTTTTCCATCATGTTAATGGCACACTGCAAGGAAATGTGACTAATCATCTGTTCATGTCTGCTAGAGTACACTGAACTCTGATTCTCTGAGTTCTGAAGGTACAGGAAATGACACTTAAGTACCAGCGATCGGCAGGCAGGCTGCAGGCGTCTGAGAAAGAACTGCTGCCGCTGGAAAGCCGGCCTTTTCAGGATGCAAAGGAAGAGCAGCAAGCCGTCCAGGACCACTGCCTTTGGCCCTGAATTTTTTCTCATTTTTTTGGCCCTGAATCCTAGGAACAACAAAAAGCAGCCAATGCAGAGTCTGTTAAGTTGAAGTGTCAGTTAGTACGCATGAACAATTGCAGATGATTGGCATGATCCCTATAATAGATGCGCATAGTTTATGGGGTTCCAGTTAGGGAGTCTTTCTGGTCCAACAAATGTGCACACCGTCGTATGCTTTTCTTGAATTTGTTAGACAAAAGAAAAGGATACGTGCTGTTTTATGTTTGACTCGTAAACGAAGCTTTTGACTGGTGCGGCACAACTAATAAGGAGCATAAACCGCAGTTTATGAGTTGACTAATATTACCTACTAGTATATACTGTTCGCTCCATGTGTCTTCTTTATTAGCTCTAATGAATCTCCGGAACTGGTCTAAAGTAGCATGACAAACACTTCCATGTTTACCTTCGTCTCACACAACATGTTGAGGACTGTATAACCCATACCAATGTCTGATGGATATTTGCCTGACTTGTTAGCTGACTGGGCATTTCTGAAATTATATGACTATAATATACTATTATAGATATGATATAGCACAGCCAGTTTTACTAGCAGAAAACGCAAGTTACACACACTAGAATAAACAAGACTTCAGCCTCAACTTAAGAAACATATTGTCCACAGCATATAACCCAACCTCTGGAGTCTAGAAAAGAGAGTTCAGAACTCAGTAAGGAAACTCCCTTTGACTATATAATCAGCGCATCCGCCGGGGGCCATCATCATTTGCTAGTCCAAGGGATTTCTGCGCATTGGCAATTCCTTCTTCGTCTGCAACATAGATAATAGAAAGGTTTAGCAAGGAAGAAACAAAATAGTTAATGTGGAAATTAGCATATAAACAAAAATGCAATTACAGGCAACTAAGTAGTGAAATGACATATCCAATGAATAAGGTGAGAAGAGTATAACTGTCAAGCTTATTTACATCAACACAATATGATATTATACAAAAGAGCTTACCCCAAAACTGAGTGAAGATCCGGAAGAAAAAGTTTATATTGCGGGAAACACTGTATGCCATTACTGGAGGAAGAGGCTTGACAAGAGTGTCCACACTAAAAACTCTCTTCAGAAACTGCAATACATCAAGTTTGCTGTCATAATTAAGCAGTAACCAGCAAATTTTCAACAGTATATTATGTGGGACCATGAAATAATTTGGCAACAGAATAACAAACCACTCAAAACAAGTAGAAAATTTCACTACTTCAAAATAAATTACCCTTAGAAAGGTTTTCAGTCATCTTTATTTATTTCTTTGTAGTGCTTCAATATGCAAACATAATTTAGAATGTACAATGAAGTAATACATCACTATAACTGCAGACAAAGATTAAAATCTTAGGAAGGCCCTCCCTCCAAAATTATAATTAATGTGAGCTGTGTTTGAGCCATTTTGAGTTGGTTCTTTTCTTGATTCAACCGTAACTGCTATGAAAAGCAGGTGGGCAAGCACATTTGATGATAGAAAACAAGGACCATATGCAAGGAGCTTGAAAGCTGGAAGCAGTTTCAGTGTACTGGACAAGTGGCACCATTGCGCCACCATTTGAGTGGAGTTCTGAGGTTACAAAACTATCAAATGTGTTACTGAATGGGTAAGCCCAGGTTTATAGGAATTAAAGGTCCTGATGGAGTTCATGGTATATGAACATAACGTGTAAAAGTGGATAGGACTGGGAAGCAATTCAGAAGTGTGGGTTGCACAAAACTATGTTGGAACTCAGGTTGTCGTGTGGGTTGGTGCACGTGGCAAAGTGGTTTATGGTTACTATGATGTCATATGCAATTTGTACCACACCACAATTTAAGATGACGACAGCATTTCTGTTTGCAAAATTTTTGATGTTGACAGTAAGACCCAAAGATGTAACAGTACGAATACAGGAGAGAAAAATACCACTTTCTAACCAGGAGAAGTTTTTCATTGCAGCACAATATTGATTCTTCAGTAAAACAATAACCATAGATGAAGGAGGAAACTGTGACATGAGAAAAAATCCTATCCTATGAGAGATAGAATACAAGCATGCAGGGTTTCTTTCAGCAGCTGCAATATACAAACTACGATAATATCTTTTGCCCTTTCAATTCGTATGGTTAGAATCATGAGGGTCACAATTTACATGTGTTCTATAACCCATATTCTGTCCTTTTCTCTCTCTCTCTCTCTCTCTCTCTCCATTCAACAACATGCAGAAGATACACTTCATTATTTTCTACTACCAGTCATTAGTTTAGGGTTCTATTGGCATTTTAAGTTTGTCAAATTCGTCTTTCTACCACAGTGAATGGTCAGCCCCTGTTCCCTATCCGTGCACTGAATACTTTCATTATGGTTATTACAACCTTATATAATCAAATAATTTGCTGAACATCTGGAACTGATATCAGCGTACACGCCAACGGCGCCGCCGAACAAACAAAGGTGCACAAATGAAATAAAAAAAAAAGAGACGAGAGAGGTTGGAACCGATGGAGGGTAAGGGTAGGGCACATGAATATCATCCATACCCTGCTGTTCCGCTGGAAGGAGTACCGCAGCTCGGGGTCGATCTCGTCCTCTTCGAAGTCGTCTACGGTGAGGTCCAGTTCCTGGCGCCTGCTGCGGGGCACGTTCATGGTGGCCGTCTCGCCAGGGTTGTTGGTGACGCTGACCTTCCCCTCGCGGCTGAGCCTGGCCGCCTCTTCGTCCTCCGCCGCCTCCCCGGTGCGCCACGGCGCCGAGGACAGCAGCTCCTTCCGCTTCCGCCCCATCCTCCTCTGTCGTCTTCCCTCTCTCGCTCCTTGGCTTGGTGCGGTGGTGGTGGGGTGGTTTGCTTCGGATACGGCGGAGGCGAGACGAAGATGACGATGAGGTTTGCCAAACTAGACTGATGGTGGGTCGGAACGGGGCTTTGATGTGTTGGATGTTCATGGTTAAGCCCAGGATGGCCTCGGGCCGAGGCTGGGCCGGCCACATCTTATTACTCCTCTCCCTCCGGGCTCCGTCTCAAAACAAATAAACCGGGGCCTTTATTGTTTTTTTTTTGTTTGGCAATTTGAAAGGTGTATTATTGATCAGACTGAAAACAACCAAGGAAAGAAATGGTAGGGATCCCATATTTTTACGTGGTTATCGTTAGGAAAAGAAATTAACTAAATATTAAAGTTGTTATCGAACCACAACAATTGAAGAACGGAGAGATTACGGAAAAGCAAGTACAATTCCGTTTTAGAACAAATACAATTTTGAAAGAAACATTCCAAGAAAAAAAAAGAGGATAGATTTGCAGGCTGGGAGCGGCTGCCGTTGGCGTGTTGCTGTTTCCTTTGTCGTCCTAGCTTGTGAGAAAGGTCTCTCTGGTTGGATGGAACTGCAATGAGTCTCTCGCTAACCTGTTGATAGCTGCAGTGCGTGTAGTAGCAAACTGGCCTCGATCCGGTCTCCCTCCGACAGCAACACTTTAACTGACCACGTCTGCTTCCCACGTTAATCAGATTCTGGTTAAGAAATCAGAGCCCTTTTAATTTGGCTCCATGGCCTCTCTCTCTGCTGCTGATTTATTAGCTCTTTTTTTTTTGTTATTATTATTCCGTCAACAGTTTGATGGTCCTGCGTGGTGGTTCCTTTCAGGCAATCGCAAGGAGTTGTTTCCAAGCACAAGCAAAGAAGGCATCGCAACAGATCATTGCCCAACAAAAACACTGAATCTCTCTTTTATACGTATCAATTATGATTAACAGTTGACACCAACTTGAATTAACTTGGATATTCATGTTGCTTTGCAATTGTTATATTTATTGGTTCTGAATGTCGTACACAAGGTTTTTTTTTTTCTAAATATATTTCGCCGGCAGCTGAACCTAACCTGGGGGAGATATTCCACGAACCAATTTCATGAGCCAAGTAGTCCTTTTTGACTTCGTTGGTGTCCTTTTTGGCCGCGGAAATCCACCAGAGGCCGACACCTTGAGAGAGAGAGAGAGAGAAGGTTGCTGTCATCCGATTCCAATGATATCTGCACCAAATGGCTCAAGAATGGCTTACTGTAATTGCGCTGTCTGGCCACACTGCATTATAGTTGTTCGGTGCATGGTCGTGTGCTTGGACATGATTGACCATCTGCAGGGTAGTATAATCTGAATCTAAGTTTTCCTTTCGTTAATACTACCAAAAAAAGAGCATGGAACAAGTAAAAAAGATTGATTAATGTGCATCTGATATTTTGAGGGGTAACATTCGTCTGATTATTAAGGATAATAAATTAAACTTAGCGTTGAACAACATGGAAATCATCTTCATGTGACAAACTTCTATCCCTCTTCCTTGTTAAGTTATGCCTCGCAGCACCTGATTAGTTACCAATTTATTACTAGTTCAACCGTTCTTTTATCAAAACCGTGCCGACGATAGCCGCGCCCTAGCTCAAAACGCGTACTGGTCTCTATCCTTTTCACAGGAGTAGTAGACTGTTGACTTTTTTTTTTTCCCGGAAAAATTCTTAAATGCCAAGTGTTTGACAAACACAATCAGGAGGTAACGAAGTTAACCCGGCTAAGCAATTTAATCCAACGGAGGATATGTGGTTTTCCTCAAATGTAAACCCTTCCAGTTCCAAAATATCAGAATCTTTGAATTGAATTCAAACTATTTGATCGAAGCCGGCGACTACGAGTGTTGTTTAGTGCTCTTCTCTCTCTCTCTCGCTCTCTCGTTTTTTTGACCGGCACCAACCAACGTAATTGCTGATTAGAAGGAGACACAGACAAAAAATCGAAAAAGGGAAATAGGCCAAGTGCTGCGGAAAACCAAACAGACCAAGGACCAAAAGAAAGGCCGTCACTTCAGCGAGCGAGCGAGAGAGGAGAGAGAGAGAGAGATCTCCCACCCAGACCCAGGGTGGGCGGCGGGCGACGCCTCGCGATTTCCTGCGGCAAGGTGCGATTTTGATCCCACCCCCAGAAGCCCCCAACCCGCTTCCGAGTCACTGGGTACTACTGGCAAAAAGATCCCAAATTTTTTTGTTTCCAGTTTGCTGTTCGTGGCGCCGCCGCCGCTGCTGCAGCGTCGCGCGGTTCCGGATTCGGCGGTTGGTGGACTGAGTTCTTGCTCTTGGGTTCCTGTTCGGATCTGCGGGCAGATCAGGTCCGTGACTCCAATTCGACCTGCTGCTTGAATCTCCTCCATACGCGACCAGATGCGGGAGGCGTATCGGCACAAGGTTTCTTGAAATCTCTCGGTTTGGGTTCCGACTGGTGGAGTGAGCCGGGATTGCCCTGCCCACTCGTCCTATGGGCTGCGTCAGTTCGAAGCAGTTCCATGGCGGGGAGGAGCACGGCGACGGGAAGCCTCGCCGGCGGCCCTCCAGCAACTCGCTCAAGCGTCTGGTTAGTTACAGTTCTAGCAAGAGGCACGAGGAGTTGGAAGAGGAGGATGAAGAAGGAGCGGCTGCGGCAGCCACGTCCTCCAGCGTTGTTGGTCACCGTCGCCCTGGAAATGACGCGAGCACTGCAAGGCTGATCCGAAAGCCCCCAGCGCCGGTTGTTGAGGCTGTGGCGGTATTGCCAGACGACGCAGCTACTTTGGCCATTGGTGTGGTTGATACAGAGAAGGCAGTTGCTGCCGCGACTAGGAATCGGAAGCATGCTCCACCGGATGTATTACAAGCCGTTAATGGCACGGCAGAGCAAGAGCCGAAGAGTGGTGGCGCTATTAGGGGTGAGGGAGAGGCCAAACCAAGTATCAGGGATGTGCCTAACGGTGTCCACGGGGAGCGTGTGTCAGCTGGCTGGCCGAGATGGCTCACAGAAGTGGCAGCAGAGGCGGTTCGTGGGTGGCAGCCTCGGAAGGCAGAGTCTTTCGAGAAGTTAAACAAGGTTTGTCATCATGCTGATCCTTACTTTTTTTCTGGAAACTTCAGCACCGTAGTTTTTTTTTTTTGTCAATACCTTAGTATGTTTGACGTTTCTCAATCGTATAAGATTTGTAAGAGCTTGAACTAGACATGTTCCTAGGTTTCGTGAGATTATTAGAATGTCATTCTTGAAGGCGTGGAGTAGTTCAGAAAAAAAAAAGGACTACAAGACTAGGATCAGAGTGTCCATCTGCCAATCACTTTTGAATTTCAGGAGTTATTTTGTTTTCATATCCAACACCAATGGTTTCCATTTCTGGGGCAAATGCGTTACTAACTTAAGAAAGACAAAGAAGAAAATTTATTCATCATCTTTGTCGATGGTACTGCTACTAGACAATACTTCCTTAATAGGACATACAATAGAACATTCTTCTTGAGAAGTGTCCTAAAATTTCCTTAAGACATAATACAACATTCGTTATTCTACTTGATAGACTGCTGATTTATGTAAGAAGTTCCTGAGCTTCCTTAGAACATAAATTACAATATCCTTCTGCTCTTTAATAGACTGCACTGCACCATTAGCATTTAAATTTAATGCTATGTGACTTTACTTTCTCTTATGCCATCTTTAAACGTTTCAGATAGGGCAAGGCACATATAGTAGCGTGTACAAAGCACGTGATCTTGAGAGCGGCAAAATTGTGGCTCTTAAGAAAGTGCGGTTTGCCAATATGGACCCTGAAAGTGTCCGATTTATGGCAAGGGAAATTCACATCTTAAGGAGACTAGATCATCCAAATATTGTGAAGCTTGAAGGTTTGGTGACGTCCCGCATGTCGAGCAGCTTGTACCTTGTTTTTGAATACATGGAACATGATCTTGCAGGACTTGCAGCTACACCTGGCATAAAATTTACAGAGCCTCAGGTTTGCCAATTAGATGTGCTCTCTGGCATTCCGCTTTGAAAACTTTTTCCATTTGTTGCTACTGTTCGGGTTCATATAGTGTCCTCACTTTTAAAAATTTCCATTTCAGGTTAAGTGTTATATGCAACAGCTACTTTCTGGACTTGAACATTGTCATAGTCGTGGTGTTTTACACCGGGATATTAAGGGTGCCAATCTCCTACTCGACAATAATGGCATTCTTAAGATAGCAGATTTTGGTCTAGCTACATTCTTTAATCCCAACCAGAAGCAGAATTTGACAAGTCGTGTGGTAACATTGTGGTATCGTCCACCAGAGCTTTTGTTGGGTGCTACTAACTATGGTGCTGCTGTTGATCTGTGGAGTGCCGGCTGCATTCTGGCAGAGTTGCTTTCAGGAAAGCCTATCATGCCAGGACGAACTGAGGTACTGTTTGACTGCTTATGTTATGATCAAATTTTGTGGGTGGTTGCATTCTAAGGATAATGCTATATGTTTTGCCCACAATAGTTCTTTGTATAATGTTTTTCTTTGAATTTCATTCATGTATTTCACTATCGTTAAAAATGATTTGGGTGGATTCAAAAGTTATAGGAAGCAGTTGAAGGTGAATCTGTTCCATACCTGGCTTGGCTAACTATCCTCATTGATAATTTAAACAAGTCAATGAAAAGCATACAATGGTTAGCTCATGATGCCTGTAGCTAGCGCATTAAAACATCCTTCGTGCTTTTTCTATGTGTATCCTGCAACACATTCTTTTGATTAAAATGCATAAGGCTGAGTAGTGATAGCAGGTCTATTTTTCCATTTACAGACCAATACCGTTTTTTAAATATATATTTATATCTTTATAACTTGAAAATAAATGGCCAATTATTATTTTTATCTCCGCTTTAGCCTTTTGGGGTTAACTTACGGAGATATCTTTTTGGTGTAAATTCTCAGGTGGAACAGTTGCACAAGATATTCAAGCTTTGTGGGTCACCATCTGAGGAGTTTTGGGCTAACTTGAAGTTATCACGTGCTACCATATTCAAGCCACAACATCCATATCCTAGGTCTGTGAATGATGTTTACAAGGACTTTCCTCCTGCAGCTTTAGCCCTTCTGGATCGTCTACTTGCTGTAGAGCCTGGGAATAGGGGCACTGCTGCATCTGCTCTTGAGAGTGAAGTAAGTTTCTTGCCCTTGCATTTTGTTGGCCTGCTTATCTGACGGAATTTGTGCTGTGAACTGGCCTGTGCATATGCTTGATAGTGTATTGCCTACTTTATGCTACAAAACAATGGTGCCTACCATACTTTCATTATGTGAGGAGTGTTGATCAAACTTCCCCTTGCATTTTTGTGCGTGTCAACCTTGGCATTTCTGAGATTCCAAAAAAGAGAACCTTATCATTTCTGTGTTCCTCTCACCATTTGATTTTATTTGTATTGTTATTTTGTTTTCTCCTGTGTGCATTGTTGGGCAATATTGTTGGCATGGATGTGGCCATTGAATTAGGATGAGTCTCTGTTAGGTTCATTTGTGAACTTACATTGTTTTTTAATCTGCCAAATTTCCTTTTGTAGTTCTTCACAACTAAGCCTTTTGCTTGTGATCCATCAAGTCTACCGAAATATCCTCCAAGCAAGGAATATGATGCTAAACTCCGAGACGAAGAAGCTAGGCGGTAATTATCTCTACGCTCCAAAAATATGTAGAATTTGCATTGCTATTCTATATTGTACGGTCACTGTCCTTATTTGTTCTAAGCTTTTTGCTTTTGTGTACAGGCAAAGAGCAGCTGCTAAAGGACAGGAATCTGAAGCTGGGCGGAGGAAGCAACTTCCTGCCCCGGATGGCAATAGTGGATTGCAGGTACTGAGAGTTTATATTTAAAATATAGGAACAGCTGATTGGACGCAAATAATCATTGTAAAAGAACTTGCTCCTTTTTCTGGTCCAGTAGCACCAGTGAGCTTTCAAAACACTGCTTACAGATTATTAATGAGAAATGAAAAAGGGCTATTTATGTACTTGATTCAAGGATGAAATGTACCATATATAGTGACTGATGCCTTGATATTATGTGGTTTCTTGTTACTAAATATTTTCTTTTTGGACGTGGCTTTACAGCAACGACGAGTTCAGGCGAATCCCAAAAGCAGTAGTTATAAGTTCACTCAAAAGGAGGATGTTGTTTCTGGCTTTCCAATTGATCCGCCAACAAGAGCTGCAGACAATGGTTACCCGCAGCGTGTTCCTTTGATGCATGCTGGCCGTTCATCATCCACTCTGGGCAGATCAAGTGGAATGGATCCAAAGGCCCAAAGATTTCACAACTCGCAAATTGTTGCGCCTGAAATGTCTAGCCAATCTACTGCTTCTGGGCAGCGCGCCAATGCTCCTAAGCTCTCTAACCTTGGGGACAGTGCCAGGCGACAGTATTTGCGAGAGCATCGGTCAAGTTCAAGATACAGCCAGCTCCCTTCTGCTGATCCTTCTGACAAACCTGATTGGACACATCAATTGCAAGAAAGGCCATCATCTTCGCATCGGAAGGATGAGGTGGTGGTAAATAAGGAGCCTACAGTGGTGAGTTGTGTTCTATGGCCATTTAAAATAGCAATCTTCAATCCATACATTACATTGATGTTTTTTGCGTTTGTATCAATTATTATATGTTGAAGATTTTTAATGCAATTGAAATGCTTGTATATGGAGGATATTCCCCCTGTGCTGCCATACTATGAATTAATTTGTTGTCGATATCTGATGAGAAATTTTCTCCCTTGTTAAGGTTAACGGTGCAAAGAAGAACAGAATCCACTACTCCGGACCACTTATGCCTCCTGGTGTGAATATGGAAGAGATCCTTAGAGAACATGAGCGGCAGATTCAACAAGCCGTACGAAGAGCTCGTCTTGATAAGGGAAAGGGAAAGCACAACGTTGAGAGAGACCAGTCAGAGGCGCTGTTGTATACTGCCGGGAATGTCAGGGCTGATCGCTGATAAGTTTGATTTGGTGTTGACCTCGACTTGATCAATGAAACTATGTAGGAAGTAGCATCCGATCCATTTATTCTTCCATCCCCCCTCGAGAGGTTTTGCTTTGCTAGAAACTCTACTGCTGCTGTGGTTTGATATCCAGCAGGCAGACAGCAGCAAAAGAAAACCTGTTCCTGTAGAGATTTACCATCTGGGTTTAGCATAGGCTGTCTGAAATATTTTCTGAAGGTGTTATCCAAAGTTGTCAATTGTATATCTCGATTCTCCAAAGATTGATTCATACACCCTTTTTGGCATATGACAGGAGGAAAATATAAATCAAATTACAGGCCATTCATGTGCTTCGATATCAGCAGAATGTATTGGCTGCCTTTGTACTTATATATACGTCATATAATATGTTGAATTATTGATGTGAAAGAAACTTTAATCCTTCTATTAATAATATCTAGCTAGGGAATTCCCTTGCAAAATCTTCTAAATGACTGCTGCTTTTGCACTATTTATTGTATGAATGAACTTCTCTGACATATGTGTTGACTTATGGGACGAAGTTTAACGGTACAATCATGCAGCAATGTACCAGTTATTTTGAAGTTACCTGAAAACACAAAAATCTGAGAAGAAGAAAGAATTCTCGGGCCAGTCTAAAGACGTTTTTGGTCACTGGGCCAAAGCATCGTTGGGCCATGTCAAGTCAGGGCCACACACTGACCGGTGGCTCCAGCGACCAGTTGGAACGGACTCTTGGCGCGCCGAGAACCCTCCCTCCCATCCCTGACAATCCACCCGCCGCCTTCCTCTCCGCCGGCGGCGATGTTTGATGCCACGCAAGCGGCGGCGTCCGTTTGATGCGCCCACCTCCTCCTCCTCCTCCCGCCGCCGCGCTCTCCAAGCAACATCTCCTCCGCATCACTCGCTGCCTGCCCCACGTTTGGCTAAATGCCGCGCCCGCCCAGCTCCCGCCGCCGCCGCTCGCCTGCTCCCTCTCCCCGTCTTCCCTCTCGGCGCTCCTCTTCTCCTGCACCAAGAGGCGCACACGCTTCACCGGGGAGCAGGTGCACGCGCGCGCCGTCACGCTCGGCCTGGGCGCGCACCCCTCGGTGCTCCCGAGGCTCGCCACGTTCTACGTCACCCTCGGCGACTTCCCCGCCGCGCGGGCCGCCGTCGAGCGGGCGGCCGGGAAGGCGCGAGCGTTCCCGTGGAGCCTGCTCATCTGGGGCTACGCGGCCCGTGGGCTCTGGGAGGACGTGATCCTTGCGTACAAGAAGATGCTGTCGCTGGGCGTCGTCGCCGACAGGTTCACGTACCCGTCGGTCCTGCGAGCTTGCGGCGAGCTCCGGGAGATCGCCGTCGGTCGGGATGTTGAGCAGCGTATTCGGATGTGTCCATACGGTCTGGACATGTATGTCTGGAATGCTCTGCTGGGGATGTATGCCAAGTGCAGGGAGCTGGAGGAGGCGCGCAGGGTGTTTGATGGAATGCCTGCGAGGGATGTTGCCAGCTGGAACACCATGGTGTATGCGTACTCGTCGTTGGGAACGTGTGATGAGGAGTTCCTGGAGCGGGTTCCTGGGGCAAACACTGCAACATGGAACGCAGCCGCAGCAGGATATTTGAAGGTAGGGAACTATGCCATAGTGACAAGGATGGTATCGAGGATGAGGAGCGTCTACGGTCCAGGGCTGGATTTCGTGACTGTTTTGATTGGCCTCAAGGCATGTGGTAGAGATGGATATCTGAGGATTGGCAGGGAGTTGCACGGAGTGGCTGTTCGTCTTTGCCTTCATAGGCTTGAGCGTGTGGAGAATTCGTTGATCACAATGTACTCAAGGTGCAGGATGATTGACTGTGCCTACCTGCTGTTTAAAACGAGTTCGAGTCGGAGCTTATCAACATGGAATTCGTTGTTGGCAGGGTTTGCATTCATGGACCTAGTTGAGGAAGCTGTTTTACTTTTCAGGGAGATGATTTATTCTTGTGTCTGTCCCAATGATGTTACAGTGTTAACTATGCTTTCACTTGCTGCACGTTTCGGACAGCTCTGTCACGGAATGGAGATGCACTGCTACATTCTTAAACGTGGGTTCATTGGCTCTAACCTGCTGCAGAACTCACTTGTTAAGATGTATTCAAAGTCTAGGCAGCTGGAAGATGCACAGAGAGTGTTTGACCAGATGCAATGTCAAGACAAGAATGCGTACACTTCATTGATTTTGGGCTATGGAATGCAAAGAGAGGGGCATGTGTCTCTGAAGCTCTTTAATCAAATGATTGCCAACAATATAGAAGTAGACCATGTAACTATGGTTGCTGTTCTCTCAGCATGCAGCCACTCTGGGCTTGTAACTCAAGGGCAACTACTGTTCACCAAGATGGTTGACGTATTTTGTATTGCCCCAAGGGTGGAGCATTTCTCTTGCATGGTTGATTTGTACAGCCGTGAAGGTTTGGTGAGGATGGCTGAGGAGATTATCGACAAGATGCCATGCCAGCCAACTGCTGCAATGTTGGCAACCCTAATTGAGGCTTGTCGGGTCCATGGTAAAATAGAAATTGGGGATCGAGCTGCAAAGAGGCTGCTGGCGATGAGGACCAGGAACCCTGGTCACTACAAATTGATCGCAAACTTATACATTTCAGCAAAATGCTGGCCAGAACTAGCTAAGGTTAGATCACTAATGAGCTCTATGGAGCTAGATGTGATTCCAACTCATACTCTGCTAGAGTCAGGGTATGACAAATGTCCAGCTGAACACGATGATAATTTAAACCATGAGGTGCATCCTGGTGTGTCTGATGACATGACAGATATTGATTCATATAGTGGCGAGGAAGTGAAGTGTAATGAAGCTTTTGGTGGGTAATACCGTAATGCTAGAGCTGGATGGCTTCACATTAAGTCAAGCACCTGAGCAAGAGCAACCTATTTTCTTCATGTCACAGAAGATTTCAAGAGGTAATGTAGTGGTGTTTAATATTTTGACAGTTAAACATCTTGCTAATTACTTGAGCTTGTCTATAACTGATAGTGTTACTTGACCATGGCATCTTACAACTTAGGATTATATACGTCCTCACTTTTGAATACCAACTAGTACCTGTGCGGTATGTTTACACGCAAATTTGATATAGAGGATACTTTCCCAGATTGAGAACTAGTGTAGCTAAAACTTTTAAAATCTGTACTCTGGCTATTATGTAAGGCTGTTACATCTATCCTTGATTTTGTCTCGGCTCACCGAGAATTTCAAAGAAAACTGGAGGACTTAATACCTCACTTGCCGACTGTGGAGGCAGTTGGACTGAACCTATATGCCTGCTCTTTTACAAAGAGCAAAGCAAACAAAATACACAATTTATGTTTCATGTTCCCACGAATTGGATGGTACTATTGGGTTCTAATGCACTGATATCACTTTGTTTGTTGGACTGCTCTTCTAACAGAGAAATTTACATTGTCACAAAGCTGACTTGTGACTTGCAATGGTCTTTATGTACCACTGCATGATTAGCATGATAATATAATATCTACCTGCTACTAACAATTAATAATATTCTCTTACTTTTTTTTGTACATTTTCATTCATGGTCACTGCAACTTCAGGATTGCCTGCATAGCAGCTGACCAACATGTGAATTGCACGAGCAATTAACAACTTGGGTAAGTTTGTCTGATCCTTTCTGGAAGTTGGTAATTTCATTTTTGTGCATGTTCTCTATCACAGTAGTGGTTCTTTCCGGATTCAGGAATTGTTAGCTGCTCTCCGGGAGCCTGTAAATCAGTTTATTCCACCTTCGTGATATACTAATTTTGCGTTTTCTCCTTTCGTACATCATTGATAACTGTGTTTTAATTGTGTGTGCGCGTGTGTGTTCGGACCGAGCTTGAGAGAAATGGGGATCAGGAAGATAATTCTTGATTGCTTGATTGATTCAAAGGATTGCTACGCTTCTCTGATTTTATAGAGCAGGCATCTAACAACCTGAAAAGACTAACAAATCGTTCTTCCTAATCCTATCCAGCTATTCACCTAACTAGTCCTACCCTCCTATGATGCACGTGATGGAGGGATGGTCTGGATCTTTGGACCTGGTTCAATCTCACAATAACACTATGAAATATGAGATGGTACCTAATGTCTTATTCGTAATGGAAATCTGGGACACCTTAGTAACGTTTCACGGTGGGGGCCTTTACCCATTTGTATGTGGTTAATAAATTGAATGTGTTGGCGTGTTACCTTTTATATTGACAAATCTGATATACTTCATTTTCTCAGAAAACTGAAGCATCTGCGCCAGCTTTGGCAAGCAGATGGAGGCACATTGCTACGTCAACTGCCTTGCTGGAGCCTCCTCACCCTCCTTGAGGCGGTAATGGCTGGTATGATGGCTTTCAGAAGGGCTTGCATCCTTCTACCTAAAGAGCCGGGCAGAGTTCTTGTTCGTGCTTCTGCCCCGGGTCGACCGTGTCATCAATCAGCTGGGCAACTGGGGCTTGTCATCTCGTCACTATCGCATTGCTAGTGCAGACCAATCTCTTAGCATTGTGACGTGCAGGTAAACTCTGTTCTTCAATTGTTTTGTGGACATCGATGGACACATGGTCATTTTTAGTTTCAGTAGAGTACATGAATATTTTTAGACTGTCGGCTCAACTGCAGTCTGCAACAGATCAAATACATTTAAATCTGGACATGTGGCAGGCCTTTTGGAACCATTTTTTGAAAATAGAGATGTTTCTAACGGGAGCTTTGGCTCACTGCAATTTAACCTTGCAGTCCTGCTCCATTACGCCTATCAAATACCCCCTCTATTTTTATATTGTTGTTGTTAGGTCAACTATTCAAGTTCAACAAGGAAATAATGTTGTTGTCCTAACAACAATAGTTTAAGAAAGGAGTGAGTAGTGCAAAGAAAACAAATAATACTGATGCACCCATCTCTGTGAGAAAGGGCCTAGCTTTGACTTCCCAAATGAAGACAATAAGGCATCATCCAGTGATGAGAGCTTGCTTTCTCGGTCACCAAGTTGGGAGCATATAGTGAAGTCACAATATGAACAGAGAGAAGAAAGCACAGCATATAATCAAGTGACTGTATAAATTAATCACACAAAACACAACAAACCTTGTCACTTATTAAAGTAGCTCAACAAATGAGTCGTCAGATACATGAATAACCACACACAGTACATGATGGAGAGCAGCTACACGCATGCACACAACAGGCGCTCTACATATCACCATTATTAGCAGCTGCTCTGATCCGCCGTCTGAGATCATCTGAGATGGAATCTCAGAAGGCATAGCATCAAAAGCACCACTACACTCATCAAGCTCAAAGCACACACAAATCAGAGGGAGAGACATGAAGCAGCAGCAGCAGCAGCAGCAGGGTGGTCGAACCCAACTTGATGCCTCTCAAGTTTCAGAGGATACGATAATCACATGCCACGCCGATCAGCAGCAAGGGCTGCCGTTTTTTTTTTTAATTTGTTGGAAACAAAGGAAAACATACACCGGCCAATTCGGCCGCCAAAGCAGCAGGAGCCAACCTGATGCTCCGTACCTTGGTTGGTTTTTGCACACAACAATTTGACTGACCCACAATCCAGCAGCCGATACAAGAGCAGGTGACCGATCACATCATCTGGGCAAGCAGCAAATTGAGAGTAAGCAGCCGATAATTAGTACAGTAGTACTATATAATATGCATCTCAGCATCTGATAAAGGAAAGGGGAAGGAGCTGAGCTAGGTGGTCACCTACCTGAGGACCGTGCCCCTGAGATGGCGCCTGCTCTTGTAGTAGCGCGAGTGCACGGGCGCCTGGTAAAGGGAAGGGTCGTGGCCGCCATCCATGCCGTCCCACTCCAGCGCATCCCACACGTCCTTCTCCATCTCCACCGCCGGCCTTCTCCTCTCGCCTGCTGCTTCCAAGGCCAACTCCCCCAAGGCCGGCAGCCGGCGCAGGTTCCAACACCCCCTGGTCTTGACGGTCTCGAGCTTCGGTGCTATCATCATCATCTTGACCTCAAGTATCTGCTGCAACGCCGGCAAATCATGCAAGTGGATGGTGGTCAGCTCCGGGAACAATGCATTGCTGATGTTCTTCTTCTCTTTGTCCAGCGCAAACACATGCTTCAGGCTGCCGCAGTGGATGATGTGGAGGGTCACTAGGCTAGGAAAGAAGGAGGTGCAAACAGGAAGTGCGAACTGTAGGCTTGGGCAAGAACACAGGTGCAGGTGACGCAATCGATGAAACTCTACTGATGTTTCACCAGGGCTCAAAATGCAGTGGGCCATGAGGAGATGTGACGCCCAGATGGTCTCCATCACAAAGGAGGAAGCGATATTAGCTTCTGGAGGAGGAAACACAGGGTCCAAACGAGGGCATCTCTCCACACGGAACCTGAGCAGTGATGACGCCCACCCAGGCATGGTAGTGATGTTAGAGGCATCATGCACGTACATGGATTCAGCATGAAGCATCAGATCAGCTAAATTGGGAACGGAAGGAAGAGTTCCAAACTCACTCCCCACACCGTAGCTCCCATCACCATCAATCTCAATATGGCAATCTAACCGTGAAGTGGGAGGCTGAGGGAAGGCTTGCATTGGGGTCAATGAGGAATCAACAACCTCCGTATAGACATCATCATATAAGCTTTTTCTGGCCACCACATGGTGTAGTTGATAATAATCACGTGGCTCCTCCTCAGTGCTGGTTTTATTTTCATCAGAGATGATATTTGAAGATGTGATGTGGACATCAAACGATAACTTTGTTCCCCGAATTGCTGCATTTCTTATGGGATCCCAGAAGGACCGAACTAGCCTTTCGTCTGCAGTAATAGCATGCACCTGCAGTCCATGTTTTTCGTTAGGCTCATGGACAATGGATGGCCGAGTACGTCCATCACCAGGTCGTGTGTCTATACAGAGCAACTCCAGATCCACTGCCATCCTCATTTCTCGTAGTGAGAAGATATCATTAATATCTGGCCCCCATCTTATTGCACAAAGGTGCTGACAACCCAGAAGAAAGAGTCGTTTGAGCCGCGGCACGTCCACCGCCATAGTTTCAAAGTCAAGGATCTTGATTGCACACCCTGAGAGGTCTAGCTCCACAAGGTTGGTTAGCCCACGCAAGAACAAATTCTTCAACAACGTGCAACCTTCTAGTGTTATCCAAGAGGTTTTGACGTTCTTCTTCTTGTCAGCATCGTCATCTTTAAGACCACCCTTGCTGGGACGATGACTCTGCTGAGGAAGCTCGTCCCATGACGTCCAATTGGATGCCGGTCCATAACCATCAAAACTGAAGGACCTTAGTAATAAACAGTTAGACAGGACAACATTTTCTAGCCCATCACAACCATCAACAACAAGCACCTCAAGGCTGCTCGCCTTTGATAGGCTTGTTGGTAGGATTTTCATGTCCTTGTTACCAGACAGGTCGAGTACTTGTAGATTTGTCTTTTCCATGAATGGTGAGTTATCGATTTCCACAGATGACGGCGTCTCTTCTGCCTCATGCGTAGGTTTAACTATTCGGAGCCTTTGAAGGTAAGGTAGTCTTCCCTCTAATTGATCTACCATGCGCTGCAAAGACTTTGATCCTTGTATGTTTAGCTCCATTACCATACCCATGAGATCCATTTTTTCCTTTGATATTATCTCATCCCAGTCTGTGTAACGAAGATCAACTACCCATAGGCTACTTAGAAATGCCCACTTGTTGGCCTCCTCTCTTTCGACGGGGTTTTCTATGGTACGGTTGTTTATGCAGTGATCCAATCCAAGGAATCTTAATGTACTACAGTGGCCAAAAACTGGTGATAAAAAATTAAAGGAACAATTGCAGAGAAGAAGCACCCTTAGTTTGCTGCATTGTTCCATTAAATCATCGGGTAGTCCTTGTGGGCTGCTAGTCGTAGTGATGTCAAATGGTAGGAAGACCGACGATGCCCTTGCCAATATATTTTTCATTTTCTCACGGACTACCAAATTCTTCGAGGTTATGGAAATCCAACGGTGAGGTCGTCTATTTGTATTTGCATCTTCCCACTGATCGTCATAATGATCATCAAAAACCATATAAGGTGAGTCTGGATGTCGCATAAATGCCGGAGCGAATGCAGAATTGCCATAATCAGACTGAAAACTCACTTGTTGATATAATGCTTCAATAATCTCCCTTGTTGTGCCCCCTTGAATGATCCCATCGCATATCCAATAGTTGGCACCATGAGCTGCCCAGAGCTGCCTTGTGCTTGAATAAAAACTGTGATTCAGGTATAGCACGTATTTATAACAATCAATGAAAATTGCTCGGTTCTTGTCTTGCGCGCATGGATTGCGTGCGACAGTGCTACCAATCTCCTCATGTACAAGTGCAATAAGGTATGATTCTGGCAATAGGAAGTTCGGCAATAAAAGGACAACAACAACATCTGTGTACCTTAGTTTATTTTCTAGTTCTTCCAAAGTAAATGAACAGCTAGAAGGAAATTTTCTTGTAAAGGTCCATATTACGATGCAGTCGTCTCGAAACCCTGGAACAACACCTAATCTACTTAGGTCAACCGCTTCATCACTTCCATTTAAAAATATCATCGCAAAACTAGTCTCTCTGAGCTTGCGGTCAATCGCCGCTGCAACACCTCGTATTGCATCCCTAGAGGCAGGATCCACTCCATTGAAGTTGTCCTCTTCATCCTGCTTCTCAAACATGATCATGGTCTTACGGTCAAGCTTTAGCTCCTCTGCTATTCTTCTCTGCATAACCCTTTTACTTTTCCATAGTGAGCAATCTATATAAATTATTCTGCCAAAGCATAATTCTGGAGGAGCATCTTTCATGGATTGAAGTACTTGTGCTACGGATCGAAGGACCGGAGTTGTGGCGAAGCCATCCCAACCACTAAAGTAGGTAGTAGACCCACCAATGGTCCTCTGAACAATAAGATTAAGTATTTCGTGTCTGGCACCATCGACGTCTGTCGACATTTGGAACTGCCATATCAGATGACTGACCGTTAACCCCTGAAATAGAGTAAGCTCACGTTATAGATGAGTTGATCAATAGCATGTAGGATGCGACAACCATGCATTATTGTTCGAACCAAATAATTGCAGGTTATTATTATGTCAATTAAATTCGGTGTAACTAATTAACAGGAGCACTTGGTCGTACAAAAAGCTTTGGGTAAACAAATTAAGAGAAGGTTCTTAAATTTCCCAAGGAACTTAGCGATGTACACCTATTAGCGAAGGTGCCAATGAAGCAGAGAGCAGTACCTCAGCCATGATGAAATACTAATTCCTCCAATCCGCCGTACAAGGCCAACAAATATTATCTAACCCATGATGGAATGGAATCAACCAACCCGCTAACTCTTCATTAATTAAACACGAAGCTCAGCGGCCTGCTCTTTTCCTGCATTTTGTTCATGTACGCAAGATCAATTAAAACTGTCAGTGTATAATGACACAGGAGGGTTCAGAGTGCAAGTAGTAATTAACTACGTGTACTCTCGAGGGAGCACAAGGGAGAGTCGGAGGAGCACTGACCTATACTGCTGGCTTCTCGAGTATGGATTGATGCGGCCAAACACCAGAGCAATAATGAGAAAACTACTAGTAGAAAACGAGAGGTGCTAGGTCACAGCAACAATGTCAATGGCGTGGCCTGGACCCTGGAGTATGCATGCATGCAGTCTGTGTTCCTTTCCCAGAAGAGAGAAGCACGTTCGAGTCCCCTGTTGCTTGCTTGTCGCTCCAGAAAGAATATTGTGTATCCTATATCATGTCCTTTGCTTCATTCTCACCGTCCTTGGCTTTTCAAAGCTTCAGTTGAAATCCTCTTGCTTTAATTTGCTTTTTCCAAAGACGCAACAATATGCTGTAGCTGCATATGATGGACCAGTAATTAAAGAGAGCTGCAGCATGTGCTAGCAGTCCTTCTCTCCTTTTTCTTTTTTTTTTTTTTTGGGGGGGGGGGGGGGGGGGTCTAAAGAAGAGAGAGCGTCCCGATTGTTGGAGTGAACTGGGTTTCATCCTGTACAGCAGCGGCCCAACCCAGAAAGAAAAAGTTCAGTGGGCTGGGCCCATTTTCTGCACGGGATATTTCGGGCCCAATAACTCGTATGTAGAACTAGAACCCATGTGGCATGTGTTTCTCAACACACAAAAAAATTATGCATGTAATTTCTCCAAAAAATAAAATCTGTGTTTTGTCAGTAATATAAGTACTGTCAATGAATTCCATTTGCGAACTGCAGTGATACATTGTTTAAATGTCAACTGCCTTAATTTCTAGTAACCAATAACAATGAGGTCTCATGGCAAAACCAGTGCAAGTATAAGATGCTCACGTAGATGGAGCATTTTGCATAGTACTCCGGTGAATTAATTTGTTACGTATATGTGAACGATCAGGTCCAGAGCCCAGGATTCCAGAGAAAGTAGGCAGGTTCCCCATGGACGACGCCGCCACCGTCCGGGTCGTGTCCCGGCGCACGGTGCGGCCGCCGGGGATGGCCAACAATAACGGGAAGGGCTGCTGGCATCCACCGAAGAGCAAGGAGGAGGAGGAGGTCGAGGTGATCCACCTGACGCCGTGGGACCTGCGCCTCATCAGCATCGACCACATCAGGAAGGGCGTCGTCCTGCCCAAGCCTCCGGCCGGCGGCGAGGCCCTCGTCGACGCCCTGGCGTCCTCGTTCGCGCGCGCGCTCGGCCGGTTCTACCCCTTCGCCGGCCGCCTCGCCGCCGAGGAGCGCTCGGAGGACGGGACCGTGACGCTGTCTCTGCGGTGCACCGGCAAGGGCGCCGAGCTCGTGCACGCCGCGGCGCCCGGGCTGCGCGTCGCGGACCTCGTCGTCGTGGCCTCCTCGGCGGCGCTGTACCCGTTATTAGTCGACGCGGTGGTCGGCGGGGACGCCGCGCTGGAGGAGCCGGAGCCGGTCCCCCTCCCTCTGGTCGCCGCGCAGGTCACCGAGCTCGCCGACGGCGTGTTCGTCGGCCTGTCGATGAACCACTCCGTCGGCGACGGCGCCTCATTCTGGCACTTCTTCAGCACCTGGTCGGAGACCCACCGCCGCGGCGACGATCTGTCCCTTTCCACGCCGGCGCCGGTGCTGCGGAGGTGGTTCGCGGAGACGACCGGCCCCGTGCCGCCGATCCCGTTGCCGTTCCCAAGGCTACGAGACGTCGTTTGGCGGCGGACGTTCGAGCGCGCGACGACGACGTTCCACGAACGCCTCTTCACCTTCTCCGCGGCGAGCGTCGCGAAGCTCGAAGCGCGGGCGAACGACGAGCTGGCCGGCACCGGCATCTCCTCGCTGCACGCGGTCCTCGCGCACCTCTGGCGCGCCGTGTGCCGCGCCAGGCGCCTCCGCTCGGAGCAGAGCACGTCCTACACCCTGGTCGTCGGGTGCCGGGGCCGCGTGGACGGCGTACCACCCGGTTACGTCGGCAACGCGATGGTCATCGGCAAGGCCGAGGCCACCGTCGGCGAGGTAGAAACGAAGGGGCTCGGTTGGACGGCGTCGCTGCTGACCAGCGCCGTGGCGGAAGCGCTGGACGAGGCGGGGAGCACGAAGATGATGATGGAGTCGCTGGCGCAGTGGGCCCGCGAGCCGAGCTTCACGTACGCGGTTGGCGACAGAAGCAGCTCCGCGGGGCTGGTGAGCGGCGTCCGCGACCTCGCCGCGCTGGACGTGTTCGGCAACGACTTCGGGTGGGGGAAGCCCCTGGCCGCGCGGAGCGGGCCCGGGAACAAGGCCGACGGCAAGGTGACCGTGTTCGAGGGGCCGGAACGGGGAGGGAGCATCTCGCTCGAAGTGTGCCTCGTCCAGTACGACGCGCTCGCGAGGCTCGTCGCCGACGAGGACTTCATGGACGCCGTGGCGTGAGATCGACGTTCCCTGTGTCTATTGTTATTAATCACAAGCTAGCTTGGTTGCGCTCTGTACCGTATGATCACATTGTTGTCCCGCACCAGTTTATTTTTTTTCCAACAAAGAAACACGAGGCTTGCAGTGCATGATAGCATTACTCACACGCTGTCACGCAAGTCTGGGTCTTGCACCCCGATAAAACCAAAACTATAGCTCTCGTCGATCGTAAAGAAGAACAACATAACAAGCTACCAGTCTCATCTTTGAACAGTGTATTGGTATATAATACATCATAGCTGATGATTATTGACCTGTGGCACTTTCATAGATATGAACAATATGCTAGTCGTCAGGTCTTCGTGCTTAGCTAATTAACCATATGTGCTTCAAATGTTCTTCATATAAAAGCGTATGCGAACGACCCAGCAGACACACGTAGACGATCTCTTTCTCTTGACGTTATCCAAAGACCAAAGTGACACAACAAGGTCATCCATCTCTCTCGACGTTATCAGTATACCAAAAAATGGAGTTTTTCAGCAACGACTTCCAGATGGCGCCAGTTTCTTTCCTCGTATATATTTCGTTATATACAGTGCGTATTAGCTAGTTTGCTGTAAGGCAGAAGCAGCCAAGTGAACTGCGTAGGATGGCCGTTTAGTTTTTTTTTTCTTGGATTTCGAATATTCTAGACGACCGGAATATATGTAAACGATAAGATAATAATATACAGTAGAATGGTACTCCCTCTAATTTTTTTTTCCCCTTATGGAATGGCGCTGCCTATGGTCAAATTTGTGCTAAGCGTAAAGCCAATAAAAAAAAATATTGGACAGGGAGTAGTATGTTAGACGACGACTTTATAACCCCAACTAAGATTGAAAGGGTAATTCCCTAGCTAGTCATTATGAGCAGCCGCATGACAAAATTGAGCATTGACGAGAGAAAACAAAAATAATAATAATGATCCGAATGGATCGAACACACAGTTTTGAAGAGCATCTCCAACAACCGAATGTGTTGCGAATTCTTGGAACCAGCGCGCTTTGAAAACCTTGCATGTTTGTACGCACGCAATGCGAAGAATGCATATGTGTGCCACATGCATGAGCTCATTTGGTTAAATCCCCGTCGCAACGTACGCCTGACCGATTATTAAAGTTAAAGTTTTGAGGAATCAGTTCTCCATCCACCATTATGCGTCCTCTCCGATCCCCTGGCGTCTCGTTGATCGTATTTTGTAAAGCATATCAAGTCAAGTCAACACATATATTTAAAATTTGTATGAGGATTCGGTGGATTTGATGCGCTCACCATTAATTCGCTCATGGACCATGGATGAATTATATAGTAATTCCTTGTAATAATGGAGGCGAGCAACGCGGAGAAGACGACGGCTTCCAAGAGGAGTTCCTCCACATAATGCCATGGACGGCACCACCGACGGCGGCGTACGTGTCGTGGTCTTGATATCTGGCCCCTAAAAAGAACACAAAAGGAGCTCTCATTGTTAATTAGAAAGACAAATAATTAGAAAGACAAATAAGCAGGTTCTGTTTGTCTTATTCCAGATCTTTATTTTGTTCATCTTTGAATAATGTTTTGGTCCATACAATGAGGTCATGCTTGACCTTTGAATTTTTATATGAACAATGCTAGTAGGTCTTCGTGTTCAAGCTTATTATGTGGGCTTAATTAATTGAATCCTTCTTCGTAAAGCAATATGCCATGATTTAGATACATGTAGACCGCTTGACGTTATCTGACAATGTGTGTTGATATGGACGGAGAAGGCCGTCGATCTGCTGGTGTCGACGTAATTCAACGACGACTGCATTCTTTAGTAGCCAAAATACACCGGCGTCTACAAGCTTTGAAAGCTTCCAATATACTGTATATGATTTCATTTTGGGGTTTTCCAAATTTAGTTATTCAATGGTATCATTTTGTTGATATACACGTCACTAAGTCATACCGATACCAAAAAAAAAAAACCACGGCCTTTAAAAAAGTCATACCGGTAATTAAGGCCTTTGAGATCTTTTGTTGAGTGAAAACTATAAATATTTTTTTTAAAAAATATAACGGCTGGAAATGGGTCAATTTTTCTTCTGGTTTCTACAAACTAGCTCGAGTTCTGAAGGAACCAAGAATTAGGCATAGCCAATTATTTGTATTTTTTTTTACTCAACAAAAGAATTTCAGTTTTCTGCCCTACAGCTAATGCATACTTGAATTGTATCCTGTAGACAAATCTCCCTTTTCATAATTACAATATCTTGCCGCTTCCTCCCACTAGCAAACTGGAATCCCATCCATTTTCTTGAAAGTAGTCTCCAAATAGTTCTACCTACTTTTTATTAAAAACAGGTTTTAAAAAACTATTCTTTTAGAAACTAGATTTTATAAAATTGGAGGGGTCCAAACAGAAACTAATAAGAAGGTCACCTTTTATCCCTTTCCATAACAAAAATAAATTGATTTTTTGCACAGACGAGCACAATATATAACTCACCAGCTACGATGCATGTATTATTTTCTCCGGCGAAAATCAATTTAGTTAAATAAAGCCATATGGACATTTAGTTCATTCCCGTCAGATATAAGCGCTTAGAGCAATGGCCAATTGACAGTTACTTAACAAACTCATAGTAATAAATAGATCACAATGCAATAAAGTGGTACGTTATACTGACACGGATGGCTATATATATACTTTCAACAACTTATTTAGTGACAGCATTAGCTTGTTCGCTCTCCAATATGGTAATAACTTAGTGCTAATCCACGATGTGGATTCCCTCAGCACTGGTCTAATAAATTGCTCCCAAAAAGAATGAACTAGTGGCGTGTCAATATGTATGCTCATCACACACGCTTATAAAAGCCAGCAGCAAGCATAATAAGCATCCCCTCCTTAGGGCATATACGAAGGAGAGCCCCTTCCTGTCTCTTGGACACATATATCCATACAGAGAGACAATAAACAACTACAGTCATACAATAAAGAAACTCTACACCCTGTCTTTTAATAAATGCATATTAATTAATGGCTACATTTTCTAGGGGATCAATTGTGAACATGTACTTTATATCATCATATATGGCACCACATATATAGCTTGTTGATTACATATAAAAGAGTAAAAAGGAACTAAAAGACAATTCTATTTTTTGTCATAGCGGTTCCAAATGTGCTCAATTAGATCATTCTTGAGCTCAACATGTGTTGAGCGAGCACGAATAGCCGCATTCCTCTGTAGAACTTGCGCAAAACATGGATTCGGATTGTTGCTCACTTCGGGTGGTAGTGTGACACCTCGAAATTTAAGCTTGATCAATCCGATAAATAAGCAAGTCTATGGTGTTAAAATAAAGAATTAAAACTGTTCCGTGCCAATTAAGGAGGTCGAGGGAAATTAAATAAAGGGCTTACTAATATGTAACTAAAATAAGTTATAATCGTGGTTGCCAATTTTAACTATCGCTAATTTGTTACTTTGAGGGAAGTGAGAAAGGAGCACGGCAACATTCATGCAAAACGGGTGGAAAGTGATTAAGGCGCAAATAGGGTCGAGCTCCCGTAACGACTCGTATCCAAAACCCTAACGCATGGTGATCCCAATTTCCCACAAAACCCTACCCACATTTATACATAACAATTAACTACACATTAAAATAGAATTTTGGAAATTTTATCAGAATTTTTGGAAGGAGTTTAAACCCTTTTAAAATTTCGACAAGTTTGAACCAAGTTAAAAATTCACAGGTCATTAGGGACTGAATCAGGGAAGGTCCTTATAAGGAAATTTGTTCCAAATAATTCACTCATACTACACAAAAAGTTTCAAAAATTTTTGAACTCGGGAGCCAGATCTACCAAATTGTCAAACCCTAGTGACAACTGCTGTACGGTGAACAGTGACGCGACGCCACTGTTCACCGCCAGAAACGGCGCTGCCGAGCAGCGCTGCGCGCGCCGCCCGCCCGCCCTCGCCGCCGTACCTCCTCCTCCATTTTCTAAGCTCGCTCCCATTCCCCCGTACCTGCTCGACGTGCCCTAGCAACGAGCGTCTTCAATTCTCCCCGCGCGCGCCGCTGCCCCGCCGTCCGGCTGCCTACCGCAGTACGGGGGTCCGCCGGCCATTACCGCCCTCACCGCGCCCGCACGCCAACTCCTTCCTCACTTCTTCTTTACCTCGCCCTCGAGCACAAAACGAGCACCGACGCCCCCTCCTTCTTTCTCCTCCCTGCCTTCCCCCGCGCGCAAGCCCGAGTCCCCTGTTCTGCCGCCGCCATAGCCGCCGCCTACCACCTCCACGACGCCGGCGAGTTCCAACCATTCCCCAGCCCCACCACCTTGCCGGCTAGGCTCCACTCCTCCCACTATTGCTCTCCGAACACCAAGAGCCTCGACCCCGCCGCCGTTTGCCCGGAACGCCGCCGCCCTGCTTTTCGGCCGAGAACCTCACCGGCGGCCACCATTCTCCAAAATTCGCCATCGCGGTACAATGCTTTTTCAATTCCTTCTACCGGCTGCTTCCTCTAGCCCTAGCGCCCCCATTTGACAGGGTTGTGGCTGCAGTTCATCGCCATTGACGAGGAGGACCTCACGCCACTACCCCGGCCACCATTGACGGCCGCCCGAGCTTACCGTCGCCGACCCTGCTCCCTTCTTCCCCGTGGACGTAATCCTCGTGAAATCGGCGTGCTAGCTCACGGTGATGCTCCTCGACACTCTCATTTCCCCTCTAACCCCCTTCTCCGGCGAGAATCCCACCGGAGCGCCGCCCTGCCCTAGTTCCGGCCGCTCTGCTACTGTTCCATTGGTTTATTCATTTTCCAGTAATTAGACAGGAGTTGTCAAGTGTATAGAAAATCATGGAAAAATCTAAAAATTCCAAACCTAATTTTATTTGAATCCTTGAACCATAAACTAAATTTCTGTTAAAGCACTTTTTATAAAAAGACCAAAAATTTTCAGGAATAATTAAAATACTCTTTTCTGTTTTTGAATTTTAGTTCAAATTTTAAAGCAGTTCTAAGGCTGAATTTTGATCTAGAAGTTACTCATGGCAGAACACACCTACTGGAATTTTATGGGGATTTTAGAAGCACCAAATTGTATATATTACTTTCACAATACCCCAATCTGCCTATTAAAATACCATTTTCTAAAATACATTGTAGAAGTCAGTAAAAAGTTTAGACCCCAAAAACAAAGTTGTAGATTGGTTCCCCTGAGTAACACCATAAAATATCATAATTTTATTCCAAGGTTCACCTATGGTTTCTGATTTTACAAAACCCAATAACAGAAACTTTGTTGAATTTTTATAAAATTTAGGAAATTCATCAGGCCTCAACCAAAACTTAAAATTCATATCTCAGAGAGTACTATCAACTAAAAATAATCGTGAGAAGTAATTAAAAATGTCATTTTCAACCTAGTTAAATAGTCGTAGTTAATAAACGATTAATACTTAGGGCAAGTCGCAATCTAACCCTAACTCCTAACAATGGAACTCTAGTTGATATTTAATAATAGCATTGCGACCCTCTTCATTAAACAATTCACTGCATTTTCGTCATATAGGGACCGACCAGGAACTTCCGCCGGTGAACGAGAATCCAGAAGAGGCCCCCGCAGGAACTAACTCCTTGTTTGAGTACTCTGACTATTCTGCAAACCAAGGCAAGCCCCGGTGCACACCTATGTTTTATAAATTTTCTGTTTACCACTATGTGTGTAAGAATTGTTTGTGCATTAAGTTTCGAGGAAATTGCCGTGAAAACCTAGATGCATGACTTGATAGGTTTCCTGTGGATTATTTTGGTAGAGCCCTCGATAGTATGCACTGCTTAAAAGATAGGGATCCGGTAGTATCCGAGTAGTATGGAGACTACTCGTGTTTATTCCAAGAGGAAAAGTCGAACAATATGTTGATCTTAATTAAGATTAAAATTTGGGAACCCTATCGGGTGCGGTTGCATTGGTCAAGTTTGAGGTGTGTACCGAGTGCATACTGGTATATGGGACCAGGAAACCGATGTAGCTCACCGTGCTTTGTTGGACAATTGGCCATCCCTTTTCCTGGGTGAACGGACCAGTATGGTGGATGAATTCGCATTTCTGTTTTTCTTGGGTTTGTGCTAGTGGGAAAGGCTTGGGGCCGTACAGGGATGCAGGGCATCGCCTGGAGGACCATGTCCTTGGAGGGATGGATGTTGAGCCAACACTGTCGTGATGTTGCGAAAGGTAGCCACGTGTGACTCAGTTGAGTGTGCACGTGTCGTGTCATTCGGGTTTCTCCTGCAGGATGTAAATCAATTATAATTGCCACTCCTCGTGGTTAAGAGTAGCACTTGCTCCTTTCTGCCGCAACGATATGAAAATAGTGGATTAGGATGAAATTGTATAATTTTACTCTGTTTGTTGTAATGAATTCATGATTGTTTAGAATAGCGGCACATTAGTAAATTCACAGTAACTATTGTTAATTTGGCTAAAATTTGAATAGAATATTAGCGCTGTTTTCGCAAGACCCGATCAACCTCCACCAATACCCTGCATTCTAGGAGTCGGTCATTAGATGGCCACGTTGACGGGTAAGTCTTGCTGAGTATTAGTTGCTCAGGCTTTGTGGATTAATATTTTTGCAGGTGATCCATCTAACTCTGCTTCATGTGGTTGTGGTGGTTGGGAAGGGGAGGCACCCTCGGAGTGGACCTTCGAGTGGGTTCCTGCTTCTCCGACCTATGAAGATTAAGCACCCGTGGGCTGGTGTGCTTAATTGTACCGTCGAGTTGTAATCATTAGCTTCCGCTGACTTTCGTTTGTTTTCGAACTACGCTTCCGCACTGAATTTATCTAAACCAATGTTGTAATGTTAAGAATTCATGTACCCCTTAACTCATGTTTTGCGTGTCCTTGTTAATTATTGTACTGTATGGTCGCTTGCTTCGCCAAGTGGCACCCTGAATGATCCTGGATGAGCAACCGTACGATTTTATCGGACGGGGTTGCGACAGGTAGTGCAATTGAGGCTTGTGGATTCTCGTTTAAGTCCAAATGTACTATTCTGCGTTCCTTCTTATCTTCAACTATCATGTTATGAAGAATAACGCATGCTTGCATTATGTTCACGACGTCGCGCCATTTCCACAAGCGTGCTGGACGACGAACAATATTAAACCGAGACTGTAAAACACCAAAAACACACTCCACATCTTTCCTTGCACTTTCTTGACGCTCTGCAAATAGTTTATCTTTATCCATCTGAGGACCTCTAACAGTCTTCACAAAAGCTGTCCATTCCGGATATATTCCATCAGCTAGGTAGTACCCGGTGTTATATTGGTTGCCCCCACCGTGTAATGCACTGTTGGAGCCTCTCCCCGTAAAGTTTTAATAAACAAAGGAGATCTATTTAGGACGTTGATATCATTGTTAGACCCAACTGTACCGAAGAAAGCATGCCATATTCGTAGATTTTTCGAAGCGACCACTTCAAGAATCATGGTAGGTACACCCTTATCACCACGAGTGAACTGACCCCTCCATGCAACAGGACATTTTTCCCAAGCCTAGTGCATACAGTCAATGCTTCCTAGCATACCGAAAAAGCCACGAGATTCATTCTCTTGCAGTATTTATTCAAGTTCTTGGGCAGTTGGACGGCGCAAGTACTCCGGGCCAAAAATTTCAATAACTCCTTTGGCAAACTCACCAAAACACTCCAAAGCCGTGCTAGCGGCAAGCTTTATTTGATCATCCAATAGATCTGCCGGTGTCCCGTATGCAAGCATACGAATGGCTGCAGTACATTTTTGTAGTGATGTGAGCCCTTGCCTACCGTTAGCGTCCACCCTGTCCGTGAAATAAGGTGACCAGTCACTTAGAGCTCTCGCTATTCTTAAAAAGAGCGAACGCCGCATCCGAAACCTCCTACGAAACATCTCATCCGTATAGATAGGATTTTCTCTAAAGTAGTTGTTGAATAAATCACTAGCTCCATACTCATGAGTCCTTGGAACAAACCTTCTTCGGATGAATCTTCGCGGAGTAGCCGCTGGATTGGAATGGACCGTTGAAGGGGACAGTGCCACTGGATGAAGCTCCGAGCGGGTGAGGCATGAACTTCGAGGGGAGCTGGACCTCAGCCGCCGCAGCAATGCGTCGCAGTGCCTCTTCGTCGCCGGCGCGGCGCATGATGAGGATGGCAAGCACCTCGTCGCCGGCTCAACTCTCTCGGTGGAAGATTTCGATCTGGATGGAGATGAATATGGCGAGGAGGCAGGAGCGCGCGCCAATATTTGCAGCGGAGGAAACAGTGCGCGGGAAGGATTTTGGAGCGGAGGCGGGTGCGCGGCGCCGCAGCGGATTTGCGTGGAGACGAGCCTGGAGACGCCGTGCCGTACAACACGGTGCCGCACCGTCTCCATCGCCTCGGAGCAAACGAAGAAGCCGCCTCTTCGTGAAGAGACGGAGCGAGTGTATCTCACTCGGTGGAGGGACCTTTTTGCAAAATAACGAGGCCACGTCGGACGGAGAGACGCTGCATTAATCAGCGTTGTACATGCCCTTACCGGGCGTGTTGATCGTCTTGTAGCAAGCTGCAAGTCAAGTCAACATATTTAAAATTGTCAAAATTTGAGCCATGATTCAATTTTATGTGAGTGGGGAGCATTCTCTTGGTGCTAGCTAGTAATCCTGTACAATAATGGAGGCCATAAGCAGCGCGGAGAACAAGAAAGCGGCCATCGAGAGCACCGGCAGCGTCCGGATATTGTCCCGGCGCATGGTGCGACCGTTGACTTCGCCGACGACGACGATAGCCAACGGTAACGGCTGCCATCAGCCGGCGAACAAGGAGGAAGTCGAGGTGATCCACCTGACGCCATGGGACCTGCGCCTCATCAGCATCGACTACATCCAGAAGGGCATCCTCCTGCCAAAGTCTCCCGCCGGCGGCGAGACCCTCTTCAACGCACTGGCGTCCTCCTTCGCGCGCGCGCTCGCGCGGTTCTACCCCTTCGCCGGTCGGTTCGCCGCCGAGGAACGCGCGGACGACGGGACCGTGACCTTGTCCCTGCGCTGCACTGGCGAGGGCGCCGAGCTCGTGCACGCGGCGGCGCCCTCGGTGTCCGTCGCGGACGTCGCGGCGTCGCTGTATGTTCCCAAGGTGGTCTGGGCGTTCTACCCTCTGCAGCAGGTGCTCGGCGCGGACGCCGCGTTGACGGACCCTCGGCTGCCTGTGGTCGCCGTGCAGGTCACGGAGCTCGCCGACGGCGTGTTTATCGGCATGTCCATGAACCACTCCGCCGGGGACGGCACCTCGTTCTGGCACTTCTTCAACGCCTGGTCGGAGATCCACCGCCGCGGCGGCGCCGGCGAGCTGTGGTCCCTGTCCGATCCAACGCTGGTGATGCGCAGGTGGTTCGTGGAGACCAGCCCCGTCCCGATCCCGATGCCGTTCCCAAGGCTACGCGACGTCGTGCGCCGGTTCGAGCGCACGGCGGTGGACGAGTGCTTCTTCACCTTCTCCGCGGCGAGCGTCGGCAAGCTCAAGGCCCGTGCGAACGGCGAGATGGGCATCACCTCTTCCGCCGCGGCCATCTCCTCGCTCCAGGCCGTGCTCGCGCACCTCTGGCGCGCTGTCTGCCGGGCGCGGCGCCTCCCGCCGGAGCAGCGCACGTTCTACTCCGTCGTGGTCGGGTGCCGCGGCCGCGTGACCGGCATACCGCTCGGCTACGTCGGCAACGCGATGGTGTTCGGCAGGGCGGAGGCTACCGCTGGCGAGGTCGACGCCAAGGGCCTGGGATGGACGGCGTGGCTGCTCAACCGTGCCGTGGCGTCGTTCGACGAGCAGGGGATGAGGGAGTCGCTCGAGAGGTGGGTCCGGGAACCGGATTTCACGTACATGGACAGTCTCTCTTCCGGCGGAACCGCGCTGGTCACCGGAAGCTCGCCGAGGTTCGACGTCTTCGGCAACGACTTCGGGTGGGGGAGGCCGCTGGCCGTGCGGAGCGGGTCCGGAAACAAGGCCGACGGCAAGGCCACCGTGTTCGAGGGGCCCGAACGCGGAGGGAGCATCTCGCTGGAGGTGTGCATCGCGCCAGACGCGCTGGCTAGGCTCGTCGCCGACCGAGAGTTCATGGAAGCCGTCAGCGTGCCGGCGTGAGTAATTGGCAAGGTGCTATGTGCATGCTGTTGTTAGAGAATACTACTCTCACTCTTGAAATAGGAGGATAGTTGTTATTTTGGCTAAAATAGTTGTCGTTATCACTTGAGTATTCTCGTGTTCCGTTTGGTTCATTATATATATGAAATACTTTATGAAAGAATTGTACCGTAGTTATTATTTAGATTGAATGTTTTATGAAATACATTTGGTTATAGTTTTTCAATGTCACAAACCGATTCTCTTGTAAGATGTTGATGGGCCAACATTGTAAACCTTTGTATTGTATCGTGGGCATTACTGCAGTAATAAAAAGATTAGTAATATCTACTGATTTCATATCTAGCATGACTGACAAAACTTCATACCATGCGCTCGCCAAAGAACACTGCTGCATGAACAGTGTCTCTTGCAAAGGGAATCAGTAAAAACAGAATTGTTAGAATAGTACTAAATCAAAGCTCTGTGGATGTACAATTAATGTCCTCTTGCAAAGGCAATCGGTAAACCAGTCTCACCTGGTCATCGGTCATCATCTAGACGGCTCTCTGACGAGAGCATCAGGGACAGTTCTTCAGTATACAAGTGAAATATGGAAAAAGGTGAACAAGAAAAAGTTGAAACCTTTGACTGTTAGACCAAGCTAGCTAGAACAAGCGGCAAGTACTCCTCTCCTGCATAATCCGTGTGGATCAAAACAGGTTCAACAAAAATGAATCAGATCCATTGTCAGTAGTGTAGCAGACAAAATAATCCATGTATGCGGTCAGTAATTGGGGAAAAAGAAAAACAGAAGAAGAAATCAGTGATCTCAACATTCAGATATCTTCTTCAGCCAGAGCGACGACATGGGCACACGCAGAGAGCTTGGATAGAGGCAGTCGACGAGAGAAGAGAGATCCTTGGAACCCAGCTAGCCCCCTGACAAGTGACAGCAACCTGCTGTGTGTTTCAGTATAATGCTCTCGTCGTAATCGCAACCGACTCCGTACTCCGACTTGGAGCCGCGAAGGGATAAAATCCGAGTTGAATAGTAGTATCCTACCTTGTGTCTCTATAATCCGAGTCGTAGTCGATGGGCCCGGAGACACCCCTGATGATGATATACCTGTCAATAAATATGAGACTTGTTGCTCATTACAGGGATCCCAAGAAGCAACCCGTGGTTCTGGTTCGCACGCTAGCTTGCCCTGTCGATCGTGAGCGCCCGCGATCAACATGTTTCGTGTGTCGTCCCAACCTGAACCTGCAGACCTGCATGATGACGAGGCCGACATGCTCAGCAAACTACCGAGCGACGTTCTGGTCTCCATACTGGAGAAGCTGAGCTTCCGCGACGCCGTCGGGGCCGGAGTCCTGTCGCGGCGGTGGCGGCGCCTGCCCGGTCAGCTCCCAAGGCTCGTTTTCTACTTCGAGGACTTCTTACCTGATGAGGAAGATGAGTTCCCTGACGAGGACGATCCTTAAGAGTTGTTTCATCGTCGTCATCCGACAATAATGGGGGCGGCAACAGTAGTGATGGCTTGTCGGCAGCGGGTGGCAAGATGCTCGACGTCGCGACGGCGCTGCTTTTCAACCGCCTGCAGGTCGTACACCCCACTGTCGCCATGAGGATTCCTCTTGAGGCACAACTACATGTCGCTCGGCCGCCTCCTCGACGGCGCCATGGCCGCCGGCAAGGTAGCCGCGGCGGAGCTGACGATCTCGACGATGAGCATGTTGGGGATGGACGAGTACCACGAGAGCATGAAGCGCGCTCTAGTCGGATACGGACGCCGGTTCAGGGCTCTCTTGGACGGCTGTCCGGCCGCGCTCGGGGGCCTGACCCGGCTCACCATGGAGAAGATGACGATCCGTGCAGCCGACCTCCACGACATCCTGACCTCCTGCGTCAGGCTCGAGTTCTTGTCGCTGCAAGTATGCGACGAGAATCGATCGACGACACAGTGGCGCGTACGGCACCCACGGCAGGTGGATCTTAGGATCACCTACTGCGTCTTTGGATTGGTCCATCTCGCGTGGCTTCCTAGGCTGGAGCGCTTCGCGTTCCGATACTGCACACACACCAATCGTCAACCCCTGTCCTTGGATCACGTCCCACGCCTCACAACGCTCATCATGTCCAACAATCTCAGTACTATGGAACCCACGATCAAGCTAAGCCAGATCCTTGCAAACGACATTGCTGCCGTCAAAGAACTACGCCTCAATTTCAGAGGCAGAGACCTCTGGCTTCAGCCGGAAGCTGCAAAACGACTCACACACATGTTTCGCAATCTCAAGTATCTAAAGCTTCGTAATGTTCATGAGGAGTGCGGCCTCAAGACCTTGTTTCTGCTCCAAGCTGCACCATTACTGAAGGGGCTCTACGTCAAGGTAATTATCATGCAGCAGTAGAGATATCGTCATTATTTACTATGTATACTCTTACAGTTGCATTGCGCCTGCCTGTTAATGTTTCATTTGAATTGCAGCTGTGGGACCATCAATGTCTCATGCAACGTGATGAGGACGACGACAATGTCTACCAGAGAGCGAAGAGCAAGAACGTTGAAGAAGCAACAACAAATTTCAAGCATTATAGTCTAACCCACATCACAATCCGAGGCTTTTACAGTAGTAGTAAAGATACGCTCCTGACATACATATGCTCTCTGGCGCGAGCAGCAGTTAACCTAGAGGAGATAATCATGCGTGAAAATGCAGCTACCTGCCAGGATTGTGGAGCCTCCAGAACAAGATTCCTAAGGATGGACCAAGATATAGAACGGGTGATGAGGAGGATCACCGCTGTAGGATCCACCCCCTTTAAAATTCGTATTGTTGAATCTTAATTTCAGTTGGTCTTGGTTAGTTATAGGGTTATTTGGTTCTATACTACTGCAACTTTTGAAATTTTAAGATATACTACTACAACTTTAAAAATTGGAACCATACTACTGCAATTTTGACAAAATTAGAACCATACTACTGCATACCTCATCGAGCTGATTTTATACCAAAAGAGTGTACCGTATTTTGTTTTTGATGAAAATGCCCCTAACTCATTTATCCCATGGACAACTACAGATCGAGGCACACAGATTTCCTACCCCAATTCCCCCTGTCTGCCCTAACCCTAAGCAAAGCGGGCAAGGCGAGCGCGTGGGGCTGCCGGGACGGCGGTGGCCACTGCGGGCACGGCGAGCGCGTCAGGGCTGCGGCCTGCGGGCGCGAGTCCGGGTGGCGGCGGGCGCGGCCAGTTCGCAGGTGGAGTCCGCGCGCAGGGCCGCGGGCGCGAGTCCGGGCGGCGGCGGGCGCGGCCAAGAGGGTGGAGTCCGCGCGCAGGTAGGGCGGCGGGCGCGGCCAGGAGGGCGGACTCCGCGCGCAGGCAGGGCGGCGGGCGCGGCCAGGAGGGTGGACTCCGCGCGCAGGCAGGGCGGCGCGCGCGCAGGCAGGGCGGCGAGCGCGAGTCCGCGCGCAGGAAGGGCGGCGAGCGCGAGTCCGGGCGCAGGAAGGGCAGCGGGCGCGGCCAGTTCGCGAGTTCGTGGGTGCAGGGCGGTCCTCAGGCGGCGCTGTACGCGGGCACGGTTGTGGAGGCGCGGGGACGGCGGCGGACGGCCTCATGGCTAACAATATGGATCATGACCAGTTGAGGTAAGGCATTGCAATTCCTGTTAACATAGTGTAGCCGATTTGAGGTCAAGATTGAACGGATTTTGATGTGCTTTCTCCGTAGGCTCTTCCGTTTAGAGATAAAAGTTGATGCATTTGTCACGAGGGAGTCTTGTGGTAGGAAATCTTATACTAAAGGCAGAGTTATTAACTGGGATGTGGAGGTGGAATTATTTACGCTAGATATGCTGCTGAGCCGTCTCTCGAATGAGATAGAATGGGGCTCAAACCAGTCTGCCAATGTTTGGTTCTTTAACAAGACATTGGGCGAGGTTGTGGGACTAGTTGATGAATTTCAGATGATAGATGTGTTTAACATGTACAAGCCAGAGATGAGTTGCCGCTTAGTTGTCGGTGTGTTTGACAAAGAAAAGGCTGCGCTTGAGGCATGTCCAGAGGAAGTAAATTCACACTCTCTTTGTGTACTGCCTCTAGAAGCGCAATCTATTGCTAATTGTGAATTGACACCTCAGGCATGTAATACACAGTCTGAGATTGAGTCTGAGACAGGTGATGGAGCACCTGCATCTAAGGTAGCAGGTGATGGAGCACCTGCTTCTAAGGTAGTAGAATCTGACCCATTTGACACCGTGGAAGAGTATGTGGGTGTGGATGATGAACACATGTACATCTCAATTCCACTATCAAAACCTCCATTAAATGTTGAAAATTCTAATGCTGAAAATGTTAATGCTGAAACTGTTGATGCTGAAAACGATGAAGACGCTGAACTGTTTGCTCATGTTGCTGGTAATGTTCCTCCGGAGGCAGAGATCAATGATGCAGATCCAAATGAGGTAGTTGTGCTACATGACCCTGAAAACCCAAACATTGTAAAGGATGCTCTATTTCCTGATATTGTAACATTCAGGAAAGCTGTGAGGCACTATGCAGTAAAGAAAGGATTTGAGTTTGCTAACTTACAGACAGATACAAAAAAATTCAGGGCCAATTGTGCACATCTTGGCTGCCCATGGCGCATTCATGCTTCTAGGATTCATGATGGGAGAACTATTCAGGTATGGTTGTTGTATTTTGTTTCACAAACTTTTGTAGAGCTCTAAAATTGCTTAACAATGTGGTTATTTATGCAGATCAAGAAGCTACCTGCAGAGCATAATTGCCCAAGTACAAAACTCAAGATAGGAAAAATGGCTACCCAAGGTTGGTGTGCTGATAGGTTGGCTGACTGGTTGAAGAAAAATCCTGGAAAGGGAGCAAAAGCAGCAAAGGAGAAATTAGAAGAAGACTATGAGATCAAATTGAAGTACTCCAAGGTATGGTCAGGTATGAGGTTGGCTATTAATCAAACTCAAGGTAAATATGAAGAGAGTTTTCAATTCTTGTACAATTGGAAAGCTCAAATGGAGATTAATTCACCTGGAAGTATAATAGAAATTGAGGTGGAGAAGGAAGGCCAGAGGCAATGTTTCAAAAGGATTTTTGTTGCATTGGCACCTTGTGTAGATGGGTTCTTGAGGGGTTGTAGGCCATACATAGGTGTTGACTCTACTAGCTTGAATGGTACATACACTGGTCAGTTGGCTGCAGCCACTGCTGTAGATGGTCACAACTGGCTGTATCACTTAGCATATGGTATTTTTGACTCTGAGACAGAGGATAACTGGCTATGGTTTATGACTCAGTTGCATAGAGCTATAGGTTGTCCACCAGGGCTAGTCATATCTACGGATGCATGCAAAGGACTAGAGACTGCTGTTGAGGCTGTTTTCCCTGATGTTGAGCATAGGGAGTGTATGCGACACCTATATGGTAATTTCATCAAGAAGTATAGAGGACCTGTCTTTACTGAACACTTGTATCCCGCTGCAAGAAGCTACACTGAAGATAAGTTTAGGTGGCACATGGGAAAAATTAATTCATTTGCACCAAATGCTATTGATTGGCTAGAGGCAAATCACAAGAAGATATGGTACAGATGTGGATTCTCTGAGGATAGTAAATGTGATTACTTGACTAATAATGTGTCTGAGAGTTTTAATAAGCAGATAAAGGACCTCAAGGGGTTGCTGATCCATGAGGTAGTTGACAGTATCAGGGAGTTGATCATGGAAAAGAGGTACTTGAGGAGGCAGGTTGGTAGAGCTATGACTGGTAGAATATTACCTAATGTCATCAAGGATCTTAATGCAATTAGCAACAACCTTAGGGTGGTAAAAGTTGTAAGGAGTGATGAGGACTTTGCTGAAGTAACACTTGTTGATAATGACAACATTACTAGAAGGAACCAAGTAGACCTTCAGAACCACAAGTGTTCTTGTAGAAGATGGCAAGTCACAGGGAAACCTTGTAAACATGCTTTGGCATGGATTCTGTCTAACAGAGGCCTAGAAATTTCTGATTATGTCCATGAGTACTACTCTACAGACAAGTTCAGGATAGCATATGAAGCTAGAGTAGCAACAATGCCAGATAGATCACAATGGCCTGTTGTTGATCTTGGTTTCAAGGTCTTCCCACCAAAACAAAGAAGAGCTGCAGGCAGGCCTAAAGTGCAAAGGATAAGATCAGTACTAGAAGGAGGAGGACCAAAAAAGAAGGTGAGGTGCCCAAGGTGTGGAGGTTTTGGGCACTTTCAGAAGACCTGCAAGAGGGCCGAAGCTTGGGAAGAGGAGGGAACTGCAGCACCAAAGAAAAGGTTAACTATTGTCTTTTATAGTTTTCTTGTTTTCATCATGTTAATTGGTGTTGTTAATCGTACTAAAGTATACATGTTTTATCTCTGTTTTATAGGAAAAAACAGCAAGAGGAAGGCAGTTCTGCAGCTGCAGGGGGGGCTAAGAAGAAAAGGAAGACACCCATAAAGCGGACTCCAAAGAAGAAGAAGAAACAAGCTGAATCTGCACCACCAGCAAAAGTTGTTAGGAACCTGAGATCTTGGCTAGGAATGTGATGTATAAGGGAAAGTCTGCATGCTTTTGTTATGTTTTCTGGGTTGTAACATTTTGGACCTGTCGCTAGCTATGAACTTGTAGCTAGATTATTTGGGATCTGGATTATTTTGGACCTGTAGCTGTGTTGAACATGTACTTCTTATATTTGAACCTGATCTGTGTGCTCAATCGATGGATATTGCTGTTTTAACAATTTGTCTAAAGATTATGGTCTTTAATTGTGGCATTGCGTAAATTATCTGCAATCATGATGTCAGTTTTTTTGAGAAAAAAAAAGTATTTTGTGCCAAAAACTGATTATCATATTCAATTCTACAACTTATGCAGTTAACTTGTATTTACGTGCAAGAGAGATGGGGTGGTGGCGTGCACAGAAGGGTGCTCATTTTGATCCAGATTAGGGGCATTTTCGTCAAAAACAAAATACGGTATACTCTTTTGGTATAAAATCAGCTCAAAGGGGTATGCAGTAGTATGGTTCCAATTTTGTCAAAATTGCAGTAGTATGGTTCCAATTTTTAGAGTTGTAGTAGTATATCTCAAAATTTCAAAAGTTGCAGTAGTATAGAAACAAAAAACCCTTAGTTATATGACACTGCAATTCACTCCAATCCCTTATTTCACATGGCAAAATTGAAAATCCCGTGAATGACATTGTGTTGTAATTTTCATTCTTCTATGATATCGACCTTATAATTGCAACTTATTTTTATTTTAAAAATTAAAATGAGAAGCTTCTGCAATCTTAAAATCTCCCGACAGTGAGTTAAGGTGGAACTGCCATAGTGAGTTAAGGTGGCAGTGGCGGCGGCGAATGCAGTGGTATCCAATTGGTTTGGACTGCCACGGCAGCGGAATCTGTTTGGTTTAGAGCGTGATAGTGGTGAAATATCATTATTGTACAAAGAAAGTATATTTGTTACACCGATGCATCATGTACCAAAAGCCAAAAGAATACTTTATGCTTCATCTGACATGAGGAACTCCGTATCCAATTGACCGCAGGCTGTATCTGCACATGTCCGATCAAATGTTCATAGGCTTGTTGGGATAGGAGTAAATGAAAGTTTTCAAACAGATCAAATTGCACAGTCCTGTTAACAATCTGAAATGGAAATTTTGCAAAGGAGTAAAGATGAGGAAAGCACATCTTCAGCACTTGTCCGTTCCATTGATCTTCCCAAAAGGAAATTGTTCTGCCATCTCCTACAGATGCTGCTGCAAAGTCAAAGTGTATATCAATTTAGTCGTCGTAGTCCTCGTCACCAATTGTTGGTTTTTTTTTTGAAATAATAATAATTTCATTATTAATTCTAAAATTAGGGGTCGGTTGAGAGAAATTACAAAAATAGAAGGCAGTTAGTATTCGGATGACCGATAAGGTAACTATCGGTCGTCCAAAAATCGATATGAGCCTATCGAGTTTCCGAAAGCCGACTAGCGGACACGTCTACTGCCACGTAGCCTATCGGTGGCGCGAACGGGCTGTCGAGCGATGAACAGGCTGTCGGTAATTGGATTACCGACAGGGTGCTAGAGCTCTGGGCTAGTCGGTTTGCGGGAGACCGATAGGTCCCCCATCATATCGGCGGCCGTGGCCCGTGACTGCGCACTTGCGGTTGTCCACGAGAGAGGGCGGCGGTAGAGGCTAGCGCGCGCGGCGGGGAGGAGCCGGAGGCGCGCAGGGAGGAGGAGGCGCGCACGTCGGGGAGCCTGCCGGACCGCACTCGCGGGAGGAGAGGAGGAGAGAAGGAGAAGGAGGAAGAGGAAGAGAAAGAGGAAGAGGAAGGAAGAAGAAGAACGTCTACGTGAGATTAGAAGTAAGTATAATATTTTATGTTAGATTAAGTAGTATGATAGTTTATGTAGAATACAAGTTTAGTTTTGTGATGATTGTTTAGATAGTGATTTATTTTAGATTATTATCTTGTAATACAGATTAGTTCGTTAATAAAATCTGTATATATACGTACAATATATTTAGAGCATAAGAAAAAAATTCGATGTTTATAGAAATATTATAAAATTAGAAAGTAAATAAATGATAGCTAAAAATATTTTTGTTGTCAGGATGTCCAATGTCGTCAGATTTAAAGTATTTTATATATTTTATGGGGAAGGAGAAATTAGTCATTGTGAATACGGTGTACATGAATGAATTTTCATATGTGGATGGTTGGTTTAATGAACCCTGTGAGGTGTCCAGAGTGTAAATATGGAGATAGGTTGCGAGATTTGTAAGATTTGAATGAATTGTTGAAGCGCACGCACGTGCTTCTCCTAGATTGCGATGTTGACATCACGCCTCATGGGAAGGCAGCAAACCAACTCGAGAGAATAGTTTTTCTCCAGCTGAAACCGCGTGTTGGACTTCCTCGAAGACTAGGAAAACACGTGAGCAGGACTTGTTCTGTAGCCGCCGAGCTTGGCTGCTCGCAGATAAGCAGAGAGATCGAAGAACTGACTACTGACTTGCACAAGTCAAAGTCGATCCTATGGGTTTTCAGTTTCAGAATGCAATTGTTGGTGGTATTTCTCTGACGTAAGATCCGTTATGAAAAGGTGCAGCAAAATTAAATAAAATTTCGCTTTTCAAATAGGAATCGTTAACGGACCGCACTTTCTCTGCTAGCTGAACACTCGATTTGCGTTAAGAAAAACATGTAGTAATACACCCTCAACTAACGTGTGCCGTATGGCCAGCCCAGTTGCTTATACTCTTTTGCCTTACTCTCTTTTAATATTCTACTAAAAAATACGTAAAAAGGTACCCACTTTTCCACACATGAAAAGATAGTACTCAAGACATGGGGAGAAATAAAAAAAAAACTGATGGCAACAACCACCCTCGTGCTTGCCATTGCTTTTCCCCTGGTAATTAAGAGTCTTGCTGTTAGAGCAAAGCTGAACCAGAGAAGGCTTTTCAAAGAGCGAGCGATCTCTTTGGATCCTCAAGAGTGGAGTGGAGTCATCGTCTAGATTCAGATTCAGGTACGGCTCTCCTCCCTCCTCCTGTCCCCCTATATTTGTGGATGCTTGGAGTTCATCATGCTTTCGGTTCCTTCCTGCTTTGTAGTTATTCAGTTCAAAATTGTTTGTTGCCTCTTCGAGTGTCAAGATTAATTACTCTATTCCTTGCTCTTCAGACTTCATAGATGGGAAGTTCAGAGTTGGAGCAACCAGAGGTACCCAGTGTTCCTCTTCCTCCTTGCTTCATCTGTTCCCACTACCTTCTGCTCTGACATTGTTCCTGAGATGATCTTCTAGCTCGTTTTCAGCCCGCCCAGTCTTCCTTCCTTCAGCAAGGAAACTAATCTCATTCCTATATATTTCTTGGTTTAGGCACTCTCGCACATGGATTCTTGCTCGCAACCGCCATCGAGAACTTGGAAAAGAAATCTCGACTATCAAGGCAAGAAGGTTGCCATGTTTACCCCGACCATGAATGATATAATGACCATTGTGAGTGCACTCTCTCTGCATCACAAATTACAGTTCATCCGTTCTGTGGAACTAATTTATCTGCTTTCTGTAGGGGCCCTTGCTCGTCAAACTTCTGCGTATACATGTTGAAGATACGGCAAAAGGCATGGTGAGTTAGTACTGTATTTTCCTCCTGTCGCTAGCTACAGGTTCAAAAAAAATCAAAAGATACTAGTCTATCCTGTCCTGTCACTGATTATGTTTTTCGAACAATGTTCTTCACGTTTTGGACGAAGGCTACAATCTATGATCCGCTACGGAAATGGATGGATAACTGCCACCGTGGTGTTCCGCTCGGTGGGCTAGGGTCAGTTCTATCAGCCTGCTCTTGGTTGGTTCCTGTGCAGTAGTTGTAGGGTCCAATTAAGAGCTGACAGTTTCATTTGTTGTTCATTTATCAGTATAGGAAGCGTAGGGAGAAGCTACAGAGGGTACTTCCAGCATTTTCAGATATTCCCAATGACATACGAAGAGAAGCCAATCCTAGCGAATCAGTTCTCAGTAATCACCTTTTTACACTTCTGCACATGGTTTGCAATGCGCAAATAGAGTCCTTACTGTATATGCTTCTTAGGCATTTGTTTCACGCCCCAATGGAAAGAAATATTCCACCGTGTTATCAGCACCGACTGCAGATGTCCTCAAGTGAGCATGAAATTCAGAACAGGCTCCAGCTGAACTAATAGGACAGTGATAACTGCTAACTTCATTTCCAGGGGAATCGATAAAGCCGGTATTGGATCGTGGGACTGGAAGCTGAAGGGGAAGAATTGCACATACCATGGCCTGTTCCCAAGATCATGGACAGTATATGATGGTAAATTACTGACAACACTCGTGTTTCATTCAGGCAGTGCTTGACACTTTTAGCCTTAGAAAGCTATTATTATCATCAGAATACAATCATGTCCTTTAACTGAATATGGGTTGCCCAATCTCAATGCAGGTGAACCTGACCCTGAAATCAATATCACATGCCGTCAGATATCACCGTTCATTCCTCATAACTACAGAGAGAGCAGCTTCCCAGTTGCAGTATTCACGTTTACGGTACAATTTTCCTTTTCGTTCTTTCTGCTGCCAATAAATAATAATATTCTGCATTAGCACCTGTAACTATTGGCGTTTGAACGGCAGGTGCATAATTCAGGGAGCACACCTGCAGATGTGACCTTGCTCTTCACCTGGGCAGTAAGTTCAGACAAACACTTCACAGTATTCAGGAAAGAATGGGTGGGGTAGATATTTGTGTGAAGAACTAATGGTACTATTTGTCTTTCAATCCTGTAGAATTCAGTTGGTGGGAGTTCACAACTGACCGGAAATCACAGGAACTCCAAAATGACGTAAGGGACATTACATTCTCCCTTGTAGTCGATGCAGTGTATCATCCATCAGTCCCTTACTCTGGTTTTCTGCTCCATGCATGTGCAGAGCGCGCGACGGCGTCCACGGCGTTCGCCTGCATCACAGGTGAGCACGTACTTTAGTTTCGAAGAAGGGCGAATGATTCTCATAAGAATAAATAGCGATAAGTGTCTGAGATGGCGCCCGCCCTCCGATAATGCAGGACGGCCGGCGGGCACCCTCCGGTGACCTTCGCGATAGCGTCTAGAGAAACGGACGACGTCCGCGTCACCGTCTGCCCGTCTTTCACGATGGGGCCGTCCAGCTCCGGCGAGTTCACGGCGAAGAACATGTGGGACGACATCAAGAAGGTAGTGATTCTCTTCTCGGCTGGGAGGATCTGAAGCCGTTCGTGGCCTATGAATCTCTAACCAAAGATCGTTGTGCAACAGAACGGCTCCTTCAGCAGCGCCGGCGCCGGCGACGCGTCAGCGACGTCGAGGCCTGGGTCGTCCGTCAGTGCGGCGGTGGCGGCGTCGACGGCCGTGCCGGCGGGAGAGACACGCGTGGTGTCGTTCGCGCTGGCGTGGGCGTGCCCCGAGGTGAAGTTCCCCACCGGGAGGACGTACCACAGGTGAGCAGCGAGCACCGTGCACGAGGTGGCCTCGCGTCTTGCTCAGTTACTAATATGAATGGAACTGTGGCTGAGACAGGAGGTACACCAAATTCCACGGCCTTGATGGAGCCGCAGCGGCAGAGAACCTGGTTCATGACGCCCTTCTTGGTGAGATGAGATTTCCCTTTTTTTTTTTTTCTTCCGAGTCAAAACCCCATGGAATCCAGAGAGCCATGAGTAAAAAACCATTTCGTTGATGCTTCTCTGAATTGCTTGTTTATAGATCATATGAAGTGGGAGGCTCAGATCGACGAGTGGCAGGGCCCCATTCTGCAAGACAAGACCCTGCCTGAATGGTACGGAATTATTCAATCAGCAGCAGCTTGAAATGCCAATGAAATTCTCGGGCTGTAAACACGGCTACATAACGAAATTATGACATCAGATTTTAGCTCGGCTCAGAACAGGATTCTGGACTGAAATATTTGGTTTCATCAGGTATCCAGTTGCCCTGTTCAATGAGCTGTACTACCTAAACGCAGGAGGCACAATTTGGACAGGTAACTAACTCTAAACGCTGAACAATGATCAAAAGCTCCACATTTTTTTATGGTTTATGACTACTCATATACGTAGCAACTAAAACAAGAAAATCTACGTCGTATGATGTGATGGCAGACGGAGAGCCTCCGAGGAACACCGGGTTCGCTGCGTCCGGGGCGTTCACCGAGCCATTCTTGCTCGGCGGCGGCGGCGCGTGCCATCACACCGACAGAGACAGCGGCACCGAGAGCCCGGTGGACGGCGTCCTGCGCGCCATGGCGTCGGCGACGGCGCGGCAGCACGAGACGGCGGCTTTCGGCACGTCACTGCTGCGCCCCGGCGAGGACAACGTGGGGCAGTTCCTGTACCTGGAGGGCATGGAGTACAACATGTGGAACACGTACGACGTGCACTTCTACTCATCGTTCGCGCTGCTCTCCCTCTTCCCGGTGCTGGAGCTGAGCCTGCAGCGCGACTTCGCGCGCGCCGTGCTCCTGCACGACCCGCGCCCTCGCCGCACGCTCGACGGTAAGACGGTGCCTCGGAAGGCGCTCGGCGCGGTGCCGCACGACATGGGGCTCAACGACCCGTGGTTCGAGGTGAACGGGTACATGCTGCACGACGCGGCGCGGTGGAAGGACCTCAACCCCAAGTTCGTGCTGCAGGTGTACCGCGACGTCGCGGCCACCGGCAACGCCGCGTTCGCCGCAGCGGCGTGGCCGGCGGTGTACGTGGCCATGGCGTACATGCACCAGTTCGACGCCGACGAGGACGGGATGGTCGAGAACGAGGGCGGCCCCGACCAGACCTACGACATCTGGGCTGTGTCGGGGGTCAGCGCGTACACCGGCGGGCTCTGGGTCGCCGCGCTCCAGGCCGCCGCCGCCATGGCGCGCATCGTCGGCGACCGCGCCGCCGAGTGTTATTTCCAGGAGCGGTACCATAAGGCGAGGCGCGTCTACGACGGAGAGCTCTGGAACGGCGCCTACTTCGACTACGACAACAGCGGCGGCCGCACCAGCGACTCCGTCATGGCGGACCAGCTCGCCGGCCAGTGGTACGCGCGGGCATGCGGGCTGGAGCCGGTCGTGGACGAGGACAAGGCCCGGATCGCGCTGGGGACGGTGCTGGACTACAACGTGATGCGCGTCAAGGGCGGCACCGTCGGGGCCGTGAACGGGGTGCGGCCGGACGGCAGCGTGGACGCGTCGTCCACGCAGTCCAAGGAGGTGTGGCCCGGCGTGACCTACGCCGTCGCGGCAGCCATGATCCACGAAGGGATGACGGAGGCCGCGTTCCGGACGGCCAAGGGCGCCCACGACGCCGCGTGGTCCCAGGAAGGCTTCGGGTACGCGTTCCAGACGCCGGAGGCCTGGACGGTGGACGGAGGATACCGGTCGCTGCACTACATGCGGCCGCTCGCCGTCTGGGCGATGCAGTGGGCGCTCTCCCCGCCGGAGCTGCAGAAGGACCTCAGGGTTCCTGCGGCAGCGCCGTCCTCCTCGCCGGCGGACGCGGCCCTGGGAGAGTCCCAGTTCGAGAAGGTGGCGAGCATGCTCAGGCTGCCAGACGAGCAGCAGCCCAAGGGATACCTCCGGGCCATCTACAAAATCATTCGCCAAATCGTGCTACCAGCGTAACATCAGTGTCACTGAATATATTTGCGGCAATGAAACTTGATTCTGGCCATTATTTGTCAGAGTATTCACCTCAATACCGGGAGACTTGTTATTTGCCAGGTACGTAGGTTAGGTGACAGGAATGGCTTCTACAAAGCATGCGGCGGAGCATCTCCACGACACCAGTGTAACTGAATATTTCCGGTTCCTATCAGTACATCAAAACAAATTTTTCTTTGGATGCAAGTTCAGTAATGAATCATGATTCTGCCCATTCGTTAACAGTATCCCCAACAATAGCAGGTTGTGAATTTTCGCCCTTCTTTACCCAGCCCCTCATTAATAAACAAAAACAATTTGCAAATGCAATTGGACAGAAGAGATCACAATCGAACAAGCTGCAAAATAATTAAACAAACTTCTCTTCTAAAATGAATAGTACCACGTCCAAAGTGAAAGTAACCAACTACTAGGAACTACAGAGATTCAGTACAGCTCGAGGGTTTACAATGCCTTATGAGACAATACATCCACCCATTGCATTCATAGAAACATCCAAAAATATCCAGCTACATCATCTTAACGGTCAGATAAGTATATCACGCGGTCCACTGCCCACTATATCCAGAAGCAGGCTGTGGAGAAACCCCCTTCGCAGGAGCAGGCTGTGGGTTTGCAGGGGCTGCAGCATAGCCACTCTGAGCCACCGGTGCCGGTGCTGCTGCTGCTGCTGCTGCTGCTGGTGCTGCTGTTGACTGATCATAGCTGGGCGGGTTTGCAGGTGGCTGTACATACCCTGCCTGGCCATAAGCAGGCTGGCCAGCTGCTGGTGCAGAAGCATAACCAGACTGACCAGTTGCCGGAGCAGCACTATAACCTGACTGCGGGTAGGCATTTCCATAGTTAGGATCAGCTGGAGCTCCCTGGTAACCATAGCTGGCATTGGTTTGAGCTGCTTGATCACCATAGGCAGGTTGGGCTGGAGGGTACTGTGCGTAGCCACCTTGCTGTGTACCTTGCTGAGGATAAACTGGTGCTGCTGGAGCATTCTGTGCATATGGAGCTGGTGCTTGCCCAGCCTGCTGTGGATAACCCTGCTGAGCATACCCATCAGGTCCTGCTGTATTGCCATACGTTTGACCATAAGCAGGAGGCTGCTGAGACGGTGGGCCATAAGATGTAGGAGGTGCCTGGTAAGTTCCATCTGCAGCAGGTGCACCTCTCGGTGCCCATTGTCCTGGTCCACTGTATGGCGGCCTAGAATAAGGATCTGGCTGTTGAGGGTAGCTTTGCTGGGGGGCCATGGGTGGCTGCCCGTAGTACTGCTGGTTTGGTGCTGGAGCACTGTATCTAGGCTCACCATAACCATGACCATAGTTCTGTTGGGGTGGCGGATACTGAGGTTGTCCATAGCTGGGAGCCTGCGACGGTCCATAATTGTAGTTACCTGGTCCAGGAGGGTAGCTTGGTGGCTGGCCATCATATGGTTGAGGACCCTGCTTGTAGTAGTCATAACCGCCTCCCTGATAGGAAGAATGAGGTGGCCTCTGATCCCAGCCCATGCCACCTTTTGGTGGTGGCTGCTGCGGGTAGCCACTGTAAGGATGGTTGTAGTTTTGAGGTGGAGGCATGCCTCTTGGTGGGTATCCATAGCCAGGTTGTGATTGAGAACGTGGTGGGCCCCACTGGGAACCTGCACCATGACCCTGAGGACGGTAGTTTTGTTGACCGTAGCCACCAGATTGAGTCATAGGTTTTGTCTGCATATGAAAGCATGTTAGGAACCAAAAAGGAGTAGACATAAGAAAGGGAATTTTCAAGGGGCAATCAGACCATTCACATCAGAGTTAATAACAGAAAATCAAACTATACACAGTTCACGTTTTGCTAAATCATTCAATAAAAATGATGTCATTACAATATACCATAAGAAATGACACAATTCGTGCACATCATGATTCCAACCATAAACAGGTTCAAAATGGCATTCTGATGTGACATATCTTTATAGAATGCAAAGATCAAGAAAAAAGGTTATACATCTAACTAAAAAACGCAACAAGCTGCATGCAAACTGAAAACAGATTCCACAATTCAAGATGATGGTGCATATCATAAATATATAAGCAAGCTCATAAAGAATACTGAAAGATCAATCATGGGTGAAATAATATTTCAAAAAAAAAACAAATACAACAATATTGCAAGATTGAATGAACTGCAGCACATAAATATCTGATAGCAACTGAGAGACTCATGATAGTCCTAATAATGTTCAATAACCTGAATGTCCTAATGTGACTACTTCAACACCAATACTCAGCTCTAACAAAAAGAAGTGGTGTTTGGCAGACAACATATAGCCGCAAAAGGTTTTGTTTAGCAAATCTAGACATGGTGATGCAGTAACCTTATCAAGGCATAATAATACATTAATACACCTGTAGGGGCCTTCCTGTGCCATATTGTTTCTGTTCCCTTTTCAGAAATAGGCAGTCTTACCAGTTACCAACTACACAAACCATGCAAGGGATAATGATCAATTTCCCTCTTCTGTGCATGTATGAACGACGGTGACACCCATGAGCAAAGCCTAGCAGTATCTTCATTACGATATGCCAGCACCTTCAACAAAAAAGTAATTCATGGAAACTGGAGCGAGTGAAGCTGATGAGTAAGTTCCGACGTCTTATGTAGGAAACAGAATCAGATCTCCTCTAAATAATTAGCAAATGGCTCACTGGGCTAACCACCAGTACAGTAATGTTCATGCGAAGTCATGAATAGGTGACAGCATCCATAAAGATGTACATGCTCCAGTTTACTCAATTAAGCAAGCTAATGTGAAGTCAGCAAATGAGAGAGATATAGCCAATAGATAGGAATGCAGTTAACAGTGCTAAAGATTTTGGGAGATACCAAATGAAAACGCTCTATGCAGGCCATGATTCTTTGTTAATTTGTATTGTTAATGCATAACAAAGAACATTATTCAGGTAAACAGTATTGTAAACAATCGAGGTGTTTAAGAAAGAGTGAAGGGATCTTGGTGAGAGAAATTATTTACAAATGTTTATGGATAAACATCCAACAAAGTTTAAGCTAATAAATTAATAGCCTGTGAATTTTAACAGATGGAATTATTCACATGTTTTAAATCCTGTTCAGCCAAAGTGCAAGAGGAAATCTAAAATTTCTGTTTTAAATTTTAACAAAGAGATCGCAGATGAAGAGAACTTACCTCCCAGTCCAACTAGGCACTGCTATAAATCAAAAATTGATACTTCATACAAAGCTCATTGCACAAGAGACTGGTTAGTTTATAACCACACTTCATACTTATCATACTTAATAAACAAAGACTCCCCCAAAATGAGAATGACAATTTGTTGGGAATTTTTTAACAGCAAAGCATGCCACTATAAGCAGGATATCAATCAATGCAAGTTAAAAGGCTGTTCAGAGAGTAATCAAGTTAACAGCAAAACATGCCACAGCAAGAGTAAAATAAATGTCCCTACAGGCAGGATATCAATCACTGCAAGTTAAAGAGCTGTTCAAACAGTAGTCAAGGTAATCCAATAACAGAAATCTCAAGTTTTCCTCAACAAATTAGGACAGCATCAAGCAATATCAAAGTAGGCTGCATGTAAAGAATACTTGCCCAATCTTCATGAAAACTTTCATGTGTAAACATATCATGAAGGCATCACACCTTTAACCATATCATGAATCAAAAACAACCATGACACAGACTGCAATATCAGCATCCAACATAAATGAGCTAAGCACAGCGTGACAAACCATTGAAGCATATAAGGCAATGCATATCAGCTTTTTATCAACACACAACAATAAGATCACAAAGAGAATATGTACATCACCTGATTAATAGTTTGCTTGACCAGCTCTTTTGCAGCTTCAATCTGATTCTTATTCCCAGTAATACGCACTGTTCTTTCAGTCAATGTACCCGCTGGAGCATGTTGGGGTATCAACTACAAGATTTTCAAATTTCCAACCATCTCAAGGCTTAGCTGACATGAACATTAATGCATAAGAGGCCAACACAACAAGTAATATATGCACCTGAATGCGAGCACCAGATCTTGTTTGCAGACTTTTGATTGACTCGCCACCTTTTCCAATAATAATACCAACCTGAACAAAGATAATGGTAGATCAACGAAAATGGAATGTACAGCATACATATTTTCGTCAATGCTAATGAGTTCAACTAACCTTGTTATCAGGAACAGTCATCTCAAACACCTCAGATCCTGACTGACCACTTCCAAAACCTTTAGCTATCAAGGCAGGGGAGCCACCTGCCTCAGCCTGTGCATTCAAGAAAATATTAACTTGCAAGGATTGATAATGATGGACAGAGTATAATATGGAAACTACATATATTTTGTGCACCTCAGCTATAACACTCTTAATAAGCTGCTCAGCCTTATCAATACTTTCAAGGGATCCAACTAGTTCAACCGGCCGGTTCAGAGCAGTTGAATCAGCATCAATATCCTTGGTTATTTGGATCTTCGCACCTGAGCTCATTTGCAAGTTCTTGATTGTTTCACCAGCTTTCCCTATCAGAACACCGACCTGCATTTTCCTCACGATCAGAATGCACAGAACCACATAGATATAGAAACTTAAAAGTGATTGTGGTGTTAGCTACTGTATCCACTCCTCCTGGGAACAAAGGAATTGTAATCCAGAACATTTTTTTTTCCTAAAAACAAATAAGAAAGTATACCACATATCCATGGCGTGGGTAGTTATACCTTGCTATTGGGCACTTCGATTTTACGCGATGTCTCCTGCCCGGCACTTGCCCCATCACCTTCTTGCTGAGGAGCTTCCGTGGCAGCTTCCGGAGTTGGTTCAACCGGCTTCTTACCAGATTCTACCTGTGCCACCTGCGCATCCACATCAGGAGCAACAACGCCATTCTCAGCACCTGTCGCCCCCTCAGTTGGAGCAACCTTGCTGTCCTCTGCGGCTACCTCCACTGAAGGCTCATTGTTCTGCTGCTCGACTACTGACACCAAACAAGCAAAATCAATCAGTTCAACCGAATGCTTCAGACAGATTGTGACCGTGTTCTCACGCTAGCAAACCTATCTGGTACGGATAACCAAGGTTCGGAGACAGACAGGCAGAGTGGGCGAGAGGTTCACCTGCGTCTTCGGTCACGCTGTCCACACGCGGGCGCTTGGCGTCTTCGCCGGCGCCGTTCGCCTCCGTGCCGGGCTCGACTGCCTCGAGCTTCCTCTTGAGATCGATTTCGCCGGTGGTAGGCTCCTCCTGGTCCACGGGTACCGATTCGACGGACGGTGGCTGCTGCTCGGGGGCCACCTCCGTCGGCGGCGGCGCTGCGTCGACGTCCGCCATGGGGGAGCCAAAGGATTTAGGGTTTCAGGATTTCCGCCGCCCCCGATTTTTTCTCTTTTTTTTTTTTTTACACAAGTGGGGCGAGGGTGGCGCTTCCTGGCGGTGCTCACTCAGAGTTCAGACTCGCGCCTGGTGATATATAGCCAGCTAGAGAGGCGTAATTTGCTGGTGCTACGTATCATGGTTGGAGAAGCAAATTCACGTGGTAACGCTGAACCTAACTAGAAGCGCACCCATGTCATTCCATTACATTATTATTCTTCCGCATCGTAATGCAGAAATAAGTACAATAACATGTTTGGTACCTAGAGAATATCACACAAATTTTATTTTTTATTATATTTTTTATAAGAAATACCAGCAACAAAACTTATAAGTGATTATGGTCCTATACACTCTAACTAATTTTTCATTTTATATGTACTTGCATAAGGTATTTTAGGTGGTCTAAAAATACTAGCTTTTATTCTCATTATCCATCACAAAGGTTGTTTCATAAGTTATTCAGAAGATGTAAAAAACCACTAAAACATACAAAATTACATATGTGCATAAGCTAATAAACCAAAAAAATTATTTTTATAGATAATTATCTTTACAAAATAATCTCTTTCATAATACCTACTAACTAAACCATAAAATATAGTCAAATGATGACACTTCCTCATAAAGATGATTTTTTACTTGAGATCCGCTGTAGCCTGCCTCGCATCCATTAACCTTGGCCACATCCGGTCGTCATCATCTTTCCTCTCACCTCAGATGAGTTTTCGTTGTAGATCTACCTTGTTATCATTGGCACATCTTCACTGCATGAAGGAGAGTGATATTGCATCCAATTTGTAATTGTGCCCATAGATCTCTGAGCAGGAGAGGAGTGGGAACCTCATATTCACCTCTCCATCCAATCCAGGAGGTCGCCCGAGTCCCCCACCAACGACGGTAACGTGGTGCACCCATTCCTCCATTTTGTAAAACGAGGAGTGACTGACTGGACTCATCACAACTGGGATGACGGTGGCTGCCTCCGCCCCTCTTCCGTCACACCTAGTTCGCTGTCACACGTCCCTCACGCGTTGTAGCCCATGTTCGTGTTCTCGATTTGTCATCACCTAGATCAAGGAGAAGGACAAGCTCAGAGCGAGGAGAAAGATAAGTTCTCAATTGGCAAGTCATCTAGATCTACGCACATCATATGAAGTTGATGTCTATGTGAAACTGTCGGCTGAGATGGAAAGGGGATAATATAGGGGCGGGGAGGAGGAGGGGAGGGGGAGATGGTGGGTTGGTGGAGAGGAGAAGCGTAAATGAGAACGAGTCCACTCACCAACGTATATACAATTTAGTACAAAACAACTACTAAAAGAAGAGAATTTAATGTTTTTTACCACTCTTAAGATTAATAAATCCGTTCTGTCACTTACACGTGGGGTTATTAGGTCCTGTTTGGCGCGGCTCCAAGCAGCTCCGCTCCCTCTGACCCATACTACAGCTGACCTGCAAAACTACTATAGCCAGGAGCCGATTCCTTTGAGCCTTCCACGAATTGAACGGGGAGCTATGGGAGTTCTATTTTCTAGCTTCATCTACTGCAGCTCTCATTAATTTCTGACAGCTACAGGGCTGGAGTTGGAGTGTATGGGAGAGAAACAAAGAGACCTTTAACATAATGTACTTGTTTCTCTTAAAATTATTCATGGACACGCGGTGTGCAATTGTTGTCCGAATGAAATCCATTTGTAGCATTTTTGAAATCGAGTCTAATTTAGAATGTTTTCCAAACAAGATTTTTGAATTCCAGTCTAATTTAGAACATTTTCCAGAAGAAGATTCGAAGGCACCATACACGTTTAGATTCACAACTAGTTGAATGCCCGTGCGTTGGTACGGGTTCATGACAAAGAAACACTGTTAGCTAAGAGCATATATTAAAATAAATGATCCTATTATATTAGATGATTTAAACAAAATTGTCGAGCAAGCAGAACCCCTTGTTTTGATTTTGCTTTACTTCTGGAGTTCCAGAAATCTTCTGACGTTGGAACTGTGTCAGACGTATGTCATGGCAGGCAGAATCGTCTGTTCTGCTTTTGCCTTACTTCTGGAGTTCTAGGACTCTTCTAGAACCGGAACTGTGCAAGAAGTATGTCATGGCAAGCAGAAGCTTTTGCTCTACCTCTGGAGTTTCAGAACTCTTCGGGATCCGGAACTGTGCCAGAAGTATATCATGACAGGCAGAACCCCTTGTTTTGCTTTCGCTTTACTTCTGGAGTATCAGAACAGTCGGAACTGTGCCAGAAGTATGTCATGGCATGCAGAATATTTTGCTGTGCTTTTGCTTACTTCTAGAGCCAGAACTATACCAGAACTCTTCGGCAGTGGCTGATAGGATGGACACGCGACGGCTTATTCTGCTCGTTAAAGGTACGGACGATAGTTATGAAATTAATAATAGACTCTACTAGTTTCAAAGACCAAATTTGTTTTACGTGAACCCTCCAAAAGAATATAAAAAAAAGGAAGAAGATTAGAAGAAGAAGAAGACCATTTGGTACAAACTACTGGTCTGGCCCCCCTGATTAAACTCGCTCTGATTCGCGTCGCGGGGGCGGCACATTCCGCCGCGTGCCTTGCCTAGCTGCCTTCCCTTCCAGAGGACCCGCGTCGCTCTCTGTGTCCATATCAGTTGTGATCTGCGGCGATCCCAATCGGGGAGCGGTGGCGCTCATGGCGACCACGGACGAGAGCCGGGCGCCGGGAGGCCGGGCGGACGCGCCGGCGTCCACGTCCGGTGGCGCTTCCACAAGCTACGCGGCGGCGGGCACGGAGGGCGCGTCGCCGGACTCGCTGCGGAACACGCCCTCCAACATCGCGCGGTTGGAGGACGCCATCGAGAACTGCGCCGCGCGCCGCAAGTACCTAGCGCGCACCAAGAGCCCCTCCGACGGCGAGGACGTCCGCTGGTACTTCTGCAAGCTCCCTCTCGCCGACAGAGGTGCGCCTCCTACCTCCTCCTCTCCGTCTCGCCATCTCTCCTCCCTTCTCGTTGGCTTCGGCCGTCCGCCGGAAACCCTTGCTTACCTTTGGACGTTTCGCGGTGCTCAGTTTAATCAGCAGGCCCCAGCTTCTGCTCCCGAGAAATCCAATTCATCCGTGCCTTGGCTTTTGGGGACTCTATGAATAGCGTTATTTTGCTGGGGTTTATAGATGTCACAAACTAGTTGCTGATAATACACTCACAACTGATATGGAAAGTTCCAACAGATCAGCGAATGTGCGTGGTCCCTGCACCTACAGACTTGCTATTTAAGTTGAGAATGGGATCCTTAGCTACTCCACACTTGTAATTGAACTGTGCCATAGCATGTCTGCAATCTGCATATTTCAGCAAGCGCGCATTGATGTTGTCCTCGTCCATTGGTCTTGTGGACTTGATCATTATTAGTGTTTGGATTAAAGCTATTGCTGACTGACTCCTGACGGTTTTGTGCGTTTCTCTGTTGATGCAGTGCTATCCTCTTCGGTACCGCGGACAGAGATTGTGGGGAAAGGAGACTATTTCCGGTTCAGCATGAGGGACTCTCTTGCATTGGAGGCGTCTTTCTTGGAGGTTGATATGGCTTTTCGATCTCGTCCCTAGCTGGTACCTCAACACTGGTCGTAGTAAAATGCTATTGCGTTTTGTAACAGTCCATTTGAAAATTGATAACTTCATTCAATGGTTGAACCCATATGGCAATTCCTAGGCTTCACAATCCTAATTTATTCACAGTACTGTACATTTTTCTCATTTGTTATATATAATATTGACTTGGTTCATGCTTTAAGTTGGGGGCCACCCTCCATATCTAATATTACCAGCTCCCTTGAAGTTCATTTTACTTGATTGTTACTTTATCATAGAGGGAGGAAGAGTTCCTTGCATACTGGTGGAGGGAGTATGCCCAGTGCAGTGAAGGACCGAGAGGATCCTTGGTAAAAAGTGATGATTCTGACTCAAAGGATCTGTATATGGTGGAGGAGGAGCGGGTTGGGGTTCCTGTGAAAGGTGGACTTTATGAGGTTTGTAATACCTTCACTAGTATATATTCCATCACCACTCATGTAGTAGCTGTTCTCTTTGATTGCCCAAACATTGTATGAATCATTTGGCATTTTCTACTCAGTGTTACTACTCAAGCAGCAGGAATAGATTAGTATGCTTGAGAGCTGATACAAGCATTTCTATTTTCGACTTTCCAGATATTGGCTAGTGAATGTTTACATCGTAGGACATAATAGCCTATACAACTGCAGGTCGACTTGATGAGACGTCATTGCTTCCCTGTGTACTGGAATGGGGAGAACAGGCGTGTCTTGCGTGGCCACTGGTTTGCACGCAAAGGTGGTCTTGACTGGATTCCTTTGCGTGAAGATGTTTCTGAACAACTTGAGTTAGCATATAACTGCCAGGTATCAGCAAATTCTTGCTAAAACTATTAGTAACCATAACCGTTTTGTAGATCGCCAAACCCTTATTTAGAACAAGGATTTACTTAAACAGATCACCGACAGCCAATATTGCTTTTCCAGATCAGATATTGCAATATTTTAGAAAATAACTGTTAATTTGGTCACATGCATACTCCCTTCTCTAATATCTTTAGATCAGGAAACAGTTGAACAATCTTACCCTAAAAAAAAGAGCTGAATAATCTGTTTATCAATACTCAAAAAATAGGTCTGGCGTCGTCGCAAATTTCAACCTTCAGGCCTATTTGCAGCACGAGTTGATCTCCAAGGAAGTACACCAGTATGTCATATGCTGATAATTCATAGAAATGGAAGATTAAATTTGGTGTCAAGGCTAAAATATAATTTATGCAGGATCTGCACGTACTGTTTACTGGAGAAGATAATACTTGGGAAGCATGGCTTGTGTTTGATACAGGTCCTAAACTGGGGAGCAACAAGATCAAATTGAGGCGTGGCTTTACTTCTTCTGAATCTGCAAAGCCTTCACAGGTGACCAGTGTGTTAATTCTTCTTCATGTCTCTCATTTCTATCTAGTGCTTTCGATATCAAAAGTATGTTGGCTTGGACAATGCACAAGTTGAAACTTTTTATATATCAAAAGTGTGTTGGCTTGGACAATTCACAAGTTGAAGTTTTTTATATATCAAAAATATGTTTGGCTTGGATAATGCACAAGTTGAAGCTTTTTATAGATGAAAAAATATAGTACAGTTATGTTCTGTTGAATCTGTTATTTGATCTAGTGCTTCTGAGATGAAATATATTTGTGGTTTGCACAGGCCAAATATATTGTAGCAGTTCTTAAAAACCTTACCTCTACACTGCTTGAATCTTGAAACTTGTATGACAAAGTTAATATTAATGAACAAAAGGACTAGCGAGAACGAAAACCTACTTTAATATTTTATTATTCCTGTTACTTCAGTTTTGCAAATGCAGTCGTACTTTTGGTTTGTTGTCTTGGTTTGATGCCAGAACTTACAAACATGAATCTGGAATCCATACCTCTTACTGTTGTTGGGAGTTCTATCTCTTTTTGCCTTTAACCATTTTATAAGTTACTGTTGCTGTATTCTGCAGTAATACTTTTTTTTTTTCGATGTATAACCGTCATCTGGTTCTTTGCCAGGATGAGTTGAGGCAGCAGAAAGAAGAGGAAATGGACGATTATTGTTCTCAGGTATTTACCATCTTTGCCAAGACCAGTTGTTTGAGCCTCCTCTTTCTACTTATCAGTAGTCAGAATACAGAACTTTAAGTGAAGTCTCCCATGCCTATTGTTTTCTCCTGGCCGGAGAATTATGGTACACATAGCTGTTCAAGGACATGTACTATAGTAAATTTTGTATTCTCTAAATTATTTGAATTAGGCAATGCCTATATTGGTATTATACGTGTTATCATACTTTATGTTAATATACATTTACATGACATAGTTATGTGGTACTGTTCTGGTTATCATACTTTATGTTAAGTATACGGTTTCATGTATGCCCTACTTGTATAAGACCATGCTCGAAGGGAACACTTCTTTCTATCATTGAGATTGTTTAAGCAAGAGAAAATTTCAAGGTTTTGGTGCAACATAAGTTTTTAATGGTAACGTATTCCACTACTACTTATAGGTTCCAGTTGGTCATCTCGTATTCATGGTCCATGGCATCGGACAGAGATTGGAGAAAGCTAATCTTGTTGATGATGTTGTTGATTTCCGCCGTGTGACTGCAAACCTGGCTGAAAGATACTTAACTCCTTATCAAAGAAGTACCCAAAGAGTTCTTTTCATTCCATGTCAGGTATATCGGAAGTTATTTGTTTCTTATGTTTCATGCTGAAATATATCTATGGCCTAAATTTAGCTTGTTAGTATGAATTCTTCCTTGTAAAAATGAATTCTGGGCTTGGGTATGCTAAACTAAGTGTAAAAGAATGTGAGAGATATATGACCGGTTGGTATTAAGTTATATTATGTTGTTGACTGCTAAGTGTAGTGAAGTAGCTGATCGACATGTTGATTTACTTTTTGAATCATACTATGGCATTTGATTGCATCTTTTCAGTACCATCTTTTTCTTAATTGTGGTTCTTATTATTGCAGTGGAGGAAGAGCTTGAAGCTCAAGGGTGAACATACCGTTGAGAAAATCACTTTGGATGGAGTTAAAGGTCTTCGTGTGGCATTAGGTGCTACAGTTCATGATGTTCTATATTACATGAGCCCCATCTACTGTCAGTATATAATCGACTCGGTATCTTTCTTTATCACTTCACTATTTGTCATTTTACAAATTTCTTTGCTATATATGATGGTTTTAGAAATTTGTTTTTGTTCCAATTTGTTTGTGGTATAAGATTTGGTACCACCATTAAAGTTTTCACTAGCCCTATTTCAGGCATTATTGATTTGAACATGTTACATCGTAGTATTTAGCTAATTTGTGCATTAGAGCATGTGTCCATCCAAATTCTACATGTTGCTTGGGCACATGATCGAGGTGAATGAGAAAACTGTGGACTCATTCCTGCAGGATTCAGATATAATGCTGACTGTTATACATGTCGCATAATGAATAGAACCTGAATATATAAAAAGAAAGAAATAAGTTAGACAATTTATTTTTTGAACGGTTAAGTTAGACAATTTAGCATTCATGATCTTTCTTTTGTTGGACCCACTATAAGATATGTAATTGATTTAACTTCTTTTTATGCATCTCTCCTACTCCTTCAATCATTTAATATGATGCATATGTACACGTGGGATTCAAGAGAATCTCATTTGTTTTCCTTGACGTATCCATTGCTTTTTTGTCCATACGAGCTGAACTGAATAGGGCACATGCACTCCACCCTGATGTTGATCATCAGCTTGAGTCCCTTTTCTCTTGATTTGTAACAGGTCTCAAGCCAGTTGAACAAGTTGTACATGAAGTTTCTAAAGAGAAATCCTGGTTATAGTGGAAAGGTCTGCAGTTCGTTTTTTCACATCTTTTATGAGTGTAGTTGTGCTAATAGTTTTGCTCTCTTTGCAGGTTTCCTTGTATGGCCACTCATTAGGAAGTGTTTTATCTTATGATATACTTTGTCATCAAGAATCCCTTTCAGCCCCATTTCCAACAGAGAATCTAAACATGGAAGTTACATCTGATGACGAGCCAACGTTAAAATCACCAAACACACCTGATGTACATGTTTCAAGCATAACAGAGCATGGTACTGCTTTCCTAGGGCGTTCCTGCACTGATAATGTAAATGGGATTGCGGACGAAGGCCACAGAACTGATCCTTCACATACAGATTATATACGTGCCTCATGCATGCTTGAAAATACGCCAAAAAATGACAATACACCTGCATCACCTGTTGCAGTAGGTGAAGAGCAAAATGAGGTTGAAAGTAAGGCTGAGAGCCATCAAATCACAGACACTGAAGAAGCAGCTATGCCAGCTGTAAGAACAAAGGATGTTGATATGTCTAGCACTTCAAGGTCTGTTGAGGAAGTCCATGAACAGGTCCTTGATAAAGACAAATTGATCTCTTCATTGGAAGAAGAGGTACGAATATATGGAATTTGGCTAGTTCTTATAATACTCAAAAAAAAAAAAAATTGGCAAGTAAGTTATAGCACTTGATCTCAGATTCACCAGCTTTATAAGAAAGCTCATATTCTTGATTGCCTTGTGACAAATAGTTGAGACTTTCCAGAATCAGTTGTGTTCTTTTAGAGTCAAGCTATCTTCGTGTCAAACAAATACACCCCTCTTTCATGCAGGTGAAACATCTCAAGGCTAGACTAGTGGAACTTGAACAACAAAATGATTTAGTGACTGAAAATATTGGGTGTCATGAGGGTAAGAAGTTTCTTTTGGTCCGTGGAATTTCTTGGAAGACCTGTTATGTCTGCATTGATGAATGTTTATTCATATTTTAAGCATATATTTGGTAGGTAAAGATGCCAATCATACACAAGACCTGTCACTAGGAAGTTGTATGGGGCAGGGAAGCACTGTTCAATCCTACACGCCACAAATCCGATACACTAAACTAAATTTCAAGGTAATCTCCTGAGCTATTTTTAATGATGTGTTGAGTCATTAGTGTTTTTTTTAAGTTTAGTTTTTGACTCTGGTACTATGATATATCCTTGCATCACTTTGGGATATTCAGGTTGACACGTTCTTTGCTGTTGGATCTCCCTTGGGAGTATTTCTATCCCTTCGGAATGTTCGTATTGGTATTGGTATGTAATCTTTACTTGCTTACTCCTTTTATGGAGAGCAATCAGCCTTTTTGTTTGCTATCTGCTTTCTTTGCATGTTATCAGCTAATCTAGCATTTTATCACCATTGTGACTACATTTATCTGCTAGATGCTTAAAGAAGATTATTTGAGCTATGCTCTGGATAGCATGAGCAATTACCAGCGAAAATGGCTGAAGGAATGCTTGCAAGAATATTCTTCTTTTCTTATGAATTCCTCAAATTGTTTCCAAGTCCTCAGCGCCTACTTAAGTCATTTAATGGCACATATTTGCAAGTCTATATGCATGTAGTTACTGTCTATTGCTTCTGCTGACTGACTAGCTGTTCCATGATCGCTACTCATTCCATCATTAGTTGCTTTATTATGAAGTTTATTCCTTCTTCTAAAGGCAGGGGGCAGGACTATTGGCAAGATGAGAATGTAATAGAAGAGATGCCATGCTGCCGGCAGATGTTCAACATTTTCCATCCTTATGATCCTGTAGCATACAGGTATGTAGCTTTCTCACTTACAGCAGTCTTACGATAAGTTAAGTGGGTCACAAACTATACAGTTCACCCCTTGAATTATATATCTTTGTTGCACTGGAAGACAGTGCACTTATCTGTTGAAAAGTGAGAAACATCACATGAATCTAGGTGGACTTTTATACAGAATCGAACCACTTGTATGTGAGGATTATATAAACAAGCGCCCTGTCATTGTACCCTACCATAGAGGTGGAAAGAGGATACATGTAGGAGTGCAGGTGAGTTGTTCATCATTTAAGTCAAAAACTGGAGCATCTCCTTGTTTTCATCATCCTTACCTAATACTGTTTGTTGCATTGTTAAGGAGTTTGCAGAAGATGTTGCCACAAGTTCTCGAGCCATTGGCCGTCAATTGAAGTCGCTGAAGGTAAGGTTTGCTTTTTTTACAAATTACTGTGTTGAATGGTCCATGCTTTTGATGGGCATGATGTTTCATCTTGATGTTCTTTTTAATACTAAAAGCATCTCTTTACACTATTGAATGGTTTAGAAACGAAGTTAATATCTCATACGTAATGAATTTTTACTCTCGTTTCATCAATTTTTATTCCCGTTTAGGTCAAAGCAGTAGCTGCGTTGCTAGCACTGAGCAAGCATGACGCAGAAGGTATTCATATCATTCTCATGTTTTGTTCATTTCATATACCAAATAGGTCAATGTTCTGACAATTTCTGTTCAGTAGGGGACAGTGAGAGTACAGAAGAGAAAGGCAGATCGTACGGTTCCATGATGATGGAAAGGCTGACAGGTTCACCAGATGGTCGAATTGATCATGTGCTTCAGGTGATTACAATTTTGCTTTTAAAGATTACTCAATTTTTTACTCTGTATGTTGTGTTGCTACAAGCCCACCCCAACTTTCTTGGGATTAAAAGGCTGGTGGTTGTTGTTGTTTGCTATAAGGACAAGCATTGAAAGTGAACTGTTGTTCTGTTCTCATGGGTTTCATCTCTAGCATACCCCAACTTGTTTGGGACTAAAGGCTTGGTTGTTGTTGTTGCGTATGTTATTTGTCCTGATAAGTACCCCTCTATCATTTTGCAGGAGAAAACATTTCAACACTCATATCTATCTGCCCTTGGATCTCATACGTGGGTTAAAAATTTTCCCTATTGGTTTGGTTTATTATTCTTTATATAAATTTGCTTTCAGATTCTTAGCTGTTCTTTGGATTGATCTCCGCAGCAATTACTGGCGAGATCATGATACCGCTCTCTTCATTCTCAAACATTTGTACCGTGATATAGCTGAGGAACCACCAGCTGATGAACCTGGAATTAGGCTATTTTATGTGAGGGATCCAATAGCTGAAGATACTCCCTTAACATTCTCAGATAATTCTTTAGTTAGGGAGTTCTCCAGAAGGGTGAGAACTTACTCGAACACAACAGAGAATGATGCGAACGAAGACTCCTGACGGTACGTTTATCAACTGTTTTCCTTCCCATTCCTTCTCAAGTTGGTTGCACAGATAGATTGGTTAGTGAGAAATGGTAGCATAGAAAAAAGTGTCTCAACACTCACTGAATGAGAAGTTTTTGTCGTCCAATAGCAGGTCAAAAACCCCTTGATGACGCTTATGATTTTTTGAATCCAGATGAAAAACTTATAGGCAGCGACTTTGTACAAGTGTAGTTTTGTGATGCTGTCAGGTACTTGTCTCTGTGGGTTCCTGTAGGTTTTTGTTGACAGGAGTTTTCCTGCACTGAGCAAACTAAAGGAACTAACACTTATTATTCCCCTGCATATTGCGGATGTCTTAGTTGTTATCTGTGTACACTAACATAAAAGAACATCTACAAAATCTACGAACCTCCAGGTATTCTGCTTTTTTCATTATAAGAATCAATCGGTCTTCATCTTGTGTATTTCTATCTCCAGAAGTACATCTAGCATAACTTAAATTTGTGCCTTACATTTTTTCTTATTTGGCTTTTTTTTTTGGCTTAATTGGAATATTGTTGAGATGTGTTCTCAAATGCATATAGATGCATGTTGTTTGGGTTCGTGTTCGCCTTTTGGCTGTTGATTATGCAGATGACAGCTAGTCCGAAGTAATACAGTTAACATATGTGACTGCATATTGCTGCAAGATCTCTCTCCTGCTTCTTTGGGATGAACGCTAAAGCCACGGGGTTTCTTTTTCAGGTTTCATTAGTTCTTACTTATAATCTCATAATCCTCATCAAGCACAAGTTGGATATAGACACGGAAGAACAGCTCCACAATGATGGTGGTTTACAGTTGGCACCAGTTTTAGGCCAGTTTGGTGAATGTTGTTGATAGAGTGGCTGGTTGTAGCCTTGTAAACTTCTCCCGAAATGTTGAATGAAATGCTGTACATAGAATCCAGCAGGTTTATTGTACCTAGAATGTTAGGTTTTGTGTTTGCTGGAAACATATGTTGTAGTTGTACATTCACAGGGTATGGAGAGCAGTTTAAAATAATATCTGTACTTTCTCATATGCATTTTTATATAGCACAAAAACCAAAGGTCCAAGGGGGAATTGCTTATTTGATCCTGTTTTAAGAACGTTTTGCGCATTTGATCCTGTTTTTCAGCTTTCGCGGATTTGACCCTACTTTTCAAAAACGAAGCTCCCGTCTGACCCTATTCTGTTGTGCTGTTTTCTTTTGTTAGCTTTTAGAATTAAAAAAAATATGTAATAAATAAATCATATTGTAAAATGTCTAAATTACCCCTGTGTAACCTTACTACACGGCCCAGCTCCGGTGCGGCTACATTTGCTCGTTTCCTCATTTCTCTCTGTCTCTACCTTCTCCCTGGCGGCTGACAGCTAGATCCAGTGCGGACGAGTGCGCTGGAGGCGGCGAGCGTCGGGCGAGCGCGCGGGTGAGGCAGGCGCGTGGGAGGCGGGCAAGCGGCGGGCGGGCGTGGCTTGGGCGGAAGGGCAGAGGCGGGCGTGCGCGGGTGAAAGGGCAGAGGCGGGAGGCGGGCGAGCGGCGGGCGCGCGCGGCGGAAGGGTAGAGGCGGTGAGCGGCGGCCGAGCGCGCGGGTGAGACGGGCGCGCGGGAGGCGGGCAAGCGGCGGGCGGGCATGGCGCGAGCGGAAGGGCAGAGGCGGGAGGCGGGCGAGCGGCGGGCGTGCGCGGCGGAAGGGTAGAGGCGGTGAGCGGCGGCCGAGCGCGCGGGTGAGGCGGGCGCGCGGGAGGCGGGCAAGCGGCGGGCGGGCATGGCGCGAGCAGAAGGGCAGAGGCGGGCGCGTGCGGGCAAAAGGGCAGAGGCGGGCGCGCGGTCGGCGGGCGGTTGGCAGGCGGGCATTGCTCCAAGCGTACTTCCAACAGCAAGCATCGTACGGGCGTTGCTCCAAGCATACTTCCAGTAGCAAGCATCGTCCATGGTACTTCCAGCTTACTTCTTCTAACCAGTAGCAAGCATTTTATTTCTTCACTTGGCGTGCGAGCAAAAGGAAACGAGGCAACAGCCACTGGACACTTGATTGCCAGCTTCATGACGGTTTCCAAGTTTTCCGACCTCTGCAAATCGACAGACTATAAGCATAGTCTTTTTTTTCTTAGGAGTATAGTACTATCTTATAAGTTACTAATAGTTAATACTTCTACTGTCAATACTACCTTGACAAAACTACATGCAATTTTTTTTCAGGATATTTATCTTTGTCGTGCGCTGGATCTGAGTTCTTATACACATCTCTGAGTTCTTATACACAGCCAGCGGGCGCGCAGTCGGCGCGGCAGGTGCACGATGCGCACTAAAATGTGTCAGCCTGAGGAACCAGTGAGGTACTTTCAATCTTTCTTAGTTAACTCAAAAATAGATGTATCTAAAGAGCAATTAGCAGATCCGGTAGCTCATGATGGTCAATTTGTTGTGATTTGTAGGTTGAATCACAACAACTTGACTGTTGATGTTACAATGAAGGCGTATTTCAGTTTGTCAGATGATGGACCAAGACGATATTTTAGCAGCCAGAACTTAACGACAGTGGTTGATATTTCTAAATTTACATTGGATGATTTAGTTAAGTTCATAGGAGCAGAATATGACTGGGGTAGTAACCAATACATTTCTTTGTCTCGCGCACTTGTCTATGATAATGTTGACATCAGGTCTGATGAACAATTGACTGAGTGGCTGAGTTTGAATGTTGATATTGGAGTAGCACATATCGATGCTGAAATATTTAATTTTGAGGGGCCATTGCAATCCTCACCGACGAAACGAATGTTTCATCCTAGAGTGAGAAACATTCATAGTACTTTACCTGTACCTATTGTGCAGCTACCATTGGAGCCACATAGTGAAGTAGAAATGATAAAACATGTAGAAAGTAAGGCAGCCAAGAAAGCTAGGAGTACAAAGAGAGCTAAAAAAAGACGTATGCATGATGATGATGAAGCTATAGGGGTTGATGAGGAAGACACATATTTTGACTGTGATTCATTGGTTGCACTTAGTGATAGTAGTTATGACTCTGATTTTAGCTGCATCATCTGACTCTAATTATGACTCTGATTATTCTCCTGATATTGAGATCTCTGATCATGATGACAATGATGATATCCCTGCTTTTCCATATGATGTTGCTGATCCTTGCATTGATGTGGGTACGATGTTTCTAGACGTTGATCAGTGCAAATCAGCAGTAACACATCACGTCATTTTGCATGATTATGCATTCACTACTGTGAAGAAAAGTAAGAAAAGATTTAGAGCAAAGTGCAAGAAGGCTGACACGGGATGTGAGTGGGTATTTTTTGCCAATACTAGTAAGAAGTATACAGGGTGTAAGGTATAGACGAGCTCATAATAGTTTATGCATTCACTACTTGGTATCCGATTTTATGAACCCATTTAATGTGATTTTTTTCATACAGGTTAAATCTGTCGGCCCACCCCACACTTGTACTTCTGTCAACAGGTGTGGTGACACAATGGCTACATCAAGTTGGGTAGCTGACAGGTCGGTGAAGTTTTTAGTGGATAATCTGGCAATGAAACCAAGGGAGTTGAAGAAAGAGATTCAGAAGAAGTACCAAACGGAAGTCTCATATCACACAGTTTTTAGGGGTAAACGTAAGGCTGAGGACATGATCAATGGTAAGTGGGATGACAGCTATGACTTGCTTCCTTCTTATAAGGCCGAGCTACTTAGATGTCTTCCTGGAAGTGTTCTTGAGTTGGATACAGAAGAGCATGAAGGGAATGCATGTTTTAGAAGATTCTTTATTGCTCTCAAACCGTGCATTGATGGTTTCTTAGTAGGATGTCGGTCATATATTGCCATGGACTCTACCCACTTGACTGGTAGATCTAGATGTCAGTTAGCAGCAGCTGTTGCTGTGGATGGGCACAACTGGCTACTTCTGGTGGCTTATGGGGTGATCGAGGTAGAGTCGGTTGATAGCTGAAAATGGTTTGTTAACAATATCAAGAAAGCTATTGGTACTCCTGTTGGATTGGTCATTAGCACTGATGCAGGTAATATGATACTTGAATTTACTCTTCCATTGTATTTTGTGTTCCAATATATTCAACTTAAATTGTACTCATTTCTTATGGCAGGGAAAGAAATTGGGACTGCAGTAAGTAAAGTGTATCCAGGAGTAGAACACAGAGAGTGCATGAGACATCTTTGGAAGAACATGAAGAGACAATTTCATGGAACTGTGTATTCTCAGAACATGTGGGCTGCTGCCAAGACCTGTAGGAGTGCGCGATATGACTATCACATGAGTAAAATTGAGGAGGTGAGCCCTAAAGCAATGACTTGGTTGGATCAAAATCATTCTCATATCTGGAGTAGAAGCAAATTTTCTGAACTATACAAAGTAGATTACATTAATAACAACCTCTCAGAATCATTCAACAGTTGGGTGGCACATACCAAAGGATTGCTAATTGTGGATATGCTTGATAAGATTAGACAAATGGTTATAACCAAGTTTGATGTGAGAAGTAGGATTGCTAGGAAAATAAAGGGTACAATCATTCCAAAAATTATTAGAACACTAATTGCTCGATCGAAGGATGTCAAAGACCTTGAGGTTTTGAGATGTGGGGATGGATCAGCTGAAGTTACTGCATCTGGCATTACACATGCAGTCAGTTTAGATCATAAAACTTATAGCTGCAGGGCTTGGCAAGTAAGTGGGAAGCCTTGTAACCATGCTTTGGCTTTCATTGCGAAGCAAAGTAGACAAGTGGTGATGGATGACTTTGTAGATGAATATTACTCTATTCAGAAATTTAGAGCCACGTATGCAGGGGTTTTCAATCCAATGACATCAAAGCATCTATGGCCAAAGCACGACCTAGGCTACAAAGTCATGAAGCCAAAGTTGAGGAGGAAACCGGGAAGACCAAGAGTGGTTAGAATGAAGCCTGGTGATGAGGTTGCATCCAAAAAAGGAAGATGTCCAGAATGTCAACAACTTGGCCATACTGCGAACTATTGTCCAGGAGGGCTTACAGCTAAGGAAAAAAAGGAACATTGCATCCTCTCAATTTGCTTCTACACAAGAAAGTAATGATTCAAGTGGTACACACATGTCTAAGTAAGTTGTATAATTCAGCAGCATTTACCTTATTTTTGATGAATTCTTTGTCTTTCTAATATATTTAATTCCATTATGAAGTGCACCTGCTTCTTCTACTGCACATGCTTCTTCTAGTGCTGCGCCTTCTTCAAGTGCAAGTCATATGGAAAATCCGTCATTTACGGCTGCAAGAGGAAGGGGAAGGGGAAGGGGTGTGAGAGGACGAGGAGGGAGGATGGCTGCATGGTTCGGTACTTAAGTGTTTATTGACCTCTTTTTCTCTCTCTTATGTAACATTTTGTTGGCACATGATATGTGCCTTGGACATGTACTGAGGAGTTAATTGAACTTTTATGACTTATTTTGTTGTACCTGGTATTTGCGTTGGACATGTTGTAAGGAGTTATTGAACTTGTATGACTTATTTTGTTGCACATGAAATGTGCCTTAGACATTTACTAAGTAGTTGCTGAGTTTGATGTGAATTATATTTGTGTGCTGATAATGTTATTTCTTATTTTTGTGTGGTGGTCATGTATTATTGTCTTAATTTATTCCTATAAAATTTATGGCAAATTTTTATCTCATTTGATAATTAGGTTCTTTATAATTCTACTATTTTTTACTACAGAATCCTTATTTTTAGCTATCTCGGTTCTCAAATAACAAAACAGGATCAAAATAGCAATGTCATCTTTAAAACAAGGTCAAATAAGTAAGGACACAAATGTCTTTTTACCCCTACTTTCACACCGTTACATTCAGATAACAGAACAAGGTCAGAGGGAGCTTCGTTTTTGAAAAATAGGATCAAATCCGTAAAAACTGAAAAACAGGATCAAATGCATAAAGCGTTCTGAAAACAGGGCCAAATAAGCAGTTCCACGGGGTCAAAGCTGCTCCTTGGATATCTAGCAGCGTGGGCAGATTGCAGAGTGGCCTTCACTTATCTCTAAGGTACTGTAGCAGATATGAGCTGTTGTCGAAAGCGGCAAGGAAACAAAGAGCCTTGCTTAGTACTAGGCCCTATATATAGATATCATCAATTTGTTGGGTATGCTTTTCTGTTTGCCTGCCTTTCAAAAGAAAGTTTTTTTTTTACCCACTGCAATATTTCATATATACAGTACTAAATATCGATTCGTTCAAATTTGGACTAAAAAGGAGGGTACCATAAAAGCATTAAATATACTAGTAAAATATAACCGGTACAAGTTCATAATCAAAATATTCCGGAGCAAATAGAAACATAAATGGCATCGACGAGACTGCCAGGCGCTGTTTCCCAATCCCAAGAGAAAAAAATTGAGCGACTCAAACGATGCTTATTTGGTACAGAGCAATATTAAGTTTTACAGAATCAGACAATCATAATGCCACAGCTAATAGCATATACAAAACAAAATCTCAGATTCTCGGTGAATGGTTAAGAAGCTACCAATGGACAAGCTATACAAAAATGGATCGCCAAGAAACCAAAAATATACAATCTCAACACTCTGACAGATAATATACAGCGCCCACAACACCAGTACGACACGAGTGCGACATTCTCAATCTATAAACAGTTGGCCACATCCAGGGGGCACTGCCAGTAAACAACAAAAGGGATCCAACAGCAATGAGCGGGATGAAAGAGACACTTGATGTACACAGCAGAAGGAAATCTGGAAAGGTCATCTCCTTGCTGAATTCCCATGTCTTTGGCTGCGGAAGTAGCTGAGAAGAGCTTGTGCCTGCAAAAATATAACAATAAAAATGCATGGTTATGTTGTCTGTACTTTAACACAATAAAGATATTCTCACTGTACATTAATATGACGGGAAGAAGTATACCTTTTCTCTTGCCCGCGGTGTTCCTGACTGTGAGAGGGCAACTAAAGGGGGTACGGCACCCTCTTGAAGAACTATACTACAAAATCTACTGCTGTTTGTACAAAGCTGAAGCAGAGCAGCAGCAGCATTTTCTTTCCCTCTCGCAGAACCCAATTCAACAACTTCAACAAGGGCTGGAATACCACGTGCTTGCCCAATCGCAGTCCTCCCTTCTGGTATGGTAGCAAGATTTGCCAACACGGCCACAGCTTTGTCAACCATTCCAGCAGCAGGATCCATAAGCTCAACTAGGTGCCTAACAGCATCGGATTGCACAATGCGAGCCTTGTTCTCATGAAGAATGGATAAGTTAAACAATGCAGTAGCTGCATCTTTCTTTCCTCGAGGTGTTCCATTTCCCAGTAGATCGACGAGAGGCTTGATGGCACCAGATCGTCCAATCTTCACTTTGTTTTCTTCAATAACTGAGAGACTGAATAAAGTAGCGGCTGAATTCTCTTTAGCTTCAGGATTCCCTGTCTCAAGGACATGAATGAGAGGATCTACAGCATCAGCACTAGCAATTGCAATTTTGTTGTTGTCATTGATTGATAAATTTAGAAGAGCAGTGACAGCATGTTCTTGCGTTTTGGCATCTGGTGAGTGAAGAAGACCAACCAGTAAGTTTACTGCTCCACAGTTTGCAATTACAATCCTGTTCTCCATGTTATGCTTAGCTAAAAGGCGAAGCTCTGATGCTGCTGCTCTCTGAACATCTACAGAATCACTTTTCAAATCATCAATCAGCTTCCGAACCTGACTCTCGATGACAGAAAGATCACTCCGTGTATCCACAGATGAGGATGATATTATTCTAGGAAAACCCCTATCGGAGGATAGCCGCCTGACAAATTGACCTCTAGGGCGGGAATCTCCCAGTCTTGAAGGGATTAAATGTTCCCTTTGAGGAGCAGAAGCTACAGGAGCACCGCCATCTGTAACCTCTCCAGATGCATCACTACTATAGTTTGTCCTGTCACTAGGAACTCTTGTCACCCCATTGCCACATTCCCCATCAAGTTGACCACTGTTTGGAAGACTACCAATTACCGAAGAACCAGTCACATGGTCCTGCATATCCCTGTCTAGATTAGAAGATTCAAATGCTTCCACTGTAGACTGTTCTGAAGTTTGTCCCATCGAACCTGCATGTCTTCCTTCCATGCTAGTCTCTTTTGCTTCGGAATTTGCGAGAGATAACCTCGAAACTTCTGGAGCAGAAGCTTCGGAATTTGCACTTGTCAAAACTTCATGAGCAGAACGGCTGGCATGCACTTGAGAGTTCTGGTGGGGTACAGCACCACGAGAAGGCAATGCTCCATTCAGGTTTCGCAAATACAAGTCGGCTTCTGGGGACCCAGGAACATTAGCCCTAGGGGCAACACTAGGATGTAGAGGACTGCTGCCTGCAGCACTCAAATCCTGAAGGGAGGAGATAGCTAAGGGAAAGTTCACTTTCAAGGACTTCATCGGATCAGGTAGCTTAATGTCATGCGATTCACACCAGTTAGCTATCAATGCTTTCACAGTGTAGTTAGGAATTAAGTTGGAGTGACTAAGTCTTTGGCGTGTCTTAGGGCAGATAGTGAAACCCTCATAAAGCCATACCTTGATATAAACCCGCTCGTAAGTCTGACCAGATGCTACAATAACCGGATCAGACATCAGCTCCAAGGAAAGCGGGCAGCAAAAATCAGCAGGAATAGGAACTCCGTTGATACTAAGCAGTTGTGTTTCCCTGAGAAGGTCCTCATGCATAAAGTTGACCAGAGGAATCATCTGCTCAGCCAGATCTAATTCTTCACGATTCTCGCTTCGTAGCGCCCTTGTTCGGAGATTCTCAAGGGAAACAGCCTCCATGTATAGTTCCATGTTTGTTGACAGAATCAACGATCTCGATAATTTCGAAAGATTTTCTGGACTCACAGCACTTGTCTGAGAAAGCTCCATGGCAACCTCCTTTACTAAATCAAACATGTGCTCGTAGTTTACATCCTGAATTTTCTGCTGGATGAGTCAGAGAAGGCAATAGAGAATTTTCCAAAATCACTGAAAATCAAACATTTGATGCAGATGCTGTTAAGATAGAAAAAAGAATCTATTCTCCAATACCTCGATACAAGTGCAGGCGCGGACGGTCAGAGAAGGCAATAGAGAATTTGCCAGCTGGCATAATTGAAGGGAACATCCCTGGATATCTGAGATTACTGACTCAATTCGCCAGATCTGTTCAAAGAAATTCGAGCATTATTGAGCCAGAAAGGAAAAGATTCAATAAGTGATATTAGATTTTGAGACTCATCAAGTGGCTATTTTTATCAATGGATAACTGAAAGTGATACATATAGTTCCGGGACAACCCATGAACGTGTAGAACTTTATAACTATCATGAAGGATAAAAAAAGGTCTTATTTGTAGTCATAGAAAAAGAGGAGAGAACCAGCCGCCTTGCAAAAATTTGAAAGGACTGTTATTTAAACAAAGCATACTTTTATTTGTCTTTTTAGCTTGGTTTTCATCTCCAGCATACCCTAACTCGCTTGGGACTAAAAGGTTTTGTTGTACTTGTTGTTATATTACTCTTGACGCATAACAAGTAAAAAGTAGAGTGAAATGCGAGTATGTTAAATTCAGTCAAGTACTTACGAAATATATTTTGCTGGTTGTCTGATGCCAGTTTCCAATAATCTCTGAGGCTTCATTGATAGCAGTATCAAGCTCCCTTAACACTTCATTGAGTTGCTCTTCCGGAGACTCGCAAAGATCTTCCACAAGGGGGTTCACAATGCTTGAGATATCGTATACATTTTGACAGTACTTCTGAATAGGCTTGGGTCTTGGGGTAGAGCCATCAGATGTTAATACACCAAGCCGAGAGATACTATTGAGCAGAGTCCTTGGGGAGAAATTTTCCATCAACCCTGTTTAAATATCCATATATGAAAGAGTAAGAATGCATGAATTCAAAAACAGTCAAGCATGATAAGGTAAGCACGGTTTTATGGTGCATTAGAAGCGCTTGGCACTATTTTTTTGCTGCACATATTTGATGTCAATAGCACAGTCAGCAGTCATGATTATCAGACAGGACAACTTGAAACTTGCAAGAGTGAGGTTTTTCTCAAGTTTCCGTTTTAGACCACGGCGGTTACTGCTTTCTCCTTTTGTGCAATCTGATTTCCAATACCGTTGCACGGTCTGCTGATGTGACACAAACATCCAAACAAAGTTCTGAACCCACCAAGCAATTTATTGTAGGGTAGCACTGTAACGGGATAAAAACTAGGATGGCTGCTTGCGCGGGAATATGGAAAAACGGCATATATAGAAAATAGGATGGACCCTTGCGCGGGAAGGGAATATGGAACATTTTACTAGTTACAACTAAACCAAGACATACTGAATGGCCTACGTCCAGGATGATTACCAGAAAATTGCATCTAAGGTAACAGGTGCTAATACAAATCAAACATGAGACGCCAACAACAGGGACATAAATCCAGCCTTAAATCATCAACATCGATAGGTACTGCAGCAACAGCCCAGAAGCAATAGAGGATGATCCATCCATCATCGCCAATAATCCAATGAAATCCAAACCTAATTGGAAGTTTTCAAACACACCCACGTAAAGCAACACTGCATTTTTACACGGGCACCTGACCAGAGGCGGACCGACCAACAGGGCGAGGTAGGACATCCGCCATACGTAACGCCAAGGGAAAGAGAGACGCTCATCCCCTCTCCACGGAGATCTCCGGGCCCCCTGTTCGCCAGACGCAGCTGCATCCCGATGAAATCTCCCCGTCCCCGGGCGGAGGCGGAACAACAGGGCATGGTTGCGCAGCCGCCATACCTAACGCCAACGGAAATAAACGAACCTCCCCTCTACACGGAGATCTCCCGGCTCCCCATTCGCCAGACGCAGCTGCATCCCATCCCCGACCTCGATAGGGATGACATGCCCCCGTCCCCATCCACGGGCATAACCTTCTTCCACCCTCGGGCAGGGATCGACCCGTATCCCCGCTACAACTAGCCTAAATGTCAAGTACACAAGGAGGGAGGCGATTCGAGGATTGGGGAGGAGAGGTCGGCCCTCACCTTCCGTCGAAGCTGGACGAGGAGCGCCAACACAAGCCAAGGTGGCAGGCTTGCGCAGCTATGCTTATGCCCCGTTGTGGCCGCGCGTGCCGCCGCGCTTGCTCGGAGGAGTCGTCGCCGCCAGCAAAGGAAGGACGAGCGAGAGGGGGGGGGGGGGGGGGGGGGGGGGGGGGCAGGGGGGGAGAGAGAGAGAGAGAGAGACCGGGTCAGGGTCAGGGGTGAACGCACGGAAATGGGCTGGCTAGCTCAATGGCGGAGCTACCATATTTTTCATCCCTAATTTGTATAGTACTACGTCTGAAAATTAGGACTATTTTGTCACTTTAATGTTTATAGCATATACTGCTTTTAATCTAGTAGATGTTTTTCTTTGATGTTTTATTTTCTAAAAATATATGTATTAATGATATAAAAAATTAAATTAACTATTTATAAATCTAAAATTGTGAACGAGTGAAAGGAATACTAAAAATAATATGGTGGAGCCATCGAGATTATACAACGTGACTTTAGCGAGTCGTCATCTCCCTGGCATATCGGTCCGGCTCGAACTTTGAGAACTTTAATCTTACATAATCGAACTAAGTTACCAACATTTTTTTAACAACGACATTAAGATTGAGTCATGCTAAGAGAGATAGAAGCATAGATCTACACTTCATCGCGAGCTACCTAATGCAAGCAACGAGGGAGAAAAAAGACCTCGTCCCCTGTCCAGATGTTAAGTTGGTTTAAGATCACATGTGTTGGGTTTAATTTAAAATTGATGGTTAGCAAGTGATAGCAAACAAGACAATGATGGTTGATTATATTAACAACAAATCTATGATCATTTGATGTCTCTCAAATAAAAAATCTCTAAGAACAAGTAAGTATTTAATCCTAATTTGATCACACATAATTTAAAATAAAGAAAGGTTTGTGTGATTATATTTTACTTAATGTATGTCCAACCATCTATGAGTCATGATCATGTATTAATTTAAATAGTCTAAGTATCATCAAATAAGCTATATATAATATAAATAATTAGACGTATAACAAAAAAATGGTAGAACTAGGGATGAAGGTACTTTGAGAGTAGACTCGGTATCGAGCTTTGACGGATCAAAATGACGGTCGATGGAGATGGTGAGGGCAAAACAAATAAATATCACCAACCTAATAATGTTATGAGAAAAAATTAAATGTTAATTCTAAATGACGGCTAAACACGGCGGACTTGGTTCGTGATGATATCATCACGTCCGCAGAAATGAAAAAAAAAAAAAGAAAAACAGAAAAAAAAATCGTGCATTCACACTGCAGTCGAACCCAACCGCACGCGCAAGCGCAACCTGTCACCAACGGAACGAAACATGTCACGAACGGGTCATGACGCAGAGGTAAGATGGCCCGCCTGGCAGTCAGCGTTCAGGACCCACGACCGGTCGCTGGCCGACCATTCCAGACAGACGCCGAAGACGGAACCGCGTCACCCCGGCTCCATCGCCTGGGCCCACCGTCAGTCGGCCAGACTCTAATCTCTCGCGCACCCACGCTCTTTCGGGGCCCACGTCTGACCGGTTCACCCCGACCCGTTTGGCCCTTTCCTCCTCCTCCTCCTCTGCCTCTTTCTTGTCGCCCCGCTGCTGCTGCTGCTCCGGTCCGCGGCGACCTCACCGAGAAATCTCGCAGCCGCGGGAGTGAGCCATAAATACGCGCGCTCCTCCCCCCTTCGTCTCCGAGCCGCGTTCTTCTCTCACTCGCTCCGCCGGCTGCGTCGCCGCCCATCTCCTTCTCCCTTCCTCCCTCCATCTACGCGCTTCCTCTTCCTCCTGCTTAGCCGCTAAGCTTTCCTCTCATCCCCGCGTGCTGCTACTGCTAGTACTCTGCTCAGCTGCGTCCGAGGCTGCTGCGGCTGGAGGTAGAATAAAGGCCTCGCCTTTACCCTGGTCCGATCCTACCGCGGTTCGGAGATCGGACCCGACTGCATCGCGGATTTCGAGCGTCTCCCCCTGCTCCAAAATCCAATCTTGCCCCGATCCCGTCGCCGCGGCGTCTCTCGATTCGAGCCAACTGACTAGAGATGTGGGGGAACTCCGCGAAGCTCAAGTCCCGCGCCGGCGGCGTCGGCGGGATGGGCGACGAGGAGTCGGACTACTTCCCGCCGACCCCGCGCAAGGACTGGTCCGCGGGCCTGCTCAAGCTGGTCACGGCCATGGTCATCTTCATGGGCGGCGTCGTCCTCGGCCTCTCCGTCAGCGGCAGCGTCGCGCGCTACTACTACAACTCCCACACCGAGCTCTTCTTCCCGGCCACCACCTACGGCGGCGGCGGCGGCTGCGCCGACCGGGACTGCGGGCCAGGCGGGCTGCCCTTCAAGGCCTTCGTCCACCCGCCGCACCTCGCGCACTCCATGTCCGACGACGAGCTCTTCTGGCGGGCCTCGCTCGTGCCCAAGGCGGAAGAGTTCCCATTCCAGCGCGTGCCCAAGGTCGCCTTCCTCTTCATGACGCGAGGCCCGCTCCCGTTCCTGCCGCTCTGGGAAAAGTTCTTCCACGGACACCAGGGGCTCTACTCCATCTACGTTCACACGCTGCCGGACTACAAGCTCAACGTATCAAAAAACTCTGCCTTCTACGGACGCCAGATCCCCAGCGAGGTCAGCTTCCATTCCATCCCTTGTTTTTTTTCCCTCCCTTCCCCGAGCTTGTTTTGTTCGTTCACAGGTTCAATTAGTTGATTCCCACATTTGCTATTGCTACCATGGATGAATCCAACGGCTAATCGACTTGAGAATTATTGTGAGTTCCTACTAGTAATTGAGATTGATTGGTTAGCTAGTGCCTTGGTGGTGGTGGCTGCTAGTTGGTGCCTGCCATGTGACCAAGTTGATTGGGAGATACTGTATATGTGTGTACAAAGAGGGGAGCGTGGATTTGGTCTACCAGGGGAATATGCTTGCTTGTCCCTGTGCCCAGTGCTAGGTTGTTCAACTACTAGTGGTGTTCACGAATATCAGATAACTGATCATGAGATTCTTGCTTGCTTTTGACAAATATTCTGGTTTCGGTTGTTCTATTTTCTAAACAAGCCTCCCTGTCAAAATTACCTTCCCTTTTCTATTATTGTGCTAGAGTACCATTCTTTGTTCTGCATCACCATTCTTTGTTCCTCACTCTAGTATGTATTTCTTACCAATGCAGGAAGTGTCTTGGGGATCAATTACCCTTGTGGATGCTGAGAAGCGGTTGCTGGCCAATGCCTTGTTGGATTTTTCAAATGAGCGCTTCGTCCTGCTCTCAGAGAGCTGCATTCCTGTGTACAACTTCCCCACAGTCTATGAGTACCTCATAAACTCACAGCACAGTTTTGTTGAGTCTTACAATATTGATACCCCTCAGTGTGCTGGCCGCTACAACCGTCGCATGGCTCCTCACATCCTCCCGGACCAATGGAGAAAAGGATCCGAGTGGTTTGAGCTTAATCGTGAGCTGGCTGTGCAGGTAGTAGCAGACTACAAGTACTACTCAATCTTCAAAAAGCATTGCAGGCCGTCTTGTTATCCAGATGAGCATTACATACCTACTTATCTTCATTTGTTCCATGGGTCCCTCAACGCCAACCGGACCATCACATGGGTTGATTGGTCAAGAGGAGGCCCGCATCCAGCGAGATATGGTGCTGAAAGCATCTCAGAAGGGTTCATCCAGGCCATTAGGAGTAATGGTACACGATGCACTTACAACTCGAAGCCAACCTCTGTCTGCTACCTCTTCGCGAGGAAGTTTGCTCCAAGTGCTTTGGGAAAGCTGATGAACCTAACTTCTACGGTGCTTGATTTTTGAGTCGTTGTTCACTATGTGTCAACATATCAGCATCACACTACTGAGGTATCTATCGATGAGCATGCCAGTCAGGAATTAGAGGTACGCTACTACGAGTCTGTGACATGTGTCTCATTATAGATGGATGAAGAGATGGCTTCTGATACAACTCTCGCGGACGATGCTGCTTGGGACAGTGAAAATTGCTTCACCTATCCTGAAGCTGATCCCCGAGTGATAGACAAATGGCAATGTGAAAGGAGAGGACTTTTCTCTAACCTCCCATTCTTTTTAATAGTTCACATAGCTATGTGATAGATCTCTTCTTTTCTTTCTCCGCCTGTCTGTTGTATTGACTTGGTCAGATACTGATTTCTGTGAATATAACCTATCAATCATTGCTTTATTACTTGGGGAGTCTGGCTTTGCCATCTGTCTTTGTGTCTGCGTACGTTACCTGTCTCTTCTAAATCTTAAAGGAACACCTTTTCATTGGTTGTTCTGTCGATGATGCTTAAGTACAGAAAGGCTAGACAGAGAAGTATGTGGTTGTAAGTAGCCGAATATGCCTTGTTCTTGGTTAAAATTCTGTGGAGTGGTTTTTATTGCTGGAAGGAGGAAAAAAGTAGGCTCCTTTTGAAAGAAACACATGGGTACGCCGTTCTGCTGTAGATTCATCCTTCATCAATTCAAACATGGGTATGCCGATCTGTTGTGGATTCTTCATTCATCATTTCAAACATGGGTGTACTTGTTTGCACCTGAATAACATAACGGCTGGAACATGGTTGATTGGCCTTCAGTTGTGGCACATAAATATTCTAAGATTGGTTGGTGAACATGGGGGACATGATTTAGGCTGGTGCAGTCCAGACCCATGCCATGCCCCGGTGGTTAGTCTAATCCATGAGGATAGGACTCTGAACTTGATAGTATTATACTAGTAGACATTTGTACTAGTATGTATCTAACCGAAGTATAATAATTTATTACTATGTTCCTTTTTTTCTTGGATTTGTGTGCTGCGACCTGTGAGGATGTTTGCATTTAGATATGTGGGCAAATTCTGGTGTTCCTTTCTTTAGTTATTAAGGTCTTATGAACAGTATCTCGGAGATTGGATGAAAGTGACAGTTTCTGGTGCTTGTGCCGTCTAAGAAAAGACGATACTGTTGCGTTTTTGCACCATTGTTTTGTTTGTTTGGCGACCTGACGCATTATATGGACTAGAAATAAAATGGGATGAAAGTGATTCTACTGATTTTTTCGTGATTTTGAATGGAGAAAATAAAATCCTGAAGTTTATTTTTTGTTTCCTTCTGAATAAATATGCAAAAGAAGAATGGAAATATCTCTTTCTGTCATGAAAGGAATGGACGAGTTCGTGCAAGCAGAGGCTGCGTTGCAACCCATGCCTTATCGGTTAGCAACTCTATGGGGCTTTATAAGCAAGTCGCGATGCTTCATTAGGTTCCAAGTTGTCTTTTCTGAAGACTGCAGCTATATATGATTTTAGGTTTCAGACATACTTTTGAAAAGGGAAAGGTTTAATATGGTTCTGGGTTAGGTGCATTCATAATTCAGCTGCAGGGATTTGTGAAATAGAAAGACGAGGTTGCAAAGGAGAATACACAACAACTGAAGAAGATTGGTTAATAAGTGCGGTAGATGGAAAAATAAGTCCAAATGCTGAAATTAACAGTAAGCAAGCATTTTTTTTTAACAGAAAGCATGTTATGTTTTCCTCATCCATCTTAATCCCGCTTGAATTTTCGAGTCGCATTGAACATGTGGAAGTTGGATCAATGGACCTTCCAAAACAAAAAACCTTCAAATCTCGGAAAACTGTACATGAAAAATTCCAGCAGACAATCTCCATCTCAAAAGCAACCCAGAAAATAGCCTCCACTTGCTCACTGCATGGGCATGTGCACAGCAAGAGGTATATTATTTTGCAGAACGCTAAAAACTCATCACAGATACAATATGAAGTGGCAACACGGCCCCAGCAAATTCCTGGGTGGAATTCAGGAGAGGAAACTATTTCTAACTGTCATGATAATTACATTTGGTAGTACAATGTTTCAAAAGAAAGAACAGGTTTTGAAGAGGTGCACAAGAACCACGTGCAGTAGAATGCTAGCTAAGGAGAACAGAGCCTGCTATCTGATGGCAACAGGAGACGGGCTAAAATCCAAGAAGGTACTCTTGTAACCTATGTATCATTCTCAATTACCATTAGTAACAGTGCTCATTCAAGGAAAAAAAAAAGCATCATGTAGAAGTTGTGAAAGTACCTACTCATCACATTGATGCAAAATAGTGCTCACCAAAGAAGGAAAAACATCAGTGAGAAGTAAAAGTACTTGGTCAAGATTCGGCAACATATAGTCTGACAAAATACTTGGTAATCACATGGTTTAGCACCACATTGTTCTGATTAACCGGGCAGCACTAAAGCTGTCAACTAACTATATTTAATTAGAGTGTTTCAAACTAAGTTCAGAGCTTTCATTGAATCCAGTGCGGGACTTTGTTTAAGCAAATTGAATCAGAACGGCCTTTGAAGCTTCAGACAACAGCTAGCAGCCCTGTTCCTTCTTCCTGTACCTTAAATACAGTCCATGAAGTCAAAAGCTTAGTTTAGGCACCTTGCACAGAACAATTCAAAATCTAAAAATGGCAGCATTCAGATTGTTATGTTCTTAAATACTACAGCTTTTGCCATATAATATCCCATCCTGATCACAGCGATGCTCTTGTGCTTTTCCTACAACGTGCAGCCCAGGTGCGCGCGCTGCGGCATGGCTTTCCTGGCCCTCTTCTTTGCACCACTCAGGGTCACGCTTGCCTTACTCATCACGGTCACGCTTGCCTGCGCCTTGCGCGGCGGCGGAAGCGGCGTAGTCGCACACCTTGCACTCGATGGAGCAGAACGTGTAGACGCCTCTGAGCAGACGGGAGCATACCTTGCAGGCGGTGGTGCTGCCGCTGTCAATGCCAGGCCACCGCCCTGTTGTTTTCGGCCTCCTGTTGACGGCCACGACGCGGTAGCCGTTTGATGGACTGCGTCCGCACTCTGGCGACGTCAAAGAACGGGCTGATGTCCGCGACCCTGACGACGTTCTGGAACGAGGAGATTCGTATCTGGATGGCGCGGTGGCCGCGGTGGTCCTCCTGGGTGCACCTGGAGCACACGGCGGCGCAGCAGTCGATGCACAGGATGTTGCAGCCGCCCCTCGTCGCCCACCGGGGATTCCTCACGTACAACTGCGCGTGCGCGCTGCATTTGTCGAAGAAGCTCGACCGCATCAACGCGTCGATCCATGGTGGCGGTGGCAGCCTCTCCGCGTTCTCCTTTCCCTTTCCCATGTCCTGCTGTCGGCCTGTCGCCTGTGGTGAGGATGGAGGAGGTGTGGGGTTTTGCGAGGGTTTGCGATTTGGGGCTCCGACGAGGTTTTGGGATTAGAGAGATGTTAACTGTGGATGGTCGACCCGGCGGCAGTGCTGATGGTCGGTGGGCGGGCGGCGAGCCGGCCGGGATGGAGGAGCGTCGGAGGATACGGTGGGGGAGGGGGTCCCATGGCGAGGGGGGTTATCGTGGAAGCGGAATGTGGCTGTGGAGTCGGCACCGGGATGGATTCTCCGGAGGACGAAGGTAGGGCAGGGCGGGGGCAGAGCTCGCCGGCGGCCGGAGCAGGGGAGGGCGGCGGCGGCGGCGGCGGCGGACGTGGACTTGTCTCTGGTCTAACTTCGGTGTTGGCTAGCTGGAGAAATGAGAAAACTGGGCTTCCAGCGTATCAGCTGGGTTTATTCCATGGCCCATGCATACTTTGAGCCCAGTAACGTCGAAAGGCCGACCGCGTCATCCAAAAATCCAAAAATGTACTACTTAGGAACACGAAACAACATTCCTCAAAAATCACAACACCGACCCGATGGACTAACGCGTTTTACAAAAATGAAGGAACATCGACCGACTCAAAGCTTTTCTTACTTTGATTCATATTGAGTCATTATATAACCTATTCTATTGTGGATCCTCCGTGATCTTTTTTTTTTTAAATTATTGCTCGATCCGGATGATGAAACATTCTCATGTCCGGTTCCTTGGGAATGTAGTACTTGCACAAAAAAAAAGTACAGTATATCATGATTCATTGATTTTTGTTCAATTGGCCAAGGTGAGAAGAAGGATCTGAGAAGCAGCACGCGAGTGGTGGTTGGTTAGTTATGCAACAGCAGCTGGAAAGAGACACGTCAAAACCGAGTCTTTCTGACAAGTAAGGCGACGAGCATCATCAATAAAAGAAAAGACATGAGCAGCTTTGAACGCTTCAAGGAAAGCTATGGAACTCGTCCCAGTCGGCGCTATCGTGCCTCTCTGCCCCACACGCACAAAAAACACAGTAAACAAATACAAGAAAATGAATTAAAGAAAGAACAGTAAGTCTTATTTGAGATTATTAACTTGTCGATGAACATTATTAAGGTATATTCAGACGTGCATGAGAGACACACTACTTCCAGAATTTTTTTTTTGGATGAGTAAACATTGTCTGACCCCGCAGGTTTAGTTAGATTGTTAGAACACACACACACATGTTTTTTTTTTTTTCAAAAGAATGTGGTATGCATTTCCATTGTGCCAGAAAGAGAGAGGGAGAGAGAAAGGTTTTGGGGTGGGGTGCCAGAAATGAACTCAAGGTACTCAACCGCTCGACAGTCGGCAGCCGCCGCGTCGACTTAGCCTTTACCAAACTAATAACAAGATCATCGGCACCGTCTCCTTAATTAATCCTTCACAAGGAATGAATAATAATAACGAAAAATATCTCAAAACCGCGTGACATTGTTAATCCGTTTCTTTCCATTCCATTGGTGCCTTCCCTTGCGTGCTCGCTTGGTCTCCTCCTCCTTGCTTCCTTAGCTCGGTCAATGGACTGGAGTCGAATGAATTGGTGAATCCCCACCACCCTCACGCTCAGCTGGGCCAAGTCGTCGTCTTCCTCCAGACAGAGAGACAGACAGACCCTTGAGGCCTCGACACCCTCTACAGGCTCCCCCTTCGCTTCGCTTCGTAACCCCCCTTCCTCTTCCTCAGCTTCCTCCATCCCACAGAGCCAAGAGGATACGCGGCGCGAGCCAAGTGTGTTCTGTCCTCCTCCGCGCCCCGGCGCCGCGGCGTCTCGTCCAGGTAATCATCCCCGTCCCCGTTCGTTTCTCGTTGTTCGGCGCACTCCTTGGACTTCACCCCCACGCGAGTGGGTCATTTGGTCGACAAAGGGACGATCTTTCTTGCTTCTCGACGCGGGATTGTCGGCCAAAGATCGGGGAGATGTTCGGCGACGCTGACCGCCGTGCGCTGTTAATTCTCATCAGGTCCCTGATCCGTGATCCTGCCGCTGACGCCGCCGCCGGCAGCCGAGGAGGAGGGAGGAGGACTCATACTCATCGCCGCCGATAAACCGGCCTGGACTTTGCGGATTCGATTCTCGTGCTGCTCGCCGACGACAACAAGGAAGAGGAGGAGGAGGAGGAGCCGCTCGCTGATCAGGGCGCCGCTTTTCGATTCGATTGATGAATCCGCGCCGATCCAGGTCGGTGAAGCTCGTGTCGGCGCGCCCCACCGCCAAGCCCCCGCTCGAGGTGGACGTCGTCCCCGGCGAGGAGGACGACCCGCGGATGAGCTCGTCCGCCGACAACACCGTCTACTGCTGCATCGCGCGGGGCCGGAAGGTCATCTACCGCTACTATAACAGCAGCAGCAAGGACAGGCACGGCGAGGACCCGGAGACGGAGTCGACCGCGGCGCTCTGCCTGGAGCACGCGCCGCCGCACCACCGGCACTACGTCCACACCTCGGGCACCCGGAGCTACGCGTTCCTCGCGGGAGCCGACGACGGGCACACCTTCTTCGCCATCATCGACCCGTGCGTCGGGAACGCCGGCGCGCTGCAGTTCCTGGAACGCATCCGGGACGTGTTCCTCCGGAACGCCACAGCCGCCGGCGCGCACCACCGGAACGGGTTCCACCACGACTCGCTGCTGCCCGCCGTGCAGAGGCTCGTGGCGTCGCTGGAGAAGTTGCCGCACGCCGCGTTCATCCTCGACGACAATGTCGTGGACAGGGGAGGAGGCTCCAACGACACCTCTTCAACCACCTGCACGACGTCGTCCAAGGTGCCGTTGCTGGGCAAGAGCGGGAGCAGGAAGGAGAAGAAGAAGAAGAAGTCCAAAGAGAAGGCCAAGTCAACGGGGGACAGTCGCGAGGACGAGACTAGAGGGGTCAGGATCGACATGCCGCCGGAGGACGTCGGCGGCATGTCGCTGGAACGGAGCGCCAGCCAGTCCAGGATGCGGCGGCTACAGCAGCAGCAGCAGCAGCAACCGTCCAGGTCGTTGTGGATGCGCCATGTCAAGGCCATCATCGTCGTCGATGCCGTCATCTGCCTGCTCCTGTTCGCTGCCTGGCTGGCCGTCTGCAAGGGATTCCAGTGTGTTTCCGGGTGATGTCCTCTTTTTGCTCCCCCTTCGTTCGTGAGTTGTACAGCTTTACAGGAATTCTGTTTGAGTAGATTGTGAATGGATGAGAGATGGAGTCAGCCAAGATTCTGGCGGAGGCTAAAACTTACCACCAGACAACACAACAGTATGTTCATGATCAGAATATGTGAAAATGGCGGCATTGTTCATGGATGGGCGCGTACAGATGCTTCACCTCTTGTACATGAGAAAACGGGCAGTAGGATTTTTGTGTACTACTCCGTTCGTCAATTCCTGTCGTTCGGACCAGAGCATTGAACTAGGAAACAACTACGGATCATTGCTTGAACGACACGAATAGGTGAACGGAGGGAGTACATTTTGTTCTCCTGTATTATTTCAGAGTTTATGAATCTTGTTTCAATATCTGATTCCTGTGACGATATTGTTCAGAGGTGATACACCTTGCTCTTGCTGTATGTAGTACACAAGCATCATCAAACACCTTGCTTGCTGTATCGAGTGTTCAGTACTCCCTTCAGATAAAGGCCTTCAAATTCTTGTGATTACAAGCAGCGCTTTATCTGAATGGCTGGTTCTATCAGAACATTGATTCAGAGAACGAATAGATTGGTTTGGCTTCACTACTCCAGTTTTCAATTGGTGAACGACAAAGGGTGGGTATTACCTAGCAGATTGTGACTGGAGAGATGGACTCATTGAGAATTACGACAGAACAACTGTTACTGTTGAAGAGGGATATACGTACATCCGGCTTCACGATGTAAGGAAATTACCATCATATCTTTGAAGGACCGAGTAAGGCGACCAGAGGGGGGTGAATGGGCCAAAAGACTTAAATTACCTTCATATCTCCTTTTCATGTTAGCTCACCTCCTCTTGCGCTCAGCTTGCGTAAGTTCTCCATCTTTAATATCACCTTTCCTAGCAAAGACAGGAGCAAAGCATTGCAGCATCTGAAACAGCAATAGGTGCAATCTACAAGACAGAGATCATTACTTCAAAAATGCTCAAAGGCCAACCACATCGTGACAAAATACACAATTGATACCTCATCCATTGCTAGAGCAGGTACATTTGCTTGTATAGATACATCCTCAATGACCTGAAAGACATATTTCACTTACTGCAGATATATGCAAATTTCAAGGTAGAAAAATATGTTAAACTTTTAAGTATTAACTGTACTGGCTTTGGAGCAAAGTGGAAATGTGATAGTGCATCCAACTTCAAGCATATCATCTTAAACAGAATATTTTGCCTGAGTGGAACCGAACAGTACATCACTTAGCTAACACAGCAAACATCGTATTGGCAAGTAGAAGAAATTACCTTCGGAAGCACAGAATAACTGCTCCTCTTTCTTCAGATCATCTGAAGTAGAAGGTGGGGCAAGTGCCAGGCCAGTTTTCTGAGCATAATTTTCCTGGACAAACAAGATCATCAATAGTAAATGGGCTGCATACATAAGATTACTAATCATATGAATAAAATAAATGTACTGTGATAGTGCAAACCTCATAGAGCTCAGCAAGCCTCTTTCCGCCCATACTTTCATCCTGCAAGAATAATACTCACAACTGTAACTGTAAGATATCTGTTGTGTGTAAAACCATATAAGCTCCTTATGCTCCTTCGGTGCTTTAGTAGGCAAGGGAGCAGGCTTCTTGACATCATCAAAATGACCCTATAGGGAACCAGGCAACCAAATAAAAATACTGGTAGCAGAAACATAGAAACTTAGAAAGTGATGTCAAACTATTATTGGTTAAGCTGAAAAAATGACCAGATCAGTGCTCCATTGAAGAACGAGAGGCCAAGCTTTGCGCGTGCCATGGACTGACAAGCACGCACCCAAGGCGCTGGTCGCTGATAAGAGGTAACTCGTCGGGGCCAGAAACCGCTCCCAACCATCGAGACAAAGAGCTCAGGCGCGCCATTGCGCATGGAAACAGACAGCATGGCCGTCCAAGAGACGAGCAGACGATACGAGGTTACTGTGTAGCATTTCTTCAAACACCTCCGGAGCGCAGGCGAGAAGGCCGCTCCGGGAGTAGAAGATCACTGTGAAGGTGTCGGCTGCCGTGCCGACCTTCACGGAGCTCGCTTGGAGGTTGGCGCCCACAAATGGTGGCGAGCTGGAGGCCGGGGAGGAGGCAACGGCGAGAGCTTTGGCGATGGCGACGGGGTCCCGGGTTGGAGCGTGTTAGAGTTATGCTCTTATGTACGTGTTTTGGGTGTATTGGGTTCTGGGCTTTAGGCCCATGGCGTGTGTGCCTCTAGGGTTAACTCCCTATTTAAACTCCTGTACACCTGATCAATCTATTAACACGACAATTACCTCTTCTCTCATGGTATCTACGAGCGGTTCCGGTCCTCCGCTCACGCTTCCACAACCCTAGCCGCCGGCCTCATCCCGTTGCCGCGGCTCAGTCGTCGTCGCCATCCTCTCGGCACGTTGGCTCTCTACCCTCTCTCTTCTTCTCTCCACATCTCATGGCGCCTCCCGATCCTGCAGAAGCGGAGCGCCTCCGCGCTGAAGCCGAGCGCCTTCGCCTAGCGAAGGAGCAATGTGAAACCGAGCAGAAGCAACGCGAAGCCGAGGCCGAAGTCGCCCGTGCACAAACTCACGCTTTGCTTCACCAGCAGGCTGTCGCCGTCCAAAACTTCAAGGTTTTGGTTCCTATCGTCCTTGACTTCAATTCGACGGCGTACTCGCGCTGGCGTGGGCTCTTCCTCACGGTGCTCGCCAAGTACGCCCTCGACGACCACGTCCTGTCACTCGACTTCCGCACTCCGTTTCTTGCCTTGTAAGGATCGTCCCCTGATTACTCTCATCTTCGCGTTTTTGGCTGTGCATGTTATCCTAATCTCTCTGCCACTGTTCCCCACAAACTCAGCCCGCGCTCTACTCTTTGTGTTTTTCTTGGGTACTCCTCTGATCACAAAGGGTACAAGTGTCTTGATCTTTCTTCTAATCGGATCCTAATCTCGTCACGTTGTTTTTGATGAGACCTTTTTCCCTTATTCCACAGTGGCGAGCCGACCTTCATCCGACTTTGATTTCCTTTTGGCGGATGACTGTGTTATTTTTCCAGTTGGTTCTGTTTCTGTGCGTGCAGGTCTTCCGGAAACAGGCGTGCATACTGTTCCTGCTGCCCCCGCCTCGCGGGCTGTTGCCAGCAGGACTTTGCCTGCGCCACCTCCTGGCTTTGAGCATCACGATGCGCCTTCACCCACTCCAGTGTCCTCAGGCCGGCCGCCCCTCCCTGGTGGGCTTGCGGACGCTCGGGTGGCGCCTCCAGGCGGGCCGCTCCCTGGTGGGCTTGCGGGCACTCGGGTGGAGCCACCAGGCGGGCCGCTCTCTGGTGGGCCTGCGGCTGCCTCCTCCCCCGGGGCACCGTCTGGGCCGATGGCTGGCGGGTCGCCTTCGTCCGGTGCGAGTGGGCCTATGGTGGCCTCTGCGCCGCACGCGCCTCGCTCGACTGCTCCCACTGCTGGTGCTTCGCAAGCGTCGTCCGGGACTGGTTCGCAGGGATCCTTGCCTACGCGCATCCCCGCCAAGGCCATCCCGGTTCCGGCTCCAGCAAACGATCACACGATGGTGACCCGCGCTAAGCGTGGCTTCTCCCTTCCTGTGCATCGTCTCAACTTACAGGCTGCGACGCTCTCCCCTATACCCAAGACGTATCGTGGCGCTCTCGCTGACCCTAATTGGCAAGACGCCATGACTGAAGAATTCTCCGCCTTGCTGCAGAATGATACTTGGGATCTTGTTCCTCGGCCTGCCGGTGCTAATGTTGTGTCTGGAAAATGGGTATATCGGCATAAATTTCATTCAGATGGCTCTCTTGACAGATACAAGGCTCGTTGGGTTGTTCGTGGCTTCACTCAGCGTCCTGGTATTGATTATGCTGAGACCTTTAGCCCAGTTGTCAAGCCGGCGATAGTGCGGACTGTTCTCAGTGTTGCTCTCTCTCGTCAGTGGTCTGTTCATCAGTTGGACGTCAAAAATGCTTTTCTTCATGGCACTCTTCAGGAGACAGTTTATTGCGAGCAGCCTTCGGGGTTTGTGGATCCCTCTCGCCCTGGCCATGTCTGTCATTTGAAGAAATCATTATATGGTCTGAAGCAGGCGCCGCGTGCGTGGTCCAGTCGTTTCGCCTCTCACATTCTCTTCATGGGGTTTACTGGTGCTCGTTCTGACACTTCTTTGTTTGTCTACCACCATGGATCTGATATGGCGTACCTTTTGCTTTATGTTGATGACATCGTTCTTACGGCTTCATCACCCTCCCTGCTTCGCCGTATTATTTCAGCACTGACATCAGAATTTAATATGAAGGATCTTGGGCCTCTGCATCATTTTTTGGGTGTTTCTGTGACTCAGCGGGATGGTGGCTTGTTTCTCTCTCAGCGGCAGTACATGCTTGACATTCTTCAGCTTGCTGGGATGACTGACTGTAAGCCTTGCTCGACGCCTGTGGACACTTGTGCTAAGGTTTCCTGTGATGGTGCTCCTGTTGCTGATGCTACTGATTATCGTGCACTTGCTGGTGCGCTCCAATATCTCACCTTCACTCGACCTGACATTGCTTATGCTGTCCAGCAAGCCTGCCTCTACATGCATGATCCGCGTGAGCCACACCTTGCTCTTGTTAAACGGATTCTCCGTTATGTTCGTGAGACTTTGGACTATGGCCTGCAGATTCGACCCTCCAGTGTGTCCACTTTGGTTGCTTATTCTGATGTGGATTGGGCTGGGTGTCCTGACACCCGTCGCTCGACGTCTGGCTATGCTGTTTTTCTGGGCGACAACCTGATCTCTTGGTCCTCGAAGCGACAGGTCACCGTCTCCCGCTCTAGTGCTGAGGCTGAGTACAGGGCTGTTGCTAATGCAGTCACTGAGGCTTCTTGGCTTCGTCAGCTTCTTCATGAACTCCACTGTCCGCTTCAGCAGGCCACGGTTGTTTACTGTGACAATGTCAGTGCCGTCTACTTGTCCGGTAATCCAGTTCAGCATCAGCGCACGAAGCATATTGAGATCGACCTTCACTTCGTTCATGACAAGGTCGCCGTCGGGGCTGTTCGTATTCTACATGTTCCGACCACTTCTCAGTATGCGGACATCTTCACCAAGGGTCTTCTGTCGTCGGTATTCACCGAGTTTCGCACCAGTCTCAACGTTTGTGGCTGATCCAACGTTGTGACTACGGGGGGGTGTTAGAGTCATCCTCTTATGTACGTGTTTTGGGTGTATTGGGTTCCGGGCTTTAGGCCCATGGCGTGTGTGCCTCTAGGGTTAACTCCCTATTTAAACTCCTGTACACCTGATCAATCTATTAACACGACAATTACCTCTTCTCTCAGAGCGAAGGAGCGGCAGCAGCTCCGAGTGCGGAGAGGGTGAATGCTCTTTCGCGGCGGAGGCGATGGCGGCTTGGAGGTACAGGAATGCTCCTGCAGCGCCGGCCGCCTTGGAGGACAAGCGTGTTGTTCGGAGCAGCATCTCTATTTTTGCAGGCACCGAGGTTCGTGTCGTCGCCGCCGCCACCGCCGCCGCCGCTGGCACCATCACTAGGCCATCGACGCCGCAGTCCGCCCCCCTACAAATTCCTAGACGAGGGAATCATCGAGAGAGCTCCTTCCTATTCGCCGGCGTTCCTCCGTCAGCATCCGCGGCGTCGTCGCCACGCGCCGGCCGGCCTTCGTTTCCGCCACGAGCCCAAACCAGGGGGGTTTCTGCAAAATATTGGATAGCGACTAATAATCGTCGATCCAATAGGGAGGCGTTTATAAATAACTGGATCGCGATTATTTATCGCGGTCCAAAATAGGGGACCATTTATAAATAATTGGATCGCGATTATTTATCGCGGTCCAAAATAAGGGTCCGTTTGTAAATAACTGGATCGCGATTATTAATCGCGACCTAAATAAGGGGCTATATGCAAATAATTGGATCGCGGTCAGGGGGTTTTCTGAAAAGTAACTTTGACCGAGCCCGCACTTCTGTGGTGGATCTGTAGTCGTCGGCTCGGAGGCGTGCGGTCAGGATCCAGCCGAAGCAGCCCAAAACCATCGTCTTCCTTCCTGGCCTGGCCGTCATCGATCGATCGTTCAAGCATCTCCGGCGCTTGCCGGCTCGGGCTCGGGCTAGTGCGCCGACGCTGCCGCCCTCCCTCCCAGCCTTGTGCCCGTCGGAAGTGGAGGCTCTCCGCCGCGCGCCTGGTGCCGTGGTGGTTTCCGCCTCGACCTGACGGATCGGGGCGACGGGAGCGCCGCGGTCCGCTTGGGACACGGCGGAGCTGCTGCTGGCCCTGGCCTCTTGGAGTTCGCACCGCCGTTCGGGGTACAAGTAGACCCTTCAGAACAAGCGCTCCTTGTCGCCGACGACGGCGCCCTTCACGCTGCAGGCCGTCGCTCCTCTGAAAGCTCCAAGTGTGCCGGGGGATTGGGTCCGCGCGTCGTGCCTCAGCCAAGCCAACGTTTGGTCTGAACACTTGAAGGTTCAGACAACGCTGAGATTGGGGATCGCTGAAGCTTGAACAAACAGTGGTAGTTGCAATTAAGCTACAGCGAGGAGCGGCTAATGTCTGTTGAGACTTTTAACCAACAGAGAACATTATCTTACTGACCGTGGTTCACATGGCCATCTTCTGATGGAACACGCTCTAAATATCGTTCCTCTCACGCAGCTGGCCGAAAGGATACACCATTTCGGCTTGTGTTGGAGAAGACCTACACCTAAAAATGCTGGAATTGCCATGCCTGTTTGAGACTTTCGGAGCAAGAGAGTCATTACCAATAGTTGATGACTGTAAAATAGACTGCCTTTTATGGTGTCCTCTCTTCTAATCAAGGTTTCAGTTAGTCAGAAAAGCATTCCTGATTGTGATATTCTGGAGATGTTTTATCATCTGAACCAGATAACGCATTTCTGTTGCTGGGCATAGGCGTTCATTCACTTCACTATTGATTAAGCTCAAATCCATCAAAGAGGCCAAGCTTTGCGCATGCATGCCTTGTTTCGGTATCTGATTCCTGTGATGATATTGTTCACAGATGATGCACCTTGCCCTTGCTGTATGTAGTACAAGCATCATCAAACACATGTCTATTACGGGTTTACCAAATTGCACAATGGTTTGGTCACGACGAACTCATCTGGCATTGCAGAAAATATGATTGCCCCTGTCACTCTGTCAGCATAGCGTCAGGCACTTGAAATCAGTTTTCTATTTAAGAGACACGTAATATCAAAATCCAATGTAGTACTGTACATCTGGGATCAATTGACCGAAAATATACGTCCCTCACAATTTTACACGATCCATAAGAAATTATAGATCAACACACAAGTCAGATAAATTGCATTGCCTCACCTCTCAATATATGTCCGAAGGTCACAATTCATAAATTACATTTGCTATATCACATGATATGGTGGGTAACAATTCCTCACTGAACCACACCCATTGAATGCTAAAGAAAACGAAACTCAAAGACTTCACTCAAAACTTTTCTGCACAAAAGGTTTACATCCCCATAATGCTTGATATAGAAATTGTGTGCATATCGCTAAGTACCTGCAGACAAAATTCATTACCTGTAAAATGCCAAATAATTATTGTTGCAGTTATAGGAGCTGTATGCATAATAACTCTGCCCTGAATGGATATTTTCGAGTACCTGCTGACAAAACTTATTATAAATGACATGTCAAATAAATTATAATTGCACTTATAGGAATTCTATGCAATAATGAGGCATTTAACATGATTTAGACGAAAATTCATGTTTGGCGGAAAAATATTCCCTACATCCATTTTGACTGTTCACCAAGGTTAACAAGATGCAGTTTCAACTAAATGCAAATTTTTGGACAAACTGGTATTTCAGCACCTTCAACTTCAGATGGACTTGTTTCAGAACCTGAAACTTTGGACTGCCTCAATGACCTAGGATCATCATCCTTCATCTGCAGTAGATTGTTATTAATTGACTAGGAGGTGGCTAACAACAAAACTAGTAATCAACCACAAGAATCTGAAAACGACATGAAATTAATTCAATAAGCACTGCAAAATCTGAGAGCTGAAATCCCAAACTTAACCAACTAAAAAGTGGGTGCTGTTCGATGAATACAAGATCATTTACGCTATGATTATAGTGGGCTATGAACTGAAGGCAAAATTCAAGTTCGAAGAATATGGCTGTTCAAATGATCTCAAATCCCGTTTTTCCTGGTTGCACACATCACTAACGTCTAATTCAAGTGCCCCAAAAACATCCAAGGTTAGCATTGAGCCATGTCACTTACATTGAAGCCTTGCTCTTTTAACTGATTACTAAAGCACCTTTCCGTAATAGGCTGAAGCAAGGGAATCGACAACTGCACATAAAGTAGTCACTTGATGATGCTTTGTAACAACACTCCTTGCTTGCTGCAGAAAACGTTGCAACTCCAAAGTGCCAGCAAATCTAGTAGCCTGATAAGTGTCTATCAAGGGAAAAGAGTAAAGCATCAGCAAGGTGAAAATAATTTATTTGCATTTGGGCAGAATAGTGAATCAATATGGGCTACTTTGGTTGGTATCGTAGCAAACCTGCCTGAGCCAAACACATTGGCGTTCATGCCTGCTGGGCTGTAGCTACCTGGGCGGGTAGCAACCAAACTAACCTATGTCTATCCTATTCTGAATACAGCGTGAACAACACAGAAGCTATGCACAGTTTTCCCTAATATAACAATAACATTTGTGATCACACGGGCATCGGAAATTAAGTACTAGCATACACAGTGTAAGCAGATGAAATGTTCAGTTCTGTGGGCCTTCCTCGTCATATCTCCTCTGAAATCAACACCAAAAACACTACATCCATGTGGTTACAGCTCCAGCCTTCGATGAATCAAATACCTGAAGTAGCAACACAGAAGTGCAGCTGATAGATAGATCGGTACGAATTACTGGATGGAGAGGCAGTGGCGGAGAGCAGTGGAGATGGACGGATCTGAACCGTGTGGTGCTGAGCGACCGCCGGGGCAGGGGAGGGGACGAGGACGACGGTCAAGTAGTAGAGCAGGAGCTGGAGTGGCCTCCACGGATCTCCGGCGGATCCTCGTCGCCTGCGGCCAGTGGCGGCCGGGGGGCGGGATCCATCGCCGGCGGCTAAGAGGGATCGAGCGAGGAGGCTCAAAATCGCAAAATGATCCCGAACCAGGGGTCTAACTGAAAAATATTGGATCGCGATTAAATCACGGTACAAAATAGGGGGTTATATATAAAATACTGGATCGCGATTATTAACCACAATCCAAACTAGACGTGCATATGTAAACGTTTGGATCGTGGTTATTAGTAGCGATTCAAAGGAGGGACTAGTTTGCAAATATTCTTAACCGGATCCACCCACTTAACGGGGATCTGTCCGGGTCCGTTAGATCTATAGAGTACGGCCCAGATGGAGCTAGATGGCCCCGGCGGGGGCACCGCTCCAGCGGATCTCGCCGTCGACTCCTGGCCGGTGGCCGGCGTTGATGGCGACCGCCGTCCGTCTCTCTTCCTTTGGATCCTCCATGGGTTCTCACCTTCGACGCCTGGGTCCTCACTTTGGGTTCGAAGTGGTCGTCGACGAGGATATTCGAGGACTCGACGTCCCTGCGAATCACCGGGCTGCCGCCGTCGCCGTGGAGGTACTCCAGCGCGCGCGCGACGCCGACGGCCACCTTGAACCTCTCCGGCCATCCGAAGAAGAAGAATGCGCCGTACTTGCTGCCCCGCTGCTTCTCGCAGCATCGAAATGGGGCATGAGCCTGGCGGCGCCGGCGTCGAGACAGATGAATCAAATCGAGCACCATCCGGATCAATGGCATCTGGGTTTCGATCTCCAAGGATTTTTTTTTTTCGACATCGAAATGGGAGCATGCATACCTGGTGATTTTGGCAAGCTCGCTGTAACTGAACATTTTCTCTAACATTTTCTCTAAGCGAGACCAGCAGCTCCTCCCTGTGGAATAGCACTGTTTTCCAAGCCGTCGCCGCCGCAACCACGCCCGGCGCCGGAGCCGAGAGCGGCGAGACAGAAGCCTGAGAGCATATCTGCGTTTCTCGTCACCGCTTCTAATGAAGCCTGAATTTCTATCTGACAACGCAAGGTCATTTCTCAGAAGCCGTTTGAAGACCATGCGATTTCAAGATTTGGAAGCACGAAGATCATCTTCATTAGATGTGTCTTCATGGAGATCTTTCATCTGAATTTCAGGTAACATGCACTGAAACTACAAGGATTCGAAGAAAACAAGCACTAACATAACACGCGTCACTTCGAATATACAAGGAAATACACACACGCACACACACAAACACACACACAAGATTTCTCAATTCGACAAGGCGAACACTAAGGTTAGCTTCTGCGCGCAGGTACGTACATCCAGCAGTGATCAATCGCAAGCACTTCTAGTCTAACTGGATTTCAGCTTGTCCAAGTTGTGCTTGGCCTCCGAACCATATCCAACCTGTATGACCAAATTCTGTTCTGACCAAACCTTGCAACCTGAAGCTTAAATGGGATCAATCTCCTCCAGTACGGGCTGAATGACACAGATCAAGGTCTTAATACCTTCTTCAAGATCCACAAAATTACGACGGCTCCCCATCTGCAAGTCTATGAAGACCTCTCGTTCTGAGATGAGTTTCAGTGCCACCTGACCCTTTCAGTGCATATTTCGTTTCAGGCTAGACTTAGGTGTTTTCAGAAGCTTCTCCAGTAATTGAAAATTCTATTGACCTGATTGACCATGTACTCAAGCGTGAGGAGGTTTGGATTTTGGAGATATGAATGTCAAATCAATTAGATCTTCATCTACCTAGCCAGCCAGAGGATAGCTCTTGTGCAGCTTGTGGTCTTCTTCGATGCCCCTTTCTTGACGTCATCTGCTACTACCGCTGTCAGGCTTGCACATCTGGAAGGGTCATTTGCATGCAGATCTTGTAGTCTCTGGAGGTGGTGGAGAGTGAAATATCAGATACTTCCATTGTCTTAAGTTTTTTTTTTTTAATTGGCGACTCTCATTTTCATTAGTATAACCTGGAAGAATTATGTTAAGTCAGTGCATTCGGAGATCAGCAGTTACCTGGACATTTTGATGGATATCTTGCTGCAGGACTAGGTAACGTAACGATGGCTCAATCTCCTCTTCATCATCGAAAAAATGCGAAAGTACTTGTAAGTCCAACATGATTTTTCAGACGTAAAATGAAGAGTGTATCAGATGAAGGAAAAAAAAAAGGCAACGATGAGAAACCAGTATTTTTTGTATTTACAAATAAAATATTTCTGCAAAAATCACTCCTCCACAACTTCACGTGGTATTTTTCTTATGTGTCTAATCTAATGGATAACAAAAATTGAGTAGAAAAAAGGCACGATGAAGAATCTATGCGAACCATAACACACGCACACAGCACCTGGGAAACCTAAATGAAAATCTTTAATTTGTTCTCTAGCCTGCAATGCACGTGGTCATTGCAAAGTAAAGCCCTGAATGATAACTTTTACTGAAAGCTAGAATGTATCTCACTGTATTCAAAATAATCCCTCTGAAAACATGTATTCAAAATAATCCCTCTGAAAACATGTATTCAAACAACAGAGTATCAACAAAAATGAATTCCTGTTATGAAAACTGGGCTAGCAGAACTTCACTGAAAGTGAACCAGTCACAACGCACAACCTGTTCAAAAAAAAAAAAAGAGAGTCACAACTAAAATGAGAACCATTAAATGTCGCGCAAAATTGCATATGGAAGAACGCGGATGAGCTGCTTGGAGAGACAGGAGAGATCCATGGTGGATGATTTTTGCTTCTCCTACACCTGCTCCTACTCCTTATCTCCTCCGGGACCTGGACTGAAGAAAGAAAGGTTTTCCATGGCCAACCTCACCTCAGACTTGCCCTTCCATCTCATTTCTCTTCCTCTTCATTTGCTTGTTCTATCCTGATACTCACTTGCCTGAGCCAATAAGGGTCTCAACTAATAATTTGCTACTTATACACCCACACAAACAAGCTCATTGGCTGAAATTTCTTGAGGGAGCTGATGTTACGGTCAACCTCTTGTTGAGCTTGTTTGATGATGGGGTCTCAACTTCTTGTTACTTATCCCTGTGTGTGATGAAGTCAGAACAGCAAATGTATTCAGAGTAAAATATGTGTGGGGGTTCCTGTCCTTAGTAGGCCTGGAAATTGTTTGATTGCTTGGTGCAGTTGGCCTCGACTTGTTTAAAAGTAAACCCATTGCCGTGTGTACTTGTTACAGATGCCATCAGATGCTATATATTTTGATTTCTTAAGCAAACGTCATATGTCATTTATATGATCTAATCCTGACTTGACTGCATGCTCAAAACGAGCAACTAATAACACAGATACTTAACACCGTAATTGTTTCTATCTCCTTTTCTGATGAAGTGTGTTTCTCATTTCATTCCAATCCCCTGCTTACCCATGATCCATCATCCACTGATGCATATGAAACTCAAGACTGGAAAGAACAGTCTGATCCTAGCACAATATCTTTGTCCTCTAAAACCTTTTATTTCTTCTATAGTGAAAGGCAGAGCACCTGCCATTCTCCTCAAAAAAATAAAAATAAAAAATGATTAGCATTGCCAGGGCGACCTGTATAATCGTGGACACAATTTTACCTGCAGCTAAATGCACTTCATCAGAGAGCTGTATAATCGTGGACACAATCTTACCTGCAGTGTAAAGGTTTCAGTTCTCCTTGGTAAACTTGGGAACCTGATGAAGAATCCTGAGCCGCTCTAGTGGAGATTTCTTCAGCCACTCTGAATTAAGCTGCACTTTCAGAGGTGCAGAGAGGAGGAGATCGGTCTGATGAGGGGAGGACGTACCAGCGCTCATTGTGAGCTAGCGTCGCCGCCGTGACCACGAGAGGCGACTGGAGGTGGCGGCTTGGCCAGGGGAAACAACGCCGGCGTACGGTCCCAGACCAGACAGAGAAGCGGGGTGCAAGCTCGATGAACGGTGGAGGGGGCGAAGACGACGAGCAAGTGGCAGAGCAGGATTCGGAGTGGCCACATTTGAACTGCCCGCCGCGGATCTCCGACGGATCCGCTCCGCGTCGCCTGCCGTGGGTGGCGGCCACGGCCCACGCGGCGGGATCCATCTCCGGCGGCCAAGAGGGACGGAGCAAGGAGGCTCAAATTCGCAAAATGATCCCGACCCAGGGAGCTAAGTGCATAATATTAATCGCGATCCAAAATAGAGGACTAACTGTAAATATGCTTGACCAAGTCCATCCACTTAACGGGAATCTATCCGTATCCTTTAGATCTATTGTGAACGGTTCAGATGGAGCTAGTGTCCTAGGCAGGGGCACCGTTTCAGCGGATCTCACCGTCGACGCCTGTCGATGGCCGCTGCTGATGGCGGGCCGTCTCCCCTCTCCTTTGAATCCACTATACTGAGCTGTTCAGCAACGACGACGAGGCTATATCTGAAATCTGGATGGGATGGACACTTTCCAAGCCGCCGCCGCAACCACCACACCCGTTGCGCGCCGGAGCCGAGTGCGGAGACAGAAGCCTGAAAAAGCTCTCGCTAACCACTACGTTGCACATATCTGCGCAGCTCGTCACCTTCCTCTCGTGTTCAATTCGTGCCTTGGGTCGATTTGATTAGTATTCATATGGATTGTAAGTATCAATGACTCACTTGGAGACGGTACTATGCTGGTACTGTTAGCTTCTCTGATCCTGCGTATTGAACAAAAAGAAAAAAGAAAAAAAATCTACCGTTGCCTCAGCTTCTAGTATGAATGGTGAATACTTACAGCTGCAGAGAGTTGGAGCAGTAAATGCATCCAAGGAGAGCTCATTCTTTGTCTCAATTTTTGTCTGAGCTGTAGAGAGTTGGAGCAGTAAATGCATCCAAGGAGAGCTCATTCTTTGTCTCAATTTTTGTCTGAATCGGAGCTCTCTCTCTACGCGCTCCATTCTATTTGATTCTTGTTCATGGAGTGCCATGGATGACATGCTGTTATTAGCTCCTCCGGCATCCCCTGGTTCTCTGCAGAACTTTGAGTGTAGGAACAAAGAATCTAGGAGGGCTGCCTTCGTGCTTCCATCACAAGTACTAGTACCTCTCACAGGTCACTTCTGAGGACCTGCTTGTAACCACGTGGATTTCAAGATTTGGAGGACCATTCTGATTGTTCAAAGAACAGCGCCAGGTTATCATGAAAAAAAAGGTATGAAATAGTACGTTCAGACGAGGAACTGTGACACCCCAGGTGTCACTCAATAGTTTATCGACTAAATCCCAAACGTTAGAGTTAAATTCTTGTACTTTGAAACAAAATCGACACTTGAGCTAATAAGCAATCTTATTTTAGACACTTCCAAGAACACCACAAAAATTTTGATGAATTACTGAACAATTTTTATTGAATCAGGAGTTTTAAACCACGGTACCAAAAATGTTTTATAACTGATAAAAAATTCAAGCACCACTTTCAAACTCTATCAAAAATCACATGTAATCCTAGCAATATTCTTACATGGCAATTAATTTCACTTCAAAATAGAATTTTAGAGATTTTATCAAAATTTTTGGAAAAGATTTAACCCTCTTAAAAATTCAAACAAACTTGACTTTAGTTGGACATTACCAAATTTTTAGAGCCAGAATCAGAACTTCATCCTTTAATGAAAGTTGTTCTAAATAATTCACTGAGTGCCCACAACAATTTTCAAATTTATCCGAGCTCTGAAAGTATGAATTTCGTTTAAATTTGGAAAGGGATTTTGAATTAATTACAAAAAATCAATTAAAATCAGCCACCGCTCCCGGCGGCCAACCGCCGCAGCGGCTGGCAGCCGTGACAGGCACCGGCCGACGCGTCTTTCCCGCCGTGCTGTCGACAACGAGAATCCGGCAAGATCTCTCCTCCTCCCCCTCTCTCCCTCCTTCTCTCTCACCTGCGCCATAGTTTCTCCTGTGCGCCACGCCACCACCAAGCACGACATTGCCGCCACCCTTCACCAATCACCGACGCGGTGCTCGCCACACCACCTCTCCCTCTCTGCTCCTGCCCGCACGCGCGTTAAAAGCAGTAGCAGCGGCAAAAACCGGCCGCCGCTCTTCCTTCTTTCTTCTTCTCTTCCCTGCCGCAGCTCCCCTCCTCTGTTTTTTCTCCACCGCGCGCAGGACGAGCAGCAGCAGGCGCAGAGGAAATCCCCTCTCAAACTCCATCCAAGCCGCTACAAATCGCTGCGCCGGGACCTTCCCTAACCTCACCCAATCACGCATGGCCAGCACCTGCCGGAGTTCGCCGGATTTCGTGGAGAATTGAGCTCTCGTCGCTGCCGTTCGCGTCGGGCCATTGGAGGTGCACGGTGAAGACTATGGTACGCTCCAAATTGATCCTTGGAACCTTGTCAATCGCGTTCTTAGCATCCTCACAAAGCCCAAAGATGTCTCCCTCCCTCCGTTCCTTTCCAGGTCACCGAGAACACCGCCGCCGTCGAGCTCCCCTGCTTCGGCCGCCGTCGCCGAGGGGGTTGGCGACCTCCTCGTGGCCATGTTCCTCGATGCCGAGAACCGCGAGGATGAGGCGCAGCTATTGGGCAAGGTTTCAGAGCTCCTCGTCGCCTCCTTCATCCTCGCCACCTCGTCGGACCTCGAGCTTCGCTGCCGCTCGCCGTTGCCCTGCTCCGATGAGATTTCCACGTCCAAACCTTGCCCCTAGCCTTCCCCGGGTCGCGAGCCATCCATTGGTGTCCTCCCCACGGTCTCCCATCGCCGGCAGAGGCGCGCGCCGCCGCGCGCCATTGCGCTCCGGTGAGCTAGGGCGAAAGCCCTAGCTGGGGTTCTTCTTTTGATAATTTCTATTATTAGTTTAACTCGGCTGCAACTTCGAGAATTAAAAAAAATTGAGAATAATTTAGAAAATACAATTCCAACTGTTCTGGGTTCAGAGAGAAGTGTAGAATTTAATAAAAATATAAAACACATGTGTTTGAAAAATATTTATTTTGGGTTTTATTTAAATAATTAAAACCTCAATAATGCATACAAAAATAGTGATGCAATTAGGAAAAGGTGATTCCAATTGATATGGCTTCTTACTGAATTGTTGTTAGCAGTAAAATACTAAGCATGAATGTTTATAACATAATAATTTTTATCATTAACACAAGTGCTATATTACTTGGTAACTATATAATAAGTCCCTAGATTAATAATACTCATGGGTGTGTCATAAAAGTTATACCTAAACCCTAAATTAGTTACATACTAGTGGATAGTGAAGTTAGTAAGTAACTAGCCATTTAAATTAAATACCATTATTTGCTTGATAATTAAATAAGATATTTTTCAACTCCATAAAAAATCCAAAAAATAATGAAATTCATGGAACATTATGATGGGTCATGATAGAATTCCTACACAAAACTATAACCCTAATATAGAAGTGAGTGCATAGGAAATTGTTAGGCCGGTCAAGTAAATTATAACTAGTCTTTATGTTTAAATATCATTATTGTTTAATGATTAAATAATTTAGTTGCTATATAGAAGGTCAAATTTTATGCAATAGTCATAACTAAATTCCTGACTTAATTCACACAAGCTGCAGTACCTTCAATTTTTTGTTTTGAGCTATGTACAGTAACGGAAGCCCCAGTACATTGAACTTAAGGTGGACTTGTTTCAGAACCGACTGCATCAATGACCTCGGATAATCCTTTATGTGCAGTAGATTTTGAGTAATTGATTAGGAGGTGGCTAACAGTAGAACTAGTAATCAACCACAAGAATCGAAAAACAATGTGAAATCAGATAATACTACTATTTCTCCATATTGTTCGATTCAAAGAGCACTGCAAAATCTGAGAGCTGAAATCCCAAACTTGGGCAACTAATTTAAAGTGGGTGTTGTGCTATGAGCACAAGATCATTTACGCTATGATTTATAGTGGGCTATGAACTGGAGACAAATTCAAGTTGGAAGAATATGGCTGTTCTAACAATATCAAGTCCTTTTTTCCTGGTTGCACACTTCACTAACATCTACCTCAAGTGCCCCCAAAACATGCAAGGTTAGCACTGAGCCATGTCACTTAAATTGAAGCCGTGTTCTTTAACTTAATACTGAAGCACCTTTCTGTGGTAGGCTGAAGCATGGGCATCAACAACCGGAAAAACATTAGTCACTTGATGATAGTTTGTGACATTCCTTGCTTGCTGCGGAAAACGTTGCAACCCCAAAGCACCAGTAAATCTAGTAGCCCGATAAGTGGCTAGCAAGGGAAAAGAGTAAAGCATCAGTTCTCCCTAACATAACAATAACATTTGTGATCATAAGGGCGATCTATGCACTGTCACAATTGCCACTCCAAATAACTAGAACATCTACTACTAGATTAAATAAAGAGTAAGGAAAAATATAACAGCACCACTCCCTTTCAAACAAGAACTTCTTACCTGTCGTCGTGTGTGGACTGTGGACTGTGGACATAGTATCCCAGTGATGCTTCAGGAAAGGAAGCATCGACATGTCAGTGAGCATGAACAGGAAGTATCAACAGGTGAGAGCATCTAGGGCTTCAGGAAGTGTCTATTTACTTCTTCTAGGATTACAACTGCATAATATCAAAAATATATAAAATGTGAACGTATTCAGACCCATATAATATTTTTCACATAAACGAAATGATAGGGCATCGGAAATTACGTAGCATACAGAGTGTAAACATATGAAATGTTCAGTCCTTTGGGCGTTCCTCGTCATGTCCCCTCTGAAAGCAAAACCCACACTACCAAACCCAATGTTCTGTTTTCAAATACGCGAAATCGCAGAGGGCAACAGAAATGAAGTAGCATACACATCAGAAGCACACATCAAATGTTCAGTCCTTTGGGCATTCCTCGTCATGTCCCCTCTGCAATCAACACCAAACACACCAAATCCATGCGGTTACAGCTTCAGCCTGCGATGAATCGAAGACCTAAATTAGCAGCAATACAGTAGTGCAGATGATAGGTCAGTACGAACTATTGGACGGAGAGAAAAAGGCGGTGGCGGAGAACAGTGGAGATGGACGGATCTGGACCGTGTAGCGGTGAGCGGCGGCCGGGGCAGGGGATATGGCCAGATCTGGACCATGGACGACGCGGGCACGAGTAGCTGCTGGTGCTTCAGGCTCCAGCCCGTTGTGGCGGTGGCGGCAGCGCAGCGCTCATGCTGCTCATGGCCAGGAGAATCAAATTCATATAAACGATCCCGATACAGGGGCTATTTGTAAAATAGGGGGTCTATATGTAAAAGATTGGATTGCGATCCAAAGTAGGGGCTATCTGTAAACAGTTAGATCGCGGTAATAATCGCGATTCAAACGGGGGACTAATTTGAAAATATTTCAGACCAAGTCCACCCACTTATTAACGGCGATCTATTGAGTGCGGCCCAGGCGGCGCACCGCTCCAGCGGATCTTGCCGTCGACGGTGGCCGGCGTGGATGGCGGGCGCCGTCGGTCTCCCCTCTTCCGGTTGGGGACGACGGAGACGGAGGAGAGGCGTGTCGTCAATCTGGATGGGACGGGCGCCCGCCGCCGCCGCCACGCCCGGCGCCGGAGCCTGGAGCTCCGCTGCGCTGCCCAAGTCTATGCTGCTCACCACCTTCATCTCGCGTTCGATTGGTGCCTTGGGTCGCTTTGATTCTGGTTCATGGATTGCAAGCATCGATCACTTACTTGGAGATGCATGCTGTTAGTGTTAGCTCCTCTGCTTCTGCGTCCCCTGGCTCTTCAGGTTCATTGCGGCGATGCAGAGTACTCAAATTACAAACATCAACCTGTGATATAGAATGAATTTGGTGACATCAAGCCTGTTCTTTTGTTATAGTTTGGGATTCAGTTCTGCATTTTTGTTTTGCAGGTACCTGCAGAGAGAACTGAATGGCTATCACCCAAACCCAAGCAGATTATGACTGGAGGAGGGATGGATTCAGCGAGAATTACGGCAGAATATGAAGTGACTAAACGAACAGAAGGCTGGCTTCGTGCTTCCATCACAAGTACGGCGTAGCTCTCCGTCTGAATTATAATCTGAAAATACAAGATGACTTCTTTTCTTTCTGAGAACCAGCTTGAACCCATGTGGATTGCAAGAACTGGAGTGGAAGACCATTCTCTGTTTGATTGTTCCCTCCGTCCAGCAGTTGTGTATGGCAAAAACAGTATCCGAAGGCTCTACATCATCGGGGATGTGTCTCTTTTTCATTGCAAAGAAAGAGGTTACACAAATTTTAGTTCGATAAGTCTCTGAGCAAAGAAAAGCGCATCCTGGTGCCTCTTCGCAGAACACCGCCAGGTTTACATGAAATAGAAATAGATGGATCTTATTCAGTCATGTTTACTTAAATGAAAGTGAATCTCGAAATCTTTGTATGCTTCAACTGTAACTTGAAAGTCTTGCTGTTCCAAGAGATCATGCAGCATCAGAGAATGTTTACCATCTCATGATAATCCTGAATGGTTAACCAAATCGCATGAATCATTTGGTCAGGTTGAATTGGTCAGGATGAACTCATCAGACATTGCAGAAAATGTGATCGTTCCTGTCAGTTATTAGCGTGACTGCGTGAGGCACTGGCAATCTGTTTTTTACTATTTTATTTGGTCTATGGCTATCGTTAATGTTAGCTATCAGTTGTGATTCGGTTGCTCTGTAACCAATGCTGTAATCATGACCATTGTTGTCTTAGTGGAAGTGGTTCCGAACTTGAGTACAAAAAATATTACCTGAATGTTAAAATTCAAAGCATGGTTGTACCCTTCACACTTGATCTCCTGTCGAACACGCAAAGTTCTTGTAGATTTGTAGTAGAATTAACTTTTGATTCTTGTAGGATATGAGGAGTTGATAATTGTTGTAACCGTGCTGCATGTAATGAAACACAGAGGAGGAAGCAGAGCCAACCGTTACTACCCACACTAATCCAATTTTGTTTAATCAAACTTCGTGTCACATGCGCCATGCGTACGATTAATAAAGATCACTTAAAGTCTAGTTGACCCACATGCAGAATCATTTCACCAATGAGGAACACAAAAAACGAAAAAGTGAGTAAAATTAAAAATATCTTAACTTTTTTTGTGAGCATGCCCCTCTCTCTCTGTCTCTGCATATGCACAGCATAACCCCCGTGTCTGTACGCGCTTTTTGGCATGGTGAGATCTCATTCTTGCAGATCAGAAAGGCAGAAAATGACGCGCACTGTGATTATCACTTATCTTCACCTCGATCTCCAGCTTAGAGTGGAATGCTACCTGAAGAATAATGGAGACAATAAATAGAAAATTACTGGTTTTCAAAATAAATAAGTAGAAAATTACAGAGTATTTTTTGTGTTATTACAGTTGAATTAAATCCAGTGAACCATGATGATATGTACTAGCTAGTGGTAAAAGTTTCTGAGAGACTGTCGATTGAGGTCACGATGAGTCGAGTCAGACATAATAATAATAATATTAATAAGAGCTGCTCCACACGGGAACAAAGGATCAGAATAGGACGGTCGGTTGGCACCGCAAACAGAAACAGTCAAGTGGTCCCTCAAGAAACCAGTCTCTCTTGATTTGACAAACCGTCGAGTGGATCCCAGCCCATTATTTGATCATTCATGCAAAGGTCACTATCCAATGAGCAAATAAAGTAGTAACGATCGATCGAACCGGCAGACGCCAGAAAATCGGGGAGAAGGAATGGGAAGAAAAGAGCCGCATTTTTTTTTGACAGTTTATATTATACTTACAGGCATTTCAGAACCGAGAGGACGACGAAATGAGCAGGAAGCAACGAAGTGAGCCCGGATCGATGTTAGTTTAATAATCATAGATTTTGTTTCATCAGGAAAGGTTATATAAAATTGAGTACATTCAGATCACGATCGGCAAGGGGATTGCGTGTCTGCAAAGCAGGACGCCGAATCCTGTTCTTGTCGGTCTCGCAATGCATGCATGGTGCTGCAGCCAGTTGAGGCCAACAAGTCCTATGTACTGAAATACTATCTTGGATTCCTCTAAACAACAATAAAAAAGGGAATCCAGGTTAACTAATTGAGCAACAAGAGAACTAATCATTATCCTTCGGCCACAGTATCGTTTTCTGGTGGCTGCAACGAACTGAGCAATGATCAACGGATAGATAGGTTGGTACTACTCTTTACTAAGGTAGGTTTGTTGGCAGTTGAAGTCCATCAACGGTAGTAGTATGTGCGTGCTACCGATAGATGTTATCATCATCATCATCATCACCAAACGTGTCTCGTCACTTCGGAATTAATAAGATCAATTATATTCCATATTATTGCTACTAATTTCTGCTGAGAGTTCAACAGTCAATTAAGGCTGGACGATGATGATCTCCATCGATCCACAATGAAAATAGTAATGTTTTTTGTAATTTTTGTGATGATTGCGATCAATTGAGTTATTTATTTATTTTTAAAGAAGAAAGAGTACGTAGTAGTATTATGTTATTTGCTTGGTATAAACTTGCCGTTACTTGCGCGTTCTTGTGATGCGATAGCTGATTTGTACTGCTAGGTTTGACTCTCTTGTAGCAACGGCACAATATAACCAAGATCAGTTCACATCCACATGAACATGATCAAATCCCAAGATCACAAGGAAAAAAAAATCCATGGAAATGAACACAACAAAGCAAAATGAAGAACTATCAATACAAAATAATTGATCTCAAGGTCAACTGATCATCTTCGCCCGTTGCTGAATCCTGTACAGAAAAACAAAAAGGAGGACAGTGTTGCACATGTTACTCACTGCAGACGCCGCACACCTGCAGTTCGTACGCTGCTACAGTCAGCAGTACCCCGGCGTCATTTCGACGAATTTATTTATGGGGGCAGGGCAGTTGAAGGGAACGCTACGCAAAGGACGACAAATCAAGGGCAAAGCGGTGCTTCCCGATCCGTTCATCAGGTGCAGCTATTTCTGCAAAAAAGCATAGGTAGGCACACTGAAGTAAGTCGTCAGGGTGCAGCTAAATAATTCTGGAGCTCGAAAGCCAGACACACCCACTCAACTTTTGCAGCAAACAAAATAAATGGAAGAGAATATACTACTATAGTAGGAAATTAAGGCAAAAGGCCTGTGATCTGGAAAAGGCAGACCAGGAGGATATCTTTCCCTGAAATGTATTATGAATGAAAAAAACAGGAGGAAAAGAACACTAGAGAAATGATAAGAAGCCGCCACTTTCATCTTTTTTTCTCAAGGATGGAGACGATGGAGAAGACAACAAGGAAGACGGTGGAGGTCAAAAGCCACCACCAGCAGCAGCAGCGGACCGAACAAGACAATCAGTGAACAAAGAGCCGGCACGACAGTGTGCATGCTAGGAGTACTAGCATTTGCAAGAGAGACAATTCCCCCTAGAAACCGCCCAAAAGCTTCCTGCTTTGCTTGCAAAGATTATTATTTTTACTAGTATATGGTTATTTGCCTCCAAAGATTATTATTACTACTAGTGTATTTTATTTGCTTCCAAAGAATTTTTGTTTTCTTTATTCAGAAGCAGCAGAGAGAACTAAATTCATTTGGGGGGTGAGATTCGCGTGTAGATGAGTTGGTAGGTGTTTGGACCACTCATAAATTCAACCTGTTCTTCTTCCTTCTCTCAGATCTGTTCCGTGCTCCGCAGGTCTCTCTCCGCTGCAGCCAGGACACAGACGACGCTCTCGCTCTCCCTCTCGTTTCGAGTTCTAGGTTGCTGCTGCAGTGCTGCGGCTTCGGTTCTTGAGAAATAAAATCTGGTGGCTGGTCGTATGGGTCGTCGCCGCAGTCCAACCAGAGTTCCTTGATTCGTCCAGAGTTTCCATTTCTCTCCCCCAAAGTTGTTTTTTTTCTTTTCTTGAGGATTGTTTTTGTGTCGAGCTTCTCTGCTCACTGTTCTACCATTTGAGCGCTTTGCGCTTACTGTTCGTAGCAGAAATCGACCTTTTTTTTTTTTTTGCTTCAGAAGAATCCCTCCCTTGTTTTCTGGCTCCGTTGCCGCGCAATCGCCGCTCCCTCCCTTCCTTCCCTACATCTCGCAGCACACAACTTTCCATACTCGTTCGGCGTCTCGATTTTGTGGTAGGTTCGTCAGGTCGGCGCTTGCTCATATCTGCCGATTCCCCGTTCCTTACAAAAGCACAGCCTTTTGGCCTTCCACGCCACGAGGGGTTGCTGGTTTCTTCCCCCACGATGGGGAACGCGTTCGGGTGCATAGCGCGCAAGGAGCACCGGGGCGCGGCCGCGGTGTCGCGCAGCAAGCGGATGGGGAGCGCACGGTCGGCGCGCGGCGCTGGGAAGCTCACGCCGGCGGAGGAAGAGCTCCTGCACCGCCAGGCGCTGGCCATGGCCATACACCAGCACCTCGACGCCGGCGGCTCCATGTCGCGCCGCATCGACGGCCCAGCCTCCCTGTCCCGCCGCATGGCGCCCGGCTCCACCAGCTCCCGCCGCCGCGGCGACCTACCGGAATCCGTCACCAATGCTAAGGTACTAAGCCTCCTGCATATCCCCTTTATTTCTGTTTTAGACATCTAATTTTCTCTTCCATACAGTCTATGGCTGTTTCAACATTGTTATGGTCTTCCGTAGCTAGTTTCAACTTAGGATCAGCAAGTTTCATGTTGATGCTAAGTACAAAGTTTCATTGTTATGTTCTCCCGTATACGTTTTCGTTTTGCTTCTAAGGCTCAATTGTTGCCTGTGCATAGATGTAGCGCCGCGTTTTGCGGTTGGTAAAATTCTCACTGGAACATTACTATTGACTCTTCTGATTGCAAATGACATCGTGTCATAGATTTTGTTCATAGCATCGGCTCCTGCATGGTCATTTATATTTGGACTCAGGTTTGACTGCAGAGTTGCCCTGGATCACATAGTTCCATGTCTTATTCTGTAGGCAAAATGAAAATGGGGTTTGATGTCTTGCCATATCATTGGAGCCAAATAGACTCTTATGACTGATGTAACTCGTAACCTTTTTTTTTAATGAAACAGGAGGGAAAGGCTCTACTGAGTAAATATATAAACAAACAGAGGAAAGTACATTACAAATCTGTAAGAAAAAACAGAAACGGAGTAATAAGAGAGTAAAAAAGCTATTGCAAAGACTGTATCCATTGATGCATTTGATCCTCCATTTGTGGCTTCACTCTATGGATAACCAGAACAGACTCGTGTTTGAAAGTGGCTAAGCACCTTGTTGCTGTTGGATCCACTGAGTTGAAATCCAATTGTTCCTTGTCTTCCAAATACTCCAAGCCATTAGGATTGTAACTCGTAACCTTGTTCTTGTTTGAGTAAACTTGGTTGTGCTTGCTGTTTCTTTCTGTGATTTTCACCGTGATGCGTGATGGTTATTTCTACTTTTGTGTTATTGATATGCCAGTCATGCCTTATGTTTTGCTACCCACACTTTCACCTAAAGCATAATGTGTTTAAGTGCCTTACTGTCTGTACAGTGTTAGTTCACAAACATTATGATTATTTGATATTAGTAGCAGATGAATCATTGTCTATGCCATGATGTGTCAAAAAGGTATCTTTGTGTACAGCTGTTGCCTTGTACATAAGTACAAGATATGGATATCTATTCATGGAGAAATTTATATGCCACTAGGACTACAAGACAATCCTAGCACCAAAGCAGCTACCTACTTTATTCTATATCATGGTTCCATATCCAAAATTCATCTACTATCATTTACACTAAAATTGTCTTTTGTTTGCTTGTATTACTAGCAGACAGTAGTAGAAAAGGTATAGACAACAGCTGTGCATTTGTTTGTCATTAGCCTTGTCAGCAATGAATCAAGATGAAATGCTCTGAAATCTCATACATGCATGTTTTTTTAAAATAGTTCTTCTGGTTTCCAGGCCCATATTGTTCTGGAGAACTTAGAAACAAAGAAAGTTGTCCTGGTTCATGGGGAAGGATTTGGTGCTTGGTGTTGGTACAAGACCATCTCTAACTTGGAGGAAGCTGGTCTTGATCCTATTGCCTTAGACCTCACTGGTTCGGGCATAGATCATACTGATACAAACAGCATAGCTACATTAGCAGATTACTCCAAGCCATTGCTTGATTACCTCGATAAACTTCCTGACAATGAGAAGGTAACTAGTATTACACCTGTTTTTTTTCTCCTTTTTTAAAAAGAAGAAATGTTGTATCTGAGCACTGTTTTCTCAATAATACAGGTTATCTTAGTTGGTCACAGTTGTGGAGGTGCAAGTGTGTCATATGCGCTTGAACACTACCCCAAAAAGATTTCGAAGGCAGTGTTTCTTACTGCTACAATGGTAAAGGATGGCCAGCGGCCCTTCGACGTGTTTTCAGAGGAAGTATGTACTCTCTTTTTTATATGTTTGCACATCGATGTCTATGTAACTAAAACTCACTTTAACTTATATTTTACAGCTTCGTTCAGCAGATGTTTTCTTGCAAGAATCACAGTTTTTAATTTATGGAAATGGAAAGGACAAGCCTCCTACTGGGCTTAAGTTTGATAAGCAGCAGATCAAGGGGCTCTATTTTAATCAAACACCTTCCAAGGTACTACTACATTTTATTCTTAATGCAGTGTAGTCAGTTGAAAGTTACATCTTTTCCACTTCCATGATAGTTTCTATTCATGTAGCGACTTGCTAACAAAGTTGCACATACTAAACTGTAGGACATGGCTCTAGCTGCGGTGTCCATGAGGCCAATCCCTCTGGCCCCAATCATGGAGAAGCTCTCCCTTACCCCTGAAAACTATGGCAGTGTGCGCCGCTACTTCATCCAGACACTAGATGACCACATGCTGTCGCCTGATGCCCAGGAGAAGCTGGTCCGGGAGAACCCACCCCATGGGATCTTCAAGATAAAGGGTGGAGACCACTGCCCCTTCTTCTCGAAGCCGCAATCGCTCAACAAAATCTTGCTTGAGATTGCGCAAATTCAAGCTCCAGCAACACTGCTTCCAAGCAAGGCAAGCGCAGAGGTGCCCTCGGGCATCACAAACGCAGAAGAAATCGCTGTGAAGTCATGACTGCATGTATGTAGTGTACATGAAATGAGTAGCACATAGATCACAAAAGGAAATGCTGGGTATTTAACTGAAGTCAGCTGTCAAATAATAATTTAGAAAGTTATGATGCTCGTTGGTTTTTTTTTTTTCCTGTGATCAAGTATAGAGAATGAGAGAGCCAGATAGTTACTTTTTTTTTTCTTTTACCATGTGAATCAAATATGAAAGTCAGAACATATCTTGCAATCTTTGTGATGTGCGCTGCTGCCTAGCTATTACCTGTTCAGAAATGTCAATGAGCATGGGCTATATGGCCGGCATACGGAACATAGTTTTTCTTTTATTGTTTCCTTTGATTGAAAAGAAAATATCTGTTTGCTTTCATGAACACAAATTGCATGTCTTTGCAGAAAAAAAAAACACAAATTGCATTTTTTTTTTTGAGGATGAAGAACACAAATTGCATGAGCTATATGGCCGGCATACGGAACTTTTACGCTTTGAAAGCCCATTTGTGTTAGCACTAACAGGCCCAAGGATCTAACGTACGAGACCTGACCTGGCCCATGCGGAAGCGCAATATGAACTGAATCGGCCTCATGTTATCTCCACTCCAAATAAAATCCCCTTCGAAAAAAAAAAGGAAAAAAGAAGCTTCGAATTGAGGGCAGAGCGACGACAGGAACCGAATCGAGTCGAAGCTTGAGAGAGAGAGAGAGAGTGAGCGTCAGAATCGGCGGCGGCAGCCATGGAGGACCTGAGCGTGGATGAGCTCGCCTCCAACCTCTCTACGTACAAGGAGCAGCTCCGCGAGGTCTTCCTCTCTATCTCGCCGCGTCTCCTCCCGATCTCTCCTTCCCTTTTGCGATTTCCTTTCGGATTCTTCTCGTTATCAGGAGTGCTCGATTCCGGTTGGGGATTCGGGCGCTGCGCTGTCGCGTGTGCTGTTTCTGGATTCTGGGTGCTGTTCTGCCACTGGTTAGGGTTGGGCGTTGCTCGGGGCCTGATTCTAGGGTTTAGTTCGTTCGTTAGTTTGTCCCCTGAGGATATAATTCGTCCCCGATGTTGTACATGCAAGTAACTACGGTAACAGGGTATCCGCTCCTTTTGAGTTAGCAAGACCTATTTTCAAGTATTTACAGCATAATTGTTAGTACATGTATTGGTTAGGGAAATTAGACAGTAACTATAGCTGTATTGCCGTCCCCTGACAAGTTGAGTTGAGCCAATTACCTAGTACCAATTGTGCAATAGAAAAGATGGCAATAACATTTAAAAATCTGACTTACTAAAGCAAGAACTCGTGGTAAGCAATTTCATCAATGGGCGACCAGCAACCTACTTGTAGCTACTCCAGGACAGGGAGGTGTCCTCACATAGCACACTGTTCTGAAACCAAAACCACGAATTCTTAGGATCAGATTTGATATGAGTCAGTTAAGCACTAGTAGCTTTTCGAGGTATGGGCCATTGGGCCATATAGTATTCCCATGAATTTCTAATGCTTGTACTATGTTGTGGTGGTCACAGTGTTCAACATTTGATCATGGAACACGATTGTCCTTTTCTAATCATTTTTCTGCTCGTACTCATTTTTAGCCTGGCAATATAGCTTGAAAAACGATCATAGGCTTTTCCCGTTATTCTTACCTTATGACATGTCTTATTTCATGCATTTCAGGTTAGGAAACTTATCAAGGAGAAAAAGGATGACCCAGGAATATCTGAATACCTTGATATGGAGAAAGAGCTCCAAGAGGTGAGTTAAGTGGCTGGTTTTATCCCGTGCTGTGATCTGCTCATCCTGGTAGCTTCCAGTACTATTTCTGTTGCTTTGATGCTTGCCGAGCTATTGGTGCTCACACAATGGATGCTTGATTTCTTATCTGATTGTGGGGACTGTTTCTATCGATTCTCTTTCTTTTCTTTGTTACAAGGAGCCATGCCCAGCAAGGTAGCATGAAAAGGCAGCTTGCAACAGAGGATTTATTTTTGGGGAATTTAGATTTTGTTGTAAACTTCAAAGGTGAGGAGGTTGTTAATAAACAATGGTAGGGATTGTCTAAACAACCATGTTAATAGTAAATGACACAGTAAAGTTTCCATGGCTTCAAAGTTGTCCATTACCCTTTATCTTGATTGATTGCAGGTTTGTGTCTCATGGAGAGTCCTCTCTCTCCCGATTTTGGGTGTCGATGCCGCTCTTCTAAGTTGGATCTCTTAATATGGGTGTATGTAATGATATTGGAAGCTTGCTTTAGTTCACGATGCTGAATCTTCTTTTCTGCGACTACTACAGGTTATTACGTTAACCGAGGAGCTTTTGGCAACAGCAAAAGAAACTGGAGGTGCCCAAAATGATGCAGGGCTATCAGAAAATCATTTGGCTGGAGAGCAGTCAGAGGTACCTTTATTCTTCATTACAAGGCTCTGGTATATTTGTTACAGGCAAAAATGCAGAATAATTACTGTTATTGGCTGCAAACAAGCACATCTTCGTTATTCATTTTTGAAAGCTGGCATGTTATCTTTCAAAGTGAATCACTTAACATATTTGTTCTTGTGGTAGGGACTGAATGACCTTTCACATTCCCATACGTTTGCAGTTGGGGCTAGAGTGCAAGCAGTGTGGAGTGAAGATGGGGAATGGTAAATTTCTATGACATGCCTATCTGCTAGTATTTGTTTTTTTTTTCTTCGTGTGTACATCGCTCCATTACTACATGTTTGATTAGTTGAATTGCCAGGTATAATGCAACGATTGAAGCGTTGACACCAAATGGATATTATGTAGCCTACGATGACTGGGGAAATAGGGAAGAGGTATGCTCCCTTTTCTGAAAGGATTATATTTTTTTTAAAAAAAAAGTAATAATAAATAAAAGATGCCTGATTCTATGGCAGAGAAAGCTACTACCTCTGTTTTTTTATTGTTGATGCCTTTTTAGTACAAATTTGTACTAAAAAGCATCAACGATAAAAAAGCAGAGGTGATACATTTAAGTAGATATTCATCATATTTTATAGTAGTTCTGTCTTTGTGACACCCTTCTGGAGTTCATGTATTTTTCTCAAAGAGTGCTGATTTTTTGTCCTGGGTTCCCACATCCCCATTAGCGAAATCCACTTGTTGCAATTGTTTCAAAATTTTGTTAAATCATATGTGTAGTACACACAAACTTTTAGTATTGTATCTGTAGAATTTCTCATAGAATTCATCCTATGTCAAGAAAATAAAATGGAAAAGATACATCCTTGGTGAGCAGTGCCACTAATGATTTTTGGATCTTGACATCAAAGATGTTTTTAGAAATTGTATTTATGAGTCTTGATAGCAAGTTTCTTTAAAGCTGCGATGAGACATTATCACATTTTTGAAAGATGGGCCGTGAGAACCCTTTCACCAATTGTTTCCCCTTGGTTTCTAACAACACATTGCTGAACCTGCTATTTTGCTATACTTTATATAGGTGGACCCAGATAATGTGAGGCCGCTTGAGGAAGAAGAGGGTGACGCTTTGCGACAAGCTGAAAAGGAAGCTGAAGCCACGAAAATGGCACTGAAAAGGAAAATTGAACAAGCAGCTACATCTGATTTTCAGGCGCGTAGTCTGCCTGCCAAACTTCGTATCGAACCAAATGATCCTGAGGATGTCGTAAGTGACCTCTTTCTGAAACTCCAACATATTTATGATGGCTGCCAATATAATTGAGCATCCTGACCATATGATTTATTTATTGTATGATGTACCTTGCTTGTGGGGTCGTGTGGTTTTCTGACTAATCTTTGTGTTTTCAGAAAGCTGCTAAGCGCAAGAAAATACACGCATTCAAATCGAAAGCCCGCTTTGAGCAACTTGAATTTGCACAAAACAAGCGGCAGAATGCTTGGCAGCAGTTTCAAACAACCAAAGGGAAAGCTAAAAAGGTACAATCTCTGTCCCCACCCTCCCTTTCCATTCAACAAAATTAGCTCACCTTTGGTGGTTTGTTTTCAGGTTGGGTTCTTTTCAGGTCGCAAAAAGGAAAGCATCTTCAAGTCACCTGATGACCACAGAGGTAAGGTGGGTGTCACTGGCAGTGGGAAAGGTCTGACCGATTTCCAGAGGAGGGAGAAACATCTGCATCTCAAGGGCGGCTCTGCAGATGCAGTTGACGATGATGAATAAATCAGTATATTTTACTTTTTTAGCTTACATATGAGCGCGCATAATGTAAAACACTGCCATCTAATGGGGTGCTTATCACTAGACTTGCATTCAGAGGAACATGTACTCTGTTTTAACATGTTGAAGCAAGAAATTCCATAGACAGTACAACATTTTACTCATGTTTATGTCGTTCTATATGGGACTTGCTACTGATTTAACCCGGCTCGATGCGCAACGACAATATGGCATGCAAATTCATCTATGTTTCGAGTGCCCTCTATATGCCCACGACCCGTTTGTTGGCACGTTGGTGTTTCTTCTAAAGAAGCCTATATTGTCGGTCGAAAGCATTTTTTTTAACTCCTGTGGAACATGTGTGAAGACTCCATTAGCTACTGAGCTACAGACTTTGTTGCTGTTGAGATACTTGGCAGAAACCTAAAATGTGAACTTTCATTATATCGGACTTCTGGGCGGTGAGACATCGAAATGTCTTCACTGCCAGAGACCGAAACTAATACATCATTTGTCTAAAAAAGTATGAAATGTGACATCATGTTTTCGGAATTACTGGGAAATTTCTGCTGCTTGTGAATCTTTTTTTAGCGCTGCGCCAATTTTTATTTTTATTTTTATAGGCTGTAGAAGCTCCATCCTACCATCGTGTCCAGTTTATTTCTCTGACATCTAGAAGATAATAACTTGCGACCAATACATGTCACTATTCTCCTTTCTTTCCCTTGAATAGAACTTGCAGTTTTCAGTTAATAACATCACACGTGCCACACCTTCGTCATAAAAGGTAGTAGCTCCTCCATACGATCAGCAAAAACTCGATTCACATGACGCTGTGAAACCAAGAAAAACAATGCGTTGTCGTCGTCGTCTGATAAGGTCACATGATCCCCGTGAAAGGTTGAGGAGTATGTGTTGCAGGAAGAAAAGACAGCAGCTTTGCATCAGCATGACCTCCATAAATGTGCACTCACAACACACGTTTTTGAATGAACCTTCTTCAATTTTTTATTTTTTTTAACTAGTCTGACCTGATGAACAACGTATTGGTCACACACCAGTTGACAAGACAACCGCGTTTCGTGGCATGTATAGGTTGACAAAAAACTTTAAATTGGTTACTTTTAGTAAGGACTAGTACAAGTTGGGAACATAAGAGGTCAAGGTTAAGTGAGCTAATTAAGAAACCAAGTCTTTGTCAAATTTGCCGTCGCATTTGCTAGTTATCAAAAATCAATAATAACTGCCCCCCTCCCCTGCATACAAATGTTGCAAGTAATCTAGAATTTGTAGTACAACGCTTCCACGGGCAGGCTATTACCTAACCTTAGCCTTTTTTTTTTCTTTTTCTTTTGAGGTAAGCGTATTACCTACTCATGAGATGGCGACCCTTTGGAAAATCATGTTAAACCCTTCCATTTAATTCCTCTGTCTATCATCACAATTACGCCACGGCGCTATCATCTGCCTCTCTAATTTTGCAGGTCACTCCCTCGAATCAGTAACTGGATTTTCCCCATCTTTACTATACCAGATTGGTGGCTACAGTTTTGATTTCATTTTCAGCTTGAAATGTGTACTCTTCTTGTTTTGATGGTGTACTACACATTTTTTTTTCTCTCTTGCTTCTAGAACTGTGCTACCTTGAGGCTTGAGCTGGGTTTTCCCTTGGATGACAAGCCAAACAAAGTCTTGCGCAGACATAACAGTCTCCAGAGTCTTCCGAATAATGATCATGCATGAGGCAATATACTGCTGGTTTGGTGGATATCATGCATGTGTGTTTGCAGAGTTGACACGAAGCAAACTTGATGAGCAGAAAGCTTGATGGCTTTCTTTTCAGAATGTTGTTTCCATCCGTCAAATCTCGTCACGATCTTTCTTTCTTCACATTAGAAAGGAAGGAGACATCAAATATCTGTCGAAAGCTTCACTTTTAATGAAATACATAGATGTGTGAAGGCAGGTTCAGAAAAAAAAAAGGCGAAAGTGTGTATCGTTCCGTAATTTTACTTGCAGAATAAAGAGCATGATCTTGCACCGAAAAAAAAAGAAAGAAAAAAAAGGGGCATGACTCGAGCTGCATATATACTTTCCTTTTGCCAGATTAACTTTAGATGCTTATTCGTTCGAAAAAAAAAACTTTAGATGCTTATTAGCTTTGGTTTGGTAAATTTGTTCGGGTGGTTAGCCCATCACCGTTAACTGCGTTCACGGTCAGAAAACTGACGAAGACGCAGAAAAGCTCTGGGCTGAGGCTGATTAATTTGATGGATAAGTTTCAGTTTGGTGATGAACCCATTTCTACTGTGCTATATATTATATTGATTGACAGGTGCAGCAGCTTTCATGTTGTGAATGAAAGCTTGGCAGGCAAGCTGCTGCGTTTTGGGACTGAAAAAACCAGCTTCCACCTAACTGGAGATATTTAGATGTCATGTCATCATTCCACAGTACATATCTGAGACAACAAAGTTTTTTTGCTCCACGAGGACCTTGTGTTGTTTATTTACAAAGGTGATTTTCTTGCAAGAGATATCAGTTCTAAATTAAATTAATATGCGCTGAAGAATCTCGCTCCGTACGTGCTCAGTAAAATTGAACAAAAAAACTTAAAATCTACTACTCGTACTGTTTTCAAAATCACAGTAGTTTAGTGCTGCAACTCAAGGTGGAGATTAGTTTAGTTTAGTACTGATGATGAACGTGTATATGTACAACTTCTGAAGACTGCTTAGCTAGCCTGTGCAGGCAGTGGGGGGAATCTGTACATCAAATGCAATGCAAGAGGTGCTGAACAAGAGTAACCAATGCATGATACAGTAAAAGCATCTTGTTACTGAATTGTCAGTCGAGTCTTCGCCAAAACAAAAAGAAATGTCAGTTCAGTGCTCGACGTACCGACGACGTGCTGCAGCTAGAGCTAGTAGTACGTAATTAAGCTGATGTTGAGCCGCAACAACATGCTTAATAAATGCAAAAGCTAGCAGACGATAAGTGTGGCACACACAACAATCCGCTTGCTTTTCTCTGCTACTGCTACCAGACCAGTTTGGTTGCATATTAATTGGAACGACGACTTTGCCACATGCAAATTGTAGATAAAATTAGGACATGTCTCAACTCCACGCCACCTCGAGAATCAGTAGCGCGCGCGGTCGTCGTCGGCTTTCTTAAAACGCTGTCCTTTGCATTGTCAGGAACAGAAGAACAACACACCTACGTGTACAGAAGCAAGCGCGTTTGGATTGGATCTTTAATTGTTGTTAAGGTACCTTACCAAATTGTTCTCTCTTTGTTCCAACTCAATTTTCAACTTGTGGACGGATGGATCGACTTGGTCGAGCGAGTTTGTTAGTAATCTTAATTTGGCGCGCGTGCGGTGCTGAACTGCTGATTGAACTACCAATCACATAGTATCCACATGCATCGTCTCTGATTCTGATCTGAACCTGTATGCCTGGATGATCATGCAGTTCATCAGGAGAGAAGGACCAAATCACGTGATCGATCGACGAGACACTACTATAAAAATAGTCATCAGTACCGGTTCATAACCCACATCAATACCGGTTTTTAGTTTGGTATTTATATGTCGATACTGATAATATATGATATCTATACCGGTTTAGAACGGGTATAGATAACCAGTATCAATACCGGTTCATATCAAGAACCGGTACTGATATTGTATTATCTATACCGGTTCTACTCTAAAACCGGTATTGATAATGGAGCATCAGTACCGGTTCTGCTTTAGAACCGGCATTGATAATCACTTTCAGGTAAAAAAAAAACCTTAAATCATAGCCAATTTATTAATACAAATATTACTGTTATTCAACTATTACATACCAGTACCAAAATTGACTCATATTCTCGTACAACATCATTCAGGTTTTCTCATACAAACATACCTTCAAACTACATGGATTATCATACAAATTTACATGTGTTTTCACATACTAAGACTTATCTAATCTTCTAGTCTATTGAGAAGCTATGAAGCTGCTGAAGGGGATCAAACTCTGCTAGAAAAGAGCGAGAAAGATTCAATGCACCTTCATTGTTGTTGCAGCAGGATTGTGCCCTTCAAATCTAAGCCTTCATTTCTCCATCCATTTCAAGACCATACATATATACATAAAAGAACCATAAGAGAATGTATCAAGATTCTAGAGGCATAGAGAAATACTATGACAAAGTCAATCAAGAGTGATATATCTAAATGCATCAGCGAGAGAGCTTCAGTGAAAAATAAAAAAAACTTCAAAAATATATCAACAGTTGGTAGTAGATACATACTTTCGATCAGAAATAAAATTCATAACCTATCTATGTCACAAATTATTGAACTATGGATTACAAAAACTAAATGACAAGAAATAAGGAATGAGTCATGCATGGTTTGTCAAAAAGTAAAGCCACATATAATGTCTAGAAATTAACAAATCGACTCACATTGGTTGGCAACATGACATTACATATGCACCAACAACAAATATGCTTAGTTTTTTCATATTGTAAGGTCTTCAATTCAAGAGCTAATTCGTTGATAGTAGAGGCATACATTTGGGTGACTTTCCAACACAAACAATAACAATCCAGTTGCCACAGGATCTAGTTTACCAGCATTTCCAACCTACCATTTGTAGAATAACAGTACATTAGCTAGAGGGGAAAATTACAGGAAAAAATAAATTCACCTGCTGAGATATTGTATCTTTGACAGATTAGTCTCATGTTGTTCATTCTCCTCACACTTCACTTAGTATTATTCCTTTGACAATAGGACATCAGGAAACTATTAACAAAAACATTTAATAGGACAAAAGTTTTTGTTTGTTTGCACCACTGGATGACATTGTTGCCAATTGGAAAAAATTTGCACAGAAATTTCAATCCTCATATAAGCAACCACTAAATTCACAAATCTATATTTTCAATCCTGATAGAAGATTACCACATATTTACTGTAAAATTTTCCATAACGATCTACTCTAATTAGGCCTCAAAGGACCCCAAAACTGAGTGCTAACAGAGCAAACTGAAACTGAGTGATGACTAAAACTGAAACTGCAACCTATTCTGGAAGCAACTTTCAGATCGTTGTATCTTCCAAAACACAAAAGCTATGAGGGTAATCTTAGTGTCAAAAGAAAGGTATTGAAATACTCTACAACTTTGTCCGTAGCCGAAAAAATTATTTAGGTCATTAAGGCACCCAAAAAACCTAAATTTCAGAGACTGCTGTAACTGTTGAAACTGTAACCCGACAGTTTCGACTGTAAGATTCAGACTACTATATCTCCTTCGATTCTTAATGAAAAAATACGAGTTAGTACTCTCTGGAAAGGTTTCGATGCGCTCTATAACTTTCGATGAGCACCCACCGGTAGACAACAGTGTCAAACACATGTAAAATTTATAGTTAATTTCACATCCAAAATTGCAGTACGTACCTAGGATCCATCTTTAGTAAGTTTATGTCAAATCCAATCACAATATCCAATTACACATTTTATACACTGAAGGACAAAAAAGATTGAAAGAATATGCACTCGTACCTAAGACTAATGGACTGCCGCTCGCCGGTTGCCTGCTAGGACCGGACATGTGCTGTAATGCAGGCGTGCAATAGCAGCAAGATTGGACAGCCTCACACAGCTTGTTGGCAGCGTCACCTGGTCACATCCACCCGTTCGAACTTGGTAGCGAAACCAACGATGCAGAGAAAGGTAGGGGCAGCGTGAGCTCGCACATGCCGAAGAGGAGGGAGGCGACAGCTAGATCTCGTCGGAGAAGAGCTGGAGAGTGGAGGAGGAGGTCGTGCACGCAAAGGCCCTGTCCTATGAGCGCCGGATCTCAGGGGAGGCGTCGAGCGTCGAGGGGGCAAGCAGCGAAGGTGGCACATGAGGCAGAGGGGGAGGAGGCGGATGCAAAGGCAAAGGACAGTAGAGGTGGAGGGGCGGCCAACGAGGCAGAGGCAGTGGCGCGGCGGGAGAGACAGAGGCAGACTGATTCGAGATTTGGGGGAAATAATGCGGCGCGCGCGGCCTCAGATTTTTTTAAGTGAAATCACTATCAGTACCGGTTTGTTTCATGAACCGGTATTGATAGTCTTACTATCAGTACCGGTTCGGTTTTAGAACCGGTATTGATAAGTGTTGACTATCAATACCGGTTCATGACATGAACCGGCATTGAAAATAGATTTTTAATACCGGTTCATTTAAGAACCGGTATAGATACTTTATGCCACTTTCAGTACCGGTTCGGTCCTAGAACCGGTATTGATAAGTGGTTTTCAATACCGGTTCTTTAGAAACCACGGTCAGGATCTTAGAAACCGGTATAGAAAAGTTATTTGTGCCGGTTTTAAATGAAGCGGTATCGATGAGGGGGTATATTTGATGATTTTTGTAGTAGTGAGAGTTAATAATACGATCAGTATCGAATCTATATATAATAATCTAGTACTACGTCTAATAACGAAGCGCATTGTTCTTGATGAACTGCACATGCTGCATTGTGCTCACGCGGAAGAGTAGCCGTGATGGTGTCAGCTGAAGAAAAATTCGAATGAAAACGTGGTGAGAGTTCCGACGATCGACCAATCCCATGAGTCCGCGTTCTTCCACACCGTTACGACCACGTATTTACTAAATTAAATATGTATGTGCTCTATTATTGCTTGGTCTTGTTGTAGTGGTATTGCGTACGCGGATGATGGATGGATGCGGCGACCTTGCAAGGAAAGAACTCCGATTGATCCCACTGAAATCTACCGTAGTATATCTCCAGCAGTCATCGTCAGTGTGACATGGATCGAGATGAGATGAGATGACGGCGCCTTTGATTTTGTTCAGATATGTGTGATCTCTCATCAGGTCGGAACTGGCTGACCTTACTCCATCCCTTTTTCACGCAGAAAGCACGGGGAGCCTGTGTGCAGCAGCATCCTAGTACCAATTCAGTATCGTGATACAGATACAGGTTATTCTCTTCTCTTCCTCCTAAGAATGGCCACTCGCACTAACTGGCTTCCTTTTCGCTAGTACTACCGTACCTGGCTTCTATCTAGTGGCTGGCAGCAGCGCTCATCCTTATGGAATGGAATAGCTTTTTCCTGAAACTGACGGCCACTCCCACTGCGCATTCACATGCTCACAATTCACAAAACAACAGGGGTGGTGGTGGTGTGTACTAGCTAGTTCCTTCACAAATTTGAAACTTTTCATCATGATGAACTGCGTTCATCAGACTGCGCGTGTTGTGTGGGTGCAACTGCATCCAAAGTTAGAAACATTGAGACAAATTAAGCTTTTTATATATATATATATATATATATATATATATATATATATATATATATGTCCGTACGTTGCAACAGGAATAATTAATTATTAATTATTTAAAAAACGTCAATCGATTTTAGGAGCCTTTAGATAGGTTAGATATTTCGTCCTTGATTATTTCCAATCAAATCAACAAATCTACACGTCAGTGAAGAATGAACAACCTGCTGCCTGATCGAAGAGCTCAGAGCACGCATGCATGCAGAGAGACAGAAAGAGGTGCGAGATCACAAGTTTGATACATACATACTAGTAGGAGTCTAGAACGGAGAGATGGGCATCAGTGTGTAGCAGGTAAACGTTGTTATCCAGACTACAGCGTTGACAAATTAATATCTTCGGGGTGTATGGATATGAACTGAAGACCGGAATCGATGGACGCGTCGTCTTTTCTTGCAACTCGTTGATACTAGTCACTGCAACTCGTCTTTTCTGGTAAGGAATGTGTGAACAGTACTACTACATGTACATCATACGTGTACGCTTGTAATTCAGTTTAATTATTACACGCATAAAACTTCTCCCTACCGAGAGTCCGATCAAGACCGGCCGGTGTCATGTGGTTTATATCTACCGATTTTTTTTATGCGTGGTGGTCAACAACAACCGTCGTCGTTACTGTTCACATTCACCACGATTTTTTTTTGAGTAAAATGAATAACAATGGATATGTTAAAAATCAACGGAGTCATGCATGACAGTTTAAAAAGGAAGGTAGTAGTAATTATATTGTTCGTGAGTCGTGAGAGAAATAACACGACGAGCAACTACTCTCTCTCTCTCTTTCTGCGTGTATGTACGTTGGTTAGTGATTTGTGAAGCGCGTACGTACAGACGACGTACCCCGAACGTAATGCATGCGTGCACTGTTGATGCTTGCCGTTCTCTACTGCCTGTACTGTACTGTTAAAAAATTTAATCCCGTAAACACATTTTTCTTCTTGTTGTTAATTGACACTAATCTTTTAACATCGTACATTCTTCTTCTATTTTTAAATTACTACTCAATCATTAGTGCAAAAGAAATCGAATTCAAAAATAAACAATAGAGTGACTGTACGTCATTTCATTCCACGGGACTGGTCCCCCGGACCGTTGAGATACGGTTGAGATACGAGGGAAGGGGGCTGATCATCTGATGGAGTACAGTAGGAGTAGGTTTTGAAAAAAAAATTGAGTTGATATGAGAGTACGTCGCACCATGCATGCATGCATATAAATTATATATATGTACAATTATTAATAATTCCATGCATTTGTTGAGGCCCACCAACCAGACTGACAGCAGGCTCGGTTGCATGACACCAGAACAGAGTCCTGCTATTCACACTCCAAATTGACACTAGAACAGAGTAACTTGTTGCAATGGAGTTTATTGGTTTTCTACTGTTTGACTATAGTAGTTTCTCTTACATTCCCATCTCGATCATGTGCTGATAATCTATACAGTACTGTATAAGATTTCTCCACATTGTTTTATTTTGTATTTACTCCTAATCCTTTTACTTATGGAAGAAGAAAAGAAAGAGAAGTAGATATTCATGGAAAAATGATGTATGTATACTGTTACGGAAAAGTAACTTTTAAACCAAATCAATTTCATATGGTTGGTTTTTCATATTTTAAAGCCACTACTCGGGACTGAAAATGCGGCATTAGCAGACATGGCTATACACTAGACACCACGTGGAAACCTGTTTTGATCATCATGGTCTCATGTACGTATAGTATTGAATACCTTTACATATATACATATGTACCGACCGAGAACGAGGATTGGGACTGAATAATTAAACGCGGTCGTAGCAGCCATTCAGAAAACGACTGTTGGTTGTGTAGAGTAATTAACCTGTACCGTGGTACTCCCTCCGTTCTTTTTTATTTATTGTTACTAATTTTAATAAAAAAATTTTGACCATATGTTTTATTTAAAAAATTAGTTTAAATATATAAAATTAAAACTTAAAATTTTAAAAATCTTCTATAATAAATCAAATATTAATAAATTATTTAATATTTTTCATATTTTTTAAATAAGACGAATGATCAAAGTTATTGTTTAAAGTCAACCGTGACAAAAAAAAATAGATGGAGTATATTTTATACTCAGCTAAGCTCAGCGTTAGCAAGCAGATGTGAAAACTGAAACGGTCGCAATCGGAAAAGGAGAGCAAGAACAGAAGCTTCCTAGCTAATGCTGCCTGGATGTGAAAAGCATATAGGAGTACTCCTATATTGCGTCATGTCTACTAGTTTCCCTTCCCACGAGACAGCACAAACCGACGACATCCTTTCATGGCTTTTTGTTCCGTCCGTTCCTCTGTTTCGACTTCTCTTCGACTTCTAGAAGAGAGAGAGAATATATACTATATATATAGTGGAGAGAGAGGAGAGAGAGGCCATGAGATAAGACAGAGATTTCATGACTGGCAAGCGCGTCGAATGGAAGTTGGAAGCAGAGAGAGAGAGAGAGAGAGAGAGAGAGGGGATCGATCCATCATCAACCTGGACTCCACTCCAACCAGAGGAAGAAGAAGAAGGGTTCAATTCTCCAAAAACAGCTGTGGCGTTGACTCGCTCCAGCCTGGCCCCAATCTCAGGAGTTGACCTTGTAAAAAACAGAGCACTACGTCGTCATAATATGCTTCTTTTTTTTCATTCAGAAAATGGTCATCAAATCATACTATGGTTTTATTTATTTTTTGGAAAAAAAAATGGTCAGGTACTGTGTGGATGGAATCCACCTGCCCTGCCCAGTCCCGTTTCATTCCATTTGGCAACCAGCTAGCACTAGCTTTCATACTGTATACTGTAACACACAGATACGGCTGAGCTGAGAGTGGTATGAATTCTCTCTACAACAGGTCGTTGGTCTTTGCATTGTACGGGTATACGTATATACGAGAACAGAGGAATAAGACCGCTCTTCGGTTTGACGATGTTCTACCGTTCCTTTTTTTTGAACTATATACAGGAGTATGTTCCATAACGAATTTATCTAGTACTACTATTTTTGAATAAACAATTTATCTAGTACTACTATCTATATTTGGTCTCACATCACATGGAGTTTGGTTTGGAATAACAATGCCAAGAATTTCAATGCCTTCTAGTGCCTCTGCATCTGACCTGTCTGGACTTCTTCTTCTTCTAGTTATTATTAGGGAACAGTGCCAAGATTACAATTAGTAGTGCAGTACTACTAATCTTGCAAACACTGGCTTCTTTGCAAAAACTACTTATTAATTAGGATTGGCGTACAAGACAGTTGTGAGGATCAAATCAATGTACTAATACTGTATTATGATTGAGTGATTCCATGTACAGTATTTTTTCCTCCTCCTTCTTCTTCAGCATCATCATCAGTCTGTTGAATTAAGTACAATTGATACATCTCAAAGTCACACGTCCTCCCTCTAGCAGTCTAGCTATCTACCAACCCCTAGAAATCGTAAACAAAAACTCAACAATTAGCCAGCTAGCTCGTCTACTTACAGCTCACCCACTACTACTCCATCTTCTTCTCTTCTCGCTCCATGAAATGAAACATCTTGTCGAGCACTCAGATTTTGTTAGGAACCAAAACTTTAAATTACAAACAATCACTAATTAACATGAAACGAATACGTCCTTCAGACGATGACCAATGATTTTTTTTTCCTTTTAAAAATTTCTGTATGGACAGCAACTAATTAGTCCTACACGGATGTGTATGAGAAAAGGGGGGAAAAAGTCGAAAATGATTTACATTGCTGACGACTGCGATCTGCCGTGCGTCACGGCTCGGCTGGAGCCGAGGCCGAACCCGAACCCGAACCCGAGCTCGCGCGTGTGGAACGGGCTGGGGTCGTCGGACTCGGAGCGGGAGCGCGACCGCGACATGTCGGAGCCTCCGCCGCGGCGGGAGCTGCTGCTGTCCTGCCCGCCGTCGTTGCCGACGCTGCCCTCGCAGAGCGTGAGCGCCCACTCCAGCTCGGCGACGACCTCCGACATGATGGGCCTTGAGCGGCCGCGCGGGCGCACGCACTCCGCGGCGATCTTGGCGACGCGCGCCACGGCCTCGACCTCGTGCTGCCCGCGTGGCGGCGGCACGCGGCCGTCGAGGATCCTGGCGACGTCTCCGGCCTCGACGGCGGGGACGGCGAACTCGACCACGTTCCGCGGCGACCCGCTCCCGCCGCCGTCCTGCGTCCGGTGGACGGCCTTCCGGCCGGTGATGAGCTCCAGCAGTACCACGCCGAAGCTGTACACGTCGCTGCGCTCCGTCAGCTCCTGCAGCCGGTAGTACTCGGGGTCCATGTAACCGACGGTGCCGGCGGTCGTGGTAGTGGTAGTGGATGACGACGTCATGGTGGAGGCCTGCTGCTGCGCGGCAGCGCCGCCGGCGAGGGAGAGGCCGAAGTCGGAGACCTTGGCCGTCCACTCGCCGTCGAGGAGGATGTTGGACGGCTTCACGTCGCGGTGGATGATGGGCGGCACGGCGTAGCAATGCAGGTACTCGACCCCCCGCGCCGCGTCCAGCGCCACGCGGAGCCGCGCCTCCCACGACGCGAACAGCGGCGACGAGATTGAGCTCGAACCGCCATTGCCGTGGAGGTGGTCGTGCAGCGCGCCGTGCGGCATGTACTCGAACACGAGGATCCGCTCGCCGAGCTCCTCGCAGAAACCCAGCAGCTGCACCAGGTTGCGGTGGTTCACACGCGACAGCAGCCGGAGCTCCGACCGGAACGCGCGCTCCGCGTCCAGGCGGCGGCGCCGCCGCCGCCCGTTCCGGTCCTCGGCGCGCTTCACGGCCACCTCGCGCCCGTCGGGGAGCTTGGCGCGGTACACCGAGCCGAAGCTGCCGGTCCCGATCTTGTTCTCCTCCGAGAACCCGTCGGTGAGCCGCGACAGCTCGCGCAGCGTGAACTCCTCGCACCCCAGCGGCCGCACGGTCCTCGAGCTCGGCGGTGAGGCCGGCATCACCGGCATGACCTCCACGCCGTCGCGGCACAGCCGGTGGGAGTCCCCGAGACGCAGGACCGTCATGTGCACCTTCTTCCTCCTCTCCACCCGTTTCTTCGACGCCACGAGGTACATCGCCGTTCCGACCGCCGCGAGCGCCGCGGCGCCGCCGGCCGCGCCGAGCGCGACCACCAGTGCCTTCTTCTTCTTCTCTGTCGCTTCGCCGCCGTTCGCCGTACTCGGGTTATTATTCTTGGTCAGCCCGTTGGCGATGACGATCCGCGACGCGTTCAGCGGCATCGCGCACGGCAAGCACACGCCGAGCTCGACGGTGCCTTCGCCGCCGCCGCCGGTGCCGCAGAGCGCCCCCGAACCCATGATGATCCCGCACGGACAGCTCTTCCTGGGCGCGCAGGCGCCGGGCATGGTGTCGTTGTACACGAGCTGCCCGCCTTCGCCGTCGGCGCCGAAGCTTCCGCCCCAGCACACGACGGAGTAGTTGCTCATCACGACGCCACAGACGGTGTCGCCGTCGGCCTCGATGGAGACGAACGCCGTGCTCGCGTACCGGTCCGGCACGCGCACGGCGCCCCAGCACCGCGCCGTGCCGTTGCCGGCGAGGACGCACGTCGTGTCGCGGCCGAGCGCCATGGCCGACATGTTCGGCGGCAGCTCGGACGGCGGCACCTCCGGGACGCCGTCGCCCCAGCAGGCGAACCCGCCCGCCTCGTCGACCGCGCACGCGTGCCGGTGGCCGGCGGCGATGCTCCTGAAGGCCGCCGCCGTGTCCTCCAGCAGCGACGGCGTGGTCATGCCGCCGAAGCACTGCATGGCGGTGCGGTCGCCGGCGACGACGCCGCAGAGGAAGTCTTGGCCGAGCGCGATGCGGGAGAAGTTGATGCCTTTTGGGAGCACGAGGTCCGGCCACTCCCAGCAGGCCGGATCGTGGTCGTCGGAGAGGCCGCAGACGTGGGGGCCGCCGGCGGAGAGCGCGCGGAGGGACGGGCCCCAGTAGAGGCGTCGGCCCACGGGGCGTGACCGCCGGGCCGCGGCCTCCTCGGAGAAGGACCACCAGCGCATGGCGGCGTGCCCGCCGTACGGGGACATGAGGCCGCAGAGGAAGTCGGTGCCGGCCGCGATGGCGTTGTAGGGGATGTCGGCGGATGGGTACACGAACTGCTCGCCGCCCGGCAGCGACTTGCACTGCAGCTTGGAGTTGGAGCCGCCGGAGGGCAAGGCATCTCCGGTGCGGACGAGCGCGCAGATGAGGGTGGAGTTGGGCGCGTGGGAGATGGCTACGGCGGAGAACTGCCGCTGCGCCGCGCACGAGCCGGCGAGGAGGAGGAGGAGGAGGAGGACGAGAAGAAAGAGGAGGAGGAGGCTCGTCGTGCTTCGTCTTGCTGTCAAGAGGAAAACAGGGCGGTGGCTGCTGTCACGGGCATGGCGAGACATTGGCATCCGGAGGGAGAAGACGACATGAGCGCGCGAGGCTCCCGTCGCTTCCCCTTCCTTCCTCCCCGGTGGTGGACAGCGGCGATGTCGGTGGCGGGACGCTAGAGGAGAATCGATGGATCGATCAATGGATGCAGCGGAGAGAGAGAGAGTGGGTGCGGCGGTTGCTTTTGCTTGGCTTTTTCTCGTCTCCCGTTTTGTTTTGTTTCTAGGTGGAGAAGGATGGAGATAGATGGAGGGAACGCGTTTGCGTGGATTTTTTCCCAAAATTCTTTTTAAAATTCGGCTCGGCGATGATGCGGTCGGGGTGGTTTCGGTTTGGTTCGGTTTGGTTTGGGTTCGGTTTGGTAGACTTGACTAGGTCCCGTTGAAATTCAAGTGTCAATGCACAAGCTACCACCGAGTACAAAAGGGAATGGATCGCTTCTTCTTCCTCCCATCTTGGATGCAATGCAGCTGGTACTCCATTTCAAACCTTCCCAGGAAGGGGTACTACTAGTAGCAGCAGCAGCAAAAAGGGTGACACGCTCACCAGATTGAAAAGGCTCAAATTTTTACTAGTCTCAGGAGACTGGTGTGCCAATTCTTCAAGTGTTAGTTTAGGAGCTACGTACCTGCACCGAAGTGCTTCCAGAAAGTCAAGGGTCTCAGGATTCAGCATCAAGTGTTAAATCCAGGGAATATTTATCCCCTTTGTGGGAAGCATACTGCCAAAGTTTACAAGCTCCTGCGTACTACCAAGAAAAAGAGTAAAGCGAAGGAAACCTTTATCGATAGTACAGATCAGAGGAACCATCCAGGACGTGACACTTGCGCAGACATCATTCTTACGGCACAATAATCTTATGAGCAGGCACATCAGGGGAGTAGGTGACAGTTTCAGGACAAACAGATTGGAAAATATACACTGCTAATATATTCAATTCTGAGCTGAATATACGCTGCCAGTATTTTCAGTACTGAGCTAGTATATATAAATCCCGATCCGACTTCTGCTTCAACAGTTTTGAGCAATCATCTTTTCTCAGGTCTGGTAGCAGTTGGGGAGAAGAATTTGCCCAGACACTAAACAAATCCTTGAGAGAAGAGAGATCAACCAATTGTAGGAAGGAGGTTCAGGCCAACCCTATGCCAGGGCGGCAAGCAACGAAACAACATGTGGCTATACAATTAGTCTGTTGCGAAAATTTAATGTTACGTTCTCAATACATGTCGCCTGGATAGGCATCCCTCAACTAATGCCCGCGAAATCATACCAGATGCTGAGCTTGAACAAATGCTTTACACTAATCACCTTCATTCCAACCAGTTTCCATGTCTTCAGGAGACGACCTGGCCAAAGTCAGAATGCCGTCTGTAGCTTGTCTTGCACGAAACCAGCGCCGAGCAGCCAAACTGTGGAATTCCTACTGCTTCATCATCCTTGCCATGGCAGCATGCAGGGGGCTTTCCTTTAATGGAACACGGCGTTGCCGACAGAACAAAGAAACGCGCTGCCTGAAGATGAGACTCTGCTTCCTAGGAAAAAGGCTCGCACACAGTTGCGTGAATGAGGGGTTCTCCTGCTGAATTGGATCATCCTCCATTTCGACCTCTGGGCTGCTCTCCATCTGTGCCTGTGATGAAATGACACAAAAGCTGAGCATAGCCTTTTCCACAAATCCATAGGCATGCAATAACAACAGTGACTTCCTGCCCACTACGATGCCTGCAGGTACTAGATATTAAGATATGCAGTAAGCCACTAAAAGGGTAGTGCCAACAGGACATGTGAGTGGTGGACTGGGACCAAAAGGAAATTGCCATGGCGACACCGACACAGAAAGCAACTACAGGACTATAAATGAGATGGCGTAAGTATATAAATTAATTGATCCCAACTGCTATAGAACCATTTGAATCTGTTAATGGGCATGTCATGATATACATGTCAACAAAAAAACGAAACTGCCGGAGCAGTCTGGCTACAGTTACCTTTTGGTGATGTTCAACTCCAGAATATTCATTAGGTTGAGAGGGAGTATGCTCTTCCTGACTGTTCATATCTCTATACTCGACCCCTTCTTTTCTGTCAGAGTGTTGTCTGGAACCTTCGTCTTCATAGCCAGCATGAAGCAGACTAGATGGCCTGTCACTAGAAAAATTTTCAAGATCTTCCATCTGAACATCTGAGTCATTTGCTTCCGCTGTCTCTTTGTACATATCAGTCTGTGGTGGCTGCTCCTGACTAGAAGGAGTATCAAGACTTCCAGGATTATTAATACCGGGGTTACCCTGGCATAAGGGAATATTAGTTCAAGATGTTTCAGCATTCTGAAAACAGTATTTGAATTCTGAGAATAAGAACACCCCTAATCTGCAGAGTTTGGTAACACATACATGCCATGACTCAATTAATAGTGACAGGCACAAAAATGCAGTTACTAATCATGGCAGCCCACTGAACAGTGGAGTTTATGATAAGGATAGGGGCAGCAGAAACATAGTTAACTTGAAAGACATACACACATCAAGAAACATATGTGAACCAAGGATTAAGATTGTCCATGCTGACCTCCAGGTTGTGCTGGTCCAAGGTGTTACTATTCATCACAGCAGTTTCATTATCTATGACGGCCAATATTTCATCCTTTTCCTTCTTTCGTCGTGTAACTTGACAAACAGCACATGCACAATCACTTTTGTGACGGTCATTCCTGCATTCAAACCCATTATGTAAGAACACAGTTGTAGGTTGTAACATAGAGAATCACAAGCAAAAGAAGCAGGATTCAGTGCTAGTATTTTGCATTTTCACCAAATAGGAGCTTTATTTGAAAGAGTTTTCAGCATCAATTACATAACATACCCTGGTCGCCGCCTCTTGTTCTTAGATTTGCTTTTCAACTGCCCTTTGACATCCTCATCACCTGTGTTGTCGTTGCCTCCTACATAACATTTGGGTTATCATATATCTGATACATCAATTTCTTACATTTTCTGACATAAATCATAAACTTACTGTAAATGAATCAAAACTAAAATATACAACAGTGAACTAAGGTTGTCTCATTGTATGTTCCTTGTTTTGGCAGTTCACAGCGCTTATACTATTTGAAAATGTGGTGAAGATGGGTTTATATCAAATTTTGAACAAAGTGATGAATTAAGGTTTAAGGAAAATGGTAGTCATTGAATACCCAGTACTTACCACTCTCTGGCGCATCAGAATACAAGCCTGCTGCCAACCAATTTTTCATGAATGCCTTTTTCACTCGCTTCATAAGCTCAATTATGTAATCACCTTTACTGTTGTACTTGGTACAATTATCCCATATAAATTGCACATCCTTGTACACATCTTCTGAATTCATATACTTATTGCCATTTTCTAAATTTTGGCATATAGTGCCAAAATCCATAGGAGTGTCAATAATATCAAAATAATCCTACAAAAGTAAAAGTTTGGTCAATTTCACAGAAAAGCAGACTCCACTCTGGAACTGAGAGTATCAAGTGAAAGAAAATGATAAAATATAACTTGAACAGAACTAAATCTAGGGGCATATATTTACATATTAAGCTAATGTACATGAAATATAATGTTCACGTAATACTTTATCATATCTTTATATAATAAGCGATGGCAATGCACTTGGATTAAGACAAGGACCATGATGGCAGCTGCATGAATGTACATGAAAAGCAGCAGCTGAAGTGACCTGTATAAGATGTGACGATGAAGTTGTAACAAGATATTTAGCTGTTTAAAACAAGCGGGGCAATGCACCTGACATTTTTAGCCTAAAAAGCCATAGAATCAGGAAGAGTTTTCATTTTATTTATATAAATAAACCTATGTATGTGTCGCTTCAATTACTAAAATGGATAAATATAATGCGGTGTGGTAAACATAAGTTAGATGTTTCAATAGAAAACAGGTGACATGTGTAAGGCCAGCAGCCCACCGACAGACAGGATTATACACAAGAAAAGTAACTGATGGAATGCAGTTTTGTCAACATAATATCTGAACCATAAGCATATGCCACCAACGCAAATGAGGGAATGAGATGTGTGCTAGCAAATAATTCAAGATGAACAGTCATCTCATGTGTCAAGTTTGCTGAAAGGTAAGGAACATTTGAAATGGAAAACAAAAAACGCAGCATGAGCGCAGAAAATACTAACAGGAATTCCTAGTGCCACCGGGTCCACTGGGACGTTGAAAGGCTCGGCAGCGTCCATCTTCATGACTTTCTTGATAGCCTGAGAGTAAAATACAAGAACAAACAGACTATAAGTATAACCTCTGAGTTAAAATCAGACTAGGGTCCAAAGACCTCATGTGAAGTTAAGCACGAATTCCTACTCACTTCAAGGGCAGCTGCCAGCTCCTTGTCATCACGGCGACGTTCCGGAGTAGATTGCTTTTCCTCAGACTCCTGTGAGCTCCTCGGCTCCGCTGTGTCCTCAATTTCTTTGTTTTCCAAAACATTTTCCAGTTTGCTCGGAGAAGGCTCGTCTTCCATTTCAGGGGTGGTATTTTCTAAAGGAGGAGGAATTAATCCCACAGACTTAATCTTGATCCCTCCTACTTTCCGCACAACCTTTTCCTTATCGGAACCGCTCAACTCCGATGCCTGCCCTTCAGTCTGCTGGCCATCTGTCATGACAGTAATCTTCTCAGTAGGAACCTCATCGATAACTGTTTCAGGGACAGTAGGGTTTCCAGGTTTGCTTGCATCAGCAGCAGCGGCAGCAGGCGTTTGTGCTTTTGAAGAGCTCTGCTGCGGCGGCGGTGGTGGTGGCGGTTCAGCCGCTTTGGACGATTTGAACTTGAGCTTCACGCGGCCATACACAGCTCCCACTTTCGGTTTATTGTATGTCATATCTGTGTGACTGGTGGACGGCGCGGGTGCAGCGCTCGGCTTCTGAGGTGGCTCGGAAACAGGCGGCGCCAGCGGTGGTGGTTCGGGCACAGCCAGTGGTGCTGCAGCGGCGACAGGAGCATCATCCTCCGCCTGATCTTCAGGGGTGTTTGCTGCCTCGGTGCTCAGGCTGGACGTCGAATCCTCCGGCGAGGTGGCCTCCTCCACCCGTGCCAGAGCGCTCTTTTTGCCCGGCTTGCGGCCGCGCTTGCGCTTCATCTTCCTCCGCTTACACCTCCGTTGTGGGGCCTACTACACCTGCGATGGGTGGATCAACGACAGGGGGTCAGTCAATACAGAGGCAGACCGACTAATATACGGCGAGGTTGGGTAGGGTAGGGTAGGGCAGTCGCCATACCTAAAATCTGGCTGGCCTAGAGAACCCCTACTTTCCCTTTATGGCCCTGTTTGGCACAGCTTTTTTGTGTAGAGATTGTTTTAGAAGCCTGTTTTTTGTAAAAGCAGCTGTAAAAAAAATTTACACTGAAAAAAAGCTGAGTGTTTGGCAACCTAATTATTTTGGTACAGATTGTCAGTAATGAGTGTACAATGTCTGATATGCCCTTGAAACCAGTTGTACCTTATTTAAACGTTAAAAAAAGGAGATATTGATATTCTGTTTAGTTTGACAAGTTTTATGATAATTATTTATATAATTAGATCTTTAGTTAATTAAAAAACGAGCATCCAAAAGAATTCTACATTTCCATCGTCCAAAAGAATACTACATTTCTATCATCCAAAAGAACACCACATTTCCATCATCGAAAAGAATACTACATTTTCATCATCCAAAAGAATGAACATTTACGCAAACAAAGCTGTTGCAATAGAATCTCTAAGTGCACCCATATTAAACTCATCTTGTGCAATGCTTGTGTCATTGTTAGAGCCTTGAGTGTGATCCTCATCCTCATAGTTATCGAAGTCGTCATCACCTAGGGCCACTTTGCTGCTGCCTTTGCTGCTGTCTAACTTCTTCAGCACAAATCTCTAACCACACCTTGTGCACCCAAGTGTCCCACTTTGCTGCTGTCTTTGCCATCTATAAACTACATATAAACTAATAAAAGCAATATCTCTAAATTTTTGTAGTCCCAAAATGCAATACTCCACTGAAATACATTACCATCAAATTTAGCAACACAAATCGAATTATACAACATATATCAGATTAATCTAGAGCATGCGTTTGTAATTTCTCAAGACAACAGTCATAACAGATATAGGGAAAAAAAAGAAAAAATCAATCTATGAACCACAGATCCAGTCACTCAAGAGCAAGAAAAGCATGAAAGGAGGGGTTGAGCGCGAGGAGTAGGTCACTACCTTGCTTGGTCACCGGTTGAGCGCGACGAGGAGAAGGTCCCGGGCAGACGTCCGGGTCGAGGGCGTGGAGGAGGAGCGCCACCGGGAGAAGGAGCGCCAGGAGGAGGAGGAGCGCCGGCTGGGACCGCCGGCCGAGAGGAGGAGCGGCAGCGGGAGCGCCCGCTGGGAGCGCCGGTCGGGACGAGGAGCGGCAGCGAGAGCGCGGGCTAGGAGCGCCGGCTGAGAGGACGAGTGGCAGCGGGAGCGCGGGCCGGGAGGACGACCGCCGGCCGGGAGCGCCGTAAGGGAGTGCCGGGCGGGAGGACCACCACGGGCCGGGAGGAGGAGCGCCGGACGGCCGTGGTTGGACGCGAGCTAACCCTAGCAGGCACGGCTGTTTCGGGCAGGAATAGGAGAAATGTGACGGGAGGGAAGGCGTCTGGGATGGGCTAAGGCAGCGGAATTTGCGGCTAATTTTAGCATAATTCTGACGAGTATTTGATTTTTAGATGGTGGAATAAAAGAAATACTGTTTGCATATGTTTGTATAATGTAGGTAAAAAGGGTGCTGTAAGATTCAGCGTGAACGGATGAATCCGCATGAAAATAGATCTGTTTGGCACTTTTATCAGCTTAATTTTTTAATAAGTTGTGTAAAAACTGTTTTAAACAGGGCTTATGTCGTGTCCATACGTTACCGGTGATGATCATCCTTATCAGTTTAATTTCATAATAAGCTATGTAGAAGCCGTTCTAAACAAGGTCTACGTAGTACCCATATGCCACCGGCGGTGATGAACCGAAGCGGCGGACTACCGTGCTGCTGTGTGCTGTCTGGTCTCGCCGTTGCTGCAGCGCTACTTGCTAGGCGTCGGCGTCGGCTCCAGGGCATGTGATTTAGGGATGGAATCGTCGGCGGAGGGCAGTCCGTTGGTGGGCCGGTTAGTCCATTATTATCACTGGTTTTGGGCCGTAAGCAATAATGGGCTAGAAATACTTCGTCGGCCCTTTTGGGGCTGATGACTTCCTTCCTTGTCAGCTTTGGTTATTATTTACTATACGTACTTAGTAAGCAGTAGTTTTTATTTATTTATTTATTATTTTATTTTATTTTATGGATAGTACGTAATAGAGAAGAACTCTTATTATTTGATGACGCTGATTTTGATCTGATGGTGCTTAGCCGCTTGCTTCCCTCTGATCTTGATCTGTTTCTGTTTTGAGGCTTTCTTGATGATCGTCATCTCCTACTGCTGCCCGCTCTTACATCTCAACATATACAAGCAGGACAAAGGGCATAGAAAGAGAGAAAACATCTATAGTAAGTAGCTGCGCTAGTTGCTCTGCGTGATCTAGGGAGCTCCTGACTTTTACGAGAGATTCATCAAGATTATTTCTTCTTTCCTAGTGTAGTAATCATCTGTCAAGGCACCATGCCTGGACAGAGCTATCTTCTTCTTCTACTACTACTACTACACGTTGCAGCCTTCTGCAACCACATCTCAAAAAATTAAAAGTACTTTTATGGATTTCCTCCTCACCGAAAAATAATAATAATAAATACATAAAAATATTTTTGTGGACTAAGTGAAAATGGCATCAACATCTTTCTCATGCTAATATATTAAATCCACCTCATACCACATATAGAAATAGAATGATAGGTTTGATTTCTAGAGTACCTTTAATACCAAATATTTTGAATCCCTTACATACTGAAATACCAAATATAATAATAATAATAATAATAATAATAAACTAAAAGCTCACGAAATTATTTCCTAATTAACCAGCGTCTTCATCATATCATGCGCCCTAATTAACAAATGCTACCAGGATCCACTTCAAGCTCACCACACAAAGACAGCAGCTCCGCAAGTGAATCCTGGTTGTCTAATAAAGCCATCTGTTTTCCTAGGAGTAGCCTGCGAGCCTCACGGATTTCTTCCAATGAATCACAAGGGAAACCAAGCCATTGTAGCTCCTGCGGTGTCAGCTCCCCAGGTTGGACCTGCTTCTGTAAACACCTAGATACCACGCCATATGACGTTTTCAAGCAAAGGCCCTGTTTCACAAAAAAAGAAAAAAAAGAAAGAAAAATTGCGTTGGAATCCTGATGATGAAATGTCATCAATCAAATCAGTAACTGTAAAAGAGACAGACTAAAATCAGCACACCAATTTTTTAAAAACCTACGCTACGATGTGGTTGAATGAGCTCACATTGCTACTGAGGAATCCTGCCAAGCTTATTGCATCGGAATCGGAACGGCCTCTTGGAGGGGGACTCTCTTTGAAAGTGACCCCTTCGGCAAACTTGATGCACATATCAAGCATTTCCAGCACATTCTCAGCGCCAGAAAACAAATAAAATTTAGCATCCTGTGAACAAATTATTAGAACATTTTATAGAGCGTACTATCAACATCATTTTTCTCTAATTAATAATGCATACCTCAAGATCAAAACAATCGGGTATACGCTCTCTACTTGTATTCAGACAGTTATGCAGAGCCAAACTTCCATAGATTGTCCTTCTATTTTGACGGAACTTTTTAAGGAACGTGTCATACATTACAGCTTCATCATTTGCCACAAGAGAAGGAAGATTTCTCCATGAAACAAATGTCTTTACCAAATCCTTTAGAATTTGAGGGATAACAAAATTGATTCTTGATCCAAAATAGTCAATATTAAGGTGGTCAAAATATGGCCAGCTGCAGAGATATAAAGAATATACAATTTAGCCAACGACAATACATACAGCCTTTATGTTCCGGCCTGTAAAAATTGTTTGACAAGCATAGATCCTTCTGTTATTTGTGAAACTTAGTCAGACTATAAGATACATTTAGCTAGCCAATAACTATATAGTTACTACTGAGGAAGGAGCCTTAGCAATGTTTGGCAGCATAATCAATGCTCCAGTTCGTCAACCCTACCAAATTTTGGTAAGGTATACATTGGCATTTTTTTCCCCTCAGATGTGCTCATTGACTAATCCATAGATGGGCACAAAGCAGAATCTAATAATGCCAACTAATCATAGTACAATATAAAACCTATGTCTCACAAGGCCAGGAACAAGCAGCATATGTTCAACGATACTTGGAGGAAGAGTATTATACTTATGGCCAAAATTGCTATAATTTTAATAGCAATTTAAAGATAGAACTTGTAAAACTCCTATGGCCAAAATTGGCATAAAGCTCCCATGGGCAGAAGTTCTGAAAACACCTATGTTCAATAGTTTGGATATATATGATCAGTGTTTCGCCTTTCCTACTAGAAAAATTTTTATTTCCATAAAACCATTGATAAAATCTATATTCATAGAAGCATATTGTTTCTATTTGCATAAACCTTTGATAAAACCTACTCCCTCTTTTTTTAAATTGTTGTCGCCGTTGACTTTAACTGTCAACTTTGACCATTCGTCTTATTCAAAAAAATATGAGCAATATCAAATATTTTGTTATGATTCGATTTATCACTAAAGGTTTTTTAGACGTAACTTTCAATTTTATACATTTGAGCAAATTTTTTGAATAAGACAAATGGTCAAAGTTGGTAGTCAAAGTCCATGGCGACAACAATTTAAAAAAGAGGGAGTATATTCATAGAAGCATATTGAACTTAGTTCAATTTTGTAGAAAACAATAGGGCTATTTAAAACAATTCCATGTACTGTGTCAAGAACAAAAATTAAAGATAGCCAAGTATCTATGCTCCATAGAGGGATAATAGGTAATAAAATAACGTATCATAATGTATACACATACCTGCTGGAGTTATTCAATCGGCGCGAGAAGAGGCTAATATCAGTACTGCCTAGCTGTATGAATTGATAATTATGATGTCAGAAAAATGAGATCATTATCACATGCAACATATCACTAGGCACGACATAAAGACACGTCGGGATCAAAGCAAAATTCTTATTGGAAATGGTTATCTGCTTTTGTAAACCATTGACCAGTCCATTACCATAAACATGATACTTGCTACTGCCTCTACTAAACGTGTAGATTAGATTCTTGTTTACTCAGTGACCAGGTTTTCAATAGATTATTACTATGGCACTATATCAAAAATGAATTTTAAAATGAAAAATAGAGTATATACTTACCTCTTTAGCAATAGGCAAAATTACACTCTCAAGCAAAGTGTTGTCCTCGGTATTCTGCTTCCCAGAAACGACCAAGCCCTTGTTTCTAATTGCTAATAACACAAGAGCAGCCTGTAACAATGTTCCATTAAAAAAGTTAACCAAAAGAACGTGCACAATCTATGTCCATACATGTTATAAATAACATAAAAGATGACCTATAGACTAGTGAGCAGAAGTCGGCAAAGGAAAGAACTCATTGTCCAAACAAGGGCCCAAGGAATTTTACATATATTACATAGAGTAACAGTTTTCCTTCAATACCCTTCCTAGTTTAGACTTCAGAAAGCTAGTCATAGTCTGGATGTGAAATACAGAATTCACAAAAAATCATTTCTTTTTTTTTCCAAAATAGTGCTTTGCAGATTTTGTCAGGAAAATTCAGAATTTAGAGGTACTTATTCACAGTGTCAGACAATGCAGGTAGATGGGTACGCAATTACACCAAAGCTAAAGAAGAAGACTATGCCTACGTCTGCATTGTAGTGTCAATGACATGGGAAGCATTCAGGTAGCCTACTTAAATGTTGACAGGTAACATCTCTGAATCATAGTCCAGCAGGATTGTGCATTAAAGGGTGTCTCCAGTGCTGAATGCTAACACATTATAGGGCCTAGGGGGCCTTCCCCTTGCTTATTTTGCAAGGAGGCTGATTCAATCCCAGGACCTCGAGGACGCAAGTTTTGATTCCTCCGCAAATGTTATGAACTGTACCCAAACACAACAATCGATGAAAAAGAATGCAATTTTAAAAAATGATTGGTCTTAATAAGAAGTTACATTATATGCTATACCAAACAAATATGACAAAAAAAATAGCAATAAGACAACAAAGAACAGCATCAAACAAGATCTTCATGACCAAAGTAGAACTGTAATATGGAAAACGAACCTGAATTTGTTTTATTCGACAGGCAATGGACTTAATAAAGTCAATGCACCATGCCTTGAGGACAAACAAGCAGCGATCAGATTTGTTTAATGCCGTAAGCTCCTTTGCTTGTTCTCCAACCAAGTTAACAAGTGCTTCCATTATATTTGTATGCACATCTTGACCATCCTTCCATTCAAACTTCCCTTGTAAAATATCTTGTTCTACCTTACTAAGGGCGCATAACATTTCATCTTCATTGCCAGACAACAAACCCTACATAGGAAACTTTTCCAATCAACAAAAAAAAAGCAACTCATTAAGAAATTATTGATGTAAGAGCGAAAAAAGAAACAAACTTTGTAAAGAAAAATAAACAGATTAGAAAATGTGTCGGCCCTAGTGGTGCTGTCAACAAAACTTAATAGCAAAAAAATCAGTGAGCAAGGCACCCTCAAGCCTAGACAGTGCAAATTTATCCAAGGCAGGACCTAGGTTTTACATGGTTGCCTGATTGTATTGCATATTCCTAACAATTCTTTTGGTCGTTGAGAATGACTGAAACAAGAATTCCCGGTCCAATCAACAAAATTGAACTACTTGCTAAGAAACTTTTAAGTAGGTGAAGTAAAAGCAGAAAGTCCGCATTCTTTAACTGTTCACCCCCGTATTTTTTAGAATAGCAACAATGTGTGTAGAATGTACACAATATCCAACAAAAGCTAGTATTTCAAAGTACTACCATCTCAAGTCCAAGATATCACATTGCTTTTCAAGAATGAAGTGAGCAAGGGAACAAAATGAACATACTACATGTTAAGACACTAAATCATATGTGCAAGATATATGGTAAGACACTAAGTCATATGCGCAAGATCCATGTGTTAAGTTCTAAGAAACAAAAGCCACATGAATGAGACAGGAAGGAAACAGCACCTTCTGCTTCGTTGTCTTCACTATGCAATTCTTTCGGTCAAGAATTTCATACTTGTAAAGATGTTTATCAAAAACAATGGATTCAATGAATCGAGGATCCATATCTTCTATCGGCACCTCTTGTTCAGCATCCTTTCAATCGCCACATGCAAACAACCAATTTAAAAACAAACATTTCTTGTAAGAGAAACGATAATACATGAAAACAAGCAATTCATTTCATTTAAAATTTAGTTAATGGATCAATTCATGTAATAAAAAATAGATTTATTATAATTAATACTACCTCCATTTTTTTATTGTTGACATTTTTTAGTACAAATTTGTACTTAGAAAGTGTCAACAATAAAAAAAAACGGAGGTAGTATCAAACAGCATGGATGATTTTAATATCTAATGCTCAAACAAATATCTGATGTCACTTTTACAAAGAAGCTGAAATGCATTATAATATCCAAATGGTTGAACGTACGAAACGAACGATCATCATAGCCACTTAGACCTGAGTGCAGTGGGGATACTTTTTTTTTTTCCTATTTGATGTGCTTACAATGTGTTGTACACTACAGGATGATTAAGGGTCATCCCTTGATAACCCAAAATTCACCAAAAGTTAAGTTGAGCAGAGTTATAAATGATGTTGGGAAAATACCATGACGGTGTTGTTCTTTAGTGGCTCTGACGATGAATCCTTGCATGCAGATACAAGGGAGGAGGAGAACTCAGAGCGGCCGTTAACCATGATTAGCCTTGTATACTTGTTGTTTGTGTCCTTGGATACAGAAAGTTGATGCGGATGCGAAAAGCAGGAAGAGTAGCGATAAGGAAGAACGCTTCTGAAGAAGGAAACACATGATTTGTGAGTTGACGGGAAAGTACGGCCAGTTAGCGGTGCTTGATGGAACGCCTTCATTGCTGTCCTGTTCATTGTGTGCAAGAAGAACATGTCACGGGGGTTATTTAATGTGGTACTTCATTACACAAAAAATATCCTGTAACACATTCGTTATGATCCACAATAAAAAACCAACATAATTTTCCTTGCAAAAAGAAAAAAAACCAACATAATTTGAAAACGAAACATGAATTTAATCCACTCCTCTTCCAAAATACAGTAAAAGCTATGAGTAAGAGGACTAATAATAGGATACCTAACGGCTGTACGGCACTGGTGGTGTAGCCAGTGGAAAAGAAAAAAAAAAGAATGACCGAAATTTTCTGAAAAGGCCAAATCAGCATCTCGCGGCTTTTTGACGTACGGCAGCCGCAGATGGGCAAGTGGCCGCTCCGGCAGTGGAGAAGCGACCGGAACGGCGGCACCGCCTCAAGGGCCATCATCGGCAAGCCGGATTTTTATTTATTTTTAGGTAAGAGAAATCGTTACGATCTACCGCTAACATCTACGCAAAACCTAAGTTTAATCTTAGATGGAACCTTGGTTATTTAGGACGGATGAAAGTAGAAAACGTCAAGAGATAAGACAAACATTCATCAATCCATAAAATAAGGTGCAGAGGGGATTACCGCTCCACTCGCCGGAGATCGATGTCTTTCTTACTAGTGAGTGGATCGAGCTTTTTAACTTTTCGATTCGACGGCCACACAAGGCGACAAAATATAATATATACACGGCACAGGTCGGTAACTGTGAGGAGTTGGCGGCGCGCTAGGGTTTTGGCGGCGGCTGGGCCTAGTGGGCCGCGGCGGGGCAGGCTGAGCTCGCGCGCGCGGGTTTGGCGGCGGCTGGGCCTAGTGGACCGCGGCGGGGCAGGCGAGCAGAACTGGGACATTTTAGAGCAAATGGGACTTTACCTCGTTTCCATTTTTGCTTCTACTGTAGCTATCTAACAAGGTTTGATCCACGTGCAGCAGCACCTCGTGCAGCTCGGCCTCCTCCTCCCCGCTGGGCGCTGGGCGCTGGGCGCTGGCAAGAGAGAGAGAGAGAGAGAGACAGACAGACAGACAGACAGACAGACGTGCTGCTAGCTTAGCTGCAGCGCTCTTTGTATTGGATGACAAAACCACAACCACAACTGCAACAAGTTCATGCTGTTGTGTGGCAAGCTGATGTCAAAGTTGGTCTTCTTTTTAATTTTGTTTTGATAATTATTCCTCAAGAGTGTAGCGGACCAGGATCCAGTGCAGTGTGGCAACTTAATTACTACTCAGCAGCAACAAGCAGGAAGCAAGAGTGACAGCAGCCAACAAACATTATTACAGTGAACAGCTGTAAATGGAGATCGAAGAAACGTTCCTATTTCCTGAATATAACATTTGCGATAATTAAAGATAGCCTTGCGAGCATTCACTTAGTACTTAAACCACACCAAGCTAGCAGCAAGCACACGAATACTCCTACTACTACAGATAGCAGCTAGATTATTATTATATAGATAGCTGACGACTGACTGACTAAGCAACGAACTGAAACGCCATGCATCCTAATGCTGGTAATCCTGTCCGCCATCTTCTTTCTCAGCCCCAGCTGCTTCCTGTCCATCGTCATCGTCCTGCTTCTTCGCAGCTGCTGGCTTCCCCTTGTTGCCCTCCCCACCTTCTTCCTGTCCATCGTCCTTCCCAGCAGCCGGTTCTTCGTCTTTCCCACCAGATGAGTACTCAGCTTCTTCCAGTTCCAGATCATGCTTCAGTTTTCCCCTGACGTTGACGAGTGTTTGCATACACGCATTTGCCTTGTGAACGGCTTGCAGCATGGCAGCACACAAATCCTGCGGCAGATTATTAATTCATGAAAAGTAGTAATAATATATATTAGCTGATACGGTGGCTATATATAAATCGTATCAATGTAAAACATTAATTTATTATCAGGGAAAAAAAAACGTAGTACACGTTTGAGCGGGTCCTTTGGCAGGTCCTCCAGTCTTATGCCAGCCATCTTCAACAGATCTTGACGGAGGAGGCTGCGGTCATCATCATCCGGGCAAGCCTCCTCAACAAGCTCAGCGATCAACTTGACGGGATGGAACCACTTGTCGAGCGGCTCACGACGGAATAAAATCCTGTTGTAACACTCCCGAACCAGAACAAAGCATCTGAGAAACGTCCAGGTCACAGACATGCTCTCGACGGCCACCTCTTTACCAGCAGCACGACTGATGCGGTCGTAGAGCGCGGTCAGTTCCTCGATAACCTCGTCGTCCACGCTCGTGCCTTCTGGCGCCGGCTTAGCCTCAATCATCTGAAGTAATGACGACACAGACCACTGCAGGATCTCGTAGACCGACACCTTGAGTCAAAACACAAGCATCGTCAAATACTCACATCGATCATCTTTTCAACAAAACGACCATGCATATTATATGATAACCCCAAAAGAAGTCATATATCTGCACAAGCGGCTGTGTGTTATTAAACCCAAATAAAAATCTACTGCAAACTAAACTACACACGTGTGCTGAACAAGATGAGAAAAATTAAAAAAACTAAACCACACGTACGATGATGATGTGCTAATTAATACTACAAACAAACCACAAGTGAGTAGTAGTACTTACGCGCGTCAGATCCCATATATATATATATATATATATATATAGAAGAGCATGCATGATAGTTAAGTAGGTGGTGCTGCAGGAAGGAGCAGGATATATATACCTGAGTACGGCCGCCATCTTTCGCCCTGGCCAGCGGCTGGAGAGGTGGGACGGTGATCCACTGGTACGAGTCTCCAGCATCAGCGTCGTTGTCGTCGGTGGCAGCCGCGGTGACGAGCCTGGACGCCCTCTCAGCGGCCGCACGGGGTCCATCCGGACTGCCGACCACAAGCCAGGAGAGGCCAGCTGCCTTGGGCGCCGACCCACGGCCGTGCGCACCTCCACCACCGGCGGCGGCCTCGACGGGGCCTACGAGATAGACCCGGCCGCAACTGTGGAGCCCGGGGATGGCACCTCCTCCGGCCTGGAAGGCGCCGCCCACGATGAGCGCCGAGCCGCGACCGCATACCGGACGGACGTGGCCAGCGGCGGCGACAGCCGGCGGGAGCCGGTGGGTGATGAGGCTAGCCATGTTTTCTTTTAGTGAGGAACTCCCACGCAGCAGCTAGCAGCGTCGTTGTGCGGAGTGGAAGGTGAACTCCTCCTCTTTATATACTACACTTGAGTTGAGAGGAAGCTAGCAGGTAGCGGCCGCGCTATGCCAACCCTTCCTCCGTTCATCCACCCGTAGATTTGAACCCTAACCGTGGAGATACACCATGATCACGACACGTAATACGTACCTAAAGAAAACGGGAGAGCTACGCTTGTGGAAGAAAGAGAGAGAGAGAGCACCAGCGTTTTTAGATTGGGGAACCCTAAAGCAAAAAGCTAGCAGTTATATACGGCGTGATGAGGCAGCCAGCCAACCAGCCACCTAGCAGGTACTGTGGAAACGAATTCCAATGGTGATATGGCCTTATTATTGCTTTGGTTTGATCAGAAATATCATGGTGAATTATACTACATACATTCTTGCATGCATGCGGTTACTGTGCATGCAATAATAACGAAGGCTTAATTTATTATTTTATATGGGTATAATATATACGACACAATGATACTTAAGATGAATGAATTCTAATTAGAGAATTCTGAACTCAAGAAGAAGAAACGCCTTAGCTTGTTGCTGTTATCTATCAATGTAGAAATTAAAGGAGGATGCTTGCATGCATGCATATACGTTCGTCTCTTGTCACACGACCACCCGTTTTGTTGCATTGCAAACTTTACCATAACTAAGCTGTAGTATCAACACAACGTTAATATCACGATTAATGTCGTTGGTGATTAAACGTTCCAAATATGAAGCCACGAAATCTGAACGTTTCTTTAGCGGAAGTAGCCAAAAAAAAAATAAAGAAAATGAATCGTCCGATACTACTACGTACTCCTTCCTTCCTTGTTCCACGCATGGTGCATGCACAACCATCTTTAATTATCGGTTGTTACTAGTAGTAGTACTTTTTTGTCTCCTAGTTTCCTTTCTTGTTCCATGCATATGCATGCACACCCAGAAGGAAGGGGGACGAATTCTTACTTTTTCTGCGGTCTTCTGCTTCTCTTTGTTGGCCTGACGCATGTTTTATCCAATATGCATAAGACTGACCGGCGACAAAAGATGCATTTCTTTGGCACCTCCTCTTGTCCATGATTTTATCTTGTCCTGTTTTGTCTGAGCCATTGATTGAAGAAATCTTTTGATGGAAATATACTGAAGAAAGCTTTTGGTCATTTAGTAAATTCTTTTGTGGACCTCGATCGGTGGGATCATTTTATTTGAATCATTCTTAGTTGTCCTTTAGGATGTATCACTTGCATGCAATTATACTTATACCCCCTGTTAGTTGTCCGTGAGCGTTTGCACGAACAGAGGCCAAAGCGGTGATTCTCCCGCCTCTAGCTAGCTGTAGTAACCAGTAGGTTGTCGCTTCGTGAAGCCGCTTTTCGTGCAGGATCTTTCCATCTCATTCTTAATTAGCTTGGCGACAGATCGCATATTTTCTACTGCACCTGTCGCTAGGCTAACAGAAAAAGAAGACATTTATTTTTTACAAACCGTATAGAGATTTTGTACTAACTGCAAACGGTCGGTGAAAGGGTCTAGACCGTGAATGCATTCTTTAGCTGAAGTAGGCTAATAATACGGCCAGCCAATCTCCCTCGGTCTCGTCGTCTACAACTCCACACGGTCCTGTTCCTAATTCTTACCTCCATGCATGCATGCACACAACCCTCTTTATCTTTTTCTCTTGCCTAGTACTACTAGCTAATACTACAAGCCTAGCTGTAGCTTGCATAAGACTAGCTAGCTATGACACGACAGAAACACAGCTCGTGAAGCTGGGCTCTTTTCGACGAGCAGCATCCATCTCGTCTCTCTCGTCTGATAAGAAAGGCCGTCTCGCCGGGAACACCGCTGACTACACCTGCTGCAGAAGCAGGGAGCCTCCTTCCCCGGCCGGCCGGGTTCTGCCATGATTGCGGGTACTGTACTCCTCTGTAGCTGTGGCTTCACGACGGAACGGAACGGAACGCAAGCAATCTTTTCCTGCAGTACTTCGGCAAGCTGCAAGCACAAGAAAGACGGCAATAAGTCATTTCTTTGCCTCCCAGCGGTTTTGGAATAAGATTACTGTACTATACTACTTCTGCTTAAGAATACTGATGTCTGCAGTACTACTCCTACTAGGACAGGACAGGACAGGACACGAGTTATTTAGGAGAGTTCGTGCCTTGTGACGGGGTCGATCAGTTGATGGACTCATAGGGAAAGTGGGTAGTATCATGTTGTTCCCTTCCCTTCTCCCATTGTACTACTACTAAACGGTAGTAACGTTCATTATTGTCGCTGATTGTTTGGGCCGTCTCTAGTAGCTAGTGGGCTGCGGAGCCAACCTCACGGGCTAATTATATACTATTTCGCTGGCCCTTTTGGCGGCTTTGTTGACCTGTTCCCTTTTTTTTTTATGGGATATTGAATTCTGATTACCTTTTTGCAGTTCAATTTCGAGGCTTATTGAAAATATCTATTGTTATTTTTTTCTCAACCATCGATAAAAGGGGAGGCCGTTATTATAGTTACAAAATACAGGTAATAAGTTTGCAGGATGTGGTTGCCATTATGATTCAGTGTGTGCATGTTTGACCAAGATGTTCATTGTTGTTGCTACTGATTTTTAATGGTTAACTTTAACCGTTCATTTTCTTTCAAAACCCCGTGACGTGATTCGTTAGATATGCTAAATCATGAATCACTTTGCATAGAGCGCGAGGGCTCAACAAAAGTTTTGACTTACTCTCAGCAGAGGTTAGAGGCAGAGAGTTGTTTGTTGAGGATAGGCAGACATGCATGTAGGACCGCTCGTGGGATTTAATTTGTATCCTAGTGCCTAGCTTCCATGGAAACAGTTTGAAATTTTTGGGTTCATATGCATGCGAGCCATGAATAACGACAGTCCAATCCAAGTCCGAGGCCTGGCCTTATTCTGGTGGAGTAGCTAGCCACCGCAGCTTGCTCTATCATCATCTCATCAACTTTAAGTTTGAGTGGTTTTCGAATCTCAACCATATGTCGTGAGGATAACCAATATGTGGGTGCAAGCGAGTCTAGCTGCAATTCCTGGCTTTTTTTTTTTCAAACAGCCTTGCTTGCAGCTTTCCACTAACACCGTAATACTCAATTCATTCTTTTTTGTGCGTCGTTATTTACTTTGATCAATAACTTTGGTCATTCGTATTATTTAAAAAATATAAGAAATATTAAATATTTTATTAGAATTTAATTTATTTTTAAAGGTTTTTGAATCATAATTTTTAATTTTATATATTTAAACTAATTTTTTAAATAAGACAAGTGGTAAGTCTTTTGTCAAAGTCAACGACGATAAAAGGAAAAAATGGAGGGAGTAACTTTCTACGATTACATAACGGCCTTTAAGTTTGTCAAACTCAACTCACCGGACTAGGACTGGTGAGAAATACGTGGAAACATATATTTATATACCTTGACAAAAAAAAACTTCAGGATCTCAAGATGCTGCAGAGTTTATAGATTCACCATGTTACTCAACCATACTGTTAAAAAGGAGAGAAGTTATGTGACGTAGTGCTGTTGGACAAGAAGCAACAAAACAAGCTCCCTCGTTTTTCTCTGGGTGGAAACACATGCTACCACGTGCATGGACCCAAGAAAATTTGGGTTATTTAGATTTCTATACTATTCAAAAAAATAAAGTGGATGTTAAAAGTTCAACATCAATATCAAATAAATGATGCATAATATCAAATAAATAACATGAAACAACAGCAAGTGAGAGAATCACTAAGAAAAAGAGAGAGAAAGAGAGAGATAAAGAGAACAAAAAACTTGAGGTCTAAAAAAATTCAAAGTCAAATTCACATGTTTCAGAGAATGAAAAACAACAACAAGAAGAAAACGCATATAAAGGGGTCCTCATTTTCCTGTGCACTGTCTTTTCTTCCTGTTTGTTTCCTCCGCCTGCGCCGCCGCCATGGCTTCCTCCTCCATGGCCGCCGCCAATGCCGTCGCCGCCTCCTACCTCGCTCCGACGCACGTGGCGGGAGAGAGGCCGACCACCCGCGGCCGCGTCTTCCTCCCTGGCGCGTCCTCTGGCTCCCGGTCTCTTCGGCTACCCCACGCCGGGGCCCGCTCGACGGCGACTAGGAAGCCGCGCTCCGTCGCCAAGGTCCGCCCTTTCTCCCTCTCTCCGGCTCCAGCGATTTGCGTGTCGCGCTTACTAATTTTCTTGTACCCCTGGCGATTTGTTTCTTCTGGCCTCTTTGAATTCGTTTAGAAAATTGGAATCCAGTTTGGGCAAAATTGTTCCTACCAATTTACTCTGTACTGTAGTAATCTCTAGTCTAAATACGAATGCATCAATTATAGTTCCTAGAGAACGCTTCGGACTTGTGCAGTCATGCGAAATATCCTGACTGGACTGGCTTTTGATGATTCCAGGGTGTGGTGGCAGCGTTGGCTAGTCCTCTGAAGATCATGATATCAGGAGCTCCAGCGTCCGGTAAGGGCACGCAGTGTGAGCTCATCAAAGCCAAAGTAAGTGATTCGGGAAATGAAATTATCCTTTTGTGCAACTACGTATTTAAGTATTCATCACTACAAATGTCATGTGTTACGTTTATGTTATTTATTGAGTGTATTGAGGTAGAGCATCAACCAAGTGAATCTACATAATAAAAGTGCTACTGCTACATGTTCTGTAATGAGGGCACCCCATCCTTGATGACGAAGAACCTAATAGCTCAGTAAAAACTTATGTGCTTGCAACTGGAATACCTTAATTGTATCATGTGTTTGACACCTGCAAACTCTAAAATCGCAGTACGGTGTGGTTCACATCTCTGCTGGAGATTTGCTGAGGGCAGAGATTGCTGCTGGGACTGAGAACGGGAAACAGGCCAAGGAGTACATGGAAAAGGGCCAGCTGGTTCCCGATGATATAGTTGTTAACGTGAGTGCTATATTCTGTGGTGTTCCATTGATGTGAATTGATGTTATTCGTAATGCTACTGACAAAATTTTCGTGTCTGCCAGATGGTTAAGGACCGCCTTCTGCAGCCAGATGCTCAGGAAAAAGGTTGGCTCTTGGATGGGTACCCAAGAAGCTATTCACAAGCAATGGCGTTGGAAACTCTTAACATCCGGCCTGATATCTTCATTCAATTGGATGTAAGTTCGCAGCTACAATCAAATTGTTGGCATGGAGTAAAAACATTTGCAAACTTGTTTTTTTTTTTTGTCTTTCTACCTTTATGCTAAATTGCTACTACATCTATTGGAACAAGATTTAATCTAAGTTCGATATTCACCCATTTTAAAAGGAACAAAATTTGCATTTACATGGTATTGTCATACTTTCTACCATAATGAATCAAAAGAGAGGGAATTGCCATCCCAATATAATGGACTGCAATCTAGTGATTATATTTTCAGAAATGGAAAATTTGCATTCGTGGCTTATTCTTTGCCAATGTAGGTTCCAGATGAACTTCTAGTTGAAAGGGTGGTTGGGAGACGGCTTGATCCTGAGACGGGGAAAATATATCATCTTAAATACTCTCCACCAGAGAATGAAGAAATTGCTGCAAGGCTTACACAAAGATTTGACGACACAGAAGAAAAGGTACATGTTTTGACACGTATTGATAGAGGAAAATGGCAAATTTGGATTTATCACTAGATAGGATGGAAATTTTTGTCAAGGTCTACAATGCCCATATTAAGTCGAGTGCATCTATCATTAAATCCACTGTAATCACTCAACATTTTCTTTTGAGAGGTAAAAGCACTCAACGATGATGTTAACATTGCAAAATTCTCCCTTCTAGACTTGTACAGATAATGTTTGACCCAGTTTGGGTGTTTGTTTTGTTCAGGCTCACTTCGAGTACTTGTACTGTTTTCCTTGGTGTCGCTGCCCTTTTTAATAAATAAACAGTAGGGGTTTCGCTTGCTGTATTTACGTCAAAAAAAAAAACATTGGAAAATTTAGTGGAGAAGGTCTGTAATGCTGTTTAAGAGCTGCTTCTAGCAATAAATTTGCTGTTTTTGTGATGATAATTGTGAATTTAGGTGGTAGCATTGCTGATATAGAATGAAGGATTCTCAACTGAATATTGTGATGATGGAAATTCAGTGACTATTGAATTGTATTATTCTTTTAATATCCTGTCAAATAATTCTGATCAGCTGCTTACAATTATAGCTACTTATATAGATCAAACATGATTTGCACATGGTGGTGTGATTATCTATTTTTTCATATTTTGCTTTCTTTATTTACAGGTTAAGCTTAGGCTTCAGACTTATTATCAGAATGTTGAGTCCTTGCTATCAACATACGATGATGTTATAGTCAAAGTATGTAATTCATCCCTGGTCTCGCTTTTCCTCAAGGCTTATATGCTAGTATTCTGCTTGATGTTATCTATGTCTCACGAGTAACCCTATACAGATTATTTTCTTATCGTGACCAATAGTCGAACTAGATAACATCAACCATTGTTAATTATATCTGTTTTGCTGCATTATCCCATTGTCTTAACTGTTCTATCTACTTGTGTGGGTAAATTCAACTAAATTCTGCCTGTTCTTTGCCGTGCTGGCATTATTATGTCATTCCATAGTATCTAGGCTATATGAAATTTATATGAGCTCCTTAGCTTCTCACAAGGATATCTTTTTTCTCTTTTGATGCTAAATTATATCGTGTGGCTATCAAGATGCATTCAATTGCCTATCGCTGCTCTGCTTCTAGCACACTTCCATCAGTGTGCACTAACCTTCCTCTCTGTCAATGGCCTCGGTGATTCAGGTGAAAGGAGATGCCAAGGTGGACGAGGTATTTGCAGAGGTTGACAAGCTTCTGGAATCTAGTCTCAGCAAGAAAGCAGAACAGGTGGCTAGTGCCTGAGCGGGGGGAAAATACGCGCCAATTGCAGATTATACTTAACCCATGTTGGTGCAGTTGAAGCATCAGAATTTTGGTTCAGAGTGTCTCTCACCTATTATTGTACAATGAATGTAAGTGTACACCATTGATTGTAAACTTTAGAAATCCTTTTACCATAATCTGATGTACATGTTAATTACTTGTATCCTGTGAACAAACACACAGTTCTTCACTGAGGAAATGAATTGATCTGCTGCCCAAGTGACAGGGTCGTCTAGCATTGATCTGTATCTGTTTGTCCCCTTCTTTTATCACAGCCTGTTTGTCCTTGAGGGAGACAATTTTCTCAGAATGATCTCGGGCTAATTTTGGTCCATCCAACCTATTGGGCCGGACCAAAACTAGACCCATGTCGGACCGCTCTTCAACTTTTAGCCCACTCGGACCTCAGGCTGTATAAAGAGGTTGAGGCCCAACGCAAGCGAAGTCTCTTCGCCCTCGACGCATTGTTTTGTATCTCGCGGCTCGCGCTCGGACGCCGCCTCGCCCGAATCCTCGTAAGGTTCCTCCTCGCGCATTCCTCTCCCCTTCTTCGTTCGTCGCCTGCTAATCCCCGAATCGTTCTTGGGCTCTTAGCCGCCGCGGGCGCGTAAGGTTTCTTGTCGCCGCCCGGTAATCCTCGAAAGGGCGCCGCGGGTGGACTTCTTCTCTGCTGCTTGCACTTTCTTGGTAATCCTCGGGAGGTCCGATGGGTTTTTCTTTGCTGCCTCTCTGATTCTACAGCGTTTCTTGGCGCCCTTTCTTGTACTGTTGGTGGATTTTTTTTTCCCCTTCTCTGTGCTGCGTCTCCAATTTCTTGGGTGTCTCTTGAGCGGCTTGTGATCCTCTGCTTCTATTGGAATTCTTGGTTCTTGATCCTCTCCAGAGCGTTCTTCACCCGCAGTTCTTGCGCAGGGACACATTAATCCAGTTTAATTTGCTGATTTTCCCTGCTGTTTCGTTGGGTTATTATGATCTGATGGATTATTTCTTTTGGTTCCAGACGCGATGCGGAAGTGGAAGGAAGCGAGAGCGAGGGCGGCAAAGATGGAAGAGCGTCCGCAGAAAGCCCCACGCCTGGATTCTGGACGCGGCGACGGGGCCATGCAGGTGGTGAGCACCGGGCCGTGCAACCACTTCTTGGCTATTAAAACCCATAAAGATTCGACTCCCTTTGCAAAGATCAACTCCCGCAAACAGGCCCCTATGTGCGAGCATTGCTGGCTGGATAGCTTCGAAAGGACAAACCCGAGCAGCAGGGAGGATTTCCTCATGCAGCTGCGTAACAACCCCCACACTGTTATCATGGTGTGCTTGGAGTGCAAGCGGTGCTTGTGCGCTGGAACCGGTGCTTGGCATGCCTGGTTTCATGCCCGCAAGAAGGGCCACTGGCCACTGGGTTGCTCTGTTGTTTGAACGACCCCATCTGGCTTACTGTTTCGACTGTGACAGCGTTTTGTTATTGAATCAGTTCGGCGGACAGACTGAGGTTCTGCAATCAGCTGTGGATGGTGAGCCAGGTGCTCGTGCTTCTTATCCAGATACTGATGGGCTTTGCTATGTTATCAGAGGGATACCGAATTGTGGGAACACCTGCTACGTGAATGCATTGGTGCAGTGCCTCCTTGCACTTGATAAGGTGCGGACGTGGATGTTAGGGCCTAATGCTCCTAAAGGACCCCTAGGTCTGGCGCTGAAGGAGCTCTTCGTGGATACAACCCCTGGGAGTGATGCGAGAGCAATGCTGAACCCAACGAAGCTCTTGGAATGCTTAGCTGCCCGGAATGCACGGTATGCAGGAGGAACTATGGAAGATAGCCAAGAATTGCTTTTGGATATGCACATGGTTTTGAGTGAGGAGGATAAACTGCAGTGGCCTCCTATAATGCCTACAATTGATTTCATTTTCCAGGGTGAGATGTCTAGTACCTTGACCTGCAAATGGTGCCAGTTTGATTCAACTTCCCATGTTCCATTCAGTGAGCTCTCTCTGAGTCTGACACTGCCATCAAGAGGGCAAACTACCAAAAGTGTTGCTTCACCAGAAAGGAGTCTAGCAATTGAGGAGAGCAACCTGAAAAAGGTTGCAACAGATGCTATGGACAAGGATCAAGCATCTGAACCTTTGAAAACTGGTAAGTTTATGTGCTTCCGTTTAGAATCAGAAGCCCCTTGAAAGAAGTGTAAACTTATAAATATGCTTGGTGCCCAGACCATAAAGTTCTATTGGTTATTAACGGATGCATGCAGAAAATGTGGAGTGCTTTATACAACCGCTATTATCGGATGTTTAACTGAGAAGAAACAGAAAGTATTTCTCATTTCTCAGGATCAAAGATCCAACCATTATTTAAACGTTGAAACTTTCTTAAGGAGTTCTTACATTCATGGATTCAAGACATGCCTTTTTCTTCACGAAATGGATTAAAGAAATTTCAGGATGGTAATATCAGGATGTTTGAATAGTCATAACATGGCAAGCCGTGTGTTGTAGTGTAATTGTTAAAATTATTAACAGAATATAGCTTAGTGTGGTTGATCCTTCACTCTCAAGAGGTCAGATTCTATGTTTCCTCAGAATGACCTGTTATATTAACCGTTTATGAAGGTTCTGCCGTTCTTGATAGAAAGCAGTTCCTAATGTGTGGGATTGAGATCATGGTAAAAATTCTAGAGGATTACAATTGCTGGTTTCATGATGCTATGAAGGGGATAATACTAAAGTTTTATATGCTTGATTATGCAGATTGTAACAAAGCAGAGAAGATCTGTCACAGGGATGGAAATGATACACTTCTGCATACCCAGGAGGATAAGACCTCATTTTCTGAAGTTTTACTGGAGGCAGTCGATGAGACACAGAAATCTGCTCGAGTTGGTGATATATCCTGTCAACCAGAAGACAAGGGGAAAGCCCTGAGCAGAAATTTTATATATGGTGATGAGGAGGACAGCAACTCTCTTGTATCAATTGAGCAGTGCCTGGCATTGTATTTTAAAGCCGAGGAGGTAGAATGGCGCTGTGATAGCTGTGCCAAGGTTTCTGAGGAGGCAGGGACTAGTAGTCTTGTAAATGAATCATTCTCTAGCAGCACCACAAATGAAGAATCTGATCGTGATGGCAAAGCTGAGAAAAGAATTGACATGTCAATTGTTCAGGATAGTCAAAATCTCAGCACCCCTCCGAACCGAAGCATGCAAATAGATCTGAACATTGCAAGCCAAGCGAGTGAAGAGAAAAATGAAGAATCTGATCGTGATGACAAAGCTGAGAAAAGAACTGACATGTCAATTGTTCAGGACAGTCAAAATGTCAGCACCTCTCCGAACAGAAGCATGCAAATAGATCTGAACATTCCATACCAAGCGGGAGGAGAGCAAAATGAGCAGAAAGATAGGAAGGGACATGCAGATAAAGTAGTTGTTATTACCAAGCTGCCACCTGTATTAACTGTTCATCTGAAGAGATTTGACAGGGTTAACAATGAACAAGTTAAAGTACAAGGACATGTGAGCTTTGGCGAAAACCTTGATGTGGGACAATTCCTGGACCCCAGGTACTGATAAATCCAACTTGCATTAACGACTTTTGTTCTTAGCTTATTCCTAGTAGCTTAATGACGCACCTTATTAGCTCTGAATTTTTAATAAGACAGTCTTTCTATACTAATTTGTTCAGACTGTTTCTATAATATTTTCTGAACCTTAGCGTCATGCCTATTTTATCTCATAAAGGCATGTTGTTTGTAAAAGAAAATGCTCAGTTATGACAATATAACTTCTTAAAATTGCATGATATTTATATTCTTTACATTTGGTTTGATTGTTTTTATATCTCTGATATTCAGATCTATGGAAAGAGATAATTCTAGCTATCAACTGGGTGGTGTCATTGAGCATAGTGGACCCTCCCTGAATACTGGCCACAATGTTGCGTATGTGAGGGTAAGAACGATTGCCAGTGGCTCTTCTTTGTGGTTTCGGGTAAGCGACTGGCACATAGAAAAAGTCCCTCTAGAAGTTGTTCTCAAGTGCGAGGCCTTTGTTCTTTTCTATGAGAGGATGGAAGGTTAAGACATGTAGAACTCTTTGTATAATACTTGCAATAACAGTCACAAGGGAAATAGCAAAGTGAGATTGGCAAATATGCTCTGGATCACCAAGGATTGAGTCTGTGTACATAATATTGTAGGCTCATGTTCAAAATACATTTGATTGCTTTTGCATGGTCATTGCAAGGCATCTGATATACTACTACTACGATCACCAATGGTTGTTTGTAAAGGGGGCAATGCTATAGTAAGGTTGTACTCGTTGATTACTGCTTCATTTTCATTTCATGGTTTCTGCATTGATGATTGGTTATGGAAGCTCTTCGCTGTTTTCTAGATGATGGTTATCAATGAAATGATGGTTTTCAATGAAATGCACCGTGCTGCCGTTCCTAAAAATGATTTTATATCAATTGAAATTAAAATGATTTTATATAGTACAATTTTATTTGTCACAAAACGTGGACGCAACCCATTGAGGCCAAAACAGGGCTCGTCTCAAAAAAAAAAGGAAAAAAAAAAGGCTGGTCCCAGACTCCTTCCAATCTTCCAAGGCCGCCGCCGCACCTGAACCCTGCCCTTCTCCCTGGTTCCTCAGGCACCTACCTCTCCTCACGCCCGCCACCGCCCCATGCCTCGAGCGGCCGAGGTCCGCCCTTTCCGTCTCGGACATTCTCCTTGTGGTTTGTTCAGTTCCTGACCAGGATTGCGCTGTATTTTTTATTTCGCGCTCGGGAATGGGCAAGCCATGCGTGGTCACCAAGACCGAAGTAAGTCCAGATTTCTGCATCTCGTAACGCGGATGTCATTCTCAATTCGCATGTGCTGCTATGTTCATATTTGTGTAAAGAGGGGATTGCACTAATCATCTTAGTTGTTCAATAAACTTTTGCACCCAATAATTTAAGTTTGTACTGTACTTACCATGCTTCTCTGCGTAATATAACGAAATGCCCAGTTTTATTATTATTTTTATGTGTGTGTGTGCGCGCGAGCGAGCGCGCGCGTGTGCGTGTGTGAAATGGAATGCAGTTTACTGCTCGAATTTCAGAAATGGTGGGGTTATATTGTAGCTCAGTCATTGCCAATGTACGCTCTGAATGATGAGGAGATGCCTCGCTGAAATCGTCTTTTATAGCATCCTCCACCATGGAACGGAGGAATTGGTTCAAGAATTATGCAAAAGGTTTGATGTTACTGAAGAAAGACGCTTTTTCCGCTGGTTATTGGTTGAGTGCAATGTCAAACGTAGTTATGCGTTTGTTGCTAAACGAGAGGGACGTTCTTATGATGTCGTTTCACTATAGTGCAACACATCTTTCTTTGATCTTTTCCATAAATGAACAAGGTTGTCGACCTGTTGTACTTTATCATATGCCTGAATGCAATATGGGTCATATTCAGTGCATCTGTGTTCAAATCCTCCGAACATTTCTTTTGAGAGGTACAAGAAAGTGGCATATCCTTTCTCTGTTCAAAACTGACAGTCAGATATGTTGTTGTTCTCGTGATGAATCATGAAAGTGCATCTGTGTTTTCCCGTTTCATCGAAATTTGGGTGGTCTAATTTCTGATACAGAATGCTTGTTCTTCCTGTCAAAAAATGTCTTGTTAACTGCTTTGCTATTATGCAGACTGAAAAATCAAAGAATACGGTATTTATGAGCTTCTACCTTTAGCATGCGATGTTTATTGTTTGTCAGGTTAGGCTGAAATTACAGTCATTGTCTTGTTCAGAAAAAGGATACAAGTGCTACCAGCCTACCATTCATTTAGCAAGAGACGTTTACAAGCAAAACTATGGGTGTGGCTCATCACAATTCGCAGAATCATTATCCAAAGGGTATCAAGATTTTGAGATTTTGATGGCATGTATGCTTTCCTTCTTGATATTGTTTACATTCATTGAAGTTAACCAATCATCGATTGATCCTCTGCCCTGAAATGTCACAGTAAACTTTCTTGTTCTAATTCTGATGGGATAAGACTTACTGCTGCTAACTTGTCTGATGCGCTGCATTGCATTGCTTTTGTGTCCTAGATATGGTTTCACGTGCATATGAGTTCAACTGCACATTGTTTGCCTGTTAGTTGACATATACTGGTGTCAGTATGATATCAGTAAAATCTGTTTAATATGGCAATATCGAAGTTACTTACAAGCAATTTTAGCCTTGTAGGACAAGAAGAAGTAACATGGAATTCGTCCATTTTCTGGTTATGACACCGCCGACGTGCTAAATTTGTCTGTTATGGGCCTTGGTTGTCTAGGCAAAAAAGTATACAATGCCACAACGGAAGATATTTCTGTTCAGATCAACGAGGTGGTGGGTTTTTGTCTGTATGAAAAGAATGAACTTGAAAAACCTGCACCAGTAAGCTGTTTGCCTCATTCACCATTAGTTGGTTTTTCAGCTCTGTTGCCTGAATTTGTGCATTCTTCTGATGCTTATTTTTTTTTCTTTTTTTTTCCTGAGACACTTCTTCTTCTTCTTCTTCGCTTTCTTTGTTTTTTTTTTTTTAGCGAACCTGAGACACTTCTTCTGCTTACTGAACTGAAACAGGTTGTCTTAGTCTTACGCTGCCTGGGCTGGTGGGAAACTGCCTGTTGGGCTGGGGCCAGGCTCCTCCAAGGTCGGTTCTTCATGTGGGCTCAGTCTCAGCTAACAAACCTGTCAGTGGGATGGGCCGACTTTGAAAGTAGTGAAGTCTATTCCTCGGGATGGACCCGATCGGCCTATAAAGGCATGGCCCAGCAAGCCATGTCTCGCCACCACCGTTTCAATTCCCAAACCTCTCGGCCTCGCCGCGCACGCCATTCCCGCTGCTCGGTGCTTCGCCCCCGCCGTCTGCCCCGCCTGAATCGACGAATCGCGGTAAGCTTGCGCTCCGCATTCTCCGCCCGCTGTTCTGTGTTCTTCGTGGCTTGTTTCCCGAATCCGTGGCGCTGCTCGTTGTTCTCGCCACAGCGTTCGATTTCTTGGCCTCTTCTTGGTTGGTGGGTTTTTCTGCAGATGCTGCTGCTTGTCCGCTTGATCAATCCGTTGGGTTTCCTTGTTAGTCCGTGCAGATGTTTCTCGCTGCTGTTCTTGATCCTCTCCCGTCTCCAGAACGCTTGGTTTTTTGTCTTCTTCGATCTTGGTTGTTGAGTTCCTGTCCTCTTCTTCGCTGGGATTCCTTGGCCGCCCTCACCAAGTTGAGGTCTCTTGTGTTTTTGGATGGATTTCCCCCTTGCGTGGCCTATGGTCCTCTCCAGGATAGGACTTACGATTCTTTATCTTTGTTTTTTGGTGGAATTACTCTGCTGCTTCTCCACTTCTTGATTGATGGTGGGTTTTACGGTGCTGCGTGTCCGTTTCTCTGACGTTTCTTGAACGAGGCACTTGATCCTCGTGCTTTCATACCTGCTCTGCTCAGTCCGTTTCTTTAATTTTCCTTTTCCCTATCTGCACTGCTCTGTTCAGTCCGTTGCATGCTCGCTTTCATCATGGTCTGATGCATCAACGCGATTCTTTTTTTTTTTTTTTTCGAAACACGATTCTTTTTTCTTGTTCCAGACGCGATGGGAGAGAAGGAAGAGAAGGGAGCGAGGGCGGCGGAGACGGACAAGAGCCCAAGAAAAGCCCCGCGCCTGAAGCTTCAAGTTTCCTCGTGCGGCGAAGCGACGGAGACAGACAAGATTCCTCAAGATTCCGGGTGCCCCGGCACCCCTTCGTCAGCTTGGAGCGACACGATGGAGGTCAGCGACACCAGCAGCAGCGGCCCATCATGCCGCCACTTCTTGGCCGACTCAGAGGAAATGGAATTGCTCTTATCAAAGATCGAGTCCCTCAAGTACGGCCCTAAGCCATTGTGCGTGTCTTGCGTGCTCCAGTCTGCTGGTGCTGTCGTCAGCCATGATCATCCCCACATGGTGTGCACGCAGTGCGACCAGTGTCTGTGCTCCGGAATGTACGGCACCGTGGAAGTGCCAGGGGGGCACGCCAAGCTACACGCTCTCGAGAATGAACACTGGGTTGCTCTGTGGTTCGATGAACCCGAAGGTGGTGGTTACTGCTTCTTCTGCGACGCTGATGTCGCCAACCATTCGTCTGCGCCTGGTGGAGAGAGTGATGGGGTATCGACAGTCAGCGATGAGTCAAAAGTCGAACCTGAAGCTTCAGCTCCAGGCGTTCATGGTCATGCATCTGGGTGGAATTCTGATGACCGTGGCTACGTTATCAGAGGGATACCGAATCGTGGGCTCACCTGCTACATGAGTGCATTGGTGCAGTGCCTCCTTGTGCTTGATAAGTTGCGGACTCGGATGTTAGGACCCAATGCTCCAAAAGGGCCCATTGGTACATCACTGAAGCAACTCTTTGTACAGACCAGAGCCGGCAACAATGCAAGAAAAACACTTGACCTATGGAATCTCTTGAGAAGTATACGCATATTGGATCCAAAGTACAATGGCTATAAAATGCATGATAGCCATGAGTTGCTTTGCTCTCTGCGTAATTGGTTGAACGAGGAGGAGTCGCAGAGGCCTCCTAACACCTAAGATTGTGCGTCCGGTGCAGTTATTACTACAGCCGTTGATTTCATTTTTCAGGGCGAGCTGTCTACTACCCATACCAACAATTGTTGCCAGTATGAAACAGTTCAGCATGCTCTGTTCTATGAGCTCTCACTGCCACTGCCGTCAAAAAGCCAAAGCATCGCATCACCAGAAAGGACTCACAAATCTCAACAAAAAGGTCGTCGTGCTGTTAGACAGCTATTTTTTGCAGATGAGGGGTGCAGCTCAGAAAAGGTTCCAATAATTGCTGATATTGGTGATTCTGGCCTTCCTCCTACAGAAATGGCATCTATTGCAATGAAGAAATCACCTGAACCTTTGGAACTTGGTAAGTTCATGTTCTCCTGCACCGAATCAATATCACTATAGGAATGGTGAACAGGCCTGAAAAACATGCAGGGGTGTTCCAGACCATGTTTTTAGGAAATGCATGCATGTAATGGTGGAACACCCTCGTATGTTAACTACTACTGACTGATATGCAGAACATGGAGAAGCAAAACCTGAGTATTGAGCGCCAACAGTGGCTAAATGGTGAAACTTAGGAAATATTTAGGATGCTTGGGTTACCTTAACATGGCCACACTGTTTATTATGCTGTAGTACTTGAAGTTGCCACTGGAATGTAACTCAGGGAATTGCACCATTGCCTTCATATAGTTAATTATAAAGTAGTGTGCTAAATTAACAGCATATAATAAATCAGCATTCGCCAATGTGGAGGATTGAGATCCTGAAGAAGTTTGTAAAGGATGAAAGTTGCTGGTTTTATGTGGTTGTTCATCCAAGATAAAAATTTAAAAAATCAAATATGTGTTTTGCAGATTCTTCTGAAGCAGCGCATACCCACCAAAGGAAAGATTTGGTACATGGCCCTTCACTGATTCAAAAGGATGAAGGGTCGTTTCCTAAACTCTCACAAGGGATTGTTGAAGTGCCAGTAAAGTCTATTGCTTTCCTTCCAGATAGCGTATTTAGTGTCAAAGTTGAGGAAATGCATAAGCCTGCGGTTGATGCATACAGACCAGATTATACAGTTCCTCCTCTCCTTGTGTCTCCAGTAAGGAGAATGAATGTAAGTGTCGCATCAGACAGTGATCTTGAACAAACAGACGATGCTGGTGGTGCTTCTCAATCTAACAAGCCAGAAGAACCCAAGGAGAGCATGAGCACTGTACAAATCATCAGAGAAATTCATATAGAAGCGAAGGAGGGCATTTTTGTGGTACAGGTTACCAAAGAAGACAAGGGAAAAGCCTTTAGCAGAAATTTTCTTTCGTCAATTAAGGAGTGCCTGGGGTTATTTTTTAAAGAGGAGGTTGTTGAACGCCGCTGTGAAAAATGTTTGAATGTTCCTCAGCAGTCAAGCAGCACTGAAAATAATCATGAATACAAGAGCAATCATGCAGATCAGAAAACTACCATTAGCAAGCTTCCCCCTGTACTAACTATTCAACTGTTGAGGTTTAGCACTGGAGTCAAAATAGAAGGACTTGTGAGCTTTGAGGAAAATCTTGATCTACGACAACTCATGGAACCTAGGTACCAAAAGTCTTAAGTTTACTTCAGCTACTTTTGTTCTTAGTTTGATCCTAGTTTCTTCGGTAATGTCTTATCTTCTGAATTGTTATTGAATAACACTACCTTTTTCATCCAGGACTTGTTTAGACTGTCCATGTGTCAGTTATGTGCGTAACAATTGTCAGATACCTGAATGTCTTTTTTTTTTTTCCTTCTGAATGTCCATTGGCTTGCATACTGACGTCCACGGTTAGTTCTAGAAGTAAATTATATTTTGATTCCTTGATAGCTTCTAAACGTTATCTTCAAGTTCAGTGTTACTACTTTCATGACATTAGTTGGAAGTGTAATTGACTGTAAGATGATAACGAACTCACTACTTGCATGACATTTCTTGTTTGCTGATGCCTTCAAATGCCTAACCCTGGAACCTTTTCATTATAGAACTTTGGATTGTGCTATGATTATGACAGTATATGAATCCCAAATGAGTAGGATGGACCTAGCCTTAAATCAATCTATATCCTTCCACTCCGTCTGATTATTTTTGCTTCTCTAATATTCAGCTCTGAAGACAAAGATCATTCCAGGTATCGTCTAGTTGGTGTCATCGAGCACATTGGAGAGTCCTTGAATACCGGGCACGTTGTTGCCTATGTGAAAGGGAGCAGGGTTGGAACTGACAATCAGTTGAGCAGTGGTTCTTCCTCATGGTTTTGTGCAAATGATGATGTCATCAAAGAAGTTTCTCTAGAAGATGTTCTCAAGTGTGAGGCTTATGTTCTTTTCTATGAGAGGATGGAAGATTAAGATGTCAATCAAACCAATCAGAAGACTAAGTAGATGTATCATGGTTAGGATGTATTTTGCATTTTGATTTTGGTTGAACTGCCTGCAGCTTGATATAGTATAATTGTTCTTTGCTTCCCTTCATTCATGGTTTCAGTATCTGTGATAAGTTTTTCGATGAAATTTAACACTACATGCTCTTCTTCTAATATTTTTTGGGCTGCTCTTGATGGACGAAGATAGCACTATTTTTACCCCTGGAATTTCATCCTCATAATAACTCCAATATTTTGGCTAAAAGCATTTTCTGTTCTCTTTTTGGGGCTGCTAAGATATAATTGCGCATGCGTCAGTTATATATACAAAAGTTAGTTACGAAATAGTAGGATATAATAATACGAGTTACATCCCTGTGTTACAAACCCTTCACATTAAGCAGTGCGTATGATAATACAAATGAAACACCACGAAATCGATTTGAATTTTGTAACACAAATTTACCCTGCCTGGCCAACGACGCCAGCATTACATGGTTTCTTCCGCATGGCACCGGCTGCAAGGCTCCAAAACATTGAACTCAACCGTGGACGGCACCTTGGGCTTAATGAAACTCTTGGCAGCCAAGACGCCTCTGATGGCTTCCCCTGAGCTTATTGGAAAGCAAATGCCTGTTTCGTTGACAGAGCATCTAGGAGCCCCGTGAGTGCTGTCCAACGTGAGGCGCTCGAGTGACCTTGCAGACTCAACAATACCACACGCCAACTCAACCAAGCTCTTTGCACAAGAGAAGTTGATGATCTTGACCTGCTTGAGCTTGTCATTATGAATCCCCCCGGCATCGTCCTCAGATTCAAGGGATCTTCAACAACTGAGACGTGGGGCTTCACAGCCCAACCATAACTTACATTCAAGATAAAAACTTCCAAGGAAGTAGACGCGTCAAGAAAGGATATCAGAGAAAAAAATCATAGGTCTGTTCGCTGACAACAATGGTATCCAAGAACTTGAGGTGGAGGAATCTGCTAGGCATCACCGGCGTATTAACTGTCTGCAACAAGGAGGGAAAAAAAGAAAAAGAGAGATGTCAGCAGGTTCAGTTATATTCCATTGTATCCCGACCGTCTCTTGCAATATCATATCATATTCCGACGGAACAAGTCCGGCTCGATCTCCATCTCCAGAGTGAGCCAGCCAAGCCCGTCATGCACAGGCACGAGTACCTCCTGCACAACCCCTTTTCCGGCGAGACGGTGCCGCTGCTCGAGCTCGACTCCGTATTCGGCCATGTCCCGGAGATGTTCGAGATATTCAAGGCGATCATCATGCGCTCGACTAGTCCTGCTGACCTTGTTGCTGTCGTCACCAACTGCTGGAAGCAAAATCTCGTCCTCTGCTTCGGCGGCAAAGGCAGGTGGACGCCTCCGTGCCTCTGAATATCTTTGACGTCGCGTTCCTCGGAGATAAGCTGTACGGTGTCACATATGAAGAGGACCTGGTCGTCTTTGATCACCTCGCTGATGAGAACGGCCGTCGGGTGCCCACCGTTACATATAGCAGAGTCATCAAGCAACCAATAGCAGACGGTAAAGAAGACCTATGGAGGTGGTTCTATTATGATGAGATTGAAGAAGAGCTGGAACAAGGAGAAGGAGAAGAGGAACAGGGAGGAGGAGGGGGAGGAGGAGGAAGAGGAACCGGGCGTTATTTATCTTATGAATACCGACGAACTGCTTGACACAGGTTGCATGTCATTTCTTAGCTTGCCAGAAACGATGGAAATAGAAAGAGCAGGCTTTTCCCTCCAAAACTGGTAGTTTGATTGAAAAAAAAAACGGTAGGAAAGAAATTGCTTCTTAAGTGTTGGTATGAGTCAATTTTTGTACTCTAGATGTGTTAGACAAATAAGTTTACTTGGTGATATTTATTTATATATATTTATGCAAATTGGACTTTTTTGCCCGTGAAATGAAATATATATGGCTTCTTCCCCGTCTCGCCTCTCTCACGACAAGCAGGCCTTTAGGGCATACCCCACGCTCGCATGGCACACGGTGTTTTTTTTTTTCCCCAACCATATCCCGTACGGTGACGGGTGACACATCATTCAGGACAGAACTACAAGGTGGTTGTTTCATTCCCTATAATTTTCTGTCACTTTTAATTTAAAGAAAAAGTCCTTTCCAGAATATGAAGATCGCCCGTCTTCCGGCCGGTGCCGGTTGCGGTGGCGGAGCCTGCCCTGGCCGCAGCGGCACGAAGAACGGGACAGCCCCAGGCAGGAGCCGCACGTAGGGCGGTACCCTCCCCTGCGGCACTTATGCAGTTGGGCTGGTAGCGGGCTATTTTACTCGCCTCTTTGGGCCGCTTTGGGCCGCCTTTGGGTCGCGTTGGGCGACAAGCAAAGCAATCGAGAATGTAAAAATTAAAGACGACCGGCGCATCCTTCCTCCTCCTCCGTCGTCAGGACAGAGGATGGCCTCCTCCTCCTCCTCCTCCTCCTTCTTCTCTGCTCAACAGCCGCAGAAGCAGCTCCTCCAATCCAAGAAGAAGCAGAGGAGCAGCGAGAATAAGAACAGCTCATCCCCAAACACATGGAGCGGTCGTTGGCGCTGTACCAGGCTCTGACGTCGACGGCGAACCGGACGAACCTTCTCCCGACGGGCTCGCTGCTGGCGTTCAACCTGCTAGCGCCGACCTTCACCAACCACGGCGCTAATGACCCGCGGCCTGCTCGCCTTGCTGGCGCTCTCGTGCGTTCTCGCCTCCTTCACTGACTCCGTCAGGTTGGACCCTGAAGGCCGAGCCTACTATGGCGTGACCATGCCTAGGGGGCTCTGGCTCGTCGACAACCCACCCGGCGGGCCGCCGCCGGTCGTGGACATGCACGCTGGCGAGGTACAGGCTCGCCTTCGTGCACGCCGCGCTCTCCGCCACCGTGTTCGGGGTCGTCGCCGGACGCCGCCAGAGACGAGAACATGGTCAGTGCCTGTGCGGACCGACGACGGGGAAGGAGACGGAGCAGGTGCTGGACATCCTGCCGCTCGGCGCGGGCAATTATTAACTGTATCTAAATTCAGACGTCATGTGGATAACAGTCTACTATGTTGCTCAATTTCACATTCATAGTATAGTATTGTCATTCAGATAACACAACAGGCCTGTACTGTATTTCTTTTTGCTTCTGAAAATTTTGATATTCAACGGTTAGATTTACCTTTCTGTTTCCAGGATTTCATTTTTGCAAGCGCACAGATGAAGGTCAGAATTATTTTTTAACAATGCAAATGTGTTCTCAATAATGATAAATTCAAAAGAAAAAGGCCAGTGCTCGTTTGGCATTTCATAGCTTCTTGTCAATAGTTTGTCCTTTTAACATCCAGAACAATTCAGTGAGGGCTCAGGAGTAAGAAAACGCCAGAAATGCTCTACGAAAGCACACGATTATTGCATGACAAGAGGATGAGGATCATCACTTATCATCAGCCTACATGATCTCAACCACAGCTCGGCCAACGATCTTTCCCTGGTTGAGATCATCGTAGGCGCTGTTTGCCTCTTCAAACTTGCATTTCCTCGATATGGTATTCTGTAGATTGAAGGCGCCACTCTCAGCAAGCTTCACTATCTGGGGAAGATCTTGCCTGGCCCTTGCTCCGTACGATCCAATGATTTTTACCTGGTTCAAAGTAAACGTTGTATGCATCAAGGAATCAAGCAGTATGTTGCAACTCAAGCTTAAGATGATAAGATGTTCAGCATAATGTAAGATGGCTGCAGGTTAGAATAAATGAGTAATCATTGGCAAAGTTAAGACACTTGTTGCCAAGAAGACAAGTTTGAGTGTTTGACACAGCAGATAACAACTCAAAGTCCACACTAACAATCCTATACATCTAATGATGGTGATAACTTGTTTCGGAAACATTTGAAAGACAGTTATTTCTGAGTGCTGCTCAATTGTGTACCTGTCGTCGAACGAGACGGGTTATATCGACCTCCCCAACTACGTTTGTTGCAGCAAGCCCAATCATGACAGCTTTACCTCCATCTCGTACACTCTTAGCGCATTGGGAAAATGTAAGTGCCTTACCAAGTGCCTCTACAGCCACGTCCACACCCCTTCCATCAGTAAGTTCCTGCAAACAGTAAGACATTTTCATTTTATAATGGCAACAGCAACTGACCAAGTTCAATATGTGCCCTATGAATCCTGACCACTCGTACAGAAAATAGAGCTGTTGAGGATTGGCAAAACAGAAATTGTGCCCTTTTGATTATTTTGTAAGGAATATCCTTGAAATGGAGAACGTAATTAAGGGTATAATGGCCAGCTCCCTATAAACACGGGTTCACGAGCCCAGGAGTGGGGTGGTTCTAGAAGATACAAGAAGGGAAGTTTTTATCTCATCATTTTATCCATCACCTTCGGATACTATTTTGTCCCGCAGTCTATTCTGTGCTAGTAATTCTAATAATCCAACAAGACCAAAAAGAATAAAAACCTCAAATCAGATAGTAGTACATTCTGAACATCAGGGCTTCTGTAACTAAATTAGAAAAGTTGAGAACTGACACATACCTTTATCCTTTCAACAGCATCCTCTTTTGCGGCATTTACAGTATGAGTTGCTCCAAGCGTTCTAGCACTCTGGAGTTTTTCATCAAGAACATCCACTGCAATGACTTCAGAAGCTCCAAAGGCTTTCGCTATCTGTAAACAGCTGCAGAGTTTGACTTATGAGGATACGTATCTACTTTCAAAAAAGTACCAGTCAGGACTCAGGACAGGTACAACATTTTTTCCTGTTTGTCATAGTCAACACCAAGTAGAGAAAACATAGATGGGAAACACCCTTATATGAGGTGCGTATGCTCACCTTGATCCAACTCCACCAACTCCAATCACAGCTACTGAATCGCCCGCACGCATTTCTGCAGCGTGCCTGAGGGCACCATATGCGGTAAACACAGCACATCCAAGGATTGCTGACTCTGTGTATGGCAGTGTGCTGGGAAGAACTGCAAGCGCATTGGCTGGCACGACACAGTACTCAGCAAGACCACCCATACTGTACATGTACACTGGTCTCCCTGCAGATGAAAAAATTCTAGATGCTTTGAGCAACATATAATCATGTCGCGGCGGTAGTCACAGACAAGTGACGCAAGGAAAATTTCATACCATTGCCACGCAAAAACAGTCGAGTTTCACCGTCGTACAGTGTACCTTTAGCGCGATTATATGCAAAGAATGACTCACACAGATCTTCTTGGCCCTGCATCAAATGAACATACATGAAAGCAGTCAAGAACAATATGGAAACACTAGCGCAAAAAGACGTCGTGGTTCAATACCTTAACACAGTAAAAGCAATTCCCACAGGGCATTATGAAGGCACCAACGACATGGCTTCCAACTGGGAACCTGGAAGATTTTCAGGATCCCAAAGGGGGAGGAAACACACAGTCATAATCAATTTTGGAGGATTGCGACGATAAAACTGAGTTGATAGGCATCTGTCAGGATTAGCAGTGTGTCAACTTGGCTCTGCTGCCGTACCTTTTGGTGATCTCAACCTGCGTATTGGCACCGTGGTCGACAACCTCCCCGGTGATCTCATGGCCCACGACACAGGGGCTTGAGAAGGGGATTTCACCTTTGAGCACGTGGAGATCGGAGTGGCAGACCCCACAAGCTGCACACAAGTTCGTCAGCGCCTAAGCAGATACTAAATCATACTTATGACAGGAATGAGATTGGCCATCAGAGCAACCGCCGCACACTCTGTCTAAACTGTCGCCACCGGATGCAGGTTCTCGAGTCAAAGCATCAGAGCAGGGGCGTGCAACCAAATCAACCGGTTTTTAGGAATTAGTTATCTCTGTTAACATCTGGATTTGGCACTGCATTCGGTAATAGTTCGTGGATTCGAGCTGCCAGTCCTAACCAGCTTGAGAATTCTTCAGAATTGGAGAAGATACCCTCACAGAATCCGGATGGATTGAAAGCTGAAACGCAGAGATAGGAGGAGGCCGGGACCGGGAAGAAAGGCGAGACCTTTGGTCTTGATGAGGACCTCGCCGGCCTTGGGTCGCGGCATCTGGAACTCCTCGATGGTGAGCGGGCGGCCGGGCTCCCAGAAGACGGTGCCGCGCATGTAGCTGGGCCCGCCGGACACGTGGTACCCCGCGGCGGCCGTACCGGGCTCCGAACCCGCCGACGCCGAGAAGGAGCGGCGGAGGAGCGCGCCGCCGATCCGGCGGAGGAGGGTGCGGGAGGAAGCGGACATGATTGCTGACAGTCTCGGCGACTGAAGCAGCTTCAACTTCAACTACTGCTGCCGCTTAGTACTATGAATTGCATCCCGTTTGGACTACTTGGCTGTTTACTATGAATTCGTCACAATATACAATAAGAATATTTTTTTATGTTATAAAGGTTGCTGAAATATAATAATGCAGCACAATAATTTGTCGTTTGTTGAGATAATGTTTCTGTCCCTGTACCAACGGCTGCTACAAGTAATAAGTGATCGTTGATTCGTCTATGCTGTATAATCAGATAGGAAAGGTTACGATCCGACGAGTACTCGCGACAAAACAATTTTTTTATATATATAAATTTGTTTTATACGTTGATCAATGATCATCCATCCTTAGTTGCTGTCGATCTGATCGACTTTGCTCAATTGACTATCTCTCTCTGTCTCTCTAATCCAGGTCCCGGCTGTCTGGATAAGCATTCCAGAGCAGAGACAACGCTGCAACTGCAATCTATTCACTATTGCGTTCTGTTCCTACTATTTTTTTAAGGTTTTATTTGAGCAAAAAGAAAAGTTGGTTATGGTTTATAGCGATGCACATGATCCATCGTACGCCTTAGTCCCTGTTTGAATCCATCCATTTTTTAAAAAACTGGTTTTTAAAAATTGAAACGGCTCCAAATAGGTTAGTTTTTTTCTAGTTTCTAAAAACCAGTTTTTAATTTTTAAGAAACCAAGAAGCTACTCCAACCCACCTTTTGCTGATTTTTATTAAGAAACTAAAAAAAACTGAACATCCAAACATTTTATCTAGTTTTTTTAAGAATATAGTTTTAATCAATTTTTTTTCTAGAAACCAGTTTCTAAAAAACCGGAAGGATTAAAACAGGGCCTTAACCCATACAGCTGAAAATTGTTCATACATGATCTTTTCGGTCATGGCGTACAGGTGGGATAAAGACAATGCAACAAAAGACAGTATGCCTTCCGCGATGTAAAATTGAGTTCAAAACCAATTGAGTACTCTATGTGAAAGTACAGTTGAATCGCTGAAATCAAAATTGAAACGATCTACTTCACAGCCTATACGACGCAATATGCAATGTCCTGTACAGGGACCATTACAACCTTGAAAACAGTTACATATGTGCTCTCCTAAAGAAATCTATGGCTAACTAGCCAGGTAATTCTTTTACAGGAAACATTTATAGATACAAATACGGATCAAGAATGAAATCGCTAAGTTCATTCTACAACCTGTACTACACAGCCTAAAAGACTGGGCTACTGTGCAGTACCTAAAAGCAGCTTCTTGTCGCCAATAATCCACCTAGTTAGCTCACTTGGGTCCTCAGCAAGTGCTCCGCATGAAGGGATGATGCTGAGGTCAGACCCTATGATCTGATACTCATCCAGTGCAGCCTGCATTTCCGCCTCTATACGTGCATCATTTGTAATATCGATATCCACGCTAAGGGCCTCCGCGTAATGCCGTTCTTTCTCAGGATCATGCTCGAAAGGATCCATGACAGCTCCCTACAATAGCAGGGACAAAAAAGTATGCAAACTTGCATATAACCAAGCAAGAAGCTGGGGATTTTTATAATCTCGGAACAATGTGAACCATAGAGTTACTTACCTGACATAGTTCAGAATAATGTCTATAGGCCCCACTGTTTTCATCTTGATCATATATCAGTGTTCCACCATACCAACCATTCTCAACATCTGCTGTTGTGAAGGCAAGGTACCTGCATAATTAAGAGTAAGTTAACTATTGTAAATTCTATGTGTATCTAAACGTCTGACAAGAAACATTTGTAATGAGCTATAGGAAACTATGGAATAACCTTCTGAAGATATCCTCCTCACAAGAATCGGATGAAGAGGATAGCCAATTCAGTTCCCCATAAATAGAGACATTCGAATCATCATTGTTTCCTTCATTCCGATTTTCAACCGGGGTCACTTTTGTGGACGCCATAGTCCCTGTGTGTTTCCTTTGACCAAACAGCCAGTTGGGACTTTTAAGCTGTATCTCACTGAGCCATAGATGCCAAATGTTAGGGCAACATAAAGAAAATATATGAAATCGTTAACAATGAGAAAAGAAACATACGCCGCATCTGGTGCCATTCCAGAAGTTCCAACACCTCCGATCGGCCTTAAATCAGAATCACAGTGGAGCCTTACATTCTTTATCATACTACATGTCCTTTCTATAAGTTTATCAAATGAAGTATATTTAATTTTTGAAAAATCTTCTTTACATGCTGGAACAGGGCTCAATGTGGCTCCAGGGTTCGATGCAGCTCCAGAACCCGCAAACACATTGTTTCCAAGCGCAGAACTGTAAATTAAATGAATAAGCATCAATGCCCATACGAAAAATGAATAGCATCAATTTGTCATGTTGAGGGTAAAACACACCAATCAACTATCCTGAGGATGAATAACACCAATTTATGGCAGGAAACTGCACATCAGGTGCTACATTTGGCATGTTGAGAGCATCGATTTGTTCTAAACGGTACATAGACATGTAAACTTGCCTCAAATGGTAGCTATCAGAAGTAAGATCAGCAGCTGTTGTTACATGAAGATAGTAATCAGTATCCAGCTCCCAAAGAGCTGGTTTACCTTCTTGAGGCTGAAAGTATCCCAGAAACCTGACAATGTCGTCAAATTAATAATAAGTGGAGGCAATCAAATTGCTTACACTGGGAATGAACAGCTCAAAAGCTCACCCATCACCTAATCTGGACAATATAGTCAAGATGAAAAAAGCAACATGGTAGACTTACAGGTTTATTGCATCTTGTTTCTCACCATCGGTGTATGCATTACTATAATATCGTTTAATTGATTTCAGGAACTCCCGAGACTGAGTAGTAGCCTTCCACTTTCCTTGCCTCTCAGTGAAAACCTAAACAAATGCGCAAATCAAGAAATAGTGAGACTGAGCATCTGAGGTCAGGGGAAAAAGGCACCGATGGAATAGTAGATGCAATCATAAAAGGGGAAATATGACCAGATGAGGAACCTACGGCCATTACAAATGACTAAACATCATTCTCAATTTGTTTTTGGGGGTAGCTCTAACTTTAAATTTAACATAAGTTCATAATAAAGAAAAATATACAGACTGTGTTATGTGCCGCAGATCCTCCATACTGATGAGCAAGTGCATCACCCATGCTCTGGTACATTTCCATTAAGGCTGAAGCAATGCTGCTGTCTGGGTGGATTTTTGGAACATCCGTCAATCCCATTGCATTAAGTTGTCTTCCCAAAGCAGCAAGTCCATAAGCATATTGTGCAACATTTGTGCGATCTAGGCAATCTATACAATTTGTACGAAGAACTCCAGTTTGATAACAAGGAGTATCATCAAAAAGCTCTTGTCTGTTAGAATCATTTCTCATATCCTGAAAGGCTGTAGAGCAAAGTGCATCAGCATTACTTGAGAGCCTAGAAAGATCTCCTGAACTAGCTCTTAAGTCAAGGGAGCCATCCCTGTCCAGCAAGATGAAAACATTGTCAGTTTCATGTTGAGATATCTGCTATTCTTTGCCATAAAAAAAAAGAGTGGATTTTGCTGCATATCCACATTTTTATGCAAAGTTTGAACAGAGTAAGTACACACATTCATATATTTTTTACATGGGTCCCTAAAGTGTGTAAGTGTGTGTGTGTGTGTGTATGTGTGTGTGTGTGAGAGAGAGAGAGAGAGTATTCTGAATTTTGCTTGCCTATATTGGTGGATTATGCCATGCATATACAGCCAGCTGGTACAATCTTTGCCTGCTTGATTATAGAGCCCTAACCGATAATGAACAAATTTCCTAACTGACTAAACTTATTTGGCAAGCTATACCCCAAATCTTCCTACTTTGGTCTTTCTTCTGTGGGCTTCTTCCTCCTCCTGCTACTATGTGTATCCCACAATAGAACCCAGAAGTGCATTAAAATTTCCAGAAACAAATCATTTGAAAAGCTCAGCACAAATGCCAATCTTCAGTAGCATGTGGCTCAATTAACAATAACTAATATGAATAACTCAGCACCAATGCACACACACACACACACACAAACAAACAAACAAACGTCAATCTTCGGTAGAATTTAAAAATAATTACAGGATGCAATTTTCATTTATGTTGTAAGCTATATACATTTTCACTTCATGAGCAATTATAGTATTTTTAGTAAAATGCATATGTACCTTGCAGTGTTTGTTCGACTAAGTTGAGTAGTCCTTCGTTTCTGGACTTTTGGCTTTCCACTATAGTAAAACCCAATAAGATCCAGTGCTTCACCTGCTACACCTCCTAAAACACCCAATACGTTTGCAGATTTACTGACAAAGCCGAGTGCAAAAATGTTAGTAGATGAGCAAGAGCAAGACTAGTGGCACAAATCTGAAGTTGGCAAGAAAAGTTGAAAACCTTTTGGCAAACTTATGAAAATCCCAGTGGATAAATCTCAGTTTTTTCTCTTCTGTGAGATTTTGATTAAGATATCCAACTGCATTAAAATATTCACGCCTGAGCATCATTTCACGTGGCCTTTTTTCAACAGTCTACATGGAGATTACAAAAGATAGATGAGTAAAAGCTTAGCACGTTGGGTGTTATTACAAACTCGTTTATTAAGGGAAAACAACAGGGACATCCTACACTGCAGCAATTATTTAAACATATATAAGTAACATAAAAGGAGGGATGCGCGTAAATTTATTTTACTGTCAGGACAAGGGCATAATCTAACAAACAGTGCTGAAGGAAATCCAAAAGATATGAAGTAGCTATAGAGTTTGAAACTTTGTAATTTACCCTGCTACACTACAAGTGCAATCAAACCTGATCAGTGATTTTCACTCTTGTTTCGATTCCAAGTAGTACAGTGCTTTCACCTAGTGACCAGTGATTTTTTTTTTTGGGCTGATTTATTGGACAAGTATGAATAATCAAAAAGGCACATGCAAACAAAAGAATATAGTATCTCCCAATAATCTCAAGGATGCAGTGTAACTGCAGCAATTAAATATTACATATTACATAATCTAACAAGAAAGTATGAGTTTCCCTAATGGAAAAAAATAAATAAATGAGGATAATGATATTTCTCTTCCTCACATGCCATAGTTAAAAGCTTCATCAATATCATCTTGAGGCTATGGATTTGTGGAATTGCAAACTGTACCTTTATCAAATTCAGTATTATAATAGGGTGTCCATATCTTTGAGCGAGATCATCAAAATGTAGTTTAGTTGCTTCATATGTAGGATCATATCTCTGCACTGAAGTGAAATAATGAACTCTGCTTCATATGTACTATGAAAGTTTACGCATTGAATTTCTAGAAGGCCAGATGAGATGCGGAGCAGTTTGAAAAATATCTAATACCCAAAACTTAAGGCCTTGCAAATGCAAGTCATTTACATAAGAAAAAAAATGATATTTTGAGATTTATATATAGTTGTTCACAAAGAAGCAAACTTTACTAACCGAAAATATCAGGCTTAGGACTAAGTCGTGATGCCTCTTGCGACCAAAAGAGAGGGATTGATCCACGCATCTGTACTACAGCACTCATTCTTCCCTTATATGAACCAGCTTCTTCTTCAAATACTATCTGCTCTGTTTCAACATCATTAGCAACTTTTCCATGGTCATTCACACCTCTTTTCAGATACCTATACAGGCACCATATAGAAGGTATTAAATTTAAAATGGAGAAGATAATATGTAACTTGTGAAGCAGAGATAAAGGGTGCCACGTGGTGTGAATGAAATATAATAGCAGAAAAACAACTCGGTCTAATAAATACATAACACAGTAGGGCCTTCCCTTCCCTCGCTGTATATACTTCAAGAAAAGAAAAGAAGGAAAAAAAAAAAGCCAGTGGGGAAAGACTGCCCCATGGTATTTTTACTAGGAAGAGCTCAAGCGGAGCTCCAATGCTATATGTCAATCCAGGTCGACATTAAACAAGTGGTCAACCCAGCTGACTGAAGCACGCGCGAGGTGGCCTTTCCCAGCTTCTTTTCCGCTTGGCTCAGGAACCGCGGTGGGCCCATGCTCGGGTGTCCGTGCATGCGTCCGTGCCCGTGCCTCCTGCATGTAGATTTGTAGTACTTTTCTTGGCCTTTACTAATCCCTGTACTACTTTACTGAGAAATATGAATATGACATGTTTGTAGGTTTTTTTTCTTTCAACTTTCTTTCAACAATTATTCATGATTTTCGTGACAAATATGTAATGTATTTATTGATCAACTTTTTAATAGATTAATTTGTTAATCTAGGATTCATGTTTAATTGCTTCATATATTTTTAGTTATTGTTATACGTTTAATTTGTTAGTGGTCGGACCCTTCCCCGGACCCTACGCAAGCGGGAGCTTCGTGCACCGGGCTAATCTTTTTTTATTGTGATGAACTTCATTTTTATTGTTCCAAAAGTTAGTTATTGTTCTGGTCTCCCTCTTTCACTGTTCCACACGTTAGTAATTATTGATCTAATTTTTCAATTTTATTGTTCCACACATGTATAATTATTAGTTTGGACCTGTAATTTTACTGTTCTACACGTTATTAGTTATTGTTCTGGGCTTTTATTTGTATTGTTCCAAGCATTTATAGTATTTTTCTAGGCTTCTTGATTCGTTGTTTCACAAATTTATAATTATTATTTTGGTGATGCAATTTCATTGTTCAACACATTATTAGTTTTTGTTCCGGGCTTTCATAAGTGTTTTCCAAAATTATATCGTTCATAAATGTCATTACATACATATAAGTTTCTTTTTAACCTTTAATTTTTAATATGATTACATTCTAATACTCGTGCGAAATAAAATGTCAAGCGAAATATTCATGCCCGCGCGAGAAGCATCATCTAGTCCTTGCTAGGTTGGTGGAATGGTCAACGACGCAGCCTGCAGTTCGATTCAGCCGGCACCTATTACCGCGGCCTGCCGCGGCCCGCGTGGATGTATGTAGGGTCGATCGGTTGCTATATGTCAACATGCGCTCCACATACACGGATACAACGTCCCGAACCGGAGCCCTCACCCCATTCCCGTTATTTTTTATCCCACACTGAAAATCTGCCCCCGAAAGAGGTAGTAACTAGTAGAGTCATAATTGTAACCACTAGACTAAGGCCGCGTTCGCATAATAGCAGATAATGGCTTTTGATAAAAGACATTAATGTGATAACTTAACGTCAACTAGAGATATCCTCTATGGAGGGCATAATCTCAGACTGAATTCAGTTTACATCAAGGCAAAACGGCATCCAAAAATACATCATAATCTTAAAGCACAAGGAACCTACCGTGTCCCAGCAAAGTGTCGGGATCTTCTTGAGATGAGTACAACATTTATTTCCCGGCCAAAAATTGACAGCTTGACCTGAAAAAGATCAGGAACACGTTATGTTTGTTGTGTGGAAGCAGTAAAAAATATTACCAACAGTGCTCATCAGCAGTAAATATCAATCCTTAAAGCCACACTAGTTGAAATACAACAGTAGAGAAAGAAATATACGTATGTGGCAGCTGACAGTTGTTCACCTGTTTGAAGTGCCCGTGAACAAGAGCTACTGTCCAGAGAGTATTGTGGCACCTAGATCGAACTGGCTCTGTCAGGAAAGTATTCCAGACAAATAAATTTTCGTAAGGCATTTCCTTCATCCCTGCAGAAGTCACATTCTGCTGCAAGCTCTGCATGATGGGATAAGTGTAGCTATAGAAGAAATCCTTGGTGAGATCAACACTAGCCAAGAGCTTCTTGTACCTATTACAGAAAGAAGCAATAATTTTTTGATATATAAAAGAAATGGCAGAGTACATGCAAAGTAAGACCTGAAAATTAAAAATTAGGAGTGCAAACTAACATTGTCATAAATACTACATGTTTTGATACCTGAGCTCATTCTTAGAAGTTGCAACATCTGTTTGCACCGACGAGTGTGGGATGGTGATCATCTGGCTCTCATCTATACAATAAATGGCATGCCCACAAATGCAACCAATTTGACGACGCTTGGTGACTAGGATCAGGTAATAGGACTCCAGGAACTTGATGCAACCTAATAATGTTAAGAAGAAGAAAAAAAAGGGTCGGTGAGACGAACTAGGGTTGACAATCGAATCCCAAGCACCCAATCGAGGACGGGTCAGCAGAGGATGGTGAAATAAACGAATGGAGTTGCCGCCAAATTCGATCACTGAGAAAGGGTAAGAGCGACCTGCGATTCCGTAAGCCTTGGTGACGAAAGTGAGGCCGCCGGTGGCGCGGTTGCCCTCGTCGATGCGCTGGAGGAGGCTCTTGACCTCCTGGAGCGAGTACCAGACGGGGTCCTCGCTGACGTTGAGCTCGGACGGCTCGGAGCGGTCGATCTTAAGCACCCGGAACCACCGCTTCTCCCGCGAGCTCCCGATCAGGTAGAACCTCTGCAGATTCGTCCGTCGACTCAGCGACCGGCTTTCCCCCAATCGAAGAAGAAGAGGTGGACGTGGGCGCGAGTGGTACTGACCGCGCGCGTCTCGTAGAGGCGGAACTTCTCCAGCGTCGCGGCCGCCGACGGGTCGTCCCCGTCGGCCGCCCCTGCTGCCGTCGCCGCCATATCGATCGAGATGGTTACGCCTCGGTGTTGCGCGCGGAATGGATCGAATCGAACCAAGAGAAGAGGAGGGAGGAACAGTGGGGCAATGGCCGAGCAAAGTTCGCAACCCTATCAAGTTGGCGTATCTCTCTAGATACACCCAAAAAATGCGTTATCATTCGTCTAGATTCTGATGGCCCAGCAAGTCCGAAATTAATTGGGCCTCACTTCTCAGAAGCACGGCCCAACTTCATCAATTTTTGCCACTCGGCCCGCTCGCGCATACCACTGTACTCCTCATTCAGCAATTTGCCAGTAGACTCTGCTCAGCTCCCATCAGATTTTTGGGATCACAAATCTGTGTACTGCATTGAACCGTGCACTGAATAGCAGCACGCGGGCCTCTGACACGATCCCACGACACGACCGACCATTCCTAAAGTTGAATACTGCAGCGCAGCACGCGCCCCTCTGACAAGACCAGGTGCACACCACGGAACAGAAAGCCAAAAGGCGAACGCTTCAAACAAAAGCAAATCGACCAAAGCTCATGCACAACAACAGCACCCACAGAAATGGATGGACCAAAGCTCAATCATATACTATACTGTAATACTAGATCTGGAAACCCCCACAATGTCACCAGCCAAAGACAAGAACAAAAGGAATTAGCAAGCCAGGTTGTACACAGGTCAGCAATGCAGAAGAGCCTGCCTGAGGCCAAGGCGGCCTCCCCAGGAACATCCATCCATCCATCCATCCATCCATGTATCTATCATCCATCGCCAGGAGTTGAGCTTGAAGAACGAAACCCCTCTATGTACTGCCACTCCCCTTCTTCAGTCACTGGAAACAGAATCAGTGCTGCCGCTACATGAGCTGCTGCCGTCCCGGCTGTGCAGCGACAGGCCCCTCAGATGGGCCGGCAGGTTGGTCACGCCGTCCATGCTCTTCTCCCTGAAGAACCGCTCCCTCTCAGCGTGCTTGGACGGCGGAGGCGGGATCAGCGGTGCAGCAGGGTCAGGCCTCAGCTCAGAGTCCGGTGGCAACCGGATGTTCAGTGCCCCTATTCTTTTGTCGGACTTAGATGGTTGGATAGTGAGAGGTCGCCGCATCTTGTCCTCTGGTACGGATCGGAACGATGGGATGGAATCGTCTGTGTAATCTTGTGATAGAGCCTTCCCCTTCCGAAGTCTGTTTCAGTAGGGGGCAGAATTCACTGAGTCAGCACACCATCGTTGAAAAAATAAGCATACCATCTTTGAAAAAAAAAAAAGAACTGTGACTCATCCTACCTCCGATAGAGACTTTCTGCGTCTTCCTCCTCTTCTTCCTTCAGACTGACAGCTATTGTTGTGGTTGGGTGAACTGAAAGTAATGCATCATGCCGGACGAGGACCTTCTGTAGCTCTTCATTTAGCTCTATAGCTTGTGATACCATCACTTCATCCCTAACATACAGTAATACCGGTGCAAATTATAGCAACTTATCAGAAATTACAGACTTAACTAAAGGAGTGGATGCAGAAGAACATTGTCATTACTAGCAGTTTTTCAATATACAAGTGTGCCGCGTACGCTAAGCAACAGAAGATCTTCAAAATGGTAATAAACTCAGTGTGTACCTTGATGTCATAACCAGGTGCATTATCCGTTGCTTTTGAAACGTACATTGCTCCACAAGATCCAACACAAATTCATCCGTTGCTCCCTGCAATAATGCAGCACTAGGACATGAGAGTTCGAGTAGGCTATCTTTACAGGGAAGATGCAAAATTTAGGTTCCTCAGAACATCGATATAGATTTAACAAAATCTAACATAATCACAACCGTTGAAAAAATAACAACAGATATGTTCTCATCAATACCTCAGGGTGTCTAGGGTCCATAGAATTAAGCACATCCCTTAAAACCTCCATCACACTTGAGGCTTTCCGCATTATACTGAAACACACCAAAATTTTACAGTTAGAATGTTTGAATATCAATATGGATTCTAACCAAGACAGACAACGGAATTTTCATCATGTGTCCTACACATCAAAATGGGAGAGTATGGTCAGGCTGACCTGGGCAGCCTAAGGATACCACTATAGAACCATATATTGACATCCTACTAGAACGTTGACACAACTAAATTTGCAGAGGAATATTCAGAAGAGAATAGATTTAAATGTAATTTACAGCACCAGATGTTCATTATCAATAACATGCCAGTAAAGTACCTCGTGTCTGCAGCAGGCTGAGCGGGCACTTCCAGCTGACCACCATTCATTCTGGTAGATAAAGTTTCCCTATTTGGTTCTGTTCTCGTTTCTGGGACTGGCACTTCTGCTCGCGTGACAACAACGTTTGGGCGATTTGAAAATTCCACGCCAGCAGACTGTGGAAGCAAGACAAATTGTAAAATAGCATCAGCCATATACCAAAATAAACATGCAACAAGCAAAGGAGGATGCATTCTACTGTAAGCTAAACAACCAAGGAAAGGAACACTTGGAGAATTGAATTTTTGCTGCATACATTGGAGTCACAGAAGTGGTTAGGCCATAAATCCCCCAACCACCAGACAAATCACAGTATAAAAAAAGTTGATGTAACATGTTACAACTCCCCTATATCATCCATAAACCACAAAGCAATGTCCAAAATGTATTTATGCTTAGCAGGAATAAATTATAAACTAAAAGAATACATATAACATCCAGAATAACGTACGCTATGACAACACAGAGCACTAATAACATGGGTATAAAGTAAGGAAATTAAGCCCAAGAATTAAAATGTAAATACGATACGTACCACCAAGTCATAGTATGCCTCATAGTACTGAGGGAACTTTGCTTTAGCTCCGCCAAGCGATGTTTGGGTTGCGTCTAACAAAAGGAATATTTTTTCTCGAACTGGTAATTCTGTCTGCATTCAAGGTAGTGTTGGTTTGTCAACATCAATTAGTCACATATCACAATAACTAAATTTCCACAACGTTCAACCAACATGCGACGAAATGCAATCACATTCACACCTTTTTCTTCACTATCTTCACAAGCATCGGGAGAAGCCCATTATCAATGACCTGTCTGTGGATAGGCTCTCCACAGTTATTCAGGAGCATCTCCAATAGCTGAGACAGAGAGCGATGAATCAATAGTTCAATACACAAGGTAGCCATAGGAGGTGCACATTGAAACAAACTCGTGTTCAAGAAAATGGCATGTCATTTATCAGGGAGTTTATATCAAGAAATGCAGACCAAAATTACGAGTTTAAGAAGTCCATACAGAACGTATAAAGGCTACGTCAAGTAAACTATCTAAGTATTTCTGCACTCCCTTATATACATCTAGGAACAAATTGTTTGTGTGACTGAGTGTGTAACTAGCACAAGTATCCCTCTCTCTTCTCAAATAATTCTGATGATGTAATCAACAGATATACGAAGCGTTTCGGTGACTACTCTAGAATGCTTAAAGCATAGCAGTTGATAGTTGGGTGCATAGAACTTACCATAACAGCATACAGTTGAGTATTCTTATTCCTGCTCCCTACACACTTCTTGACGGTCTTGATTATATCCTTTGCTTTTCTGGTGACAGTAGCAGGAACGAAATTTTAACAGAAGATCACAGTATTAAACTTTCCAAATGGCAACCCAACAGCCACCACTTCTGCAAAACGAAATGGAAGGCAACTGGCAACGAAGAACGGATTGGTTTGGTGGACCAGATCAACTCGTCATGCACTAAAAAAAATCCAAGGAGGAAAAAAAACATTGCACGAAAAATGATTCGGAATCGAGAATCTAGACGAGGAGAGGGAACGACGGACGGGAAGCGTACCCAGGATCCCGCGCCACGAGTTCGCAGATTTCGATGTTCTTTGCCCAATCCATGTCCTTGAGCTTGTCGCTCGTCGCCGCCTTCACCATTTCGGAAGCCATAGCGTCTCTCCCTCCTCCGCCTCCTCCAATCTACGTAGTAGTATGGATTAATCCCTTCCTCTCGTCAGCGGCAAGGCAAATCCAAACCTAAGAATCCACAACAAACGACGACGACGGCAGTGCGATTAGTAAGAAGAGCAAACAAAAACGAGATACATTCTTCTCCTCTTTTTTTTTGCAATATATGGCGCCATTCCGACCGTAAATATCGCGCCTCTCAACAGGAATCGCAACGGGGGAACACGGAAAGAACATTCCTCCCGGACGAAGGAAAAGAAGAGATGCAATCTACTCGAAGATCACACCGACGGGAGCAGAAAGGCGGGGGAGATAGAAGCAGGCAGACCTGGATCGACCTCAGCTGTCAAGACGAGGTTTGCTAGTAGTGTCTTGCAGCAGACGGCAGAGGCGGCAGCGAGGCCATGGCGTGTGGGGGTGGAGGGGAAGCAGGCGCAGTGATCTCACTCGGAGGGGAGAACACGGCCAGAGAGAGAGAGAGAGAGAGAGAGAGGAGTCTGGAAGGTAGGGATTACGGAAATTTCGGTCTTTTTACAGATTGCACCCCGTATTTTTCTGGCTCGTTCGCTGCCCAAGACGTTGTTATACCACTCCCACCCTAGCTCGGAATTTCCATGTACTTACTCTTGCTGCTCACGTTTCTAGCATCCAACTTCGTAGCAAATATGTTTTCGGAATGTTTTACATCTGGTAGTAGGGTTATCACAATATCTCATTTGAACTAGTAGCGGCAAGGTTTAGAAGATAATACTAGTTCATTGCATCTCCAACATGTTGGAATGTTTATTAATCATGGCGTATTTACTTAGTATTTTCGTAACAGCAAATTTGCGAATAACCTATTAATTCTATCCACACAAATGTTGTAAACATATATTCTCATATAACAGAAAATAGACCTTATAAAACCTTTATCACTACGAATGTTCTAGCTAGTTTATTCTTTTCACATCTCGCTCAAATACGGATAAATAGAAACGTACAAAAAACTTCTTGTTGCAAGCTTTCTAGTTCTAGAGTAGAGGCCAAAAAGATTTGTAAGCTTTCTGTTTGGATATTTGGACCCCGGTCTCATCTGAGATGGGAGTGGGATAATCCCAGTTAAAAAAAATTAAGAGTCAATAATCCTCTATGATATCATAAAGGCCGGTATAGATATTATTCCATATGTATCACCAACGTTGTAGGCCGTAGAAACGTTCTTCATTACGTAATAATAAAGTAATAAAATAAAGGAAAAATACTACTTCCAGAGAGAAACGGTCTGAGTAACCGTGTTTACCAGTCAGCGGTCACTGCCACGACCTGACTCGGCACGACACGAGGAAGGAAAAGTTGACCACATATGGCCGAGCAACGTGGGAGTGGGAGGGAATTCCTCCAACACCAGGGGCCTAGGCGCAAAACCGCGACCGATACGAGAGAAAAAGGAGGAGGGCAGGGGCGCCTCTCGCGTGCGACAGCTTCGGACGGCGTGTGCGGTGTGCCCGCTCATCGGCTGTCCCCGCCGCGCGCTGGGGCCCACCCCGCGCCGTGCGCCGCAACCGACACGTGGGCCGCAGGAGCACGGCCGCGGTCTGAGGCCTCGTGGACCCGGTCCGGGGACGGCAAGGCCCGGTTCGACGGCGTGGGGCCCGGCGACGAGTGGCGGGAGGGCCGCACATGGGCTCGTGTCGTGCTAGCCTGGACGCTTAGCGAGCTTTCGGCTAATCAGGCTGAGTTGTGGGGTTCCACTGCTAGTGGGTCAGACGAGATGAGACGCCTATCTGTTCTGACGTGGACTGGAATTGCTTCATGTCCCAACCAGAGAGACCCCGGCAACACATAATAACAAAAAGAAAAAATAATACTGGTAATTAACTAGAGACATGGATGCGTGGCAATTATTTTTTATAGCATGTTTGGTGTGATTCATCACCGATCCGCAAGCAAGAGTGGGATCCATCATACGAAATCATGTCACCACACCGTATATAGACAGGGAATTTGGTGGTCATTATCACACGCAGCTTGACACAAGGCAAAAGAGGCATGCCAACAAAGTCCAGAGATTTTGTTCAACGCCACCACATACTACGTACTACGAGAGTACGAGTACCTATTAAAAGTTGATTCAGTTGATTAGTAGTAGTTGGTCCTAGGTTTATGCTTATTGATTAGGTCAGTTGTATTTAAGTACTAAATAGGAGTACAAAATAAAGGCTTTCAATCGCCAAGCAGGGCAGCCACCAGATCCCAGTTCGTTTTTGGTTGCTTCATCTTTTTCTTAAAAAAGAAAAGAAAAGAAAAGCAAAATTTTTGGTTGCTGGCTCCGTGCGTTTGCTAGCGTACCGAACGCACTCAAAAAAAAAAAAAAAAAAAAATCTCGAAGTTCCCGGCAGCGAGTGCCAAAAGTCGTGCATGCCCGTGCCCCTACTACCTGGCTACCTGGTCGAGTCGTCGTATGGTCAAAAGTCAAATCTCCTTTTTTTCACGATACGTCTGGAGCTGAAGGTACAGTCAAGTCACTACACTGGGAAATATCTTGAATAATAATGCTGGTGTAAATTACTACTCCTACTAACCAAGCATTACTTTCCAAAAACTCAACCGGTTGTGAATGCACGTTGAGATACTATGTTGACATTCTTTTAACTGACCCTTACAAAAAAATATTCCGGGCGCCACATAAAAAATATACAGATTATATTTTGTTTGCTTGTAGAAAAATGGGACGCGTGAGCTGGCTCTTGTAATAGCAGGGTGTGGTGGGTTTTTCAGTAGCCTTCTTCTTCTTGCAGGCCATCATCAGCCACTTAGCATTGGTCCAATCCATAAGTATCATCAGCCTCACTGAGCTGGCTATACTGTAGTAATAGTAGTAGTAGTAGAAGAAGCTAGTAGTAACAGTGTGGAGTGCCCAATGGTCAACGCACCAAGTTGTTAACATGCACAAATTAAAGATGCCAATAAAAAGTGAAGAGGACGGTAAAACATCTCTGTCGCTGCTGTTAGAGAGAATTAAAGGAGGTCGGTCAACAAACTAGATGCATCGATCTAAGTATGCTTCCACTATTTCTTTATTAATTAAACCACTTTATGTTAGGAGCATCTTGATAGTCTACAGAAACGGACAGCACAGGATCTGTGGGTGATCATTTGGTGTGTGTTTTCTCCTTGCTCATTCTCTGCTCTGAACTCTAAAAATTTGGGCCCAATTCTCTTCTCTTCTCTTTTTTCTATCTTTTGAAGGGAAAGGCGGTTGCTCTGCCGTTGTCATCTGGGCCCAATTCTCAGGGTCTTACTATGCGACGAAGCCAGCGTTTGATGATCTGCTTTCTACTTTGTGCTGCTGCTGGTAATCAAGTTGGGAAGGAGGAACAATCACAACGGTCCTCCTCCAAAGCTTGATGATTTCAACCAGCAAGTGACCCTGCCTGTATTTTCAGACAAAAATTCAGACGGAGAGCGAGCTCTCCGTGACAGAAATCCTTTACAATTATCTATAATTACTGACATGTGGAACCGATCTCACATGTCGATGACTGTAACTGTAAGACATTAACTGCAGAAGATCCACATTCAGCTCTCTAACCTTGGATGCATTTACTACTCCAACTCTTCGCAGTTGCAGAATGTTCACCATTCATATTAGAAGCTGAGGCAATAGTAGATTTTTTTCTTTTATTCTAAACGCAGGAGCAAAGGAGCTAACAGTAACAATGTAGTATCATCCCCAACTAATGAGTAATCGATGCTTACGATCTATATGAATACTAATCAAATTGACCCAAGACACCAATCGAACGCGAGAGGAAGGTGATGAGCTGCACAGATATGTGCAGCGCAGCGGTCAGGCGTTGCTTCTTCAGTCTTTTGTCTTCGCGCTCGGCTTCGTCTGGTGGCGGCGCCAGCGGCTTGGATTCTAGACGGCCTCGTCGTCGCGGTCGTCCCTCGCCGAACGGCATTCAATATGGATGACCCAAGCGACCGAAAAAGGGGAGACGAACGGTGCTCGGCCCGCCATCAACGCCGCTCACCGACAAGGCGTCGACGGCCAGATCCGCTGAAACGGTGCCCTTCCGCCTAGCCCACCTAGTTCTATCTGGACCGTATGCAATAGATCGAACGGACACTGATAGATCTCCATTACGAGAACCGTATGCAATAAATCGAACGGACACCGATAGATCTCCATTGCGAGGATGGACTTGGTCAAACACATTTGTAAAATAGCCCTTTGTTTGGATCGTGCAGTTAGCCCCCCTGGGTCGGGATCATTTACGAATTTGAGCCTCCTCGCTCGATCCCCCCTCTTGGCCGCCGCGCCGACGATGGATCCCGCCCCGTGGGCGACCACTCGCCGCAGGCGCCGCGGCTCCGCCGGAGATCCGCGGAGGGCGATTCAAGCGTGGCCACTCCGACTCCTTCTCTACTATTTGCTCGTCGCCTCGTCCCCTCCTCCGGTCATCGAGCCTGCAGGTCTCCGACTCCGCCGCTTCGCCTGGGACCGTACGCCGGTATTGTTTCCCCTGGCCTAGCCGCCAGTCGTCTCTCGCAGCCGTGGGCCGTGGCCGTGACGCCAGCTCACTACATGAGCGCTGGTATGTCTTCCCCTCTTCAGACCGATCTCCTGCACCTGCAGTTCCGCTTTCTGCATGTCTGAAAGTGCGGCTTAATTGCAGAGTTGCTGAAGAAATCTCCAGGTCAGCGGCTCATGATTCTATCAGGTTCCAACTTCCAAGACCAAAACGAGGACCTTTTCTTGGCATGACTATGATTAGCCCACACTGAGAATGAGCTTTCCCGGTTCAGAATCTTTTTCACAATTGTCTTGTTAGTATCATTTTGAACCAGGTCTGAAACATATTCAGACAAAGAAACTTTGCTATTGAGTTCCCTATGCGTCAGCTGATGATAGATCATGGGTGAGCAAGGGATCGGGAAAATGAGAAACACACACATGTCCACAGACAATTCCTTTTGAGTCTGCAGTCACGTCAGGATTAGATAGATGCATATAGATTGTCACGTAATGACGACGTTCGTTTAAGGAATTAAAATATATAACAGCTGATGACACCTATAACAAGTACACACGGCAATGGGTGAATTTTTAAACAAGTCCAGGCCAACTGCACCAAGCAATTAAACCATTTCCAAGCCTAGTAAGGACAGGAACCCCCGCGCATATTTTACTGTGAATAATATAAGCCATTTGCTGTTCTGACTTCATCAAACACATGGATAAGTGCAAGAAGTTGAGACCCTATCATCAAACAAGCACAACAAGAGGTTGACCCTAACATCAGTTCTCTCAAGGAATTTCAGCCAATGAGCTTGTTTGTGTGTGTGTATAAGTAACAGATTATTAGTTGAGACCCTTATTGACTCAGGCAAGTTAGTCTTAGGACACACAAATGAAGAGGAAGAGAAATGAGATGGAGAAGGGCAAGTCTGAGCTGAGGTTGGCCATCGAAGACCTCTCTTTCTTCAGTCCAGGTCCCAGAGGAGATGGGGAGAAGGAGCAGGTGCAGGAGAAGCAAAAATCATCCACCATGGACCTCATCTGTCTCTCCAAGCAGCTCATCCGTGTTCTTGGTTGGTAACTGATGTAATATTTATTCTCCCACATGTAATTTTCACGACATTGAAAGTTTTTAAAGAGCAAGTTGCAACTGATTAGCTTTCAATACTACTCTGGTGTTCATAATAACAGGAATTCATTTTTGTTGATATCCTGTTGTTTGAATACATGTTTTTCAGAGAGGTTATTGAATACAGTGAGATAACTTCTAGTAGCGTTCAGTAAAAGTGGTGTTATCATTCATGTTTTTCAGAGGAGTGACTTTAATTTTGCAGAAATAATCTTCCCTTTTTTTTTCCCGCATCTGCTATGCTCTCCATTTTATATCTGAAAATTCATGCTGGGCTTACAAGTACGTCCGTATTGTGTCGATCAATGATGAAGAGGAGATTGGTCCAACGTTACTAGTTCTGCAGCAAGATATCCAGCAAAATGTCCAGGTAACTACTGATCTCCGAATGCACTGAACTTCCATGTTGTACTCAGGAACATTTTCTTGGAGTCGGAAGAAAAAAAAAACTCAAGACAATGGAAATATCTGATATAGTGATATTTCACTCTCCATGTCCAGAGACTACAAGATCTCCATGCAAATGACCCTTCCAGATATGCAAGCTTGACTGCAGTTGTAACAGAGGAAGTGGAGAAAGGGACATCAAAGAAGACCACCAGCTGCACAAGAGCTATCCTCTGGCTGGCTAGGTACATAAAGATCTATTTCGTTTGACGTTCATATCTCCCAACCTCATCAAGCTTGACTACGTGCTCAATCAGGTCAATAAAATTCTCAAAATATCTATTGGAGAAGCTTCTGAAAACACCTAAGTTGAGCCTGAAAGAGGCTGTGGAAGAAGCATATAGATGTACTCTGAAGCAATGGCATGGCTGGATCTCGTCAGCTGCTTACAAGGTGTTGCAGTCGCTTGATTAATTCTGCATTTCATTTTCCTGATGATCATGCTTACAAGTTTCATGATGCAGTTAGTAAGTAGGTATGTTTCGTTCACTGACCTAATTTGCTCAGCATAGCTGCAAACTGTCAGGTGGCACTGAAACTTGTCCCCGAACGAGAGGTCTTCATAGCATTGCTGATGGGGAGCTGTCAGAATTTTGAGGATCTTGAAGAAGATGCCAAGACCTTGATCTGTGTCGTTCAGCCCGTACTGGAGGAAATCGATTCCATTTTGGTAGTACTTTCTAACCAACCATATAGAAGTATTTACTTAAGCTTCAGGTTGCAAGGTTCGGTCAGAATTTTCTCATACAAGTTGGATATGGTTCGCAGGCCAAACACAACTTGGACAAGCTGAAATCCAGTTAAACAAGAAGGGTTTGCGATGAAAAAGCAACCCTGCCTCAGATTGTACAGGGAATCAAGGATGAAGCCGACGGATGGATTGCGGCTGGTGCCAAATCCCTAGGTCGTATGATGTCGCGAGATTAGGCGTAAGAGCACATAGTACATGGTAGTCTAGTGTGTTTCACTCCAATCTTGTAAGGCTACCTGCAGCCGACAAAAAGCGGCGTGCAACTTTGTAAGGTCATCGACCATTTTCTTCTTAATACAAAGATGCGCAGCTTTGTTATGTATTCTCGAAAAAAGAAGGGTTTGCCAATTGATTACCTGTTGGATGTACATATACCTGCGTGCAGTAACTAACTTTAGTTGTTTCCTTGTAAAATTGAGAAAAATCTTTTTTGCAGTGTGTGCTTCCTTTTATATTCGAAATGACAATTTCAGTGTGTTAACGATGTTAGTGCTTGTACATGTTTTCTGCAAATATAAAATTACCTAGTTCTTTTCTAGGCTGGGTTGCTTCCAATCCTTGTATTTTCAGTTACCTGAAATTCAGATGAAAAATCACCATCAACAACACGTCTTTCTAGTGACTAGAAAAACTTTTAAGATGAAATGGTGCTTTTTTCTCATTTATTCTCATGCACCATATTCAGCTACAATTAGTGGACAGACTGAACATTTAAAAAAGCAGTAGAAGCTGCTAAGACATGACATTTCGATTCATGTCTGACAGCACCAACCGCCAATAATTTTCTCTTGACCTTTTTGTTCATTTGCCCTTTTTGGAAGGATACAAACTGAAGGTTGCACCTAATCCTGTTGATGACGATCATCTCAGACACACTTGCGCTCTTGCAATAATAAAACATCATGTTTGTCTTTCATTTAGCTGTTTTAGTATGAGTTGCAGTTCGTCCGTACAAACTTAAAGATATTTTATCTTATCGATAGGAAATGATAATATTTGTGCATGTCTTAATCTTTACTTCAATATTTCGTGTAAGTTCTCATTGTGTGCTACCTATGGCGTAGAGTGGCGGCGAAAGATGACGCAACTTGTTGATATATCCCTTCTATTTTGGTTTCACAACTTGTTGAAGGTTGAGACTGTTGGACCATTCATTATCCAACGTACTTTTATAAGTTTACACCCATCTGCTTTGTCAGTTTCTGAAAGATAACCATTACCTATATTATATGGAATTTTAATCAAGACAGAACGAAAGTTACAACCTACAGGGTCAAGAGAATTAAACTTCTACGTTTTGACCGATTCATATGTTTTCTTTCGGGCCTCCAAGCTGTATTGGGCTTCATGGGCTTGCACGAGGATGGAACCTCGTTCCATTATCTAAAAAATATTCAAGCTCTGCTTAAAAAAAAAAATTAAGCACCCAATACTTCAGTATTGATATCCTAGTTTGTACTATCATGAATACTTCAGATTTAGGAGTATATAAAACCAATTAAATGCATAGCTAATTCACAGAGAGGACATTGCTCCTACTATGTAAATGTAAGTAGTGCATTAACACAGGAAAAAAAAATTGTAAGGGTTTGTAAGAACTGAAGATGCACACACTGGGCTTTTCTCCATCTCCATGGGTACAGTCGGCAAAACATGAACAGTGATGGAGATGCCTAATTGGTGTGCCTCTCTCTCAGTGCTGTACCCTGCAAGCAGGAGCAGTCAGCCCAAGTTCCCAGCTCTCTGAGAGAGACAGAGCAAAGTCCATTGCTTTGTATTGCCCAGTATGCAGAAAGAAGCCATGATGATAACGATATGCTTTTGCTACTAGCTTAGGTTGAGTAGGTGCCTGGATCCCAACAAGAACACCTACTAGTAGGCCTGCAGTTTCAAATTGCTGGATTCTTGGGTCCAAAAAAGCAGTTACAGCAGTAGTTGTTAGGCAGATAGATAGTGTGGTGGTGCGAGTGAGGCTCTGCAGCAACTAGCTGCTGAGCTAAGCTGAGGCAGCACAGGGGGGCAATTTGCTTGCTTATTAACCAATCTTCTTCACCACTTGATCGAGTTTGATCAGGGGCCCACAGCTTCAGGCTATTTTTCCTGAATTGTAGTACTGGACATGAGCACCTCACCTTTGCCTTGGGAAACAAAATATTCCTTTTGGTTTTCTGCATGCTCACCTCATCGGCAAGGCTTTATTCACTCTGTCCTGCCGAGTACTGTACTTCACTGCCTGCATCATCCTTTGACATCATGGCCCTCTGCAGCTGCGCACTCATCTCATCTCATCAGTGGCGGTATTCCTAGTCCTACCTTTTATCTGTCTATTATTGATTTCATTTCTACCGGACGTTTGATCGACCAATTCGAATGCCTCCATTCCCATTAGGACAAATTGATTGCTTCAGTTTTAAACTAAATCCCTATAATCTGTCTCCTAACTCTTAACGTCATTAATATAGCTGAGAACAGAGGGAGTAGAAAGTTTGAGAATTGGCATCTCAAATCAAACTGTCTGTTGCTATCTGCAATTAGTAGAAAAAACGAATCAGACAAACTGACGAAGACTGAAGTCCTCAAATTATAGAAGATTCAGACCAAGAAGCTTCAGGAGTTTTGTATGCATGTTCTCATTATTTATGAGATCGTTCTAATCTTGGTATGCTGAAAATAAAGCCATACTAGTTTCTGCACGAGGAGGAAAGGCAAGAAAAGCAAATCGCAGAGGGAGAGGGCTTTCGAAAAGAGCGCGCGCACTCTGATGTGTGCAGAAGAATCTTAATAAGCGGGCGGAAGCGGAAGCTTGGCCGGTCGTCCTCGTCCGTCAGGCACGCATTCGATTCAGTGCACGGCCTCTGCCTTGCATATGCAATGCAGTTGTCCTTCATCCCACCACAAACCGAAATCCCACAGCCTTTTGCAACTCTTTTCTCTCTCGCTTTAATCAGATCCATGCCGCTTGTTGTATTACTAGTATATAGCTAGGTGGACAGCATCTCTCTCTCTCTCTCTCTCTCTCTCTCTCTCTCTCTCTTCGTCTTTACATCACTCATAGTGGTGCAGTCAGGCAGGACAGTGTCGTCGTACTGCATTGTGTACATGCATGCCTGCAACTGCGATCGATGGATCCCTTCTGCATAACAACTTAACAAAGTACAATGCCTTGGGAATAGCTTCTGCATGCATCGATCGGCAGCAAAGCTTTGGCCTCCTCCGCTGCCGCTGCTGCGTCGTTCCTCCAAAAAGGCACTTGTGTTGTTCGTCGTCTTGGACCACACACTGCACGATCGATAGAGATGCAGCAGCAGCTGCTAGCAATGCAACAAGAAGAAGAACCTGCATCCACTGCTGCCCTTCATTTATTTCTCTCAACTGATGGATCCCATGCAGGCGTCTCCAATCCCCATGAATACCTTCGTGGCTGGACCATCTGTCGTCGATCACTTCTCTGCATTCAGTACGAGAGCTGCTGTACTATGTCGTTCGTCCACACTCGATCATCGAACTGTGGGGGATCGTGCATTATATATATTATTGATGCATGAGTTGCATGCAGTAATAATTACTGCAACTTTTTACAACAACAATTACACTACTCATGACATGAGTACTGCTGATGGTACTCAGTATGTACATGGATTGAATTAAAGTAAATTAAAACTATATACCTGTATATTTCTACTTATTTGGAACACCAAAGGTTAATGGAGACTTGGGAGTACAATTCCTTTTCTTTTTTACTCGATTCGAAAACCCGAAAGGCGCCTTTCGGGTATGTATAGGCAGCAGAGGCTAGGCATGGGGCAAATGCGGCGTAGAGAACATGCGATTTCTTGGCAAGTCCCTCTCGATCGATGCATGATGGACTGATGGCCTTATCTCATCACATCTTTATGCAGACTATTTATTCACATCGATCGCTGCAACTATATATATGTGAGTTGTCCGCATATGCATGCCTTTATTATTAATTTGCTTTACTTCCCGACCCCATCATCATGCATTTCTCTCTGCTGCAATATGTTTGATCTGCTTGTTCCTAGCTCTGCGACGGCGCCGCATGCATGATATAGTATATTTTTTGCAAGAGCACTGGGGGATCGATCTGCAAGCATAATGCATCTAGAGACAGAGAGCAGAGAGAAGAGCACGATTATTGCGTACGTATAAATACAAGATATCTTTGTTGTTTCGTGCTTGTCCTAATTGCAAGGTGTATAGTAGTAGTACGACTGTCAGGCAGAGGCATATGCGTTTGCAGGCATGCACAGGCCAGTGGAGTTAGCTTGGTGATGAAAGATTTTGGAGCTTTCCTTTGCAGCTCCGATCCAGCGGCTTTGTATATAAAATTCACTTGCCGTTTCTGATAATCAATAATTACTTCTTCATCTAGTACTTGATAATTAATTTATCAGATGGTTCTTCCCTGACGATAGCATGCAGTGTTCCTTCCATTACCGAATAATTAACTCGTACTTCCACTTCTGGAAGTGGTCGTGTTAAACAAATACTAAAGCTTTGAGGTGTGGTGTATCTGCAGATGTATTAATAGTAAAGCTACCTCATGTGTTGACCTTTAGAAAGCTTTTGTATTGTATAGCACATTTACTTTGTGCTAAACAAGGAGAAAGCAGCAAGTGGTGGCTTCTCTCTCGAGTGAGTTGGTTGGCAAGTGACCCAGAGAGAGAGGACAAGTTTGTTGAGAGATGTTAGTGCGGTTCCAACATGATGATATCTCCTCTTAAAACTTTTGCTTCCCAGCAGCAGAAATAGATATCAATATCTTCTGCTAGCTTCCTCCTAATAGTTTATGCATCCATGTGCAGAGGTATCCGCACAAATCCGAGATAGCTGCTCCTGCTGCATGCCCGTCGAAGACATGTATACGGTCTAGCATGCACAATCTAGCTGTGGATGCAATGCAGGCATATAATATTACATGCCGGGTACCATGTGATGCCATTTGCTATATATAGCTTGGGATTGTTACATGTTTCCTAGATTCCACGTGCAATGCAATGCAGGCACTGGTTGCACCTATCTTAATTTGATCAAAAAAGGCAAAAGAAAAAACATTAGTAGCTCTATGTGTGTATGCCAAGAATATGTGTACAATATCACATACAGTGGATCCAAATCCTGTACATACCTCTTTAAAATGTATGTGTCTAGGTATGGCCATGTAGCAGCAACATTTTGCCCATTTATGCGGCACCAAGAGTATGGATGGCCTACATATATATATTGCTCATATTTGAATTGAATGTTCGCTATTAAACGGTCACAACAGATGAGTTATGGATCAGTTATTCAGATCCAACTTCTTCAGATATATGGAGGTTGTTGATAAAATATATTGATAAAGAATTATGTCAAAAAAGGACTGGAAAAAGGAGACTCCTGTAGCTAGGGTAGCTACAGTTCCATGCACCAAGCTGCTTTTGCTCAGAAATCGCATAAGGAGCTTGCCTTAAAAGAGGCAAATGAGAATAGTATTTTAGAAGGCTTTCTTTTAGAAAGCATGCGATTGCTGTCAAAGTTTAGTGCATGCGAACGTAGGACTTTTCATACTATCTAGGAATTGCACGATCAGACGGTTGAGCTATTCTCTACTATTATTGTTGTCGAATAGTTTTAGCTTGGCCCATCAACAAATTAAATTAAAGCTGTACACATCTACTCACAAGTGTAATTGATGTTACTATAATTAGACAGAAATTTAATTTCATATCAAAATATCAACAACAATAAATGGCATATAAAAAACATTTTGATCTCCCAAACAACCAATTTTTTGAATTAGAGGTACGAGTTTATAAGAGCCATGGAGGCAAGGTTAATCGTTGGATTGACCGTATGTACGTAGCAACATCTTACTGTCCTGTTGACTTGGCTACACGGTGGTGTACAGAAGTGATGCAGAGGTGATTGATTGTAGAGAAGTGATGCAGAGGTTAATCGTGCACAGGAGTAATGTTGTGTATGCATGCATGTCTGGGTTTTGAGAAGGAAGTGGCCACATTTGTCTTGATTCCAAATTCCTTCCAGTACTTCAAAATCTGATATTACATTCTTAGGCCAGTCTAAATGAGAGTTTTATAGCATTAAATAATGTAAGATGTCAGCATTTTCTATAATGCGACAACGAATTAATGAAGAAAGAGGTGAAATAAGTTTTATCATAATGAAACCTTATGTTACACTGTTTTCAAGAAAGTTTGTATCTTGCATATAGCCTAGGAAACAATAATTAATGAAACTTTGAACTACAGATGTTGTTTCATCTATGGTTTCATTTCATTTTAAATGTTGTGATATTCGTGGAAACAATCCTATAAACTGTCCATTGAGACTGGCCTTATAATAAGTACTCCCTGTAGCCCTTGAGGATAACATTGTTAAGTAGAGCTGGTCAAGTGGTAATTGATTGATTGATATATCCTCCCAAGGTCTAAGAGAATTAGACACATGCACGTAGATTCATGCAATGCAATACTATAGTCTCTCTCTATATAGGTAGTCAATCAAATATTCAAGCCTATGTGCCATTTGATTAGGACACATATCTAGTCTGCATGTGTTTTTTATATTATGTTTCCATTTGAGGAAACAGGTGTAGGCAGAATGTATCCCTTTAATTAATTTAGACATGAAAGCAATCTGATCTGGAGGTGCACTGAAATAACATAAATAAAGCAGGTTTGGTGTTCAAGACATATAGTATTAGCTTAGTCTTTGATCTATTCCTGCCGTTTAATTAGAGTGCATTGGTGATGGAAAAGAATCTGTAACTCACATGCCAATGCCCATGGAACAGAATCTTGACATTGTCAGTTCCTACATAGTAGCACTGTGGAGTAATACTGTACTGTACTAGTCGTACAAGGTAGGGAAACAATTTTACAGAGCATGAACGACATGTACACCTGTTGAAACAAATTAAAGCTAGTGTGATTAATTATCTAATGAAGGATCGATTAAGCATATGCATGCAGGCTGTGTCTATCTTTAGGAAGCAGCTGCCTGTCTACCTAGGGAGGGACGGTGTACATTGGCTGTAGGAGGAAACCTAAGGATTAAATGCTCCCACTCGTCGTCACACATGGAGAGAGAGAGAGAGAGAGAGAGAGAGAGAGAGAGAGAGAGAGAGAGAGAGAGGCCTCTTCTTGTCCAAAAGAAACATGGAAGTTCATGCTCCCATAGAAAAACGACCTCATTTGGCAGTATCAATAATGGGTTGGGAGTAATGGCTATGGCACAAACATGTTGTGCCAAATGAGTTGCACATCCATATTAATCAACATCACTGACAAATACAGTTGAATCTCATCAAATGACATCTATCTATTAAATGTTGGAAATGTTGTCCTTTTTATTGTATTTAACCAGGACTTCGCAGAATAAAATTTAATCAGTACGAGATAAAATCCCTCCTGTTTCATAAAAAATGTTAGAAAAGTTGTGAGAAATATAACAAGAATTCTATTGTACATAGTTTGAGCGAGAGGAAACTGATTACTAGTTACTAGTACTAGTAATTTCTTGAGGCCCCCGGTGGAGAGAATTTCTAAGCAAGGTGACGAACCGACGAATCGAAGTCCATCATTCCCAACGGTGCCTTAAATTTGGATCTACTTCGTACCATGAGCAAGTGACAAGAGAGACGATGGATGAAACTTTGAGAGCAGCAGAGGGAGGACTACGGAGGAAGAAGAAAGGGGGAGAGAGAAGACCTAGGGATGTGTGAAAGCCTGCAAGACCTTCACGAGAGGGTCTCTCTCTCCCTCTCTCTGCGTGTGATTGGAACCAAGCTGCTCTGGTACTCACAGGGCAGGAGAGGACTAGTACTCCCTCCCACATCAGCCTTGCATAAGCATGCGTCCTCTGTCTTCTTCTTCTCCCTCTCTCCTGCTGCAGTGCTGCTGGCCTGCTGCCTCTCTCAGTCTCAGCTCATTATTATTCTTAGGAGTATTCCATTGCTCTCCTCTCTCATGCATCACAATTGCCATTTTTAGTAACCAATATATCCATCATGAGTTGACCCCACCCCCGGCTTACCATAGTCTCTACTAGTCTCGAGTTTTACCGCGCACACGAAGACTTTCTTCGCGCTCCATCTCCTCCTCCTACCTGAACCCCATCCGTCCATCAATCTTGCTTCTGCAATGAATATAGTAATATTATTTTACTACATACTCCTGAGTGGGACGATCGATTGTCCAACAAGTGATTGAGATTCAATATTATATCTACAGAAACCTGCAGTAAAGAACGTATACTTTGAGTAGAGTAGTAGTTATATTTTCATTAGTAGCAAATCAGCATCTGTGTTAACATTGTTGGATTGTTTTAAGATATGACTCCTTTGTTGTGTACTGTACCGAGTACTGTAACTGTAACTGTAACAATATCTACTTATCTGTATACAAATCCTGAAACAACAGCGGCAGCAAATCAGTGGCTGATCGGTTATCCATGGCCTAGAGCTAGGTACATAGTACAGGTGTAGCTTCTAGCTGACGGTGGTCAAAGATAGTGGCAGGAAAAGGTAGCCAGAAAATATATAAACAAAGATAGAGGAACCAAACAAAGTTGTGTCCTCCTCAAGAGAATCCCATGGGGATTAGGAGTACTACATCATGTCCTAACGTGAGCTAGTTTCATTTTGATGTTTTTGGTGAGTCCTCCTCAAGGCTGTCACATAATAAGCATGAAGACATTTATTTCTTTTGTTACAAGCATGGGAAGAAAGAATATATGCAAGGCACCATTTGCATTGACAGCAGTGTACACGTGGCTTCATCTAGACCCTTACTTTTAGAGTATATATACTGTAGTATATTTGATACTAGTAGTTTAGATATTGTATCATAGGCTGATGACAAATGTATAAAGAGATAATATGTAGATAGGTTTGGAGGCAAACGAAGTTTCCCCCTTCCTCGAAGCATGCAGTGCATATAGTCTGGCGGCCGGCCGGCCTGGATCATGACAAGGTTTACAGTTACTATCTCTTCAGCACTTTGCCGCCCTATATATGCGCCTTAACCTAATTGATATACTAGCTATATATCTCTAGCTACCACTAGCGTATCTCTTTTCTCCTTGCACATGACATTTATCACCTCTCATCAAGCTACAGTAGTCTTCTTCTTCTTCTTCTTCTTCTTCTTCTTCTTCTTTTCTCCCGCTCCCAGTAGCAGTAGCTACTTACACTGCCTCCTTCTTCCACCTCCCAACATCACCCTCATCAGGCCTCCGACAGCTCCATGCACACAACATTCTCCTATAGCTAGCTGCTGCCTGCTATAAAGCCTTCCCTTATGTGACCACTCATGGGCTTCTTCCCCTTCCTGCTCTCTCGCCACACTTGCTAGTAGCCAGTCTTGCAAGGATTATTGAAGTAGCTGTGTGCTAGCTGCTTGCTGAGCAGGGCGGAAAGAAGAGTGGCCGGCGGCGGCATGGACAATATTACTCACAATAACTCGAGCAGCAGCAGCTCATGGGATTTGGACATGAGCCTGGGCAGCCACCACCACCCTCTCCTCTTCGACAGCCACCACCACCCGGCATCGGCTCCGCCGCCGCCGCCGCCATTACCCTTCCACCTCTCCTCCTCCTCCCACCAACATCACCACCCTCCTCTCCATCCTCCTCCCCATCACCACCACCACCATCATCCAAGCTTGGATCCTTCACCGTCTTCCTCCCTCTTCCCGCCGCCACACCACCACCGCCTCCACCATCTGGGCCTCGATATCGACCCCTCCTCTCATCACCGGCACCAACAAGAGTACGGTGAGCAACCCCCGGAACACCACCATGAACAGGCAGAGGAGCTAAGGCCGCAGGAGGCGGGCGGCGCCGTTGGAGGCCATGAAGAGCGCGCAGGCGGCGGCGGCGGCGGTGCGGAGGACGTGGAGGAGGAGCTCGGGGCCATGAAGGAGATGATGTACCGGATCGCCGCCATGCAGCCTGTGGACATCGACCCGGCGACCATCAAGAAGCCGCGCCGCCGGAACGTGCGCATCAGCGACGACCCGCAGAGCGTGGCGGCGCGCCACCGCCGCGAGCGGATTAGCGAGCGCATCCGCATCCTGCAGCGGCTCGTACCGGGGGGCACCAAGATGGACACGGCGTCCATGCTCGACGAGGCCATCCGCTACATCAAGTTCCTCAAGCGCCAGGTCCAGGACCTCCAGCACCAGCCGCCACAGCCGCAGCAGCAGTACCCTGCCGCCGCCGGAGCCGGACCCAGCACCTCGTCGCTCGTCGTCGGCCCTGCAGGGCGCGGACCGTTTCTTCCGCTGGGTCCAGGGCCGCTCATTGACTGGGCCGGGCTCGTGAGGCCCGTGGATGTTCACGGACCGACATCGTCGTCGTCCTCGTCGTCGATGGGCGGCGCACACGCTGCCCTGGGCTTCGGCTTCAGCAGCGCCAGCGGCCAGAGCAGCCATGGAATGCACTGATGAAGAGAAGCGAAGCAGCTTATTGCTCTTTGTAGCGGATTGATTAACTAGAATGGATGGATGGATGGATGGATGGAATGACTAAGCTAGAGAGGTAATTTTGATTTGATCAATCAAACGTAATTGTGTTCGTCTTGGTGGTCTCTCGTGAGATTTATTCCATATTATTAATTAGCTGCTAGCAGTATGCATGTGTGTTCCATTCCATCTGGTGTGTTGTTGGCTTCTTATTTTTTCCGTATCAAAGTAAAGAGCACTAATTAATAAGATTAATTTGCTAGGGTTTGTGCCAAATTGCATTGGTTTACTTATTATTAGAGCTACCACCTCTTGAGCTCTCTCCCTCTTGGTTCATCAGGGTTTTCATTTGTAATTATCCTAGGTTGTTCTTCAGGTTTCCTTTTTCTGAATAGAGTTGGGACGAAGGGAAGGTTCCAATGATCCAAATAAAAAACAAATCATTGCTAGCTAGGGACAGCACAATTATATAAAAAAATTCTCCATGCATGAATACGCATGAATACGCATGATGTGTTGTGTTGTACGGGCTTGCGTGTTGTGTCAAGGTGGCAGCAACCCAGCCAAGCCTGTCACAAGCTCCTTGCATTGTTGACCAGCCGCCGAGTTCTGGTTCAGCATGTGATCCATCTATCATCTGTATCTGTGTCTATATATATACCAGAGATTCATTCACATTTATTGGTCGGTTACTTGGTAGAAGTTTGTCACTACGCTACTAACTTCTCCAATTTGTTCTTGAAATAGACAAATCTTATTATAAACTTGTTTAATTAGATTCAAGCTAGAGAATTAATTAGAAGGAAGAACTGAAATTATGTTGTGACCCAGCTGATAGAGAGAGCAAAGAGAGATAGACACAGATAGACTGAGGACCTAGTAGGAGGTAGAGAGAAGGAATTATTGGTGCAAAGAATTCAGTGCCATGATCAGTGATGAGTGGTGAGGTGCTGAATTCGATGCATCAAAAAATATTTATAATTCAGTAGAGAAATTGGAGTTCCAAGAGAGGGAGGAGAGGACAGTGCGGCCAAACCAACCATCCAAAAGCTGTGCATCACCATCTCTATCCTAGTCTATGTCTACCGTATCATGCTTACCTAAGCAAAGCCTAGACTTGTATAGCCTACTCTGCGCCCTGCACAAGTCATGTGTACCGATGAAAAAATGACACCACACTTTTTTTTTCATCTTTTATTTCTTCTCCTCCCCCCTACAAAAATTCCATTGCGTGCGTCATTGCAAATGCCGCAATGTGTCTGTTTTTTTTTCCTTTTTCTTTTTATTTTTTTGCAGAAGCAATGTGTCTGTTTCTAAGTTTCCGGTATTCTGGAAACTAATAAATATGTTCAGCACAGTGGTTTTGGATTCCGCTAATGATCTGGATTATAATTATAAAGCATCATTAATCTAATTTCTATTAGCTCTCTGGTATTTCATGTGAACTGTTATGCAGGACTATCTAAGCTTTTAAAATTTAGAGAATTTTATATATGTTTGTTGTAATAATGTCACGCAGTATATTCAGATATCATGCATCATATATATTTAGTGTAATGTTAATTGGCCTCTTGATGAAGCTATGATTATAATTCGTAGCTCGATTGTACAACTTGAGGCAGGTGTGGCAAGCACACACACACACACACACACACACATATATATATATATATATATATATATATATATATATATATATATATATATATATATATATATATATATATATATATGGTCATTTTCACCTTCTGATTTTGGACAGTTTATTTCAGACTTGACATTACCTCCATTATTTGTGCCTTCCCAAAGCCCTATATATCTCTAATCACATTATTCCCTAATTCATTTCAGTATTTGTTCTATCGTTTCATATAATACCATACAACGTGTGACAGAAAGTCAACATGTTAAGTTCACGACATTGTTGGCATATATGTGAAATTGTCTGTCGTTTGGATACATATACATTTGATATATGTGAAATTTGATACATATACATTAGTCTTCACATATAAATTCAAGTAGGAGGATCTATTGCAGTGTGTTCCATACGTTTATTGCATCCTCAAAATCAATACATTAAAATTTTTATAGTTTCGGACCTTCAGCTTCCTACTTGTGTTGCATATAATCGAGATCGGAAAGAAATCATATATATAGGGGACATTCGTATCTGGAGATTGCCTAAAAGAATTTTTGTTACTCCGCTTCTTGCCTGTTGAAGGGACTTACAAAACGTGCATGCAAAACAACATCCTTTTTTGATACTATCCTTATTTTATGATATCAGTGGCCTGTTCCATATTAAGAAAAAAAAAAGCGCATGCAAAACACACACACACACACACACATACTGTACTACGTACTATGTATGGCCCAGCAGCGAAATGCGTAGTTTGGTTGGTATCGTTTTTCTATTTGAACAACTAGAATACAATGTGATCAACTTACACGCAGAGGCCGACAGAAACTTATATATGTTTCCTTTATCTAAGAAAAGACCATATTTATATGAAAGACAGAATGGTAGTGCTGTGATTATTGGTCTCTATTTTTTATGAGAGAAGGGCATGAATGACACTTAAATTATATAAATAGAGTTTTGATAGTTAATATACCTCGCAGGTTCTTAAAAAAAAAGAGGAACATGATGAGAATGTGTACGTGTGATGATAAATTAAATAAGTTACCTCAATCTCTTTCTTAATTATTATAATTTTCTGTTTTGACAGCAAGAAGGAAGAAAAGAATGTAAAAAATAATTAAGAAACCGCCAAAAAGAAGCTAATAATAAGCTAGGTTATAGAGCGGTGTAGAGAGGCATACACTGCCCTGATTACATACGTACAGTCCAGAGAGCAGGTAGAGTTGCTGACAGGAGCCAATCATGAAACGGAGATGGATCTATATTATGAATGCGTACGCATGGCCTTCGCTGAGCAACGCATGCCGGCGCTCCAAACATAGATCATATTCACTCACTGCGCGGCTGCAGCATGCGTCTGCTGCGCGGTGTAATCTCTCCTGTTTCCTTGTTGCATCTCGGAAAACCATATTTATGAACATATATAAAAAGGCGAATGATGTTGTTTCTTAATTAGAACCCTTTGCAAGTGACAAAGTTTATAATTGCATTATTGCTGATAACTCGTAGAAACAAAAGGGGCCAACCGCCAAAACGCTAGCGAGATCTACCGCAATGAACATAAAAGAAGCTAGTATTTCAGTTTCAAGAAACCAATTCAAATTTCTAAGAAAACTTAATTAGGACTGTACTGTTGCATGCCAAGTAAATGACGATCTGGTTGATTCGATCTGAGCACACAGTGTGTGTAACATTCATTGTACGGTGCTGCTGCTTTCTCAAATATTATATAACGAACTGGAACTGACGATGATCCGTGTTACACAGTGTGTGCTCCCCTGTGTATTGAAAATGCAACAACCCTTATCATTACTCCTGTGTCCTGCATGCTGCGTGGATGGGCCGCCGGGAGGCATGCATATTCATATCGCCGCTTATGAACCGTCACAATCAATCACCTTAGTTTTTGGACATGTACTGTATACAGCTACAGTAGAGCCTACAGCTATAGCTTCATTTCGCATGCTAGTAAACGTAAAAGAAATCTTATATGTTCCATGCTAAAGTTAATTATTGTCAGCTATATATATTATGTGTAGTACTCATCCCGTCTCACTTTAAATGACATTATAACATATACTCATCGAAATTACATGGCATTTTTTGCTTAACGAAACCTTCTCTCTGTCTCTCTCCTTCTCGTTTCTAATTCACCGCTCTTTTAGCCTCTTTTTTTATCTCCGTGCTGCTTAGAGCTTAAATAATATATATAAAACGGAACGGGTGGACTACCATAAATATACACAATGACTTTTTGGCCAATCTAGACGACTTTTTCTTGTATCAGTAGAGCAACATAATATATCTTTGTGGTGGGACAGTGGGACCCCTGGATATTTATACCATTTGCTCTTCTGCTCGTCGGTTTATCATTAAATATATTATTGATATATACAGTGTATACGTAGTGCAAAGGTCGATGTGCAAAGCATAGCAAGGCAAGGCAAGACACACATACAATATATGCATGTACGCAATCCTTGAACTTTACATCCTCAAAGCTTGTGAACTAGAACTACTAACTCTGTTTGTCATTCTGTCTAGTACTACTCTCTTCGTTCTTTTTTAGTTATCGCTGTTAATTTTGACCATTTATTTTATTTAAAAGATTTGTTCAAACGTAGAAAGTTAAAAGTCATATCTCGAAAAATGATAAATTAAATCATAATAAAATATATAATATTTTTTTATAATTTTTTAAATTAGATAAATGATCAAAATTATCAGTCAAAGTTAACGACAACGAGTAAAAAAGAACGAAGAGAGTATGCATCCATCTAGATGTCTCGCGCTAATTATAAAAGATTTTTGTTTAAATACAGTATCCATAAACTTTTTATGTATGTCTCACGTGCAGTACAACCTCACCAAGTCGGTTGTAAACATTAACTATTATTGTTCACGTATGTACGTATACGGCGCGTGGTCCTTCTCTCTATTTCACGCGTGATGTACATGTATATGAATAGTAGTGTAGGGCATGCGGTTCTACAACGCAAGATGCAGTATATAGATGCAGCTACGTACGTGGCCGCTGGACCACAGACGGCCCGCCGGCTGGCCGGAATTGTGCACGTCAGCCACCACGTCAGCTTTCGTAGGGGCTTATACGGCCCCTGTGTAGTTGTCGCTTGGAGTCTACCACATAAATGCTACCTTCGGCATGCCCTGCAATTTGTTTTCACCTTTTTAATTTTTTTCTAAAATAATAAATATCCAATTTTCTTTCACACATAAATTTGATTATTTGTTTACGGATAAGAATACAGAATCTTCGGAGTTGAGGTATCGTGTGTTACAAATTGGTGATTGAGAGATGCGCCTTTTCTTTTTGGGTACAGTTTTAGTGGGCTTGTCTACTGTGGACAATTGCTTCAGTCCCAAAAAGATTGTACTTCTGGTTATTATGCACCAGCTGGAGAGAGTTTTTTTTTTTTTTTTGGAACAGAGGGTTCATGTGACAAATCAAACTGTATGTAAATTTAGTGCCTCCTGTACTATATAGCTAGGATTGAAATAGGAATGCTCCAAAAATCAGTTGCGCCCATGATTGGACAGAAAGGGAGGCAAAGTACATACCTCAAATTGTTCTCCGTTCGATCCTCCCTGCATACTCATGTGCACCTCCCTTGTCACTACTACGTAGTACTCCTCGTAGTACATACTACTTTGTTTCATTCCGTTCCATTCATTGTGCTGTGCAGGCAGCTCCTTGTAGTAGCGGCTTTAATTTCTTCCTGTCCTGGTCGGCATTACTCGAGCCATGTGCGCGCGCGCGTGTATATATATATATTTCTATATAACACCCTACATACTGAATAAGTTATTCAGTATACGGATCAGCCTACAGACCATCTGGTTCGAACCAATCAGCCATCACAACACCCTGACAACCCGTCTTATCGGGCCAGCCCGACATGAAGCAAACTTGGCCTAACCCAAGAATCACATGTTGCATGGAAATAAGCCAACGTGTGCTTCCGGCTGTCATCATGGATTTTTTTTTTACCTTCTAGTTTGGACTCCGTTATATAGGCATTTGCTACTTAACATATTTTATTCGTACGTAAAAATTATGGTTCCAGACCATAAATATTCAAATTGACCATTACATGATCTTGTAAAATAATAAATAGTATTTGTTGAGGGTCAATAGTGGCGATGACCGGTATTAATAATCCTCCGACTGCTTTGCGTATAAAGCACCGAGCGATCTCCGTCTCGCCCGACCTCAACACCGCGATACGCGTACGACGGCTCGGGCCCACAGACAGGTCCGCCTCGCCCGACCCCTTCAACCGGGGTCGGACCATTTGCCGCTCGACTCATGCGCCCGACCTCGCCGTGACGGGGTCGGGAATCCGTGCTAGAATCCGCCTCGCCCGACCTCAGGGGTCGGGCGAATCGCTCCCTCCCGACCCTTAGGGGTCGGGAGCACTGCCCACCGCGACGAAGGCGGTAGGTACTGAGTAGTTGAGTAATAAAAGCTCAACTACTCTCGTGGCTACCGAGGCCCCCCGCGCAAGTGGGCGCTAACCGCCCACGTCGCACAGTGACGGCGAGGCCGTCACTATGCGAACGACCCCCGTCAAAGCCCATCCCTTCTGACAAGACGGGACGGCTACGATCGACATTTCGACCGGGTACGGAGCTAACGGCGACCAGTCCTCCTCTCCTCCGACCCCTCGTCGGAGGACGACCGACCATGCCGAAGGGACGTCCCCCGTTGACGGCCATCCCTGTGGCGCCACCGACCGGAGAAGCACCGCCATGCCTGCGACGTCATCCACAGCGACCGGCACGGAGTTTGAAGCATCAACAGCGCGGCCTACAGGACACCCGGCCATGCCGCCGCCCACACCTTTGCGCCAACACTTTGTACGCCCGCCTCCCTCCTTGCAGTATAAAAGGGGGAGGCGGGAGAACGACAGGGCAGGCTGAACATTAGGCTACACGCGAACACAACCTCCCACCACACGTAGAACACGAGAGACTTGGGAGCTCGTCCCTCTCTCGCCCGTTTGTAACCCCCTACTACAAACTGTCGCGAGTAACACGAGCAGCCTCATCGAACTGGACGTAGGGCACGTTGCCCGAACCAGTATAAATCCTTGTGTCCTCTCGCGAACCATCCGAACCAAAACACGCACTCCACGATACTAATTACTCGTCGGCCACAACGAACGCCGACAGTATTTAACACAACCGTAAATTGTTTATGTGTGCTAGTTAAGACATGTCATCACGAGTATGTTAAAAGTACAGTTTTAAACCATAAAAATTATATTCAATCATGTCCCTATAAATATTGTTTATTACGATCGTATAGTATCTATGATTTTTTAAAATAATTGATTGGATTTGTAAAATCATTGTTTGTACCCAGAGAATGGCGTCAGGATATTTCCTTTTCATATTATGTCAAAAATAACGTATATGGGATGATATATTTTCTTCATTTTATATGTCTCACGCAATTTGGAAACCACCAAAGATTCTTCCAAATTAATCAGCCACGAAAGGAGGAAGGAAACCACCAGCTGGCCGTAAATATGGAAGTATTAATCACCCGTGCCGGCAGTCATCATATTGAATTGCCTAATCAAAATACAATCCCGTCTCCTCAACCGCCATTAGAGGCCATTGTTCTGCTCGGAAGGTGCATGTTTACAATTGATCTTCCTATTCGTAAATTCCATTCGCTCGTTACTGATCGATTAAGTTTTTGCAGGATGGACTCGGGGCAGAGGATCGTTGACAAAATTCCTCACAATCCAAGCACGATACTCATTATGAACACACAAGAGAGATTCGAGATTCTCCTCCGTCCTCCGAGCAGCGTCCGTGAACCAGTCGTTCTCCCTCGATCAGGGATGACTTCTGGCCAACTAGCACGATTTGTTATGAGTAAAGATAGGCTCGTAAATACCTTTTCATTCAACTGTGAAACATTATTGGTTTTTATGGTAATAACCTTTAATAATATAAACAATAGTCTGGCATTTTGTAATTATTCTGCATGGATGCGTGGTGCAGCGACCTGACATGGTTGGTCTAGGCACTCGGTAAAGATTTTATGTGGTCATGATTTTATAAAAGGCAAGTGTGATAAACACTAAACAAAAAGGGCTATGGGATTTATGATTGCATGAATAGATTTTTACAATTAAAAATTTGTTACACAAGATATACAATCATGACGTTAAATATTTATACACACATCAAAAGTTTTTATACTCTATGTAGATTATTTTTTTACAAGTGTAAAATAAGTTTTACAACTGAAATAACATTCTTTTACACATATAACGCGTATTCAATCCTTTAGAAGTACTGTCAAGTTTTTACAAGTGTAGAAGCTTCTAATTTAAAATACATAATTTTAAACCATAAAAAATATATTTGATAATTTCTTTGACTTATAAATCTGTAAATATTATTTACCATGCCTGTATAGTGTATATGCCTTTTTTAAAAAAATAATTGTTCTTAATCAAAAGTGCGATCAACTGGAGTATAAAATCGATGTTTGTAGCATACAAATGGTTCCAGTAAATTACCTTTTAATCGTAAAAACTTCTTTGGCTATAGAATGTTTTTCCTGTCAAAAGTGGTGACCTTAAAACCAGTATTAATTTACTATAAAAATTTATGTTTTATGATTCCAAAACGTATTTATAGTTGCATGATAAATGTTTTACATTCAAAGGTACCTGTCACCATAAACTAAACTATTTTAAGGTAAAGTATATGGTTGTGCATGCATGCGCAACGCATATAAAATTCTCAGTGCACAACTGTAAAAATCTAGTTCGTAAATATATTCATAATGTGTCTTGTTTCTTGCACAAAAGTATTAGTAATCAAATTGTAGAACTGATTGGTACTATAGATATTTTCATAAAAACCATCGGATATTTACAGTTGAATACTATTAAAAATAAACACAAGTAGCTTGCGGCTTTGCATGCATGCACACCTGATTAAGGAGCCGCTTTGATTGTTTTTTGCAATGCACTGGCATTTACGGTTTTAATTGACTATTTGATTCGCATGATGTCTGGTTTGGACCGGGTCCAGATTGTAACTTTTAGTTCTTGAGTGTTAAGTGTAAGATTATATATTGATGAAGCAATTTTTTTTTTCTAATATGCTAAGTCTGGACATTAGTTTTTATGTCCGAACAAAACAACTCTTTATGATTACACATGTTCATATTTATTGAGGAATCACCACAATATTTATTTAGTTTGTATGGTGCCATTGTATGTTTTTACTTTAAAGATTGTATTACTTTACAGCTACACTTATTGAGGAATCGTTACAATATTTATAAGGAAAGGATCTTGTTTTACCAAAAAAAAAAAAAACAAAAGAAAGAGGAGCATGTGGCGTGAGATGCTTTTTTGCATGCATACACGAAAAGTATATATACCAAATGATGTAAATTTATTACAACTTTATTGTAATATACCAAATTATGGGAGTATTTAGAGATCTCTTTAAATTAAAACTTTTATTATCCAGATATCTTTTTACACTTAAAATACAACTTTTTTAGATTGAATGTTTTTACACAATAGAAGTACAACCACACTTCTTTAAGACTGAATGCAAAAAACATACAAATTACTACTTTCACAATTCAAGTAGGTTTTAAGAGTGTAAGGACATGTTTTTACACTTCCGACGTTGGTAAAAGCAAATCAAACAAAGATTTTATATGTCGAACTATAGCCAAATATGTATGATTATAAAAAATAGTTTTGAATTGATTTTTTTTATGTTTATTGAATTCTTTGGCATAACGATTAAGTTTTTACGATCGTAGCTAACAGGTTTTACAAGTTCGAAATGTAAAAAATGAAAAAATATACCTGGTAAGCAAACTAGTAAGAAAATAAAAAGCAAAAACTCACCCATCACACCTCCTACGTGCGCTTCAAATGTGCTTTCGAATGGATAAATTAGGCGTCTGGTCAATCAAGTCTCGTTTGCTGACATCATCTATTTTTACGATAAAAATATAAACATTTTACGATCGTGGTAATTATTTACAGTTTGGACCTGGTACTGAATAAGCTATTCAGTACCCAGGGTACCAAATAGCCCTGCCCAGGATGGAGAGAGAAGAAAAAGAAGAAGATGCTATGGTGGTGGTGGGTCTGTTGACCATGCTGTGATCTGCCTTTTTATCCCTCAATCCATCGCCTTTCTTGGCATCGCTACTAAAATTTGGTGTGTTCATGTTCTAAAAATAGCATACCGGCTCTGTTTTATGAGACTGGGCATCTAGTACTGCCCCTTTTGGAGCCTCACTAACACTAGTACGTACTTCAATATCGTCGTACTCCCTCTGTAATTCTGTATCCATGTAGAGAGAACTAAAGTTTCGCAAAAACAAAAGGTAGAGAGAACTCATAACTGCTCATCACATCGTTTTATTCACGGCAGAGCAAGTGGGCCTTGTGTTCTATCGGGCCATACAGAATCACTTCTCAGCCCAGCTGTCTTTCAAAAAAAAAAAGCCTTCTCAGTCCAACTACAAAATCAGCCCGATGAATGTTAAATGGGAGAAGGATCCATAAATAACCAGCACTTGTCAGTCAGAATCGACTAAAATTAACAAAAGGTCAGATGAAAATCGGCTCAATCCGTAACCAGCATGGTTCGGTCATGATGAAACGGATTGCCACCTGTGATCAGGTAAGATTCACAAGATACAGAAACATGCTCTACGAAATGTTACGCTGACGGACAGTGCTGGGGCATGATAGTAGTACAAGATCGAAGACAGGAGGCAGATTTCATTCGTAGAGTACACTCAAATACATAGGGAGCCATTTGCTTACAAGCCAGCTCCTAGACTGTCAACACTGGTGATCTTGTGCATGCGGGCGACCGGCCGAAAGAATGGTCCGTCTTCTTCACAAGAATCTCAAGCCAAGCCTACTTCACTCAAAAGCAAATGCACACGTGGAAAGCACAAACATAGTAATAAAGAGCCGAGGCACAAACAGCACGCTCATTGCCGAAAATACAAGCTGCGACTAAATCCCAGATAAAGAATGTTATACTACTTCTGTGAAGTGCAGAATGCGTTTCATTAGGATTTAAGGATGCAAAAACCATGCGGGCCAAAAGCAAAGACAGGTGCCAAAAAGAGAAACGGTGGCCAGCCACACCCACACGGGCTTTTAGGCCAAGGAACGCATTGTTTGGAAGCAACCCCAGCTGAAAGCCGTAGCATAGGAGCCAAGTCACTTGCACCTCAAAACTTCACTCCTTCCCTCCAATCTCCACATATGTATAAATATGCAGCGCAATCATCAACTGCACAATTCACTCAGCTCCCCTCACTACAGGAGCAGCCAGCCAATTCATCTCAACTATCTAGCTCGCTCATCGTAGCTATGGCTTTCAATCCCAACCCTCCAGGTTTGGGTTTCCCCTACTTCCCTCCGAACCCATATTTCCCTCCAAATCCATATTTTCCATCACCACAGCCGCGGCCTCCGCCACGATTTCCACCACCCTCTAGAGCACCACCACCTCCACGCCGTGCTCCACCACCACCCACCCTACCTCCACCGCCACCTCGCCGTGCCCCTCCTCCACCCTCCTCACCCCCATCACCACCTCGCCGTGCTCCACCGCCACCATCACCACCCATTCGACCTCCGCCGCCGCCAACTCCTCGCCCTAGAGCACCACCACCGCCACGACCACTAGCCCCGCCACCACCTCATCCAACACCCGTGCCACCTCCCCCAAGCCCTCCACATCACATTGTCATCATCGTGGTGTTTGTCTCACTGGGCGGCCTGCTCCTGCTGGCATGTCTAGCCGCGCTCTTCTGCTGCCACAAGAAAAAAAGGGGCAGGAAGACAGAGAGGAAGGCAGAGATTCTCAACTTTAGCGACCATGTCCATGTCCACAAGGACACCATGTCAGGTCCTGAAGGTGCTAAAGTTGCCAAGCTAACAGTAGATGAGGATATCAAATTCCAAGAGGGAGTGCAAAAGAAGGACACCATAGGTGCATCATCCAGCACTGGAGCAGAAGCGAAGGCATCGCACCACAGTTCAGGGCTCTGGCACAAGAAACATGAGGGCAACAAAGAGAAGAAGACAGAGCTCATCAGCGTCACAGGACACAGACATGTTGAGGAGAAGATCTTGCCAGGGCCTCACGGCAACAAAATTGAAGTGCTTTCAGAAGACGAAGATATCAGGTTTGAAGAAGCAGAAGGGAAAAAAGAAGCGTCTGAAAAATCAAAGACGCATATATTCAAGTCCTAAGAAGATGGTGCCACTATCAGCCCAAGTTTCCCTATACTGAAGGCCATCCAACTCCATAAATAATCATATATCCCTATTCATACTCTTGCATGCATTTGATCAGTTCGATAAGATTCTATGTTCTTTTGTGTGACTGAAAATAAGGGCGTCAGAGACCCACATGATTGGGTTCGATGTGTAATTATTTCTGTAAGAATTTGAATATGAGCAAATTGTGTGTGTGAATGCATTTCTTCAATGGAATTCCATAAAACCCAACAATCAAATTGGTGATGGCCAATGGCTGCACACTGTTTAATAATAGGGCGTGCTCATGTACAAGACCTTACGGTTCTCGTTCCCCAATGTGTCAAGAGTAAAAGAGCTTATGGCACTAGGATAGAAGGTTAACATGATGGCAAACTGAGCTTCTTTACACAGTAACCTAAACTTAATTTCCAGTACTTGTCACCATAACAAAAGATACCATAATTCTAACTACTTGTGTTAGTTAATTGCAATTGGTGTAATTCGCTTCTTAGTAGGCTTACTTGATGCATTGCTCTTAGTCAATACTGGTGGTGGTGGTGTCACTTCAACAGCCCTGGGACTCACTGCAGTCTTAACTTTGTTGGCACCAGCATCCACGTCCATAATGTCTACTGTGGCCGGCTCCTTGTTTTCACAAGACATATTTCCTTCAGCAAGCTTCCCTGTTCCTGAGTTTTCAAGATTTGAAATCTGTTAGGCCGTCTTCAAAAAAATAATGTTAAAGAAGTAAACATTGCAAAGCATACAATCAACTTTAGAAAGATAGCTCTGATATGTATAGTATGATTTATTTCGACACAAGTCAGACGTATGATTTATTTCATGTGACTGGAACAAGGGAGTCAGATATGTCTGACAGGATGGGGGTGTCATTATTGCTGCTCACCTTTTTACATGAGCAATTTATGTGCAAGTAGAATTATAACGAAATTTTGCAAGAACATTGCCCACTAGGTGGTCACAGGTTATCAATACCAAATTATGGTTCTCAACACATAATATATGTCCATATTACTTCTTGTTGTATCATGAGCAGAATCCAAGCTTTATAGGACTATGAAACCAAAAATGAGCATAAACACAGGACAAAATTTCTGAACCAATAAACATGATACGATGGCTAGAACAGCGGGTGGGCATATGCCCACGTGTGTAAAAAGGTAGTTCCTAATTGCTTCAGCTACCAAGTAAATTGCAGCAGCTAAGAGTCTTACTGTTTGTTTTACTCGATATCATATCATCAGCCAATGCTGGTGACAGGGTGAGGGTAGCTCCCACAGCCGCAGGGCTGGCTACCACTTTATGTTTGCTTGCATCAACATCTACTTCCAAGCTATCCCCCGATAAATGATTCTTTTCACATGTGATATTTCCTTCAGTAACTTTCTTTATTCCTAGGGATTTTCCAGAATTGAACTATGTTAGAAGATAATCCTCCAACAAAAAAAATGTAAATCAGAAGGAAAAAAGGGGCAGATAGGTAAATTGTATCAGCCCAATATGCAGGTTGGAACACAGATCAACTAAACATATGCAGCTGCATCTGAGGAGATGTATCTTAAAGCATGAATGGTAGTGCATTACAAGAAATTGCATCACAAGAAATTTTAAAATAGCTGGATCTAACAGCACCAATAAATAATTTTGCTAAATACCAGCGACAAAATGGAAACAGTGGATTATAACATTTGCTGAAGACGAAGACTAAGATACAATTCAAGAGGTGGAGAAACATAGTTTAGATGGTAAGTAGTACTACAATCTAAAGAGCCTTTCAGCAGTAGATGGTTATGGTTAACACCAGCAAATTTGGAAGTTAATACGTAAAATCTGTTCTGAAGAAGTCAGCAGCTCATAGTTACCACTATCTACACCTATGTCATTGTGATATTCATAAGATTCAATCTTCAGAACTAAAACTCTTTTGAAAGTCATCATAACCTACATAGATATTTATGGTGTATCACTAAACAGAGAATTTCACAAGTGATGTATGGATTCTAAGTGGTGGCATCATTTCAACAAGTGACTCCCTGCCAAAAATAAAATAAAGGGATTGGGCCGACATACCAGAGAGGACATGAGGCTGCCCCAGTTCGTCGTTCTCAAACTCTATTATAGTACAGTAGCCATCTCGTGATGACACCGCCAGGTACTTAGCATCAGCAGCCCTAGGAAAAATCGATTACAAAGATGATTTTCTAGTCCCACATGATAAGATATACATACACTCCTATCTTCTCAATGAAGGACACTCGAAGAGCAAAACTGTTGCTCACCATGCAATATCTGTAATAGCAGCATAGTGGAGACCAGCATGTATTAGTATTGGAGGAACACTTTCTGTATCGTAAACATATAGTGAATTCAGAGTAGCAACAGCAAATACAACCCGGTAAGGAAGCTTGAAGAAACCATCTGCAATATTTCCAAAGTTCAGATTCATTATAGGGCATCAAATCTTGTACCGAATACCTCAAATCAAAGCATCATAAAATTGACTTACCTGAGTTACAACCACGCGGTTTGAAAAGAACAGGGCAGAAGCGTACTGCAACTATAGCTTTACTTGCCACAGGGACTTGTATGGCAGGCCTGCAGAGCCAAAGAAATTGAGTAACCTAAGAGAAAAAAAACATACAACTGAAAGAAATTGCCATAACAACTCATTACTAAACCAAATGATGCATAACAGACAAGAAGAAGTATAAGATCTGATACCTTGAGAGGTCCTGCCTTGGCGTTATATAAGCAGTATTAATCACTTCAGAGGAATGTTTAGAAAGACCTGATCAAAAGAGAAAAAGAAAGATAAATATTAATGGACCTGAATTTTATGACAGCAGATAATGTACCGAAAATAGGCTAAATTATGTGCAACAAGAGAACATAATATACCAAACTTAGGAACCAGTGACTTTATGAAGAAAAGTTGATATACCTGCTGGTAATACTAGAAAAGATCCGTCAGGTGACCATGCCAGCCGTCGGAAGAAAGATGGCAATGTCTCATCATGAAACATATGAGATTTAACTGGTGGCTGCACGTAAAAGGATTATACATTGCTTCCTTTTGAGTGAGTGAGATGTGCGAATTCAAATGATGTAAATATTATTTGAGATGATACAAACCTTGGCATCATCATGATTTTGAAATTCAATCTTGACTAGAGTATGCTGGCAAACAAAGTTCATCTTCTCTGAGTTCTTCGATCTGCCTTGAGGTTTGTTTGCGTATATTTTACATGTTCTGTCAGAGCTTAGCGAAGCAATATACTGCCCCAAGGGATCCCATGCCACACCCTGAACATAATGCAGATGGCCCTCTAACTTCTGTTGCACCGTGCCTGATAATGGCATGACAAAAGAATCATATAAGACACTATAAACATCCGTAAACCATGCTGTACTTGCTGTTTTGGGAATTACCTTTGTTAGCATCCCAGATTATGCAAGTGTTATCAACTGACGCAGAAACAAGGAATGTGCTGTCAGGTGACCAGTGCAGATCCAGAACGTCCTTGTGATGGAACCTGCGAAACAAATTAGAACATTGCGAGTTAGCATGCTGGCGGTTAATTTAAAAAATGTCTTTCTTTCCCCTATTTTCAGGGGATAGGACTCACAGTAACGTCTTGTGTATTTTCCAAGCCTCTCCGTCATCAGTGGAGTGCAATTTCCACATAATAATACCACCGCCTGCAGATTGCAAAACACGGCATTTACCGATCAGGAAAAGGAACTGTCCAATCGACAATCATTGAAGAGGTTCAAGTAATTATGACTTGATATATACTCCTAGACACCAAATAGAACATACCGTCAGCACCAGAAGCGAGATACTCCCCTGCATAATCAATGTGGGGAACCACGTTAGTTACACAAATGGAAAGGCCCAAACAGAATTCATCCGCATTCAAATTTCGTAGCAAAATAAAGGAGGAGGGGGTGGGGGATATAATCAGGCTCAGCCAAACTGGAATTGTGGCGCGGTTTGGCTAGTTACCACTTACCAGAAGGGGAGAAGCGAATGACGTTGACCGCGGAGCTGTGAGCAGTGCCATTGGGAGCGAGGCCGCATTGGAAGGTTGCGGTGGGGAGCTTGTCGTCCGATCCCTCCGATGCTATTGACCAGATCTGCGAGCCGCAAAGGGTAACGAAATGAGCGTCGGCGGCGGCCAGGACGGGAGGGGAATTTTGGAGGCGGGAAGCACGACAGCGGCGGAAGGAAAGAGAGTGAGGGCGGACCTTGACGTCGTGGTCGGCGCCGGCGGTGGCGAGGCGGCCCGACGCGGGGTGGAAGTCGAGGCTGAGCACCGGCTGCAGGTCGTGCCAGTTGATCTGCAACGTCCCGCCCCGCATCCTCCTCAGATGGATGGATTCCTCTCCTCCGACAAGTCTTGCTTCCGCTTCGACGGATGGATTCCTCCGATGGCTTCGCCTTCCAATCTCTCTCTCCTCCCCGCTCTTCCACTTTCTCTCTCTAGGGTTTGGTTTGGTTTGGTTTGGTTGGTTAGGGGGGAATGCCAGACGGCGGGAAAATGGAGGTGATTGCGCGCGCAGTTCTCTCTCTCTACAGTCCACCCACTCTCCTTACTGTTGCTGCTGCTCTCTAATGGGCCAGATTGTGTACTACTAGTAGGCTTACAAACGGCCTGTGATCTGTAAACTCATGGAAAGGAGACCCTAGGCTCAGTCCAGGCCTGGAGACCTCACTCATGTGCTGGGTCGTGAGGGCCCAGTACTGCTTGCACGAGTTTTTTCTTTTCTTTTTTTCCTTGCATAATAATAATAATAATAATTAAGGTGATAGGAACGGATTAACATGGCAATAAGATTTTTTTTTTTGCAAGGAATGGCAAGAAGATATTTGAAGATGAGTTTTGATTGTTTTTGGGTACAAGTGCTGCCCTGCCATGGTCATGGTTGGATAAACATTGCAGTAGCCATCACATCAGTGGCATTGCACATTTGCACTGCCGACGAGTAATACCATCACCTGACCATCATTTTTTGTCATAAAAATAACTGTGGCACACTAACCAGGTAATGGGGTGCACAAAAAATATTCTCCACATAATAACGACAAGATGTAAAAAGAACAAAAGGGCGGGGGAAAAGGGCACAAAGATTGAAAGATAAGGAAAATAAGTGGCCAACACCCCTAATATGTCCTCACTTCTCACCAGATTTCCTCGAGCATATATCTAAAAGTGACAAGGCTAGTAGCTAAATTTGATGCATGTGGTGCGTGCGTATATTAATCATTATTCAATTATTATAGTTTTTCAAGGAAATTAAATTCTATAATAAATAAATATTAACTAGGTGATGAAGTGTGGTTTTTAGGAGTACATATCACATATACAAGTAAAATATCGGAAGTGTGAAGATGAAAAGAACGAGGTTAGTGGATAGAACTTTGTATTACAGATCTGGCATCCTATATAATGTATTAAAAAAATGGATGGCGCGAGTAAAAAAAGAAAAGGTTAGTGGCAAACACTACTAAACTGCACTTACTGATCACTTAGCTAGTAGCATGGCGCGTGTGCATATAGCCTACCTGAAAAAGAGAAGGCTATGAGGTTAAAAATTTAAGATGGTACTGAATGTATGCGGTGCATTTGTATATTCTAGAAGGTCATATATATATATATATATATATATATATATATATATATATACTGTATATGGAAATTTAATTTAGGCAACAGTTAACTAGATGAAGTGCAGTTTTTCAGGAGCCATACGCTCAGGACAATACAAAAGTTTGTTATGTTTTTCAAGGGGCAAGAGACCGTCAGCAGCTGAATTTTTAGAGACCTTCTTCTCTCAACCTTAAATGTAATGTCTTCAAAAGATGCCTCTCCTCCTATGAGGCCAATTAATAGTTTTTTTTTAAGGGAGAGCATACCCATGTAAAAGAGTATTAAAATTCCTTATAAAATATGTAGATGGGAGTTTGTATTAAAAGGTACAGCATCATATATACATATATACATACACATACATATATATATATATATATATATATATATATATATGGAAATTGATCTTTTGTCGATAAAGTGTAAAAAGAGTAAAAAGCAAAGAAAAGGGGGTTGCTAGATCAAATCGAAAAAGAAAAATTAGTGGCAAACACTCCTAAAATGCACTTACTCGCTAGCTCGTAGCCTGGCACATATATATATAATAGGCCACCTGAAAAAAGATAAGCCTACGAGAATCACAGTTTCTACGCGTTGTATGGATGCGATGTATCTGATAAAAATGGTTAACTAGAGACATCTTAATGTTTTTCTTTGCACCCATTATTGTATATCATTTTAAGTAATAAATACATGTGCGCTTGACGGTATGGCCTCTTAACTAGCCGCTGTGAGGTACGTATTATGAATCAAGAGCCGAGCCTAACTGGTTCTAATAAATGAGGGGAAAGGCACATATGGCCACAAGAGCACACAGTGTGACACACGTACAGTACAGTATATTAGTAGTTGTTAATTAGCCTGCATCAGTGAGTGTTGTGCATGTTACAACAATAATAAGTAATAACGGGAAAAGGGAGCAACTCCATCTTCGATCTCTCGATTGGTCCAACAACGAAAGCAGCATCTTATTAATCTGCTGCAAAGGGAACAAGTGGTCAATTGAATTGATTATTAAAACGACAGAACATTGTAGTCGTCGTATTGCAAAGCCGCCAGTCATGCAAAGTTCGAGAGATTTCTTAATTAGATCAAGAAGCAGCAGAGTTTGACATGATATACTAGCAGGGAGAGCTGCTGGATTTGAGGAATCCTACCGGACTCTGCCGGACTAATTTACAATTGGAGGAATTGAAAGATTGACTGATGTACTGGTTCACGGTCCCGCGTTCTTCTTCAGAGATGAGAGAGAGATTCAGTTATTAGTCATACGCGTTTGTCCGATGGGAAGCCACCACCCAGCTGATCCTACTCATCAGCTCTCCAAATACTAAAGCGAATCAAGATAACGACACAACGTTCGTCTAGTATCTATACTATGCAACCCCCGGACCCCCACAACAGTATTAGCAGTACTTAGTACTGGCTTATTAATAGCGAGTGAGTGTTGAAGCTGGTAGGAAACCAGCTAGCTGCTTAATTAGGTTGCTCTGAGACTGCTTGTTGCTTTCTCAGTCTCAGGCCTAATATTAAGCCACTATAGCTTAGAGATAGTCAACGCGTCTCGTCCAGCAAAATCAACAAAAAGATACGAGATCAGCAGAGGCAGTGTAGCAGCAGCAGCAGGTTCAGTCGTCTTACTATATTCACATAGAAAGATGTTTCAGTACTATTATTGTTAACTCTTAGCCACTATGATTCAGTACACTTATAATTAGTATCGTGGACCTAGCACTAAGTCATGCATCATGTTATTAAGTGGTGGTAATTGCTAACGTGCTGGCTACTACCCAAGCTACGAGGATGCATCCACACGAGGAACACACGCGGTCCATACTGCTTCTTTCACCACGCAAAAACAAAAGCCCAAAATTTTCAGTGCAGGTCGTTGGAGTAATTAAAAACGGCTTGGCGACCACGCATAGCTTGCTTCGCAAACGTAACTGGGAAATCAAAACCCGATCGAGAAGTAGGAACCAGTCTGTAGAGCTTGATTGTTTAATCTGTGTATTGATTTTGTGAGAGCTTGCATTTACAAGAAGAGTGGCCTTGTAATCTCTGAAAATATCTGTCAAGAGAATAATACTATAGGCACTGTACCTATAGTGAAGCCTAGTCACAGAGTTCCATGTGTCCTTGCCAGGAGAGTGCCGCTATATTAATTTGTGGAACTACCTCTTGAATGAACATGTGACAACTTAAAAAAGAAAAAAACCTAGTATATGTCGACATAAGTATTGTCCCTCTTTTGAAGGAGAACACGCTACATTTTGGAGGGAAGAATCGAAGAAGAAGCAGAGCATTAGGATCGACGCGTCCAGAGATAAGTAGATGATGATTTTGCCTACGTACATAGACTCTGCTATATGGCAGGCTCAACTCAATATGGTGTAGCTAGTTAGGCACTAAGACGAATGAGGGAGGCAAGTGGTGGTCATGGTGGACTGCTGATGACTCGTCCAGCCCACCACTTGCATTCCGAGCTACCTAGCTAGTCAACATTGACAGCCATCGTCTCTCATCTCTCTTCCTCGATCGGCTCCTCCCTATAAAACCCCATCAGCCGCTTGCATCTTCTGCATCACAATCCCAACACCACACAAAACAAAGCTCATCTCATTCTCTTCTCCTCCATCGTCGTAGCTCATCATTCAAGCAAAGACGCCACCCAAACAAGAACCCTTCAGATCGACCTCATCCAATCAAGCAATGGCGCCAATGGCAACCAAGGCCGTAGTGCTCCTAGCAGTCTTGGCCCTCCTTCCTCTCAGCACCCTCAGCTCCCGCTCAGGCCCGTCCGCGCACCACGGCAGCCACGGCGGCCACGGCCACAAGCGCTCCCCGCCGCCGGCCGTCATCGTCACGCCTCCTCCCGCCGCCCCTCCTTCGCCCGCCGCGGCGGCGGCGGCGCTGGTGCGCGCCACCTGCAACTCCACGACCTACTACGACGTCTGCGTGTCCGCGCTGGGCGCCGACCCGTCGAGCGCCACGGCGGACGTGCGCGGCCTGTCCGCCATCGCCGTCTCCGCCGCCGCCGTGAACGCGTCCGGCGGCGAGGCCACGGCCGCCGCGCTCGCCAATGGCACCACCACCGCCGAGGCCGACGGGCAGCTGCAGGCGCTGCTCCGCACGTGCGCCGCCAAGTACCGCCAGGCCCGCGACGCGCTCGGCGCCGCCAGGGACTCCATCGCCGAGCAGGACTACGACTACGCGTCGGTGCACGTCAGCGCCGCCGCCGAGTACCCGCGGGTTTGCAGGGCGCTGTTCCGGCGGCAGAGGCCCGGCGCGTACCCGGCGGTGCTCCAGGCCAGGGAGGAGGCGCTCGGCAAGCTGTGCTCCGTCGCGCTCGACATCATCGCCATGCTCTCGAACAGCAGCTAGACAGATGGAGATGAACCATTGCATTTCCCAAAACCCAAACTAGCCATATGAAACGGATGAATATGTAATGACCAAAACCAAAAATGTACTCGTAGCTTCTAGTAGTCTTTAGTGCAGTCTCTACTACGTGTAATGACACGTAGTACGTCGTCCTCTACATGATTTTGGTAGCATACATATGTACTTACCTCTAGTGCTCAGCTCGTTAAATCTTTTTTTTTAGATAATGGAACAAAGGTCCCAGCCTCTACTATTTAGAATAGTACACAGCTTAGATGAAACACACACCCGACAGCCATTAGGCCCAAAGTTCTCACAAAGAGAAGGCAAAACACTTAAGCAACATAGACACAGACATTTACTAAAGAACTAAGGACTAGTCCTCAATTCTATTCCGAAACTTCCACCCATACTTCGTGAAGACTTCCATGATTACTGTCTCCAATATTCTGCAACCATCCTTGAGCTTCTGTCTCTCCTCCTCCTTATGTAGACCCGACCATTGTCGAATCCAGTATGTCGCCCTGAAGATTACCTGTAAATAAGTATCAGTTTTTGTCTTGTTAAATACCACATCATTTCTATTCAACCATATCGCCCAACAAAGAGCTGTAGCACCTAATAAAATTTGGACTTTAAGCTTAGAGCGAATGCCATGAAGCCAAGAACCAAACAAATTCTCAATGCTAGTAGGAGGTCGAATTCCAAACGTGATGAATACGGTATTCCAAACAAAACGTGCAAGATGGCAATCAAAGAAAAGATGTTGAATAGACTCCAAAGAGCTACAAAAACAACACTTCACACAGCCATGCCAATTCCTTTTTGCAAGATTATCTTTAGTTAGAGTAACACCCTTCTGAAGATACCAAAGAAAAATTTTAATTTTTAGAGGTACCCGAATTTTCCAAAGTGGACTTTTATACGGCACAACACCTTCTTGTACCATACTAGTGTACATCGAGTTAACCGTAAAGGAACCACTTTTATTAAGATTCCAAATAAACACATCCCTACCAGTAGTGAGGTTAACGTGCACAATTTGGGTAACTAAACTGTGCCAAGCACTTAGACTTGAATCTTTTAACCCTCTTCTGAAGGACACATTCAGTGGAATCATGCTTAGGACATTTGCCACTGTATCATCCTTCTTCCTAACAATCATATATAAATTCGGATATGTCTTACAAAGAGGTTTATCTCCTAACCAAGTGTCCTCCCAAAATCTAATTTGAGACCCATCTTGAACTGTAAAGTGTCCGCGAGCTAAGAACTCATCTTTGACTTTCATAAGTCCTGACCAAAAATGAGAATCCCCTGGTCGTTTACTAACTTGAGTTAGAGTTTTGTTGGACAAATATTTCTTTCTTAGAAGATTCTGCCAAACTCCGTCCTCATTAATTAACTTAAACAACCATTTGCTCAAAAGACACTTGTTCTGAAGGTCTAAATTTTGTATTCCTAGTCCTCCATAATCTTTTGGCTTACACAAAATGCTCCATCTTGTGAGTCTATATTTTTTCTTGTGCTCATCACACTGCCAGAAAAATCTAGACCGATAATAATCCAACTTTTGAAGCACCCCTTTTGGTACCTCAAAAAAGGAGAGCATAAACATAGCTAGGCTAGATAAAACTGAATTAATCAATACTAGCCTGCCTCCAACAGATAAGAGCTTTCCTTTCCAACTACAAAGTTTCTTTTGGAATTTATCCTCAATAATAGCCCAATCTTTATTTGAAAGTTTCCTATGGTGCATGGGAATTCCTAAGTATTTAAAAGGCAAGCCTCCAGTATTACACCCGAAGAGCTGCGCATACTCTCGTTCATATTCCTTAGCCTTACCATAGCAAAACAACTCGCTCTTATGAAAGTTAATTTTCAATCCTGACAATTGTTCAAAAGCGCTTAACACTAATTTTAGCTCTTTTCCTTGTAACAAATCGTGTTGCATAAAGAGAATGGTATCGTCTGCATATTGCAGAATAGAGAGACCATCTTCCACAAGATGTGGAATAACTCCATGAAATTTCCCTTGTGATTTAGCTCTCCCAATCAATGTTGCCAACATATCCGCAACTAAGTTAACTAGGATAGGTGATAAGGGATCTCCCTGCCTTAATCCTTTCTTAGTTTGGAAATAATGGCCTAAATCATCATTTACCTTGATACCTACACTACCACCTCTTACTATTTGATCAATCCACTTACGCCATCTCGTTGAAAAGCCTTTCATTCTCAACGTTTGTTGAAGGAATGACCATTTTACTTTATCATAGGCCTTCTCGAAGTCTAGCTTCAATATTACCCCATCTAATTTTTTCTTATGCATCTCATGTATGGCTTCATGTAAAATGATAACCCCTTCCAGAATATTTCTACCTTTCATGAAAGCCGTTTGTGAAGGCCTAACAATTTTTTGTGCCACTAATGCGATCCGATTTGTCATTACTTTAGTGAATATTTTGAAACTCACATTTAACAAACAAATAGGGCGATATTGTTGAATCTGCGTAGCCTCTTTTTGCTTCGGTAATAATGTAATTATTCCAAAGTTGAGACTAAAAAGTGGCAGATCCCCCTTGTGAAACTCATCAAACAGGGCCATTAGGTCCTCTTTGATGAGTCCCCAAAAAGCCTGATAGAACTCTGCAGGAAAGCCATCAGGACCCGACGCCTTATTGTGTTCCATTTGAAAAATAGCATCCCTTAACTCCTCTTCCTTAAATTGGTCATTTAAAATTTCATTTTCTATAGCAGAAACCTGTGGTATATCATCTGTAAAAGATTCCATCATAGTAAAATAGTTATCCGCCGGAGCGCCAAAGAGTCCCTTATAGTAATTGGTGATGTATTTTTTGAGATTTCCATCACCTTCTATAACCCCCTCTTCTTGCTCTAAGCGGAATATCCGAGTCTTTCTGTGCTTTCCATTAGCTACTAGGTGGAAATATTTAGTATTACAATCGCCAGCTAACAACTTAGTTGTTTTGGCTCTTTGATACCATTTTATTTCCTCCTCTCGCAGCAAATGCACAAGTCTTTCCTTATAGTAATGTTTCAAATCAATCTCTACATCAGTGAGATGTTGTGTTTCCGCTTTTTTATCAAGATCATTAGATTTTTTAATTAGCTCTTCCTTTTCTTTTTTATATCCACCACTTGTATTCTTAGCCCAACCCCGTAAGAATTGTCTAAGTCGTTGGATTTTAAATTGCCATCTTTGTAGTGGTGTTTTCCCTCTTTTCTCCCTATTCCATACTTGTGACACCAATTCAGAGAAGCCGTCACGCAACAACCATCCAAGTTCGAATTTGAAAAGTGGTTGTTTATACCCATGTGTACCGCTACCGGTATCTAATAGCAAAGGGGTATGGTCTGATATTTCTCTAGTAAGAGCACGCACAGTTGCTAAAGGAAACTTAGTTTCCCACTCTGTACTTTCTAGAATTCGATCCAGCCTCTCGTACGTCGGATTCTCTCTAGAATTAGCCCATGTAAACTTCCGGTTAGACAGCTCAAGCTCTCTCAAGTTTAAGCCATCTATAACAGCATTAAACAAAAAGGGCCACCTGCTATCATACTTGTCGTTATTCTTTTCTTGTGGCCCTCTTATGATGTTAAAATCACCGCCAACAAGAATCGGATGTGTCTCCTTAGCACATGTTTGGACTAATTCTGTGAGAAAATTTTCCTTAAGGTCCGACTGTGCAGCTCCATAGACCGCTATCAGCACCCATCGGAAATCATCGACTTTATTTCTAAGATGAAACTTAACATAAAAGTCACCTTCATCAATGCTACCAATATCAAAGACCTCTAGATTAACCCCAAGGAGAATACCACCTGACCGACCATGAGGTTCAGTCCAATGCCAAAGAAACTCTTGTCCCCCACACATATTATTAAGAACCGTTTTTGAGAAATCTTTCTTTCCGGTCTCCAAGAGAGCGATAAAGTCTAGCTTTTGCTCCCTTGATGTATCCGAAAGGAACCTAAATTTAGCCAAGTCACTAAGACCTCTGCTATTCCAAAAAATTCCTTTCATTTCGAACCATTTTTATGTTTTTTAATCACCCTAATCTTAGGCTTCTTTTTCTCTCTTCGTAGAGACAAGGATTTATTTTTTTTGAAGATGGTTTGAAAATCACAACTTAGGTGATTCGCCTCCTCATCCATAACCTCCTCCATTAGGTCACCACATAAGTGACCAAGAGTGAGATTTTCAATTTCCTCATCGTCATCCTCAAAAAGATGATCTGAACAACTAATACTATTTGTACTAAGTTGTTCCTCATTAGCTTTGTTAACTCGGTCTAGTTCAATTGATTTTAACAAGTGAACTGAATCTGAAACCTCATTAGAATTCATGCCTATATTAACACCTAACTCATGAAAGGAAGACACAATAGAATCAACCGAAAGAGAAAGGAAAGACATATTAAACTTATTACCTTCAGAGAAGTCCAGATTCTTCCAAGCCGTCCTCTTCTTCGCCTTGTTCATGATAGGTTCACTATCAGACTTTTCCAGCCTTGGACTTGCCCGCTTTGGAGTTGTTGTAGCCTCGACAATAGCAGCAGCAGCCGCCACCGCTGCCGGCAGAGAAGCAACCGTCGCTGCTGCCGCCGGCCGGGAGGCTCCCAGCTTCTCCCGCGCTTGCACAGGTGCGCTAGCATCTTCCTGAACATTTGCCTTGTCGCCCTTCATCCCTGGTGCGCCCAACAGCAGCTCTGCGTTCTGCACAGTGGCACCCTTAGGCGCCATAGTTGCATGCTCCTGTGATGACGCCTGCCCAGCTATAGGTGGTGGCAGAGGAGATGCCATCACAGCACGCTCCACCTCCATCTCTTTTTCCTGACCTACATAATCTAGTAAATCATCGTCAGACACATCACTTTCAACTAACCCATCAATTGGCATCTCATCATCTTCAGCTAGAACGCGATCTGCACATTCTTCAATTGCTTTATCAACAGCCATGTCAATAATACTTTTTGCCATGTTCTGAATTTTCTCCTCCATGAGGTGCTTTGCGTTCATCTGATCCCCCTTCATAGCAGGTCCATTTAAATTTCCATCTTCCTCTATTACCATGTCATCCGGCTTTGCTCTCTTTGCATCTCTATCAGGCACCGTGTCATCTTGTTTTGTACCATCCTCTTGCTTGTCGTCACCATCTCCTTCCCCATTTCCGAAATCAAGCTCCACCTCATCGCCGTTTTCATCAAAACCCACCCGTTCCATCTCAAGCATAAGCTCGAAGTAGTGATCTCCAATAACCACATCAATATCGGGTGGTAGGAGCGACGGGTTCAACACAGCAACAAGAATCCTACCATAGTCATTCTTACGAGTTGTTTTCATATCAACCATTTGAGTGGAGCCAAGCATCGTGCCCACTGCCCAAAGGTTCATTAGAGACCAAGACTAACATGAGAGTTGAGACTAACATGAGACCAAGACTAACATCGTGCCCACTGCCCACGGCCATCGTGTCACCTCTCATGTTAGTCTTGTATTGAGTTTCCTTCGTTATATCATAATAAATATATCAGCAAGTTGTACTCATCTCATATTATTGCTTATGTGTACCTTTGAGGTTCATCAAAATGAATGTGGTTGGGTACTCTGCAGCAACATTATGATGAGACCAAAGAAATTATTACTTAGCATAATTGATGGGCATGAGCATCTACTTCTACCAGATAACATACCAGAGATCATGTTGAATCTGACTTGTTCAATTCCATAACTTGTTACCTTGCTAATCTAGCTAGACCATTCAGGCTCTGTTTATTAAAAGAACTGTAACAACCCTTTCTTCTTCAAAACTCAAATCAATAAAATTAGTAGAACTGGTCACCTTTTTATTTTTTACGAAAGAATTGAACTGATCACCTGAACATGTTGATACTGATGAGTTCAAAGCTGATATACTACAGTATAGCAAAAAGTAATACACCTACTCGAGATTATACAGTTCTGTTGATTTAAAGACCACTACAGGCCATTTCTTCTTTTTGGAGTATATTCCATTTTGGAAGAAGCCTTTAAACTCAATTGATAACCTTTGGTGGTCCAAAAATTACACTAATAAAGTCGATACATGCAAAAGAGAGAAAAAGGCTGTGATTGATTAGTAAAGACCACATGGAAAAAAGGTGTGTTTTAGCATCTTCTTTCTAACCAATGCATCCGTGACCTGAAATTAGTCAGTGTGGGGGGACCTTCACAATCGCATCTCAATTCCTCTTGCACGGTCTAACAATTGCAAGTCAAGAGTTTTTCAAATAACCACTTGTTGCATCCACGGTTTAGCACTTGTGGACTTTGGCTGACCATACAGTGGCCTCCTCCCGCTACAATACCCCTTTTGACTTGCGAAGACAAACCTGCCAATGGATTTTCTCAAAAGTTTGGTCGAGGGCAACTAAATAAGACTCACCATCAGACATCTTCCCCAAAGCTATGTACAGTTGTTGTTTTGCGCCTAGAGCGGTGACACGATGTATTCCCTCAATTCCCGTTTATTCAACGTTCCGTTCAATTTTGATCTATACATAAATGTTTTTATCCTAATGTCAAATATTTGAGAACAGAGTACCCAACGCAGTGCTATAGGAGGTGAGTCCTGTTGGGTTACCAACAAATTAAAGGTTGGAATTTTAAAAACACGTCAAACTTGCAGGGTGAATAAGTGGAACACATGGAAAATCCTATCTTCTGCAAACGAAAGTTTTCAAATCTGAGGTTGATGATTCATGTGTATGTTTGGACCACCTTTATTTTGAGAAAAAAAAAAAGAAGCTTTGGGTAACATGCGGTTGTCCTGATTGAAGACACTGACTGTGTAGGGATGGTACTAGTATATGCTAGCGAAAAAGAAAGGCAATGACAACGAGATAGCATCGCTGCATTTTTGCCTCAGCTTTGCATCCTTCTCCCCTGATTTTGGGTGCACCTGAGCCCAACATTTCGTCATCCTGTTCTTGTGTTTGGTCCCTCATTTTTAATTTTCTTCCTTTTTCGAGTCCCTATGTTACTATGTATCATCATGCCTTAGTTCCTTTAACCCCATACTTCATCTGCCCCAATTTTACCATTCCCAGTCATAATGCAGAGAAGGAACTTCATCATGTGATTTCAAGTTTTTCTCAAGGGAAAGGAGACCCATCTATATATGTAAGGACTCCTGTTTTTACCAGGAGGGTGGCTAGCAACAAGGGCATTACCACTACTTTGCAAACAACACTTGCGTTGGAATCCCACAGCCACAGGAAAAGAAGAAAAGGTAACAACGGGGAGTAGGTACCTAACACAGCATGGCCACATCGCAATTAAGCAGAGCACCACATTAAAGATAAATCTTCATAGGCCCGGATGGAGCCTTTAATCACACCATTCTGCTTTACAGAATCAAAGGTTCCAACAGCCGTTTTTTGATAAGTCAAATTTTACCAGCAAACAGACACTACACAGTAACGCAAATGGCTCCACATTCTGGTTCTGTGCTATCGGCTGACAGCCAAGTTATAGGTTCAACATAAGGAAGCAACCGAAAGAGAGTACCAAGCCAAACAGTAAGTTTAACTAATGGAAAACTATGTTGAACAATAAAAGAAAAACATAAATATCAGTACTCTCAGTTTGCATCTGAATTTATATTTCTTAAGTCCAGATATGGTTTGAGAGACTCAAAAAAAAAAAAGTTTGAGAGCCATGAAGAAATGCCACATTCTGGCCCACGGTCATAACAATGTTCGTTACTCGGCCCATTTGCTACCATTAGATCATATGGAGTGAACGCAGTAGTGTGATATTCTTTTCTCATTCATTTGTGGCGTAAATAATCTCTTTCCCAATTTAAGTCTTGTGATGTCGTGTTGGAGCTAAAATCTTGCTTCATAAAACTGTCTTTTGACAAGCACACTAGTCTTACGATTTGTCAGTAAAAAATTACGCTTTGTCAAACCAATTTGAATTTTTTTTTTTGAACTTGCAAACAGTAAAAAACTAGAACAAAGTAAAACTAGAACAAAGTAGCAATACACTCATACTGCTACGAGCCTACAAGTAGCTACACTGATAGAAAAAATGAATATGAAACTCTGATAGCAACGATACAGTCATACTGCTGAGAGCCTACAGCTCCACGGTTTGGGAAACTCGGGGTCGCTTGGAGGCTGCCATGAGCTCCACCAGTGATGGCAGGGGCCGTGGCACCGGTACATTCATCGACCTGTACAGCCTCCTGAGGTTCGCGTTCAGGCCCATAGATGATCGGACAACAGTTGAGGATTCACTTGCTGTTTCAGAATCTTGATCAGATTTCTTGCCATTCTGTAATGAAGTAGTGCCATCCTCTGCTGCTTCCGTCTTGTCTCTGGTCGACACAGTCATACCTGCAGCTAAAACTTCGTCAACCACTTTGTCTGGTTCAGTCACCCTAGACCTGCAAATCGTTCGCGAATCAGATTTCAGACTCCAATCATGTCGCTGACGAGCTTGCAGTTCAACCCCTTCAGTTCCTTTCACCACCTCCACACATTTGTCGTCCTTGCAGAGTTCAGAAACTGCCCTGGAACTTTGTAACATGCTTTCGTTCTGTTCAACCATTTTAGATCTTAATTTACCTTGTTCAGTCATCCTAAACCTATAAATTGTTTGCAAATCAGATTCCACACTCAAATCATGTTTCTGACGAGCTTCCAGTTCAACCTCTTCAGTTCCTTCCACCACCTTCACACATTCATCATCCTTGCAGAGTTCAGATGGTGCCCTGGAACTAATTTGTAGCGTCTTTTTGTCTTCAATTAAATCAATTACTTCGTCTTCACAGTCAGATATGCGGTGCTCCTGTAACTGAGCTTCAGTTGCTAAACTCTGCTTGTTTGCAGCTACTTCAGTTACGTCAGTTAGTTCCATGATCTTGTCCGGCATGCCATCCTTCTTTGACACCCCAGCTTCTGCAGTTTTAACATCATAAACCACTGCAGGCGCAGCACTCTGGTACTCATCTTCCCACAATTGAGATTCATCGTCCAGTAACCCGAACCTTGAGCTCCCGAACAGCGTGACAGGCTCCTCAACTCTGATCTCAAAGCCAATTTCCAATGATGGTTCTGCAGCCTCAATCTGGCTGCTGTCAATTGAAGCAGACTCTTCAGCTGAGCAAACGACAGCAGCTACCACGCTCTTCTCACTGGCTTCCATGGTAACCACCACCGATGGCTGCTGCGGTAAGCCTGCAACAGTGGTAGACATTCCGTCTGCTATCCCGAGCAGCTTCCAGAGTGGATCGTCAGGGCCCAGACGAGACAGGGAGCAGTGCTTCTTGACATAGCTCAGGTCCATGGCCATACACGGAGGCGTCGTCGAGACGACCCATCTGGGCCGGAGGATCTCCAGCGCCTGCTCGAGCTCCTCGCGGGACGAGTGCATCGAGAGGCAGACGTGCCACACCCCGAACTCGTCCCGCATCGGCTCTGTCAGCACCGGCCTGCGGTGCAGGGCCGCCTCGGGCGCCTCGTAGAAGGCGTAACACTGTGAGGACGGCCTGATGACGAGGGGCTCCGGCTCTCGCCTCGCCCGTGCCAGCGCGAGGAGCTCCGTCGCCCGCTCCGTCAGCCGCGGGAACGCCATGACGTGGAACCGCGTGGCTGCGCCGTCGTCGTCGTCGGCGAGGATTTCCGGCGCGAGGTGCGAGAGCCGGTGGTGGCAGTCGGGGCTCTCGTCCCTGTCGACGTGTATCTTGGAGCCGAAGGTCCTGGACACCTCGATGAGGACGTCCTCCTGGCCCAGCATGTCGCACGCCAGGTACACCGCCGGCGCGTTCGGGTGCCTCCAGATGCAGTTGATCACCTGATGATATATGATATCAGGAAGAGAACGAAACCGAGCGAGAAATTCAGATCAAAAGAAGCTTTGCAATTAATTATCTGATGAATTCTGATGTACTAGCAGAGCAGCAGGACCTGACGGATGGAGTCCTCCTTGGTGGGGAACTGCAGGGGGCATCGCGCGAAGGTGCAGTCGAGGAAGACGTAGTCGATGCGGCGCGACGGGTGGGGGAGGAGAGGCAGGGCTTGGAGGCAGTCGGGCGTGAGGCGGCAGTCGCCGGTGTGGAGCAGGGTGCCGAAGCCGCCTTGGAAGAGGAACATCACCGCACCTGCAGATGGGATCAGACGGTCAGGCATCATCCGACCGAGGAGCTGGGGGCAGGAATCAACGACGACGAGGTAGGTGGAAGGGAGGAAGGAGGAGATTTGGACCTGGGCAGTGGTTGGCGTCGAAGGCGGCGACATTGAAGTCGCCGTCCGGGTCGGGAACGCGCAGCGGCGGCGCGCCCACCTCCAGCTCCACGAACGCGGCGCGGTCGAGGTGGGGGAAGTAGTGGAGCGTGATGAGGATGGTGAGGCGGGTCGCGTAGATGGAGGCGGCGGGTGCGGCGGCGGCGCCGGTGACGATGCCGGCGAGGTGGTCGCGGTGGGCGTGGGTGAGGAAGCGGTGACGCTTCAGCGACGACGCCGGGGTCCACGTGTCCACCGCGAACGGTAGCCCCCGGGGCACCTCGATCGGCATCTCCTCCGCCGCCGGGCTCTCGTCTCCCGCAACCACCGATTGCCGCCGCCTTCCGTAATACTAAAATTGTGTTTCCAGAGGAGGGAGACTTCTCGTATGAAGGCGGGACTTTTTCTTGGCGGGCGGGATCCTAATGTTTCGAACGCTTAAGTTACCCAGTTTCCCTCTATTTCTTCGAGATTCGTCTTCCAAATTTGATTCAAAAGCTGCGAAGCCTGAAAATAAAAGATTGTTATTGAAGCGAAAAAAAAGGGATAAATGCATCGTTTTGTTCACAACAGCAACCGAGACTTATATCAGGAAATTTGTACAGAACATACAGTGGTCATGGTCAAGGTAAGCACCAGCAATGCTGCACGCATAGCCATACTAGCAGTCTAGCTTCAACACTTTACAAGAGGTCATTTCATTTTACAAGCTGACATACTGTTCGGATCAAGGTTTGAGATTATCAAACACAGATGCAGTTATCAGGCGTAGCAACAACAGTCATCACAAACTCAACAGCAGTATACAGCCTAAATAAGTAGTACCATTAAGTGGACAATAACATAATAAGCAAGCTTTCAAGTCGTCGTAGTGAGTCATTACAGAACATTAAACGACAGCTCAAAGTGCAGCCACCAAGTTTTTTACTTGACTTCCTATACAAAGCCATCCAGATAGCCAGGTTCTCCATCCCAACTCTATTGCAGTTACAGGATGTCACTAAACCATTCAATTTAACAACTTGCTGGCATCTCGTAAACCTTGGTTCCCCAGTCCACTGTACAGCATTCAGCAAATGACCATCACCGTACATCCTCAGAAACAAAAATACTGCAGTAACTCTACATCCTGCACGCTCATCGTTAATCAGCCTGGATCAAAGGGAAAACCATTAGATGAACTGCAGCAACTTTGGGTCCGAGAAAGCATTTGATGAACTGCACTAGTGTCTAGATACAACATCAAACGGAAAACCACAACTGACCGGTCAGAAATCATAGTCCTTTAGATCCCTCTTGGAGTCTGCCAATTCCATTTCCACCATACACTCCTCCTGGCTGAGAGGAGGGAGCCCATTCTTGTGTCGTGTGTAGTTGTGCTTGTGCCATCCACTCTTGCAGTGGTCTCTGTATAGCTTGTCCTCCACAAATACATCACATTCTTTGCATCTTCTCTGCTGCTTGCCCGACCCATCCTGATTTCCAGTAGAGATGCTCTGTTTCTGCATTGTCTCACTTATCTGAGCAACATCAGGCTCCTTTGAAGGCAGTGTTTGCAACTCTTCGACATTGTCATGCGGGTCCACAGAAGAGCCGCCTTCCACATGTGCTGAGACAGATAGCACTTCCACCCTACCTTGAACTTCCTTCAGTCGCTCCTCACATGAGTGCAAAATAGATGGCTCAATCTCACATACCTGTAAAACGTTACATCATGAAAGTGGCTTCAGGAAATGACTGAAATCAGTAACCCCAAGCATGAAACTAATTTGAATCATTGTCGCTAGGACGATAATTCTAGTTAAAAAATGAACTAGAGTTGTTATCCAAAGTCCTAGCGACAACAATTGAAGAACAGAGGGAGTATATCCTATAAGCCTGCCTAGCCCACCCAATTGGTGATCAGATGGCAGCCACACCCAATTTAAGAAATTGAGTAAAAGAGGGAATGCTGATAACCATTTGATATCGATCAAGTGACAAAGTGAAGGTCAGGACGGAAGAAGACTTAAAATACTTACAACAGAAGGCGGATTGCCAGATTCGTCTTTGGAAATGACACTAGCATTCCATTCAACAACTTTCTCCATAAGGCCTGCAAATCTGGGCTTTGGTGCAGTGAATCTCACCCTCAATGGTGCACGCTTTATGGGGAAGCGCTCCATGAGTTTCTTGATAACTTTTAGAGCCTATAAAAACAAATATGCATAGATGAGGGGAGAAAAGCATATGAAACTCGTAACACAAATACCTGAATGCCACATCATTGAAAATAAAACTGAAGACTCCATTGGGTTTTTTTCTATAAATAATAAATGGGAGAGCTGTGTGGCAATGCATTAAGAAGGAGAGCTTGACATATGTACTCTACTAGAGGTTTCTGATAAGCAGTTAATGTCCATGTAGAAGAAAATGCTATTGCTGCCTTTTAAATATACTCGACACTTCGGCAGATGATGGTGACATATCTACATGATAATATGTAGTACACGAATCATCCAACCTTCAATAACATACCACCCTACCAATAAAAAGGAAGCTTAGGAAATAGTCTATTCTCTGTATAAAGAAAGTATTTCAGGCAAAAATATATTGCATATTAATGGCATCCCAGGAAAACATTATGACTATAAACTGGGACACCTCACAGATAATGGCGCTAAGTTGTAACTCCTCTAATAAAAGTAAGAAAGAAAACATGACATCATTTTCTTTTCTTCTTTTACTATAGCATAGCAGTAAAAACCTGACTATCCATTAGAAAAATGTAAAAGAAACAACGACAGCCAATGTAATCAACATGCAACTAGCATGTAAAATGGTGTCACTACATTTCTTTAATAACGTGACTATAGTTGTGCTGATGTTAGCCGACACATAACAAACAGCAGTAGTCTGTAAAACATGTGTTGCAGGAGATGATCAGGGACAATACATAATAAGCAAATTAAAAAACATATACAGTTGTTCAACATACTCCCAGACAGTAGCTTGCTAGATGTTCAATCAAGCCGAGGTTGTGACCCGGAAACCAGTGTCATTAATGATTATACTACATCATTTCTATTGTACAAACAACGCCGAATGGTGAGATGCGAGGTGCTAAAGTTGATAACCAATAATCTGATGAAGCCAGGAGATCGATCACCTATTCCTTGCATGCCACCCACCAGCCAATCCTATGACTAAATGGCAACAGTACCATAAGGATGTGTATTGTCTAGACATTTGATGGACGCAAAAGAAAGTGCTACAGCAGCATCATTAACAAACAGCCACCCTGATTATCTGAGCAGGTGTCTCTAATAAAGAAGCAGGTAAGCATTATCTGTCTGTGCATACCTGTTCCTTGGAGGTGAGGTTTGGATCGACCGCGAAGTGAATCTCGTGCATGAGGCGCTCAATCATCGTGATAGTGTAGGGGCGGCGGGTCTCTGGGTTGATGGTCTTCTCCATGACAATAGTTGCGATGTCCCGGAACTGGCTGGACAGCTGCGCCTCCCTCTCCTTGCCTGAGACCTGGAGCTCCCCCTTCTCCAGAATCTGGAACAACGACGTCAATCAAAGCGATGATTTCGATTCGAGGGAGAAGAAGAGAGGAGGGGGAATCAAATTGATCAGAACAGCGCACCTCGATGCATATCTTGGTCTGGTCATCGGTGCCGAACGCCTTGGTGAGGTCCTTGGACTTGGCGAGGACGCCCTTGGAGACGTTGGTGTATACGGTGTGGGACTGAAGCACCTCGTCCAGGTCCTTCTCGACGCGGGTTCGCCAAGAGAGCACCTTGTTGGGGAAGCAGGCGATCTCGAAGCGCTGCCCGGCCTTGCGCAGCCGCACAACCGCCACGTTCGTGAGCCGCTTCTGCCCCACCGGCTGCACCAGCGTCCGCGACATATCTCCGGCGCGGCGGCGGCGACGGCGACAACCCTAAACCTACAACTGGCTCCAACCGGGAACGGGGACGAACGAGGACGACACGGCGGTGAGTCTGGACGGTTCGCGTTTGCTTGGCTCCTCTGCCTGACTAAGCGTGACTGGTTGGGCCTGAGTTGGGCCGGTATACGGAGCTGCGAGGAGGCCCAATTCTAGCTACTTTGAGAGGAAAGGAACGGCCGCGGTTCAATATGGAGTAGACCAACGCTCATGCCTCTTTAAAAGTAGATTTTTTTTTTCTCGAATCCTGTATTTTTTCCCTATGAAATTGAATTCATTTTTAAAATATTTTTGTATGATTCGTTTAAAATTCCGCATTCCAAAGAAGCCCTCAATGGACACATGCACAGGGCAGTTCAAGACCACAAAGTCATGTTTCTTTCGAACGTTATAATCCTTGACAATGTTTTTCGTTGTGTTCAGTTTGTACTACTACTCACCACTACTTTTCTGTGTTCAATTTCATTTTATAACTACTCGCCATCTAGACAATGTTTTATGTTTTGGCAGGGACAAGGCCCCTTTTTAACATATTACCTAATAATTGGCATCTAAATTACTGTATGAAATATCCTCTTACCTACGTTTTGGAGCTTCAGAGTTTCTGCATAGGACCCGAAAACTGGCTACACAATTGGAACTATTAGAGCTACTAATACAACAAGCAATGATGCTGCAATTGAAAATATACATGCATATTTTTTTAATCGAACCACCGTGATTTTACATATTACAGTATGTCCACTCGACAAGCTTTGTATCCCAATCCTTGGGATTTCAGTTGCATCTATTGTATCGAAGTATCATATGCCACCGCAAGCAACAATCGAACATCCATGTTAGCTTGGAACGAAAAATAAATATACCAAAACTAGAGTTGCCTTGCCAACTGGGAAAGAACATGTGTCTGCACAATGTTCCCTGAGAAGTAATTCAAGGAAGCACCCAAATCTTGTCATCTAGACTTCAGAAACAACTAAGAAGATGATCTATCACGCAATTTTGCCCTAGCAAAAAAAACTCCAGCCAATAAACCTACATTGAGTGTTTAAAATTGTTAGTCATATATAGCATGTGTATGAAGTGGTCATAATGTTGCTCTATTTTTCCCATGTGGTTAGGACATATATCCTGGTGCAAAAATGAACTGGGTTGGCTTATCCTAACAATAAGAAAAGAAGATTGAAAGAGTATAACGTACCAAACATAATGCTCAAAGAATTCTCTATACTTGTACGAACGTCGAAGAGAACGATTCCAGCAACAGAGAGAGGAATCTTATTCAGGGAGCCCACGAGGCTGTGTCGGTAGCAATATTCACATCAGAAAACACAAGGTAGAGAAAATATATAGGGCTAAAGGCAAAGTATTTAGGAAAGCAAGTCCATGTTGTGATCCTTTATTGACTGGTTAGCTCATTCAGCAATGGTGAAAGAATATTTGGAAACAAATCCATTAGTTCAAACACATGCTGTACCTATATGTTGTTGCGCTTGTCTGATGAAGAAACCACATCGAAGTAAAGCTGATTGCAAGCCCCAAAACTCCACTAGCTGTGATGATCACCCAAAAGTTTGGCATGTTCAAGAGGGGTCTGCAAGTTCAATTCACAAATGCATAAACCTATTAAGACACTAAGGGAAATTTTACATATTTCAAATGAGAGTTATTAACGCATTAATAGCTCAAATAGTAGCAATATACAGCATCTCTCTCTCTCTCTCTCTCCCTCCCTCCCTCCCTCCCTCTCTCTCTCTGGTGCTCTGCCTTGTCAGTAGGCAGCCTAGGCTACCAGCAGAAAAAAAGGTCAAAAAAAAAACAAAGACAAAGAGAGAAAGCTAGAGAGGACATAAAAACACTACAGGTCCCCAATATGTCAGAGGGCATGGCCACATCAACAACAAAAACAGGGTACAAGAAACCATAGTGCGGCTAACCAACAGCACGCACCTGCTTCATCTCCCTCCTGAGTCCTGAGCTTCAATTGTCTCAGGTGAAAAACTTTGTAACCACCATTCTTATCATTTAATTGTAAATGAGTGAATTTAGATGGGTAACCTACACCATAGTTTCCTTAAAAAAACAAAAACATAGCCTCATGGGAATTGGGAAGTTCATTATGGTCATTACAGGCCCTTTTTCTTAAAATGCCAGGAAATGACCTACAAGGCTAGTTAAGGCTGAGCAGACTGAAGTGACAATTATGAGTAGCAAAAGTTTATTGCAAAACAAATTGAGATTTTCACATCCATTAGAACACTGATAGCAAGATAAACAAATGATGTGTGAATCGATAACTTACGTCTCCAAAAGGTATTCAACTTCATTAAAACTCAGCACAAGGATAATTCCCAATGGCAGAGAAAGAACGTTATTCAGTAACACCATTGAAAGCTCATTCAAATTTCCAGACTCGGTGGCTTGCTTAGCACTGTCCATTACATGCCGCAATGTAAGCTGAAATCGGAAAAGAGGAGAAGCTGATGATTTGTTTAAAGTAAATGTGGGACATCTTTAAAGCAAAAGGTAAATAACCCTGTATCTTTTTTTTTTTGCGAAGGAAATAACCCTGTATCTTAAATGCACAGGACTGGAAATTAGAGAGAAAAAATGATAATTGACTGCATGTACCAATCCGGTTTGATTTACATTCAGGAAACCAGTACCGAGTATGATGCTGTCAGGAAACAGTTTATGATCTGCCAGGTATAACCGACTGCATGGAATGACAGGTCTGTTATTCCTCCAGCAACTGCTGATATTATCTGCCCAACACATAAGTACTCAGGTGCTGATAAATCAATACCAGTAAAATTTAATATTCCGTAATATACGACATACCATTAATATAAGAGCAATCCAAACTTGTGTACCATGCTGCTTCTTGAAAAAATAAGTTTCCCCAGAAGCAGTGATAATGTTGGCAACATTCTTCAATATGGTTAACATCGCAACATTAATGTACTTCAAACTGAAAAGCAAAGGAAATACTCAGCACTGAGGAAATGGTTTTCATGGAAGACTCGAACTGAAACCTCCCTTCAAGTTGAGTGAGATTCATGGACATCTAATAAGGAAATTCCAAAATCAAAGTTCAGAAAAACTAGAGAACTATTCAAAGTTGATAACTGTACAAGCACTATTAAATGACTGAACAAACCTGGCCGTGCCAGTGTGATTATTTATTCTGGATAGACAACATGTTTTGAAAATAACAGTATCAGCACAGTTTAATTTCACTCCCATATTCTGAACCCAGAATATACTGAACTGCACTAATTCACAGCATCAGCAGTACCACATGTATTTTGTATTTTTCAATTAGAAGGTGAAAAACACATAACTTCATTCATATTCATCTATCCTAGTGCAGATAAATGTGGATAAATACAATAAAAATGACATCATAAATTCAATAGGTAATTTTATTCCAATAAAAAATAGATATAAGGACGTAAAATACACCACATGAAACAGTACTTGGACAAAAGTGACAATGAAGATCTGATACATACCTAAACATGCTTGTTATTAGCATTCCCACAAAAATGATATTCACAGGCAACCAAACTTTGATTAGCTTCCAAGTTAAATGTTCAGTAGGGATGGCACCAGACATGGATAGTGTCGACACTATTATTACTGACACAATGTTCTGTAGTAATGAATCATCAAAAATATGGTATTAAGGACTATTCTTGTATTGCATGGAAAATGGAAAAAATCAAATCCAGCAATAGCGATATACCTGGTACAGCATCAAAAATATTGGAGCATTGAAGCCATAGGCTGACAGAACAAATTTATTAACTAAAATCATGCTGCAGGATGCTATGCAGTAGGCTAGACCAGATAGAAAAGCCCGATTATGTATCTTGGGGAGCCTGAGGAAGTGTAAAGGCATGTCTCTGTCTTTTAAGGGCTTGCCATCTTCCAAGTCATTGTCATCAACACAGAAGGACCTTTTAATAGATCTGGATAATGTAAGATGTTAATATGATATGGACAAAAGGCTGGTTGTTGTTGTTGTTGTTAATATGATATGGAAGTACCACAGATTGGTTTTAACTTGCAGTATATTTGATACTAAGGTATTTTGATTCAAATAGGCAAGATCAGGTTCACAAAGTTGTTGGTTTTCCTCAGAGTTAAACATGTGAGATGAGATAATCGATTATATTTTGTGCAGAAAAATGAAGAAAACATAACAAGCAAGGTTTTGATTCAAATTGGCAGGATTAGGTTTACAGAGTTAATGTGTTCTTCTCTGGAACTAACAATGCGTGGTAAGATTAACAATGCAAAGTGGAAAAGTTGCATACATGCCTGTTTCCGATTTCTCTCCTGATAGGACTTGCAAGTGCAGTGAACTCTGCATTCTTGTCACCATTTACCAGAGGGCTACTTACAGTCCCTGGTACATTTCTCCTACTAGGAGAGTCCTCAGAATTTGTAGGAATGTCTAACTGAAGGACTCTGCAGGACAAAAGAGAATGCTTGTGAGAAATAGTAATGAAACTTGTTTTTCTGGTTCATCACATCGTGTTGTGGCCATATTAGGCCATGTCAGTTTTAATGCTGTCGAAAATCTCAAATTTAAACTTGAACCTTGGGTGAAGCAAGAAATGGACGACTACTGAGGCCAATTTCTTATGTGTAGGAGACATGATAACAACTCTTGATTACTAATTGCTAAAGATTTAGTGTTCTAGTGCAATAATTCTTTACTCTTAGTAAGCCACATGGTCAAATAAAGGCCAGGCATTCAAAGTAGTTTTGTTTTGATACATAATAATCAATCTACACCTCCATTTGGTAACCATACACATAAATTCACACATACGAGTATATTGAGTATCCAAGGCACAAATTTGCAAGTGGATAATTCTTCAGTTCAGCTCTAGGCCCAATCCTATGTGATCGAACTATATACTGTAACCTGCTATAAAGTGATCCTTGTTCGTTAGTAGTAGGAGCTAGCTACGAGCCAAGACAAGACACAACTGATGTTTTAAATGCCTGCACGATTACGAGAATCGCATAAATTTACAGACGAGACGCAGGTACTTCCACTGCGTGAATCTAATTAGCGGATTAACACGACGACAGGAGTCCGCCAACTACGAGCGCGAGCAGACAAAAAGGGAAAGGAACTATTGCGCTTCAAGCGACCCGACCGAGCCCAACCCCTCCTGCCTACTACTCTAGGAAGCAACATCTCCCTTCCCTATCACTCGGAAGGATCGCGGGAAGCTGAAAAGGAACGGGCCGCGTGAGCTCGAGAAGACGGAAGCTGGAACGGACAAGGGTGACCCGACTGACTACTAGGCCGTGTAGTAGTACAAGGTACAGAGCGGAGAGAGGTCGATCGGGGGGGGTACCTGGAGCCCATGTCGCTGGTGAGGCGGCGAGGCAGGGAGGTCCGGCGGCGGCTAGCGGGAGGAGGCCGGAGCCGTCGTGGTGCTCGAAGAAATGTCAAGACGCAGCGCAGAGGAGGCGAGGCGACGACTCGGAAATAAAAGCATTGCTCGCATTATGCTGTTGGAGTAATAATCTGAGGCCGACATGTGGAACCCACTTTCGGGTCTCGTCTCCAGCTCAAGCAAGGTCAGCTCGAGATATGCGTCTGCTGCTGCGCGGTTTCGTCCGGTTTTCCTTCGCTTTATCCCACATATTTCGGGCGTTTGCAAAATTTTATGGTTTGTCCAAAATTCAGCCGAAATACAGGCTTTGTGTGACACACTCCTCCAGTGCGGTACGAATACACGCTGATGCTCTGACAGATGGGACAATGCTTTTGCTCTGATACTCTCAAAGACTCAGGAGGCTAACAACAACAACTAAATAATACTACCTGAGGAATTTAAGATTTTATCCAAACGTAAAAAGTTTTATATGGAGCAAAGTATTGACCCACTAAATAACATGTCTGATAGGTCAATATAACAAAGATCACATAAAAAGAAATACTTTCTCTGTCCCAATTTACTTATTCATCTAATCCTGGACACAGAGATTAAGAAGAAGAAAAAGAATAAGATAGATGCGCAAAAATGTATATTAAAGAGGGAGATGAACAAGTAAAATAAGGAAAGTGCAGGATTCTAGATGAACAAAATAAATTGGGACAGTAGAGTAGTATCAGGATAACGATATAAGAGAAAAATTATGAGCGACACTGAACAGGAAGCTTGTGTAATATTGTTTGTGATGGTTTAGACATATTTAACGGAGGCCACAACACGATTAGTGTGGAGCTAGATATAAGTGAAGAGACATAGGAAGACCAAATTTAACATAGAAAAAGCACGTAAAAAAGAACATGAAGAATTGAAATCCATTAAGGAGTTAACCATTGTGAAATGATAATATTTATTAACTAAATATTACATATATATATATATATATGTTGAACCAAATTTATAAAATGTTGAGTTACAATTTTTTTTGTGAAAGAGTTACTTATATTTCAAATGTTGACTCTTTAAAAAAATATTCATGAAATCTTGTTTTAATACATTAATGATAATAAACATTTTACGGTTTTAGTATAGTCTTTTATTTTCTTACGGTAGTATAGTGCCCGGTGCGTCGGTGCCTACCTGAAGGACCCTACGAGCAGGGATTCGTGTTTAATCACATAGCACTGCATGTGGAGGCACTAAGAGAGGGAGGCTGCAGCGCTCGTGGCTGCGGCGGGCAGAGGCGCCAGCGATGAAGCCGAAGAAACCCTGGAAGGACCAGAGGAAGAAGCACAACTACAAGTGAGGTACGAATCCGAGGCGAGATCTGACCAATGTTCGGTACTAGTACTAGTACTAGTGATTTCGATCCGCCGTGTGTCATGTTCATGTTCTGCCGTGAAGCGTCGTTTCAGTACTTGATCCTGTGCTGCCGTGTGTCGATTAGAATACTGCTGCCGTACAGTACCAAGTTTTCAAGATCTTGTAAACACACATGTATTCAATTTGATTATCGCTCCTGTTCCGATCTCAGACATCGCCGGAGTAGGGAGATCGACAGTTTCACCTCTCCGGCAAGCCACCCAGGTTGCATAGTGTCACATATCCGTGTCCGTGCGTAAAAATGCACGGGGCTGTAGCAAATGCAACTCTAATTCTACAGGGGAGCTATTCATTAAAACTGTTGATGATCACTGTAGCAACAGTTCAATCTATCTTGTACTGTTTATTGCACTTTGCCTTCAAATCTGAGATGCTGCTTCCAGATCAGACGGTTGTAAATTATACCCAATTCAAGGAACGGTAGCTCCCCTGAATTTATATCTGAATTCATACCTTCAGTTCAGGGGACCCCAGTCCGTGCGCCATGCCGTCATGGCACCTCTCTTTGCTAGCGCTGCAGATAGTACAATAGTATATAAGCAAACCTTTAAACACATTTCCCAAATGGACTGCAGATAAAATTATTTCATATTTTACAACACATTCTTGTGATGCCCTAGATGTCCTTTTTAAACATATCTGCAACACAGATTTCTTTAATTCACTCGCTCGGTTTCAAACAATGCAGGTTGGCAAACCGGAGGGAGGAGACCGAACATACCAAATGGCCTTGGATCTTCAACTCGAGTAGCATGCATGAGCGAGTGGTTCTATGTTAAGACCTAGGAACATGTTCTTGCTATACTTTGGTTCATCAGTTTTATGTGACCAATCCTCTGGCTATGGAGTGCTTTGACTAAATGATTCGAAAATTGTCTGTTTGGCCTCTAGAAAACGTGTTCTTCTTTTCACTGCCCCTTTTCCAATCGAAATTGGGACAAACTAGGTGGTGTCCGAGCCCAAGACGACACACACCTGCGAGCCTTGGTATTACGTGAACAGTGCCACAGCCACGCTTTCCTCTTTTTTTTTCCCCAAAAGAATCCGGGGTGCTAATTTAAAAAAGAAAAAAAGAAAAGAAAAGAATCCGGCGTGCTAATTTAAAAAAGAAAAAAAGAAAAAAAAGAATCCGGCATGCTAATTTAAAAAGAAAAAAAAAAGAATCCGGCGTGTTGACAGCTTATGAGAGGGAAGGCGCCTAAAACAACAGTCTGGGCGGATGATTAACCGCGTGCGGAAAAATCTCGCTCCGGCAATATATACGGACGCGACCTGCCTCCCGAAGTCCCGATCGATAGACGCCGGCCAGCATCCGTCAGAAGATGGAAGAACCAATCCCGGCGACGTCGTCCAGTCCGCCATCGTCCGATCTGCTGCCGGACCTCCTTGGCCGCGGAATCGCGCGCCTCCCGTTTCCTGCCGATCAAGCTCGCCTCCGCGCCGTCTGCCGGGCATGGCACTCCGCCGCGCGTGAGCACGTGCGGCGGCTGCCATGGATTGTGCTCCCGAACAGCTATTTCTGCACCATCGGCTGTGATGACGCCGGCGTCTTGTTCCACAGGATCCCCAGCCTCCCAGAGAACGTGACCTGCCTCGGCGCCGCGGACGGCTGGCTCGCGCTCGACCGCACCGACGGCGTGCTCCGGCGCATCCCGTATTGCCAAAGGTTCTTATTGTCCGAGAAGCCAGAGAAGACGGTCAAGCACAACCACCAGTACCTGTTGTACAACCCCTTTTCCAGTGAGACGGTGCCGCTGCCCGAGCTCGACTCCGTGTTCGACCATGTCCCGTAGATGTTCGAGATACTCAAGGTGCTCGTCATGCGACCGAGTAGCCCCGGCGAGGTCGTTGCTGTCGTCACCAACAGCTCTTTGTACAATCTTGTTCTGTGCTGTCGCGGGATCGGCGTGTGGAGGCCGATACGGGGTCTAGACATCTTTGATGCTGTGGTCCTTGGGGATAGGCTGTATGGAGTCACAGCAGAAGAGGAGCTCGTCGCCTTTGACCTCGTCCAGAACGACCATGGTGGGAGGCCCACTGTGAAGTATAGAAGAGTCATCAAGCAACCACTAGCCGATGGTGAAGAGGACCGAAGGAGATGGATGTATTATGACGAGCTGGAAGAGCAAGGAGGAGGAGCAGAAGCAGAAGAAGAAGAAGAAGAAGAAGAAGAAGAAGAAGAAGGAGGAGGAGGAGGAGGAGGAGAAGAAGAAGAATATGATAATGATGATTTCTTTTTTGACAACAATTATGTTTACGCGCTACGTGGTACGGAGATATCGGCCTACGATAAGAAGAATAAGAAGAAGAAGAAGAAGAAGGAGGAGGAGGAGGAGGAGGAGGAGGAGAAGGAGGACAAGAAGCAGGAGGAGGAGGAGAAGAAGAAGAAGAATATTATGATGATGATTTCTTTTTTTAACAACAATTATGTTTACGCGCTACGTGGTACGGAGATATCGGCCTACGATAAGATCACCTCGTGTCACATTGTGACCAATCGCTACCTCCTCACTTCACATGGCGGCAAGGAGTTGCTCATGGTGAAGCATCACGTGCAATCTCCTCCATTTACTGACCCTTACACTCTCAAGGTTGAGGTCTTCAAGGCGGACATCAACGCGGGCAGCTGGGTTTCCATGACCGACGACGCATCAGCACTAGGCGAAGGCGAGGCCCTCTTTCTCGATCGGTCATCGTCCTTGTCCACTCGTGCATATGGAGACATCAAACTAGGCTTTATTTATCTTACGGATACAGACGAAGTACTTGACACCGTATCCTGGTGTTGCAAGCCATTTAGCTTGCCGCGGTGGACCAGAACGGAGCACCCAGATTTGTTTACATGGTTTTTCCCTCCGAAACTGGTGGTATGATGATGCAGTGTACTTCCCTATACATGTCATTAGGACAACAGATCAAGTTCAAAATTGTACTAAATTTGTTCTTTTCGTGTCAGCAAATAGAGTGTATATTAGATATTTTGAAATGTAACATCAGATTTAATAATAAATGAAGCTTCCTTGTATATTTTCTTTTTTTGGTTTTGGTAAACAGTACGGCAAACAAAAAAGCTATACTAAAGAATTACAACTGTATAGTACAAAAACACTTCCCAAAATATTGATTTCTGTACAGTTTGGTCAAGAAGGGCCACACCAAGATGAAGATCCATTCTTTTGGAGCTCTTCACAAGGTGCAGGAAAAACTTCATGTGCCTCTCCATACACGGACTCGCAATGCCATCCATCCTGCCTCCTTGTGCCTCTTAAGCTAACATTTCTGAAGCAAATCCCTTCATAAACGGCACCCTGTACCGCCTCGAGCATTGGTGCACGGTGCAGATCTACACCGTCAACGTCCTTAAAAAACACATTACTGATTCTAGGAACTGCAGTCCGATTGTACTGATCATCTGAATGATCTTTCAGCTCCCCGACTGAATTTTATTGGTACCTTGACCTTCTCCATCGTCATGTTTAATATGGTAATATTGGTTACGTATCCACCATGCACTATATCGGTCTTGAGCCTGACTGCTGATGCAGAATTCCATCTATGGAGGTCACGAACTAGCACATTTGATATGCCACCAGACATCTCACTTCCAAAACCTACTCCTGAGCATGTTGGAGTGTGCCTGAAACCCTCTGGATGACAATGTTTGAACTGGGTTTGCCAACAGAGACCCCGTACTGATCCCAGCCGCTCTTGACAGCAACTAGATCATCACCACTTTCAATATAGCAGTCCTCAACACATACTTCCGAGCTTGAGTCTGCCATTGTTCATCAAGAGAGCTGCAATAATGGGCTCATTCTCTTCCAAGACGAATTGGCATTGGCCTTAATTTGAAGTGCAAGTATTTAAAATTGCAGTACTAAAAGTCCTAAATGTGCAGGAAACCAAGATGATACAGGTGTTTTTGACATTATCAGTTCTCAAATAGAAAAAAAAAATATAGTAGGACACTGATGAAGAAAACAGCACAAAACATCATCGGTGTTTGGAGCATTCAAGGGAGCCAGTATGGTCAAACCTTTCATTACCACGTTGCTGAATAAATACAAAAATTCTCTTGCTCAGTACTTGGTACAACTATAACGAAGAGGAGGAAGTTTCTTTTTTCCAATCAGGAAGAAAGCATATGGTAAACTGACCTGCAGTAAACTGGACGCACTGTCCAGAATGGGGAGTTCCGCAATGTGACATTGGAAATTAGGATGTTGGTTGAGTTCACAAGCTCAATCAGGTGGCCTCTTGTGTTATTCAAAGTTCGATTCCACCAGAGCTCCCACCACATCTTTCCTTGGCCATCTATGGTCCCACTATTACCTAATGTGTGAAGGGAATGCTTGTAGGTTAAAAACCAATTCCACCAGAGCTCTCACCACAAATCTTTTTGAAATGGCAGAAGCAAACAGTGCAATCTAAACCAAGCACATTGTATTTCTATGGAACGACCAAAAGTATCTAAGTGCACTGAATCATCGCACAAGCAACAAGGAACGAGGAGTCGGAGAGCCGCGCGTCTGATCTATTTAATTTCGTCGTCGTTGCTTCGTTGCGGCTAAGCAGTGAGAGTACAGTATTGTACTAGCTAGCAGGACCCCACCAGTCTAATGCGGCAGCTGGCAGCTGGCAGGGGGTCTTTTGAACAGGAATAGCAAAAAATTATAGAAAAGTGAACCAAAGTTTAGTCTAGAGAGTTATCCGGGATTTCTTGTAAACTGGAGGAGAAACGGACTTTTTCTAATGTAATCTAATATATAAAATCTAAGAATAAGGGCTAATATAGTCTTTCCTTATTTTGATATTTATATTTTTTCTCTTACTGTTAATAGGCCTTGTCGAGAGTCAATATCAGAGGTAATTAATCTTAATGACCCGTAGACTTAACAACACAATTAAGGCAGGAACAATCTCCGTCTCGACCGACCCTCATGTCATGCGGACATCCGATGGGCCGGATCGACAGGGGATCTCCGCCTCGCCCGACTCTCCCAAGGAGGGGTCGGATCCTCCGTAGCACGGCCGGCGCGCTCGACCCTATCCACGTCAGGGTCGGGAGACCGCCTCTCCGCCTCGCCCGACCCAGAGTCGGACGAACTGCCTACCACGCAGCGAGTAGGCAGGACGGTAGCGGTTGGACAATAAATGCCTGCCGCTCCCACACTCGCTGACAGAAGAAGGCATCGATTACTCGAGTAAGTGGGCAATAAATACACACGACATGCACCAACTGAAGGATAGCCACTGCTGCTACAGCTCCTGTCAGAAGCCCGTATTTTCCACTTGGACGCGACAGTCTTGAGCAACGGCACGACAAGGACGAGGACGGTGACGATGGCGCGGCTCTGCCGACCCCCGCCGAAGGCCGCTCCTCCATACGGACGGGACGTCCACGATTGACCGCACGCCCCACGCCGCCGGGCCAAAAAGACGACGCCATACCGATGACGACATCCACAGCGACGAAACCCAACATGGGGCACACGACCACCACTCTGCCATGACTCGCCCCGCGTCTCATCCCTCGCGATATAAAAGGGAAAGGCCAGGATGAGGAGGGGGGGAGCCATCCTTTTAGAGAGCAATAGACCGCGAACACTTCTCTACATACACGCTTTTCATCCAGAGACTTGGGAAGCCTTCCCTCTCTCACCCGTTTGTAATCCCCTACTACAAACAAGCGCAAGTAACACGAGCTGCACGAAACTGGACGTAGGGCACAGTTGCCCGAACCAGTATAAATCCTTGTGTCCTCTTGCGCACCATCGGAACCCCAAAACGCGCATCCCACGACAAATTACTCGTCGGCGGTATACGGATTGGGTGGTGTGTTGTGTCGTGTTCATCGATTAGTTTACGTCATGTTGTACTCTGCTCACAAATATCCATTGACTGTAGGGCCATGTTAATCCTGCTGCCGTAGAGTAATTGCACCTGTGGCAAATCTATACATCGCAATTATTTTTAGTAAAAGACTTACCATGTTACAGATGGATGCTGTATTTCTTTCTAATGTACTACTCCCGTTGTCGGCGTTCGTTGTGGCCGACGAGTAATTAGTATCGTGGAGTGCGTGTTTTGGTTCGGATGGTTCGCGAGAGGACACAAGGATTTATACTGGTTCGGGCAACGTGCCCTACGTCCAGTTCGATGAGGCTGCTCGTGTTACTCGCGATAGTTTGTAGTAGGGGGTTACAAACAGGCGAGAGAGGGATGAGCTCCCAAGTCTCTGTGAGAGTTCGTGAGTGTTGTTCGTGTGTCTGGAGAGCTCGTGGATCGTGGAGGCTTCTCTGGACTTTGCTTGTGGAGAACTTGTCGATCTTGGAGAGTTCGTCCTTCGTCTTCGATTCCCTTCCCCTTTTATACGACGGCTAGAGGGGGGCTGCTTCCTTGAAGCTGACGGCAGCCGTACTCCAGTTAGGCCGGGCCGTGATGGGGCGTCGTCCTTGATTTAGCCGTACTTGTTCCTGTTCGTCGGAATGGCCTGTGCTGTCATCCGGTGGAGTTCCATCCGTATGGAGAAGATGCCACTGTAGGAGCCGGTTTGATGACGCCGTAAGTGTGGCCGTCGCTCGGGACGTCCTGTTGTACAGGGCGATGAGTCACTGACAGGGGGCTGTTGGGGAGCGGCGCCCATGCCGTGGGCGGCGCACGTCGTGTGCATTTAACTCCCACTTGCCCGAGTTGGCGAGCTACCCTGCTTGTCAGTGGTCGTGGAGTGTCAGGTATTTACTCCCCAACCGTCGTCGCCCTCCTAGTTCGTGGAGCAGTAGGTGATTCGCCCGACCCAGGGGTCGGGCGAGGCGGAGGCGCGTTCGTCCGACCCCAGGGAGGCGGGGTCGAGCGCTCCGTCCGAGCGTGCAAGATCCGACCCCCCCTTGCGGGGGTCGGGCGAGGCGGAGACCGTCAGTCGGCTCCGACCCCCTTTGCGGGGGTCGGGCGAGACGGAGACCGTCAGTCGACTCTTTCCGCAGCGCGCCCGTACGGTATGGGGACCGGTTTAGGCGAGATTTATTTATCCTTGACCGCGTCGTTAGGGCCGAGGATCATTAAAGTTAACTACCCTTGGTAGTGACCCTCAACAGTAGCCCCCGAGTGAGGTCCGACCCCCCGCATAAGAGGGGTCGGGCGTCGCTCTAATCGGAGGTGGCTGTAGAAGCGTTTCTACCGGTAAGGGGCGCGTGCGAGCGCGCACCTTACAGGTGTAGCCCCCGAGCGAGGTCTGATCCCTTCTTGGGATCGGGCGTCGCTTAAGTCGGGAGGAAGAGCGATCGTGGTGATCCCTTATTTATGCTGTAAGGGGCGCGCGCGAGCGCGCACCTTGCAGGTGTAGCCCCCGAGCGAGGTCTGATCCCTTCTCGGGATCAGGCGTCGCTTAAGTCGGCAAGAAGGAATTTTCGTTCGCGAGAGCGAACTCATCCTTGGGACTTAAGGTTCTGCGACCCCGCGTTGGATCTCTTTTCGCGATTCCGTCCCCGAGTCCTCTGCTCGTCGCAGCGACCGGTCGGGGGTTCGGTTCGTCTTTGCATCGTGCCTCCAGCGCGTCCGTCCGCCGGACGAGGAGGTTGAGCCGAGCCACGCCTTACCTCGATGGCCGAGGCGTGACGCTCATCGAGCTGCTAACGGGTAGTTCAAGTGGGACCCCGGGATCCCTTCGGGGGGATCCCGACGTAGGCCAGCTGGTGGCTGGTCCCAATATTCCTAGTCGCCGTCCCACGTGGTTCTCAGATGCCGTTCGATAGGCTTCTGAGGGCTCGTTGCCTCTCTTCGGGGAGATACCCGTGGGTCGGATCGGACCGGGACTCGAACGCGAATCGTGATGCCCCTGGGCGGTCGGCCGCCTGGGGGTACTGGCCGCTAGCGGACCCATCACTCTTCACCCCTCACTCTGTTTTTGCCCTGAGCGGCTGTCGAACCCATTCGCTGGGCCAGCCTTCGAACTCTTTGGGCCGTCGGGGCATGTTTCAGCCCAAATCTTTGCCTGACCGAGCAGTGGCTCAAAGCCGCTGCGCGCTGCGATCCCGTACGGATCTCTTTTTGCGATTCCGCCCTCCGAGTCCTCCGCTTGTCGCAGAGTCCCGTCCGGAGACGCGGTTCGTCTTTATTCGCCTTCCCACGTGTCTGTTCGCCAGACGGGGAGGTTGAGCCGAGCCGCACTATACCTCGGGGGCCGTAGTGCGACGCTCATCGAGCTGCTAACGGGTAGTTCAAGTGGGGCCCCGGGATCCCTTCGGGGGGATCCCGACGTAGGCCAGCTGGTGGCCGGTCCCAATATTCCCAGTCGCCGACCCATATAGTTCTCGGTTCCATTCGATAGGTTCCGAGGGCTCGTTGCCTCCTTGCGATAGGATACCCGTGGGTCGGCGCGAACCATCACTAGGCTCGACGAACCGGGACTCGAACGCGGATTTATGACGCCCTTGACGCCCGGGCGCCCAGGCGCTAGGGTATTGGCCGCTAGTGGGCCCATCGTAATCCACCCCTCACTCTAGTTACGCCCTGAGCGGCTGTCGAACCCGTCCATCGGGCCAGCCTTCGAACTCGTGGGGCCGTCGGGGCATATTTCAGCCCTTATGTACCATACCTGACTAAGTCGCGAGCCGTGCGGTAACTGAAACGGCGGGCACGACTCAGGCGTCAGGTTAGATCGGGAGCGTTCGTCGCACCGATCGAGTCGGTCGCAATGACGCCGATCGAACCGACCGAGGGTGGAACCCTGCACACGAAATATACATGCATATATATGTATCGATTTACTGCGGAGAGGTTCGTACGTACCCGTCGGTTTGACTTCCAGCGGGGCATCTGTCACGCGGATAGAGGCGGTCGTGGGGGCGCCGGTCGAATCAACTGGGGATGCCGTCCCGTCGGTCTGTCGGGGGGTGCACCGGGTCGTTCGCCGTCGCCCGGTCGCCCTATGTCAATATCGCCCTCGACTACTTGAGCGAGAGTGTTGCCGCCGGTTATACCGACGCCGAGCTGGACACGATTGAAGACGAGGTGGCCCCCTCGGCGCATGCCCTGGCGGCGAGGATAGAGGAGGAGGATCGGCCCCCGACCCCGGAGCGCGAGAAGCCCCCGACCTCGGAGCAGGAGCAGTCTCCCCCCCGAAGAGTAGGAGTAGATTAGTTAGTATGTGTCTAGGGTGTCCGAGGCCGAAGCGCCCGGACAGCTTGTAAAAACAAGTTTTTGTATCACAAGTGATTTTGACCTCGGCGGCCCGTTTCCTTATCACTTGCGTGAAAAAGCGCTCGGTCCCTCACTCGTCCGTTTATGTGTCCCCAAAGAATCGTAGGTCGTAGACAGGATCGACACTTAGTTTTTGCCGGTGAGCGACGTTGCCGTAGCTTTTCGCAGGCGGTGGGCGTTTCGCAGTCCGACCGACTCGACTTCGTGTTTCTCCTATCCGCGACCTATCTTCTCTGAGTCTTAAACGTTAGGTGGGGGGCCGAGGCTCGGTGCGAAACGTAAGTCGCGGATAGGATCGATTGTTAGCTTGACTGGTGAGTGTTGTGGCCATAGCCCCCGTGGGCTCATCGGCGCTTTCGCGGTTCGACCAGTTCGATCTCAAGCTTTCCTATCTTTGACTTACTTGTTTTTGCACAAGTTTTTTGAAAAACATGCGAGGGTCGGGCCGCGCACGTATTGCACATGGAATACATGCGCGCACCTTACAGGTGTTGAGCCCCCGAGCGTGGTTGGACCCTTGCACGGCAGGGGTCGGACGCTGCTCGGGGGGTGCGGAAAACAGACAAGCTACGAGTTTTAGGGGTAGAAACGACGTAGCTGTTCGATGTTCCGGGTGTTGGTGAACTCTTGTCCGTCCGCAGTCTGCAGCTTGTAGGTGCCGGGTCGGAGAACCCTGGCGACGACGTAAGGCCCCTCCCATGGCGGCGATAACTTATGTCGACCTTGGCTGCTGGTGACGCGACGGAGAACGAGGTCGCCGACGTCGAACGCTCGCTCGCGTACGTTCCTTCCATGGTACCGGCGTAGTGCTTGCTGGTACTTGGCGGATCGGCGGAGCGCCACGTCTCGAGCCTCGTCGAGCTGATCCATCGCGTCTTCGAGGGACGTCTGGTTCCCTTGATCATCGTACGCCTTCACCCTCGGAGCACCGTAGTCGAGGTCGGTTGGTAGGACGGCTTCGGAGCCGTATACCATGAAGAAGGGGGTAGACCCCGTGGCCCGACTAGGGGTCGTCCGCAGGCTTCAGAGTACGGCGGGGAGCTCGGCTGCCCATTGCTCGCTGAACTGTTTCAGTCGGTGGTAGATACGTGGCTTGAGGCCTCGAAGGATCAGGCCATTGGCGCGCTCAGGGCCCCCTGGTTTACGAACCGCTTCAGGAGTGGGCAGTCCTTGTAAAGGTGCTTGACGGGGTGCTCGTGGTTGGGACATGGACCGTTCCACTTCTTCTCGAAGTGGTTCGGGGTGTCCTCCGTGGGTGCCTTGGCACCCTTGCGATCCGCGGCAGCGACCATCCGTTCTCCGGACGGATGCGGCCGGTTCTTCTTCTTTTTCTTGCTCGGAGGGTCGGAGGAGCCTCCGCCGGCTGTCTCGACCCGCTTACCTTTGGCGTCTTGGGTGCGATTGAAGATCGCTCCCACCGCCTCTTCGCCAGAGGCGTAGCTGGTTGCGATGTCCAGCAACTCTCTGGCGGTCCGGGGACTCTTGCGCCCTAGTTTGTGGACTAGGGAGCGACAGGTCGTCCCGGACAAGAACGCGTCAATGACATCGGCGTCACCGACGTCCGGCAGCTCATTGCATTGCCGGGAGAAGCGCCGGATGTAATCCCGGAGCGATCTCCAGGTTTCTGCCGGCAGTTCTTGAGGTCCCAGGGGTTACCTGGGCGGTTGTAAGTCCCCTGGAAGTTTCCAACGAAAACCTCCTTAAGGTCAGACCAGCAGGTGATCTGATTGGCGGGGAGATGCTCGAGCCACGTTCTGGCCGAGTCGGCCAGATACAATGGCAGGTTGCGGATGATGAAGTCGTCATCCTCCGCGTCCCCAGCCCGGCACGCGAGGCGATAGTCCTCGAGCCACAGGCCGGGGTTGGTTTCCCCCGCGTACTTCGGTACGTTGGTCGGGGGTCGGAAACGCCGCGGGAACGCTGCGTTCCGAATGTGAGGGCTGAAGACCCTCGGCCCCGGGGCTTCCGGGCTAGGGCTTCGATCCTCGTCGTCGTCGTAGCGTCCTCCTCGACGCGGATGACGCGATCGGGAGGTGCCATCGTCGAACTCCAGGCGGCGCCGCCGCGCATCCCGGGTGGCGCGGGCGTCCCTGTTCATCCCCAGGCGACCGCGGACGGAGGCTTTCGCCGTGCCATCCGCTGCTGGGGGAGTCTGGTGGACAGACGTGTTCTGGGCACGCTGTCCAAGCAGACGCGACAGCGAGCTCTCAGCTTGCTGCACTGCCGCGCGCTCAAGTAGCGCCTCAGCTTCGTGCTGGGCGCGTCGGGCCTCCGGCGTGACAGGCTCAGGGAGGCCCCTGAGCAATGCCGCCGCCGCGGCCAGGCTCTGGCTCGCCCGTGGGAAGCGCGGGCAGCCATCGTCACGACTTGCAACTCGTAAGTCGTGAACGTCAGTGCGGGTGCGTTCACTGGACTCGCTCTGAGCGAGCTCGTGATCAATCGCCGCACGCTCCTGATCCAGCTGACGCTGGACCTCCAGGAGTTCCTTCCTTCGTGCGCGCAGTCGTTCTGACTGCGCGTCACGGGGTGGGGTCCCGTCCTGCGGGCCGGACGATTCCGCAGGGCGCTCGCCCTCCGCAGCGGGAAGATCTTCTGCTCGTATCATGAGGCACTCTCGTGAGGGGTGGCGACTCCCCTCACTGCACCCCACGTCGGAGCCTTCGCTCGACGCTCCATCCAGGAGGTCGAAGAAAGACTCGGACGCGCAGCCCACCATAGCCACGAACTCGTTGTTCGTGGTGCATGGAGCTGGGAGCGTTGACACCCGGGACAGCATGCCATCGAGAGGCGACGCACGCCCGGGGTCAAGCGAGGCAACTGGTGGTGCCGCTGCACCGGCCAGTGCCAAAGCGCCATCGGAGATGGCGACGAAATCGAGGCTTCCGAAACGCACGTATGTGCCGGGAACCCAGGTGTTTGCGCGGCTAGCCATCCGAACAAAGAGAGAGAGATTTGGCGAAAACACGCACAAAACCCCTACCTGGCGCGCCAACTGTCGGCGTTCGTTGTGGCCGACGAGTAATTAGTATCGTGGAGTGCGTGTTTTGGTTCGGATGGTTCGCGAGAGGACACAAGGATTTATACTGGTTCGGGCAACGTGCCCTACGTCCAGTTCGATGAGGCTGCTCGTGTTACTCGCGATAGTTTGTAGTAGGGGGTTACAAACAGGCGAGAGAGGGATGAGCTCCCAAGTCTCTGTGAGAGTTCGTGAGTGTTGTTCGTGTGTCTGGAGAGCTCGTGGATCGTGGAGGCTTCGCTGGACTTTGCTTGTGGAGAACTTGTCGATCTTGGAGAGTTCGTCCTTCGTCTTCGATTCCCTTCCCCTTTTATACGACGGCTAGAGGGGGGCTGCTTCCTTGAAGCTGACGGCAGCCGTACTCCAGTTAGGCCGGGCCGTGATGGGGCGTCGTCCTTGATTTAGCCGTACTTGTTCCTGTTCGTCGGAATGGCCTGTGCTGTCATCCGGTGGAGTTCCATCCGTATGGAGAAGATGCCACTGTAGGAGCCGGTTTGATGACGCCGTAAGTGTGGCCGTCGCTCGGGACGTCCTGTTGTACAGGGCGATGAGTCACTGACAGGGGGCTGTTGGGGAGCGGCGCCCATGCCGTGGGCGGCGCACGTCGTGTGCATTTAACTCCCACTTGCCCGAGTTGGCGAGCTACCCTGCTTGTCAGTGGTCGTGGAGTGTCAGGTATTTACTCCCCAACCGTCGTCGCCCTCCTAGTTCGTGGAGCAGTAGGTGATTCGCCCGACCCAGGGGTCGGGCGAGGCGGAGGCGCGTTCGTCCGACCCCAGGGAGGCGGGGTCGAGCGCTCCGTCCGAGCGTGCAAGATCCGACCCCCCCTTGCGGGGTCGGGCGAGGCGGATACCGTCAGTCGGCTCCGACCCCCTTTGCGGGGGTCGGGCGAGACGGAGACCGTCAGTCGACTCTTTCCGCAGCGCGCCCGTACGGTATGGGGACCGGTTTAGGCGAGATTTATTTATCCTTGACCGCGTCGTTAGGGCCGAGGATCATTAAAGTTAACTACCCTTGGTAGTGACCCTCAACACCCGTACTAAATAACTGCAACTGCATTGATGTAAATTACTGTCCCTGCATAGGTAGATTACAGAATGTTTAGTATATTACCTATCCATATGTCCTCGATTACACATCCTGTTGCCGTAAAATAATCATACTTATGGTAAATCTATACATCGCAATTATTTTCAGTAAAACACTTACCATGTTATAGATGTATGCTGTACTTCTTTCTAATGTACTACTTTCGTACTAAATAACTGCACTTGCATTAATGTAAATTACTGTCCTTGTATTGGTAGATTACAGTTACATTCATAGATTATAGAATGTTTAGTATATTACCTATCCATATGTCCTCGATTACAGATCCTGCTGCCGTAGACTAATAGCACCTGTGGCAAATCTATACATCGCAATTATTTTCAGTAAAACACTTACCATGTTACAGATGGATGCTGTACTTCTTTCTAATGTACTACTCCCGTATTAAATAACTGCACTTGTATTGATGTAAATTACTGTTCCTGCATTGGTAGATTACACAATGTTTAGTACATTACCTATCCATATGTCCTCGATTACAGATCCTGCTGCCGTAGAATAATCGCACCCATGGCAAATCTATACATCAAAATTATTTTCAGTAAAACACTTACCATGTTACAGATGGATGCTGTACTTATTTTTAATGTACTACTCCCGTACAAAATAACTGCACTTTGCATTGATGTAAATTACTGTCCCTGTACTGGTAGATTACAGAACGTTTAGTATATTACCTATGCATATGTCCTCGATTACATATCCTGCTGCCGTAGAATAATCGCACCTGTGGCAAATCTATACATCACAATTATTTTCTATAAAACACTTACCATGTTACAGATGGATGCTGTACTTCTTTCTAATGTACTACTCCCGTACTAAATAACTGCACTTGTATTGATGTAAAAATTAGTGTCTCTATATTGGTAGATTACAAAAAATTTAGTACATTACCTATCCATATATCCTCGATTACAGATCCTGCTGCCGTAGACTAATCGCACCTGTGGCAAATTTATACATTGCAATTATTTTCAGTAAAACACTTACCATGTTACAGATGGATGCTGTACTTCATTCTAACGTACTACTCCCGTATAAATAACTGTACTTTCAATGATGTAAATTACTGTCCCTATATTGATAGATTACACAGTGTTTAGTACATTACCTATCCATATGTCCTCGATTACAGATCCTGCTGCCGTAGACTAATCGCACCTATGACAAATTTATACATTGTAATTATTTTCAGTAAAACACTTTCCATGTTACAGATGCATGCTGTACGTCTTTCTAATGTACTACTCCCGTACTAAATAACTGTACTTCCAATGATGTAAATTACTGTCCCTGCATTGGTAGATTACACAATGTTTAGTACATTACCTACCCATATGTCCTCGATTACAAATCCTGCTGCCGTAGAATAATCGCACCTATGGCAAATCTATACATCGCAATTATTTTCAGTAAAACACTTACCATGTTACAGATGGATGCTGTACTTATTTCTAATGTACTGCTCCCGTACTAAATAACTACACTTGCATCGATGTAAATTACTGTCCTTGTATTGGTAGATTACAGAACGTTTAGTAAATTACCTATGCATATGTCCTCGATTACATATCCTGCTGCCGTAGAATAATCGCACCTATTACAAATCTATACATCACAATTATTTTCTGTAAAACACTTACCGTGTGACAGATGGATGCTGTACTTTTTTCTAATGTACTACTTCCGTAATAAATAAATACACTTACATTGATGTAAATAACTGTTCTTGCATTGGTAGATTACAGAATGTTTAGTATATTACCTATCCATATCTCCTCAATTACAGATCCTGCTGCCGTAGGCTAATCGCACATTAACTATCCATATGTCCTCGATTACACGATGTTTAGTACATTACCTATCCATATGGCATCGATTAAAGATCCTGCTGCCGTAGAGTAATCGCACCATTGGCAAATCTATACATCGCAATTATTTTCAGTAAAATACTTACCATGTTACAGATGGATGCTGTACTTCTTTCTAATGTACTACTCCCGTATTAAATAACTGCACTTGTATTGACGTAAATTACTGCCCTGTACTGGTAGATTATAGTGTTTAGTACATTCCCTATCCATATGTCCTCGATTACAGATCTGCTGTCGTAGACTAATCGCACCTGTGGCAAATTATTTTCAGTAAAACACTTTCCATGTTACAAATGCATGCTGTACTTCTTTCTAATGTACTACTCCTGTACTAAATAACTGTACTTCCAATGATATAAATTACTGTCCCTGCATTGGTAGAATACAAAATGTTTAGTACATTACCTATCCATATGTCCTCGATTACAGATCCTGCTGCCATAGAGTAATAGCACCTGTGTCAAATCAATACATCGTACTTATTTTCAGTAAAACACTTACCATGTTACAGATGGATGCTGTATTTCTTTCTAATGTACTACTCTCGTATTAAATAACTGAACTTACATTGATGTAAATTACTGTCCCTGTACTGGTAGATGACATTGTTTAGTACATTACTGTCGGCGTTCGTTGTGGCCGACGAGTAATTAGTATCGTGGAGTGCGTGTTTTGGTTCGGATGGTTCGCGAGAGGACACAAGGATTTATACTGGTTCGGGCAACGTGCCCTACGTCCAGTTCGATGAGGCTGCTCGTGTTACTCGCGACAGTTTGTAGTAGGGGGTTACAAACGGGCGAGAGAGCGACGAACTCCCAAGTCTCTGTGAGGTGTTCTACGTGGGGTGAGATGTCGTGTGTCTTGGACTCGTCCCCCGGTCGTTCTCCCGCCTCCCCCTTTTATACTGCAAGGAGGGAGGTGGGCGTACAGAGAGTCGGCGCGAGGGAGTGGGCGACGGCATGGTCGTGCGTTCTGTAGGCCGCACTGTTGATGCTTCAAACTCCGTGCCGGTCGCTGTGGATGACGTCGCAGGCATGGCAGTGCTTCTTCGGTCGGTGGCGCCACAGGGATGGCCGTCAACGAGGGACGTCCCTTCGGTATGGTCGGTCGTCCTCCGACGAGGGGTCGGAGGAGAGGAGGTCTGGTCGCCATTAGCTCCGTACCCGGTCGAAATGTCGATCGTAGCCGTCCCGTCTTGTCAGAAGGGATGGGCTTTGACGAGGCCGTCACTGTGCGACGTGGACGGTTAGCGCCCACTTGCGCGGGGGGCTTCGGTAGCCACGAGAGTAGTTGAGCTTTTATTACTCAACTACTCAGTACCAACCGCCTTCGTCGCGGTGGGCAGTGCTCCCGACCCCTAAGGGTCGGGAGGGAGCGATTTGCCCGACCCCTGAGGTCGGGCGAGGCGTAGTGGGCGGAGCTCCCGACCCCTAAGGGTCGGGAGGGAGCGATTCGCCCGACCCCTGGGGTCGGGCGAGGCGTACTCTAGCATGGATTCCCGACCCCGGCGAGGTCGGGCGCATGAGTCGAGCGGCGAATGGTCCGACCCCGGTTGAACGGGTTGGGCGAGGCGGACCTGTCTGTGGGCCCGAGCCGTCGTACGCGTATTGCGGTGTTGAGGTCGGGCGAGACGGAGATCGCTCGGTGCTTTATACGTAAAGCAGTCGGAGGATTATTAATACCGGTCATCGCCGGTATTGACCCTCAACAGTAGCCCCCGAGTGAGGTCCGACCCCCACATAAGAGGGGTCGGGCGTCGCTCTAATCGGAGGTGGCTGTAGAAGCGTTTCTACCGGTAAGGGGCGCGCGCGAGCGCGCACCTTACAGGTGTAGCCCCCGAGCGAGGTCTGATCCCTTCTCGGGATCGGGCGTCGCTTAAGTCGGGAGGAAGAGCGATCGTGGTGATCCCTTATTTATGCTGTAAGGGGCGCGCGCGAGCGCGCACCTTGCAGGTGTAGCCCCCGAGCGAGGCCTGGCCCCCTCAGGGGCCGGGCGTCGCTCTGGTCGGGAGAAGGAATTTTCGTTCGCGAGAGCGAACTCATCCTTGGGACTTAAGGTTCTGCGACCCCGCGTTGGATCTCTTTTTGCGATTCCGTCCCCGAGTCCTCCGCTCGTCGCAGTGACCGGTCGGGGGTTCGGTTCGTCTTTGTATCGTGCCTCCAGCGCGTCCGTCCGCCGGACGAGGAGGTTGAGCCGAGCCACGCCTTACCTCGATGGCCGAGGCGTGACGCTCATCGAGCTGCTAACGGGTAAGTTCAAGTGGAGCCCCGGGATCCCTTCGGGGGGATCCCAGCCGAACCGGCTGGCGGTTGGCCCCAATATTCCTAGTCGCCGTCCCACGTGGTTCTCAGATGCCGTTCGATAGGCTTCTGAGGGCTCGTTGCCTCTCTGCGGGGAGATACCCGTGGGTCGGATCGGACCGGGACTCGAACGCGAATCGTGATGCCCCTGGGCGGTCGACCGCCTGGGGGTACTGGCCGCTAGCGGACCCATCACTTTTCACCCCTCACTCTGTTTATGCCCTGAGCGGCTGTCGAACCCATCCGCTGGGCCAGCCTTCGAACTCTTTGGGCCGTCGGGGCATGTTTCAGCCCATGTGTTTTTCTTACCTGGGCGGGCCTGACCCGATAAGTCGAACCGTCGTTCGGTATCACGGAGTTACCTGAGCTGGCCCGGCCCTATAAGTCGAAGCGTCGCTCGGCGGCGTGCGGTGGCGCTCGATCCGGCGGAGCCTGCAGGCGTGAGCAATAAAACGTGACGAGACGTTTACCTGCCTCACCTGGCGCGGGCGTGAATGGGGCGCGCTGCTCGAGGGGGCGCGCCGCGGGCGTCGTCGTCTCGGCCGAGCCTATATAAACGGACCCGCGGGCTTCGTCCGTTGTACTTACGCTTTCTGCCTCCTCGAGCTTCCGCTGTCTTGCGCATTCTGCTCCCAAGCCCTTTCGCCTTCCTTCGTCCTCGCCACTCCCGAGTCCCCCACAGCCACTTACTTCGCTCATCTTCGATGGCGTCTTGGGGGAAGTCCGACGTGCGGAGCGTCCGCCTAGAGGGCCTGGTGAGGCGCGGCCTCCTCCGCGCGCGCACGGGGGCGGCGGAGTGGCTGGTGCCGGGCGACGAGACGCTGCCATCCCCGCCGGATGGCTACATCGTTTCGTTCGCGCCGTTCCACGAGCGCGGGTTCGGCGTCCCCGCGCACCGGTTCTTCCGGGGGCTGCTACACTACTACAACATTGAGCTGCAGCATCTCAACCCCAACGGGATCCAGCACGTCGCCCTCTTCGTGGCGTTGTGTGAAGGATTCTTGGGGATCGAGCCCCATTTCGACCTCTGGCGGTATTTCTTCGCCGTCAGCTTGCTGAAGGCGGAGCGTGGGCCGGCGCCGATCGGGTGCGCCGGCATCCACCTTCGCAGCAACCGCTCCGCCGACTACATTTCGGTGAAGCTGAGGACTTCCCACAGGGGCTGGCACGGCCAATGGTTCTATCTCAAGAACGACACCGCCGGTCCCCTGCGGGAGTTCACGGGGCGGGTCTTCCCGGTGGCGCCCGAGTCCTGGCGATGGGGTCCTCCGAAGAGGGAGCAGACGATGCTGGATGGCCTTCTCGCGGCCATCGCGCAGCTGAAGGAGGCGGGCGTGCGCGGTGCTGGGGTCATCGCGGAGTACCACGCCCGCCGCGTCCTTCCGCTGGTGGCCCGCCCGCTCCGTCTGGACCAGATGGGGCCCGGCATGGACGCGGAGGGGTCGGTGATGGCGGGAGCTCCCCCCTCCGAGTCGGAGCTCAAGCAACGCCTGAAGGAGACCCTCCTCCCGGAGGAGGCCGACGTCGACTTGAACGACCATCCTCGGGCCCTTCCGTGGCCCGGGAGCGTCCAAATTGTAAGTTCTCCCCATCCTTAGCTTGTAGATCGTCTTTTTCCTTTTCTAGAGTCGGCATTGACTACTTGATGTGCGCCAGGAGGGCCTGGTCCTCCGCCGATCCCTCGTCCCCGTCCCGGAGGACGTCGCGACCAGGGAGGCGAACCGCCTCACCGCCGAGGAGCAGAAGCGGCGGAAGGACGCTGCGAAGGCGGAGAAGGCGGCGAAGCTCCAGAGGCGCGGTCGCCGCCAGGGGTCGGAGGAGGAGGAGAGCGATGACGACGATGACGACGACGAGGAGGAAGAGGAGGAGGAGGAGGAGGTCGGCCCCCGTCAGGGGGGTCAGGGGCCGAGCGGGTCGCGCCCGCCGGCCCAAGTGCTGACATTGGAGCCCCCGAGGTTGAAACCTCAGGGGTCGAGCGGGTCGCGCCCGCTGGTGGAAGAGAAGAGGCCCGAGGCTCGGAGGCCGGAGGCCTCGGGGTCGGGCCCCCGGGGTCCGGCTGCGACGCGCCCACAGGAGGAGCCACCGAGGTCTGAGCCTCGGAGGTCGGAGGCGACGCCGAGTCGCGCCCCGGCCGTGCCCGCCGCGGGGTCCGCGACAGCGGGAGCGGCGCCAAGGACGCCGACGCCGGCGGGGCCGTCGGCCGGCACGCCCCCGAGCGGGAGGGTGGCTCCCACGGCTGCCCCGGGGGAGCCGGCGGCAGCGCGGGCGAGCGAGAAGCGCCCCCGCCCTTCGGAGGGGCAGTCGGATCCGACCCCCAAGCGTCGTCGGGGGATAGCCATAGGGTAAGTAGTTTTGATTCTTTCTTTCTTTTCTTTAAGTGTCCTGCTCACCGCCGCTCGCTCGTTGTGCAGGGTCGGAGGGATGGTCCTGGCGTTGGCCACGGCGCCCAAGAAGGCGCTTGCGCGGCGCCCGTCCGCCGGTGCGCCAAGGGCCGGTGACGCCGAGTCATCGGCGGCTGGTGAGGCCAGGGCGGTGGAGCCCCCGCGCGCGGTGGCGACGGCCGTCGAGGCGGCGCGGTCCGCGGAGCAGGAGGTGGCGGCGGCGGAGCCGGCGCGGGCGGAGGCGATGGTGGTGGCGCCGCGGGAGGCGCCAGAGGGTGCGGGCGCCAGCGGTCCTGTGGCTGCCATGGTGCCAACGGCCCCCGTGGCCGAGGGGTCGGCGTCGGGGGGCGCCGCGGTGGGGTCCATAGACCAGGCCCTCCAAGAGGAGCTTTCGGAGATGGTCGCGTTGGACAGCATCGCGGCGTCACTCCGACATCGCCTCTCGAGGGGTCTCAGGAGGCGCCAGGCGCTCGAGCGGCAGCTTATCGCTGCTAGCAGCGCGGCGGCGGATGCCCAGACCCGGGAGGAGTCCGCAGTCGGCCGACTCCGGGGGGCGGAGGAGGAGGCCCGCATTTTGAGGAGTCAGCTGGAGTCCGCCCACCAGGTACGCAACGCCGCCGTCGTGGTGGCGGTGGAGAGGAGCCAACAGGTGGGCGGGCTTCGGGCGGTACTCCGGAAGGAGAGGGAGGCGAGGATGGAGGCCGAGGGCGTGGCCGCCGACCTGGGGACGGAGCTGTCCGACGCTCGGACAGCGGTGAAGAAACTTCAACAGGCGGTGGCGGGTATGTGGTACCCTTTCTCTTTCTTTTTAGCTTTCTCTTTCTTAGGCAGCGTGGTCTGACCATCGGACGATGTGTGCAGCGCTCACGGAGCAGGTGGAGGAGCGTGTTCGCGAGGCGTCAAGGGAGGCACTCCGCCGAGGCGTGCACCGGGCGTTCGCTATCGCCCGGTCTCATTATTCCAGCATCGCGCTGGACTTAATGAGTCAGGGGTTCGCGCCCGGGTACACCGACGAGGAACTGGACGAGATCGAGGATGAAGTCGCCCCCTTGGCGCACGCCCTGGCTGCGAGGATAGAGGAGGAGGATCGCCCCCTGACCCCGGAGCACGAGAGGCCCCCGACTCCAGAGCAGGAGCGGACCCCCGCCCCCGAAGAGTAGGAGTAGATTAGTTAGCATGTGTTTAGGGTGTCCGAGGCCGAAGCGCCCGGACAACTTGTAAAAAACAAGTTTTTGTATTACAAGTGATTTTGACCTTGACGGCCTGTTTCCTTATCACTTGCGTGAAAAAGCGCTCTGTCCCTCACTCGTCCGTTTATGTGTCTTCAAAGAATCGTAGGTTGTAGACAGGATCGACACTTAGTTTTTGCCGGTGAGCGATGTTGCCGTAGCCTTTCGCGGGCGGTAGGCGTTTCGCAGTCCGACCGACTCGACTTCGTGTTTCTCCTATCCACGACCTATCTTCTCTGAGTCTTAAACGTTAGGTGGGGGGCCGAGGCTCGGTGCAAAACGTAAGTCGCGGATAGGATCGATCGTTAGCTTGACTGGTGAGCGTTGTGGCCATAGCCCCCGTGGGCTCGTTAGCACTTTCGCGGTCCGACCAGTTCGATCTCAAGCTTTCCTATCTTTGATTTTACTTGTTTTTGCACAAGTTTTTTGAAAACGTGCGAGGGTCGGGCCGCGCACGTATTGCACATGGAATACATGCGCGCACCTTGCAGGTGTTGAGCCCCCGAGCGTGGTTGGATCCCTGTGCAGCAGGGGTCGGACGCTGCTCGGGGGGTGCGGAAAACAGACAAGCTACGAGTTTTAGGGATAGAAACGACGTAGCTGCTCGATGTTCCAGGCGTTGGTGAACTCTTGTCCGTCCGCGGTCTGCAGCTTGTAGGTGCCGGGTCGGAGAACCTTGGCGACGATGTAAGGCCCCTCCCATGGCGGCGACAGCTTGTGTCGTCCTTGGCTGCTGGTGACGCGACGAAGGACGAGGTCGCCGACGTTGAACGCTCGCTCCCGCACGTTCCTTCCATGGTACCGGCGTAGTGCTTGCTGGTACTTGGCGGATCGGACGAGCGCCACGTCTCGGGCCTCGTCGAGCTGATCCATCGCGTCTTCGAGGGACGTCTGGTTCCCTTGGTCGTCGTACGCCTTCACCCTCGGAGCACCGTAGTCGAGGTCGGTTGGTAGGACAGCTTCGGAGCCATATACCATGAAGAAGGGGGTAAACCCCGTGGCCCGACTAGGGGTCGTCCGCAGGCTCCAGAGTACGGCAGGGAGTTCGGCTGCCCACCGACCGTTGAACTGCTTCAGGCGGTTGTGGATCCGAGGCTTCAATCCCTGCAAGATCATGCCGTTTGCGCGTTCGACCTGCCCGTTCGTCCGGGGGTGCGCTACGGCTGCCCAGTCGACACGGATATGGTAGTCGTCGCAGAATTTAAGGAATCGCTTTCCTGTGAACTGCGTACCGTTATCCGTGATGATGGAGTTGGGCACTCCAAAGCGGTGAATGATGTCGAGGAAGAATTCCACAGCTTCTTCCGGTCGGATCCTTGCCACCGGTCGGGCTTCGATCCATTTGGTGAACTTGTCGACGGCCACCAAGAGATGGGTGTAGCCCCCGGGTGCTTTTTTGAGCGGTCCGACCAGGTCGAGTCCCCAGACCGCGAACGGCCATGTGACGGGGATGTTCTGCAGCACTTGCGCCGGCAGATGGGTCTGCCGGGCGTAGAACTGGCAGCCTTCGCAGGTGCGCACGATATGCGCAGCGTCGTTGACGGCTGTCGGCCAGTAGAATCCTTGTCGGAAGGCGTTTCCGACCAAGGTCTTGTGCGCCGCGTGGTGTCCGCAGACCCCACCGTGGATGTCTTGCAGCAGCAGCTTTCCCTGCTCGGTTGGGATGCAGCGCTGCAGAATCTTGGTGAGGCTTCTTTTGTAAAGCTCCCCATCGATAAGGACAAAGGACTTGGCTCGACGCGCGATGCGTCGAGCTTCCGTCTTGTCCGTGGGGAGTTCCCCTCGGATGAGGCAGTCGAGGTATGGGGTCCTCCAATCGTTTGGGGGCCCGACCCCGGCGTGGGTGCGTCATCGATCTCCATGACGTCGGATCCTGGAGGCGCGGGAGTCGATCCGACCCCTTCGCCTGGGGTCGACTCGTTGTCGACCCCTTTTGGGTCTTTGGGACGGATCGACGGCTGGCTTTGGTCGTGGGAGAAGACCCCTGGTGGGATCTGGTCCCGACCCGCCGCAATCTTTGCGAGGGAATCAGCTTCTTCGTTCTGTCGCCTCGGGACATGCTTGAGTTCAAGACCGAAAAACTTGTGTTCGAGCTTGCGTACCTCTTGGCAGTACGCGTCCATGACATCGCTGTGGCAGCTTGACTCCTTCATGACTTGGTCGACGACGAGTTGGGAGTCGCCTCGAACTTCGAGACGTCGGATCCCCAACTCGTCGGCGATCTTGAGCCCATTGATGAGCGCTTCGTATTCCGCCATGTTGTTGGAGGCGGGAAACTGGAGTCGGATTGCGTACCTCATGCGCACCCCCATGGGAGAGACGAAGACGAGTCCGACCCCTGCTCCTGCGCGCATCAACGAGCCATCGAAGTAGAGGACCCAGTACTCTTGGTCGACGGGGGCAGTGGGGAGCTGGATTTCGGTCCACTCCGCCACGAAGTCGGCCAAGGCCTGGGACTTGATCGCTGTACGAGGGGCGTACGTGATTCCCTCGCCCATGAGCTCGAGAGCCCATTTCGTGGCCTTCCCCGTTGCGTCGCGGTTTTCGACGACCTCACGCAAGGGGGAAGAGGTGACCACCGTTACCGGGTGCGACTCGAAGTAGTGTCTGAGCTTTCTCTTGGCGAGGACGACGCCGTAAAGAATTTTCAGTATCTGGAGATACCGAGTCTTCGTGTCGGACAAGACTTCGCTCACAAAGTAGACGGGGCGTTGAACCTTGAGGGCGTAGCCCTCCTCCCTTCGTTCTACGACCAAAGCAGCGCTGACGACCTGAGTCGTCGCGGCGAGGTAGAGTAGGAGCGGCTCCTTCGGGGTCGGAGGCACCAGGACCGGTGGCTTGGACAGGATAACTTTTATCCTATCGAGAGCCTCCTGTGCCTCGGGAGTCCATTGAAATCGGTCGGATTTCTTCAGGAGCTGGTAAAGCGGGTGAACGCGCTCTCCGAGGCGTGAGATAAAACGGCTTAGCGCCGCCAAGCACCCGGTCACGCGTTGCACTCCCTTCAAGTTCTGGATCGGACCCATCCGGTTGATGGCTTCGATCTTCTCCGGGTTGGCTTCGATGCCACGCTCGGAGACGATGAATCCGAGCAGCATCCCCCTCGGGACCCCGAAAACACATTTTTCGGGGTTGAGTTTGATGCCGTTTGCTCGGAGCTTGGTGAAGACTCGCTCCAGGTCGTCGACGAGCTGGTCGGTCTTCTTGGACTTGACTACGATGTCGTCCACGTAGGCTTCGACGATGTCTCCGATGAGTTCGTCGAAGGTTCTGATCATGCAGCGCTGATACGTAGCGCCTGCATTCTTCAGTCCGAACGGCATCGTGACGTAGCAGTATGAGCCGAACGGAGTGATGAATGACGTCGCGAGCTGGTCGGACTCCTTCATCGGGATTTGATGGTACCCGGAGTACGCATCAAGGAAGCATAGGGTTTCGCACCCCGCAGTTGAGTCGACTATCTGATCGATTCGTGGCAAAGGAAACGGATCCTTTGGACACGCTTTGTTGAGACTGGTATAGTCAACGCACATTCTCCATTTCCCACTCTTTTTTCGCACAAGAACGGGGTTGGCTAACCAGTCGGGGTGATACACTTCCTCGATGAAACCGGCTACCAGGAGTTTGGCGATCTCTTCCCCGATCGCTCTGCGCTTCTCCTCGTCGAAGCGGCGCAGACGTTGCTTGACCGGGCGAGAGCCCGGCTTGATGTGCAGGGCGTGCTCGGCGACTTCTCTCGGAATGCCTGGCATGTCCGAGGGTTTCCACGCGAAGATGTCGATGTTCGCGCGGAGGAAGTCGACGAGCACGCTTTCCTATTTGGGGGAGAGAGCAGTCCCGATCTTCGCCGTCTTGCCGTCGGCGGTGTCGGGGTAGAGCCGGATCTCTTTGACGCCCTCCGCGGGTTCGAAGGATCCAGTGCTGCGGTTGGAGTCGGGCGCGTCCTCGGTGACTTGCTGGCGGATGACAGCGAGTTCCTCCGTCGCCACGGTTGCGGAGGCGAGCTCGCCAGTCTCCGCCTCGCATTGGTAGGCGTGCTGGAAGGACGTCCCGACGGTGATCACCCCCTTCGGCCCAGGTATTTTGAGCTTTAGGTAGGTGTAATTGGGCACGGCCATGAACTTGGCGTAGCATGGTCGTCCCAATATGGCGTGGTAGGATCCGTGGAATCCTACCACCTCGAAGGTGAGAGTCTCCGTCCTGAAATTGGACGGAGTCCCGAAGGTGACGGGCAAATCGATTTGCCCGAGGGGAACAGCTTGTTTCCCAGGAATGACGCCGTGGAAGGGTGCGCCGGTCGGGCGAATGCACGCCCGGTCGATGCCCATGGCGTCGAGGGTCTCGACGTAGAGGATGTTGAGGCCGCTGCCTCCATCCATAAGCACCTTGGAGAGGCGCTTAGTGCCGACGATCGGGTCTACCACCAACGGGTACTTGCCTGGTTGCGGTACGTGGCTGGGGTGGTCTGACCGGTCGAACGTGATCGGAGACTCCGACCACTTGAGGAACGACGGGACGGCGGGCTCAACTGCGAATACCTCACGGCGCTCCAGCTTGGCCCGACGTCGGCCACCGTGTGGCGCCGGCCCAGAGACGATCATAAGGCAGCCGTCCGTCTCCGGGAAGTTCTCGTCGCCGTCGGCGGCGTCGACGTCGTTGCTGGCGTCATCGGGAGCCTGTCTGGGTTTGCCTTTCGGCTTGCCCTTCTTGGCCTCCTCGGCCAGGAACTTCTTCATCAGCGAACACTCTTTGTATAAGTGTTTCACTGGGAAGGCGTGGTTGGGGCACGGCCCGTTCCACTTCTTTTCGAAGTGGTCCGGGGTGTCCTCCGTGGGTGCCTTGGCACCCTTGCGATCCGCGGCAGCGACCATCCGTTCTCCGGACGGACGCGGCCGGTTCTTCTTCTTTTTCTTGCTCGGGGGGTCGGAGGAGCCTCCGCTGGCTGTCTCGACCCGCTTGCCTTTGGCGTCTTGGGCGCGATCGAAGATAGCACCCACTGCCTCCTCGCCAGAGGCGAAGCTGGTCGCGATGTCCAGCAACTCTCTGGCGGTCCGGGGACTCTTGCGCCCTAGTTCGTGAACTAGGGGGCGACAGGTCGTCCCGGACAAGAATGCGCCGATGACATCGGCGTCACCGACGTGCGGCAGTTCGTTGCACTGCCGGGAGAAGCGCCGGATGTAATCCCGGAGCGACTCTCCAGGTTTCTGCCGGCAGTTCTTGAGGTCCCAGGGATTACCTGGGCGGTTGTAAGTCCCCTGGAAGTTTCCAACGAAAACCTCCTTAAGGTCAGACCAGCAGGTGATCTGATTGGCGGGGAGATGCTCGAGCCACGTTCTGGCCGAGTCGGCCAGATACAATGGCAGGTTGCGGATGATGAAGTCGTCATCCTCCGCGCCCCCAGCCCGGCACGCGAGGCGATAGTCCTCGAGCCACAGGCCGGGGTTGGTTTCCCCCGCGTACTTCGGTACGTTGGTCGGGGGTCGGAAACACCGCGGGAATGCTGCGTTCCGAATGTGAGGACTGAAGACCCTCGGTCCCGGGGCGTCCGGGCTAGGGCTTCTATCCTCGTCGTCGTCGTAGCGTCCTCCTCGACGCGGATGACGCGATCGGGAGGTGCCATCGTCGAACTCCAGGCGGCGCCGCCGCGCATCCAGGGTGGCGCGGGCGTCCCTGTTCGTCCCCAGACGACCGCGGACGGAGGCTTTCGCCGTGCCATCCGCTGCTGGGGGAGTCTGGTGGACAGACGTGTTCTGGGCACGTTGTCCACGCAGACGCGACAGCGAGCTCTCAGCTTGCTGCACTGCCGCGTGCTCAAGTAGCGCCTCAACCTCGCGCTGGGCGCGTCGGGCCTCCGGCGTGACAGGCTCAGGGAGGCCCCTGAGCAATGCCGCCGCCGCGGCCAAGTTCTGGCTCGCCCGTGGGAAGCGCGGGCAGCCATCGTCACGACTTGCGACTCGTAAGTCGCGAACGTCAGTGCGGGTGTGTTCACTGGACTCGCTCTGAGCGAGCTCGTGATCAATCGCCGCACGCTGCTGATCCAGCTGACGCTGGACCTCCAGGAGTTCCTCCCTCCGTGCGCGCAGTCGTTCTGACTGCGCGTCACGGGGTGGGGTCCCGTCCTGCGGGCCAGAAGACTCCGCAGGGTGTTCGCCCTCCGCAGCGGGGAGATCCTCCGCACGTATCATGAGGCACTCGCGTGAGGGATGGTGACTTCCCTCACTGCACTCTGCATCGGAATCTTCGTTTGACGCTCCATCTAGGAGGTCGAAGAGAGATTCGGATGCGCAGCCCACCATGGCCACGAACTCGTTGTTCGTGGCGCGTGGAGCTGGGAGCGTCGACGCCCGGGACAATGTGCCATCGAGAGGCGATACATGCCTGGGGTCAAGCGGGGCAACTGGTGGTGCCGCTGCACCGGCCAGTGCCAAGGCGCCATCGGAGATGGCGACGAAATCGAGGCTCCCGAAACGCACGTGTGTGCCGGGAACCCAGGTGCTTGCGCGGCTAGCCATCCGAACAAAGAGAGGGGTTTGACGAAAACACGCACAAAGAACCCCTACCTGGCGCGCCAACTGTCGGCGTTCGTTGTGGCCGACGAGTAATTAGTATCGTGGAGTGCGTGTTTTGGTTCGGATGGTTCGCGAGAGGACACAAGGATTTATACTGGTTCGGGCAACGTGCCCTACGTCCAGTTCGATGAGGCTGCTCGTGTTACTCGCGACAGTTTGTAGTAGGGGGTTACAAACGGGCGAGAGAGCGACGAACTCCCAAGTCTCTGTGAGGTGTTCTACGTGGGGTGAGATGTCGTGTGTCTTGGACTCGTCCCCCGGTCGTTCTCCCGCCTCCCCCTTTTATACTGCAAGGAGGGAGGTGGGCGTACAGAGAGTCGGCGCGAGGGAGTGGGCGACGGCATGGTCGTGCGTTCTGTAGGCCGCACTGTTGATGCTTCAAACTCCGTGCCGGTCGCTGTGGATGACGTCGCAGGCATGGCAGTGCTTCTTCGGTCGGTGGCGCCACAGGGATGGCCGTCAACGAGGGACGTCCCTTCGGTATGGTCGGTCGTCCTCCGACGAGGGGTCGGAGGAGAGGAGGTCTGGTCGCCATTAGCTCCGTACCCGGTCGAAATGTCGATCGTAGCCGTCCCGTCTTGTCAGAAGGGATGGGCTTTGACGAGGCCGTCACTGTGCGACGTGGACGGTTAGCGCCCACTTGCGCGGGGGGCTTCGGTAGCCACGAGAGTAGTTGAGCTTTTATTACTCAACTACTCAGTACCAACCGCCTTCGTCGCGGTGGGCAGTGCTCCCGACCCCTAAGGGTCGGGAGGGAGCGATTCGCCCGACCCCTGAGGTCGGGCGAGGCGTAGTGGGCGGAGCTCCCGACCCCTAAGGGTCGGGAGGGAGCGATTCGCCCGACCCCTGGGGTCGGGCGAGGCGTACTCTAGCATGGATTCCCGACCCCGGCGAGGTCGGGCGCATGAGTCGAGCGGCGAATGGTCCGACCCCGGTTGAACGGGTTGGGCGAGGCGGACCTGTCTGTGGGCCCGAGCCGTCGTACGCGTATTGCGGTGTTGAGGTCGGGCGAGACGGAGATCGCTCGGTGCTTTATACGTAAAGCAGTCGGAGGATTATTAATACCGGTCATCGCCGGTATTGACCCTCAACAATTACCTATCCATATATCCTCGATTACAGATCCTGCTGCGGTAGAGTAATCGCACCTGTGACAAATCTATACATCGCAATTATTTAAAGTAAAACACTTACCATGTTACAGATGGATGTTGTACTTCTTTCTAATGTACTACTCCCATACTAAATAACTGCACTTGTATTAATGTAAATTACTATCCGTGCATTGGTAAATTACAGAATGTTTAGTATATTTCCTATCCATAAGTCCTCGATCTCAAATCCTGTTGCCGTACGGTAAAGTTTTCGATCCTTGCGCGCTCCTTTGTGGGTTGTGGCTACCTCGCTGTGCGAGCCACTTGGGTTGCTACAAGAATCACCAACAAACAATTTAGTGAACAGACTTTACTGAACCTGCACTGATGCTATTACTGTGGCTGCAAAAATAGGATAACAGATGAATCTACAAAAGACTGCATTACTTTATATGCAATTGCTGGTTGCGGCACCTTAGATGAATGAATTATTTATTTTAAGATGTTTGTCAAAACAATGCAGGCTGACAGGCGAGACAGGTATGAAAGGAAGGAAGGCTAGGTGTCTGCTGATGGACAGAATGATGTTTTGCTACCTGTGATAATCTGAACCCAAGATTCTGCATGTCTGTCTGACTTCTATATGATCTCTGTAATAATATGGACCCATAGTATTTTCTATGCACCAAATATTTGCATGCCCTGAATGACCTTATCAGTTCAGTATGTTTTGTCACTTTGCTAGTCAGTTCATTATGGTTGCTTTTTTAGTTATGTATGCTTGCCACTCTGTTAGTTTATCTTTTCCAATGCACTAGGCTGAATTGATAGTTCCTGTTTGGATCTATGATTCAAATGGAGGGACCTACATGAGGAACAATAACAATTGTTTATCAGTTAGTTGATAGAGTTCACTCCAGTATATTAAACAAAAAAAAAACTCCACATGTGATTACATTACAGAATGTTTAGTATATTACCTATCTATATGTCCACGATTACAAATCCTGCTACCGTAGACAAATCGCACATTACTTATCCATATGTCCTCGATTACATAATGTTTAGTATATTACCTATCCATATGTCCTCGATTACAGATCCTGCTGCCGTAGAGTAATCGCACCTGTGACAAATCTATACATCGTAATTATTTTCAGTAAAACACTTATCATGTTACAGATGGATGCTGTACTTCTTTCTAATGTACTACTCCCATATTAAATAACTGCACTTGCATTGATGTAAATTACTGTCCCTGCACTGATAGGTTACAGTGTTTAGTACATTACCTATCCATATGTCCTCGATTACAGATCTTGCTGCCGTAGACTAATCGCATCTGTGGCAAATTTATACATCGAATTATTTTCAGTAAAACACTTAACATGTTACAGATAGATGCTGTACTTCTTTCTAATGTAGTACTCCCGTACTAAATAACTGTACTTCCAATGATGTAAATTACTGTCCCTGCATTGGTAGATTACACAATGTTTATTACATTACTATCCATATGTCCTCGATCTTTCGATCCTTGCGCGCTCCTTTGTGGGTTGTGGCTACCTCGCTGTGCGAGCCACTTGGGTTGCTACAAGAATCACCAACAAACAATTTAGTGAACAGACTTTACTGAACCTGCACTGATGCTATTACTGTGGCTGCAAAAATAGGATAACAGATGAATCTACAAAAGACTGCATTATTGTATATGCAATTGCTGGTTACTGCACCTTAGATGAATGAATTATTTATTTTAAGATGTTTGTCAAAATAATGCAGGGTGACAGGCAAGACAGGTATGAAAGGAAGGAAGGCTAGGTGTCTGATGATGGACAGAATGATGTTTTGCTACCTATGATAATCTGAACCCAAGAATCTGCATGTCCGTCTGACTTCTATATGATCTCTGTAATAATATGGACCCATACTATTTCCTATGCACCAAATATTTGCATGCCCTGAATGACCTTATCAGTTCAGTATGCTTTCGCACTTTGCTAGTCAGTTCATTATGGTTGCTTTTGTTAGTTATGTATGTTTGCCACTCTGTTAGTTTATCTTTTCTAATGCATTAGGCTGAATTGATTGTTCCTGTTTGGATCTATGATTCAAATAGAGGGACCTGCATGAGGAACAATAACAATTGTTTACCCGTTAGTTCATAGAGTTCACTCCAGTATATTAAACAAAAAAAAACTCCACATTTGATTACATTACAGAATGTTTAGTATATTACCTATCCATATGTCCACGATTACAGATCCTGCTGCCATAGACTAATCGTACATCCCTATCCATATGTCCTCGGTTACACAATGTTTAGTACATTACCTATCCATATGTCCTCGATTACAGATCCTGCTGCCGTAGAGTAATCGCACCTATGGCAAATCTATACATCGCTATTATTTTCAGTAAAACACGTACCATGTTATAGATGGATGCTTCACTTCTTTCTAATGTACTACTCTCGTATTAAATAACTGCACTTGCATTGATGTAAATTACTGTCCTGCACTGGTAGATTACAGTGTTTAGTATATTACCTATCCATATGTCCTCAATTACAGATCCTGCTGCCGTAGGCTAATCGCACATTAACTATCCATATGTCCTCGATTACACGATGTTTAGTACATTACCTATCCATATGGCATCGATTAAAGATCCTGCTGCCGTAGAGTAATCGCACCATTGGCAAATCTATACATCGCAATTATTTTCAGTAAAATACTTACCATGTTACAGATGGATGCTGTACTTCTTTCTAATGTACTACTCCCGTATTAAATAACTGCACTTGTATTGACGTAAATTACTGCCCTGTACTGGTAGATTATAGTGTTTAGTACATTACCTATCCATATGTCCTCGATTACAGATCTGCTGTCGTAGACTAATCGCACCTGTGGCAAATTATTTTCAGTAAAACACTTTCCATGTTACAAATGCATGCTGTACTTCTTTCTAATGTACTACTCCTGTACTAAATAACTGTACTTCCAATGATATAAATTACTGTCCCTGCATTGGTAGAATACACAATGTTTAGTACATTACCTATCCATATGTCCTCGATTACAGATCCTGCTGCCATAGAGTAATAGCACCTGTGTCAAATCAATACATCGTACTTATTTTCAGTAAAACACTTACCATGTTACAGATGGATGCTGTATTTCTTTCTAATGTACTACTCTCGTATTAAATAACTGAACTTACATAGATGTAAATTACTGTCCCTGTACTGGTAGATGACATTGTTTAGTACATTACCTATCCATATATCCTCGATTACAGATCCTGCTGCGGTAGAGTAATCGCACCTGTGACAAATCTATACATCGCAATTATTTTCAGTAAAACACTTACCATGTTACAGATGGATGTTGTACTTCTTTCTAATGTACTACTCCCATACTAAATAACTGCACTTGTATTAATGTAAATTACTATCCGTGCATTGGTAAATTACAGAATGTTTAGTATATTTCCTATCCATAAGTCCTCGATCTCAAATCCTGTTGCCGTACGGTAAAGTTTTCGATCCTTGCGCGCTCCTTTGTGGGTTGTGGCTACCTCGCTGTGCGAGCCACTTGGGTTGCTACAAGAATCACCAACAGACAATTTAGTGAACAGACTTTACTGAACCTGCACTGATGCTATTACTGTGGCTGCAAAAATAGGATAACAGATGAATCTACAAAAGACTGCATTATTGTATATGCAATTGCTGGTTACTGCACCTTAGATGAATGAATTATTTATTTTAAGATGTTTGTCAAAATAATGCAGGGTGACAGGCAAGACAGGTATGAAAGGAAGGAAGGCTAGGTGTCTGATGATGGACAGAATGATGTTTTGCTACCTATGATAATCTGAACCCAAGAATCTGCATGTCCGTCTGACTTCTATATGATCTCTGTAATAATATGGACCCATACTATTTCCTATGCACCAAATATTTGCATGCCCTGAATGACCTTATCAGTTCAGTATGCTTTGGCACTTTGCTAGTCAGTTCATTATGGTTGCTTTTGTTAGTTATGTATGTTTGCCACTCTGTTAGTTTATCTTTTCTAATGCACTAGGCTGAATTGATTGTTCCTGTTTGGATCTATGATTCAAATAGAGGGACCTGCATGAGGAACAATAACAATTGTTTACCCGTTAGTTCATAGAGTTCACTCCAGTATATTAAACAAAAAAAAACTCCACATTTGATTACATTACAGAATGTTTAGTATATTACCTATCCATATGTCCACGATTACAGATCCTGCTGCCATAGACTAATCGCACATCCCTGTCCATATGTCCTCGATTACACAATGTTTAGTACATTACCTATTCATGTCCTCGATTACAGATCCTGCTGCCGTAGAGTAATCGCACCTGTGACAAATCTATACATCGCAAATATTTTCAGTAAAACACGTACCATGTTATAGATGGATGCTTCACTTCTTTCTAATGTACTACTCTTGTATTAAATAACTGCACTTGTATTGATGTAAATTACTGTCCCTGCACTGGTAGGTTACAGTGTTTAGTACATTACCTATCCATATGTCCTCGATTACAGATCTTGCTGCCGTAGACTAATCACATCTGTGGCAAATTTATACATCGAATTATTTTCAGTAAAACACTTAACATGTTACAGATAGATGCTGTACTTCTTTCTAATGTACTACTCCCGTACTAAATAACTGTACTTCCAATGATGTAAATTACTGTCCCTGCATTGGTAGATTACACAATGTTTAGTACATTACCTATCCATATGTCCTCGATCTTTCGATCCTTGCGCGCTCCTTTGTGGGTTGTGGCCACCTCGCTGTGCGAGCCACTTGGGTTGCTACTAGAATCACCAACAAACAATTTAGTGAACAGACTTTACTGAACCTGCACTGATGCTATTACTGTGGCTGCAAAAATAGGATAACAGATGAATCTACAAAAGACTGCATTATTGTATATGCAATTGCTGGTTACTGCACCTTAGATGAATGAATTATTTATTTTAAGATGTTTGTCAAAATAATGCAGGGTGACAGGCAAGACAGGTATGAAAGGAAGGAAGGCTAGGTGTCTGCTGATGGACAGAATGATGTTTTGCTACCTGTGATAATTTGAACCCAAGAATCTGCATGTCCGTCTGACTTCTATATGATCTCTGTAATAATATGGACCCATACTATTTCCTATGCACCAAATATTTGCATGCCCTGAATGACCTTATCAGTTCAGTATGCTGTGGCACTTTGCTAGTCAGTTCATTATGGTTGCTTTTGTTAGTTATGTATGTTTGCCACTCTGTTAGTTTAACTTTTGCAATGCACTAGGCTGAATTGATTGTTCCTGTTTGGATCTATGATTCAAATGGAGGGACCTGCATGAGGAACAATAACAATTGTTTACCGGTTAGTTCATAGAGTTCACTCCAGTATATTAAACAAAAAAAAACTCCACATTTGATTACATTACAGAATGTTTAGTATATTACCTATCCATATGTCCACGATTACAGATCCTGCTGCCATAGACTAATCGCACATCCCTGTCCATATGTCCTCGATTACACAATGTTTAGTACATTACCTATTCATATGTCCTCGATTACAGATCCTGCTGCCGTAGAGTAATCGCACCTGTGACAAATCTATACATCGCAAATATTTTCAGTAAAACACGTACCATGTTATAGATGGATGCTTCACTTCTTTCTAATGTACTACTCTTGTATTAAATAACTGCACTTGTATTGATGTAAATTACTGTCCCTGCACTGGTAGGTTACAGTGTTTAGTACATTACCCATCCATATGTCCTCGATTACAGATCTTGCTGCCGTAGACTAATCACATCTGTGGCAAATTTATACATCGAATTATTTTCAGTAAAACACTTAACATGTTACAGATAGATGCTGTACTTCTTTCTAATGTACTACTCCCGTATTAAATAACTGTACTTCCAATGATGTAAATTACTGTCCCTGCATTGGTAGATTACACAATGTTTAGTACATTACCTATCCATATGTCCTCGATCTTTCGATCCTTGCGCGCTCCTTTGTGGGTTGTGGCCACCTCGCTGTGCGAGCCACTTGGGTTGCTACTAGAATCACCAACAAACAATTTAGTGAACAGACTTTACTGAACCTGCACTGATGCTATTACTGTGGCTGCAAAAATAGGATAACAGATGAATCTACAAAAGACTGCATTACTTTATATGCAATTGCTGGTTGCGGCACCTTAGATGAATGAATTATTTATTTTAAGATGTTTGTCAAAACAATGCAGGCTGACAGGCGAGACAGGTATGAAAGGAAGGAAGGCTAGGTGTCTGCTGATGGACAGAATGATGTTTTGCTACCTGTGATAATCTGAACCCAAGATTCTGCATGTCTGTCTGACTTCTATATGATCTCTGTAATAATATGGACCCATAGTATTTTCTATGCACCAAATATTTGCATGCCCTGAATGACCTTATCAGTTCAGTATGTTTTGTCACTTTGCTAGTCAGTTCATTATGGTTGCTTTTTTTAGTTATGTATGCTTGCCACTCTGTTAGTTTATCTTTTCCAATGCACTAGGCTGAATTGATAGTTCCTGTTTGGATCTATGATTCAAATGGAGGGACCTACATGAGGATTAATAACAATTGTTTATCAGTTAGTTGATAGAGTTCACTCCAGTATATTAAACAAAAAAAAAAACTCCACATGTGATTACATTACAGAATGTTTAGTATATTACCTATCTATATGTCCACGATTACAAATCCTGCTACCGTAGACAAATCGCACATTACTTATCCATATGTCCTCGATTACATAATGTTTAGTATATTACCTATCCATATGTCCTCGATTACAGATCCTGCTGCCGTAGAGTAATCGCACCTGTGACAAATCTATACATCGTAATTATTTTCAGTAAAACACTTATCATGTTACAGATGGATGCTGTACTTCTTTCTAATGTACTACTCCCATATTAAATAACTGCACTTGCATTGATGTAAATTACTGTCCCTGCACTGGTAGGTTACAGTGTTTAGTACATTACCTATCCATATGTCCTCGATTACAGATCTTGCTGCCGTAGACTAATCGCATCTGTGGCAAATTTATACATCGAATTATTTTCAGTAAAACACTTAACATGTTACAGATAGATGCTGTACTTCTTTCTAATGTAGTACTCCCGTACTAAATAACTGTACTTCCAATGATGTAAATTACTGTCCCTGCATTGGTAGATTACACAATGTTTATTACATTACTATCCTTATGTCCTCGATCTTTCGATCCTTGCGCGCTCCTTTGTGGGTTGTGGCTACCTCGCTGTGCGAGCCACTTGGGTTGCTACAAGAATCACCAACAAACAATTTAGTGAACAGACTTTACTGAACCTGCACTGATGCTATTACTGTGGCTGCAAAAATAGGATAACAGATGAATCTACAAAAGACTGCATTATTGTATATGCAATTGCTGGTTACTGCACCTTAGATGAATGAATTATTTATTTTAAGATGTTTGTCAAAATAATGCAGGGTGACAGGCAAGACAGGTATGAAAGGAAGGAAGGCTAGGTGTCTGATGATGGACAGAATGATGTTTTGCTACCTATGATAATCTGAACCCAAGAATCTGCATGTCCGTCTGACTTCTATATGATCTCTGTAATAATATGGACCCATACTATTTCCTATGCACCAAATATTTGCATGCCCTGAATGACCTTATCAGTTCAGTATGCTTTCGCACTTTGCTAGTCAGTTCATTATGGTTGCTTTTGTTAGTTATGTATGTTTGCCACTCTGTTAGTTTATCTTTTCTAATGCATTAGGCTGAATTGATTGTTCCTGTTTGGATCTATGATTCAAATAGAGGGACCTGCATGAGGAACAATAACAATTGTTTACCCGTTAGTTCATAGAGTTCACTCCAGTATATTAAACAAAAAAAAACTCCACATTTGATTACATTACAGAATGTTTAGTATATTACCTATCCATATGTCCACGATTACAGATCCTGCTGCCATAGACTAATCGTACATCCCTATCCATATGTCCTCGGTTACACAATGTTTAGTACATTACCTATCCATATGTCCTCGATTACAGATCCTGCTGCCGTAGAGTAATCGCACCTATGGCAAATCTATACATCGCTATTATTTTCAGTAAAACACGTACCATGTTATAGATGGATGCTTCACTTCTTTCTAATGTACTACTCTCGTATTAAATAACTGCACTTGCATTGATGTAAATTACTGTCCTGCACTGGTAGATTACAGTGTTTAGTATATTACCTATCCATATGTCCTCAATTACAGATCCTGCTGCCGTAGGCTAATCGCACATTAACTATCCATATGTCCTCGATTACACGATGTTTAGTACATTACCTATCCATATGGCATCGATTAAAGATCCTGCTGCCGTAGAGTAATCGCACCATTGGCAAATCTATACATCGCAATTATTTTCAGTAAAATACTTACCATGTTACAGATGGATGCTGTACTTCTTTCTAATGTACTACTCCCGTATTAAATAACTGCACTTGTATTGACGTAAATTACTGCCCTGTACTGGTAGATTATAGTGTTTAGTACATTACCTATCCATATGTCCTCGATTACAGATCTGCTGTCGTAGACTAATCGCACCTGTGGCAAATTATTTTCAGTAAAACACTTTCCATGTTACAAATGCATGCTGTACTTCTTTCTAATGTACTACTCCTGTACTAAATAACTGTACTTCCAATGATATAAATTACTGTCCCTGCATTGGTAGAATACACAATGTTTAGTACATTACCTATCCATATGTCCTCGATTACAGATCCTGCTGCCATAGAGTAATAGCACCTGTGTCAAATCAATACATCGTACTTATTTTCAGTAAAACACTTACCATGTTACAGATGGATGCTGTATTTCTTTCTAATGTACCACTCTCGTATTAAATAACTGAACTTACATTGATGTAAATTACTGTCCCTGTACTGGTAGATGACATTGTTTAGTACATTACCTATCCATATATCCTCGATTACAGATCCTGCTGCGGTAGAGTAATCGCACCTGTGACAAATCTATACATCGCAATTATTTTCAGTAAAACACTTACCATGTTACAGATGGATGTTGTACTTTTTTCTAATGTACTACTTCCATACTAAATAACTGCACTTGTATTAATGTAAATTACTATCCGTGCATTGGTAAATTACAGAATGTTTAGTATATTTCCTATCCATAAGTCCTCGATCTCAAATCCTGTTGCCGTACGGTAAAGTTTTCGATCCTTGCGCGCTCCTTTGTGGGTTGTGGCTACCTCGCTGTGCGAGCCACTTGGGTTGCTACAAGAATCACCAACAAACAATTTAGTGAACAGACTTTACTGAACCTGCACTGATGCTATTACTGTGGCTGCAAAAATAGGATAACAGATGAATCTACAAAAGACTGCATTATTGTATATGCAATTGCTGGTTACTGCACCTTAGATGAATGAATTATTTATTTTAAGATGTTTGTCAAAATAATGCAGGGTGACAGGCAAGACAGGTATGAAAGGAAGGAAGGCTAGGTGTCTGATGATGGACAGAATGATGTTTTGCTACCTATGATAATCTGAACCCAAGAATCTGCATGTCCGTCTGACTTCTATATGATCTCTGTAATAATATGGACCCATACTATTTCCTATGCACCAAATATTTGCATGCCCTGAATGACCTTATCAGTTCAGTATGCTTTGGCACTTTGCTAGTCAGTTCATTATGGTTGCTTTTGTTAGTTATGTATGTTTGCCACTCTGTTAGTTTATCTTTTCTAATGCACTAGGCTGAATTGATTGTTCCTGTTTGGATCTATGATTCAAATAGAGGGACCTGCATGAGGAACAATAACAATTGTTTACCCGTTAGTTCATAGAGTTCACTCCAGTATATTAAACAAAAAAAAACTCCACATTTGATTACATTACAGAATGTTTAGTATATTACCTATCCATATGTCCACGATTACAGATCCTGCTGCCATAGACTAATCGCACATCCCTGTCCAGATGTCCTCGATTACACAATGTTTAGTACATTACCTATTCATATGTCCTCGATTACAGATCCTGCTGCCGTAGAGTAATCGCACCTGTGACAAATCTATACATCGCAAATATTTTCAGTAAAACACGTACCATGTTATAGATGGATGCTTCACTTCTTTCTAATGTACTACTCTTGTATTAAATAACTGCACTTGTATTGATGTAAATTACTGTCCCTGCACTGGTAGGTTACAGTGTTTAGTACATTACCTATCCATATGTCCTCGATTACAGATCTTGCTGCCGTAGACTAATCACATCTGTGGCAAATTTATACATCGAATTATTTTCAGTAAAACACTTAACATGTTACAGATAGATGCTGTACTTCTTTCTAATGTACTACTCCCGTACTAAATAACTGTACTTCCAATGATGTAAATTACTGTCCCTGCATTGGTAGATTACACAATGTTTAGTACATTACCTATCCATATGTCCTCGATCTTTCGATCCTTGCGCGCTCCTTTGTGGGTTGTGGCCACCTCGCTGTGCGAGCCACTTGGGTTGCTACTAGAATCACCAACAAACAATTTAGTGAACAGACTTTACTGAACCTGCGCTGATGCTATTACTGTGGCTGCAAAAATAGGATAACAGATGAATCTACAAAAGACTGCATTATTGTATATGCAATTGCTGGTTACTGCACCTTAGATGAATGAATTATTTATTTTAAGATGTTTGTCAAAATAATGCAGGGTGATAGGCAAGACAGGTATGAAAGGAAGGAAGGCTAGGTGTCTGCTGATGGACAGAATGATGTTTTGCTACCTGTGATAATTTGAACCCAAGAATCTGCATGTCCGTCTGACTTCTATATGATCTCTGTAATAATATGGACCCATACTATTTCCTATGCACCAAATATTTGCATGCCCTGAATGACCTTATCAGTTCAGTATGCTGTGGCACTTTGCTAGTCAGTTCATTATGGTTGCTTTTGTTAGTTATGTATGTTTGCCACTCTGTTAGTTTAACTTTTGCAATGCACTAGGCTGAATTGATTGTTCCTGTTTGGATCTATGATTCAAATGGAGGGACCTGCATGAGGAACAATAACAATTGTTTACCGGTTAGTTCATAGAGTTCACTCCAGTATATTAAACAAAAAAAAACTCCATATTCGATTACATTACAGAATGTTTAGTATATTACCTATCCATATGTCCATGATTACAGATCCTGCTGCCATAGATTAATCGCACATCCCTATCCATATGTCCTCGGTTACACAATGTTTAGTACATTACCTATCCATATGTCCTCGATTACAGATCCTGCTGCCGTAGAGTAATCGCACCTGTGGCAAATCTATACATCGCTATTATTTTCAGTAAAACACGTACCATGTTATAGATGGATGCTTCACTTCTTTCTAATGTACTACTCTCGTATTAAATAACTGCACTTGCATTGATGTAAATTACTGTCCTGCACTGGTAGATTACAGTGTTTAGTATATTACCTATCCATATGTCCTCGATTACAGATCCTGCTGCGGTAGAGTAATCGCACCTGTGGCAAATCTATACATCACAATTATTTTCTGTAAAACACTTACCATGTTACGGATGGATGCTGTACTTCTTTCTAATGTACTACTCCCGTACTAAATAACTGCACTTGTATTGATGTAAATTACTGTCTGTGCATTGGTAGATTACAGAATGTTTATTACATTACCTATCCATATGTCCTCGATCTTTCGATCCTTGCGCGCTCCTTTGTGGGTTGTGGCCACCTCGCTGTGCGAGCCACTTGGGTTGCTACTAGAATCACCAACAAACAATTTAGTGAACAGACTTTACTGAACCTGCACTGATGCTATTACTGTGGCTGCAAAAATAGGATAACAGATGAATCTACAAAAGACTGCATTATTGTATATGCAATTGCTGGTTGCTGCACCTTAGATGAATGAATTATTAAGTTTAAGATGTTTGTCAAAACAATGCAGGCTGACAGGCCAGATAGGTATGAAAGGAAGGAAGGCTAGGTGTCTGCTGATGGACAGAATAATGTTTTGCTACCTGTGATAATCTGAACCCAAGAATCTGCATGTCTGTCTGACTTCTATATGATCTCTGTAATAATATGGACCCATACTATTTTCTATGCACCAAATATTTGCATGCCCTGAATGACCTTATCAGTTCAGTATGCTTTGCCACTTTGCTAGTCAGTTCATTATGGTTGCTTTTGTTAGTTATGTATGCTTGCCACTCTGTTAGTTTATCTTTTGCAATACACTAGGCTGAATTGATTGTTCCTGTTTGGATCTATGATTCAAATGGAGGGACCTACATGAGGAGCAATAACAATTGTTTACCAGTTAGTTCATAGAGTTCACTCCAGTATATTAAACAAAAAAAAACTCCACATCTGATTACATTGATTTTAATAAAAAAAATCTCTTAATCTATATGTTTAATCATCGGTCCACACTGCTTGATTTCCAGTAATATTGGTTAGAGAGAAAATAATTGTAATAAAAATTTTTAGCTTAGCTTTTCGTCGAATAGGGCGTCTTTCAGATTGTCATCAATCTAAGAGAGCCAAACACATATTAATTGCCAAACACACCTGGTAAGTCGTGTAAAACCATAAGAAAAATCAAACATGTAAATTTATTAATACCTTTTTGCGACTGTGTAAAAACCCTGAACGAGGTTCACCCACAGCTGGCGTCACCGCCACTAGCCTCAACGCTGCTTCTGCCTCCTACGGCAGGGCAACCTGCCTTGCTTTCTGGATAAGGGTCACCTGAATTGAAGGGCAAAATTTAGGAATGCTATAGTAGCATTAATTTGCTTTATTTTTCAGCCATTCGATATGCAGGCAAGGGTTCAGATCTCATGCTACTAGAATCACCAACAAACAATTTAGTGAACAGACTTTACTGAACCTGCACTGATGCTATTACTGTGGCTGCAAAAATAGGATAACAGATGAATCTACAAAAGACTGCATTATTGTATATGCAATTGCTGGTTGCTGCACCTTAGATGAATGAATTATTTATTTTCTGCTACAGCTACCGGCAAACAGTATTTTCTGCTACAGTACTAATTCACGCTGGTGTAATGGCTCTCACATGCCCCCCTTTGGTAGAGCTCCACGGAGCTAATTCTCAGAGAGAATCTGGGGAGCTCTGCCAAACGCTGTATTGCAGGAGAAGTGATTCTTGGTTGATTCTGTGAAGTGATTCTTGAAAATGAAAGGGGTTGAGAGCTGAAAAAAGTAGCTTCTCCTGATTCTGTGAAGTGATTTCCTGTCCTGATTATGAGAGCATATCATAAAGAATCAAAGAGAATCAATTTCAGTCACAGAATCACTTCTGACTCAGAGAATCACTTCTCGCTGCGAATCACTCCCGAAAATCTCTGCCAAAGAGGGCCATAGTAATGCTGTTCTTAGAGCTACAGTAACATGAATTATTACCTCAATTACAGTAACATGAATTTTACCTGATTGGCAAGATGACACAGATTATTAACTTGCCTGGCTAATAACAGGGCCATATAGATACAAATAAACAAGTAAATAAAAGCTAGAGCGCATATATGTCAGGAAAACTAATGATCATGTCTCACTTCAAGGGACGAAATAAGACACTAGGCTGCAGACAGTAGGCATTAGCATATATATACATAACTAATTGTAGTATAGTAATTGGGAAAGAATATGCTTCCGAACTTCAGATATTAACCGTAGGCCCACTAGTGGCCTGAGAGAACCTCCAACGGCTGTATATAGCCTTTAAAACTTTCTTTTAGGAATAGCATAAAAAATTTAAGAAGCTAATTTACCCTCCCTGGAACATCTATCTTAAAAGGTGAGTAAGTATAAGAGACTCCTATTTTTGAGAATGATTTAAGGAGTTCTCAAAAGTAGTAATTGATTTAAGATAATTGTTGAAGATATTTTTCTAAGCATATCTCCTATAGTTCGATATAGGAAGCTTTTAGAAAAACACCCTCCAAACCCAAATGAAGTACAGTAAGTTTTTAAAAATTACAAATATTAAAAAAAACTAATTAATTTTAACTGAAGAGGTTTGGAGGGTAACCTAATATTTACATTTTTTTCACGCATAAGGCTCATTTCAACCAAGAAGACTAAACAAGCAAACTGAATCAGGAATAACACATATTGCACTCTCATATTGCACCAAACAACTCGTTCCTCTCATGTCCTGTGAGTTGAACAAAATTATCTCATACCATAATACATAATTGTTTAGGACCCAAACAGCATTCACATAAACAATACATACAAAATTTTGTACACAAAAAAATAGGACGTGATACTGCTTGTCGCCCAAAATGACAGAAACTTCACGAAAGGGAAAAAAAAATTGGATAAAAGAATTCTAGACTACTGTCAGACCACTGTGTGGAGGTAGAACTGATAAGGACATTATCTACTGGGCATTGTAAACATGCGAATTTATGGGTAGGAAGTTAAATAAAAAACCTTTGTGTGTAGAACACCGCTTGTAGTCCCAAATAATAAGGGGAAATCATCACCGTTAACTAACGGCGGACTACATCATATCAGATAGGACAGGTATGAGATGAATCGGAGATCCCTCGCAACCTTTGGGCCGGCACCGTCTGTGCAGTACAACAAATGTTACAAACATTTGAAAATATTATAAAAATATAAAGTGAAGTCCGGATGAAGAAGTCAAACTAATTTTCTGATTTCCAACGAAGCGGCTGGACTGGGAGAAATCAATCAAATGATTATCGCCGGACAAAAATCAGAGCGCCAAACGACTGCCTCCAAAAAGACGAGGAAAAAATTCGACATCAACAAGGCACCTGTCCGAGCTCAGCAGGCATGACGGCATGCTGTAGGGTGGCTTGCACGCGGGGCAGCCGGGCCACCGGGGCCACCTGTCAGCCTATCTGCCGAAGGCAGAGGATTCGGCAGAGGATCTCGTTCCGCTAACATGAAATCACCGACAAGGTGGGCGGTGCAACCACAGATAGGCATCACCGTCCGCCCGGGTGCCTCAGAATACAACAACAAATCCTCTAAAAAACCAAGTCAACAAATCCTCCGGTAGGACAAGAACTCTCGCAGCAAGATCGAAAGCTATCGATTCGACGGTTTCTGTCGATAGCAGATCTGATAAATCATTAAAGCTTGGAAAGATATGGATCTATGGCCGACAGTCACCAACCGGCGGCGGAACTGACGAATCAGAGAATAATACACACCAAAATATACATATAACAGACCATGATGAACACATAAACAAGGATTCTAAACAAAAACATATAATCAAGAAAAAAAATCATCAAAATCGATAAAAGAATAGTAATGAGTAAGAAAGGTTACTCTTTTTCAAGCCAAATCTCTTAAGAAGCAAAATCTTAGAAGAAAACTGGCCCATCAAGAGCGCGCTCATAACCGGATTTGCATGTAAAAATATCAATCGATTGATTATGCTGCAAAAAAAGATATACCATAAACAACAAAGAAAAAAAATTGGGAGTTCCGGCTGCTATCCATGGCGTCGGGTAGCCTGGATCTGCCGATCCAGCAACTCGAAAAGATAGATGGAGAGGAGCGTGGGTTTCTGGCTGGCAGCTAGGGTTGTGTCAGAGGGGGAGAGAGGGGGAAAAGGTGAGGAGGGTTGTAACAATCGTCCGCGTGTATCCTGCCTTGTGCGTCCTGCCTCCCACGTGTTCCCTGCCTGACTTTTTATTCTTTAGAGACAACATTCCATACTCCAGCTCCACGAATCCGGCTGCCACCGTAGTGAATCCGACCACGAATCCAACGACGATGAGCCTCCGCGACCCATCGGCGTCGTCCGTAGAGCTCCACGACCGGCCGCCGTCCGCCGAGCTCCACGAATAGACGCGAGCCACGCCGTGCCCCCTCCGTCGAGGACTCCTGTCTCCGTCGCATCGCCTTTGTCGAAGACGAGGACCTGTGTCTCTGCTGCGTTTCGCTGCCATCGTGGAGCCGTGCTGGCCTCGAGGACCCGCTCCACCGCCGACAAGCCGCTCTGCGGCTAAGGAGAAGTGCCGTCCATCCAAGGAGACGCGCGCCGCCACCTAGGGGCCTCGCCAAAGAGAAGGAAGGTCATGAGCTTCAGCAAGGGAAGCAGACAAAGACATGCCGAGCCACAGCTTTTTGAACGCGGAGACAGCCACTAGTCACTGCTATTGGGCAAGGCCGAGGGAGGATAAGACGCATCTCCAATCGATCTAGACATGGAGTGTCCGGTCAGCAAACGTATTATCCGGTACCAGAGGTTCTGGCTCGGTACCGGAGGGTCCAGTGATTTAACTGTTTGTCAAGTTTTAATTTGCAGAAATTTTTAGGTTGGCCTATTCACCCTTCCCTCTCTAGGCCATTTTCAATTAGTATCAGAGCGAGGATCTTCTATAAGGCTTAACCGCTTGAAGATTAAAGATGTCGGATGAAACAGAACAATCGGGATCCGGTGGAAATGGACCACCACCACAATACACTGCCCTGCCATACAACTACGATGAGTTGAAGAATGAGCTCAAGATCGAACAAGGGTCCGGATAGATTCCTCACTTCAATGGAACTTTCTATGAGCATTGGAAATGCAAGATGCTCATCTACTTGGGCTCCATGGGCCCTCAAATTGAGAAATTGGTGTTGGAACGGTACACACTTGAAACTAAAGAGAACCCAACCAAGAAGGATGAGTCAATTCTTCATAGGAACTCACAAGCCGCCTCTGCAATCATATCCGCTTTGAGCTCATCTATATACACTAAGGTCTGGGCATAAAGAATGCTCATCAAATTTGGAAAAAACTTGAAGTGATCCATGAAGGAACCGATGTTGTGAGAGAAGCAAAGGTGGATCTTCTAAGAGGGTAATACAACTTGTTCCTTCGCTTGCCGGATGAAGGACCACAAGAAGTGCAGGATAGGCTAATGACAATTGCCAATAAAAGAAGAGCACTTAGAACCAAGCTTGATGATCTAGAAGTCAACAAGAGATTGTTGCAAGCATTGACACCATAGGACTCTCATGTAGTCTTCTTGATTCATACCGATGGATTCGTCACAAAGATGGATTCAAACAATTCTCTACCGATGAAATGTTGGGTATGCTACCAGCCCAATTTGAGCAAGACAAAGAAGCCAAGAGAATAAATGAACTGCTTGAAAATGCTATACTTGAGAAGTCAAAAGAGAAGAACATAGCACTCAAGGCTAACAAGAAGGTGGTTGTTGAGGAGAGCTCAAGTGATGACATTAGCGATAAAGAGATGGCCTTGCTTGTCAAGAGATTCAAAAGGTCCGTCAAGAAGGGTGGCTTTACCAAGAAAAGCTACGACAAGTCAAAACCAAGAAAATCTAAGAGAACTTGCTATGAGTGTGGGAAAGAAGGTCACTTCATTGCGGAGTGCCCCAAGAACAAGAATAAAGAAGAGAGGAAAGAGAAGAAGGACAAAAACAAGAGATACAAGAAGAAGTATAGTGGTCAAGCTCACATTGGTCAAGAATGGAACTCCGACTCCGATTTCTCCGATTCCGATTCAGATGAAGGTGGAATTGCTACTTTTGCTATTGGCCTCACTACTACAAACAAGTCACTATTCGGCAATCTTAGTGATGATGAAGACAACACACCCATTTGCCTCATGGCGAAAGGGTCTAAGGTATCATCCAAATCCAAACGCAAGCATTCAATTAAAGAAGATAGTGATGATGATGATGTCTCTATGCCAAATATGCTTGAGTTAATGTCTATGCTTGAGTTACAAAAGGAGGAAATAGATAGGCAAGAGGACCTCCTTGAGAAGCAAGAAAACTTGCTTATCCTTGAAAAGTAAAGAAACCGTGCTCTTGAGGAGGCCCTACCACTTGATATGAAGAAAGTTGAGGAGTTGACCGAAGGTTACACTAAAGTCAATGAGACTAGTGAAATTCTTAAGGGTGCAAATGTAGTACTCCAAGAGAAGTTTGATGTCTTGGAAAAGACTCATTCATCCCTTCTAGTGCAATTTGAAACTCTTAAGAAAGACACAACTTCCTCAAAAATTGCGTCTTGCCCCTCCTCTAGCAATGGTTGTGTTAGGTGCTACAAGATTGATGTTGAAGCTAGTGCCAACAATGTTGCAATCATCAAAGAGTTACAAGAACAAATCAAGATGCTTCGTCATGAAATACAACTAAAGCTCAAGGCCATTGATGATGAGAAGGCCGAGTATGCTAGAGGAGCATACAAGAACACTAGAAGGGCAAATGTAAAATATGGTATTGGGTATGTTGAAGGTGCCAAGCACAATAAGAGGGTCAAGATGAATGGCCATGAGTTCCTCAAGTTTAACAAGAGAAGCCAAAAACAAAAGAAGCAAGAAAAGAACAAGACCACTAATAATGCTTCTCTTGTTTATAATGCATCTCATCTATTTACCATGCCATGCCATTTGTTTGATGCTTCATATGTAATTATGAAAAACAAGTATGGTAGAATAATTGCAAAATATTTTGGGCCACGCAATACAAAGAGAAAATCTCATGTGTGGGTGCCCAAAACTCTTGTGACTAATGTCAAGGGACCCAAACAAATTTGGGTAACTAAGACCAAAGTTTAATATGTTTTTTGTAGGATTAAATCTCCGGTGGAAAAAGTTGGGTGATCGATAGTGGATGCACCAATCATATGACCGGAGAAAAGAAGATGTTCTCAAGTATTGAAGAAAGCAAATCACCAAATGAGAACATCGTGTTTGGAGATGATGGAAAGGGAAAGGCAATCGGTCTTGGAAAAATTACTATTTCCAATGAGCTATCTATTTCGAATGTTCTTTTGGTTAAATCATTGAACTATAATTTGTTGTCCGTTTCTCAACTATGTGAAATGGGATATAATTGTTTGTTCACAAATGTGGATGTGACCGTGGATCGAAGAAGTGATTCCTCAATAGCATTTAAAGGTTATCTAGTAGGGAAGCTTTATCTATTGGACTTTTCATCCGATAAAGCCGAACTAGAAACTTGTCCTGTTGCTAAATCCACATTGGGCTGGTTATGGCATCGCCATTTAGCCCATGTCGGTATGAGGAATCTACACAAACTTCAAAAGGAAGGTCACATTCTTGGACTAACCGATGTTTGCTTTAAGAAAGAAAAAGTTTGTAGGGCATGTCAAGCGGAAAAACAAGTTGGAGAAAGGCATCCATCCAAGAACGTCATGACGACCACAAGACCATTGGAGATGCTACACATGGACCTTTTTGGTCCGGTGTCCTACATACGCATCGGCGGTAACAAGTATGGTTTAGTAATTGTTGATGATTTTTCTCGATTCACTTGGGTGTTCTTTTTTCATGATAAGGGCGAAACAAAGGAAGTCCTCAAGACATTTCTTAGAAGAGCACATAATGAACATGAAGTGAAGATCAAAAAGATTAGGAGTGATAACGGGAGCGAGTTCAAGAACATACAAGTAGAAGAATTCCTTGATGAAGAAGCATCAAACATGAATTATCGGCACCCTACTCCCCTCAACAAAATGGGGTGACCGAAAGAAAGAATCGTACACTCATTGAGATGGCAAGAACAATGCTTGATGAATACAAGACGTCCGATCGCTTTTGGGCCGAAGCGGTCAACACGGCGTGCCATGCCTCCAACCGTCTTTATCTCCACCGACTATTGAAAACGACACCGTATGAGCTACTCACCGGTAACAAACCAAATATCTCATACTTTCGTGTTTTTGGGAGCAAATGTTATATACCAACAAGAAACTCAAGACCTCAAAATTTGCTCCCAAGGTTGATGAAGGTTTCTTGCTTGGCTATGGGTCAAACGCTCACGCCTATCGTGTCTTCAACAAAACCAATGGTTGTGTTGAAATTGCATGTGACGCAAAGTTTGATGAATCTAATGGCTCTCAAGAGGGCAAGTTATTCATGATTTGATATATGATGAAGAAGCCCCATGTGAAGCAATTGAAAGGATGACACTTGGTGATGTAAGGCCACAAGAACCAAATAATGATCAATCACCACTCACTCCCCAAACTCAAAAGATCAACAACATCAAGAAGAAGGTCAAGCTAGTAATCATGAAATGGACTCAAGAAATGACCTTCCCATTCATGATCAAGACGTTGATGAAGATGGTGGTGAAACAAGTCATCAAGTGCAACATCCAAGAGTTCACCAAAGCGTGAAAAGAGATCACCCCGTTGATCAAATTCTTGGTGACATTGATAAAGGGGTGATCACTAGATCTCGAGTTGTCAATTTTTGTGAACATTACTCTTTTGTTTCCTCTTTGGAACCACTTAGAGTAGAAGATGCACTCGAGGATCCGGATTGGGTGATGGCCATGCAAGAGGAGCTAAATAACTTCACAAGAAATGAAGTATGATCATTGGTGGAAAGACCTAAGAAAAATGTTGTAGGCACCAAGTGGGTGTTCTGCAACAAACAAAATAAAGACGGTGTGGTGACAAGAAACAAGGCTCGTGACGAAGGGGTATTCACAAGTTGAAGGTTTGGATTTTGATGAAACTTATGCCCTGGTAGCTAGGCTTGCATCAATTCGCATATTACTTGCCTTTGCTACTCCCCATGGTTTTAAGCTTTATTAAATAGACGTCAAAAGTGTCCTTCTAAATGGACCGATCAAGGAAGAGGTGTATGTTGAACAACCTCCCGACTTTGAAGACCCTAAGTATTCTAACCATGTTTCTAAGCTCTCTAAGGTGCTCTATGGACTTAAACAAGCTCCAAGAGCATGGTATGAATGCCTTAGAGATTTTCTTGTTAAACAAGGTTCCAAAATTGGCAAAGCCGACCCTACTTTCTTCACAAGAAGGGCTGAGAATGATTTATTTGTGTGTCAAATGTCGATGACATTATATTTGGCTCTACTAATCAATCTTATTGTGATGAGTTTAGCAAGATTGTGACCAAGAGGTTTGAGATGTCAAATCTTGGGGAGTTGACGTTCTTTCTAGGATTCCAAATCAAGCAACTAAAAAGGGGGACGTTCATATGTCAAACCAAGTACATTCAAGACATGCTTAAGAAATTTGACATGTTAAACGCCAAGCCCATCAAAACTCCCATGCAAGCAAATGGACATCTCGACCCCAACCAAGATGGAAAGGACATCGATAAAAAGATATACCGCTCCATGATAGGCTCTTTGCTTTATCTTTGTGCATCTAGGCCCAATATCATGCTTAGCGTGTGCATGCGTGCACGATTTCAGGCCGCACCAAAAGAGTGCCATTTGGTGGCCATAAAAAGAATCTTGCGATATTTGGTTCACACACCTAACCTAGGGCTTTGGTATCCAAAGGGTTCAAAGTTTAGTCTTATTGGATATTCCGATGCGGACTATGCCGGATGTAAAGTTGATAGGAAAAGTACCTCCGAGACTTGCCAATTCTTGGGAAGGTCCCTAGTGTCGTGGTCTTCCAAGAAACAAAACTCCGTTGCATTATCCACGGCCGAAGCAGAGTACGTTGCAGCCAGAAGTTGTTGTGCACCCTCTTATGGATGCGACAAACTCTAAAGGATTATGGCTACACTTTGAACCGGTTCCGCTCCTATGTGACAATGAGAGTGCTATAAAAATTGCTTATAACCCTGTTGAGCACTCAAGATCAAAACACATAGACATCCGGCACCACTTCTTGAGAGATCATTCTATCAAGGGGGATATAGAAGTGAGTCATGTGAGAACCGAAGATCAACTTGCAGATATATATTCACCAAGCCTCTAGATGAAAAGCGTTTTTGCCAACTAAGGAGTGAATTGAATATACTTGATTCTAGCAATGTGGCTTGAGATGGTGCACATCTGAAATGTTTCCTTTATTGTTTGTTTGCAAAACAAGAGAATTATGAAAATATTGAGTGATTTTCAAAACTACTTTCATTGATTTGCCATTTTCATGGCCTAACTTGATCGTGGTGGTCATAGTTTATAAAATGTTGATTTGCTTACTGATCACCACTGATTAAGTGTCTATATATGTCCTACTATCAACCCATCATCTCATCTGGGTGAAGAAAAATCTTGGAGAGGAACTTCTTGATCTGTTCAGAAAGGGGGTTAACGGAACCTCCGTCTCTTTACCGGAAGTTCTGGCTCCGGAGACTCCGGTTCAGGACCGGAGACTTCGGTTGTCTGGACTTTAAAAGGCCACCCCCGCGGGCCACGGCTCATTCATGTGCTTCCTCTCCCAAGCCCGAGCCCTATCTTCTCCATATCGCCTCCTCCACCAAATCTTCGAATCCGTGGACAAGAAGAGTGGGAATCAACTCCAAATCACTCCCCAATCTCTTCTCCAAGGGCCTCAACCTTCCCTTCAACAAGTTCTTCAAGTTTTTGAAGGTATTCAATGAAAATCCCATCCTCCTCGATCTCTTGCCATGGATGTTTTTCTTTGGTTCCAAGTTTATCAATAGTGCTATCTCGAGGTTCTAAAGCAATGCATGTAGATTTGATAGCACTTCCATGGCTAGAATCAAAGAAATCTTCAAAATCTCGTTCAAACTCTTTTTGGCCCAATCTCCCAATGTGCTAGGGTTCTAGGCTTAATATGTTGATTTTATCTATTTCATGGTGTCTAAACCTATGCCTAAAATCTGGAAACAATCTCTTCAAGTTTCACCTCGAAATATTTTTACCTAACCCTAGTCGACAGGACCGGAGGGTCTGGTCCTGGACCGGAACCTCCGTCCCCGGAGGGTCCGTTCCCGGAGGTTCCGGTCCAGGACCAGACCCTCAAGTGACCCCCCTTCTGCAGTCTCTAAAATAAAATCCTTAGGACCTTCATTCATGCTTCTCATCATGATCTTTTGCTTCCTCATTCATGTCAGATGGCTCGTACCAGGCGCGCTGGCACTCCGCCTTCGGATAGCGAAAGTGAGGAGATCATACCCGTGCGCAAGGCTAGGGGAGCAAGAGATGAAGCCAGTGGGAGCGGGGCAGCAGCTGCACCCAAGCGGACTAAGCAAAGGGCTTCCAACCCAAATCCTTCAAAGAGGGGAAAAGTACCAATTGGCAGCAGCACTAGAGCTCCACCACCTCGAGGTCAAATCCAAAGGGACACCGTGGATTTGAATCTGAAGCATTTGCAGCATGGTTTCACGTATGTGCTAAAGGAACCAAGGGTCGGCTACATAGACCCTTGTGAAGCCACGAGGTATCCTATCAACTACGCTAAAGGGACCCACGATGTCCTAAAAGAGCGTCATGAAGACACTCGTCTTTATGAGAGAGAAGTCGGAGCTGGGGACTATTGCTTTTGGAACAAGTTTAAGATGGACTGGAATAGGTCCGTCATCCTTGCCAAGATTCAACCCACCGTCCCCGTCAATTGGATAGATTGGGAATACATGGCCAAGTGTAAAGACCCGATTTTTGACAAAATCATCTCGATGTGTGAGCAAATAGGAATGAAGAAACTCATGGGTTTCAAGCATGACTGGAATGAAGAAATCATCGCTCAATTCTATGCAACCCTCTATGTTGAGAGACAACCCAATGATGAGGATACTCTACATTGGACAATTGAGGGAAATGAATACTCAGTGACCTATAGGGATTTTGCCACCATCCTCGGATTTGGTGAGAAAGATCTGAGCAAGGACAAGATCAATTCCGAGAGGTCACTTGATGACAATGAAATTCATTTTCTCTACAACCCACGCTTTGGGAATCCGATCATTGGCAAGACATAAGGAATGGATCCTTACTTCTCATATCTCAACAAGATCTTTAGAGTCACCTTGGATCCAAAAAGTGAAAACGCCAATAATGTCATGGGGTACGCTAGAAATCTTCTTTGGTGGATGCAGGATATTGATGCTACTCGCTATGGATTCAATGTGTTAGACTTCCTTTTTAGCACAATTGTCCTTAACGAACCCAAAGAAGAGCTTGGGCTATGCTCCTTACATCATGCCAATGATTGAAGCGGTGATCGGCTCTAACTTTGTGAAGCCAATTTCCCACACACGCTACAGGCTTCAAATTGACCCTAAGCTGATCAAAGAAAAAGGTCCACAAGCTCCATCTCCTCCTCCGGCATATGCGGCAAAATACAAAAGGACAAAATTATACAAGCAAAAGACCTCCATCATATCCAAAGCTCTCAAGGCAATCTTCCAAGTGTGCATCCGAAATGATGCCACTTCAAGGAAGTACTACAAGGACACACATGCGCGCTTGGAGCGGATTGAGGAGCGTCAAGCACGCACGGCAGAGCATGCAGGTAAAGAATTGAATTGCCTCCTGTTGCTCAACTTAGTCCCCTTCCTTCTCCGGAATACATTCCAAACCCTTGGGACTATGTTGATCCAACTCAAGAGATAGAAGAGGAGGAAGATGAGGAAGAGGTCGAGGGCGAGAACGAAGAAGAAGACGACGATGATGAAGAGGAGATCTCATTACTTTTCTCTTTTTTGGCGATGTGATGCCAAAGGAGGAGAAGTTATAGTTTATTTTATCTCAATGGACATGTATGGACATATATTTTATTGTAATGGTGTTTAGAACTCCATGGTTTGTAAAACTTAAATTATGTCTTTGATTTTTGATGCTTGTTGAACTTATTTAGTATTGTTTATGATGCTTATGCTATGGTATGGTGCTTGGTGGTTCCTCTTTTATGCATTTGTGTGGTACACTTGTCATATACATCACTATATTTATGTTCACTACACTTGTTGGTTCATTATTACACCCCACGAATGCTTGGAGATAGGGGGAGCTCTCACAAGTTTCTTTGAAAAATATGTGCACTTGGCATTTAAGGCCGAAAATGTGGATTTACACTCCATGCACAATTTTAGGGGGAGCCTTCTATGTCGAAGCATTCAAAACCATGTTATAACCTCACTTATGAAGGCTTAATAGAGTTATCATCAATCACCAAAAAGGGGGAGATTGAAAGTGCATCTAGGCCCTAAGTGGGTTTTGGTGAGAAATGATAACAAAATTAAGGAGCTAATAATTTTTATAAGATATAATGCAGCTAATAAGTATACAAAAAGGAGAAAAGAACGACTTTAAACAAAAGAGGACCATCAATTTTCCGACACGACGTATACGAAAGAAAAGGACGCTTGGCCTTAAGAAAAAGTGCAAATAATTGAGTCCTTTTATTTTTAGGAATGTCGTACTATCAAGAGGGATGCAAAACAAAGTGAAAGAGTCGATCAAATGCTCAAAATCTAGCTCAAATCGTTCAGTCCAGTAGGGGGTTCACTGGAACCTCCGATCCAGGACTGGAGTGTCCAGTCCCCCTGGAACCTCATTCCAGTAGGGGGTCCACCGGAACCTTCGATCCAAGACCGGAGCGTCCAGTCCCCCTGGAACTTCATTCCAGTAGGGGTTCCCGGAACCCCCGATCCAGGACCGGTGGGTCCGTTCTCCATGGAACTTCATTCCAATAGGGGGTTCCCCGGAACCTCCGATCCAGGACCGGAGGGTCCGTTCCCCTGGAACTTCTGTTCAGAAAGGGGTCTCCCGGAACCTCCGGTCCCGAACCGGAGGGTCCGGTGACCCTTCACACAGTTGACCAATGGCTCTTTTTGGGGGGCTTGGGTACATATACCCCTTCTTCTCCAACGGTTCACCCTCTCTGAAAATCAGATCTTGAACACCCTCTTGAGCTCAAAAACCTTCCTCTCTCACCCATCAAGTCATCCCTTTGCAAGATTAAGCTAGGGTTTGAGAGAGAGCAAGATTGAAACACCTAGAGCCTCTATTCCATTCTCTTGAGCATTTGTGAGGCACTAAAACTTGAAGTTGCATTTGTTGCTCTTGGAGCCTTCTCCTAGATGACTAGGTGTGCCCGTGGAGCTCCTAACTTTGTGTGGGAAGCCCCGGGAAGTTTTTATTACCCTCTCCCGAAAGTGAATTGTTAGTGGAATAACTCAAGCTCGATCTTTCTGGTCGCTTGGGCGAGAATAGGGTTGATAGCAACCCAATCCTTAGTGGACTTCTCAACGGAGACGTAGGGTTCTTTGTGAGCCCGAACTTCGGAAGAAAATCACTTGTCTCCGTGTACTTCTCATTATTATTGGTTTGCTTGTTTCCCTCTTATTCATCAATATACTTATTTACGTACTTTTGTCCCGATCTACTTGTGTAGTTTATTCCTTTCTAGATCTATTTGTTTGTGGTACTCCTAGTTACTGCTGAAGTCTTTCCATTCAAGTAGATTTGCTAGTTGTGCCTCTCTTTCTTGTACCTTAATCATCAGCTCGAGGATCACCGGAGTGCCCGGTCAGCAAACGTATTATCGGTACCGGAGGTTCTGGCTCGATACCGGAGGGTCCGGTGATTTAACTGTTTGTCAAGTTTCAATTTGCAGGATTTTTTAGGTTGGCCTATTCACTCCCCCCCCCCCCCTCCCCTCCTGGCCACTTTCACCTTGTCCTCGTCCACTCGTGCATATGGAGACATCAAACCAGGCTTTATTTATCTTATGGATACAGACGAAGTACTCGACACCGTATCCTGGTGTTGCAAGCCATTTAGCTTGCCGCGATGTTCCGAAACTGGTGGTATGATGATGCAGTGTACTTCCCTATATATGTTGTTAGGACAACAAATCAAATTCAAAATTGTACTAAATTTGTTCTTTTCGTGTCAGCAAATAGAGTGTATATTAGGTATTTTGAAATGTAACATCAGATTTAATAATAAAAGGTGAAGCTTCCTTGTATATTTTCTTTTTTGGTTTTGGGAAACAGTACAGCAAACAAAGAAGCTATACTAAAGAATTACAACTGTACACTTTCTAAAATATTGATTTCTGTACAGTTTGGTCAAGAAGGGCCACACCAAGATGAAGATCCATTCTTTTGAAGCGCTTCACAAGGTGGAGGAAAAACTTCATGTGCCTCTCCATACACGGACTCGCAATGCCATCCATCCTGCCTCCTTATGCCTCTTAAGCTAACATTTCTGAAGCAAATCCCTTCATAAACGGCACCCTGTACCGCCTCGAGCATTGGTGCACGGTGCAGATCTACACCGACAACGTCCCTGAAAAACACATTACTGATTCTAGGCACTGCACTCCGATTGTACTGATCATCTGAATGATCATCGGCTCCTCGACTGAATCTTATTGGTACCTTGACCTTCTCCATCGTCACGTTTAATATGGTAATATTGGTTACGTATCCACCACGCCCTATATCGGTCTTGAGCCTGACTGCTGATGCAGAATTCCATATATGGAGGTCACGAACTAGCACATTTGATATGCCACCAGACATCTCACTTCCAAAACCTACTCCTGAGCATGTTGGAGTTGTGCCTGAAACCCTCTGGATGACAATGTTTGAACTGGATTTGCCAACAGAGATCCCGTACTGATCCCAGCCGCTCTTGACAGCAACTAGATCATCACCACTTTCAATATAGCAGTCCTCAACGCATACTTCCGAGCTTGAGTCTGCCATTGCTCATCAGAGAGCTGTCAATAATGGGCTCATTCTTTTCCAAGCCAATTTGGCGTTGGCCTTAATTTGAAGTGCAGGTATTTGAAAAATGCAGTATTAAAAGTCCTAATTTTTAGAAAAGAAGTCCTCAATTTCCAGGAAACCAAGATGATGCAGTATTAAACCAATATGATCAGTTCTGATTCTGAAACAGAAAAAATATAGTAGGACACTGATGAAGAAAACAGCACGAACCTGGATCAATACCATCGGTGTTTGGAGCATTCAAGGGAGCCAGTATGGTCAAACCTTTCATTACCACGTTGCTGAATAAATACAAAAATTCTCTTGCTCAGTACTTGGTACAACTATAACGAAGAGGAGGAAGTTTTTTTTTTTTTGCCAATCAGGAAGAAAGCATATGGTAAACTGACCTGCAGTAGACTGGATGCACTGTCCAGAATGGGGAGTTGCGCAATGTGACATTGGAAATTAGGATGTTGGTTGTGTTCACAAGCTCAATCAGGTGGCCTCTTGTGTGATTCAAAGTTCGATTCCACCAGAGCTCCCACCACATCTTTCCTTGGCCATCTATGGTCCCATTATTACCTAATGTGTGAAGGGAATGCTTCTAGGTTAAAAACCAATTCCACCAGAGCTCTCACCACAAATCTTTTTCAAAAGTAGACATTGTAATTTGTATGTTGCCGTACCAGTAATAACAACGTCGTCTAGACTGTCTCCATGAATGAGGCTAATATGGCGTGGTCCTAATCTCTCCCTTCCACGCCCATAAGATGGCAAAGGGGCAATGAGAGGCCACTCATTAGGATCCTGCACATCAGAATCCAAAATGCAGTTCTTTATCAGCAAACATAGCATGAAGGTGCTGGAGACTCTTTTTAATCAAAGGCAAATAAATTAGTGATACAGGAGCTATGGGGTCCAATTACGATGGTACTAGAGCAATTTTGCCTAAATAAATATCTGCTGAGAATTAGCATTTGTGGGCCCTTGACTGTTTCCCCATGATATCATGTTGGTGTCATAATGACTTAATTTGTGTAAACTGTTTTATAATGATTCGTTCAGGTTCACCCATATGAATATTCAGACTCCAGCATTAGCCATAAAAATGTCACGCGGCTGGATCAGTTTTCAGCGTTTCATTATCAGATCTTTCAACTCAAATTCACCAGTATTCCAAGGGAGTTCTCTAAATTCTAAACTGATTTCCGGAATACAGTTTTTCATATACAATTTTTCTTTGTATAATACTAAGAATGTTGCAGTGTCACTGTCAGTGCATGTGGCAACATGTTTAAGCTGCAGCGCCTAATTAAAACCTCTCAATTATGGTCTCATTCCAGCCAGGAGTACTGCTTTTTCTCTTTCTGAAAAGTAGCAGTAGCAGGAGAACTGACATTTTCTTTATTCTTAATTATGGTCCCTTTGCAACTAATTCCTACTACTGAACCAGCCCCACATGATTCCAGTACCACCATGGTGTCTATGCAAAATAATCTGTGCTAAACCTGTCTAGCCTGTAGTAGTACATCAGACGGACCAAAAAATGGGGATTGGTTCCTACACAAAGCTCCAAATTTGTGTGACCTTTGTTGGCTTGAGCACAAACAGATGGGGCCGGCAGTAGAAGCAAAGCAAGTACAAGGAGCATCAGATGGGGCCAGTCCAAGACGCGGCAGCGACAAAGCAAAGGCACAGGGACTTCAGAATAACGTCTCTTGTGTGGGCATGCGGTGGCAGGCGTCGCAAGCAAACAGAGGAGCAGCGCATCCAAGCATGTGACTCCCTCCAACCCACCTCATCGCCTGTGCTTCTCCTTCTTTATTGCTCCCGCGGGTCATACGGCACAAGCATCAAGGATGCATATGGATGGTTGACGACGCGCAAGGCGCAATCCAACAGGAAGCTGAAACGAACGAGATCCAAGATACTACGCATTGCAGGTTTTCAGATACTAGAGCACAAAAGCTCGAATTTTTTCTGAACCAGAAACGTAACTATCCAAAGCATCTGGACACCGTCGCCCCAACTCTCTAGTTTTGGTTTGTGTTTACCAACATTTACAGTGCATTGCTCTTGTAAGAGACGGACAATGAATTGACGAATCACGCAACACAGGCCATGGAATACTAAAAGGACCAATATAGAGAGAGGGATGGCGGACCTGGGAGCCAAGGATGACCGCACCGTCGTGCAAGAAGAGAGTGAAGCGGCTGGTGAGATTGAAGCTGCCCGTGAGCCACCTCCCCGGCGGCACCTCAAGCCTGGCACCTCCTCCGCCCGTTCCGCCAGCAGACGCCGCCCTGGCCCTCTCGTCCAGCGCCGCCACCGCGCGCCGGAACGCCGCGGTGTTCGACGTGACGCCGTCGCCGACGGCGCCGAACTCCTCCACCGACGCCGAGACGGCGCGCGCGGAAGCCCCCTTGCCGTCGTAGAACCCGGCGCAGCTGTCGTCCCTGGCGTCGCGGTCGGGACGAGGAGGGGCGATCAGGGCGGCGAGCGGCGCGGCGGCAGAGGGGAGGCGCGTGAGGGCGAGGTAGGAGGCGGCGAGGACGGCGAGGAAGACGAGGAGGAGCTGCGCCGGACGCCGGCACGGGAGGAGGTCGTGGCTGCGGGCGGACGCGTGAGCCATCAATCAATGAACACCCGCGACGCGCATTGCGCCGCTCCGCTTTTGGAGCGAACCGAAGGCATGGGCACGAGCACGACACGATGAGTCGACGAGAGAAAAGAGGGACGGCGAAAGAACTAGTATTTTTTTTTCCCTGAAAATGTATATACTACCACTAGTGTTCTTTTTAGTTGATTTCACCTATGAAAAGAAAAGTAAAGGTAGAGAGAAAATTCGACACAAATGTAATCCGGGTGTTTATATTTTTCAATTTGATCAAAGTCGAAGTTTCTTAAAAATCTGACCAACAAGGCGTCTAAAAACCGCCGACATCATAAACGAATGAAAAAGGTCAAGAAATTAAAACATGTGCGTATTGAGATGTTTTTTGTAACAAAAGGTAATGGCTAAGTGGTTATTTGCAACAAGATAATCTGTGAGTAAGAATCTCAAATTTGAAGTGCCTCAACTTTGGTGGTGGTGGACCGGCATGGAACAAGACCCAAACAGAAGACAGAGAGCGATAGACGATGTGGACTGATCACCTCGGCCCATTGCGTGGTGGCCCATTCCTTGCTCTCCTCGGCCTGTTCTATTCTAGTATTCTATGCTTCGGGAGGACCTCAGCCTGCACTGCACAGCTGACAGATAATTTTTTGTGTTCTCAAAAAAAAAAAAGCTGATAGATAATCTGTTCTCCAAAAAGAAAAAAAAATGATACATAACAGTTCATTTTTGGAAAAAGAAAAGAAAAGAAAAGAAAAGCTGATAGTGGTCAACGAAGATAAGTAGTAATCATGCTGTCGGCATGAAGAAGAAAGAACTAGGAGGAAGTGGCGGTCAAGAGGGGGCGGCGTACGAAACACGTTCCTGCATTCCTTCACACGAGCCCAATTTGAATTTGTGGTTGAAGCCAACGAAGAAACATGTTCACAGATTCCCTCTCTTCTAATCCAATTATCCAAATAAGAAGAAGAGAATAAAATCCTTCTTCTGATCCCACATATCAACCTCGTGCTTAATCCAAGAATCACAACACCGACAATGTTTGAGGACCACAAAGCGAAACGACAACAACAGCCTTTGTACGAATGTACTAATCCCTCAGTTCTCAAATTAATATCGTTATGATAATCGTTTTAGTTTAAAACCAAATTGAAGTACGCTATGTAATTTAGATAAGCTTGAGGAATAGGTACTACCTACAGTCAGTTAAAAGAAATTTACCTTGCAAAAAAAAAAAGTTGAAAGAAATTTAGAGTTGAATTTGGCCGGCCAAGCCAAACATAAATTAGACAGAGTACTAAAATTCAATTACTTAGCCGTGGTGCTGGTGGCAAGAGTGGGCCTTCGTCAACGCGCATCCGCCGGACTTGACCCGATCAACCACCATTTCATTTTCTATTTATTTATTTATTGCAGTTCCCTTCCCTCCTCGCTTAATAATTAAGTAATCAAAGGGGAAAAACATTCTTTCTCGGCTTTCTTCCTCCTCCGTCGTCGCCTCGATCCTTCCACCTCTCCTCTCTCTCTCTCTCTCTCTCTCTCTCTCTCCCAAAGCAAAAGCCAAGGCAAGGCAAGGCAAGGCAGCGGATTGCATTCATCGATTCCCCAATCCCCCTCCGCCGATACAACCCAACCCAACCCAAATCCAGCCCCACCCAGAGTCCCAGACCCAGGAAGAAGAAGAATCATGGATCGGGAGCCCGAGGAGCTGCAGTTCCTCGGCGTCGCGGGCGTCTACGCGGCCTCCGCCTCCGTGCTCCGAGGCCCGCACCGCCCGCTCTTCGCGCGCATCGCCGCCGCCTTCGTGCTCCCGCTCTCCGCGCTCTTCCTCCTCCACATCGCCATCTCCTACTCCCTCTTCGCGTCCATCGACTCCGACGACACGGCGCTGGACGCGTCCACGCCGGGCACGGAGACGCAGCGCCGCCTGCTGGACCGCCTGGCGTCCGACTGGCTCTCGCTGCTGCTCTTCAAGGCGGCGTACCTGCTCGCGCTCCTCCTCCTCTCGCTGCTCTCCACGGCCGCCGCCGTCTTCTCCGTGGCCTCCGTCTACTCCGCCAAGCACGACGCGCTCTCCTTCCCCAAGGTGCTCTCCGTGGTGCCCCGCGTCTGGCGGAGGCTGGCGGCCACCTTCCTCGCCGCCTTCGCGCTGCTCTTCGCCTACCACGTCGCCTTCATCCTCCTCTTCCTCGCGCTGCTGGTCGCCGCCGACAACGGCTCCGGGCTCGCCGCGCTGCTCGCGTTCCTCCTCCTCCTCGCCTACCTCGTCGGCCTCGTCTACGTCAGCGTCGTCTGGCACCTCGCCAGCGTCGTATCCGTGCTCGAGGACTACAAGGGATTCGCCGCCCTGCGCAAGAGCAAGGACCTCATCCGCGGGAAGCTCCTCACCGCGGCCGCCATCTTCTTCACCCTCAACGTCGTCTTCGCCGTCGTCGAGGTCGCCTTCCGCGCCTGGGTCGTCCGTGGGGCCGCCCACGGGATCGGCGGCGGGACCAGGGTCCTTCTCGGACTCCTCATGCTCGCCGCGCTCTGCGCCGTCGTCATGCTCGCCCTCGTCACGCAGACCATCGTCTACCTCGTATGCAAGAGCTACCACCATGAGAGCATCGACAAGGCCAACATCTCCGACCACCTCGAGGTATACCTCGGCGACTACGTCCCCCTCAAGGCATCCGACGTCCAGATGGAGCAGTTCCAGGTCTGAATTGGGGGAATTTTTTCTTTTTCTTTTTCTTTTTCTTTTTCCCATCACTTGTTGTAATCCTTTGTACAATCAGAAAACATAGAATTGGCCAATTGGGGGAATGAAAAAGAGCGACTAGGGATGGATGGTGGCAGTATATTGGTTACAGTATTAAGGATGACAATATATAATCTCAAATCATGAGCTGCTGTTGTAATGGTGTGTACCCTCCTTTACCTGCAGTAGGTGGTGGTTGTACTCGTCTCATGTCTGTAATAACTGAACAAAGCCTCCATATACTATGAAGATAGATTAATCAATCCGTAAGTTTTTGACCAAGATTGGTTGTGAGTATGCTCTCTCAGTTCTGGGGTCAACAACTGTGGATGTTTTGTAATGATCAAGAGTTGGGAAATTACGATTGCATTCTGTTTATGATTCCGCTTACAGCACTTCTGAATAACCATGCCATGTTCTGCTATGAATGGCTGAATTCATGCTGCCTATCTTTTGTCGACAGTTGGTTCTGTCGATGATGTTGTGAGAAAATACTAGTTCGGTACTGTCCATCATTGTGCCAGTGAGGTGGACAAAATATTCAGTTGAGGGTTCAGTATGCTCCCGTGTGTTGGGTATTTTCAGAATGATGAATCGAATGATCCATGCCTTGACTATCTTCAGATTGCTGCTAATAGGTCACTTGACGCTGTGAAAATTGGTCAGTACCGTCTAATTATCTATCATGCGGACAAATGTTCAGCTTATCATTTCTGACAAGTCCAGTTATGTTCTACTCCACTATACTGTATTTCAGAACGAATTAGAATGATCCATGCCTTGACTATCTGGAGATTGTTTTGGTGATTGCTGGGTTGTTACTAAAGATAAGTAGTATTATTTTCTCTTGTGGCTGTTTTGTTGAAATGCCAAGTCCTACAGGAAGTTAACCATAGGTTCTTAAATGATGCAAAAGATAATCAAACTCATCTTATTCTCATCGATTCACCCATGCCCTCTCCCCAGGACGAGTATATGCTCATTGTCACTTTCCTTGAGCAGTTGTTATGATCAAGCACTGGGTGGTATAAGTATAATAATAATTTGTGGGGAACAAATTAAAGGAGTCGAGAGAAGTCGCGCTATTGATATCCTGTCAAAAAAAAAAAATACGAAGTAGTAGTATACCACAACTTTTGAAGGTTGTTTTCGCTTACAACCAAACTTTTGAAGATTGACAAACACAAGATGTAAGATACCACGAAGTAGCTAGTAATACTTGCGAGCAGTACATATTATTATGTAGGGCCGGAAAGCAAAACATGTATATGCATGGCTCCTGCCATTACAGCCGAACAATGCAATATGGTCTTGAAAAATGATAAACAAGAGGAAATGGGCTGCCTTCGATGCAGTATTGTACTGTAGTGAAAAAGAAAACATGAACCAGTACTAGCGTAGTAGTAATATGGCTGGGTAACAACTGAACATGTTGAAGCATAAGAAGACTATAAGTGGAGTACCCACATTTTCCCATCAGCTTAGACTTTTAGGTGAGTTTATTAGTACACGAAACACTAAGAGAAGATGGCCAATCCACCTAGGAACACTAGAGAAGATGAGTAGTCTTAGATGAAGCTTCTCAAATTTGCCAAAAATAGGCGAATATGAGGGCGCAAGCATTGCATCACCGCAATAGACAACATTGAGAGACCGCAAAAAAAGCTCCTTGAGGTTACCGAGATTCTCAAGAGAAGTAATCAAGGCAGTTATCGATGCCATCGACACGGGACCACTTCCATCATCCCCTAGATCCAATTCTGATAGAGCAGCGAGCTCACCTAGGCCCGTAATACTTTCTAACGAGCTCGTAGCCAGCACAAAGCCATTCAAAGAAAGTAGTGATTTCACCTTACCAATGTTGTTAGGCAATCTCACTTTGTGAAACTGTGGCATTGAAACATGAGACAAACGTGGTACATCAACAATTCCTAATTCAATGCAAATTGCTGATGACAAAACAATAGAATTTAATACCAAAGTCTCCAATAGTCTCAGAACCCGTATTTCACCAGGTAGCAATAACTTGTTGCAGAATCCTTGAACCGTCACATTTCTCGGCTGTGACAAATGGTTGATACAACTAAGATCTATCGTCTCCATGAGATAGGAATCTAGGAGTAAGATTCGCATAAACTTAAACTCCGCCAGGTTAGAGATTATGTAGTCACTTCTAAATCCAAACATGTTAAGAGAACGAACATGTGATAGGCGCATGGTATCTGCCATAACCGTTATGCCACCCTCTACACCTCTTCTTTGGTCAATAGTAAGTCGGCGAATAACCTTGTATTGTCCTTTTGGCATCATTTCTGAAGCATCATTGATCAAACTTATAAAATTATCCTCTTTACACTTTCTTAAAATTAATTCAAGCATCATATCATGTACTCTGCACTCTATCACCTTGATACCAGTATAATCATGTTCATATATCGGTTGAATCATGCTCCTATTGGCCAGCTCACTAAAATAGCTTTCGGCAACATCCCATACGTCTTGCCTACTATGTGAGCAACTGACAAAACCTTCTGCTACCCATTGTCTAACCAGATGAACCCGATTAATCAAGATACAGAAAGCATGCCTTGAGATGATGGGGAAGATTCTTATAGCTGAAGTCTAGGATATGCATCATGTCTTCATAGCTTGAGTTTGTTGCAATTCAGGACCTAAGGAATCTTGTATGTACTCCGCCCACCGTCCCTTAGACCTTGTAGGTTGACATGCTATCATACTGGCCATAGTAATAATTGCAAGCGGTAGACCACCGCATTTCTTTAAAATTTTAGATGATGCTTCTATGATATCATCAGGAGGACTGTCCTCATACTCAGATTCACATATTCTACCGAAGAATAGTTTTCTCGAGTCTTCCTCACTAAGGGGCTTCATATTATGAATGAATCCATTGTTCCCGCAAGATACTCTAGCCACATCATCAATTCGAGTAGTTATCGTAACTCTGTTGTGGTGATTATTTTGTGAAAAAGCACAACTAATGGCCTTCCATGCTCGAATATCCCATAGATCAATAACAATGAAATACCTATATAAAAACAATACTTCACATACGTAAGTGTGCATGCACACTAGAAGCATTAATACAAGGCAAACTTTACGGTAGACCTAAATAACCGTGGACCGTCCATTTATATAGATCTCGAGATATATGATGAAGGCTTACACCTTAGGGTTGTAACAGTTACTTACTTACTTATTATTATTATTGTTGTTATTATTATTAATTAATTAATTAATTAAGAAAGAGATATTAGTTGTCAAACTAATCTCAAATTTGATGCTCTGATTTTCATCTAGTGGCCCTTAACTTTCCTTGTAGTTTTTTAGTATCTTCTCCCTTGTAGTTGGTAACTAAGACAAGAGGAGTGGTCTACCGTGAAATGACTCTAATATAATTCTCAGTATTTAAAGAGCCGGTTGAAATATGAATCCAAGCAATCGCAATAGAAGTTACCATGTTATATATGTGAACATGGACGTGGCATGTCATACTAGTAAAATTCACTAATATATCTATATACTGCAACTAATATATCTAGAGAATTAATACGTGTGGCATAGGACAAAATATTTGGTTTAGAATTACAGATTCCTTTAAAATGAAATAAAGGCATCAATAGTACGTACCCTCTTGTCCTGAAGATGTTGTATGATGTTGTTGATGAGATCTTGCAGCTGGCAAGCATGAGAATATGGTTGTAGTCCAAGTTGTAACGTTAAGCTATTCAATAGACTTATTATGTCTGGATTCTGAGAAACGGATACAAATGCCTTGCAATCAAACTTGCCACCAATTTCACGATAAACCTCATTGGCAAGAGTTGTCTTTCCTAAACCTCCAAAGCCTACAATCGACATCACTTTTAACTGTTGCCCTTCATCATCCCTTGCCCAACTGACAATCTTTTCCTTCTGGCTGTCAATTCCCACAAGGCTTTTTGAGTTCTGGTAGAGTGCTGACAAGCGGGGATCAACAGCAACAGGGGCAGTTGTAGTACTGATAGGGATGCACTGGTTAAGCATGTACCTTTTTCTGCGTTCGCCTGCTTCAGTTACTAGTTTCTTGATTTCTTGGAACTGATTAGCCAGGCGATGCCGATCTTTGAAAGTTTTCAAGTAACGAGAGGCTTTCTGGAGGACCCCGACGTTGCCGCCGGCTTCACCGACACGGTCCATGAATTCGTCAATGTAGTCTTCAATGTCGTAGGACATGTCTCTTATGTCTTTCCTCCATTTCTTCGCTTGCGGATCAAGTTCGTCCGCAGCGTCCATCTTCTCAAGGAGAGCACTCATGTCGCTCAGCTCATGCTTGAGGAAGGAGACCTCCTTCCGCAGGCCCTTGAGCTTCTTGTACTCGTCTCCCATGAGCGTGCCTAGCTTGTCCAAGAGGGGCTTCATCACCCCCATGGAAACGGTCACAGCAATATCGGCCATGTCTCATATAATTAATTAAAGTGACAGCAGAAGGTGGTTGGTGATATGTACTGAGGTATCTGTTCTTTGATCCTGCAAAAAGGGAAGGTGTTGAAATCGAGTTGAAGAACGTTTTTTTTTTTCAGAATAGATCTGGCTAATTACGAGGGCATCGGAGCAATTCCATTCAAGTCATAGCAATCCCCTCCTTAGCAAGTTAAGAAATGATGCCAGATCGAACAAGAATACAGAGTACTCCTTACTAAGGTAGAGAGCGAGCTCTGACTCTGATTGCGAGCATACCTCGGATCCGCTGCACTCCGTCAGCATCAACGCTCGGTCATATCATCCCATCTCTCAAAAAAGCTCCATGGCCACCAAGTAATTCTTCACTCCGTGGCTGTGACTTGCTTGGTGCTGCTGATGAAGTTTGCAAGTAGTAGTATTCAAGGATGGCGAGATGCCCACTAGCGCACTAGCGGCGGAGCTCAACAATTGAAGAGCCGATTTCTGGTGGTGGCGCGTATGTGTTCTGCTTTTTCAAATTTTTTTTTATTCTAGACTAGGAACAGGGTGCTCTGCTTTTGACAGGGACAGGAACAGGACCAATATCGTCGAGTTGGTCATGTGGGAGTACGGAGGGTGGCAGCGTTTCATTATGATGATCATAACCCTGAGTAAATTTATCAAAACAGATTATGTTGATGGCGCCGGAAAAGAACCTCATTGCAGTGCTAGAGCCTAGAATCTAGAGTATGTGGTACCATTGTACACAGTCAACTAAAGTGAGGAGCAAGTAACACTGAAACTAGTATGTGGTATCAAAACAGATTTTTTTACTGTGTGAATATACAGTTAATTAGTACAACGACAACAACCTATTCCTTGTCATTCTTGGTGCCTAAGCACGACACGTCCAGCCAAATCAACGTCGACAGTCACCGAATCTCCAGCCTTGATCTCACCGGAGAGCATCTTGTCGACGAGCGTGTCCTCCAGCAGCCTCCGGACGGCTCTCTTGAGCGGCCTGGCTCCGTAGCTCGGGTCGAAGCCTTCCTCCACCACGAGCTCCCTGAATGAATGCCTCCGTCACCTGCAGCTCGATCCCCTTCTTCCTGACGCGGCCGGCGACACGGCCCAGCACGATGCCGGCGATCTCCCTGACCTCGACCTTGGTGAGCTGCTTGAACACGATCGTCTCGTCCAGCCCGTTCAGAAACTCCGGCCGGAAACGCTGCCTCATCTCCTCGCCGACCAGCTCCTTCATCCTGCCATCGTAGCTCGTCGCGCCGCCGTGGGCGCCATTACCGCAGCCGATGTTGGAGGTCATGATGACGAGCGTGTTGGTGAAGTCGACGGTCCGGCCCTTGCCGCCCGTCGTCCAGCACCTGCAGCAGGACGTCGAACACGTCGCAGTGCGCCCTCTCGACCTCGTCGAGCAGGACCACCGCGTGCGGCCGCCGGCGCACCGCCTCCGGCAGCTGCCCGCCGTCCTCGTGCCCCGCGTACCCCGGCGGCGCGCCGACCAGCCGCGACACCGTGCACTTGTCCGCGTAGTCGCTCATGTCCAGCCGGACCATGGCGTCCTCCGAGCCGTAGTGCACGGCCGCCAGGGCCTTGGCCAGCTCCGTCTTGCCGACGCCGGTGGGCCCGGCGAACACGAAGCTCCCGATCGGTTTTCCCGGGTCGTTGAGCCCGGCGCGGGCGCGGCGGACGGCGCGGCTTATCGCCGCGACGGCGTCGTCCTGGCCCACGACGCGCTGGTGCAGGGCCTCCTCCAAGTTCACCAGCTTGCTGGTCTCGTCGGAGGAAGCTTCTGGACGGGAACGCCCGTCCAGGTGGACACGACGTGCCGAATGTCGTCCTCACTGACCACCGGCACCAGAGATTGCGAAGAAGACTCATCATTACCATTGCCTTGTCGATCAGGGACTCGAGCTCCAGTTCACGGTTACGAAGCTGCTTCGCCTGCTTATTCATTGCACAAACATTATTCTGGTATGTTTTGTTTCGACGGCAGATAGGTCACAAAGTTTGTCCTTAATAAAGTGATGATAAATCCATAGTTACCCACCCTTCTGTAGTTCTCGCAGTGGACGGCTCCGTGCTTCTCCTCTAGAACTCTGTTGAGCTCAGCTTCAAGATCTTTGACATTCTTGGATGGCTTCTGCTGTGGTTCAGCTAAGAATCAAATTTGCACTTTTTTTGGATGAAAAAAAAAATGTAAGTGGAATAAATGGACGAGGGTACCTGCTGGGCATGTCTTAGATTCACAAGGGAACCTGCTTGGTCAACTAAGTCAATGGCTTTGTCAGGGAGGAACCGATCACCGCAAATAATTAAAAAAAGGTGCCAAATTAGAACCAAACTTGCATTGTTTCAGTACTGTTGAGAGAAAAAAGAAAAATCACCAGACAGACAAACAAACAAACCTGATGTACTTACATGAGAGCTCTGCAGCTGCACTCAGCGCTTCGTCGGTGTACTGCACCCTGTGATGCTCTTTCATATCGTTCTCGAAGCCCTTTCAGAATTCCAGTGGATTCTTCAACTGTCGGTTCTGGAACTTTGACAGGCCCAAAACGCCTTTCAAGCGCCGGGTCCTTCTCAATGTGCTTCCATGTACTCATCAGTGGTAGTGGCTCCAATACACTGAGAAAATTAATTGGATGTTACTATGTAGTACACTAATTCACAAATATACATAACCTTTTCCTAGTAGACAGACTAGATATCATCTTACTAAACCTTGTGCTCACCTGTAGTTCACCTCTTGCTAGCGCTGTCTTTAACATGTTTGCAACGTCGTTAGTGCTTCCTTCACACCTTCCTGCTCCTATTATGGTGTGATGTGAAGTTCATCGATGAACAGAATCACCTTTCCAGATCTCTTGACCTCGTTCAACAGATTCTTCATCCTCGTTTCGAAGTCTCCACGGTAACAGGTACCATCAAGAAGACGCGTCGTATCGACGGAGATAATCTATTTGGAGCAATCTTTATTTAGCGCTTGCTGTAATAAAATCAAACTGACTGACAATGGAGGATCATCACAAGAAGAAAACCTCGAACCTTTTTTCCCTCGAAGAGTCTGCGGAACTTCCCCATTGACAATGAGCTGCGCAATCCCTTCAAGGATGGCGGTTACCTACCAGGCACGGATTTTTCTTAAACCTTCTGCTCAGAATCTGCACGACTTGCTCGACCTGCTTTTCTCTTCCTATAACACAGGATCGAACTTGCCATCCTTTGCAAGTTTCGTCAGATCAGTCCCGCACCTCTGAAGTACTCCTCCAAAACATATGATTGAGAAAGCCTGTACAATATAGTAGTAGTAACAATGAAGCAGGTTTTACTACTGACTGTCAATTTTATTTTATTTAGCATAATAAAACATCATGCATGCAGTAATCAATCAAGAAAAGAAAAGAACAATCTTGACAGTACCTCTCTGACGAAGAGGCGTTCCACAAGATAAAAGGCGACGTACTGTAAGAGTAGGCTCATGAGGACGACGCTGCGCCTCCTTACGTGAAGAAGTCGCCTAGGCGCCGTATCTTGCACCCCGCAAGCGCGACCACGTCCGTGACCTGCTCCATCAACCCGTCGAACCTCGCTCTCGCCAGGAGCTGGCCTCCTCCCTGCACCGATCCGCGAAAACACGTCCTGCACCACTGCTGCGACAATGTCGAGCTGCGCCGCTCTGGGGACATTATTCTTCTTCTTGGATGATGATCTGCTGCTGCTGCTGCTGCTGCTGCTGCTGCTGCTGCTGCCGGTGGTGGTGGTGGATTTGAAGCCGCCGCCGAGAACGACGACAGGTGTCGGAGAAGGTTTGTGCTCTGCTCGGAGCCCAGCGTATCCTTGGTGGTGCTCTGCTCGTAGACATGGAAACTACAGAGGGAGGCCGCCGCCACCGCCTCGTGGTGCTCTGATGAGGAGAATTCCATGTGCCGGCTCCTCCTCCGACGAGGACCGCCGGTGGTGGTCGGATAAAGGAAGCTGTTCCGGCCATGGATGCTGCAAATACCTAGGTAGTAGTCTGCTGCAGATTGCTGCCGGCCGGAGGTTTGCGAACTTGGCGAGGGGGGCCGACGGCGATATTAATGATCCTTTTATTGGAGGCACAGGTGAAATTTGGATGGAAACGAGGGTACTTGTATTCCAGTCCGACTGCAAGATCCTTCCGATTCGTTTCCGAATCCTTTCCTGGGCCTAACTGGAATCTGGTCTGGACACCGGAACACAACACCACTGACATAGGTGAGCTCAACAAGAGGGACCCTAGCGCGGCCTGCATGAGCAGTTCAGGCGAGTGATCATTCAGAGGAATAAACTCAGAAAGCTACCGTTCCAGATCGACACGAATGGATTGTAGATTCATGATCCTTTTTTTCTTTTTGGACTCCCTTTATGAGTCATATGCTTGCAGTCATGTAGAGAAATCAGATTATGCTTGTAGTGCAAGTATTGTACAATGTGTTACTTACATATTAATGAAGCGATTGGGGTGGAACGAAAATGTTGGACGAGTCGGGAGAGCATCAATAGCTTTCTTGAACACGCCCATGATCAGCACGTTCATCGCCTCGACTTCCTCTGGGCTTGCTTCATCAGCAGACATACGAAGTATCGTAGCAGAATAGATTTTCTTGAGGCTGGTGAGGTGTTGGAGACCTGCTGGAGCAGACTTGTTCCATGTACGTGGACGGAAAACTAAATCCAGCACCTGGAGATCGGGCATGGCCCCTGACTCAAATGAAATGCGCGATATACCATTATAGTCCAACGTAAATGTCTTGAGAGCAGGAAATCCCGTTGCTATCACGATCCTTTCGGCAGCGGCTTCTAGGATACGCAGGTGGAGAAAGACGAGGGAGGGCAGCGTCCCGATGATGCCATCATCATCAGAGATCTCATCCACCGCAAGTTCCATTATGCGGAGTTTACGGAGGCCGCTGATCCATCTGGGAATCCTGGGAAACCTCAAACATAACATGTCAAGTCTCTCAAGGTTGCTCAAATGAGGAAAAGGCAAACTCACCAAGCTATCACCATAACATATTCCGATTTGTAGAATACAAATCCGCTTCAGGCGACTTAGCGTCTCCATAGCAGAGCTTAATGCACCTGTTTTAGTCAGCATTGTCTCAGAGTCCGTCTGCGTCGAAAAACTAAGCACCAAATCTAAGAGGTTGGTGAGCGCTCCAAGGGCCCTGATATTTTCTATGGAGCTTTTCGACAGATTAAAACCATCCAATGTGCGCAGCGAGCTCACCTTGCCAATCCCGTCCGGCAACTTCGTATCCAGTGGCACGGTCAAATGACACAGGCGTGGCAAATCTACCATATCCGATGGAATGTTGAGATCATTTATAGAAGCAGATATTTCTAATGTCTCCAATCGTTGTAGCCTCTGAATTTTATTAGGAAGTACAATGTTTAAATCCGGAGGTGACCTACGACGACCATGATTAATCTTAAGATATCTCAGTTGTGACAGCTGGATGATACACATAAGGTCCATCCTCTTAACATTCTTAGAAAATTCAAGGAACAGAACCCTAATAAATTTAAACTCCAACAAAGGTGGTATCCAGTCATTTCCTCCAAACATGGAAAGAGAACGAACTTGTGATAGCAGGGCAGTTGCGGTTCTCGTCCGTGTGACATCCTCTTTGCCACTCATGTCCATAGAAAGCCGGCGGACCCTGTACTTCCCTTCTTCCACCTTCTGTAAATCACGTACCATAGTGATAAAATTATCTTCCCCACACCTCCTTAATATCAGATCAAGCATCATGTCATGTACTCTACAAGACACCACCAAAGTATTATCACGTGGATGATATACAGGTTGAATCATGCATCTATTGATAAACTCGTTAAAATAACCCTCTGCTATGTCCCATACATCACGGTCCGAATGGCTGCTCACAAAACCTTCGGCCACCCATTGTCTAACAAGGTTAACCTTGCTAATTGTGTGATCCTCTGGATATTTACCAAGATACAAGAAGCATGGCTTTAGATAATGGGGGAGACTCCTATAGCTGAGGTCTAATATCTGCACCATTACTTCCAAGGTCAGGTTTGCTGCTGACTGAATGGCTAAAGAGTTTTGTATGCACTCCCAATTCTCCTTTATTCTTCCTGGTTCTTGGCATGCTAGGATACTAGCTATTGTGATTATTGCAAGTGGCAAGCCACCACACTTCTTCAAAATTTCAGATAAAACTGCCTCTGAATTTTGAAAATGAGAAGAATCTTCAGATATAGACATTCTTTTCAAGAATAGCGTTCTCGAGTCTGTATCACTCAGGGGCTGCATATAATAGATGTATTGATGGCCACTGCAGCATGCCCTAGCCACCTCCACATCACGTGTAGTTACTATAACTCTGCTTTGTCGATTATTTTGTGGAAAAGTACATCTAATAATATTATTCCAATCTGGCACAGTCCACAAATCATCAACTATGATCAGGTACCTACAAAAGAGTCCGAATATAGCATGATTTATACTATAATAAAACTTTAAAACATAAAATATTTGAATACTAAACTGGTGTTCATTGTACTAACTTGATGGCATATACAAATACAAAACAAAATGGTAAATTCAACATATAAATAAAAACAACAGGAGACCGTGAATCGCTATTTTTCCAATCAAGATATAAATGGGAAGACATTTGGGCATTAACAATCATTTACTCCATATCCAAATCCTTGGTAATAAAGCTTGATAGATAAAAGTTGTCATATACTTCGGAGTAATCCAATTCAGTAATCTCTCAATCTTCTAAACTGACTCAAATTAATTTCTACTCTTACAAAAAATCCATTACTTTTACAATTTCAATGTCTAGAAACAACAATTCTAGATTCTATAAATTATAAAGAACTATTTTAGATGTTCAATATGCTATGCAGAACGATTTAATAGTTAAAGATATTACCTTTTATCATGTAGATATTGCCTAAGGCTACCGACGATAGATTGCAGGTCATATGCACCTGATGTTGGATTTTCTTTGAGTTGCGATAGCATGTTGGTAAGTATCCATATCCAATCTGGAGCACGGGAAATTGATACAAATGCTTTGCCTGTAAAAAACCTCGTGGCATGTGTGGTCTCACCTAAGACTTCTTGTCCTGTGACTACACGATATACCTCATTGGCAAGTGTAGTCTTGCCTAAGCCTCCTGTACCGACAATCGACACCACCTTCAACCTTTGATCCTCATCCAGTAACCAATTGATAAGCTGTTCCTTTGGGTTGTTAATGCCCACAAGTATGTCTGCCTCATTGTAGAGTGCTGGTAGTCGAGGATCTACGGTCCCTGTTATGCTAGTACTGAATGTGCAATCATCTACTTTGTACCTCTTACGACGATCATTTATGTCCTGCATACGAGCCTTGAGCTCCTTGATTTGCTGGGCAGTATCAAAATGGGCCCTTAGAGTCCTGACAAAGCTGGAAACCTTGTTGATAAGGCTAGCCTTTGCATCGAGACTTGTTACGTTGTTCTTGAAATCGTCAATACAATCTTCAATATCATAGATCATCTCCAGCACTTGGTACCTCCAATTCTGCACTTGTGGATCGAGTTGCTCATTGTCCTCGAGCTTCTTGAGCAAAGCGTTCATGGAGAGCAGCTCTTCCCTGAGAAACCGAATATCCCTAGACACGCCTATGAGTTTGGCGCAAGTGTCCCCAACGAGATCATTGAGCTTTGCAAGGACGGAGTCCATCAGCCCCTGGCATAAAACTCCCGCCATAGCTCTGCATACAAGTAAGGTGACTAGGTCGCGAGAATTGAGCGGTTGTCTCAATATTGAAAGTAAACAAGGACCAGATGTGCCAGATGAAGAAAAAGAAACAGAAATGATTCAGAATCATCATAGCATAGTAGATCGGTTCCATTACTCACCAGATGAATTGAACTCCCTAGATCAGTCCATAGAGAGACGGCACACTTGAAGTAGCTGCAAGGCTACAGCATGGTGATTACTCGCTATATATAGATCCACACTCGACTATGTCTTGTTGAATCAGCAAGAAACCCACACAGGAGCAGGACATAATTCCAACATAACTAGTAATTAATCCCAAACTGGCAAAACGAAAGAAATACCGCAAACAACGAGCGATACGTGAATTCAGGTATCAGTCTCCACTAGCCTTGAAGAAATTGATCTCATCCAAAGCTTGATCGTCTCAAATCTTGCTGATACTGCTAGACGGTAATTTAAATCTAGGAGCAGATAAGCAGGAATAACAATGTTTGGCCGGCCCTATATGCTTGTCTTTTCCTTAAACTTGCCCCACTTGTATTTTCCTATTGGCAGCTGTATTTATTTATCTAAATATATATCCATGTTCAAAGTTCAAACGTCAACAAGAAATGTCGTCTTCTACTTTAGAAAGTGATATGTGGGACCTAGTATAACTACTCTCATTGTTTGCATTCATCTTGGTTAAGCATCCTTTACTTATTGGTTTCACGGGTCAATGACAAATTAAAACAGATCAGTTGATGAAAAGTCACCTAATCGTCTCGACAACATTAGAAAACCCGGATAATGTGCGGCTGTTACGCTAGCTAGTGGTGGCTGCTAATCAGACCCAGCACTTCAATTTTGCGCCCCCAACTCCCATGCAGTTTCGTAGAAGGCGGCATGAGTGCACGAGTCTTTTTCTTTTGAAGCATATACAGAAAGTTATTCTCTGTTCTTTGGAGACAAGATGCTCTGTGTAGTTGTATGCATCATATGCAACAGCATCCTAACAGGAAGTCATGTGACACTTGAACTTTAAATATACGCAATTAAAGGATGGAAAAAGAACGCCAATTTAATTTTGGCTATTACCTGAAGATTTCTTCACTAAATTCGTCCTTCTGCCGAGCAGGTTTCCTACCTCCATCAACTGAAACAAAACGTGCAACGCATTAGACTGCAACCATATTAGTTGTTGATCCCCCTTCAAATATTTGTATTCACCCGATATGAAAACTTAAGCAGTTTAAATTGTGTCCCATTTTACTTTGAGAACTTTCGCGCCTAGCCAGTGACTTGTGAGCTCCTTGAAGCATGAATGCCGTCGAAGGAAGCAAATCAACCGCAACCGTCGCGGGGGACAAAGCAACCACAAGTCTCTAAGGGAGAGGAAGCCGGTGGCAGGGTCTGGTCCTGGGGCGAGGGCAGTGGCGAAGAGCAGGGCGGCAGCTGGGAGAGCTTTGGGAAGTCGACTCGAGGCGTAGCGCTACAGCGGAGACGACGACCCCGGTCTGCAGGGACGGCGAGGAAGAAGAGTATGGCAACCAAGAAGCCCCGGTATCGCACTGCCACCGGATGCCGCCACCCCCGCGATGCGCGTCCGCCGCCGCGACGGGAAGGGGTCAGGACGGGGAAAGAGCATGCAACACCGGCGGCCATGGATGCCGGAGTTAGTTACAGGGCAGGTTGAACTAGAATGCACTTTCCTGAAGAGAAGACGGTTCCTGCGGGAAAGGAGGAGTACTGTCATTGGGCTATATCTTGTAGCTTTAAGCCCATTGGGTGGTGTGAGTCCAGAATATTTCGGCCCATCGAAACATCGCAGTAAGCAAGGATAGAAACGTGATGCTGTTCTTCGTGTCCTCGTGCCGAGTAGCACATACAGTACATGTTTGTTCGTTTGTTTGTATGTTTGTTGGATAAACGGAAGTTCTATCTCATCACGCAATGAAACGAGTACGCCTGCTAAAATACAGAGGAACATCGTCAGGTCCATCTTATTCTTATCTAGGCTTATCTAAATGATAGTCTCTATTATTATTAATTTCGTAACTATCGTCCGTGCACCTCTGACGAGCGAAATAAGCCGTCGCGCGTCCATCCTACCAGCCGCTGCCGAAGAGTTCTGGCACAGTTTCGGCTTCAGAAGTAAGCAAAAGCAGAACAAGGGGTTCTGCATGCCATGACATATTTCTGGCACAGTTCCGGCTGTTCTGATACTCCAGAAGTAAAGCAAAAGCAGAATAAGGGGTTCTGCCTGCCATGACATACTTCTGGCACAGTTCCGGCAGAAGTAAGCAAAAGCAGAACAAGGGGTTCTGCTTGCCATTATATACTCCTGGCATAGTTCCGGCTATAGAAGAGATTTGTAGATCCAGAAGTAAAGCAAAAGCAGAACAAGGGGTTCCGGTTCTAGAAGAGTTCTGGAACTCCAGAAGTAAGGCAAAAGCCGAACGGGGAGTTCTACTTGTCATGACATACGTCTGACACAGTTCCAAGACCAGAAAGTTCTAGAACTCCAGAAGTAAAACAAAATCAGAACAAAAGGTTCTGCTTGTCCGATAATTTTATTTAAATCATCTAATATAATAGGATCATTTATTTCAATATATGCTCTTAGCTAAAAGTGTTGCTTTATCATTGAACCCGTGACAACGCACGGGCATTCAACTAGTATATATATATATAACCTAAAAACGTACTCCTATAAAGGTTGGAAGCTTGAAATTTTCAATTAAGAAAAAATATTTCGGAACCGTGTTACACCAATACTATTATATTATGGATGCATAGAAAATTACATCCTCGTCCCCGCTGCTGCAACGAATTAGAGAGAGAGGCATGGCACGGAGGGCAAGGCTTGCAGTTTTCATGGAGACGTGATCAATTAAGCTGAAAACTCCTGGGCCGATCAAACCCGATCGAGGACGAACACAAGCCAACGTGAAGGCCGTCGTCGTTATTTATATTTTGAGAGAGTTCAGAACAAGGCATCCACTGTTCTTCAAATAAAGTTACTGATAATAACAGAAGAAGCGCGGTTGAGCTAATTAGTGTAGCAGTGTAGTGTAGGCCAGTAGCAGTAGCACAGCAGGCTGCTGCTAGCTAGCTGCTCCCTGCAACACCGCCATTCTGGCCTCTCGTTCGTCAGGATCAGGGTGCTGTTGGCCTATCAGCTAGACGTAGATCGAATGAGTATTCAAGGTGTTCTTCCCAGATTACCGGAGCCCTGAGATCGCAGTTCGCGATGGAGGCCAAGGCACGCGGCAACGGGCGACGTCGCCATGCATGCCCGCGGCCGCAACGGAGAGAGAGCTCGGCTCGGACGCCGGCGAATCGTCTGTCCGCGCTCCCCACCTGTTTGTTGTTGGATACATCGAATGATTTGAATAGGGGAGCTTGCGTTTGGGCCATTAGCAGCCGGCGGGGACGAGAGGTTCGGCGTCCGCGGCGGCGGTGGCGCCCGGACCCGGAGGAAGCCGAGGAGATCGAACCGGCCGGGTCAAACCAGGGGCTTTTTTGTGTGAACTTTTCAAATATGGGACCTATGTGTAAATAGTTTGGATCGTGACTATTAGCCGCGATCCAAACTAGGGGGTTGCATGTAAAGATTCGGATCGCGAATATTAGTCGCTATCCAAAATAGGGGGGTCAGTGCAAATCTTCCGGGCAGAGCAGGGGATCTTCGCTGCCGCCGGCGACCGCCATCCTCCGCCCGCTGGTGCTCCTGCCCCTCCATGGCGAGAGTGTAGCGTCCTCGAGCAGCGGCAAGGCATCAAGCCCAACGAGGGTCCCTCCCGCTCCCGCCCTGTTTGGTCGGCTCTACTCCTCGTCGCTGGCTCGCGAAGAACGAACCCGCCATGATGCGCTCCACCTCCAGGCATTCATCCCAGTTGTTCGCGCCATCTTCTCGGCTTGTTGCCTCTGTGATTCGTGCCATTGTGTGTCTTGTTTATGGCCGTGCTGAGCTGCTGGCCGGATGCGCGCAAAGAGTGTTCGTTGCTTTGCCTGCAAAGGGCACTGATGGGGAAGTTCTTGATTGGGTTTTCCACCAAACAATGTTGGTGTTCCACCAGTGACCTGACGACATTTTGGTTGGCTCGACTGACTTTGTCTTGGTACAACCCCGAAAAGACAATGTGAGAGTCCATGGATTCATCATCTGGATTCTGTCATTGAACTTGACAAGTCTGCAGGTTCTCACCTCAACAAGGAAGAAGAAAGAAGAAGCACTATTGCTCAATTAGTGCAATGATGACATGCTTAATTAGTGTTCCTTGCCGCTACACATCAAATCAATGATGACATGCCTTTTCCCTCCGAGTGTGGTCGTGTAATCTGCGGCCTACTGCAGCTTCCATGCTGCTGCTGTTTACCAAATCTATTATGTACTACTACATTGCAGTTTAATTGGCAATCGTATCTGCCTTTAATAAGTCTTCATGTCCAAACTTGTTTGCTGCTGCTGTAAGTTCTTAAGTGTGTGAATTACTAGCTTTTATGCTGAGTTCCTAAGTGTCGATTTAAGTTCTCAAGTGTGTGAACAAGTTCTTCATTTTACACGCTCAAAAATACAATACTACTAGTTTACTGACTCCGCCGGAGATACCACATTCTGGAAAATGTCCTTATCAGGTGCTAGCAGATAGTGCCACATCCTGCCGCAAATTAAGATCATTATTGGTAGTAGTACCAAACAGATGTCAAATTAGTGCTTGTCTGTCTACCAAGAGTTGACCTGAATATTACCAAGATTTTAGGGAAGCTAGTTTGGTATATAATGGCTCACTGCTTTGACAACTCGTCCTCGATTGTGCTGCCTAACCGACTTTGTCCATTCTGCACAAGGTCCAAATGAAGGTTAGCCTACGCTTAATTTGTCCTAACCAGCCCCCCATGTCGTGGCCCTAATCATGAGTAGATGACAGAGGTATTTGTGCCGAATTGTTCAGAAAAATTATTCTGGTGCACTGTATCTATTGCATTATATCTGCACTAGTTGAACTGTGTCAAGTAAACTGTAAGCAACAATAACAATAGTATCTGTATATCTCAATAAATAGACCAACTATACATCCAATCAGAATTACAGGGGTCAATGAACAGAACACAAAATTTCTACACTAGTGACGAAATAATAAAGTGAGGTTTTGCAACCTCACTGATATTCAGTACTAACATTTACCAAAGATAGATCATGAACTATACACGAGAGAACGCACTTTGAGCATATCATACAGTCTTGTAATCCGTTTTTCTTCAGCAGGAAAAGAAAAAATTGCAGGCTTTTTAGACCAAAGTCAGCAAAAAAAATTTTGCAGTTTGGAGAATGCAGGTGATCACTTCTTCCGCTTGTTGCTGGGAGAGGGAGAGGGCAGGGGAGAGGCAGAAACAGAGGGTGTTGTGCCCTGCTCGTCCCTGTGCACTCTGTTCTTGGTCTTGTGCGCGAGGAACTTCTTCTTCAACGCGTGCATCATGGCCACCAGCCCCGGCGCCCGCCGCCGCGAGCTCCTCGACGCGTCCAGCACCACCTCGCGCTCCTTATCGCTGGACGCCCCGGCGACGGATCGGCGTCGCGACACCTCGAGGAACAGGTCGTCCTCGTCGTCGTTGAGGTCCTCCCAGAGACTGTCCATCCTCTCCTCTTCCTCCTGCTCCCCCTCGCCGGCGGCGGCGTAGTCGCTGAGCGCGGGGGAGCACCCGCCGCGGCTGACGAGAGAGACCTTCCTGTGGCGCCACGGCGAGGCGGCGCAGTCGGCGGCCGAGAAGCTGCGGCGGATGGGGGAGGAGGAGAGGTGCAGCCAGACGGGCGGCAAGGATAGCACGCGGTGGCCGGCCTTGCCTCTCGCTCCGGCAAGGAACTGTGGTGGCGGCGGCGTGGGAAAGGTGAAGTCGTCGTCGTCGTCGTCGACGCGTTGCTCCAGCTGGTGTTTCTCCGGCGGCATGGCGTGGGGCGGCACAGCACAGCCGTGGCGAGCTCGGGATTTTGTGCAATCGACGACGCTGCGCTGGACTGAGGAATCTTTCGCCTTTTTGTGTTGATCACGCCTTCGTGTTTTCGTTCTTGGGCTGCTCAAATTTATTCAAGTTTGGACGCGAGATGACTGCTGCAAGAATGACGGCATCTTCTTCTTCTTCTTCTTCTTTAAAGAAGAGAACCGAACCCATGATCCCGCGCTTGATTTGTTTATTATATTCAAATTTACTCATGCCGTTTTGTAGACGTCAGATCAATAAACGAAGGGTCAGCTGCGGATTCACGCGGCCGTTTGAACGTGGTTTTTGGTGTTTGGATGGATGGTTGAATAATTCATACTCAGCCTATATGGAAGAAAATTAGCTGTAGCAAACATTTATGACTACAGAATATATAGTATGGAAGAAATTCATCATGCAACCTAGGGTAGCTTTTGGTGGAGTCAACCACTTCATTACACGCTAATAACAATATTCAGACATTATTTGAGATTATGTAGTGGTGTTCTCATACGTTTCCTTTGACTAGTCTCATAGAGATATTTGGATTGGGACAATGGAAACTATGATGAACGAAGAAAGAGGCTGTTGTTCTAAATTTATCGTTTTCTTAAAAAAAAACCACGGTAACATATATTACGCACGTATACGAAAACTCACATCTATGAACGAACACCCGCGCCCTATATACATCGGGTTGAGATTTACGAAATCACTCGTTGTCATCGATTGAAATATTGTCTGTTACTAAAAGAATAATTATTAGCATCATAGCTACAACATCCGTCGCAGGTGTGTAAATTAAAACGAAATGGGTGTAGATTTAATCACAAGAAACTTAACTAGGTTAAGCTATGCTCTCATTTGTTGCTGTAGTGAGGAGAAAAGAAGAATATTTTATGAAAAACTTTGCTAAGCTCAAGCATGAAGTTAATTTGAAATCTCAGAGTTGAGAGATTTCAGTTGATTTGCGAAATGACCTCCATCACCTAGCTTAGCCAGTCCTCTGATCATGATCATGGTGAGGTCAGTCAGACGCACTTGGGGTAGCGGTAGGAAGAGGACAACGTACATCTGCATCCTCTTCTCCAGATTCTGGTACCAAGGGTTGACTTCATGGGAACACGTACTACTTAGTATACTAGTGCAACAGGAAGGAAGAGTTGGCCCAATACGGTACCAGATTTATTCGGCGCCTAGTTAGACTGAATTTGGATTTGTCGTAGCAATCTGCACCTAATTTTGGACAAGTTCGTGCCTTCGAAGTCTTGCGTAGGCCCAATACGGTACCAGATTTATTCGGCCCCTAGCTAGACTGAATTTGGAGCAGTTCGTAAGCTTACTCTAGTGTTAGAAGGGAAACGTGGTACTAGTATAAAAGCAGAGCAAGTTATGTTGGATTGGACGAGAAGGATGTGTGTTTGTAACTGTCCATGTCCATGGATCCAGGGATTACATTACATCGGTTGCTGGAAGCAAGAGGCAACAACACCCGACCCAGTCGGCGCATCCCGCGTGGTGTGGTTGGTGGTGGCGCCAAACCATGCACAAATGGACTTGAATCCTGTCGTGCACTTGTTCATCCATCATCTTCTTCTTCATACAGTACTATGTTGGAGTGGAAACACAAGCAACCTATGTATGTTATGTAAGCAACTAAGCAAAGCAATGCTGAATCATTCTACTATAAATCAAAGACGACCGACGCATTCCTCCTCCTCCTCCTCCTCCTCCTCCCGTCGTCAGGCAAACAGTTTTGTGATTGATCATGGCGTCCACTAGTTCTTCCTCCTCCGTCGTCAGGCAGAGAGCCGCGGCCTCCTCCGCCTCCTCTGCTCAGCAGCAGCCGCAGCTCCTCCAAGAAGAAGCAGAGGAGCAAGAACAGCTCATCCCCAAGCAGGAGCAGGGGCAGGAGCAGGAGCAATCCGCTGTTGCGCCAAGGTCGTCGGCGCTGTACCAGGCTCTGACTTCGACGGCGAACCTGGCGAACCTTCTCCCGACGGGCACGCTGCTGGCCTTCAACCTGCTGGCGCCCACCTTCACCAACCACGGCGCCTGCGACGCCACAACGGCGCTTCTCACGCGCGGCCTGCTCGCCGTGCTGGCCCTCTCCTGCATCCTCGCCTCCTTCACCGACTCCGTCAAGGGCGCCGACGGCCGCGTCTACTACGGCGTGGCCACGCCCAGGGGGATTTGGCTCCTGGACTACCCGCCCGGCGCGCCGCCGCCGATGCCCGTGGACAAGCTGGCGAGGTACAGGCTCGCCTTCGTCGACTTCGTGCACGCGGCGCTCTCTGCAGCCGTGTTCGGGGTCGTGGCGGCCAGGGACAAGAACGTGGTGCGGTGCCTGTGCGGACCGGCGCCGGGGAAGGAGACGGAAGAGGTGTTGGACATCCTGCCGCTCGGCGTCGGGGTCGTCTGCAGCCTGCTCTTCGTCGCGTTCCCCACCAGGAGGCACGGCATCGGATACCCCGTATCCAGTTAGCGGGAATCAAAAACCTTATTAACTGACTGGAGGTGTCTGTATCTGTATCTGTATCATACAGTAGTACTGTATTGGTTGCTCGATTTCTCTCATCATCATGTTGGGGCTGAATCGTAGTATTGTTATTTGTACGGCGTACATACTATTACTCCTGTCTTTCAAATTACGTGTGTTTCTAGACTTCAATATTTATCTCAAATTAATTATATTTTTTAATTTTTGACACACTTTTTTTTTAAACACTTTTCTGTATGTATCTATTTCTTTTTAGTTTTTCGTATACCTACCTTATTTTCTATCAAATGTCTAAAACTGTATCTAAATTGAAATGGAGAGAGCAGGAAAAGAAAAATGGTGCGAAAAAAAAGTTCAGATGTAGTACGAATTGTACCGATGAGAAAAGAAGGTGTGCAGAGGTTCCTGTTACCACATTTGTTCGTTCCTGAGCGACGACGTGGGCCAACACGTGTTGCGGCCGTCGTCCTCGAACAAGACTATCTGGGTCGAACCAACGGCAGAGACGGAATAAACGATCTTGGTGTTTTATTATTACTGGTTGTTGGTGAGGAGTCTGCTGATTGCTTCAAAACTGCTGTAAAATGGCAGCTGCAAACGGGACGAGTGTCCTGTTTTTTTTTTCTTTCTTTTGGAGGATGATGAAAGCCTCCTGATTGCTGAGCTTATTGTTACACACGGACACGGGTGGGTTCTCAGCAATTTTAAACTGATCTGTAGAATGCAAAAAAAAAAGAAACAAAGAAAAAGGAATGCAGCTTTGTCACTTTTATTATTATTTGATTTGAAACATGTTGTGGCGTCACTGTCGCTGCTCGACACGAGGATAGGATGGGTCTCATGTTGTCGACATTAATGATGATCGAGTCATAGTTGCTCTTGCTCGCTAAGATTGGTGTAGTAATTATTTTTCTCATCACACGAAATCAGTTTTGCAATAAAAGAGAAACACAAGATTGGTTTGTTCATTCAGGCTCAGGGGACAACAAGGCAGGTCGTCGGTACGGTATGTGGCGTAAACCCAGGGCACGATGGATGCCTGCTCTGCTCTCGCCTCTCAATAATATAAACTACTAGACTAGAAGTAGTATTACACGGCCAAATCATATTCAAAGAAAGATTCATCCTCATCACCAGGACAGGAAAAAGAAAGAAAGGAAAGACCAAATCAGATTCATCAGAGGCAAACCCCCCCGATTCTCCATTCCCAATCTCTACTACGCTACTACTCTCTCTCCGACTCCGGCAAACCAAATCGCATAATTCCGTGACCTCGCCTCGCCACCCCGTCGATCCCTCGCATCGCATCCCATCCCATCCCATCCCATCCCCCCCATTCCCATGGCAGCCGACGTCTCCATCGCATCGCCGCCTCGACAACAAGCTGCCTCCCCCCGCTAATTCCTCCTTCACTTTGCTGCACCGCCGTCGCCTCCTCCTCTTCTTCGTGGTTGCCGCCGTGCGCCGTAGTCCCTCTTTCTTCTCACTTCCCTGCGGAGAAATCGAATCGAGCCCCGTTCGTCAAAGGTGCGGCCTTTCGCTAGATAGACGCCTTCATGTTTATGCAGTCCGCAAAGATTCGGCCTTTACTTATCAGTTCTGCAGGTTCTGGACTCCGCAGCCATCTCTTCTCTGGCTGGAATCCGTGGCTGGAACAATGGACTGGAGCTTCGTGAAGCTCAGATGTACAAGAGGAAGGGGATTGTTTCCCTTGTATCTTTATGCCATGTTTGGCCTCATGGCTCAGCTAGGAGCTTGCAGTGTGGTCCTCATGGCAGACAACACGACCTTGTCGTTTGATGATGTTGAGGCAACCTTTAGTGAGTGCCTCCTCTCATGACCTTATATTCTACGTATATTTCAGAACCCGTCACCTGGTATTTGAATGTAAAGAAAACATCGTATTCATGGATTAGATGCCACTTCATCATCTTTAATCTCACTGTTACTTTTTTAATCCTAAAAAATACTGATTGCACGTGGTTCTTGCTCTACTACTTCATAGAGTTGGCTATCAGCCTTTGTTACATCTTGTTTGGCACCTTGCCTATGCGATCTTCTTTGGTCCCTGAACCAACCTACCTGCTTTTCAGATACTTATGTTGACGTTTTGTTCATTTGGCAGCTCCAGCAGTGGAAGGTACTGGTGTAAATGGTGTGATTTATGCCGTCGAGCCTCTGGATGCATGCAGTCCACTGAGAACAAAGGCAAATGACAGCTCTACAACACCATTTGCATTGGTTGTAAGAGGTGGCTGCCAATTTGACGATAAAGTTAGGAATGTACAGAAAGCTGGATTCAGAGCTGCAGTAGTATATGATAATGAAGACAGCGGCGTACTTGTTTCAAGTATGGTTCCTGTCATTAAGTTATGAGTGATATGAATTTAGTGCTTTAGTTACCTGACTGTTGCTATGATTATTCCTACATATAATGAAAGACACGAACCTACCACGCTTACCATTCCTTATACCATTCCATAGGGAACATACTTGCAATAGTATCTAACTTGAAATTTTGCAGTGGCTGGAAGCTCGTCCGGAATCCACATTTATGCAGTGTTCATCTCTAAGGCCTCGGGTGAGGTGTTACAGAAATATTCAGGTCAATCTGAAGCAGAACTATGGATAATACCAACATATGAGAACTCAGCTTGGTCTATCATGGCGATTTCTTTCATATCACTGCTTGCTATGTCTGCTGTCCTAGCCACTTGTTTCTTTTTGAGGCGACACCAGATAAGACGGGACAGGGCTCGAATTCCTCGATCTCGAGAATTTCATGGAATGAGCAGTCAGTTAGTTAAAGCAATGCCAAGTCTTATTTTTACAAAAGTGCAAGAAGACAATTGTACATCATCAACATGTGCCATTTGCTTGGAAGATTATAGTATTGGGGAAAAGCTAAGAGTTCTACCTTGTCGACACAGTATGCCCCTCCCGCATCTGAATATCTTCTGATAATTATCTATCGGATGCATTTTAGATGCTACTAGCCATTACTGTCTGTGCACTTTTACTAGGTAATTAGGCATTATAAATAATGAATACATAATAGTGCTACTAGAATGTTAAGAATGTTAATAATAGAACGGTGTGTTAAGAAAAAAAAAAGATTCCAGCACAAAAGCTCACATTTCACATGCATTTTGGCTACTGTGATGTTACTATATAGTTTAGTGATGGAATTTTTTAACGTCATGTGCTGAACTTCTTACTGCATTTTTATTGACCCTGCAGCCATGTGCTACCTGAATTCTTAACTCATGCCCTGAGTCTTGGTTGTTTCACTATGCAGAATTCCATGCAGCCTGTGTTGACCTGTGGCTCACCTCTTGGCGAACATTCTGCCCTGTATGCAAGCGAGATGCGAACACTGGAACATCAAACCCCCCTGTATCAGAGTCTACCCCTTTGCTTTCCTCTGCGGTTCGCTTACCAGCTGGATCGGCTGCTTTGGCTTCTTTCCAATCAACAGTAGCAGCATCTCCCCCTAGGCCAATCAGCCGGCATCCTTCATCACATTCCATGTCCCGCACTTACTCTATTGCAGGTATCCCCTGCACCCCTAACAACCCCCATAGGTCTTCTGCAAACTCACCTTCTATCAGCACAAGTGGAAGCAGTGTAGACCTTGCAAATATGTCATCCCCGCTATCTCGCAGTTCTCACCTTGCATCTGCACACTCGTTGTGTGCTGGCCATTTATCCCCACCAATTAATATCAGGTATGCATCACATGTCTCCCGTTCTGGCTATGGATCTTCCAGTCAGTACTTAAGGTCATCGCACATGTCCTATTCTGGGCATGGATATCCAAGTCCCGTGTCTTTCCGGCACCACCATCCTTACCTGAGGCACTGCACCTTTTCGGGCCCAAGCCTGTTGAGTATGGTGCCCCACTCACCGCAAGAGACTGTTCTGCAGCATGGCGGTAGCTCGGAGACAAATCTATCAGCTGCAGCATCACCTCAATCGTTCCATCAGTTCTACCTGCAGCGCTGTCCTGATTCTGATGTGTCATCTCAGTCGCTGCCAGGATGCTGATTGCTGTTGCAAAATTCACCATTTTTTGAGCGCCTCAATCTTACCAAACTGAGGGGTTGACATGAGCTTGTCGACAGAACTTATGATCAAATGAGCAACTAAAGTGCTTCTGAGAAGAGACCATGGAGGACCCCAGCATATGAACAACTTACTCGCGTGGCGGAGCCTTGAAGGGGCGTATGACTGGGTGTACAGGAAGTAGTTTTGACTAGCAATCTACTTGAGTGATGTAATGTAGTCGATTTATAGGTTATCGCACAAAAAGTTGCAGTATTTGCTTAAGTTGTTTGCTATTGCCTGGTGTCACGAATTTAGTACTCTAATGTAGCTTAACAGGTATCAGAGTGGCAGCTTGCCTTGTGAATTTGAAGCTTTTTTGAATGTAAGATTTATTTGTTCATGAATAAGTTAACAAGGGCTTTGAACTAAATAGATTTAATAGAGCCTGCAAAATTAAGGTACTTGTTCTTGCTTGGTACCTATTGCTTACGAGGAGATTGGGTTATCACTTAGTATTTACTTATACCAGGTGGTTGAGATACTTATTCTTCTGTCGTGCACATTCCTTTCGTAAGATGCCTCACGTATAACCGTCATTTCATTTGCTGGTTTGGCCTCCCATATCTAATCGCCAACTGTGTTTTGGTAAATTAACAGAAAGTCAGCTATTTTCTGATAGAAATGCATGTTCTTTTGATGGCTCAAAAATTAAATAAAATAGTTATATTAGCTAACACAGTGATTAGTATTTACATCCACGTAAAGTATTGACAAGTGAGATAGCATAGAGATACCACATCAAGAATGGCACAGATCAAGCAAAACCACATATGGAGTAACTACCTTCAGAAAACACTATTAAACCAGTGGTAATGATGCAAAATATCCAATAAACACCATATGTAATCATTCATATCCTGAAGATATCAAAACTTGGCAGATCGATGCCATCCTGCAGCGGCAGGTCTGTACTCATCTTTTGATTTTCTGAGAGTCAGTCTGAGCCAATTTGATACAGAAAACGCAGTTCCTATACTATTAGAATGCAGTAAGCCTCTGGTATCCTAAACACATTGTGCTCGTCATTATATCTCCTGCATAAGACTGAACAGATCACTATAGGCATAGTGAAAAACTGATCAACTATGAAGTGGGAAGTGAAAGATATTTGATTAAATAACGACCTGATTAATTAGTGTCACTGCTATTCTCCAAATTTTTTTGTCAATAAGGATGTACCAGGGAACAACATCAAGTTAATGGTCTCAAGTTTCTTTCTTTCATCTTCTTTGATAGGTTTGAAACCAAATCCTGATACCCATGTACTCACCAACTCCGGAATCGCAGAAAGCACCAAAATTTCTACATGAAGGGATCGTAGCACCTGTATCAATTGAGGAAAACGCCAAAGCAAAGTTATACATGGTCATTAACTTCATTTACACAAATAATGAAATAACAGCATGTTGGAAGAGAAAGATTCGAAGTGCAAAAAGACACTGCATCACCAATACATCAAAACTAAAGGACACTGAAGTTTTGCTCAAAAAACGTACCTATTTAACTAAAGGTGATTCATTTGGAAGAAACAGTAACATAACTATATTAATCTATCCATACATATGAAATCAAATTTTGACCAACAATAATCGTGCAGGTCAGCAACTAAGCAAATAGTGACCTAAAACTATATGGTAGTAAATGTGTGGTATCCACTGTCCTATTAAACAAATTACCCCTTCAATTGTGTTTATCAGTCTTCTGCACATTCCACGGCGACGATGCCCTATGCAAGTTGCAATGAAGGGCAGCTCAGCTGCTTTGGTGCCATGCACTCTGCAAGAACCACAAGAGAAATCTCAACTCCAAAGAACATACGCAGATAGCATTTTAAGAAAAGGCTATCTTTTATTTTAGCAGTATGATTCAAGTCCAGATTCCAGTTTGTTAGCACTAGGATCTTAAACTACAACCGACTGTCAATAAATCTGAGGAAAGACTACCATTTTAATCATTTGGTAGCAAAGAGCTCCTTTAAGAATGTTAGTAGTTCGAAATTGTAAATCTTCCACATCCATTTGTGGATTTAACACAGTAAAATGCATTCCTATTGTAGAAAATTTTAAATGGATAATGTGCTGTCCATGCTAAAAGACTGGCTCTTCAAGTTTAGAGGTAATTTGTTTGTTTCTGAAGACAGTAAGTGGTGCTAGACTGCTAGATGTTAGATCATTTATACATCCTTGGAGATTTTCCCATCTTTGATTTGCTCATTCCTTTTGTAATAATGATCGGTAAGTTTCTATTGTCCACAAAAACACTTGCCTATGCGTCGACCATTATGATAATTAGTAGTAATGCCTGAATAACTACTTATTGAAAATGATTTTCTGCCTGCTTCCATCAAATGGTAAGAGGTTTCAGAACAAAACCAGAGAGATGAAAATTTACCAAAGAGTACCTGATAGATGCTGCACATAGAATTTCATCACTTTTCTCCAAGATTACAGTGTAGAAGCCTTGATAATCTAAGCGGGCATACTTGGATCTGGTCAGGAAAAAAAAGGTTTACTACATCAGTACAATGCAAAGCTGCAGATAATTATTACCAATAAAATAACTTGTATATGTGGGCCTCCCTGACTATAGCTACCCTAGAAATAGATGATATGTAATGCAATCCTGCCAAGAAAATGTAGTCACAAATTCAGTAGTCTAGACTTCAATAAATAAGAAACTGACTCTGGACCTTGCATAATTTCCATAGTATCACGAGTGCACCCATGTTTTAGTGGGGACAGAGTGACATGTAATTTTAAACATGAAGATCACACCAAACAAGATGAGAAAAAAATCACCTAACATTAGTTCTTTAGTATGTAAACATAATAGCATAAATGAGCTATTGCCTCTAGGGCTCCAAAACCACATGGAAAAGAGAGAGAATAACACAGGGTCATCTTTCTTTTTTTCTGGAACTTGAATACATTAAACATCATCACAGTCATAACTCAAGAAGCCACAAAACTTTTAAGGAATACAATTAATATTTAGAAAGATAGATATGGAAAAGTGATCACTAGTCAAGTTAATAGTTGCATTAAAGCAATATGGATTTATTGAACCAATAAGAGAAGCATATCATGAAGTAATGTGTGCCTAAGTGGGTAATACATACCATATACAAAAATAGCAAGAAAAGACTACTTGGGAGATTAGAGACGCAGAGTTATTAGTAGTATTTTTCTTCAAGCAACAAGAATTCATTAACAAATAAAGAAACATAAAATATAATAACCAGACCAACAAACAGGACACTTGCCCCTGATTGTACAAGACATGTGGTATCATGTCTATGCCAGTTCTAGTATCCACCATTCGAACGAAGCATTCCTCTATTAATTTTAGGGCCACTGCTAGTTTTGTATTGCATTCTACTACATGGGCAATCTTCCGTACAGAATGTAGCTGATGCCCTCCACTGTTGCATCTCAATATAGTCCATGAAAGTCCATCAGCAAGGGAATTCTCCACTCCAACACGACCATGCAGTCCTAAATATATCTGTTATCATACAAAAACAAATAAAATATAGAAAGGGAGCAGAACTTTTGGCACAGCGCCTTATTAAGAAAACATATCAGGTAGTGCACTCTTCTTTTCACTGGCAGCCAGCTCGAATTTCTAAGGACAATTACGTTCAAGCTTCGCAAGAAGGACAAAAGATCAGCAAACTGTTAAGCAGATTATAAAGCCAAAACAAGTGACGCAGGTCTGATATGGAAGACAGTTTTCGCTGCAGCCTTGTCTAGAGCTAGATTTCCAATTCTACAACGAATGGGTGATTGTATTTAGATGATTTGTTATGTCAATTATATCATATATATGTAAGGACACAAGTACATTTGACCAAGGTCAATGCTCTGGGGAAATAAATGTTTACCTCTTCACAGTATGTTCCACAAAACCATTCATCAGAGTCAATGTTCTCAAAGGTCTTTGCCCCAATCTCAACACACGTGTCATGGTCTGCCATTATACATTGTATAAGCGAAGGTACATCAAATAGCTAACAAAAGCTACTGCAGGATAATTTTATGTTCCCTACAATATCATACAACAATTACTCATATGAACAGACAACTGAAGGAGGGAATCTGGTTTATGTACTACAAAGTATGATATGATAAAACGATGAGTTATCAAGATTCAAGAGGAAACAAAGTGTAATGATATTTAATTCAGTGTTTAACAGGAAACATTCTAAAAATAATCAAAGATAGCAAAAACCAACAAAAATATGGCAGGGTTTACATGCAGCTCCACACTGTAAGCATTTTAAGAGAGCTGAGAAACTTGAGATCTCCTGTTCGCTTGTTGGACAACCACAACTCTGACATGTACAGTTATGGCAGTACCAACTATCATCTGGCATCTCCTGCATAGAAAAGTGTAATACAATGTATGTGATTTCTTCTACAAAGTTTTTTTAAAACAACAGTACCACAAGGAGATAAAAAAGAAGATAGATACCTTAGCTGAAAGACAAGCTTGATGGTAAGTTGATGGACAGTTATCGCAGCAAAGCAGTTGACCCCCATCTCCACAGATACCACAAGAATCATCGTTTTCATCGATGGCTTCTGCTTCCACATTGGTAGTACAGTCATTACTCTGCCTGTACATATATTCGGCAGTCCAAGCCTCAAGTTGGCAAAGGGTCAATGACTTGCCAGACTGTAGACACAGATTCAAGGATGATTTTTGAAGACTACTATCAACATGAGCCGTGAAGTCAGACACAGATAAGGTTTTAATACAACAACTGCACAGAATGCCATCCCAGGTTACCCATCCATCCTTGAGTACTTCATTATTCTTTGCATTTCGGCACTGCACAACCTCTTTTAGATTCATAAAGCCAGTGGCAATCAACCAGCACAAAACAGTCTTCCGTGCCAAAATTACTTGCCTTCCATCCAATGTATCTGTACCCCCATTCCGTTCTGCTTGAATATGCAGCCTGCTGCCTTTCTTTGAGCTTGTAAGCATCCTGAACTTACCTTTTGAGGAAACTGACTGTGAGGTAGACTTGTGGAAGGAACCCATATCCCTATTCTTGACTATAACTGTGATCAAGAGGTCATCATCATTAAAATCTATCTCAGAAGGTCTTTTCTTTGCTTCCCAACATTCATATTTCGTTTTAATGGCACTTCTCTCCTGGATTTCTGCTTCTGGTGAAGTACTGCATTCTACAACAGTAGCATTACGTGTGCGGCATAATTCAGCAACTATATTGCCGCCATTTGAAACAGTGGACATGTCTTCTAATGAACCTCTTACAGATGATACCTTCAGTGCCCTTGACTGTTGCCTATTGGCAGTGATTATTTCTTTTGCATTTGACTCAGTTACAGTATATTTAATTTCAGACAATCCCACGAGTCCATCAGTCCTTCCTGCACCCCTAGTATGATTAATATTCTCATGTTCCAAATGAAGTGACAGATCTCTCTCCACTCCACTCAACATTGCTGGTTCATTTTCTGCTTTCACATGCTTCTTGGAAATTCTGCTGCCAGTTGAACAACTTCCATATTCATTCGAACCTATAGCAGGCTGTGTAAAGCTTCGAGCATATAGGCCATTCAATCCAGTTGATTCAAAGTCAGATAACCACCTGGACTTCTTCCGTACTCTTTTCACCAAATTGCTGCCGATGTTTGCTCCACCATTGATCTTCCCTGGTTCACTATTTGCTTGAAAGTAATTTTCAGTTCGGCTAGCCACCTCAGGATCCCTGTTGTGTGTGCAACAGAGCTGTGGCTTAACACAAGTCTTCGCTTGGCTGTTACTACAAAGTTGACAACATTGTACATTTTGGTGCATGCTGCAACTAACCCCAGAGGCTCTACTGTTGCCACCGTCAATAACACGGGTTGAACTGTTGATTGCTACAAGGGTTTTCTGTTTTTGCAGGGCACTGATCCTCTTATCGATGAACACCACAGCTATAAAGGGATCCAGAAACTGCCACTGCTGAAGAAGAGTATGCGACTTTTCTCCATCAACAGTCATCTTCATGACATAATCCATAGTAGTGACAAGGTCTCTCCAGAACTGATCAGCACCAGACCACTGCCTAGGAAACACCCTCTGTTCTGAACTCCCAGACGCTGCGTGCAGCATCTGGCCACAAAATTTCCAAGCCTGTGCGAGCGAGGGAACAACCACCTCCCTCTGCGGCGCAGCAAAGTAAAAGGCTATCTTGGGACGATCATTCCTTATCCGTGGCGTGATGCTCCAGCCAGCGTTCCTGAGCAAGCGGTGAGCGCGGGCTTCCAGCTTATCACAAAGGTCCCTGTTTGGTGTCCTGTTGGAAGAAGAAGAAGAGGCAATTCCATTGGACACTGCGGTTTTGTCTTTTGAGAAGCGCCTTCTCTTGTAACAGTATCCAAATTTCTGTGCTCTCTTGTGGGGGACGCAATCCTCATGAATTGCATTGCTGCGAGAGGAGGGTGGTTGTTGTGGGGCGCCATCGTCACAGGAAGCCGCCGTGCCTGGCACATCTTTGCGAGGCCCGGTGAGGTCCATTGCCGCTTCAGTTCCGTGCCCCCGATCACACCTTCCATTAGCGCCACCAGAGGTGCCCAGCTCCCCGAGCCCCTCAGCCTCCTCTCCACCTCTCGCCGCCATGACGCTGTCGCCCTCCTCCGAGGCTCTTCAGAATGGATAGCCTGGGACAGGAAACGGGGTCTGGAAATGTAAGGTCCAGAAAAGGCGAATCCGGCGATATCTGCAGCGCCGCCGGAACGGAAGGACCAGAATCGGATCAAAATCGAATCTTGAAGAGAGGGGACGGACCGACGCCGACGCAGCGCGGCGAGGCGAGGAGGCAGGGAAGAAGTCCCAGAGCTCGAGATGGACGGAGCGAGCGGTGGAGACGTGTGGAGTGGGGGTGGTTGGTGAAGGAGGGCAGGCCCGGACCGGACAGCCGGACCCGGAGATGGAGGAGGGCGACCTCCACTCCACCACTCCCGTGCCGCCATCTCCGTTTAGCTGGCTTGGCTTTGGCTACCCCTTGGGTTTTCTTTTTTCTTTCTTTTTTAATTCCCCAGTCCTATCCATGATACCAAAGTACCATAGTTTGCACAGATTATGTCTGTATTTACTTTTAGAATTCAAATTATGTACCAAATCCACCAAATGCAGCGGAGGAAACGGGATCCGGATGGAAGAATCGGAGAGGTGAACGGCTAAAACGAAAGATGATAGAAACATACAGACGGACGAGACGAAGAAGGGCTAACGACTTCTCAAACAAACATGTTACATTTGATATTCTGCACACAAATTAAAACCGATGGTCCTAGCGACAGCTAATAGCGAACGAAAAGAGTATTTAATAAGTAGTAAGAATAACATATTATTGTATCCCAATCCACAACGTACGGAGAACTAAATGAATTGTTGCTGATCCAAGAAGAACTACCATCAACAAATGAATACCCGCTTCACTGTTCCGCTTATGATTGGCGACGAAACAGTCTTGTGTCTATGATAGCCTTTCCGTATATGCTTGCCTCAGCACGTATTAATTTTGTACTGAAATTGTAGGTGGTGATCATCTAACAACTTGTGGTGTAACAATTGAGGGCATCTCTTTGAAGAGATATATTGGAAAAAGTTTCACATATACAGAAATTTCATAGAAAATCGTAGTATAGAATTTAGGCAGTGATCATCTCAAAACTTGTCGTGTCGTAATATCCATCGATCCCGATGTGTCAGCATGTAGTGTGTAATCTCGAACCAAGAAAAAGCATGTTTATTATGAGAAACATGTCCTGATACACGTAGCAGTACAAACACAGGCGCATGGAAGGCTGCCGGCATAAACTCAAGGCAGAGGCAGTACAAAGATTTTACCACATGCGTGCTAGTAGATGCGACATGACATGGTAGAGAAAAACACTGAACACTGCTTCACCCTAGTGGTAGAGATCGATGCAGGCTATAGCATACTATACGAGAACGAACTACTGGCGTCCAAGGCGACGTCCACCGGCGGTGGGCGCGGCCATCCCCTGCCGCCCACCTTCCTCCGAAGCAGAGTAGTTGTCCGTCGTCGTCCTAACGCCCCCGCCGCCGGCGACCTGCTCCTGCTGGTCTTCTTCCTCCTGATCCTTCTGCTTTTCTTCTTCCTCCGGCCTGTTCATCTGCTGCTGCTGCTGCTCGGAGTCCGGCGGGGCCACGCGGTGTGCCGGTGCGAAGAGGTCGACGGGCTCGGAGTCGGCGATCTTGCCGGCCTCCAGCGGGGTGCCGTTGATGAAGCCCGTCCGCAGCATCTCGTCGTCGCCGACAACCTTGGCGTGCGCCGTGCCGTGCTTGATGTCGCGCTTGCTGGTCGCCATTATTGTTGTGTTGTGTTTCTACAGTAGTGTTGCTTCTTCAGTCTTCCTCCGTCTTCTTCTTGATGCTGCTGATTGATTGATGGAGTGCTGCTCTGCTTTCATAAATCATAATGGTTTATAAACTACTACTCCTAGTACGTGATAGAGCGAGAGGAAGAGGGGAGAAGGTTCGCGCGTCGGGACACATCGGTTGCTCCCGTGTCGTGGTTGTGGGGCCCACGTGGACGTGGCTCGCTCTGCCGCGCTCTGCCGCCACCACCGCCATGCATGCTTTTTTTTTTTTTGCCCCCCCCCCTTTGTGAAAGAGACAGACAGGAGAATAGCATACGAGAAAGGCAGTCGGTCGGTATGGAGTATGCTTCTTGGGCCGCCGTGAAAGGGGAGTGCAAAAGCTATGGGCTCACCGCTCACCACTATTCGGAGCTGCATGCAGTTTGTGTGGCCCTTATTATTAGCATCACAAATGGGCCGGATCGGGGATGCACCTTCCTTTTGCATATTCCAGTAAAAAAGGAACAACAAAACAGTAGTAGTACAGCCATGCTCACACACCACTTTCTTTTCTTTTCTTTTTTTTTTTTGAAGAAATGTTCACACACCACTCAATCCCCATCACTTTATTTGTGCTTCTATATTATTCACCATACAAGTGGACGGAACTAACCTGTATTATGAACAAAGTAATGTCGGCGATTGGTAAACATTATGCTCGATGAACAAGTAGTTTGTGCCACAATTACAAGTCATAAATTAAGAGAGATGACACCACTACAAAAGCATCAACAAAACGAGCAGTTATTATATGTGTACTGATAAAAACTTCTCATCAGCACGTAGTAGTAGTAGTAGTACAAGATAAACAGTGCGTAGCAGTACCTCACTCCTCATCTCAATGAACTCTCAATACATCATCAGTTGCAATGCAAATGAAAACATCCAAACAAATTTAAGATACATGCGACATTTAAGTAGCTAGTGCACGGCGGTGTAGCAGAGCATATGCATGCCACCAACACAGGCAGTAGCCACAAGTAATGTAATGGGCATCCTCGTTAATTACGAGGTGAGCTCCTCCTCCTTGTGCGTCTCGATGACGACGTCGGACGTCGGGTAGGCGGCGCAGGTGAGCACCCACCCGGAGCTCACCTGGTCGTCGTCGAGGAAGCTCTGGTCGGACTGGTCCACGGACCCGGAGACCACCTTGCCGGCGCAGGAGGAGCAGGACCCCGCGCGGCACGAGTAGGGCAGGTCGATGCCCTCCTCCTCGGCCTGGTCGAGGATGTACACGTCGTCGGGGACCTGAAGCTCGACCTCGCCGTCGGGGGTGATGAGCTTCACGTTGTACGTCGCCTGCGCGCGTAGCCTGGCGCCGCGGGGCATGGCCGTCGCCGGCATCGCCACGAACTGTGGTGCTGACGATGATGGCGGAGCGGCGCGGAGGGAGAAGGATGATGGAACGCGGAGGCTGCTGAGGACGGTGGCCATTATTGCTGCTTTGTTCTGGTGGTTGGAGGAGCTGGAGGAATTAAGCAGAGGAGCTAGCTGGAGGCCTGGAACGGAAATGAGAGGACGGCAGGGATGGATGGGGTTCTTATCTTGGTTTGGCGGCGAAAGGTGTGGGGGGAGACAACAAAACAGAGAGATCGGTGCTGAAGCGATTTCGACCGTCAAATTTTCATTCATTTGATAGTTTTATATATGGCTTTCGAAATTTCGACTCTTGTATGATGAAACAACGGCCTGTGACATTTTTTTGGAGGTTCTTCTTATTAGTAGAGAAATTAGAAAATCGAGTGAATCCGCTGATTCTTTTGAGCGTGTGGAGGCCACGGGTCAAGTGTGTGCCTGCTGTGTGGCCAACTCAACTCTAACCCAATACTACTTCTTGGGATTTTCAATCGTTTGGTTGGCTGCATCCTCTCTATTTTGTAGTAATTGTAGGTATATGTCACCGCCAGAAACAGAAAACAAGCCACATTGTACAATATTTTGTATGCCACACCAACACACTATATATATCTTCTCTATTTTGTGGTCTACTCATATTTTCCTTTTTTTTTTTTGTCTCCGTTACTAGTACAGATTTTCGAATGTCTCTAGCTATATACGCTTGGAGTTTACAATATGAATCATTACTTTGTTATTCTTGCATTAATGCTGGAGCTAAAAAATTGTACATGCAATGGCTGCTTTTTTTTCTTTTTTTTTTTTTTTGATGAATTCTCTTGTGTCGCGAGTCGCGACGCTTCAAATAACTCAGCACGCGTCTACATCTATCTGTGATTGGATGGTATTCTTACTGCTGCGGTTATGGCTGCAGGTGATGAGCACAATTTGACAAAGTGCAACTGTCAAGGGGACACGAGGGACGGTTGAGAGTATGACCAGAAATTTTAAAATTACGTCACAAAAAACAGAGTTTCTTATTAGCTTTTCTAGCTAGAAAGCTAGTAGAGGTAGGGAAATACAGTATGTATGTGAATGCAGTTAACTGTACAGTTGAGATGTACTTTACTTTTTCCTTGAAAATTATGGTTGCCATTTCAAAATACTCCCTTCTGTTCGCCGAATGGAGAGAGATCTTCAGAGAGCCGCCTACATTTGTGCCACGAGTACATCACAGGTGGACCGTATGTCTCATCCATTTTCCATCACCATAGTAATATAACACAGGTAGTGCACGATGGTCTCATCAGCACACAAATCGTCAGGCATTGTTTCATGGTGCAAACAAGGTGAAGTAAAAATTGAAGTTTGTAAACCAATCACGGTTCGTAATGGTACACACTGACATGCACGCAAGGTACATAGAAAGTTTTTAGTACTCTTTTAACTGTATCGTCCATAAACTCTTGTTTGCAAGCTACTAGCACAGCAGCTAGCAGATAGACCATAACACCTAATTAGTTTAGGCGGTGAGCTCCTCCTCCTTGTGCGTCTCGATGACGACGTCGGACGTCGGGTATGCGTGGCATGTCAGCACCCACCCGGAGCTCACCTGGTCGTCGTCGAGGAAGCTCTGGTCGGACTGGTCCACGGAGCCGGAGACGATCTTGCCGGCGCACGAGGAGCAGGACCCGGCGCGGCACGAGTATGGCAGGTCGATCCCCTCCTCCTCGGCCTGGTCCAGGATGTACACGTCGTCGGGGACCTGCAGCTCCACCTCGCCCTCCGGGGTGATGAGCTTCACGTTGTAGGTCGCCTGCGCGCGCAGCCTGGCGCCGCGGGGCATGGCGGTCGCCGGCATCGCCACGACGGCGGCGGCGGGTGCCGGGGCGGCGCGGATGGAGAAGGACGGAGCGCGGAGGCTGCTGAGGGCGGTGGCCATGGTCTTAATTAGCAAGCAGAGCTAGGTAGCCAGCTAGCTAGAGATGGTGAATTCGTGGAAGAAGGCGCGCTACGATGCTGCTGCTGCTGCTCTGCTGCTTGGCTCCTCCTGGTGGCTCTAGTAGCTCTAGCTGGGGAAGAACAACTGGAGCCGGTGGGAGGCCGGCGCTTTATCGAAAGCGGCAAGGGACGGGGCGTGCGCCACGTGGCGGAAGCTGAGTGGATGGCTTATCTGGTCGGAGATGGCCGGAGAAAGGAGGATCACACGATGCTCATCGTGGTGTGGAGCCAACAAACCGTGGATCGATGGACGGGCGTGTGGAGGCCATACACTCCACGACCTCTACTGTACTGCGTCACTCTCATTCATCATGCAATTTGCAAACCAATTGAAACACCATATATATTTGGTTGTATTCGCATTTTCTAGAAAATAAAAATAAAACAATTGGTTGGATTTACAAGGATTTCAAGCCATGGGAGGTCCACGATGGATATATTTTGTCCATACATTGCTCCAGCGCATGCACACACACATTGTATATCCTTCCAAACTCCGAAAAAAAAAAATTTCCGATTCGGCCGTGAGTTGTGATCACCTACTCTGATGCCGTCCAATTTGCTTGGGCCACAATTAGTAGAGCTCACTATATTCATTGGGCTGCAAAAGGCCCCCAGTTTGTGTCTCTTTCATCATCTTAGAAAGCCCAAACCCATGTACTAAGTATTGCCAATAAGGGCGTCGTGGCTGCCACTACTACCGATACCGTTCACGCGGAGCTATCTTTGACTTTCAAAGAGAGAAGGGAGAAAAGAAAAATATCAGGCACGTTCAAAGATTATTAAGTGCACGTCCTTTTTATTGACTTGTTCTGGTAGTAGTACATCACAAGCTCCTTATAGTAAATGCTTATATCCTTATTACTCCCTGATTATTAATTGCTTGATGTAATGAAAAAGATCCTCCTCCCCTTCCAGAAAAAAATATCCTCCTTCCCTTCAAGGTAAAAAAAAAATCTTCCTCTTGTTAGTACAATAGTATATGTGATTGGTCAAAGTCAATTTTTTTTTTAAAAAAACTTTTCTAACAATACCTATACAAAAATATTTCTAACATAATGAGTTGTATATAATAATTGACCTAATGATGAATCTAGAAATGTCATTTATACTTGATAAATCATCATGATTTTTCTAAACATTAACAGTTAACATTATTTTTTTAAAAAGAAACTTCGATCAAATATAGAAATGTTTTGTTATTGAATGGAGGGAGTATCTTCGTCGTATGGATGGCGCAGTCGTCCTTGTTTTACCAAGCAAAAGGCACACGCGCTGCCAATCTTGGTTCATTTTCAGTCGGCAATCCTTTGAGTCGGCAGCCGAGTTGTTGTTGAACGTCAGCCAAACCCAAACATGCATGCTCCTATTTAATCTGGAGCTTCCAGCTAGGTGCTGGGTCAGTACGTTGTATCCAACAATGGCCCGGGGACGAGTAAGATTTGCTACTACTTATTAGTATTAAGGTTCTGTCAGAAAGAAGTGTGGTCGGCCGCAGTGACAATACGTTTGTATGACGAGTTTCGATTCGAAATACTACCTTACTTTCTAAATTGTGTTAACGTTAGCATAATATAATTCTAATTTAAAAAATTAATGTTCTTGTTGTAAGTGACAACAATTCTCAAAGAACCGAAGGAGCTAGTAAGTGTGTCCGATCAGAAAAGCTCGCCTAGTTCTTGATAATAAGAACTTATTCGGTGGTTATATATATAGACAAGTACGGTTACCTGAAATTTGTCTTTACTGAATGAAATGCATTGAACGACGGCTCAACCTAGTATGATCTATAGAGTAGATTCGTGTGCTGATTGATATGTTACCTTTCTTTAATTGTTCTGTTTCATCTTCTTCAGAGACGATACCACATGACAGCTCTGCACTGCAGGGATGGATACATATGGATATGCCAACTCAAACTCAATAACCTAATCTGATCTACTTTCTAGAGCCGATGGATCTTGCGACGTGGCAATGCAACAGACGAGATGGATCGATGCCTTCCTCATCAGGGATACATCGTTTTCGCATTTCCATCTGTCGATGCATAATCATGGACAGATCAGTGAATGATAAGAGCTTTCCCTTTTCTCGGCTCTAGCGCTTAGATAACGACGTTACAATGCTAATCGATTTCTGTTCGCTGTTTCATCACAACCAAAAAATACTAATCAATACATATAGTATTCAGGGGAAACTTTTCCACTTTTGGCGAAATTATATCTATCATGTCTGGTATGTGTGCACAAGCCAATATAAGGACGAATGGATCAATCTTATTGAAAATAGCTATAAAATCAAGTTATACTACTATAGTGTGTCGAATATGGAGCAAACAGCGGAGAACTTTCATATATACAGAATCTTTTGTACCTGACGTGAAGCTTGCTCCAACATCCAGATCGTGTCGAAATGGTCAGTCAAAACCATGCATGCATATGTTCGCTCGATGAAGACCATATGTACTATTCTCCGGAGCATAAATTATGTATCTTGCTGCATATATATAAGGACTTCCAGCGCCGGCAGTCTACTTCACATCATTTCCTAGAACTTGCTAGGTTTATTCATTATATTCTTCAGCATGGTTTACATGTTCAAGCTAGAATCAAATTTTTTTTTTAAGAAAAGGTATTAATCTGTCTAAATCTGACCATACGTATTTGTACGTAGATCTTTATATATAGGGAAAAGTTACACAACGCAGTAACTAAACACGAGTAAAATGTGAACTGTTAAACATGTGTTCTCGCGGTGAATATACTATCCATTTTTATTATTAGTGACAAATTAGTAAATGCCAGTGAGGGTTTTAAGCACTTAACCTCTCTCTCTAGTCATATTATTGTGGTAGTATTTGGAGATTTAATCATTTTGGGCTTGCTTATAAGCAACTCAACTCAATCCGTGCTCTGCCCCATTGTCAGGGCTCAGGGGATGAGGGGACTAGTCATCAGTCACGAGATGCTGACGTATGACGTGCATATTTCTTCTACTTACTATTTATCTCTGGTAGTATAAGACTGATGCGACTAGAGAGATAAACACAAAGTAGATATTAGTGTGCAGATTTAATGACATTTCTCCCGCTGAAAATAAGTTTTTCCCTCCGTACTGAAATTTTGAGACTATTATTATTATTATTATTATTATTATTATTATTATTATTATGTATAGTGATCCAAAAGGAAGGATGAATAGACTTTTAAGCTAAACTGTGTTTGGTCGTCGTTTTTCGATGTGCTGGCAGATCAGCTTATTCATTTTTCTGTTCTAGAAAAGAGTTATTGATGGATTGATTTGTGCTATCGTCTTGTCATGCACGTACTCTCTCTCTCTCTCTCTCTGCCAAATCAAGTATGCCAGCAATAATGCATATTTTGCATTATTTGGACGACACCAAGCCGTGGGATAATAGCTCCATACATGCCACCTATCCACCAAAGGATCGGATCCTGTTCTGTGGGAAGGATAAGGGTTACGTTAGTGCATTGTTATTATTATATTAATAAGATATTGTTATTTTTGTAATAAATTAATAATGTATTAGCTACATTAGTAGTCGCTTGATATATATGCATGCATGTGTGGTGATGTCGTGGACAGATCGAGATGATACGCAGGAGAAAAACGGCACACACAAGTAGAAGTATGCTGTATATGATTGGGATGCACGCGCGCGCGGTGGCAAAACACAAAGCAAGCCACGTATTAGTACATAATATGAATTATTTGAGTGACTTATAAATGTGTAAAGGCAGATTGTCCATATTTGGCAAGCTGCTTTATGATTGAGTACACGTAGGACAGCCAAATAGTAACCCTATATACCAAGTATAGGTACAGGTAGGAACCCTTTCTTCCGTCCTTCACTAGCTAGCTTAGCTCCCGAGAATTATCAGATGCTGATATGTACCCTTTTCATTCGTTCTTAATACTAAATCATTGTATTAGGACAACAAATTCAAGTCACATTTTAAGAACGGAGAGATGAGTTCATGATTGTTTGCTTTTACGTGTTTGTTTGTTGTAAGAGACGCATCCATCGCTTATTACCAAGCGTAGCCGTTTTAGCTAGACTTGACGTCACACCTCTCTCTCTCTGTACCAGGTTTTTGATAACCTTAAAACGATGACGTTCATGGTTTGGTTGGGATTTGATAGATTAAAAAAAAAAAGAGGAACGAAGATGTAAATAAATGTACTCCTCTTTCGTTTGATGGCGCTGTGTTATGGCAAGAAAGTCACCTACAAAATGGCAATCGACAAGCAACATCATCGTCCCAATATGTCAAAAATCTTGTGAATGCAACACCTCAATATATATATTTGTAGGACAACTATTTCACCAGATAATAGTTTATCTCAAAGGCGAACATTCTAACTCAAACAGAGCATAAGAGAAAAAAAAATGCTACCAATAGTTTTCAGCCTTGATATATTAGTTGTCATTATTAGTACTAGCAATTATTTGATTCTTTTAGCCAGAAAATGATCTGAATTTTGAAGTGTATGACCAGTATATACATTCATACTATAGAATAGAAATACAGCTAATTTAATTTCAGGACGACATTAGAACGATTAGATTCAGAGCAGTGCGTTGATCTTTCGCAGCTGCTAAAATATTAACTATACTTGATGAAGAAAGAGAGAGAGAGACTGAATTCAATATGAATTGTGTTCTAGACAAGCTTCATTGGCTAAAGATGTGATAAAGGTCAAGAGCATGTCCATGCGAGACGTGTGAAATGAAAATGGATACTACTAGTATTAGTAATTTGATTTTTTTTTTTTATTTTCTGGGCACACAGCAGCAAGCTACAGTATGAACGGTTGGGCGTGACGGTGAGCAGACCGCACACCAACCCAACCCAGCCACAGCCAACGAACCAGGAGGAGGAGGACCTCTTCTCTGACCGCGTCGGCGGCCGCTTGCCGCCTCATGTCCTGCCCTGCCCACACGCTTTAGATTTCTTCTTTATTTTCTTTTTCTTTGAAATCTTTATTTTCTTTTAAAATTATACTACATGTATTTTTATGTATATCTGCTCTACTCCTTAAAATAAAAGTCTTTTCATAAATCTTATCATAGGACTATCTTCGCTTCTATTCACCGTACTACCATATCATAGTTTGATGTCTATCATTCACCATGTTATAGTTCTATCGTTAAAACCACCGTCCGTATGTTATTATTTAGTATCGTCAAAGCAACCATCCACCGTATTATAATTCATTGTTTGCTGAAACCACACTTGAAAAGGAAAATGCCACGAGTAAAACAACGACAAAACACAACAATGCTTAAAATAACAAACAAAACAATTATGACAGTCGAAAGTATTTACAGAAACTAAGCATAAACCCAAGCGCCATGAACAATTAGCATGAGACATACTAGTCAAGAAGAAAAAACCAATTATCCCTGAATCTCCTTTTCTTGACAAAATGACAACTATTTTTGAACTGAAGGAAGGAGTTTTGGGAAAGGAAAAAGGATGGAAATAGTAAGATAGTTGCGTGTGGGACCTCCGCATGTGGTGGGCCCCGCATCCGGAAAGAGGAAGATGTATGGGTATATCATTCTCGCAATTCATGGTCTTTCTTTCTTTCTTTCTAGCCACTTCGCTCGCCATTCGCGCCCGCCAAATTCCTTCCTTCCACCTTCCTGGCTGCCGCCGCTGCTGCTGCCGTACCACAGGCGGAAGAGGCCTTCTTCTCCTCCGCTGGGCGCTGGCTTCTCCGTCCATCATCTTCCTCCCTCGCGCGACCTCCTCGCAAGGTAAGAACACAAAGCGCCGTCCCTCCTCCGTACTGCTTCTCCGTCGTCGGGAGCCGGCCGACGAGATCCACCTCGCCGCCTCCAGCAAGATTAGATTTTGCGGTGGGGGAAAGAGGAACTCCACGGCTGGCTTGTCCGTTCATTCATTGGATTCCGTGTGGAGAATTGGTTGGTTGGGGGCCGGTCCGTCCTCAAGTTTGAATGAGTTGGTCGTCTGTCGTGTTGTTGCTCCGCATCTCTCCCTCACCACGCGTGCTGACTTGGGCCACCTTTCATTTTTCATTTTTATTTTCACTCTCTCTCTCTCTCTCTCTCTCTCTCTCTCTCTCTCTCTCTCTCTCTCTCTCTCTCTCTCTTTTTCCCCCAATTTACTGTGTGCTTCTTCTTCTTCTTCTTCTTCTTCTTCTTCTTCTTGTAGTGGTTAACTATTCGGATCTTGTTCCTGATTACGTGCGGCATCCGGCCTGGCCGCAGCCCTCTGTTTGTTCAATTTCTGGGATTCGTCATCTTCTACTTCTCCCTCCTCCTTCTTCTCCTTCTCTTCTGGTAGGTTTGAGAGGCTTCCATCGGCGGGCGAAATTCCGTCCAATTTTGCTTAATAAATTTTCAACTGTAGTACTTACTAAACTACTAGCAAGTATTTCATTGTTAAAGTGTGACCCGGTATTGCTATCTTCAGGTCCAGGAAGAATTCCCCACCAAACTATCTCAAGATCTGCCCTCAGCTCTCTGCCCGCACCGCAGCTGCAGAAGCAGGAGGCCACCGGCGCCGCCGGAGCAGGTGGTATCTATGTGAACCTGCCGCCCGTATTTGCCGCAGGCAATGTGTCCCGACATGGATCACCACCAGCACTCAACCAGGTAACCATTCACAGTGTTTCGATTCTTCTGGAAGAAAGGCATCAGGCAGGTTCTTCGGAATCGTTGCCCATTCAGGTTAATATATTCGGTGTTATATTATAACTGCGCTCTCACGGTCAAATTAGGTGTACGGTATTAGCAGAGCCCTTGCGGCCAATGCCTTATCTTTTTATCTTTTTGTCTTATTACAACCATTTTGTCATAACACAAAGATAAGTATATGCCAAGCATAAGTATATGCTCAAATGGACAGTCTTTGTTTGGGTAACAGTAACACCGAAAAGAGACACTTTTAGTTAGCTAGGCCTGTAAACCATTACTCCAAGGTGTTTGGGACAACCTTGTACACCGTATACAGTTGATGCTCTTCACTTAAGCCAACTGTCTTGTCACTCAGATCTTCCAGGTCCATCCTGATATTTTCTTTTTCTCGCTGGAACCGCAGGGAAGCAGATCATCTCGGGCAGAATGAGACTGGGGATAACATCAAGTACAGCAGCAATAGTCTTTTCACCGATGACAACTTTTCCTCCAATACTTTGTTGCATAAACGGGAAACTATCAGCCGCCATCCATCGGTGTCTTCTATTGATGATCCTTTGATCAAGTCTGGTGAGGACTCTGATGGGGCTGAGAGCACTAATGGCAAAAGCAGCGGCAGTATAGAGCTTTCATCGTTAAGAGGTGATAACATCTGGACACCACCTGAAGCAGCAGACAAGGAAGATGAGACCGAGAGTTTTGCAAGAAGCATTGCTTATGATGACGACGATGACGATTATAGTGATGGAATAAAGTGGGGTCAGTCAAGTTTCCCAGCCACCGGTGATGAAAATCAGGCCAACACTCACCATGCCAGGTTGGAACGAGAAAAGGCGATGCTAAAAGCTATGAATGGGCAGTTGAAGATACTCGTCAGTAAGCTTCTGGCTTCTGCCGGTATCCCTTGTTCCAAGGAAGAGGGCAGCGACAGTTGGCTTGAAATTGTGACTGCCCTATCATGGGAAGCTGCCCTACTTATCAAACCTGATGCTACAGTGGGAGAGGAAATGGACCCCGGATCTTACATCAAGATCAAATGCATAGCATCTGGCAATCGACGGCAAAGGTGATTATTTTGTTTCTAGTCATTTTCCCCTCAAACACATGACATTTATGTTTGTTTCTAACTATGTCCATATCCCTTTCACTTGGACATTTTGATTATTGTAGTGAGGTGATCAAGGGGTTGGTCTTCAAGAAGAACACTGCTCATAAGCACATGCCCACTGCCTGTCACAACCCTAGGCTCCTACTTCTCAAAGGTGTCCTTGGGCATTCTGATGTCGGTCTATCCTCATTTGATTCAATGAATCAGGTTGGACGTCACATATACATGCACACAAACAACATATCTCTGTCTGTTTTGTAGAATAGAGGACTAATTTAATGTCTTTAACATTTAGGAAACAAACCTTTTGGAGAGAGCTATTGCTAAAATGATGGAGATATGCAGTCCTAATGTCATCATGGTTGAGAAAACTGTTTCGCGGAACGTACAAGAGCTTCTTCTGAAAGAAGGTGTCTCTCTGATTCTTGATATGAAGCACCACAGGCTGCAAAGAATTGAACGTTGTACAGGTTCTCCCATAGTTTCGTTTTCTGAAGTTTTGGACAAACCAAAGCTGAAGCAATGTGACAACTTCCATATTGAAAAGTTTATTGAGGAGCATAACAAAACCAATGAATGTGGAAAGATGCCATCAAAAACATTAATGTTCTTGGAAGGATTTCCCATGCCATTGGGTTGCACGGTATGTCTAGTTCAAATTCATAGTATATTGAATGCAATCCGTTCCATGTATTCTAATGATATTCAAATAAAAAGCTATTTTTTCAATAATATGCATAATTAACAGTGGTTTATTTCTCAATCAGATATTGCTAAGAGGAGGTAATAGCGAAGAACTGAAGAAAGTCAAGCAAGTCATGCACTTCACAATCTTTGCAGCTTATCACTTAATACATGAAACATCGTTTTTTGAAGATCAGAGGGTTTTCTTAGATGATAAAAATGTTCTAAAAGAAAATTCTGTCACAGCTATGGAAGAGCCATCAACAATTGCTCATGATGTTGCTGCAGTCGATGATGCTGTCCCTGGTTTTCCTTCATATGATGAATCTCCCGCACTTAGACTATACCATCCCACTACTAATGGCTATGCTGATGTGACCAAAACTCTGAGATCTCCGGGAAGTGCAGGTGCAGGTTCAATAACAATCAGCTCTGCAAACGAACTTGGAGACAGAGAAAGTATCCAGTATGACCTGAGGTCACCTCAAAATGCCGAGAGGCTAACATCACCAGTCCCAGGACAGTTAAGGAAATTATTCAGTGACATGTTATGCCACCAGAATATTTATTTACCTGTTACATCATTGCAAGAGACAAATGATAATCAGAAAGAAAGCAGGGTTGAATCAGCTGAAGAAAAGATTAGTAACGGTTTTCATGTAGGGACAGAGGTAGAAAAGCCTGCAGTTTCCAGTGAGAATGGGGAGCATGCAAATGATCTCCATGAACAAGAAACAGCTCAAGTATTAATGCCAACAGGCTCTTCTACATTTGACCAAAATGAAGAACCACCCGTTACCATAGAAAATGGAGAACATCATAGCTCCAACATCATCATCAAAGAGAAATATGTTGAAGCAGATCGAGCCGATGACACACTTGATTCTCACAGCATACTGATTTTGATGTCAAGCCAATGCATTACAAAGCAGACCATCTGTGAACAGAGCCATTTAACCCGTATAAAGTACTATGGAAATTTTGATGTGTCCTTGGGGCGATATTTGCAAGATATTTTGGAAAATCAGGTACCAACATTTCTTGAATTTCATTGTTTGTTCCTATTTTCTTAAATCCACATAGTGCGTTAGTTTTATACAATCTGATCTGATTTAGATGAATGTGCTCATCTCATTAATGTCAATTTCTTGTAGAACCTGAGTTGCTCCTCATGTGAAGAGCCTCCAGAGGCTCATATGTATTCTTACACTCACCGAAATGGAAATTTGACCGTTCTAGTGAAGCGTCTGGCGCCCCAATACCATTTGCCTGGTGAATCTGAAGGAAAAATATGGATGTGGACAAGATGCATGAGATGCGATCAGGAGCAGGGGTTATCCAGATCAACTCCAAGAGTATTAATGTCTGCTGAAGCGCGTAATCTCTCTTTTGGGAAATTCCTGGAACTCAGTTTTTCGAGCCACTCTGCAGCAAGAAGGTTATCCATATGTGGGCATCTGGTGAACAGGGATTGCTTACGCTTTTTTGGGTACGCAAGCCACATTATTTACATGAAAACGAATTATTTAAGTAGAAATAACTCCTTGATGGTCTTTAGGACTTAGCAAAATGATGCCATGAAATCTATTGCTTCCCATTTTGGTGGCTTCTACTTTCTGTCTCTTACTTATTTCACATTTCAGGTTGGGCTCTAAAGTTGCTATGTTCCGGTACTCTCCAGTTGAAATTTACACAACATGCAAACCACAACCTACTCTCCAGTTCTTCAATCCCATCAGACAGGATTGGTTCCAAGGAGAAAGGAGACATGTATGGCTTAATCTTGCCATCATTTTCTTCATTATTTATCTTCAGCTCATGTACAAAATTTTTCTTAATGCTTATGTTTCGTATTTCTAGGTTCATGCTAGAGGCATGATGCTTTTTTCTGAGATTGCAAGCTTTCTACAAAAATTGAAGAATGAACATCCTGAGGCACTAAGATTAGCAATCAGTTGTGGCCTCTCGCTCCCTATTAATGAATTCTCTGAACTTGAAGACATATTGATGAAAGAAAAGGACAACTTTGAGGTATGTATTTTTTTTTTCTTACATATTCATTTTGTTCTGTTTATTAGTGTTTATGGTTGGTCATCATCTGCATTGTCATGCAGTGTTCTCTAAGCAAGGCCACGGATCAAAATGGGAGGTCATCCTCATCTGTGCATGAACTTTTGAATATAAATTGGTCCTACCAGGACCTTCTACTTGAACTCTACGTATGGGACCGTCGCCTACATCAGCTGTTCAACTGTAAATCTATCAGACTAGAAAGTGTTGTTAATAGCAGAAATCCCATTGATACTGTTGATGAGATTTCTGATGATAATTTTGACAATGATAAGAAAATTGGTGAGGTCAATAGCAAGAATCCCATCGATACTGCAGCACCCTTGCTCGATGGAAGTCAGGAAGCCAGGCACTCTGAAGTTTCTTGCAATGGAGGTAGTAGAGATGAAGAATCTTCCATTGATCCTAATCAAATAAATGTAGAGAGCAAAGCACAAGCACCAAATGTTAGTTGTAACAAAATATGCAATGATGCAGAGCTTCAGGGGAGTGTTTCAGTGGCAGATCCAATACCCATGGAGCAGGAGCCTTGGATCACTCCCCAATATCCTTATTGGGATGACAGGGAAAGGTGGATTTGGAATTCAATTTCTGAGTCCCAGCTGGCTTACAGGAATGACATTCAAGTTGGATATTTGGAAAAGTTTGAACTTATTAACCATTATTCACCATCATACCTGTCTCCCTTGTTTCAACGTCATGAAGAGGTGGACGTTCCACAGTTCACAGTTGGTCCAGGTGGTAACATTTTGTGCGTACTGGAGGATGAGATATCTAGCATAATAGCTCGTGCCCTTGCCGTAGCTGATGAACACCGCCATTTAATGGATTCCATAGTTCAGAATGGAGTGGAGAATACCAGAAGAGATCATGCTAAAACAATGGAGAAAAATTGTAGCTTTGTTTCTGAAAGTTCTTTCAGCTCATCATCACCATGGTCATCTATTGGGTCGTTAGACTCTGAATCAAGCCTGTCTTCCCTTGCGTCTTTTTCGTCTGATGACCTTTCCGGTTATGATAGTTCATCATTGTTGTCCTCGATACATCCAGAAATGACCGTCAATGGAAAAGTGACTCTTAAAGGCAAATATTCGGTTACTAGTATATATGCCAATCAATTTCATGCACTTCGAAAGAAGTGTTGTCCATCCGAGCTGGCATATATTACTTCTTTGAGCCGATGTAAGAAGTGGGATGCTCAAGGTGGAAAGAGCAAAGCCTTTTTTGCAAAGACCATGGATGACAGGTTCATCATAAAGCAGATCAAGAAAACAGAGTTTGAGTCATTTATTAAATTTGCCAATGAATACTTCAACCATGTGAACCATTCTCTTGATACTGGAAGCCAAACTTGCCTTGCCAAAATATTAGGAATCTATCAGGTAGTCTATTGATACAGCTTGTGTTTGATTTATTCATTTTTCTGCTTGTTTGTCTTCACGTAGCGTCACATACTTGTTTCAGGTCAAGCAAATAAGGCATGGAAAAGAAGTAAAGATAGATCTGATGGTGATGGAAAATCTTCTGTTTGGCCACAATGTATCGCGGATTTATGATCTCAAAGGTGCTATTTTTTCAAGACGTGTTGCTGACTCAGATGATTGTGACACTGTTTACCTGGATCAAAACTATGTTGAGGACATGCATGTATCTCCCATCTATATTGGTGGAAGAACGAAGCATCTTTTGCAACGTGCAATCTGGAATGACACATCTTTCCTCACTGTACGTATAGAAACACATCCTCACAATTACAGATATAAGGTTTTTCACTGAAAACTTTATTAACATATTTATGGTTCTTGCAGTCGGTGAATGTTATGGACTATTCTTTGCTTGTTGGGGTGGACAAGCAAAATCATGAGCTTGTATTTGGCATCATAGATTATCTGAGGCAATATACTTGGGACAAACAACTGGAGACCTGGGTTAAGACCTCTCTGGTAGTACCCAAGAATGTTTCACCAACAGTAATCTCTCCCAGGGAGTACAAGAAAAGGTTTAGGAAGTTCATGGCGAAGTACTTCCTCACCGTTCCCGACAGTTGGACTCCTGATAATCCTCCTACCAATGCATGCAAACCCATTGGTCATAGTGATCAGAAATTGGCTGAAGTCCACAATGGTGATAGCCTGCTGCTTGAGCATCCAATTGAAGCTGAGGCATGTGCCTAATCCTTTGTTGGGCTTTCTGATAGTTTTGTTGAAGCCTGTTCAGTTGTTATTTCTTTCTTTGTAAAGTGTTGTACATAGGAGGGCCTCAGAATTGATGTATCCAGAAGATTGCAGATTTTAGGCAAAATTTTGGAGCAAATGAGGTCCACAAGAAGTGTAACTGTACAAATGTTAATTTCACAATTATTATAGTGAAATTACAAAATTGATCTGATTTCATTTTGTTTTGGGGAAGCCGTCTCTGTTTGCGTCTCCTCTCTTTGTTGAAATGGAAATCAGTTTGAGAGTACTTAAAGGCCAGTCATACGTTGTGGTTCTGAAAAATATATCGATGGATGATCACGCACTGCAAATTATGAGCACCTACCGTTCATGATTTGGAAACATACAAATAGACAATCCTGCTCTGCTGCATCAACTTAAGTATGGACACCCTACTAGAATACTACTAGCTTAATAATTAAAGAGTACTACATACACTGACATGGCCTTGTTAGTCTTCACTAATTGTTGTATCTACTCTACTGGCAGCATGATGAGTGAGCTCTGTTCTAGTGCTGTGCTGCTACTGAACTGAACTGAACTGAACTGAATGGAAGAAGTCTGAAGCTAGCGATGGCTGCAGAGGTCTGAGAGCATCTTCCTGCCCTCGACTATCTCGTCAAAGAAGTCATCGAGCTCGGCGATAAGACCTTCGGCACCCGACCTGAGCATCCCCACCCAGCCGTTGATCATCTCCACACGGTCGGCGAGGGCCTCGGCGGTCTCCTCAGGGCCGCCGCCCATGGCGACGAGCCTGTCGAAGTCTGCCTTGAGTCCGTCAATGGCGAACCTGGCCTGTCTGAACTCGTACATCATGATCCCGGCGGAGTTCGCCGTGGGGTGGACTAATAGGGCGTCCATCTCCTCGGCGACGCGCTGGCGCAGGCGGGCCATGGAGGCGGCGTAGAAGAACTGGTGGTGGTGCGCTGCTGCTGTTGATGCTGCACCGGTTGTGTTGGTGAGGCCGGGAAGGTGGTGGCAGGAGACGGTGCCGGAGATGAGGATCATGAGGAGGAAGGAGCTGGCGTTGCGGAGCGCGTAGAGCACGCCGCGGAAGCCATTGAAGGCGTTGAGCTTGAACTCGAGCGGCGAGCGGTCGTCGAGCAGGAGGGACGCCGGGTCGAGCCTGGCGTCGGCGAGGGCGCGGTTGTCCTGCTCGAGCGCGGCGGCGTGGCGGCGCGGGGCGTTGATGGCGCGGTGGACGGCGCGCGCGGCGGCGGGGCCGGGGCGGCCGAGGCAGAGCCAGTCGTGGAGCGCGGCGGGGATGCGGGCGGCGGAGGCGCAGTAGGCGTCGAGGGCGGAGGCGCCGGCGCGGACGAGCTGGCAGGCCTCCCAGAGGCGGGAGGTCTCGTCCATGTACTCGTCGAGCCAGCTCTCGCCGGGCGGCAGGTGCAGGCGCTTCACCAGGTGTAGGAGCTGCGAGTGCAGGGAGCGGAGCAGCGCCGCGGCCTGCTGGAGGAAGGGCGCGGAGAGGAAGGAGGAAGAAGACAGGCTGCGGTGGAGGCCGTCCAGGCCGTGCGCCATGGACGAGTAGAAGGCGGTGATCATATTGGATGGAGTTGAAAGGATTTGAATTGCTGCCTTGCTGGTGGTGCTTTGTGTTTCTCTGGGTTTATAGGCAGAGCAGAAGCAGAAGCAGAAGCAGAAGCAGAGCAGCGCGGAAGAATGGAATGATGGGGTGTCTCATGGCCAGGGGGAAGGATCATTGCCCTTGCTTCTTCTTCATTGCCTTTCTTCCTCATGAGTAGTAGTACTGCAGCTATACCTATGCCGCCCCGCCATGCATGCATATGCGTCAAACAAAGGTGGTGGTGCATGGGAAAACTCAATTGGCCATGGACTGTGGACTGTGGTCTCATCTCATACTCTGCTGCGCCCACAACAGTCAACAACAGTCTACTAGACTCTCTAGAGAGAGAGAGAAACTAGAGAAGTACACTAGTAGTAGTACTAGTACTGTGCATTGCAGCTGAGAGCTGTGATCTGTGGCAGTTTCCAAAATTTGGCGCCACCACCACCAGAGACCTTGGTGTGTCTGGCCTCAAACAACCAAACAAACGATCTCTGATGGTCAGTGAAACAGGTTTGAGCATCGTAAACACATGGACTCCCTCCCGTTCCAGTAATTAGTTGGCGCGTCAAGAATTGTAATGCATCCAGTTTGGTTGCTCTAAACTTACAGCATTGCATCGTAGTAATACTACCAGTAACAGTGGCACATGAGCAGATGTGGTAGTAGATGCATTGCACACCAGTTGAGAGAGAGAGAGAGAGATGACTACACCACCACCAATACTGGTGCTGTGATCGGTCAGAGGAGGACAAAATTTCAAAGGGGGCAGGAAGCCCGAGAGATTTGTCTCAACTCTCACAATAATAAGCAGAGCTCCCTTTCTCCTCTCATCTCTCCTCTCTCTCTCTTGAGTAGCAGTACAGGTACAGCCAGTCTGCTTCCAGTAGGAATGAATAATGAGTGAAGAAGAACAAGTCCCCATGGACATTGCCAATGGAGGAGAGAGTGAGAGAGCCAATTGGAGCAAGGAATGAACAATGATGGGTTTCCTTGTGAACGTAGTACCAGTACAAATAATCTCTCTGCAAACCCCTATGGCCGGCCGCCTTTTGAGGCACCTCCCTCTCTCCCGGGCCGGGGCTCCCCCCTTCTCCAACCCAGCAATCATGCTCGCGCCATCTTCCTTCCACTCCTTCCTCGCTCTTGTTTATTCTCTGCTCTCTGTATTTTAATTTTTCTTACTAATATTATATACTCCCTCTATTTTTCAAACATTGTTGTTAGAGTATTAAATTTTAGGAACTGGTTCTAAAATAAAGTAGTACAGTACTACTATTGTACTAATTGTATAGGCGCCCGTGGGGTTTGGGAGAACGAGACCCGGATTAGCATTTGATTGGAGAAATCAAAGAGCATGTATGTTGTTTGGCTTTGGAGCTCCAAAGCATAATAAGCATTGTTAATTACTACTGCTACACACTACTAGATCTAGATGGAATAGAAGATTGAGCCCGGCCCCAGCGTATGACATGATGGGTTGAGCTTCAAGCAACAGTCCGCTTGTGTGTGCTTCCATAATCCATATGAAAAAAAAAAAGAAACGACAAAAAAAAAATGGCATGCAGCATGATGCCTTGTCTCGTGCTGGAGCGTGTACGTGGTTGACCGGTAGGCTCCACGCTCTCGCATATCCATATCATTTTTGTGCGCAATATGCGTAACTTGGATATGTCTGCTCGATTTATTCAGAGCACTGCATGTGGGTTTAGTCCAAATTACCTATAATAATTTCTAGTGGGTTTTTGAAACATGTCTGCTAATGACGACCTACTAGATAATAATTATTTACTGCCTAGTACAAACTACAATGAAACATCACATTTTTTCTATCAATTAATTAGATAAACGTGGGATGGATGTTTTGAAACCTACCGTGGGGATGTCCCCTGTATTTCTACATGAAAGAAAGTACCACACACAAGCTGAATAAAAGAAGAAAAAGAAGACAGAAGAAACAGTACCTGCTTAGCTACGTTGTATTTTTCTCTTTACTGCTCTCATTGGTCTCACACTGTGAGTGACCCTTTTATATGCATGTTACAGAGACCTAGGAGGTGTATCCATCTGGCGATCTAAGAAAGGATTCTTGATTTCGGTCAATTCAAAATTGGAATTCTCGATAATTTCAGTTAAAAACATGATGAGCAGAATGCTATAGTATACTATAAAGAGCTGCAGCTGCTATTGTTGCTCAGCTTTACTTGTTGCATCTCGCGTGTAGTACAGTACTCCTAGTAGTGTATGGAATCAAAGTCACACAACACACACAGCAGCATATGCAGCTTTGCAGCGAGTGAGATTATACTTGCAGTAGTATCATCGATGGAGTAGTAGTAGATGGCCATGCATAAGGCTGCTGCTGCTGCTGCCTATCTGGCCTAACAATACAGTAAGTTGTTCATTCGATGCGGGGAACAACGGATTCCGCAATGATCCATTACATGACTCCGCTGGTACGGGCTTTCCTAGGTCTGCGGAAAACTCATGATGCGTGTCTACGATCGACATGCAATTGATTTTGATTCGATTCATCAAAACCTTTCCCTTGTAAAGCAGCAGCAGCAGCGTCAATCAAGACTGAGATGATCAATCACCACACCAACATGTAGTACTAGTATTACTAGTAGTACTACGCAAGGCTATCTAGGAAGGCACTAATTATTGTGAATCTTGGGTACATGTTGCTGCACGAAGCTTATTTCAGCCAGTAGTATACTGCTGGAGAAGAGCATGCTCAAGTGAAATCTGAAAAACAGAAAGACAATAAGAAGGCTGAATGGAAAAGAAAAACCATACACTCTGCTGTGGTGACAATGGAGTCAGAAGATGCTTTTATTGTTATTCTTTCCCTTTTGGAACAGCTACTACTAGCACAAGAATATCTAGGGTAGTAGTAGTACTATAGTGTTCACTGATGAGGAGCAGTAACATCACTGCTAGCACTGTACTATTGAGTAGAGGAGCGGCTCATCATTAGGATTTAGGAAGGGTTGCAGTGTAACACTGAATTGAAATCAGATTCCATTATTCAAACGAGAGCGAGAGGAATCAGCAAGGGAAGAACCTTTTTGGATGTAAAGCCGCATGGACGGGCGATCGATGAAAGGTGATGGTAACTGCAAAGTTGCCGTGCTTTTGCAGGATCTCTCATATTACTGTACTGCTGGTAGACTCCTATCTAGCTCTCTCATCTGTAGTACTAGTCTACTGTCATACTAGCTGGAGTTTCTTATTTTTTCCTTTAATTTGTGACAATGTTATAGCTGGAACTTTTGTTTTCCATCCATTGTTCTTAGATGCTGGGAAAAAGCATCCAGATGTTTATCCCCGAATTATTACAGTACAACTAGCTAGCAGCACATTCGTCGATCTGCATCTGCATCTGCTACTGATATAGCTCATCCCCATTATCCGCTCCTCTCTTCATTATTTGTCGTCTCTCATCGATGGGAGTTGGCTTTTTATGTTGGGAGTCGTCCAACTCGATGGACTCCACAATAATGCGAATGATAATAATGTGCAGCAGGGCTGAATGATGAATGGACAGACACACAATCCACAGATTGCCCAACACGAATCCATCCATTGTCTTATTCCTCTGCTTTGCCGCCAACACTCGTCAATAATTCGATCGTAAGGCTTTCGATTCGGATGATGATTGCATAATTCTGGAGATGGTAACAGGTATCTCTTTCCTGCTGATTTGTCTGGTAGAGCTTCTCCAAAATTTTGTGTCTAAGTAATTCGCATTGATTCTCTATGCTAAACTTACAAAATCAGCATAAGTTAAATTTTCAGCACCTAGTACTCTTAGTTCATTTGTAAATATCACTTACGAGAATCAGATCTGTGGAGTTCTACGCACATTTACTACTACGGTGGAAGTAACTACGCACATTCACTATAACATTTGAGCATGGCTCCAACCACAGAAGCGCTCGTGGCCTAATGGATAAGGCATTTGACTTCTAATCAAAGGATTGTGGGTTCGAGTCCCACCGAGCGTGACTCTTATCTTATTTTTTTTTTCGTTTTAGCTTCTGAACGTGATGTCCTTTTTTCTTATTCATGGATTCGGCATGGGACATTAGCTTTCAGTCCGTATAGCTTACTCATGGATTGTACGCCCTCCAATCCTTTTGTATTGACGTCGTTCAGCACAAATTTGATTTAATCAGCATCAATAAAAAAGTTTAAAATTTTTGATCTTTTGTGCATGCAGGATATCAGCAGAGGACGGAGGATGATTGCTTTCGGCAACGCAGAGAGAAGCGGAGGCCAGGGGAAGGTGTGCAGTTTTCGATAGTTTCGATCTTTTAATTTTCAATAGTTTCGACGTTTGTTATCAATCTCTTTAGAGGTCAGGGTAATAAAATTTCGTTTATCCAAAATAAAATAATCTTTTAATAATATACTCATACAAAAGATGTCTGTTCAGAGTTCCTTCAGACACTAAACGAAAATGCAAATAACAAAATGAAGAAGCTCTGTGTGGCCATCGTTAACAGTAACAAAATGAAATCCTAACTCAACTGAGAAAAAAGAAGAATCGAAAGAAGGACAAGTAGTATGCATTTTGACATCCACTGCAAGTACTACTGTATGTATATTACGCAGCTCTATCTGTACCAAAAAATAGTTTGAATTCTTTTTTTCCCCTAATGCCAAAAGGAGACTAGTTAGATGAAGATACTCGCTGCTTATTTATTGCTTCCTACTACTGCAGTATAGTATTAGTTGAGGTGCTAAATCTTGTCCTCCTGTTTGTCAGCCGTGAGCGGCAGCATCTCGGCGATGCGTCCCCTGGGCGTGCGAGGGCTGGCCTGCTGCCCCTGCTGCGAGATGAGGTGCCTCACGTAGCCGTAGAAGGTGCAGCCCAGCAGCGTGATCGCGCACCCGACGGCGTTCATGGCGGAGATGGGGTTCCGGAAGATCATCCACGACACCAGCACCGCCACGGCCACCTTGAGGTTGCCGGCGACGTTGAAGGTCACCGCCGTCGTCGAGTGGATCACGTAGAAGATGGAGAAGTTGAGGCAGAAGGCCAGCACGCCCGAGGTCACGATGATGATCAGCGCCGGCCCTACGGAGTCGTACGTGTAGAGCCAGGTCACCACGCCAGAACCTTCCAGCACCAACGCCGGCAGGGCCAGGATCATCGTCGCAAAAGGTGCCATGTAGTACACAGTGTTGATGCTGCACAACATTATTAAGTCGATCCATGATTACTACTAGTAGTGTTTTTTAGTCGACTTAACTGTCAGATGGAAAACGATAGGATTTCATTACCTGTCAAATTTGTATCCGTGGAGCAGTGACTCTGCCAAGATGGTCTTTGTGGACGTGGCCAGGCATCCAACCATGGCAGCACAGAAACCAAACATGTTGAAGCTCAGCTCCGTTATTGAAGTCAGCAGGATTCCGCCTACAATTGGCACCAAAGAAGCCCAAATGCGCCACTCAAAATACTTCCTCCAGACTAACCACTGCAGAATCACTGCATCAATTATTACATAGGAAGGGACGATTATTAATTCATCAGGAAATGCTAGTATATATCAAAAAAATAAACATATACTGAACTGAAAAAAAAACTAACCTGTCGTCGCAGGAGTAAAGGATTTTATTGTCTGCATGAAGGATACTGGAATATACCGCAAGCTGACATTTCCCAGCACGATGTTTATGCAGAACACGAATGACATTGGGAATATCCTTCTCCATCGGTCCTCTGAGGCAACCTCGATCAGCGGCTTTATTTTGAGCACTTTGATTGCGATGTACGCTCCAATGGAAGAGCATATAAAGTGCACGCACGACACGGTCAGAGGAAATTTGAACTCCAGTTTCTGTCAAAAAGCAAACTTTAGAATCGTCAAATTCATGCCATAATACTATGACCAACTCTGTCCCGTTCTAACATCAAGGTCAACTACGATAATAAAGCAAGTAAAAACTTGTGCTTCAAGGGTCTACTACTATGTGACAGAGCACAAATCACTTGCTAGTTGAAGGTTTCGTAAAAATACAAAAAGTGCACTTCACTTATCACGCCATGCTTTTAGTTTGTTTGTTGTAAGGCATGAACAACACAGAGTGAAACGTTCTGTTTCTACTTTCTGGGCATATATATTTAAGAAAATACTACAGTTTTCCTGGCACTTCAGAAGATGAATCGTTTCAGAGAATCTCATTACCAAGCTAGTGTTTGCTTTTTAATCACTATCAAGCTAGTGTTGGCTATCAAAAAATGAGAAGAAAAAACCTGGCAGAAGAAAAGACTGTAAGAAAATACTTGGATCCTAACTATTCCCCAGATATCATGGAACTATCATCCAAATGCAATAGGGCACTTGTCACTAAGCCTGCAGAAGTCAATGATAAACCTGGACGGCGGTACTTCATCACTGTCAGTGTGACAGAATAAAACCCTTGTTGTTCATTTTCATTTTTTTCGTTTACAATGAGCAGGTGTACTGTCCTCTCATTTTACTAGAAGGAAATAATTGCTGTTCATTTTGATAGCTTAATAACATAAAGCACAATCGGGCATGATGGCAGCAAAGTTCAGTAGTTTAAGAAACGGCAGAACTGCATGGAGGTTTTGATTATGAATTTGGCTGGCTTTTGCTACTCTACTTACTATTGTTAACTCTGAAGATTGCACTTGCACATACATACATCAAGAAAAAATTGAGTCATTTTTCCTGACCATGATTGTCATTTTTCAACAACAGAAAAAATTGAGTCATTTTTCCTGCACCTGATGGCGTTTTCAGTCTACTACTCCGTAGCCCCTAGGTAACGTCCGAACCAATGGAAACAGTCCAATCAATCAATTATCTCCAATGAACAAAACCAAAGAATTCCTTTTTCTGGTACATCACAAATAAAACTCTGAATGCTTTTCGTACCATCGCCGGCCTCTGAAATCCCTACTAACCGGGCACGATTGATTGATAACGATTTGGGCAAATCATGACCACGCACATAATCAAAGGTAAAATCTTTGGCATCAAAGACGGCCTTTGCCTCCTATACTAATACTAAAGAACACGAATCTCTCAAGACGAACAAGAAGGAATCGACAATGGAGGCTATATGATTGATTATGGGAAACGAGAGGAGGAATTGAGACCTGGAAGATCCACTTGTTCATGATGATGACGGTGACGTTGAAGCCCCACCACTGGAGGATAGCGAGCACCGCACGGATCGTCGTTGCGCTCCCCATCTTCCCGTCCTCCGCCGTCATCGGTCCTTCTGTCCTACTAGGAGGATGGGAATTGGGAGGAGGAGGAAACAACGAAAAGAAACGCCCGCCCGGCTCCTCTATATATGATCAATTATTAATCTGATACACGAAACTGTCCCCTAGTAAGTTTCTACAAGAAGGACCGCCATGGGTTTCCCTTTCCAGAAGCTTTGTGAAGTGCGTAGGTAGAGGTGATGTCTGAGTTGGTGTGGGGGACTTGGCTTATAATAGGGAGAGAAGAGAAGAGAGGAGCAGGGGAAGGAGAAAGGGAGGAGTAGGAAGACGAAGAGCAGAGGAGGGGAGAGAGTGATTGATAATTTGATAGGCAGGACCTTTTCGATTTCCCTTTTTCTGAATGGACTATGGTTTTAGGTTGGGAGTTCAGTTGGTGTGAAGAACGGAAGAAGGTTGAGGTGGCACCACTAAAACGCGTTATGTGTTGCCATGTGTGCCTTTTCTTTCTTCTTTTTTTCTGCCTTCGGTCCGGTTTTTAAAATACTTTATACTGTGTTACTTATTTGGTGTAAAATTACAATAATCAATGGACGGATTTTTTTTTTTTTTTGGGGAAGGAATGGACGGATCGTGATGTATGCTTCAGTACTTCTCTAGTGTCCCAAGAAGAAGTTGCTTGAGGAATCATAAACGACCAACACTCAGCTAGTTTAGTTCTCAATGAAATCACAAGTTGACTTAACCCGGATGCAGATGTATTAGTTAGTAGTACTTTGCAGAGCAGCAGATGTTGACGAAGAAAGGTTCACCATCAACTTTATTCCTGTTGTACGCATCAAGTTTGGCAAACACACCTACTGCTAAATTCATATGGATCGGAGTACATAAAAAGCTTCCTCTCCATTTGCGTCTTCCTATCAGGAAATTCCGCACTTGTCATCTCATCAGGCTCTCGTACTTTGACGTCAAATCTGTGCATTTCAAGCAGTACAGGCTATCGCATTCGTACCTCTTATTTTCTGTTTCTTTTTTTTTTAATACGGCCGTTTGGTACTTCCATTTCTTTTCGATCCTCCTCAGCTCAGCTGCATAGCACGCCCCTTGAACACCGTCAGTCACAGATGCCTTCAGCGTTACCTAGCATCACCACTCACATACCTCCCAGTATTTTGGGAGGTACCACTAACAAACCTTCACATGTCACAATCATCAATCACAAACTAGCAAGGATTATAAAAGCAGAACTGCGGTTGCAAAGCATATTGTCCAAAAAGGAAAAACATTTATACAACCCGACGATGTCAACACTGGTAGTATCATCACAACAACTGAACACAGAACAAACAACAGCAACTACACCAACAACAATGTTTTCAGATTTGTCACAGATACTCAAGGGAATCAAGGAATGAACATTCAGCCAGCTACACATCCATACAACACCATCTTTACCAGGTAAGCTTCTTCCAGTAGATATCAGAGGCAGGAGACAAGCTGATCCAATTATTCAAAGTCAAGTGTTTCTATACCCCTTCAGAGGGTATAATCATAAAGGTCTGCAGCTACACATCCATACAACGCCACCTTTACCAGGTAAGACTTCTTCCAGTAGATATCAATGGCAGGAGATAAGCTGATCCAATCCAAGTATTCAAAGAATCCTTTCTTTCTTCTCATCTACAACTGTCCAATCATAAGCTCTGCAGCTGATCACCTAACAACACCTTGGGCCTTTTTGGCAACAATAATGTTCTTGACACCCTGCAACATCGACTTCTCATACTTTTGCAATCCCTTCCCTGCCCTTAACGTGCTACACGATGCACAGTACCACTTACCCTTGGGGATACAAGTCCGTGGTGGTTCCATGCAGTATACGTGATAAGCATCATCGCAGCCATCGCATAATACTGTGTATTCATCATCTTTGTCCTTGAAGCAGCCTCTGCACAGGCAGGACGGGCAGTACCAGCATGCTCGGTTCTTCTGCTTCTCTTTTGCAATCTGGCTTTCTTTCAGGCATCGGATGTGATAGAACTTGTAGCTGCAGTAAGGATGACCACACACCAAGAACTTCTTGTCTTCGTCTTCACACGTGCCACAATGTTTGCACAAGTTTGATAAAGCAGTTGTTGAGAGGTCTGGTTCACTATCTTCTTCCATGCTTGCCACAGCGCTCTCCTGAGTTTCAGCAGCTAACTCAGTTCTGCTAGCAGCATCAGGATCTTCTTTTGGCTTGATGATGTCAAGCCAGTCACACACATTGCAATCTTCATGTGTTTTGCCATTGTTATTACTCTTAATGGCAACCAGTGTTGATTCAATGCAGGCAGGACAGTACCATTTCACTGGGACATCTTCAAGGTCAAGGTTGAGACATGAAACATGGTATGTGCCTTCACATCCATCACAGATAATTCTTCCTTCACTCTCTGTCTTTTTGCCACAATCCTTGCACTGCTCAACTCCATCCACTCTAGATGTCCCAGTCCGTTTTGGAATGGTGGAATGGCCAGAATCGCATGGGGTCAATTGTGTGGGAGTCGACTCCCTTTGGGCTTTGGGTGCAAAACCAGCCAAACTTGTTTCCTAATGATGAAATACCGTTAGTGAAGTTACTTTACAAATTGGAACAACAAAACAAAATGGTTGGCAAACATATCCAGAGTACACCACTTACCTCTGTCTTGTGTTCAGTTGTATCAATTTCTGAAACTCCAGAAGCCTAGGAACAATATTCTTATTAGTTATGCTCGACATAAAAGGGATGGAAGTGGATTATAAAAATCTTAAAGCCTGCATATGATTTTTAAGCATGGTTCACCAGTAAATGTAATCACCTAATACATTTATTTTGACTCTTGAGTCAAATCTAAGTGTTTCCAATGTTTCAATATTAGAACCATCAAATAGGGGAAGAAGCACCAATAGAAAACTAACAATTTACCTGCTTCTGGTAAGAAGCTTGTGAAATGACTGAAAGACTGCTTGCTAGACCAGCCATTTCTCGGCCAATTTGTTCAAACTTGTCCCATATCTACGAAACAAACAAATGAAGACGTTTCATAAAACAGACAGAAGACAGGGACCATTTTCAAACATATGACAGTTTAACTGCTACATCTCACTTCCATCTTTATATATCAGATACAAAAAAAACACAGTATACTAAACAGAAGAAAGTGAGTGCTAGAAAGAAACAGGTACCTGCTTGATATCATGGTCAAAAAGTTTAGGGTTCTGTGCATAGTCACCATTTCTCATCTTAGCATCAATGTTTGCCAAACCAATAACCTCATCAGGCTTATTGATATGGAAGATTGCAGTCAGCGAATCACACAAGAAGGCGAACTTCTCCGAGACAAGTATGTCAAAGAGAGCATTATTGCACATTGCCTTATTGGCTTCCAAAGATGATACGGTTCCATCTTCAAATGGAACCAAGGCGCCATTATTCTGTCGGCCATGAGCCGGTCCAGTAGGGGAGCCTTCTCGGGCTTCACCATGGCCATTGGCAAGGTTCCCCTGATAACCACATAGAAACTTTTATGAGCAGGAAAATTCTAATCATACACCACGCTGCACTAAGCTACTGCAATTGAACAACTGACCTGAGTGACAGGAAGAGTGAGTGGTCGCAGGGGCTGGCAACCTTTGTATCTGAGCGCATCATGGATGCAGCCCTGAATTCCTCCAGATCCCTGGTTCACGCTGGGGGACTGCAGGAAGCCCTCAAGCGTGTCCCTCCAGCTTCTCCAGTGCCTGGCCAGCGCTTGGTGCCCGGCTTGCTGAGAATTGCTGCTGCGTGGTACAACCATGTTCTTGTGAGCCTGCAGAGAGAGCAAAGCAAGGGTAAATGTCGTCGCTCACGAGACAGTAATGCTGCAAATACAAGCATTGAGAAGTCGCAACCACGAACACACTCTACTCATTTCAAGAGAGAGAAGGAGAAGAGACGAAATTATGAAACCGGAGCCCAGGATTCCGAAGACAGCGGGATTGTTACGACATTGCAAGAACCTAGTAAAAACAAAATCTTGCTACATGGAAACGAAGTCTCGCACCGTCTAGGTGAAGCCACAGCCACGAAAAAAAAAAGAAGAAGCGCAGCCTAGCGGTAAGAGGCGAATGCGTACCCTGTTGGGATCAGAACCGGAGTTGGTGGCGCTGGAGTTGGAGTTTGTAGCGCCGCGGCGGCGCTTGTAGGTGAGGATGTTGGATGGCTGCAGGTCTGCCGAGGCTCGGCGCTTGGGAGGCGGCGCCAGGGGCGGTCGGCGGCTGGACGCGCCCTCGGAGGCCATCACCGTGCAGCTAGGGCCTCCGTAGCACACGAGATGGCGGCGAGATTGGAGTGGACTGCGAGGAGGAAGGGAAGAAGAGGATTGTGAGGAGGCGGCGAAGGAGGAGGAGGAAGTCGTAGGCTAGGGTTAAGGGGAGGGGGATTTAAAGGCGTCAAGAGCAAAAGAGGAAATCGCCGGAACGCCGACGACGAGGATGAACTGCTCGTCGAGCACACTGCTCCGCTCCAGATTTGGGAAGGAGCGGGGAAATCCTGAAACAGAGCCGGGGGGGGGGGGGGCTTCTCTTCTCTCTCCATGGTCCCTCCTGTCAGCTGTACTAGTCTTTCTAGTTTTTTTTTTTTTCTAATCAGCCATAGGCCTAGGCCTGACTTCTAGCTTTACTTATGGAGAAATCTTTTTTCTCTCGGAGGAATTGCTTATTGATCCTGTTTTCAGGACGTTTTACTTATTTGATTTTGTTTTTAAGTTTTCATGGATTTAATCTTATTTTAAAAAATGAAGCTCCCGACTGACCTTACTCTGTTATACCATCTTTCTATATTAACTTTTAAAATTAAAATAATTATTTAATAAATAAATCATATTGTTAAATGTCCAAATGGCTCCTCAGGCGGCGGGCGTGCGTGGAGGCGCGGTCGGGCGAACTCGTGGTCGGCGGGCAGCGAGCGCGCCTGGAGGCGCGCGGTCGGTGGGCGACGAGTGCGCGTGGAGGCGCAAGGCCGACGAGCGCGGGGACGGCGGGCGACGGGCGCGCACACGCTCGGCGCGTTCGGACGGCAGTTCTCAAATAACAAAATAGGATCAAAATAGCAATATCATCTTTTTACCCCTGATTTCGTACCGTTAAATTCAGATAACAGAACAATGTTAAGGTGCACCTTTGTTTTTGAAAAATAGGATCAAATCCGAAAAAACTAAAAAAACGAAATCAAATAAGAAGAGCCTTTTAAAAACATGGTCAAATAAGCTATTACTCTTTTTCTTTTAGTCCGGGAGCACGGTGGGGCGGAGCATGGGCGGGCGCGGGCGGGTCCCGTGGCAGCAGCAGCATCACAGTGTCGGCGGAGCGGAGCGTGGGTGGGTGCGGACGAAAGTGTCACGGTGACGCGGGTGAGAGAGCCAGCAAAAGATAGAAGAAATCGCATGGACTGTTCAATTTTGATCCGACGACATAGATTCGGATTTTCAAACGACTAAAAAGTAGTTCTCCAATCAGCTCAAAAAGTAAGAAGCTCTCAAAACCAGGTTGCTTCTTCAAAAGGAAAAAAACTCAAAACGGACAATTGAATCCAAATTGACTAATAGCGCGATGCTGGAGCTTTCCTTCCTCATTGTGAGCCTCCTCCTTCCTCCCTATCCTCAACGCTACCGCCGGTGAGCAGCAAACCGGAGCTTCGCATTCAGACTTTACATGGCGATCTCGATGGTGGAGGGAGGGAAGCTCATGGAGATGTGGTGGATCATGACGATCTCGATGGCCGGAAGCAAGGTGGAGCAAGCATGGTTGTGATGTGAGTGGATATGGAGAGGAGACCATGTCACGATGAGGAGCCATAATGTTTACTTTTGAGGGTGGTGGAAAATAATAGGTTGTTAAAAATGTAGTATCGCCAACAAAAAAAAATGATGACATCGATTGGAGGCGGTTTAGATTTTTTCACCTGAAAATTCTACCCTTCGGCTTATATACGCGCAGCAGGCCATTTTGGCCGACCTACATATGATATGATTGGCAAATGCATCAATTTTTCATGTAAACCCTCATGTTGTTTAATATGTTAAAGGAAACCATAAATGCATATTTGCATTACATATTTTCATTTAAACTCTTAAAATTATTCATGTAAAATTATTTTCATTACTCTTGATTTTTTTTACCATTTCCGTTCCTCTTTTTGCTTGACATTCGTGTTTGTTTTTTTACCTTTTCAATCCCTTTTACGTTTTAGTGTTCTTTCCTCTGTTCTTTTTTTCTTTTCCGTTACCGCTCTGGTCTTTGTTTCGATTTTTAGTTGGACAATGGGGTTTCATCTCTAACCTATCCTAACTTGTATGGGATTAAAAGCATAGCTGTTGTTGTTGTTATTATTGTATGGACGTAGAGGAGCGTGCCGACCATCCTAGTTGGTAGGGGCAAATTCATGACATGATAATGAGAGGATGGGAAGGGCATGAGATTGAAGAGACAACATGAGCATTGCCATCCTATATTATAGTTATGTTAAAGATCATGTGTCTATATGTTGTTATACAAATTCTATTTGCTCCTTTTTTTTTTGTTGAAACGAATTCTATTTGCTCCTTAGTAGAAACCTTTGGTTGCAGTACCGTTGGCAACAAAACAAGGTGCGAAGGGGTATAGCTCTGGGCATTTTGAGTGTGTAATGGAAGGTTAATTTAAAAGTTCGTGTCCAATTATTCAAACCAGTACGACAGTTGTGGTTATAACAATATTAACATTTTCTGCCAAGAACTAGTTTGATAGTCATAATTATTCAATGGAACTGAAGGAACTATTCCTATATAAAGTCACAAATTGCATATCAAACTTTTGCACTGAGTATGCTTCACATGGACATGTAAAATCATGTAAATGAACTGCTCCAGTACAGAATTCATATCAAACATCTGTACATCAATAAATAATGTACAAAACTCATACAAATTTACTCTCCAAGCAATATCATTTAACTATGGGAGCTCATTTGTTCATCTCATTCCAGCCACATTTGAGCAATTTTAATACTGCAGTCATGAAAAAAAGAGGAATAGGGGGGTATAGTGCTATTTCCTTCAAGATGCTGTATTCCGATACGGTTACAGTTATGCTCCTTCCCACGGCAACAGCAAGAACATCTTATCAATAAGACGTGGCATCAGACCTCTAGAATAGAAGGAAGCCATATAGAACATCATCTGGAATCTGACGAGGGAAAAAATGCAGAACTTGGATCAATCGTTGACTTCTCGGGTTCCCCTGCATCAGCCTATCATTCCATGAATCCTCTACTCCTGCCTTTCACCTAACCATTGGTTGGTACATGAACAGATAGCAGAGTAAGGAAACATGAAGCAACATGGGAGTTTGAAAGCGTAATGAAATATTAGATTAGTTTAACACAAAAGGACACATCAGCATTGATTAGGCTACACTATTTTTTTTTCGAAAACGCAGGAGAGCTGCACTTCATTATAATTAAGAAGAAAATTTAGGCTACACTATAACAAGTTGTTGATAGAAGAGCAACACGACATGAACTTGATTAAGGTAATGGGGCAGGCCTTTGTTCACAGAATTAAAGCAAATGTTTCAGAAGAAATGCAAATTGACCAGCCACTGATACAATTTATAGTGTACCACTCAGAAGTTCTACAATGAATGGTTTGTCAGAGGATATAAAAAGAATTTAAATTGAGTCATATGGTAAATCCAGTTGAGTTAAAAGGCCTTGCCATCGAACAGTTTCTGCAAGTGCAAACTAGTGTTATATTTTTCAGGGTACATATTCAGATGTAGCATACCTCACGAAGTGTCAATTTCAATTTCAACCAAACAACTACGACCAAAAATAGCATATTCTGCACACAAACCAAATGCAGACACTTCTAAAAAGGAATCTAAAAATGGTTTCCATCCCAAATGGTGTAACAACCACAAGAGCTCCCTTCCCTAGTAACAAACATTTGGAGGAGCAACGTCATGAAATAAATTCGGCATGTATGTGCAGCTAAATGTTAGCAGGTACTACAGAGCCTAAACAAGAAAATAACGACACTTGCAAGTATGAACAACCAGAAAAGAATGAAATGGCAGTGCGGATATACCTGGGAGAAGATTGGCAATCTGAGCTGCCAGGGAACCCAGCAAAGACGTTGGAGTAAGACTTTGTGAGGTATGAGAAGTTTGAGATTGGTGGCAACGCAGGTACACGCTCCCCTTTCTTCAGCAGCTCCTCCAAGTGTAGCCTTTGCAGGGCGAGCACAGCCCTGTTGTCTTTCCAAACAAATGCAAGCTGGCCATTCTGTAGGACAAAGAGTGATCCGGGCTTTGAGCCAGGGTATCTGAAACCATACCCACTGGCAATGCCGTCCCCAGCAAAGCTTTTCTCAACATCCACATTGCAGGATTCCCCGTCAGTTTGCCATGGAAAAGACTCCGTGGACGGCTCACCCATCCTGGCGATAAACATAGATGAGCCATTGGGATGCACAACATAGTATGTTCCCTCGAGCACTTTGGTCGCGATGAGCAGAAGCTTCCCCTCACTGTCCTCCTCGTATGAGAGGAGCAAGAAGAAGAGAGGCTTCTCAGGCTTGCAGTCCTCCTCCTGGGGCCTACCCGGTGGCCACCCAAACGTGCCTCCCCAGAGGCCAGAGTACTCCCTTCCGGGCATGGTCGGCTGCACCGTGAGTTTGTAGAGCGCAAACCGATTGTCATGCATGCTTGGCCAAGCGCGGTATGTGGACAGCCGCATCCGTGCGCCACGGAGGCTGATGCTGATGTTGTCGCCAGAGCACAAGAACTCGTCCAATGCCAGATGTTTGGTATCTGTGTACTCCACCCTCGAATTCGCTGACGCTGACCGTGTCACCATCTGCCGGAGCCCGTTCCTCACGTAGCCTGCTATCGCGGAGAAACTCCTCCGCAGCCGAGTTCTGTCACCACCGTTGCCTGCCGGGGACAGCACGGTCTTCTTCTTGGCTTCCTCCAGAAGAATCCCCTCCACCACCGGCTTGGGGACCATGCCCCCGGTAGCCTCCTCGTGCAGGCGCAGCATCGCCTTCCGCCGCACGGCGAGCAGCGGGAGGTCCTCGTCGGTGCTCGCGAAGAGTGGGCCCGCGGCGAGGTCCGGTGGGAGCGTGACGCGGCAGGCGGCGACGAGGGATTCGAGCAGGCGGCGGCGGTCGCCGAAGGCGAGGCGGGCGAATTGCGAGGAGGCGAGTGGAGGCTGACCCGTGTGGCCCTCGAGGAATAGGACGTTGGCGTGGGGGTGCAGGGAGGAGAGGACGCCGGGGAAGAGCGCGGTGGGGTGGTGGCCGTGAAGGAAGAGGATGGCGGGGCGGCCGTGGGCGTCCGCGAGGAGCTCGAAGACGGGGGCCCAGCGGAGGCGGTCGGAAAGCTCCTGCGGGATGCAGCGGACGGCGACGAGGGAAAGGAAGCCCGGGAGCGCGACGACCAGGTTGCCGAGCTCGGGGTTCTGGTGGGCCCAGAGGCCGAGCAGCGGGGCGGCGGAGTGGAGGAAGCGGCACACGGCTAGGGAGGACCCTCCCGTGGCGGCGCGCCAGGCTAGGAGCTGGGCCGGCGAGGGGAGGAGGCGGCGGCACTGCGCGAGCCAGGCCTTGTCGGCGTCGCCGGCGGAAAGGGCATCGCGGAGGCGGCGCGAGGCGGCGGAGAGAGCGAGGAGGTCGCGCGGGCGCAGGTGGGCGGAGATCAGGGCGAGGACGTCCTCCGGTAGGGATAGGATGAGGTCGGCGCCATCGCCGGCGAGGTCGCCGTCGGTCATCGCGGGGGGGGGAGGGATCGGAAGGAAGTGGAGGAGGACTGCGGTGCGCGCGTCGATAAAAGGACTGCCTTTCCTTTTGCTTCCCCCTCTTCGATTTACTTAGTAATTTATTTTCTTTATATCGTAAACGAGGAGAATCGAAAAAAAGACAAAAAAAAAATCTTTTCTTTTTCTGATTTGAAGAATGTACGCACCCATACCCTGCTTATAATGAGCAGCTCTTAAAATCTGAGCTGGCTGATCTTCAAATGTAAGAAGTCACCTTTGGACAGGACCCAGGGTTCTATCACTGAAAAACAACGTTGTTAAATTTTAAAATATTTGTGTTGAAAAAGGAAAAGGAAGCTAGACAACTTCAGCGTAGAACTTCGTTTTGCAAGAAGTAAGTATATTTTGTCCATTGTCTTTACATAAAAAAGAGTGAATTTTAAACATACAGTAATATTGTAGTATTTTTACTAGGCAAGATGCTACCAAAAGTGCCATCTTCCTAGTCCCCTAAAAATATCAACCAAGGATTTTAAACATTCAAAGTCAGTCATGCTTATGAATTACTACTGCAGTAGTATTCTTGAAAGGAATGGTTTTCCAAAATAAATTTATTTATGGCCGGAGGAGGAGGAGAGGATATCAGGAGGAGGATGCAATGACGGATGCTGATACTGTGGTCAGTCAACTGTTGTCCACTCCTTCTCGGTGTTGGACTGGCCCACCAGACTAGTGACGTGTCGATAGCTGGTGTACGCCTGTGGGGAAGAAATCCGGTCAACAAAATGGACCACACCAACCTAGATACCTGGACGACCGCGAATCTGTTGTTAGAGTGAACAAATGTCCAACACCCGTGTTCCTCTGTTTTTATTTACATGTTGTACCAAGAGATTTAGTTCATTTTTGAACTATAATCTTTGTTCTTTGTTAGATAAATAAAAATGAAGAAGTAGTATGTATATATATCAGTCAAAAATATTCATTGTCCAAAACCTTATATTATGGGGAGAGAAGGAAAAAAAAAGAAGAAAAAGAAGAAGACAGCCACGGCAGTGCTCGCTCGTCGGCGGTGGCAGGGTACAAAGAGGAAAGATAGCCTCCTTATTGTGATTAATTGTGTTGTAGTAACGTCTAATTTCTAAAGGAAACAATACACTCAGCTAGATTACAAACAGGAAAAACAAACAAAGATCTTAACCCATCCGCTATAAGTATAGCTTAATCAAACAAAGGTCTAATAAACCAAGAGAAATTGTTGTGCAACCAAAGATATATAAAAAGACACAAAAGGTAATACTCTTCTTTTCTTTACTAAGCGCATCACTAATTAGTGACAATGCATGTTATATATACATATATATATATATATATATATATATATATATATATATATATATATATATATATGTATATATATGATCGATTCTGCTTGCTAAACAAGTACATAATAAGCTCTATAATTCTAAATACCTTGCAAGCATCGAAAAACATCTCTTCTAATAATTATAACCTTGCGTTAATTGCTTACTTATCTACGGAAGTTGTGGGATGAGGAGTAGCTTCTGGGTGCGATGCGATGCACTGTAACCCCGAAGGTTTCAGTCATATCCATAACAGGATTATTACTTGTTGGAAGGTCCCAGTTGAAGTGGTAGACCAGGTTGGCCAGCGTCACCTCCGCAGTGGTGATCTCGTATTAGTTTATGCCCGGGCAGATCCTTCTACCGATTCCGAACGGCAGGTAGGCGAAGTCGTTCCCCTTGTTGTCCAACGCGGCGGCGGCGCTTCCGCCTTCGTCCACGAAGAACCGCTCGGGCACGAACTCCTCCGGCCGCTCCCAGTGTGAGCAGGGTCCATGGCGAGGGCCCAGCCGTTGACGATCACGCGCGTGCCCGACGGGATCGTGTAGCTGCTGCTCCTCCTCCTCCCGTCGTCGAGAACGACCGGACCTTCTTGCTGGAGAGGAGGTGCGCCGTGGCCACCTTCTTCACCTGCAGCCAGTGCTCGCCGTACGGGGAGAAAGCCACGTCGGTCGACCCGTAGAAGAGGATGATGTCGCACACCGGGGAGTGGGCGCGGGACGCGAACACGTGGTCGTGAGTGCGCAGCACCGCCTGCGCCGCCGCCGGAGACGACGCCGCCAGCGTCGGGACCGCGCCGAGCCGGAGGAGCAGCAGGCCGTCGCGGCCGTGTTTCGCGGCGAGGTCGCGGAGGGACACGTGCGGGAGGCGGCCCAGCAGGTGCAGGTCCCCGATGATCGGGAGCCGGCGAGGCGGCGAAGGAAGCTTGCGAAGCAGCTGCTCTTCACGACGCCGGCTCCGGCGCATGACCACCACGAACGACACGAGCAGCAGGAGGGTCAGGGCAGAGACCACCACTGTTGCGGCTGATGCTTGCAACTGATCTAGTTCAGCCATAGTTGCTGCAGCTGCAGCGGTGGAATAATGTGATTTGCTTCTTTTTTGCGGGATGAAGAAAGGAAATTATGAACACTCTTTAAGTCCTGCTAGCCGTCTTTATATTAGCTAGGTTGGTGAGCCTCAAAGATATAGCAGCAAGAGTAGCTTATCGTATTTGGAAAACTGAAAGAAATTAAGCAGACGTCAGATGACTCGTCTGCGTCAGACCGTGACATCTACTAAAACCAAACAGATTAAAACAAAGTTACCAGCAATTGCAAAAGGACTCATCATGTATCGGTATATGCTTGTTCACCTTTACAACCTATAGCAACCTCGCTCCCTTAATTAGGATATTTAATAATAATAATAATAATAATAATAATAATAATAATAATAATAATTGAAAGTCAGAGATCTATACATAATTCCTAAAAGTGGCAGTAGGAGATAATTAGACACCAACAGTTGGCACAGTTGCGAAGTACCAAACACCACAACGTAAACGCGACATCCTTTTTTGAAGAAAAAAACTTCTCTTGAGACCTTAATTTCATACTAGTACTCTGATCCCTCTGTTTTCTTTATGCAAGTATTTTCGCATTTGTTCAAAATCAAATCCTACACTTTTAACTATGTACACTACATTAGTTTGATTTGATCATATGTGAATGATGTTAGTGGATTCATCATACGTACGTGTGTCCAACTATCATAAAATGATTGTATATTTAAATAATTTATCTTTGTAGATATAATTAGTTAAAATTTAGAAACAAGTGATTTTAAACAAATTCAGAAGTATTTACACAAAAAAACGAGGGAGTAGTTCTTAATGATTCAAACTCGAGCTAAGATGTAAAAACAAGGCAATTAAAGATATGGACCCCTTCAAGAGTCCTGCATAATTGAAAGATACATGTGTTTTACGATGTGCCATATGGCATGATATGATCCTGCGGCGGCTATGGAAATCAATCAATCAATCTATCATCAATCATTCATTGGGGATGCTCAATAACGACGAAATAGAGCAAACATTAATAGTATTTCGATCAGTAAATATTTAACAAGTCAAAATTAAATTCTAATAATTATATATAACTGAGCCACTTTGCTTTGTTGCTTCATCTTTCCTATCATTTACATCGGAGTTTTGTTATGGTGCTTAAAAGGTACCTCTTTTTTTAAATTAATCCTAACCGTTGATATTAAAAAATTGGTAACGAATTAACTCATTTTGATACCGGTCTATAATTTTAAGTATCTTTTAATAGGTACCTCCATATTATTAACTGTTAGATCTAATTAAATGAACGGTTACTGTTAATTTCAAGCACCGTAACAAACATCTCCACATCGAGGATGCAAACTTTGTAATAATGGTTGTCTGTTGGCCGTATGCATGACTCTATGCATACGAGACGTACTGGATTAATATTTTCCATTATCTATCTTCACTCACTCACGACGCGTATGGTTTGGGGACGAGGAGGAGCTTCTCCTTTGGACGGACAGTCAACCCGAACACCTCCGTCATATCGATATCCTCCTTCTTCATGCCAGCCGGCAGCCCCCAATCGAAACAGTACACGAGGTTGGCCAACATGATCTCAACGGTAGCCAAGCCGAAGTTGAGGCCAGGGCAGACTCTTCGTCCAGCTCCGAACGGCAGAAACTGAAACTCATTGCCCTTGAAATCGATGCCTGCAGCGCTGCCACCCTCCATGAACCTCTCTGGCATGAACTCCTCTGGCTTTTCCCATGATTCCGGATCCCTGTTAATTGCCCACGCGTTGACGACGACTCGTGTGCCACAAGGGACCATGTAGCCATCCATGACTCGTTCGCAGTCCGCCATGGACAGGTGAGGGATCAGGAGCGGAACAGGTGGACGCAGCCTTAGCGTCTCCTTCACCATGGCTCGTAGGTAGCTCATGGTGGCTAGGTTCTCTTCCGCGACCATTTTCTGTCTCTTTGGCGTCTTTCTCCTCACCTCGGCCTGTAGCTTGGTCATGATGTGTGGGTTGCGCATGAGCTCCGTCATGGCGAGTTCAAGAACCAAAGAGGACGTATCGGTGCCGGCACCGAACATGTCCTGTATATGCATATGTTGTTTAATAAGCAATTTATTATTATATATATTGTATATCATTAAGTAGTATATATGTTGTTTACCAAAGAAAATAAAAATACTAACCATGAGGATGGCCTTGATGTGGTTTCTGGTGATACCGTACTCTTTCTGAACCGAGAGCAGCACGTGAATGAAGTCACTTTCTTCATCGTCACCACCGCAACGTCTACTCTCGTGGTCGGTGATAATCTTCTCAAGCAGGTCGTCCCATCTTGCGTGTCCGTGCCTGGCCTTTCGGCGCACGAACCAGCTGATGAGCGGGAACTCAGCTAGTCGCGGGAAGCTGTCTTCCAGCAGGCCGAACCCTCCAAAGAGGCGAGAGTTCATGTCGATGAGCTCCCGGAAGAGCCTGTTCCGGCCTTCCTTCCTGAAGAACTTGCCGGAGACGGCTCGGCAGACGACGTCGTTGGCGAAGGCGTTGAGCAGCTCGCTCATGTCCACGGCAGCGGCTTGGTCTTGCTCCAGGAGGTGGCGGCGGATCTTGGCCATGACGAGGCGCACCTCGTCCTGCCGGGCGTGGCGAAAGGACTGCACCTTCTTGACGGTGAAGAGGTGCGTGGTGACGAGCTTGCGCAGCTGGCGCCAGTGCTCGCCGTAGGGCGCGAAGCCGATGTCCGACGAGCCGTACAGGAGGGCGTCGGAGAGCATGGACGTCGGCCGCGACGCGAACACGTGGTCGTGCGTCCGAAGGATCGCCTCCGCCGCTCGCGGAGACGACACCACCAGGTTCGGGACGGCGCCGAGCCGAAGCAGCATCAGGCCGTACTTCTGTTTGGCGGCGAGATCGCGGAGAGAGACGTGCGGGCGGTCGCCGACGAGGTGCAGATGTCCGATGATGGGCAGCCCGCCCGGCGGCGAGGGCGGGAGCGGGATGAAGAGATTCTTCTGTTTCTTCGACGACTTGATCGATGCCTGCTGCTGCTTACCATAATCATAATCACGATGGCTTCTTCTTGTTCGTCGTAGCAGCAGCAACAGGAAGAGAGCTGGAGTCACAAGGAGGAGGACCAATGCCAGAGGGAGGAGCGTCGTCCCATGCATCATAAGTTCGTCCACCTGATGATGATGAGACATGATAGTACGTGCAGCTGCTCGATCAATTGTTACTATTAGCAGCTCTACGACTAGCTTGCATTGTTGTTCTAGTAGGCAGTAGTAGTGGAGTACGGGTATGTATATATAGACGCCCTGGGCGTGATGATGTGCTGGCCATACGATAAATATCTCAATAGGATAAATATCCAGCTAGTCCACTTGTATTCGAAATTGTTATCATCGTTAAGAGAAGGACTCTACATCTAGTTCCTTCAAAAGAAGTTAATTGAAACTGTTATTTCAACGACATCGATTTCAGAATGGAAGAAATGAAAAGAAGAGTACTCATTAATTTTTGACGACGGTGCTTCTAAACACAATAAATACTAGGAGAGCATATGAGCAAGTGCTCACCCCGTGAAGTGGCTTAATTTCAGCCCTCAAATCATCATCGAGTGGCTGAGATTGAATCACGTCATCTCTGGGTGGCTGAGATTGGCCCCGTTTGGGACAACTTCTGATCAGCTTCTTGTGAAAACTAGTAATATGCCCGTGCGTTGCAACGGAGTTAAAACAATTATGCGATGAACAAATTAAAGTTTAGCTTGCATATTACTACTTATTAAGTATAAATATTAAACCCTCTTTAGTTTGTTCTCTATATACTTTTGTCTATTGGGCAATGAAAAAAAATGTTAGTGTACAATACATTATTTTTGTTAGCGTTCTACCCGTCTACCCGTCTAGGTTCTCCTCTTTGACTCACTCTTTCTGTTCCTTTGCGACATATAATATGTCCGATTTACTTAACATGTCTACTAGCGTGACACCCCAGATGTTACTTAAAATCCATCTAATAAAATTCACCCTCAGAAAATATATCCATGCATAAACCAATGGCAATATTGATTTAAAAATCACCCTTAATCTCCACAAAAATTTTGGTGAATTTCTGAACGATTTTGTTAAATTAGGAGTTTTTTTTATCTCAGTACCAAAATCTTTGTCAAGTAGGTAAAAGTTCCAAGTAACCTTTTTAAAACCAGCAAATTCTTAATATAACCATAGTAATGTTATTGCATAGCAATTAATGTCACTTCAAAATTTTTTTTTGAGATTTTATCAGCATTTTTAGAAAATATTTAAACCCCTTAAAAATTCAAACAAAAGTTGTTTTGAAGTGAAAATCTACAAATTTTTAGAGGCCGAATTAGGACTTCTTCCAACAACAAAAAATTGTTCCAATTAATGTCCTGAGTGCCTTAAAAATTTTTAAATTTTTATAAACTCGGGAAGTATAGTTTCTGTTTGAATCTAGAGAGGAGTGTTTGAAATATTGCAATAATTTTTAAAAAAAATTTCAGCACAGCACCTGCCGCATCGCCGCGGCGAACCGGCGCGCCGCAGTGGCGCAGGGCGCGGCAGACACCGGCGCTCGCTCCTTTTCTCCCATCCTGTCCCATCTCTGGCCGGGAATCCTGCCTTTCCTCGCTCCCTTCCCCTCTCCTGCTCCATCTTTTATCCCCCTGCTCATGCAACCCCGCCCGTGCCCGCCAGTCTTTGCCGCCGGCACCTGCACGCGCCCGCCGCTCCTGCCGTGCGACTCTTTAAGTCTTTACGCGCGCGCGCATACTTGAGCAAGCGCCAAGCAAGCCAACAACACACCAACGCTGCCTCCCGTACTTCTTTTCTTCCTCCGTGCGCGAGTATGCCGGCTGCCATTGCCGCCACTGCCCTCCTCACATGGACAGTGTCGCTCTGTGCTCCCTGCGCTCCATCACCGTGCCGTCTAGACTTCCCTCACCCCCCTTCAGCTCTCAGAGCAACAACACCTCCCCCGGTCCACTCCATCACCGGGAACGCCATCGTCGTCAACCTCGGTCCGGAGCGCCCCGCCGCCAAGGTTTTCATCAATTCCTCCCTCATTGCTTGATTTCGATTTGATTCTTCCCACCTGCAGGCTCCTCTCATCCTTACGCATCGTTGTGACAAGGTTCTACCCGCAGAAGGTCGCCGGTGAGGACGAACTCGACGCACCATCTCCGCCGCCATTGTCGCCACCGTGAGCTGCACATCACCGACCAGTCTCCGGTCATCCCCGTGATCTTCATCACTGACCAATCGACTCCACGCGACACGGTGATGCTCCCAGGCATCTCAATCGAACCCTAAGAGCTCTCCTCCGCCGCGCGCATCGCCGGCGATGAACTTCTCCTGCCGCCCCTGTTCTGTTTTTGTTTTACTTCTGGAGTTCCAGAACTCTTCTGGAGTTGGAACTGTGCCGAAAGTATGTGTCGGTGTTCGTTATCACCAACGAGTGATTATTTTAGGGGAAGCGCGTTTTGGGCTCGGATGGTTCGCAAATGGACACAAGGATTTATACTGGTTCGGGCCGAATACCCTACGTCCAGTTTTGGTGGCTGCTCGTGTTATTTGCGACTGAGATTACAATGGGGGGTTACAGACGGAGGAGGAAGAGAGAGTGCTTCCTGCCTCTAAAGGAGTTCGTGAGTGTTGTTCGCGTGTCTGGAGAGCTTGTGGGTCGTGGAGACCTTTCTCTTTTTTGATCTTCCTCCCCTTTTATATGGTGGCGTGAGGAGGACCGGTCCGTGAGTCTGACAGTAGCCGTACTCCGGTTAGGCCGAGCTGTAATGGCGATGCCTCTGGTGCGGTCGTGCCGTTCCTGTTCGACGGAGTGGTATTGTGCTGTCGCTCGGAGGAGTTCCATCCGTATGGAGGAGACGTCACTGTAGGAGCCGGCTCGATGACGTTGTGGTGATGGCCGTCGCTCCGGGGCGTCCTATTGCACAGGACGGTGAGTCTCTGACAGAGGGCTGTTGGAGTGACGCCCATCCCGTGTACGGTGCACGTCGGGAGTTGGAGCGTGGAGCTTTAATGGCTCAACTGTCCCCGGACGCCCGTCTCGTCCGGGGTTGTTGGATCTCCCAGTCCCGTCCGAGTCCGGAGGTCGGGCGAGGCAGAACTCTCGTCCGACCTCTCGAGGTCGGGGTCGGGCGAGGCGGAACTCTCGTCCGACCCGGAGGTCGGACGAGGCGGAACTCTTGTCCGACCTCAGGGGTCGGGCACTGCCCGTCCGAGTCCCGAACGTCGGGGTCGGGCGAGACGGAGTGACCTCCCTAGTCCTCGGTCCTGGGTCTATCGAGGCGGAGGTGGTTTGGCTATACTGCACGGTCTTAGCCTTCCGGGCTAATACGATTGATTAGCCCAGGTACCAAACTTCCATAGTATGTCATGGCAAGCAGAACCCCATGTTCTATTTTTATTTTACTTCTGTAGTTGCAGAACTCTTCTGGAGTTGGAACTGTGTCAGAAGTATGTCATGGCAAGCAGAGCCTCTTGTTCTGTTTTTGTTTACTTCTGGAGTTTCAAAACTCTTCTGGAGCCGGAACTATGCCAGAAGTATATCATGGTAAGCAAAACCCCTTGTTCTGCTTTTGCTTTACTTTTGGAGTTAAAGAACTCTTTTGGAGTTGGAACTGTGCCAGAAGTATGTCATGACATCTTGGCGACGGCGGCCCCTCGATGGGCTGCAGCCGTCCGTGACCTCGGCGGCAGCATAAATCGTGGCTCCACGCGATGCGGCGTAGCGATTGGACATGGGGCGGCGCCGGCGCCGGCAGAGAGACTCCACGATGGCTCAACGACGGCGGCCCCTTGGCGGAGCACGGCGTCCATGACCTCGGCGGCAACGCGGGTCGTGGTTCCACAGCGATGCGGCGTGGCGTGGGTCCTCGCCATCGGATGCTTGTTGAGGCAGGAGTGCAGCGAGTCCTGGACGAAGACGACGACGAGTTCGACCCGGAGGCAGGAGCGCGGCGAGTCCTGGACGATGACGACGACGAGTTCGACCCGGTATAAACAGTAGAGACTTCTAGAGTTCTAGAACTCTTCTGATTAGAAGTATGTCATGCCGAGTCCTGGACGAATACGACGACTTGCCGATGACCAGGACGAGGACCAAGAAACAGGGCAGACGACTTTTAAGCCATTTAATAGGTAGTAGAGATAAGCAGCTTGTGGTGCCAAATGGACCAATTCCTCTCCCGCTTCTTCTGGACACGATTGTTTTCAAAACTACCCTCTTTACACTGAAACACGGAATCGACAATAGAGGAGTTCTATAAAACGCACCACGCTTCCCCTGTCGTCAAATCCCTCATCGTCGCCGGTGGGCTCGTGATTTACTCAATTGAGGATGCAACCTCGGCCGCAATCACAAGAAAGACCCGCAATAGAGCCCACCGGGCGGCCCATGAGCTCGAAACTCAGACGGGTATGGGCGGCTCCTCAGTGATGGCGGCGATGGAGGTTCCCGAGTGCAACCACGACGGCAAGCTCGGTTGACAGCGACGAAGGGTCCGGTGACTCCGGATCCCATGAGCTCGACCGGTGGTGGCTCCGGATCCGATGACCTCGGGCGGCGGCGACTTCGGACCCAACGGTGGCATCGACCTCGGCGATGGTGACGGTGCCTCCCTCAAGCGTGCACAGACGGCTGCGTGCCTACATCACGGACGGGGACGGGCAGCTATGGCTCCTCGCGGCTGCGGCGCCCGGTGAGGCGACGAAGGGTGGCTGCGGCTCCTAGTGAGGCAGCAGCTCCTTGCAACGACGGGCGGCTGCTCACGAGGCGACAACGGACGGCGGCTCCGAGTGAGACGACGAGGTGAGGTGTCGACGGGTGGCAGCTCCATGCGAGGCAACAACGGGTGGAGGCAGCGGCTCCCGCGAGGTGACGACGGGCCGCCACCACCTCATTGTTGCTTGTAAGCTAGTTGCCAAACGCCTAGCTTTTTTTGAGCGAAATTATCTCCAAAGCCGTGTTGATAGGAAGTTGACTTCTTATGGAAGCTGGACGTAAAAAAAGTGGTTCCAAATAGGCCCATTAAATCTCGGGTGGCTGAGATTGAGTGGAAAGGAGGGCTAGCTTTAAAGATTAAGATTCATGATTAATTATATATATCTTCTGCATGCCGCGCCCGACCTCTAAAAAACAACAATTATCAATCATGAAAGAATGACAGCGCATATCGATCGTCCTGGTTCTTTTACCATAATCAGACATAGTGTGGATGAAAGATAAAGATATGGATGGGTCAAAGAGTGGAAATTTGATTCCAAAAAGGATGCTTTTTGGCATCGTCATATATACAGCCAAGGATAGCTATAGTCCCCCTCCACGATTATGCTTCCGAATGCAATTAATTGTGACGCTGACATTGTTGATTATGCGCATACTTATATATATAGGGTGTCATATCTAGTAATCTTCTACGCCTTTTCAAAACTTAGTCAAGGTTTTATATTATCATTAGACGTTAAATTGAGTCGGATAATGGCTGCACATGGCCCAATTAATCCACTAGATCCAGCGACATATAGCTTTCTTCTTTGCTTTCCTTGTCATTTTTCTTCTTGAGTGCCAACATTGATTGTCGCATGCATATGCACTATCTTTTTCATAGATGTATCCACAACAATATTATCAAAATTCAATCACACATCGGCCGCCATCCATCGGAGAATCAACTCGGTGATGAGGTGTGCTTCAAGTTCTACACATAAATCTCAGTCGAGTACCACTCCCTGGTGATGCCTTTAATTAGGGCCATGTACAGCCATTGCAACCATTGGTGAGTCGTTCGTCATTGAAGGCTGCATCAACTATGTGAGGAGGCCAGTTTTGATAGCTCATAATATTGCGAACATATGATGTAACATCAATGCTTAGTGATTCATATTTTATATTTTCTGTCATATTAAACTTTTCAGACTTTTCTAGCACACAAATTTTTTCACGTAATGGTTGTACATTCCTATCCTACTTGAGTAAGCTAGGCTTGCATTTACTCTCCTTTCCTTGGCATTTTACTTGAGTGTTAACATCAAGGTACACTATCTTTTTCATTGTTATTCACAACGTTAATATCAACATCTGATGTGATATATGTTGATTTGTCCACCATATACTATGTGTGGCAATATATATCACTTCAAGATGAAAGAGTTTAGAATGGAAATATATATTGATTGATACACCTTATCCATGCATCCATGGAGTGTATCCTTGATATTTCGGTGGATTCTAGGAAACACAAAAGAGTTTGAAATGCTTGATATCTTTATGATTGATCCACCATGTAGAGCATCGCCACTAGAACACATAGTTAAGATGAAAATTACAGCCCTGCCACCAATCAAATTGTGTGTGCATATTGATATTTCTTTTGGTGAATCTGCCAGGAACTTTGACAATCACATCCATCGAATGTTTATCGCCAAAAAAGAAGATAAAAGAGACAATGTAAGCGCTAAGGCCAATGGAATGAATTGTACCATACAATATATATCTTCTATAAACACTACGATAAGTATCCAGTAGTACTCTGTAGAGGAAGTCATGTCATGGGCCTTTTGGGTTAGTCTTAAGCCGAGTTGTAAGTTTAAACTTTGATCTTCGAAAATTTATAAGGACGATTGACAACACAAGAATGTCACCAATAGATTTATTGCATGTAACATTAAGTAGCATATATAGTAATTGTAACTCTTTCAACGATTTGTCTACATGACACTAGAAAGCACAATTTCTTTCTGGGACACTAGCTCAAAAAATCTTTGTTCGGTACTGTTAGGAGGAATTGAAAAACATGCGGTGTCCTATGGACAAAGTTTTATGTTTAGTGTCCTACAGTCAGATTTGTATTACAACGGCGGACTAAGTTAAAAAAAAGGTTTAATCAAGAGAAACCTGATTAACAAAACCATATATTTATGGACATGGAAGTATAAGTAATTATAAAGAAACCATAAATGGAATGTAAACCGATTGTACGTAAGGTAACAATATTGATACTAGCTATATATAGTCATGCAAATACATGGACCATCCTATTAGTTTCATACATGCAATTTACATCATATAATTCATATATATACATGCATGTTGTACGAGCAGGCCTTGTACACACTACTACAAAAACCATCAAATATACCCCCTCATCAATACCGCTTCATTTAAAACCAGCACAAATAACTTTTCTATACCGGTTTCTAAGATTCTGACTGTGGTTTTTAAAGAACCGGTATTGAAAACCACTTATTAATACCGGTTCTAGGACCGAATCGGTACTGAAAGTGGCATAAAGTATCTATACCAGTTCTTAAATGAATCGGTATTGAAAATCTATTTTCAATGCCGGTTCATATCATGAACCGGTACTGATAGTCAACACTTATCAATACCGGTTCTAAGACCGAACCGGTACTAAAAGTGACATAAAATATCTATATTGGTTCTTAAATGAACCGGTATTAAAAATCTATTTTCAATGCCGGTTCATGAAACAAACCGGTATTGATAGTGATTTCACTTAAAAAAATTTGAGGCCGCGCGCACCGCATTATTTTCCCCCAAATCTCGAATCAGTCTGCCTCTGCCTCTCCCGCCGCGCCACTGCCTCTGCCTCGTTGGCCGCTCCTCCACCTCTACTGTCCTTTGTCTTTGCGTCCGTGTCGCGACCCCGTCCGATAAAATCGTACGGTTGCTCATCCAGGATCATTCAGGGTGCCACTTGGCGAAGCAAGCGACCATACAGTACAATAATTAACAAGGACACGTAAAACATGATTTAAAGGGTACATTAATTCTTAATATTACAACATTGGTTCAGATAATTTTAAGTGCGGAAACGTAGTTCGAAAACAAGCGAAAGCCAGCGAAGCTACTGATTAAAACTCGACGATACAATTAAGCACGCCAGCCCACGGATGCTTAATCTTCATAGGTCGGAGAAGCGGGAACCCACTCGAAGGTCCACTCCGAGGGTGCCTCCCCTTCCCAACCACCACAACCATACGCAGCAAGGTTAGAAGGATCACCTGCAAAAATATTAATCCACAAAGCCTGAGCAACTAATACTCAGCAAGACTTACCCGTCAACGTGGTCATCTAATGACCGACTCCTAGAATGCAAGGTATTGGTGGAGGTTGATCGGGTCTAGCGAAAACAGCGATAATATTCTATTCAAATTTTAGCCAAATTAACAATAGTCACTGTGAATTACTAAATGTGCCGCTATTCTAAACAATCATGAATTCATTACAACAAACAGAGTAAAATTGTACAGTTTCATTGTAACCCACTATTTTCATATCGTTGCGGCAGAAAGGAGCAAGTGCTACTCTTAACCACGAGGAGTGGCAATTATAATTGATTTACATCCTGCAGGAGAAACCCGAATGACACGACACGTGCACACTCAACTTGAGTCACACGTGGCTACCTTTCGCAACATCGTGACAGTGTTGGCTCAACATCCATCCCTCCAAGGACATAGTCCTCCAGGCGATGCCCTGCATCCCTGTACGGCCCCAAGCCTTTCCCACTAGCACAAGCCCAAGAAAACAAAAGCAAATTCATCCACCTTGCTGGTCCGTTCACCCAAAAAAGGGATGGCCAATTGTCCAACAAAGCACGGTGAGCTACATCAGTTTCCTGGTCCCATATACCAGTATGCACTCGGTACACACCTCAAACTTGACCAATGCAACCGCACCCGACAGGGTTCTCAACTTTTATTCACAATTACGGTCGTCATATTGTTCAACTTTTCCTTTTTTGAATAAACACGAGTAGTCTCCACACTACTCGGATGCTACCGGATTCCTGTTCTTTAAGCATCGCATTCTATCGATGGCTCTAACAATTTAATCCGTAGGAAACCTACCAAGTCATGCAACTAGGTTTTCACGGCAACTTCCTCGAAACTTAATGCACAAACAATTCCTACACGCATAGTGGAAAACAGAAAATTTGTAAAACATAGGTGTGCACCGGGGCTTGCCTTGGTTTGCAGAAAAATCCGAGCACTCAAACAAGAAGTTAGTTCCTGCGGGTGCTTCTTCTGGATCCTCGTTCACCGGCGGAAGTTCCTGGTCGGTTCCTATATGACGAAAATGCAGTGAATTGTTTAATGAAGAGAGTCACAATGCTATTATGAATTATCAACTAGTGTTTCCTTGTTAGGAATTAGGGTTAGATTGCGACCTTGTCTCAAGTATTAATCGTTTATTAACTACGACTAGTTAACTAGGTTAAAAATGACATTTTTAATTTCTTCTCAAGATTATTTTTAATTGATGGTACTCTCTGAGATATGAATTTTAAGCTTTGGTTGAGGCCTAGATGAATTTCCTTGATTTTATAAAAATTCAACAACGTTTCTGTTATTGGGTTTTGTAAAATCAGAAACCATGTGTAAATCTTGGAGTAAAATTATGATATTTTATGGTGTTACTCAGGATGACCAAATCTACAACTTTGTTTTTGGGGTCTAACCTTTTTACTGATTTCTACAATGTATTTTAGAAAATGGTATTTTAATAGGCAGATTGGGGTATGGTGAAAGTAATATATACAATTTGGTGGTCCAAAAATCCCAATAAAATTACAGTAGGTGTGTTCTGCCCCGAGGAACTTGTAGATATAATTTCAGACTTAGCACTGCTCTACAATTTGAATTAAAATTCAAAAACATGAAAGAGTATTTTAATTATTCCTGAAAATTTTTGGTCATTTTATAAAAAGTGCTTTAACAGAATTTAGTATTGGTCATGAGGTTTCTAAAAAGGTTTGGTTTGTCATTTTCGGATTAATATTTTCTATGAATTTTACAACTCTGTAGGTCTCTCTGGAATTTGAATAATTTGAATTGAACCCGGGCCCGCCGGTCAGTGGCACGAGACAGAGGGCGCGGCGCTAGGGTTACCCCCGACGGTGCTCGCCGGCGGTTCTCGCCAGAGGAGACGTCGGCGGCGGCTTCCATGGTGTCCACCGTGCTCAGCGTGAGTCAGCGAGTTTATTTGATGACGGAGGGGCGAAGGGGCTCACCGGAGATACGCCGGCGACGGTGGCCCTATTACGGCAATGGCGGCGGCGGTGTTCCGGCGGCTCGACGGTCGATGGGTGTCGGGGCTGAGCACTGTGAGCTGCAGTGGAGGTCGGGGATGACGCTGGGCACGACGAGGATGGATGAAAGTGGCCGGAAGAGGGTCGTCGACAGTGAGGTGGCGGCTCGGCGGGTGCTCCGGCGATGTCGCGGTGATTCCGTCACCGCTGCTTCACCAAAACCAGTGCGATCGATTGAAATGGAACGAGGGCTACCCGAGGGTCGTGCCGATGGAAGGAATTGAAGAATCTCTCACCGGCGAGGAAGAATTTGACAGAGTGGCGACAATGGCGGTGCGGCGGCGCTCCGAGAGTGAATTGCCGGAGTTGGCTAGGGTTTCGGCTTTGGAATGGTTAATTGGGTGTGGGAGGGTGTAGTGGGTGATCTCGTGCGCGTTAGAGGAGCTCGGTTGGCGTCAGATTGCAGTGGGTGCTCGGTCGGCGCAGGAGCTCTGTGGCGGCAATGGCGGCAGGACAGAGGAAGAAGAAGAGAGCCAGGGCGAGGAAGGAATAAGGAAATCGATGAACGGGCGATTTGTAATGCGTTGAGTCGGTTTGCGGTACGCGGGCAGTTGGTCGGACGGTGTTGCAGCGGCGTTCTCGGGGCGAATTGAATCGGGCGGCCGGCTATGGTGAACGTGGTCGCCGTTTCCCGTACGCGGGTAGGTTGCCGGCCGGGCAGAGCAGCGGCGCTTGCGGAGGCTCATCAAGTCGCACGTCGGGTCTCGCTCGGTTCTGCGCGGCTAGGGCGTAGGGTGGCGCTCCGGCGGGAGAAGGCGGCATGGGTGGCTCTGTCGATCGGCAGCTCGGCTGTACGAAGGCAGCGTGGTACTGTACTCTCCCGACAACAGAGCGACAACAGAGAAGAAAAGAAACAGAGGCAGTACAGGATGGAAAGAGGAAGGAAGAAAAGAATAGGGTGGAATTTGAAAGTTTGAATTTAAATTTGCATTTGAACTCCAATAAAATGGTTGAATGGCTTGACAAGCAAGGGAAAGTGAGAATTAAATTTCTCTTGAATTGGCCACTTGTATTTTCATTGAATTCGTTTATCTGTTGTTTGAATTCCCAACCTAATTAGGGTTTCAAATTTTTGAGTCGCTTCGGAATTTATTTCAAGGTTTGATCAACGATCAAATCCGATAACCCTAGTTCCCATGATCCACTACTAAGCTTCTCGCCGATTAGGGTTTTGATAAACTTAGTTACGGAGGTTCGGCCCTAATCGCACGCTAATCCTCCTCCGCCTCATTTACAAGAAAAACTCCCGTGCTCTGCTCTCACTTCATCTCAATTAATTATTTTACAATAGTTTCAAATGACAAGAGGTGCTTATAGCTTATTTTATTGGCGAGTTAATGGTCATTTATTTTACTTTTTTTTTTCCTTCTACATTAAACGACGAAGGACTAATTGATTCTTTGATTTAACGCTATAAACTTGCCTATTAAGCGGACTGATCAAGTTTTAATTTCGAGGTGTCACAGTCCGCCTCCTCCCCCTCTACCTCATGTGCCGCCTTCGCCGCGCGCCCCCTCGACGCTCGAAGCCTCCCCTGAGATCCGGCGCTCATAGGACACGGCCTTTGCGTGCACGACCTCCTCCTCCACTCTCCAGCTCTTCTCCGACGAGATATAGCTGTCACCTCCCTCCTCTTCAGCATGTGCGAGCTCACGCTGCCCCAACCTTCCTCTGCATCATTGGTTTCGCTACCAAGTTCGAACGGGTGGATGTGACCAGGTGACGCTGCCAACAAGCTGTGTCAGGCTGTCCACTTGCTGCTGTTGCACGCCTGCATTACAGCACATGCCCGGTCCTAGCAGGCAACCGGCGAGCGGCAGTCCATTAGTCTTAGGTACGAGTGCTTATTCTTCCAATCTTTTTTGTCCTTCAGTGTATAAAATGTGTAATTGGATATTGTGATTGGATTTGACATAAAATTACTAAAGATGGATCCTAGGTACGTACTGCAATTTTGGATGTGAAATTAATTATAAATTTTGCATGTGTTTGACACAGTTGTCTACCAGTGGGTGCTCATCGAAAGTTATAGAGCGCATCGAAACCTTTCCAGAGAGTACTAACTCGTATTTTTTCATTAAGAATCGAAGGAGATATGGTAGTATGAATCTTACAGTCGAAACTGTCGGGTTACAGTTTCAACAGTTACAGCAGTCTCTGAATTTAGGTTTTTGGGTGCCTTAATGACCTAAATAATTTTTTCGGCTATGGACAAATTTGTAGAGTATTTCAATACCTTTCTTTTGACACTAAGATTACCCTCATAGCTTTTGTGTTTTGGAAGATACAACGATCTGAAAGTAGCTTTCAGAATAGGTTGCAGTTTCAGTTTTAGTCATCACTCAATTTTAGTTTGCTCTGTTAGCACTCAGTTTTGGGGTCCTTTGAGGCCTAATTAGAGTAGATCGTTATGGAAAATTTTGTAGTAAATATGTGGTAATCTTCTATCAGGATTGAAAATATAGATTTGTGAATTTAGTGGTTGCTTATATGAGGACTGAAATTTCTGTGCAAATCTTTTCCAATTGGCAACAATGTCATCCAGTAGTGCAAACAAACAAAAACTTTTGTCCTATTAAATGTTTTTGTTAATAGTTTCCTGATGTCCTATTATCAAAGGAATAATACCAAGGGAAGTGTGAGGAGAATGAACAACATGAGACTAATCTGTCGAAGATACAATACCTCAGCAGGTGAATTTATTTTTTTCTGTAATTTTCCCCTCTAGCTAATGTACTGTTATTCTACAAATGGTAGGTTGGAAATGCTGGTAAACTAGATCCTGTGGCAACTGGATTGTTATTGTTTGTGTTGGAAAGTCACCCAAAGGTATGCCTCTACTATCAACGAATTAGCTCTTGAATTGAAGACCTTACAATATGAAAAAAAAACTAAGAATATTTGTTGTTGGTGCATATGTAATGTCATGTTGCCAACCAATGTGAGTCGATTTGTTGATTTCTAGACATTATGTGTGGCTTTACCTTTTGACAAACCATGCATGACTCATTCCTTATTTCTTGTCATTTAGTTTTTGTAATCCATAGTTCAATAATTTGTGACGTAGATAGGTTATGAATTTTATTTCTGATCGAAGGTATGTCTTTACTACCAACTGTTGATATATTCTTGAAGTTTTTTTTTTATTTTTCACTGAAGCTCTCTCGCTGATGCATTTAGATATATTACTCTTGATTGACTTTGTCATAGTATTTCTCTATGCCTCTAGAATCTTGATACATTCTCTCATGGTTCTTTTATGTATACATGTATGGTCTTGAAATGGATGGAGAAATGAAGGCTTAGATTTGAAGGGCACAATCCTGCTGCAACAACAATGAAGGTGCATTGAATCTTTCTCGCTCTTTTCAAGCAGAGTTTGATCCCCTTCAGCAGGTTCATAGCTTCTCAATAGACTAGAAGATTAGATAAGTCTTAGTATATGAAAACACATGTAGTTTGTATGATAATCCATATAGTTTGAAGGTATGCTTGTATGAGAAAACCTGAATGATGTTGTATAAGAATACGAGTCAATTCTGATATCGGTATGTAATAGTTGAATAACAGTAATATTTGTATTAATAAATTGGCTATGATTTAAGGTTTTTTTTTTACCTGAAAGTGATTATCAATGCCGGTTCTAAAGCAGAACCGGTACTGATGCTCCATTATCAATACCGGTTTTAGAGTAGAACTGGTATAGATAATACAATATCAGTACCAGTTCTTGATATGAACCGGTATTGATACTGGTTATCTATACCCGTTCTAAACCGGTATAGATATCATATATTATTAGTATCGATATATAAATACCAAACTAAAAACCGGTATTGATGTGAGTTATGAACCGGTACTGATGACTATTTTTGTAGTAGTGACATTAGTAAATATATGCATACTTAGAAAACGAACATGCATATGATTTACATCAGATTAATATTGGTTCAGGGACGAGGAAGAGTTTCTCCTTGCGACGCATGGTTAGTCCAAAGGCATCTGTCATATCGATGTCTTCTTTTGCCATACCAGCAGGGAGCTTCCAGTTGTAGCTATAGATAAGATTTGCTAACATGATTTCAACGGTAGCCAATCCAAAGTTGATCCCAGGGCAAATCCTCCGGCCAGCTCCAAACGGTGTGAACTGAAAATCACTGCCCTTAAAATCAACCTCCGCTGTACTACTCCCTGCCATAAACCTCTCTGGCAGGAACTCCTCCGGCCTGTTCCAGGACCGTGGATCTCTACTAATAGCCCATGCGTTGACGATGACACGTGTCTGCGCTGGAATCGTGTATCCGTCGATGGTGCAGTCAGCCATGGAGTGGTGGGGGAGCAGCAGTGGCGCTGGTGGGTGTAACCTCAGCGTCTCCTTGATGACGGCTCTCAGGTAGGTCATGTTGTCAAGGTCCTCTTCCTTGACCATGTCTTGGGTCTTTGGTGTGTTCGTCCTCACCTCCGCTTGTAGTTTGGCCATGACCTCCGGGTTCCGTACTAGCTCAGCGATGGCGTACTCCATGGTTATGTAAGAAGTATCCGTGCCAGCCGCGAACATATCCTACATCCATATGCATGCATGAGTAACGTTGTTTGTAAACATCAAGTTAGTTTCTATTGTCGAAAAAGAAATTTTAATAATGAAGAACTCACCATCAAGATAGCTTTCATATGATTCCTGGTGAGGCCGCAGTAGTCCTGTTGCAGAGAGAGCAGAAGATCTATGAAATCGTTCTCGTCGTGCTCGTTCTTCTGCGGATCATCTTCTTCTTGTCGTTCCATCCTTGATGCATGGGCGTCGATGAGCTTGTCAAGGATCTCGTGCCATCTCTCCTGCAACTTCCTGACCTTGGCACCAACACCCACCATCCTAGTGAGAAGACGAGACTGCGCTAACCTGCTCGGCAAGTAGTCCTGTATGTTGAAGCCGTCGAGGAGCGCCGTGTTCATCCCGATCAGCTCCCGGAAGAGCCAGTTCCGGCCTTCCGCCATGAAGAACTTGCCCGACACGGCGCGGCACACGACGTCGTTGGCGAAGGCGTGGAGCAGGTCGCTCATGTCCACGGTAGTGGCCTCTTGCTGTTGTTGTTGGCGGATCTTGGCCATGACGAGGCGCACCTCGTCGTGCCGCGCCTGGCGAAAGGACCTGACCTTCTTGACGGTGAGCAGGTGCGCCGTGACGAGCCTCCTGCTCTGTCGCCAGTGCTCGCCGTAGGGCGCGAACGCCACGTCCATGGAGCCCTTCATGAGGATGTCTGCCAGCGCGGACCGCGGCCGCGACGCGAAGACGTAGTCGTGCGTGCGCATGACCGCCTCGGCGGCGCGCGCCGACGAGACGACGAGGTTGGGGGCGGCGCCCAGGCGGAGGAGCATGAGCTCGCCGCCGCCGTGTTTCATGGCGAGGTCGCGGAGGGCGACGTGCGGCTGGTGCCGGAGAAGGTGCAGGTGCCCGATGATGGGGAGACCACCCGGCGGCGACGGAAGAAGGAGGAGCTTCTTCTTCTTCTTCTTCGTCTTATTCGTATGGCTGCTGCCGCTGCAGCTTTGTTACTTGCCGCCTGCACTGGCAACAGCAACAGGCCGAAGCAAGAATAAGGCGAGAAGAGGGAGCAGCAGCATAAGCATAAGCATCTGAGGAGCGTAGCTAGTAGTACTGATGAGCATCTCTGCTGCTAAGTCTGCCATGGCCATTGTTGTTACAAGTAGCTACTACTAGTAAACTTTGTTTGAGAGTGCCTCTCTTCTCGTGCAGAGAGCCAGAGACAACACGTATATATAGCCTGTGAATCCATTTGAATCGACGTGGACACACACACGCCACTGTACAAATATAATTAATCATAACTAAAAGCGCCGTCATCTTCATTCCTTGCACTGGTTGCACTGGCTATGCTCAAGCAAGCTCAAGGACATATATGCATCTACTGTCCCCATCTCCAGCAGCTGGAGAGATCGATCCACACGTGGCGTCATTTCTCATCGTTTATTTATTGACGGAGGGAGTAACAATAATAACAATAATAATTTCTATTATTTCAGATGCAGAGACGCATTGTATCTCATGCAAGATCACATTGCGGCCGTCGAGCCGTCAATAGCCTCATACGGCTCAAGGCTGCCTATATAAAAATGAGAGAAAAAATGCTCAGCCCGAGGAGCAGCAGAGCATGCATCTTCGTCCTTATATGCGTCCACTGAACGGATTCAGCGTCTGTGGCTACGTACTCTCTCTATCTCTATCTACGTCCTGATACAAGACGACAACATTTTATTCATCGATCTTCTTGCATGCCGATCGATCGACATTATTACTTATTATTGTTTATTAATAATAATCTTGGGACGAGTAGGAGTTTCTGTCGTCTCCGCATCGTGAGTCCAAACACGTCAGTCATGTCCACATCCTCCGCCTTGGTCCCGGTTGGAAGCTCCCAGTCCAAGCAGTACACGAGGTTCGCCAGCATGATCTCCACAGTGGTCATGGCAAAGTTCATCCCGGGACACATCCTTCGTCCAGCTCCGAACGGCACGAACCTGAAGTCCCTTTTTCCTCCCTTGAAGTCGTCGATAAATGAACTGCTGCTGTCGTCGTCGTCTTCTCGTAGGAACCTCTCCGGCATGAACTCCTCTGCCCTGTCGCCCCAGGATTCCGTATCCCTGCCGAGAGCCCAGGCGTTGACGATGACCCGCGTTCCGGCTGGGACGGTGTACCCGTTGACATCGCGTTCTTCTTGCATGGACAGGCGCGGGAGAAGGAGCGGCACTGGCGGGTGCAGCCGAAGCGTCTCTGTGACCACGGCTTTCAGGTAGGTCATCTTGTGCAGGTTCTCTTCCTTCACCATGTCCACGTCGTCTACTTCTTCTCGTTGTTGGGAGTGACGAGTACTGTTAGTATTGTTCATAGTACTAATAATCTCAGCTCGCAGTTTGGCCATCACGCGCGGGTTCCTTACGAGCTCAACCATAGCGTACTCAAGGACTATGGATGAAGTATCTGTTCCTGCTGCAAACATTTCCTGCAACAAGTATTTGTTTTCTAATTAGACTAACAGTGTATCAAGCAAGGGAATTCTTCTATGAAAGAAAAATAAAAAAAACTATAGTTAGCTTGTTTAATTTGGCGTACCAACAGTAGTACTCTGACTTGCTCTCTCGTGAGCCCATCGTACTCTTGTTGAAGGGAGAGCAGAACATCAATGAAGTCTTCTTCTTCTTGATCTTCGTTATCATTACTGTGCACCAATCGGGACGAAGATTTTGTTGTTGCGTGTTCGTCTATGATGTCGTCGAGCAAGTCGTCCCATCTCTTCTTGAGCCGCCTGGCCTTGGCGCACACCACCCTCCCTCCAGTCAGCTGCAGCGCGACTTTGCCCAAGCCCGGGAAGAAGTCGTCGAGGTTGAAGCCTCCCAGGAGCTCCGAGTTGCCGCTGCTGAGCTCCCGGAACGTCCTGTTCCGGCCGCGGTCCCGCGAGAACTTCCCCGACACGGCGCGGCACAGGACGTCGTTCGCGAAGGCGCCGACCACGTCGCTCAGGTCCACGACGGCGCCAGCCTCTGTTCTGATCCGGCAGACGACGAGGCGCGCCTCCTCCTCACGCGCGCGGCGGAGCGCGACCACCTTTCTGGCGCTGAGCAGGTGCGTGGTCACGAGCTTCCTGTTCTGGCGCCACAGCTCGCCGTAGGGCGCCAGCGCGACGTCGGAGGGCCCGTCGAAGAGCACGGCAGCGACGGCCGACGGCGGCCGCGACGCGAACGCGTGGTCGTGCGCGCGCAGGATCGCCTCGGCGGCGCGCGGGGACGACGCCACCAGGTTGGGCACCTGGCCCAGCCGGAGGAGCAGGAGCCCGTCGCGCCCGTGCCGCTCGGCGAGGTTGCGGAGGGAGACGTGAGGAGGGTGCTGCGAGCCCAACACCAGGTGCAGGTGCCCGATGATGGGGAGCGTGCTTCTTCTTCCGGTCGGCGAAGGTGGGAGACGATCGCCATGTCTTGTTGCTGCTCGTCTTGCTGTTATGGAGCGTAAGATCAGCAGCAGCAGCACGAGTAGAGGGAAGAGGAAGAACATCGTCACGGGGTCCATGGAGGACTCTGCGAGCTGCTCTTCCATCGATTCGACGATCTCTTGTTGCCTCTAATTTAAACTAGAACTGATCGAGACGATTGGATAGGCTCGCCGCAGTCGATTCGGTCGCAGCAGAACGAAAGAAAAGAAGTAATCGGCGACAGCTTTCTTCCTATATAGTCTCTGCTCTCTGCAAAAAACAAAAAACATGTGTAACCCGCTCGAGTCACAGGCCCATGCAGCCAGCCACCTTGTTTGTTGCTCTCTTCCTTTTTTTTTTTCTTTCTCTTGAAAATGTTTTTCAACCTACCAGCGGTAGTAGGAGTACAATTTCAATTTTCCTGGTAGCTACTTCTTCTTCATGCGTTTAAAAAACATAAACATTCTTAGACAAATCAAATCGTAAAATCTCAGTGTCGTTCGGACAAATTTTCTAAAGGTTGTAAGAACAGTTATAGGAACAACAACAGTGACAACTTACTACTACTAATCATTTTGTCACAAGTTATTTGACAAAACTGGAAATGAAGCATACATATAGGTTTCTTGTGTGGTGAAGAAAACCAAATTCGTTGCTACTATATATGAGAGGTGGTGATGCATATGCATGATATGATGATACGGTACTTGCAGTGTACTAACAGGTTACGTGAGAGTCCCTATCATATGCTCGATCTCATCAGCCTTACACGTCACGTTGTTTATCCCATCGATCGCATTATAAAATAAACCAGTAAATCAATATTATAAAATGAATCAGTATATATATGTATATCCCTCCACTGCAAAAAAACAAAAAGAGAGAGAAAAATCAGTACACCTTTTTTGCAAAGGATATATACCATATTAATTCTTTTTTCTAAATTAATAGTGCGCAGTCTATATATTTTCATGGATCCCCAAGCATTTATAGTGAATGCTGCGGCATGCATATACACAATTTGGGATTGATCATCCAATCGTACACAAAATTACTAAATTTGAGGGTGTTTTTTCCATATATTGTTTGAATTTGGGAGCTTAGGAGTCGCCGTCAAATTAATGAGACGTGATCGATCGTACCCCGACGGGCTCACCAGAACCTTAGACCACAACACTAGCATCCAACTTCCAAGTGATATTTAGAGCATTCGCGATCCGTTGCTCATGTAACCATCACGACAGACGTATTCTAGCGGTGTCGTGTCATTCAATGGTACACATCTCTCTCCTATGTGAGGACAAACATGAATGAGATTGCATTCCATCCATCACCATCATAAAAGCATGCACCAACAATATCTAAATTTGGACGATCACCAAGCCAATCAGCTGCAACACCATCTCTCGTCCAACCGCTATCCCCACCACCGCCACGGGGTCGGCCTACCATCCCTAAAACCTTCTTTTAAGGTTGGAGTTCAGAAGGCTCTCATCTCTAAGAGTACGATGAGATTAAGAAATCATTGAAATAGTGGATTTCATTGGCTTGAAGAGTAGCCAGTCTGAAGACTGTACGTCCAATGTTGGATGAGTGTACTCTGGATCACTACTTAATCTTAAGACATAACTTTATTATAATCCGAAAAGGAATTACCTTGCATCGTAAAGGACTCGGACGGCCCAGCCCATTTCAATCAGATACTAGAGTACGCAAACAAAAGAATGAAGAGCCCACGTGACTGACCCATGGGCCACAATTCCCTTTTCTTTGCTTTGCTGTCTTCTTCCACCTGTTGCTGCAGATCGACGAGTAGCGAAAAGCGACTCGAGAAAGAGATCTCGACTTCTCGAGAGAGAGAGAGGGAGATGGGCGAGGCGCAGGCGACCGGCGGCTCGTCGGTGGTCGGCCGAGCCGTGGAGGAGGTGCGGTCGGCCCTTAACGAGCACGCAGACGTGGTCGCCGAGCTCTTTGGCCGCGTCTCCACCGAACTGCGCTCCGGCTTCGCCCCCGCCGTCGACTCCTTCATCGGCTTCTTCCACGCCGTCGACTGGAAGGTACGGATCCGATTCAGCCTGCCGTCGGTTCATGTGCGTGCGGATCTACAAGGGGATGTACTCTACTGGGTCTGGGTGGAACAAAGAATGTCTAACGATGCGCTTGGTGCTTTTGCACGAGCCCAACTCTCTCTTTGGTGTTGTGTAACTGGGTAGAAACGCAAGTCTAGACTGACTCGTTGAGGTTTACGAACTCAAGTTACTTGCTTCCCTTGCTTTGTTGAGATTTAGGAACTCAATAGTGGAACATTCGATTCCTCGGTACCTTAATATCATAATCCTACAACGCTGTTAATCCTAGAATCCAGTGTCACAGATGGATCTGAAAGTTAGTACGAGGCCCATAATGACTTGTTGCCATGTTAAGGCTTGAGCTTCTTTCAGTTTGATAGGGAGAAAAGCATGGCTTGTAGAGGATTCCTCATTAAGCAAAGATTTTTTTTTTCTTGGATAAAAGGGAGCAACGAAACTAATTCAGTGTGACAAGCTTTTCTTGACAGCTGCTGGTGCTGGGGACTTGATACATAATACATTAGCATGCGATGGCTGTAATTGTTGACTTGAAAATTATGTTACTGTACTGTTCTTGTGTGGTTGGTTCATGCTGAAGCTATACTATTGTCTGAACGCCAGTCTAATATATATATATATATATATATATATATATATATATATTTTTTGTATACAGGAGCCTTGGTTGATCAGCATCCTAACTTTTCATGCAATTCTGCTACTAGTAACCATCATCTCAAGGAGAAACATCAACTTCCAACTTATTTTGTCTGCTTTAACATGTGAGTTTAGTTTGTCGTTATTGTCATTTTTTTCCATTCTACATTCCTACCACCATTGTATTGTATAATTTCTACGGTCTAGTTACATTTATTAATTTCAAGTTAGAAATGCTTTTCTACCTGCTTAAACCTATCAGAATATTGACCTGTTAAAGCTTACTCCCTCTGTTTTTTTAATTGTCGCCATTCTTAATGACAACAATTTTAAAACAGGGTAGTACCTTGATAACTCGTGGATTCCTAGATTTTTGCACCCAATAAATGGTAATGGTAAATGTGCCAGTTTGGAAGGCATGCATTTGTTTTGTTCTTTCACATACGTGCAGGATTAATTTCTTAATAATCGAGGCCGTGTCTTTATTTACCAATCTGCTATCTTTGGTGCAGTTTCTGGTGTATTTCTAGCCGAGAGACTAAACACATTCTTAGGACAAAACTGGAAGAGCTTCTCTAGCCAAAATTATTTTGATCCCCAGGGTCTATTCATTTCAGTCCTCTGGTCTGGTCCTCTCCTTTTGATAACGATCCTTATTTTGGTATGTTCACATTTCTCTCATCCTATATGTTCTTTTGTCTGTTTCCTTGTGGCTGAAGTCTTTGCTTCTTATGTAGGTAAATACTCTTGTGACACTCTGCATGCTGATCGTAAGGTGGAAAAGAGCAGAACTCAGGCATCGTGCTCGGCAAGCGCGTAATAAGCAGGATTGATCTTAAGTCTCATCTATGTATGATAGGTGGCCAGTAGAGAAGTTGCTTGCTACGATGGATCAAACCGAGAATAGTGTCATGGCAAAATGTTTCTAGAAAGATATTGGTTTAGGTTGTAGTATTTAACATTTGAAGATGTTCAATTTTGCTCTTATTGTTCCAATATCCATCTATGATAGCCTTTCTATGTTGTGCTACATGATTTCTTTGAGCAGTAAGGATGTGAGTTTGCAATGTCATTTGTATTTTAGCTTGTTTTTGAGGGATGTATTGTAGCTTGTTAACGACAAACCTTGGAACTGCTCAGGTTCAAAAAACTTGTGATTGTTAATTACCAGAAGAGTATTTGTATCAACAGCTGAAATTTGATCAACTTTTACTCTGCTCTGAATTCAGCGCTCTAATTTTGCTGCATCTGTTTTTGAATTATCTGTTACTAGTGTTTCTTTTGTTTTTTTAGACGAAAAGAACACCCTATGTTTTGTTCTTTTCAGAGTTTCATAGTGGGGATCTACAACAGCTAGGACCAAAGAAAGACATCAACTATGTGATGTATTTATATCCCTTGATAAATCTTCTCTTATGATGCTAGGAACAACAGATGCTGAGGGCTGATTATTCCGTATTTTCTGAGTTACCATCCTCCATTTCTAAGAGCAACAAATGAAAGGGGTTATGCATAGCTAGCAGAATCATAACGAAAAATTCCTTTCTTTTAGTTATTATATACAAGACGTGTTGATAGGACATGTATCTAACCTTCTGCGACCTTTTCAATCATAATTGATGTAGCTTATAGGTTCCTCATTCAGGTACTTTTTCCTGCTCTTTTTTTCTTTTGCAATTAACATTGCTAGCTGAATGACTAGTTCAGAGGAAACTCGACAACACTCTTGTTACTCGTCATACAATTGAATTGTAAACCAGCCAACCAGAGCGTTGTTGAGTTTCCTGATTCTGATTGCGAGTGGATGAACCTGATACATCTACTCTCTGTATGCAGCAAAAAATACCTTGGAGCAGAAGCAAAACAGAAACATTGGGAGCTCCTTCGAAGAAGAAGAAGGAAAAAAAAAACACTGGGAGCTGATTGGTTGGTCAGCTTTTAGTGGGCCTAGCTAGGTGACGAGAAGACTGATTGGCAACACACTTATCATCTGTTATTAAGACACCCAAGCTAAGGTAGGTCCAAAGTTATTCCCGTATTTGGACCAACTTGCATCTCCGGTTCTCTCTAGGATTATGTCTAACTATTACACTTTATTAATTTGTCGACAACAATAATTGCAGTTTGCTGCATTTTGTTTGAACTATACTAGCTCCATGACTATAAATAAATGTGTATGAAACGACTATACTATAATCCGCGAGGTGCCCTTCATTTATCTTATCCGATCGATGGACGGATGAATTGAGTAGAAGCATTACATTCACCAGTTTAGACAGTGACAAACACACATAAAAAAGATTGGATATGTTAGACTATTACCGACCGAGCATATACCAGAATAGCAACACAATGATGAAGACTTGGATATGTTGTTGATCCCGAGGATGATCGATCCATCTCAGGTACTAGTATAGTATAGTGGTAGGTCCCACGCACTGTGCAAGCCAAAATCTAGGCATCTGCTATACTATCATCCACATCTAGTGTTGTATATAATAACGAGTAGTGCCTGATCAGTGGGCCAAACGTCATGCTCTTTTTCCTGTCCAACTGGACCTAGCGTCTGTTCCAAGTCTCACAGCCTGCCTTGCAGGACAATATAACGGCGTGATTTTTTTTTTTTGTTTATTTGCGCATGATTCAACTTGTGCATTAATTTTGTCCATGCACGAGCAATATGCTACACAAGTTAAAGCTAACAAAGAATTATGCATGATCAATCACCATCTCCGTCATGTAGCTAGAATAGCTAGAATAACTAGAATAACGTACTGTACTTGCATTCAGATGTGCAGTCTCTACTGTTGGTTTGACTATAAGCAAGAGATTTAGTTTGTATATTTTTTTTGCGACTCATTTAGTTTGTATAATTAATACTTAATGTTTTACCTAAAAGACACTTTTGGTACACACGTGCAAATGTACTTTAAATATATGTTTTATTTTCAGAGAAAACAGAGCATACGTCCTCCCTATGTGTTCTTTATTGATCTTTGAGAGGAGATATATTTTATAGAGCTTTATATATATAGAATGATTAAGATCACATGGTTACCAGAGAGAATGAGCTGAATCGAAGTTGCATTGTTGTTCGTTCTCATATTGAAACTATTATTCAATATGATTAAGAAGTCCCTTTCAATAGTTAGTGGGGTGGTGGTGGTCGCTTGAGGATTACTTAATTATTACAAGTATTAACCGACCAAACAAGCTAATAAGCTCTGCTTGGATCTCTTCTCTCTGTCGTCTGTCCCTTTCATCAGCTCCCTCTCTAGAATCTTAGACGCGCTTTGCTCGCTGCAGACGAGCTCTCCACCACTTGCCAGACGCGCACTCGTGACTTGTGTATGCCTTAGGTTGCAACTAGTAGTAGATTGATATCTTTGCCTCAAGCTAAACTAACTGATGCTTTATTTAACCCATATGCATCTATAAATAGGTCATCAAAGATCGATCTCCCCGGCACCAACTTACAGCTAGCTACGCTAGAGGGGTTACAACTTAAGATAAGCTCTCCTGTAACACAAAGGTACATCTCGATCGTGTCTTCACTTGATTGTGGTCTTGTGGATGCAGGGTTTTGCTAATCGTTAGCTTCGTAAATCGTAATTGCTTGTTCGTATTAATTAGCTAAATAGGGAGCAGACTCTATACCTTCATGTACCATGCATTATTTTTAGGAAAAAGGGAATATATCATATTTAGTATAGTATGTGGTCAAGACTGCACCAATCTTGTAGGTGCGCGCATGAGAGAGAGAAGGAATAAGGTGCCAGTAGAGTGTGTACTGGCTGTAGAGAACGACGACTAGCATGATGTATCTATGGCAGGCAGAGGCAGCTGCTGGTTGATCGATCGATCAGCTGGTGGCGTGGATACGAGAGTGAGTGAGAGATCAGTAGCCCTGAAGTGCACTCCAAGTAACATGGGTATACTCTACCTTCCTTTCGGAAAAGGCAGTACCTTTTCAGTCAGTTTCACGTACCCTACCCTCCACAGAAAGAGAGAGAGAGAGAGAGAGAGGGGGGGGGGGGGGGGGGGAGGGACACGTCCATCACTTAATTTCAGGCATGCCTGTCGTCGACTGCAAAATCTAAACGTATTATTAGTTGTAGGTACCTACTAGTTCTCTTGCTCTCGATCCTCTTCGTTCAAATGATACCAATATCATATGTGTTTGTACGGCTATAAGTATGGTGCAACTACTGATCCATTATTAGGTCTACACCTTGCCCACACGGTCGACGATCCTATATTTCTCTCTTTCTCTGGCCCCTCCATTGATCCCCCTCATCAGTGTTGAAATCTGCAGTCGTCTTTCATTTGCACGCGAAGCAGAACCTTGGAGCTAGCAATAATGGATCAGCAGCAGCAGCAGCAGCGGCAGCAGGCGCCATGCGTCCCACCAGGGTTCAGGTTCCACCCCACGGAGGAGGAGCTCGTCGGGTACTACCTCGCCAGGAAGGTGGCCTCCCAGAAGATCGACCTTGACATCATCCGCGAGGTCGATCTATACAGGATCGAGCCATGGGACCTCCAAGGTCGTACTCTCATACACATGCATGTTCTTTTTGAATTATTAGTTCTCGTCAATCTCTTGCGCGCTAGCAAGGAATTACATATAGGGATCTTGAACGGTGATGATTACTGCGCGCAGAGAGGTGCGGCTACTACGGCGGTTCCGGTGCCGGCGGCGAGCAGGAGGACGAGCCGTCGGAATACTACTTCTTCAGCTACAAGGACCGCAAGTACCCCAGCGGCACGCGCACCAACCGCGCCACCGCCGCCGGATTCTGGAAGGCCACCGGCAGGGACAAGCCCGTTCTGTCGACATCGTCTTCCTCGAGGCCGGGCGCCGCCATCGGCGTCATCGGCATGAGGAAGACGCTGGTGTTCTACCGCGGCCGCGCGCCCAACGGCCGCAAGACCGACTGGATCATCCACGAGTACCGCCTCCAGTCCAACGAGCACGCGCCCGCGCAGGAAGAAGGATGGGTGGTGTGCCGCGCGTTCCAGAAGCCCATGCCCAACCAGCAGCAGAGACACTATTCCGCCGCCGCTGCCGCCGGATACCCCGGCTACGGCAACATACCCGCCGCCGGCTTCTTCTACGACAGCCCTAACTCACAGCACGCTCATCGGCTACTGATGAGCAGCGCTGCAGCTCCGGATCACAGCTTATTGACGGACTCGAAGCTGCAGGTGCAGCTCATCGCCGACATGCCGCCGCTCCAGAGCCCGGTAGGTGTCGTCGGCCACAGCTACGAGCAGCAGGCTGCGGTGGAGGCGACCCTGGATTGGAACTTGTTGAGCAGCCTGCTGCCGTCCTCGCAGCTAAATTTCCATCAGCCGCCGGCTTCTCCTTCTTCTTGCTCCAAGAACAATGACATCTGATTCATCCACATGATAAGGGTTGTTCGATTCGATTCATCAGCACTGATAGTGTTAACCATACACATGTTCATGTATTAACGACAACGACTCTAGCTATTTCAGTTTGTACCTACATATACATACAGTGTAATGATCATTTGATGTGGAACTGATAGATCCAGCTGGAATTATTTGGTTGAGATCTTGTTGGTTTTGATCTATATACAGTTGAGTATATATAAACTATATACTCTCTCCGTCCCCATTTATTTGCAGTTCTAGCTCCGGCCACGAAGATTAAAAAAATAAAAATATAATAGGTGTACAGAAAATGAGAAGGAGAGGTAGAGATAGAGATGTATTAGAAAGAGAGAAAAGTATATCGGGAAGCGAGAACATAAATAAAAGGGGACAATTAGATGATACTAGAATCACAACTAAAAATTTTCACCTTTTCATATGAATTACTACTGATTTTTTTTTCTGCAAAAGAAGAAACGATGATGATGATTTCCCATTTTCTGATGTGTGAATGTTTGACTAATTTCAGTGATGTGGGTCAGCTTTTCTGAAACAATTTCTTGGCTCTATTATGTATATACTAGGTGGACTACAAGCATCGATATTTTAATAATACCGAAAATGCATGTTGATAGAAATTACATCAGGACAAAACATATATATATATATATATATATATCATAGATATAATTAAATTTGTTTAGAAAAAGTACACGACATTCGTCATTGTCAGTTTCATGTAATATTGATTGATGCTAAAAATCAAGCTCAAGTCTTCACTGTTACTACGTAATCATCCAATTGAAAACCGATTGCTACTTCCACTGGCAGTGCAATGATAGCACGCGGTTGTTCATGCAATGATGGTTTCGATCTTTGCGATCCCTGTACTACTTGCTTATAAAATAATTGTATTTGTGTTCACTGATGTGCATAGAATTTATTTTCTGATGCCGTCGTCTGCCATTGAGCAGCAGATGATAATAAAGGCTCTTATGTCTGCATATGTACTATCAAACGCGTGGATTATCATACATTTCACGGCATTCAATGGAATATAGTTTCTCCTCCCCCATTCTCTGGAATGGAAAAATCACCCAAAAAAACACAACTATTTCTGAAAATAAAACAGTTCAGTTGTTCAATGGAATAGAGTAACTGAGACATGAATTGTTCAGAATATAGGACAGAGTGATCACAACAAAGGACTTTTTCTTTTTTTTTTTTTTGAATTCAACAGACCAAAGGACGTTGGGCTGAAAGACCATGGGCCAGAGCACTAGTGCACTACCAGTCATGGGCTAATATACAGGCCTCTTCGTAACCTGGACCAAGGGTAGGCCATAAACAAAGGATGCACCGCACCGCCCAGAGCCCAGTGATGTTGACATTGAGACGACACTCCTCTCCTCTCTTCTCCTCTCGTCCTACAGCTACAGCTACAGCGCAGTCATCATCGGTCTCCCCTAAAGCTATAGCCTCCTCTCTCTTCTTGTGAGCGAGCTTGCTGCTCCGCTCGGCGTGGCCACCATGAGCCTCGGCGGCTGCGGCGGCGGGCTCAGCGTCAGCGGGCCGGACTCCCGCGTCGAGACCATCTCCCGGCTGGCGCAGTGGCGCATCGACACCTTCGGCCCCTGCTCCTACCGCCGCTCGGACCCTTTCAAGCTCGGCATCTGGAACTGGTAATATATCCGCCGCCCACACAAATTCATTCCATGATTTTTTTTTTAATTTTTTAGGAGAACCCACCAAATCCGTGAAATCCGATTGATTTCTACACAGCAAATCAGCTCTGCTATTTTTTTTAATTTTATTTTTGTGAGGAGCAAATCGGCTCTGCTTGATGTTGATGGTGCAAATTACTGCAGGTACCTCTCCGTGGAGAAGAGCAGGTGCATCTACGTCCGCCTCTTCCCGGAGCCCGGCCGGGTGGCCAAGGAGCAGCCGCCGTTCGCGCGCTTTGTTCTCCGCGTGTCCTGGGCCGGCCCGCCGCGCCGCACATCCGTTTCCCAAGGTAATTAAATATCTGCATTCCAGATCGGTAATAAAGATGGAATATTTGCTGATGAGTCCTACTTGGTATAGCAATGTGGTTCTTGTTTCCTGCATTAGTAGTAGTATTAGTCTGTGTGATGGATCATTTGTCTCTATGATCTGATATTGTGATGGTTGTTCTTCGATACTACTTACTACTTGATTGACCCATCCAGTATTTTGATGATGGCTATTGGGTATTGCCCTATCAGTGGAAATTATTTTTTTTCCCATATGCCAGTTAGAAAATCTACAATCACTCCGTTATGGCTGATTACAACCAACTTCCTCTCTGCGCTTGACTGCTTGCCTGAAAGCATGCAGCAGTTAACTCAGCAGAAGAATTCCTTTCCACCCTGGTTCTTCATGCACGTAGGGAACTTTGGCTCATATTCTAATTCCTGGTGATAAGTAGAAAAACATAGGGCTTTTAGATTTTTTCCCTTATCCTATACCTTCTTCCCCCAGAATGTCAGTTAACAGCGTCATGGGGATATTAATAATCACATGAATTACCTAAGTACAAGCACTACTGAGAATAATCAGATGAGGACATGCTTCAGTTTCAATCTGGTGGGAAAACATTTCAGTGCAAACAATTGAGTACGATAGTAATTTGACGCTCCATGCAGAAAACAGCTCTCTTGCAGCTACTTCGTGAAAGAATAAAGAAATGTGCGTTGTGATTGTGTTACTGTGGACGAGTATTAAATATTCTTCATGAAAAATGTATGCATTCCACTCTGTTTAGTAGGTTTTCCTAGCCTGGTTGGATCAGATTGTTCTTGTTGTCAGTATAATTGTCAACCAGACAATCTTTGAAGAAAAAATCATTAACGACCTGATGGGTTTCATAGTTACTTGCCTGCCATCCAGTTCTTATTTTATAGTCTCCTTTGTTGTGTGAAACCGTTAGTGGACTATTACTCTGATTACTCTCTAGGTCTCTCTGAAATTTTCTTTTCATGAAAAGTCTGCGTTCTCACTCTTTTGTTTTATGATGTATAGTGCTTGAGCACCTTCTCCGAAGCAGTGAGGACTTTGTCTGGCAAGTTGATGTGATGGCCCATGGTCGTTTCACCATCGATGTTGAATTTTTGGACCTGAAGATAGCCACTAACAATGCAAGTACCTGCACCCTTTCTTTATTCCTTTACATTTGAAAGACTTTGCCTTCCTTTTCTTCTAGAACATTTTGTATCCCTGTTTCTGTTTTCGAGGGAAAAAAACATGAGATAATTGGAAGTCTGATCTTTAGGGCATATGATGGTGTTAATAATATGCTGATAAGACATTGTCCAAATATGTTCAGACACAGGCTACCGAGTCACCCTCATCATCGATTTGGCCGAGTGAAGGCATGGTGCAGAACATTGCTAGTAAGAGCACCTTGGGATGTCTATCCCGCATGCTTGCGGAGTCTATCCATGCGGACGTGACCATCACCACGACGGACGGTGTCCTTAAGGCCCACAAGGCGATCCTGGCAGCATGTTCTCCTGTTTTCGAGAGCATGTTCGTGCATGACCTGAAGGAAAAGGAATCGTCAACAGTGAACATTAGCGACATGTGCTTGGAATCCTGCTCGGCTCTGCTAGGCTTCATCTACGGGACCATAAAGCACGAGCAGTTCTGGAAGCACCGGGTCGCGCTGCTTGCGGCGGCGAATAAGTATGGCATCACCGACATCAAGAACTGCTGCGAGGAGAGCCTGTTGGAGGACATAAACTCCAGCAACGTCCTGGAGAGGCTCCACGTGGCGTGGTTGTACCAGCTGGAGAGGCTGAAGAAAGGGTGCTTGACCTACCTGTTTGTGTTTGGGAAGATTTACGACGTGCGGGATGAGATCCACAGCTTCTTCCACCATGCGGATCGTGAGCTGATGCTGGAGATGTTCCAAGAGGTCCTGAGCGTTTGGAAGCCGATATGATGAGCTGATGTGGGAGGAATTATTGCTGTACACGTGCAGAGGAAGTTTAATTAATTAAGCTGGTTGTGTAAATACTAGTGTAGAGAGATCTAGTATGAGGAATCTGTATGACAGTTATTAGGTTATGGAGCGTCAACATCTGATCGATGTTCAGAGCCGCCACCAGTATCTGTATTGTGCCGTTTGTATGTCATTTGAAAGTCAACAAACAGGGGCATATATATGCTTTATGTTTGTTTTGTTTGGAGGCAACTTTGGTTTATGCTGTTTACGACACTTGCTGCAGAAGAAGAGGTCCGTCTTATATTGGGTAGGTGGGTGCTGGTTTATGATTTGTTGAAATCGTTCGTACGCGTTGATCTGGCGCGGCTGCCGTGATCAGTTGACAAACCTGGAACACACAATACGGCGTTGCTCCGTCAATCAGGATACATACATACGTGTCTCTTCTTAGAAGGCATCTACTAGTGAATCGGGGGAGCTGGAAGATTAGCAAAAAGTTTGCCCCGGTCAATGGTCAGAGCTGGCACGCGTGTTGGTTCATGCATGTTTGTGAATAGAAAGATTAACAAAGTTGACAAAAAGCAGTTTAAAAGACAGATCGAGCACAGATGTTTAGTTTGTTGAGTCCACGTCTGTAATCCCACGATCCTCAGTTAGCCAATCTTTCAGTGGAATTATTCGTCCTAACAAATTTTCAAAAAGAAAGAGAAAATGCATGATGGTACGTTTGTGATACTAGTATTAATCCGACTCCAGTTACTTACTTTTATTATCCGACTCCAATTAAGCACCCAGGCTATCTGGTTTATATAAATAATACTCCTAAATCAACAATGCCACCTTATATTATATGGGACCTATTTAATACTTGTCGTCTCTATGTTCTGTTCTTACGTAGTACTATCTCAATTTTTTAATCATTAAACTTTCTATATAAATTATTTATTTTTTAATATTAACCTTTTTTAATATAAATTATATTTATATTAAAAAAATTAATAATTAAAAAACGGAAGTAGTAGAGTAGTATCTACGTGTGTTATTAGGCCGGCCACCACCCTTCCCTCCCTCGTTGCGTTCTTATTCATCCAATCGAAATCCAAAAGGTCGAATAATTCTCCATCTCCTGCGTTGTTTGTCCTTAACGAACTTTCAAAAAGAAAGAAAAACCAACCACCACCAGGCACCAGCAGGCAGCTGCTCATCAAGAAAAGGTAAAGAAGAAGTTCCAGTTCCACCGCACCGCATCGCATCCATCCATGGTGGCGCCGGCCCGGCTGCTGCTGGTCCTGGCGGCCGTTGTCGCCGCCGTGCTGTTGTCGGCGTCTGCGGCGCAGGTGGGGGACACGTGCTCCTCCGACGGCGGCTGCGGCGCGGGGCTTCACTGCAGCGCCTGCGGCGACGGCGGAGCCAAAATCTGCACGCGAGCAAAGCCCATCGACCCCGCCACGCATGTATGTACTAAGCCATTACTGTCATTTCGTCCTCGTCCTCGTCCTCCTCCTCCCCGTCTCGTCTCGTCTCGACTCAATTAATCTGGGGCGACCGGACTGATGCTGCAGGGCACTGGCCTCCCGTTCAACAACTACTCCTGGCTCACCACGCACAACTCCTTCGCCCGCACCGGCGCCCCCTCCGCCACCGGAGTAACCATCATCTCCCCCACCAACCAGGACGACACCGTCACAGCGCAGCTCAAGGTATGCCGTTCCATCCATTCTACTTCCATCCTAATATGCCGCTCTCTCAAGGTATTCCCCGCCCGTCTGACTCGGGCGCCGCCGCCCTGTCAGCCTTGGGTCTGTCAAACTGAAATTACGGTAGCCATTCAATCGCCGTTCTGAAATTCATTTTGCCTCAATTTTGTCAAGTATACTCAACATAGCTGCTATATATATATATATATATATATATATATATATATATATATATATATATATATATATATATATATATATATTGAGAGAGAGAGTACAGCTAAGCTAATGATTTTGTCTGTTCTTCACTCTCCACACTTCATTCCGGGAATGTAATTCAAATATTCGTTTTTGTTCTCACCATTACTACGGAAAATAAAAAACCTTCCAAAACCTGCAAGGTGGCTGCAGCTTTCTCCTTTATTAATTATGGGGAATATTATATTACAACTAAAATTCAAAATGGAATGCTGCACACGACACAAAACAATAGCTTTCGGCACCCACAAATGCCTCTGGAATGTTATGTTACTGCCCATGCCATGTTTGTCTTCAATTTAATCAAGACGCCTTTCCAGATCAGTAGCTTTGTTGAGCAGCCTTTTCTCTCTCTTTTTTTTTTCAGTTTACTCAACACTAGAATTCATTCCACACGGTGGATATACCTGCTCCATGTCGCTGAACTATTTCATTCATTCATGAGTCATGTGTCCGTGTGAGCTAGTATTAATTCCGAAAAGACAGACCCAAATGCCAATGATGCATACAGGGGCATACAATCAGGCCTCAACAGCGAAAGTAACCATTTTGGTGTGTGTAACCCTCAAGGACTTGCCTTTACTTTCTCTAGTTGCCACCTCACAGATTCTTGGAGGTATGGTGCTGGCCTTAAATTAGTGCTCAAAATCCAGACATCCCTTCCCTGGTGCTTGCTTAATGGCATACCTAACGGTTGATTGCAGTCATGCTCAATCAAACCACTTTCTGCGCAATTTCAAGTGCTTTTCATAAGGCGTGAAATTCTCAAAAAATGATACAAAATAATACAATAGATAAGAGAACAATTCAACTACCGTCTGACTTCACATACAGTCACAGGGAGCACAGCAAATAAGAATAGAGGTGCCTAAACTGCTAGCTAATAATTAGGTTGGGAATTGTTTGATTTAGTTAGAAATGGTATCTCAATCATGATATGTCTTTGGATTCTACCTAACTCATCAAACCAGGGTGGCACTCCTGTATGCAAAAGAAAAGGCAATACTACTCATTAGTTGCTAGTTTGATTGCTTTGTATTGCCAAACAAGCTTCTCAAAAATCATGTCCAGTTCAGGCAATATAAGGTGAAGGTATCATTTGCTTTGGTCTTAAGAAAACATGGGCCACAGACTTTCACAAATTGTCGTGCTACACTATCCTTTGTCCTTACAGATGGTTATCTGGATTTTGAGACTTATTAACAACAATATTGCATTTACTTGTTGACATATCAAAACAGAAACTAGTACTGCTACTCGCTTTTAGTTGACACAGAAGCCCAAAGGTCGTGTGTAATACTCTGATATCTCACGGAAACTTTCTATTTTCTTTTTTTTTAAGTAAAAACTTTCTATATTATTGATAACTGGAAAGTTTAAAGAACGCAGACAACACCACGCTCCTGCTGCCATGAACATACCATACATTATTTAATCCATTTTGCATTTATTGAATAATTTTCCTAATTAACTACTGAAACTTATTATTTGATCCTGTGCTGCTAGAGTTTTCCTAGTTGTATGTTACTTCAAAATGCTAACCATGGAGATCACACTTGATTATGTGCAGAATGGTGTTAGAGGCTTGATGCTCGACACCTATGACTTCAAAAATGATGTCTGGTTGTGCCACTCATTTAGTGGAAATTGCTATAACTTCACTGCATTTGTAAGATTATCAGCGAAACATTTTATTTTTCTGTCATGGAAAGTACCTTTCCTTGTAACTCTGATATTTAAATCTTCTGTTTTTTCTGCAGCAACCTGCCATTAATGTCTTCAAAGAAATTCAGACATTCCTTGAATCAAACCCATCAGAAGTAATTACAATTTTTTTGGAAGACTACACAGCTTCAGGGTCCTTGCCAAAAGTATTTAAAGCTTCTGGCCTTATGAAGTATTGGTTTCCAGTGGACAAGATGCCAAAGAGCAGTGGTAACTGGCCCTTGCTCAAGGACATGATTGGCCAGAACCAGCGCCTCGTAGTCTTTACATCGAAGAAATCGAAGGAAGCAAGCGAGGGAATAGCATACGAGTGGAACTATGTAGTAGAAAGCCAATGTAAAGTTACATGATTAGCTACATTAGCCTGCAAAGTTTTGATTGTCGCGAGACTGTTTCTGACAGCAATGTCGCTTTACCCATGCAGATGGAAATGCAGGTATGGTGGAGGGCAAATGCCTCAATCGCCAAGAGTCTCCGGCCATGGATTCGAAAACGCAGTCACTTGTTCTGATGAACTTTTTCACCACCGATCCAAACCCAGCCGGTGTTTGCACGAATAATTCAGCACCACTTGTTAGCATGCTGAAAACCTGCCATGATGCTTCAGGCAACCGGTGGCCTAACTACATTGCTGTTGATTTCTACATGGTATGCTATCACCTATTGGAACTCTTTTGCTGGTTCATCTGAACCTGAATGCATTTTTTATGGTCATGTTGTTGCTTCAACATTTACTAACTCTGCGTTCGGATTGTGCAGACGAGCGATGGTGGAGGAGCTCCCTTGGCTACGGATATGGCGAATGGCCATATGGTTTGTGGGTGTGACAACATTGCGTATTGCAAGGTTAGTGCCTGTGGTATCTCGCACTGGCGTGACCACATTTCTTAACTGCGTATGCTAATTCACTGTTGGTACTTTGATGTTCAGGACAATTCAACATTCGGGACCTGCTCGATACCACCACCACCACCACCCAAGGCATCCAGACCAGGCAGCGGTGGCTCAAGAGCTGGCAGCGACTCCAGTGCGGCAATACCCCGGTCTCATCTAACCTTGCAATGGAGCTTCTTCCTCGGGCTGGCTTCTCTGGTTATATCATTCCTTTCGTGAGAGCTAGTGTTTGGCCTGTGTTGTGTGATCCATTACACAGCCTTGAGCTGCTATTGCAGGCTTTTGTAACATTTTTATTTGTGATGGAGGCAATTCGATTTGATTTGTTTTAGAGCCTCGATGACCTTGAGGCGTGAGCTGAGGTGTATATCGGCTACTGAGATGCGTAGAATAGATTTTATCATTGCTCATATGTGTTTCAGAATAAGTACAGTATATGTTAGGTGTAGAGTGGCCTTTGAATCAAACATGGATGCTCTTCATGTGCGAGTTTGTTGTTTTGAAGTGAAGATGGATCGTTGCCTTTCAGCTGGAGAATAGCATCAAATCGAGCACATATTCCCATCTAGATGATTATATATCTTTAACCATGTTTCCTTCAGCGACTTCATTCGTGTACTGGACGATTTTGTGTAAAAAAAAGAGTACATTTGGTGCATGGTGTTACGTGCAGAGACCAAAAGGTCCTGGAAACTGCAGCCTAGACTTAATTACGGTGGATTATACTTCTTGATATCAAAACCAATGTTTTCCCGTCAAAAGAGAAAATGAAGAGGATAGATCTCTCTCAACAAACTCGCATTCTCTGGATCAAAAAGGGCAAAATACCCTTTTTTCTGTGAATGACAAAATCCATTATTGCAATGTCTAAAACAAATCAAGGGAGACGTGAATCACAATCAAGGGGATTCTATTCCTTCCTGCAACGGTACGTGGTCCATTCGAGAGAGACTCCAACACAAGAACTCTAGTAATAATTAGAGAAAACAGCTACTACTCCGTTAATCATTTGCACCAAATCCTTCGGAAAAAAAATTCATTTGTACCAAATAATAGAATATTCGTACGCGCATTAAGGTACCACTGTAATGATACTGCGGATTGATTGTTCGCTAAAAGAAGAAACAGTTCGATTTTGTTTAACAAAAAAAAAGAAGAATAAAGAGAATTATTTTGTGAAGAAAAGCAGAAAAAGCGTAGGAAGAGACGCGTGCTCAAGAAAGAAAGAGAAGGGAGGGGGTAGGAATACGATACCTTCTCCTTCTCCCCCAAAACTAAACCCTGTATCCGATCAAAAAAAAAAAAAACTAACCCCTGTAAAAAATCAAATCCCAGACAGCCGAACTGAGGTCACTCATAGATTCCAGTACAAAAACCGTCGGAGAGGAGAGGAACTGATGAGGTGATGGCATCCCGCCTCTTGTTGTTCCCCTTCCCCTAGACTAGACGAGGTTGGAGAAGGAGGGCTTCGCTCCTCCGTCGCCGGAGGCCATGGCCACCAAGCAGCTGCGGGTGTACCAAGTCTGGAAGGGCAAAAACGTGAGATTACATCCTCCATGATCCCCCACCTGTCTCTTCTTCTTAAAGTTCACGTTTTTACCTTCTCCATGCGGATCGCTCTGTAGTTCTTGGGATTCGTTATTGTAGGCAGTTTCGTCTCTGCTCGTGGACTTGATCCGTTGTCAGGCCCATGTGATTTTATTCTATTCTCCTCTGGTTCTCAAGATAGGAAGAGAGCTGATTTGGACCTCTTACTATGTGGATACCTAATTATGCGTAATTTATCTTTGTAGTTTTATTTTAGTGCAGCATTTGCGAGGCTGGTAAATAAACTATTGAGAGTAGATTCGGAGATCAATGATAAACTTGTTCTTTCCCTAATAAGATAACAAGGCTCACTGTATTATGGCTATTCGTAATGCTAATCCAACCTATGGTTTTCCTAGCTTTGAAGACAATGCACAAGACTTGTGGCATGATATTTAACTTAGGAATGCTCTATTAATTGATTTCTTAAGGTTCTCCTAGCTTTCAATGTTCTAGGATGATTGTTGTGCAATATTTTTGGTCATCCTGGACTCTGGAGGTTCAAATTCTATGGTTTTCATGGCTCAGCGAATTAAGAAGTTATATAAATATTGTGTTATTAAAATTTAAGAAGTCGTGACATGCATTTTCAGTCCATTCGTTGGTGCTGTTCATCAGTAACTTCAGATAGCTATCAGATGTTTTAGTAACATATTCCTCTTCATTCAGATAATCTTGTGTGGTGGGAGGTTGATCTTTGGACCAGATGCCAAGGCCACACTGCTAACTTTCTCCCTAATCGCGATCCCTGTTGCTGTATTCTGCATCTTTGTGGCGAGGCATCTCATACACATCTTTCCTGCATATAATGCAGGGTATGCAATTCTTGCTATTACCATAGTCCTTACAGTTTATGTAAGTAAACCATTTTTTCCTATTTACTTCAAAATTCTGTTAAGATTCTTGCATAAAATTCACCGCCCATTATTGTCAAGTCGTCATTCCTTTCAGTTTGAGAAAAATCTCCTAATATGATTAAGAGACATATGATATATTAATTACTAGTCGTATTACCGTGGAAGTTCCGTACTTTCCAAGAACTTTAGTATTGAAAAGAAATGAAAATTGGCTTTCTTTTAATTTTGCCACTATACTGAGGCAAGTGCAAGTATACTCCGCATGCTATAGTTTCTGCTAGGTGCTTGTTATTTGACATCAATATGTGGCTGAAAGGATTACGTCAAAAAAGTATGTGGGGGCTGAAAGGGAACCTTCTGAAACTACTTTTAGCTTTAGCTTCACAGTAAACACTTGAGTGTTAAAATTATGTTTCTACTTATGTGCCTCTGCTTAACAAAACAGAAAATTGGTCTTTCCTTAGTTTTTTCTGTTTAAAGCATTTGTTGATACTTGGAGCTCCATTTTATTGATTATGGGCCGTCCTTACTATATTTATACTTTAGTCTTGCATGTTTTTGTTTGTTCATTCAATAGGTATTTTCCAAAAGCTATGTTCGCTCCAAAAAATTGTGTGACGTTATCTTTTTTAATATATATTTCATTTTCAAACAAGTTCCACCAAAATCATATTATCCTCTCCTGTAAAACCTGATTTTTTTTAGGTACTGTTACTGCTCTTCCTTACCTCGTCTCAAGATCCAGGTATTGTACCACGGAATTCACACCCACCTGTGGAAGAGGTCTCTCATGATGCATCAGCTCCACATGCTCTTCAGTTCCCTCAAGTAAAAGAGCTTATAATCAATGGCGTGCCTGTGAAAGTGAAGTATTGTGAAACTTGCATGATATACCGCCCTCCCCGTTGCTCTCACTGTTCCAGATGTGATAACTGTGTTGAGCGCTTCGATCATCACTGCCCTTGGGTTGGGCAATGTATTGGAGAGGTCAGTATGTTGACCTCTTTTTATCTCCTCAAAAGGAACAAGTCATGGATGTTTCTGTTTTACATCCTGATAGCTATTCCTATAAATAGATGCTTAGTCTTACCTTCGTTCTTTTTCCTTTGCAGCGAAACTACCGCTACTTCCTATAAATAGATGCTTAGTCTTACCTTCGTTCTTTTTCCTTTGCAGCGAAACTACCGCTACTTCTTTTGTTTTGTTTCTTCTGCAGCAGTCCTGTGTGTCTATGTATGTGCAATGTGTGCATTGTACATCAGGATTCTCATGAGTAGAGGTCATCATTCAGTTTGGAAGGCCATCAAAGAATCCCCAGCATCAATGGGGATCATGGCATATTGTTTCCTTTGCTTCTGGTTCGTCGGTGGTCTCACTGGGTTCCATTCATACCTTATTGCAACAAACAAGGTTAGCCCTGCAAGTCAAAGTTCTGCCAAATAAAAATTAGCGCATAGGCTCTAGATATGTTCATCTGAATTTTATTCAGAGTTGTGGAGACATTACATAATGTGTCAATATCTACTAGTACTAGTGAATTACTGAACTACAAATTTTTTTTTTTATTGTTCTGACTTCCTACTTTCTTTTCTGAAGACAACATATGAGAATATCAAGTACAAGTACAATGACCACCCCAACGTCTTTGACCGGGGTATCGTGCGCAACTGCCTAGATTTCTGGTGCACAAAAAGGAAGCCTTCCAGGATCAAACTAAGAGCTATTGTTCAAGAGGAACATGAGGCAGCCCAGCCACAGATTAGCCATTCCCAGATACAGGAAAACGATGCACCTCACCGTCCACGAGCCAAGGTTGAGGATGATCTAGAGATGGGTCTCGACATCCTGAAGACCTCAATGCGCCAGACTGATGACTACAGTGATGACGAGTTGGAGGCTGGAAGAAATGGTGTCAGATTTAGGGCACCAGATTCAGATACTGAGATCCCTGTTATCAGGGCTGATACCTACTCAGAAGTTAGGGATCACGACTTGTTAGTTGGTAATGGTGCCCAACCTTCATCTCCTGAGCAGAAACAACCTGACAAACTTCGTTGATGGTAAATGAATGTCTCTGTTCAGTGAAAAGTTGTCCTTGCTGATTTTTGTGTTGCAAATACCAACTTATTATTCATCAGGGTCGTGAATGTTGGATTTGATGACATTGGTTGTTCTCCTCAGGAATATTTCTGTGATTTAGCCAGCTGCTTTGCTTGAGTAAACATAGGATTCCATGGGTAAAACCCCCTGCTGTGTAGTTTCAAAAGGTTTATGAAGAGTTTAGGAATTGGTTAAAGCTCTTCAGTAAGAGAGTACTATTGATTTATAATTGTACATATGGTGTGATCATTGAAATGTCAGATGAATCCTTTTTGCTGGTTTCTTTGCAATTATTTCTTTTAACATCATAGATAAAAAGATTCCATTATACTTTTTTTATTTGAAAGACTAATCATGGCACGTCAATGCTGGACCTAGAACTCTTTTAGAAGGCTGTACTCCAGAAAGCCACCATCAGTCTATCTGAAAAAACTTTGGTGCTGATGACTTTTTATGCTGCATGAAATTGAAACTTTGACGACTGAGGTGATGTCTGCAATTTCAGTATTACACATAAATCAGACATGATAAAATGTAAGGACGTGCCTACATCTCAGAATACTTGACCGTTTTTAGCTTTGACAACCCACACTGAGATAACAAAGAACTGACTCAGCACAGTAATAGGCTACATTACCGCAAAGCGCAAACACAATACAAATACTTATGACATAGATCTCATACTACAAGCCTGTTCTTATCTCCAATCTATTCACATGCCAACTTGGAGTCGAAGCTGGTCAAACAGATAGCAAAGGCTTGGAATGCTGAGAGTGGGTACCGGTAGTCCATCGTGAACATGTCATTGGCAACCTTACCAAACTGCAGGATCACCTTGTCATGATGGGAAGTTGAAGATGATGCAGGTTGGGTGTGCTGCTGGGTTTGCTGTGAAGATTCAGAGGAAAAAGAATCTAGCTGTGGGGCAGCTATCAACTGGAAGTTTTTAACAGAAGCCACCGTAACCCGACCACGGAAGTTGAGGCACCAACATTGCAATTGTTCATGCCACCTTGGCTCCTTGTTACGGAGAACCAGAGGCCTCTCCTTAGCTTGCCCATCCTCATTGTGCTGGGCCCCTCCACTTATTTCTGAGAAGCGAGAGCTGCTGAAGTTCAAGGAATGGTCTGTAACTGAGAATCTTGAGCTGGCAGAGGTGTTTGCACTCCGAAAGGATTCTTCAAGTGAAGATGAACCAGGAAGGAGGAGTTGATTGGGTTGGCCAGGCACCACACCTTCAGGCTCTACCGCAGAGGCTGGGATGGAATGCATTGTGCAGTTCATACGCCTGGGCCCCCGTGTGCCCAGCACGTTTAGTTCATATGTCACGCGGGCAATGGGGTAGCTACCAGTGGGTACCTTTGGAGAAACCCTCCTAGATGAGATCCGACGGCTGCCACGGCTACAAGAGACAAGGCTCCCAGAATTGTATGGCAGCTGTGTATCATACACAATGAACTTGGTGCCGAGAAAATTCGACCTGTTGGCACTACGATGTCAGCTACAAATGCACACTATGCCAAACTCAAATCATTGAAGGTTGGATGGAAATATAGTTGAGCAGGGTACTTCACCTCATTTTTCCAACATAACCATTACTTGATCGTGATATATTTTTAGGATCCACAGAAATTAAATACTCGGTATATGTAGTACGGCGATTCCTCTTAGCTGCTAGCAAAAACTTTCCATTCTCGCTAAGCACAGCTACATGATTCAAATAATATCAAAAACATAGTATCAGCAAACTTACTTGCATAAATAATATACCTAATTTGCTAATAAAGTGTTGAAAACCAACTCTCATGCTTTTCAAATTTAACGTTTTGCCAGTACCACATCATAAATTTGGTTAGACGAAACATTCACCAGACATGAACTGAATATGTAGATGCTCATTTACCGATTTACCCTGTATTATTATTTAAAATTACTGTTATATAAATCCTTGTTATAAAGGGGATTATGGAGAAAAATATACCCTGCTATATTACTTAATTCATATACAAAACTTACGAAAGTCACAAGACCCACATGGCATAGGACATAAGACCCACCAAGTATCAGTTGGAAAATCAATAGAGTGGATGCTGTGAGGGTAAGATTCATCATTTTTCTGATTTATATAGAGTAATGACAGTAGAAAAGGCATTTTAAATTTTCATGACATCCTTCTAACTGTATGCTTAGCAAGTTTTTAATGAGAAGCAGTGCATATGCTTACCAGGACTAAGACATAGGTAGAGACAATATGTTAATGTTGATTTGTCTCTTTTTATAAAACACTGAATTACTCCATCTCTAGGTCCTGGCTGTATACAAACAAACAAAAAAAAAGTTAGACAAATGCAAGCATTTGTAAATGCACATATCATGCTATGGAACTGCAGACACTGATTTCTAGTTCTCAGCACATAGCTAAAACTGCTAAGAGATACTCCTACATGCTAACAGTTATTATCCCTGAGCATAGTTACTTCTCACTTTTAGACATTGGCTTGGGGTGAGAACATTTAAAAATATGGACAAATTGAAATTCTACATCGTATGCAGTGACAGGTATTTGTGAGCAAATAAAAATGTCAATAGTATCAAGGATTCACAAACAGAGAAATATATGTTCACAGTTGACCTCATAATATTTCATTGTCATTGTACTAATCTTATTGTTTCAGATATTTAAAGAGTACAAATAATCAAATGACGCGAAAATAGAAGAATGAAATAGAACAGTTCTGATTCTTTGCTAACAGTAAGCACATTATTTTTTTTACCTGTTTAAGGGATACCGGAAAAGTGAGTTTTCCACAAAACTCTGGGCTTGGTACTATATCCTTGCATATCTCTCTCCATGTTCCACAGACCGCTGCACAAGCAACAACATCTTTGCGGGAGGGCCAGGTGCTCTCACCTTCCTCTAGTCTTCTCATAACATCACGAAGCAACTCAGGAGGAAGACCAACCCATCTGCTTTGATCAGTTACTATGGGTCTATCGTGCAGCTCACTCAGAGATCCGACAGACTTCCGCCTATGACGACCAGACAGACCAGGGAGCCCTGATATTCTCACTTCAAAACTCCGTCTTGAGAAGCTACCAATGCTTTCCCTAACATCATGGACTATGTTGCGAAAGGACATGCCCCGTTAAAAGCCCAACAAGAAATCCACCAACGCTCCTGTGGTGATGAAGATCTTCCAACTGAGATTCTTATCTCTGCACATGCAAAAGATAAAGCCTCAGATACAAAATAGAGTGAATATTATCTACACCACCACGGACGATATTTGGGTCTATGAATAAATGCAAGTCAAGCACGTTCTAGAGAATACCATTCCCACTTGATAAGTCTGTTGGCAATTATAAATTCAGTGGGGTGCCATTTAACTACTTATCCTTGTCTCTCACTTAACACTAGACACAGCATGGGCAACCTACCCTCTGATTGTGAAATCCCAACAATGGCTCCGTTAATTAAAAACCTAACCGATGACACATCAAATTTCAGGGTGCGAAAAAAATTGACTGCCTTTTTGCAGGTAATACGGTTTTAACCCTTTCTATCCTGAAAGTTATTCTGTGGACAAGTACAGGGTCTGTAGAATTTTAGAGAGTTCTATTTCGACTTGATCACTAAAAGGGTTTGGTAGTTCGACAAAAGAATAAAACAGGATTGTTCCCCGATTCAAATTATAGTACGGGAAAGGTGACGTAAAGCAGTACGTACCTCAAACTGAGGTCTCTCGTAAGAAAGGCTATAGCTGGAACCTGGAATGAACAAGGAATTTCCTTCTAAAAGTGCAAAATTTGATGCAATGTCGAAGCTATAATGCGAGAGGCTGAAGCAACAATCTGAAGAGGAACATCAATCATACCGTACCGTACCCAAATTGAGGTCGTCGACCTAATTCAAGAATCTGTCGCCAAGATCGGACTTGGACACACAAAGCAATCGATTTTGTAAGGAATCAAACAAAAGCATCCAGCTTTCAAACAGAGATCTCCCAGGTTTTCTTCCCCACCAATAGAAAGCTTTATGGTCCGGATTAACCTTCCTACTCGCCTGATTTCTCGCCTGAAACTTCGCAAGGCAGCACGCCAGCACCTGTGATCCAAGAATTGCGAGCTTTCCGGCGAAATGAAAGACAGGGACGCATAAATCGCAGCAGGAAGTGAGTGGAGAAGAGGGGAGAACGAGACAAACAGATGGAGATGGCTCCGGAGAAGGGAAGGGAGAGCCGAAAGAGAGAAGCGATGATAGGTGGACGGGACGGGAGAAAATGGGGAACGCGGGAGCCGAGAGCTGACGAGGAAATCGTGGGGATTGTATGTGGCAGAAATGAGGGAGCAAAACAGCTAAATGGAGTTTGGAGATGAGCAATTTGAGCATAAATGAGCCATGTCCATATATAAGATGCGATTATATATCCCTTTTGATTTAAATTTTATAATGTTAGCAAATAAAAAATTGCACTAGTAATCAACATTAAAGGTGTACATAAAACGAATTAGAAATTACTGTAGTATCTAGTTAATTAAGTGTACCAGTGTTTCAATTTTGCACCTAATTAGCTGCTGTTTCAAGTGGATTCTGCTGGGTGTTAATTATTCAACAAATAATGGCGTGTGAAATAGTAGTATGATAATATGACAGGGCGAGTCAGCACGCACATATGGCTGATGCAAAATGTCACAAAGGTTCCCGGGATCATCAGCAAAAGATCCATTCTTTCTGGTGATGTTTAATTAGTCACCACTGGCAGTCAGTGGTAATGATCTTTGAGATGGTAGATAATGAGTTGCAGTCTAACACATTTATATTCTCTTTTGCAAAATAAATAAAAAAATTTATATCATTTCCACCTGCCGAGGGGCGAGGGCGAAGCATACAACCAAGTGCAAATCCTACGGAGCATGTTCTTTGATGAAAATGTCGACAAAAAGAAGAATACAAAACGTGGATTTCACCATGTACTGTTTGACTTTGACATTTTAGTAGTATGTATATTCTTGAAAAAAAAAAAGGAGGTATACCACGTATGGGTTAGGCTTTTCAAACAAATGGCCATCATTATCCAGTTAGCAAGTACTATAGAAGGGTAGTACAATTGAATTTGATTCAAATTCAAACTGGACAGAAATTCATTTGTTTTCATCTGGTCAGACTGCACGGCAAATCCATGGCCACCGCCGGCTTCGTCTTCTACAATCCAATCGGCGCTGCCGGCCGGCCCCAGCCTTTCCCCCTATAAATGGTAGCCTGAGCCTATCCGAAACACGGCGGGCGCTCGAGGCGGAGGAGTATCTCATCTCCCGCCGGCCGCAACCGCCAAAAAGGTGGGAGATTCCGATGCCTCCGCCTCGAGCTGTGGAGGAGCTGCAGGACTGGGAGGAGGGTACGGGCGAGAGCTGTCCGCCGTACGCGACCTGCCTGGACCTCCAAAATGTTCTGGGGAGGATCGCCGAGCGGCTTCGCCGGACTGCAAGCCACGAACAGGCGCTTGCCGGATCCTCTTTCACGCGGCGCCTCCACCGCCACCTCCAGAGGCTGCCGCCGAGGTACCTGGCTGACCACGACGACGATAGGAAGGCAGACGACGTCCTGCTGCACTGGGGGATTCTCGACGAGTGCGCTGACCCGGACAAGAGACCCGTCTTCCACGCGCGATACCTCAAGGTATTACCAACTACCGTACGATTTTGAATCACACGCACCACGAGCTCGCTGTTTGCTATACCGAAGTACTCGTATCAAGAAAGAAAAATCTTCCTTTTTTCCTCCTCTTTCTGAAAAAGCAATTTTTTTTTCTTTTGCAAGGCGGAGAGAGGGATGGTTCCTGTGATACCACACACACACACACTTGTAAATTGTAATCACTATTGATCGTGTTAATTTTCCTTGATAAGCAGAGCACTACATCTCGCGTGGATTACGACGGCAGTTTTCCAGAGCGTGATGAGCCATGTGCAAAGCTGATGGAGGACCTCAGTTTGGAGAGGAGAAACGCGGTGGACGCCAATGATTCTGTGTCTATCTCTTCTAGGTACTCCTATGCTTTCTTCTTATGGTAAATGGACTCATAGGATGCTGCTTTTCACTTTTCTAAAATAAGAGAGAGAGAGAGAGAGAGAGAGAGAGAGAGGAGAGGAGAATTAGGAGCTAGATGCCGTGTTTTGTCCTCCCTCAAAAACATTATCCTCTTCAAGTGCTGATGATTCACATCTTTGGGTCCTGGTATTTGTTATAACTGATTCTGAATTTCCTGCAGGGTTGAAACTATCCTTCTTCATGAGATCATTTTCTCTTCCCTTGACAGGCCAAAGCTCCTAAGCCGGGTAATGTCCAACTTACCGGTTGACCTGCTTGCTAATTTTATATTGCTTGCTCTACGCTTTTAATGCGTCAGGATTGGTTTTGTTCAACAGCTAACTGGATTGCTATCCGAGGTCGGATTGAATATTCGGGAAGCTCACGTTTACTCCACAACTGATGGCTTTTGTCTCGACGTTTTTGTTGTTGACGGTTGGGAGACAGAGGTAAACTTTAAGAATGCATATACTTAAGGTTGTTTTATTTATGGTGTTAAACCTGAAATGTGACTCTATGAATCTTATAATGCATGAAAGGTATCTTATACCGATTCACAGTAGCAACCAATATTGATATCTGTTATTTTGGTATACCATTTATATGCAACGGTTATGTGAAAATGCTGCTCATCTTGCAATTTATTTATGCAGGAGACAGATGAGTTGTTGGAGAGGATTAAGGACACACTAACACAGAAAAATGTATGATGCCTTTATATTTTCGACATTGCATATTGTTGAATAAATTTAGTTTTCAGGTTTAAATCATGAATAAGCCATCTGTATGCTTATTTTAGTTCACTAGTCACAAAAACTTAGGTGGTATGCAACTTAACTCTCTTTCAGTCAGGATCTCACAGTTATTCTAGTGTTAAATCATGTCCATGTTATATGTAGGCATCACCGTCTGATTTGACAACTTCATCTACGTCAGAAAAAATACTTGATCTACAACAAAAGGTTGGAGATTCTGAAATTGACATTAGCAAGATAACAAAAAGGGAAAAGATTGCATCAGGATCTTCTGCAGACCTGTAAGAACTGTCTTATTCTTCAAATCTGCTTGGAAAATCATCAATGTGGCATTCATCTATTCACTGGCGCACACATAAATTTCTAGTGCCTGGGCAATGTCGCCCAGCTTTGGCCCGTATAAATGCATATCTTAAGCAGTTTGGCTGGTTATTTAGCCCATTCTATTTGAGTGAACCTGTGCCAACTAAGCTAATATTCCAGGAGTGCTAGAGATTGAGCCTGGGCAGCGGCCAGGGTGACCGGGCCATGGGCCCTTTGCATATCACTGTTCTGATGTTCTCCTTGACGCTGTGCCCACGCTAGCCTCTATAGGATTCATCCATGCATTCTGTTATTTGCTGACAATGAAATGACTTTTAACTGTCATGAGGATGAGGCGAGCTAACAAATTGCCATGTGTGTTAAACTATAATTAGAGGTCACATAGGCAACGTCTTACAGTGTTTTCTTAACGTAGTTTTCATGTGTCCTTATTCACAGATATCGAGGAACTTATGATGGTCTTGACGTTGCAATAAAGTGTCTCAAGACTGAAAATCTCAGCAAAGCTTTAGAAGTTGAGTTCCTTCAAGAAGTACTTATTCTAAGGCAAGTGTTCACTTGACTGCATAATATAGTTCCGTTTTGCTTTAACTAATTCAAAGCATATTTTCTTCAGGAGTGTGAAGCACGAAAATATTCTTAAATTTTATGGGGCATGCACAAAGCAACCACACTATTGCATTATAACAGGTATCATCAACATTTGAATTTCCTATTGGATGGGATTAACCGACTCTGACCACTGCTCAAACTCAAATAATGGTGATATGGTTATCACTTGCCACTGACGCACTACGAAAAACTGGTGATATTCACTTGCCACTAGGATATATAGTTACACATTAGAGAATGGAGGAAAAAACAAGATATTGAGTCCTTAGCCATATACAGTCCATTATGTTTCCGGGTAGGGAAGCATCTTCCTCGCATACTCTGTTCCTCTTTCTTTGTCAGCTTTGTCAGTTTAGGTAGCAATGCTGTTATAGACAATTGCCAGGAATAACAGAGAGTCTGAGGAAGCAACATAGGGGCTAAATTACTGAGAATAGTGGTAAGGGTGCACTGGAAAGTCAAACTCACAGTTCTGATTTACCCCTTCTGCCATATCTCTTCGATCTTCTTTAAATCATTTAAATGAGAGAAACCATCTTAAATATATGGTATCCAATGATCTATTAAAAATATCACTGTTTTTTTCCGAGGTAGAGATATATCCCTGCCTATTTACTGATTGATTTCATCAAGGTCTTTGTTATTTTTTTTTTCTCTATGCCAAGCGCTTGGTGTCTTAGACTCATGTCCAGTATTTGTGAGGTTGACTGAGTTATGTTAAGGTATAAGAGTTATATTAGGAGTCTTATTGTTGAGTGACTTGAGTCCTACTCATATTCGTACCCTTGTAATCCTTGTATATAGTCCCTATGGGGTTATCGTTTAAGGCAAGTTCTATTCGCAATAAGGTATGCAGTATCATTGAAGTCCATCTGTCTTTGTGCATCTCCTCTTCGATTAGCATAGTCAGCTTATTTTAGCAACCTCAGAATTTTTTATTATGGATGGTTCTGTTCATTTCAGAATACATGCCTGGAGGGAATCTATATGACTTTCTTCACAAGCAAAAGAATTCTCTGGAACTTCTTACAATTATAAAAATTGCTATCAGTATCGCGAAAGGAATGGATTATCTGCACCTGAATAATATCATCCATAGAGATTTGAAGAGTGCAAATCTTCTGATAGGCCACGATCAAGTATGCATATTTACTCACTATCCGTTTTCTGATTTCTGTATAACAGGATGCATGAAGTCTGCAAAGTACACAAAGGTTATCAGTAATTCTTGTGCTATATCAGTGCACTTGGTTTTAAGTCGGACGGAACTGCTGTTATGTATTCTCATTTCTCTAGATACCTATAGATTGATGATAAAATTCTGGCAGACTAGAAATGGCATGATTACTTGCATTCTTGAGGGATATGATTTTAGACTTCCAAGAAATCCTTTGTAAGTTCCACGAATTTCTAGACAAAAAGAAGCCCCTGCTGTTTGACTGATCCTGATCACTTGATTCTCTCAGATTACAAGATTATACTGTGAAAATGACACAGCAGTGCTCAATATTGTTTTCAGATGGCATTCAGCTGGCCTGCTTAGTTGTTAACTTGTAGATCTTCTTCAGGTTGTAAAGATTGCAGACTTTGGTGTGGCGCGACTTGTAATTCAGGAGGGGCAAATGACTGCTGAAACAGGAACCTACCGATGGATGGCACCAGAGGTATGGTTGTGTCCTTTCATTGGTTCAGGGATCTCTGGTCCTGTTTACTTTTTCGATCTGTCCAGTACTATATTTTTTAACGACAACTGTCTAGTACTATATTATTCTTCTAAAAAAAAGCAACATGCAAAAAGTTTTGCCCGATCTTCTGTGCCCATTTAGTCCAACATTAGCTCAGCAAAACTGTTATAGGCTGCTGGGAACTCATTATCAGTGAGATGATAAGGCCGCAAATTGTTTATTTGAAAGCCACCTATCAACTTCTTGACATTCTCCTGCTTTGGATGCTCCACAGAGACAAAACAGTCCCTTTTTCCCCATTAAAGAGTTGCCACCTTGAAAATATCTTTGCAGAGTCTGCTCACAAATTTATTGTCTCGACAGATAATTAATCACAAGCCTTATGATCACAAAGCAGATGTATTCAGTTTTGCTATTGTTCTATGGGAGTTGGCAACTTCAAAGGTAGGCCCTGATGTTGACCACAGCTTGAGGTTACTTCTAGACGTTTAAGCATTATTTTCTTATTTATTAGAAATAACATGGTGTCTTACTTCTTTCATAGGTCCCATATGATAACATGACGCCTTTGCAAGCTGCATTAGGCGTTAGGCAGGTATGTCTCTGCTAATGATGCTAGCTATCAATTTCCAAGATGGATTGTATTGTTGATACTTCTTTCATAAGCACAGATAAAAAAAAATCACGAGGGAAAACAACCTAGCTGTTTGTAATCTAGCAATCTGATTCTACAGTAGCAGTCCATGTCATTTCTGCAGTAGCAGTAGTATTGGTATCATTTGCTGTGTTTGTCAAAAACATATTGTAAGTTGAGTTACACATGCTCGCCTTGCAATAGGGATTGCGCCTGAAGATCCCTGCAAGCGTGCACCCAAGATTGTCTAAACTTATTCAACAGTGCTGGGATGAAAATCCTTATGTACGTCCGACGTTTGCAGAGATAAGCCTAGAACTTGGAAAGATGCTACAGCATATTCAGGTAATACGACCCCCTTAAAGTATTGCATTTGTTGAACCATTCCACTGTTTGTATGAGAGTCAGATCGCTAACAAGAAACTAAAGATTGAACTGTTATTTTCCTCTTTGTTTCTTTTTTGCCCCCTGTTTTTGAACGATAACATTGTTTTCAACAGGCACCGAAGGGAGCCAATCGGCGTTCTAGAGCGAAAATGCAGAAGAAATCGGAGTGCTAAGGGTTGCCTACCCCTGGTTGTCTTTTCTTTACTTGGTGTGCATTTACACTTTTTTGTCGTTTCTTTTTGATGGAACAGGTGTACATCGTCGTGCACCAATCACTTTTTCCACAGTTACAACAATTTTGTGTTACCGTATCACAATTGTACCAGCTGGGATAGGGTAGAATAATGTCAATTTTGTGTTAGTTTGTATGAGTTGGGTACACTTGATGTACAGTATCTAATGACCCAGGCGATGCAGTAGGGAATGTTTGTGTTGCTGAAACGGAACAGGAACTGGCACCATACATACATATTTTGTTTGCTTGTATAATTTGTTTGCTTCATGTGACAGACATCATTTCTATTGATGCACCCTGCGTCTTTGTAGCGTGTGAGATCCGATATTCGTTGTATATTTGTAAGAGGAAAATAAAAAATAGCAAGAACCGACCTTAGCTCAGGAAAACGCAAGGACCAGACCGAGGGGCCAACTTGTACGGTGTTGTGGCAGTAGTGTTAGGGAAGCAGAGGTAGCCGAAAACGCCCAAGTGATGGTAGTCTGGGGTGTCCCGAGAAGCAGTTCATGCGGCGAGCTCATGCGGCGAGCACGGCAGGGACGTGATTTAGTAGGTAGGTGCTGTGGACAACGCATCAGGCCAGAACGTGGTGGGAACGGCAGCGTGAATCAACACGTGGTTACTCGTTCCCCGTCCACCAGGAGCAGCAAACGTGATCACGGGAAAGTGGATCTTTGGAACATCGGAAAGCAAGATGGGTCGTTCACGGATTTCATCAGCGTGCCGGCGTGGATTTTGATCAAACTTTCTCTCCAGTTGTCAAGCCTGGCACCATCCGAACAGTTCTCTATCTTGCTGCATCACGACATTGGCCAGTGCATCAACTTGATGTCAAAAATGCTTTTCTCCATGGCAAGCTCCACGAACGTGTGTATTGCAAGCAGCCAGCCGGCTTCGTCGACAAGAATTTCCCTGATCATGTCTGTCTTCTGTCCAAGTCCTTATATGGCCTAAAACAGGCACCTCGTGCCTAGTACCAGACCTTCGCGGGGGAACTCCGTCGCATTGGTTCAGACCGGCCACATCAGACTCCTCGTTGTTGTCTACAAACAAGGTGCCACCATGGCCTATCTTCTCTTATATGTTGATGACATTGTCCTTACTGCCAGCAGCAGCTCTGCCCTTCAGCACATTGTCCAGCACCTCAGCTCCGTCTTTTCTATGAAGGATCTTGGGCCGCTCAAGTTTTTCCTTGGCATTTAGGTCACCCGTGTTGCCTCGGGTTTCTTTCTCCATCAAGCTCAGTATGCTGAAGAGATTTTGGAACGCGTGGGCATGATGAATTGCAAGCCTGCCTCCACACCTGTTGAAGCATCTAGGCCCTTAATTATGGTTTTGATAATTAATGACAATCCATATTTGTGGATTAATGCGCTACTTGAGTCCTTGTTAGAAATTATTGAATATTTGAGCCTGCTTTGTGAAATGGCAAGAAATATACTGTCGAGCTCACACAAATAGGACAACAGATGGCGCAAGGCAAAGGCATAATCAATAGGTTTTTTTTCTTTTACCGGTCATAAGGTGATTAGAGGAGAAAATGACCGGATTTTGGATTGGCGTCGTACTATTAAGAGGGGTCAGTTGTCATTTGCTTGGAGCATCTATAGATTGCCACTTTTTGCTCAATTTCCTTACCAATTAACTGCAAAAGTGTCCTTGAAATTTCCCTTGAAACAGAAGAAAAATTATTGAGAGAAATCCTAGAAAATGAGAAAATCAAGTGTGCTGAATCAGGGTCTGACGGTCTGACCGCCAGAGGCTTGGTCTGACCGCCAGCACCCCTCAGAGACTGTCTCTCCTCTGAGCCCCTCTGACGGTCTGACCTCCAAGGGGACGGTCTGACCGCCAGGGTCACTCCAGAGAGTGCTTGTTTCTCTAACGGTCTGACCGCTGGGGTCACTCCAGAGAGTGCTTGTTTTGGGCTCCTCTGACTGTCTGACCGCCAAAGGGACAGTCTGACCGCCAGGGTCACTCCAGAGAGTGCTTGTTTCGGGCTCCTCTGACGGTCTGACCGCCAAAGGCTTGGTCTGACCGCCAGCTCCAGAATTAAAATTCTTCCTCTGTGCATTTATTACAAAAATGAACGTTGCCAACCACCACGGTCTGACCGCCAGAGTCGCGGTCTGACCGCCAGCTACGCAGAAAGCCAATAACAGCTAGTTTTTTGATGTGACGGGTATAAATACTTCTCCATCTCGTGCAAGGCACCTCTCTTGGCCATTTGCACTGCATACTACATACTCTTGAGCCTTCCTCTCTCACTCTTGACCCCTTGTTGATCCATAGAGTGTGAGAGCATCTAGTGCTTGATTTCATCAATTCGAGCTTTGTGGCACTAGTGATTCTCCAAGCAAGCATTATCGACTTGTTACTCTTGGAGGTTGCCGCCTCCTAGACGGCTTGGTGGTGGAGCAACCGTGAGCCCTTCAAGAAGATTGTGAAGGAGGCCCGGTTGATTGTTGTGAGAGGTGTGGTGCTCACCTCGCCGGAGCGGCAAAAGGCAACCCTAGTGGAATCGAGGTTTGGAGCGGCTCGAGGGATTGATTTGGCTCAAGGTCAAGTTGCTCTTTGTGAGCCCTTCTTGTTGGAGAAGTGCAAGCTTGATAGAGGAGCAAATCAAAGGCTTGAGTCCACCTCAACGTGGATTAGGGGTGACCGGCAAGTCATCGACACCACGGGTTAAATTTGTGTCTCTCCTTGTCCCTTTACTTTTGAGCTTTAATTTTCTAGAAGTTTATCTTGTTGCATATCACCCTAGGATTGCAAACCCCTCACTAGATTCAACTTAGGCTTGTTTAATTTCTAGTGTTTGATTTATTTCGGTTGCTCCTGTGCTTATTTTACTAGAAATTGATTTATTTTGGATTGCAAATCTTTGCTCAATTATCAACCTAGAAATAGCTTCTTATCTTGCTCTTGATCCGTTGCTTTTTATTTTCGCATTAATTTGATCAAGTTGCAATTAAACTTGAAAACCGCCTATTCACCCCCCCCCCTCTGGTCTGTGTCTTAGATCCTACACCTGTTGACACTCAGCCAAAGGTTTCAAGCTCTGATGGCACACCGGCACCCGATGCTTCCTTCTACCGCAGTATTACCGGTGCCTTACAGTATCTAACCTTGACAAGGCCCGATATCGCTTACGCGGTACATCAAGTATGCCTGCACATGCATGCGTCGTGTGACACTCATTAGAATTTGGTGAAACGGATACCCCGGTACATCCGTGGCACGTTGCAGCATGGCGTCAATATCATTGGGTCCAGCTCTCATGATCCATACACCGATGCGGACTGGGCCGGGTGTCCGGACACTCGACGCTCGATGTCGGGCTATTGTGTCTTCCTTGGCGACTCATTGATCTCTTGGTCCTCCAAGCGACAAGCAACAGTCTCGCGTTCCAGCGCCGAAGCAGAGTACCGGGGTGTCCCCGTTCGAAAATCCTTGATGGAGAAACCGAACGGATCAAAGGTGACAGAAACATTGTTGTCAGTGGTCAAAGCACAAACAGAAATCAGGTTTTTAATTAAATGAGGGAAACCAGAATATTATTCAGTTGAAGTGGAGAACGCATAGTAGGCATAACAGATGATCCAATATGATGAACAAGAAGAGTATTGCCATTGCCTACTATGATGGAAGAAGAATACGAGGATTGTTGGTCATGTGAGCGCCAGCACCGGTATCAAGCACCCAGTCGCCGCCCTGGTATTGAGATGTGTTGCCGACGCCGTGCAGAGCCTGAACGAGGCCCAGTGGCACGTTCTGTGAGGGTGCCGAGCCGTAGCCGTACATTGCGGGAAAGCCAGGAAAGGAGGATGCCATTAGAGCTTGGTGTTGAACATTGCCGGGCCGAGGACCAAGAAGGCCAGAGCCCGATGGACGCCAGATGGGCAGAGGCCATGCCTGAACCATGCATGTCCAAGGATTCTAAGGCGGCACCCATGGCGCAAAGCGCGATCCGCCAGTGTTGTTGTTGTTGTTGGAGCTGTTCGTCTAGCGTCCATCAGTCTGCTTGCGCTTTTTGTTGTTCTTGTTGTTCTTGGGTGGAGAGAACATGGGCGGCGGAGCGGAGGCCGGTGGTGGCAGCATCGGCGCCGTCGAGGGCGGCGCGGAAGCAGAACCAGTTGCCATCAGAGCCATGGTGGCCTCCATCTTGATGGTGTGGTTCAAGCGGGATTCTTCCTGTTGAAGGAAGGTGCGGACAGAGATGACTGAAGGTAGGGGGCTGCGCGAGGTGATGATCGGGATGGCATGGCCGAATTTGGAGTTCAGCCCAGGCAAGGCATTGAGCACCTGGTCAGGTTCCGAGACGGCATGGCCAAGGTCACGAAGCAGATCGCACTTGGTTTTAAGGCGGCTGAAATATTCAGAGATGGTTAGATCGCCCTGGAACAAGCCATGATATTCCTGGAGCGTGTAGACGGCGCGCTGAGCGGCGTTGTCGAGGAAGAGCTTGCAAATGGCAGACCAGGCGGCGTGCGCCGAGGGGCGCTCAAGAGTGATCATTTGCATCCGTGCTGGCGCGATGGAGTTCTAGAGCCAAGACACGATGGATTGATCAATCTGCTGCCACTCAGTGTCGTGCCACATCGCTTGTGCGTCAACAGAGCCGTCGACATGGTCAAGGATGTTGAATTTGCGGAAGGTAGCATCGAAGAAGGCAGTCCACAGATGGAAATTTGAATCATCCTAATCCAGCGTGATGGGGACGTGGAAGCGGATGTTCACATGGTGGATTGTGGAGATGGTGAATGAGTTGGGAAATGGCATCAACAAAGGGATTAGTGGCGGCGGAGCCGGAGGTAGAAGAAGGGCTCGTTGCCATCGGAGAGCAGCGCAAGAAAGGATCGAAGATAGGCGGATACCATGTAGAGAATCAATCGCTATGATTTCATTACTGTCAGGGAGAATATATAGGGGACGCAGTTATGCTGCTGATCCTATATTCTAGCTACGTGAGTACATGGTCACCACAAGTGACGGATCTAACAGAAACCGAGCGGAGGACTCTAGTGTTTGCAGATAAAATCCTTAGGTCGCTGGTTCGAATCCGGCGGGTCGGATTAATTTGAGTTGTTTTATTGTGCAGAATTTTAGTTGTTTGTAATTTTCATTTCTCATTTATGTGTCCTTCCGTTGTGTTCATCTTCCTCGGTCCTCGCGACCATGTTTCATGCACAGCAGACGGGTTTTGTTTGATCTCGTGATCTTGCTTTAAGGATGAAATGGAGTTCTGTATTAAATTATAGAATTTCTCTTCTAAAATTAACAGCCGGTGGACTCTATCAATTTTATAACTATATATGTTGTGTCCAAATATAATGCAGTTTGTAACAATAAAACTCTGCTTTGTTCATTGAGAGAATTTCCATTATTTTGTTACAATGTTAAAGATACAAATGTGGTACAGTTGATGATGGTGAAAAGAATAAAGGAATGAGTTAATCGCAAAAAGAAAAGGAATAAAGGAATGAGACGTCAACAATCTGATGAATCACCTCCGAATCAGCCGGCATATGTCTCTCCCTCTAATCGACAAATATGTCAGTAAATCAAGAGGAAAAAAAATAATGAGCCTACTGTAAATAACAAGAAATCGATTGATCATGATTCATGAATGACTATGAAATCTGTAAATGACTGACTATATATGGGCTATATATAGCTAGCTGATCGATGGAGTCCAATAATTAATGGAATAATTGGCCCACCGGTTGATCTCGTTTGCATTTATAGGTTGTGTTGGTTGTTGTTGAAGAGATCCCAGTAGTAGGCAGCACCGCCAGAGGCAGACTGATCATGGGGAGACGGCAACGTCGCTGTCGGATAAATCATCTGTTGACTTGCACCGGTAGTCGTCGCTACTGCACCACCACCTAGAAATGCCGGGCTGATGAGCTCCCCGAACAGGTTGATGCCGCCGCCGCCAGCAGCTCCGGCCGCCGGCGGGGAGAAGAAGCTCGGCGGGACGGCGGGGAGCGAGCCCGGTACCGGAGACAGGATGCTGGGCAACGGCGGCGGCAGGCCACCACCACCGAATGATGATGAGGCCGCCTGCTGGATGGCAGCGAGGCGCGCGGCGGGCGAGAGCGCCGCCATCAGGAGCTCATGATCGTAGTGCGCCGCCCCTGCTGGTTGTTGTTGCTGGAGTAGCTGGAACGGGAACTGCATCTGCGGCGGCGGCGGGAACTGCATCGTCGTCCCCGGTGGCGGCAGAGAGGATGAGGAGGATGGCGGCGCGCCGGTGAGGCGCTGCACGACGGACATGAACTCGCTTGGTTCGGCATGCACGACCTTGGGCGACACCGTGTATATGATGACCGGCTGCCGCACCTGTTGCACAGGCGGCTTCCTGATCTTGTGGCGCACCCTGAGAGGCGCCGGGCGCGGCCCATGCAGGCGATGATGGGACGACGATGATGGCGATAAGGAGCCAGTACTCATCGCGGCGGAGGAGGACGGCTCCTCCGCCATGCTCATCAAGATGTATAATTACTAGCTAGCACTAGCAGGAATAATCTGATGGAAGCTGCTGCGTGTTCTAGACGATGCTAATGGCCGGCGGCGATTCAGAGACGTGGGTGGCATGCATGTCCCCTCTCCGGTGAGCACACGGCCCGGTCGGTATATATAGAGACGGCAGTTAATTAAACTGTGTAATAGGTCAAGAAGGCACTCGATTGCAAAATAATATAAAGCTAGCGAGTGAAGAAAGTTGATACTACATCAGGTATGTAGGGCTTGTTTTAGTCTTTGTTTGAACTCGTCCAACCAATTCTCAAGCTCTTAAGTAGTTAATTAACATTACTATTGATGCATCTAACTAGTTTATCTTCTAATCACGATTTGTATGGGATCCATTTGCATAGTATTTCTCGCAAAAAAAGTACTCTCTCAACTCCTATACGATTGTTCCTGTGTAGTTTCAGATAACAGAAATGAACTACGATAGAAAAAAAAAAAAACAGAGGAGTATATAATCAATTGTCACAAAAAAAATGGTTGGATTAATTTTCATGCAAATAAGAAAAAAAATTGCATCGATCGAGGACTAATTAATAAGCAGCAGTGAAACATGCAAATAAGAGAAACTTTTTCTGGAACTTGTTGGCTTAACGGTGGGTACATGTCATCGTCTTAATTGATCTAGTCTTGTGTTGACTAATTATATGTAGGCATAGCTCACTCCCTGTCTCTCTCTACATACTACAGAAGAAGAAGAAGAAGAAGAAGAAGAAGAAGAAGAAAGATGTTTCCTGGATGAGAGCTGGGGCCCTTGATTGGACCGAATTCAAGCTTGGGTGAGACGACAGCATTTTCTTTTGATACCGTCAACCCTCCTCCCTAATGGGTTACTGGCCTCTTCTTGTTGACTTTTCCCTCCTTACTGTAAAAAATAAAAACTGTAATAATATATGTATGCTTTCCTATTCCTAGTTGTCGTAAAGTAAAAGTAAAATTTATTTGGACCGATTCACGCACACAATAACACTGTGGCAGCTAAGCTAGCAATAAGTAGAGAGACGGAAAAAGAGATGAGGCGAAGAAGAAGCAGTCAACACAAGAAAAGGCGGATGAGATGAAGAAGACCATCTTCTGTTGTTGGTTTGGACGGGTCGTCGTTGAAGCGATCCAAGATAGATGGCCGCACCGCACCGTATGCTGCTCACGTACTACTACACTTGTATATACACACACCTGCTTAATTTGAAGTTCGACGACTCGGTACGAACATACATAGTACTTTGTTTTTTTAGAATCCTAGAATCTGACCTTTTTTAATTAAAAAAAGATTAAACAAAGAAATCCCTACAGGCTCGTGGCATTGCAATTGCAACTTTATTTTATACAACGAACACTCATTTAAATAGCAATACTTAGGTATAACGCACGTGGCCATTTGTGTTCCTCTCCCGTACGTCGCTATCCTTGTTTCTTTCTTTCTTTTCCCATCCACTTGTTCCTTCCGGAAGCATAAACGAAAGAAGCCCGGACCGAATATACGCCCACGGCCCGCCACACACAAGTTTTGGACCCAAATATTGATAGTTTTGGGCCCGGTTTTTTCCCACAACTTGCTATTGCTAGCTCCCCCACTTATGTTGCTAACTCACTACTAGCACACGCTTCCTCTCCTCTTGAGACTTGCAATAATCTTAACCTTCACTTCTAGAATATGTTATAGACACATACAACGCGACAGGAGTCGGTTACCATCAGAAGTGTATAAACAATTAATGCTATAATGATAAAACAGAAAAGGGGGGAAAAAAAGATAAAACAAAATAATCACTATTCGTAACTTCTATTATCTTTCATTACAGCTCCTTGAGTCATAAGCCAGGTTATTTTTTACATTCTCAGGTTATTTTTCCGTAACAAGGGTATGATGACCATATGGCCACCCATGTATATTTGCAAAACCTTGTTGAGTTTTCATTGTGGATATCTTTTCAATTTCCATCTCAGTGCATCTTATCTAGGTTGTCCTTTGTGGAAGCCATCCTCCATCTCTTTGTTGCTACTCCTTCCGTCCCAAAAAGAAGCGACCGTTTTAGCTCTTGAAGTCTCAGCTTTAAGCCTTCATCTTATATAATTTTTTTTGCAACTATTAATTGTAGAGGTTTGTTATGGTGTCTGAAATTAACAGCAAAGGTTCATTTGATCAGATCTAATGCTTAAGAATATGGAGGTACCTACTAAAAAGTACTTAAAGTGATGGACCAATACTAAAATGAGTGGATTCCATACCAATTTTTTTAATATCAACGGTTAGGATTAATTTAAAAGGAGAGGTACCAAGAGGTATTTTCCAAACACCATAATAAAACTCCTAATTGTATTATCATTAGTTAGTATAGAATATAATACATATATTTTATATGTGACTTAAAATTTTTATTATTTATACAAATTTTTTGAATAATAGAAACAATCCTAAGTTATGCATAAAAATCTAAAACATCATTTATTTTGAGATGGAGGTAGTAGATATGTATAATAATAATTGTTTAGTTTAGAAATAAACGAGAACGAAGAGAGTACCAATATTTACTAGTGCCCTGTTTGTTGGTAACTGTCAGACTGTCACAAAAGCATATAATCCCAAAAGAAAGAAAGAAAGTAAAACGACTATCTATCTGCCTGTATGTGTATGATATGGATGTGTGCTTGGCTGGTCCGGAGCAAGGTTTACAAAACCGTTTTTGTGGTTTTTGGTGAAACCGGTCAACTCCGGCTTCTTTGGTTCTCTGGTTTTCGTGTTTTTTGATGAAACCAGTCAAGTCCGGTTTTTTCGGTTCCAAAATTTTTGGTTTAAAAATTAAAAAAAAATTATAAAAATAAAAACCGCAGATAAACTGTTAAAACCGAGCGGCTTACCGGTAAAACCGGACGATTTATCGTTTACTTTTGAAAAAAAATTAGTTCATATTTTTAAAACTTTACAAACCAGAAAAACCGTTGATAAACCTGGAAACCGAATGGTTTACAGATGAAACCGGATGGTTTACCGATACCAAAACCGTTCAAACTCGCTTGAATTTGTTTTTTTAAGTTTATCCGATTTCTGATCGATTTTTTAGTTTTTGTGGTTTTCAATCAAACCGATGACGTCCGGTTTTTTCGAGTCAAACGGTTTTATAAACCTTGGTCCGGAGACAGGTTCACGGATAAAGAAGAATCCATATGTACACTGGAAGGATGACACGTAAGTTTGTGGCAGCAACGACCCCCCTCTCTCTCTCTAAGCAACGACCTCTCTCTCTCTTCAAATGTTAAAGTTGCTTTCGAATATACTTGGATTTAGTTTTCTGCAAGCTGAGGTCCCTCTTTAACTTTCCTCTCCTAGCGCACACCATACTGCAAGCTCATCTGCTAGTACTACTATTTATCAGGTCCACTTTCTTTAGAGTTTGAGATTCCCAGACTCATAAAGTTTTTATTACAAATTATCCCCATCATCCCTAGCTAGTTCATAAATACTTAATGGATAATCATATATGGTTTCTCCAATAAACTCAATAAAGACCTGACGAGTTAATAACTAACATCAACATTTTTAAAGTATAATTTACCATAAAAAATTTACACTAACATATATGCATCAATATAAAAGAATCGGAAGGATTTCCCTCTGACGTCAGATGACATGCGCCATTAGTTGCGATATGGGTGGGCCAAAAATTCAGATTCCCTCTTTCACTAGAACACTCCTCCACTGAACCTTCTTCCTGATCTTATTCTTGAAACTACTACTCTAGCTAGGTACTGATGATGGCAGGACTTTGCTGCGAACGGTGACCTTTTTTTTTCTGTTTGGCTTGAAAAAGGAGTAGTAGGACAATTTAGAAAATTAATGATGACTTGTTTGTTGCACTGCACCATCTCACATTTAATTTCACACTAATAAAGGGAGTGGGTTAGAAAGTGAGGGTGATTTGTAGTACCTCCTTTTGTTGTTGACAATTAAGTGACATGAGATAGAGAGAGCTCAATGTCATCAACAATGCTCTAGTAATCTTATTGTGCCAGAGGTGGTTACTAATAAGTATGGCTGCTGTTTGTTTGTTTGGTCCAACAAAACTGAAAACTACAACAGGTAGCTAGCTAGGATGGAAACATGTTTGGTAAATGGTACAATTAATTGTCAGACCTGATTAAGTAGCTAGATCGTATACGTAGTTGTTGTGTTTGCATGCACGATGAGTTTGGGAGATGGCCTTCTTCATATTAATTCTCGCTCGTTACGGTGTCAGCTGGTGCCGTCTGTTGAACACCATGCATCGTCTTTTCTTTTCTTGAAATAATGTTGAGTACGATGTACAACCAACCAGCGGCCAATTCTCCCTCCATGCTGATTCTTGAGAGATCACTCTAATTTGGCAGAAAATAAAGCAAGACGTACAAGACAAAAAGAAAACACTTAAGCAGCCTAAATATGCGAGGACAAGAGAGAGGATAATGCTAGATGATACTATGTAGCTAATGACAAAATGAAAAAGTTTTGAGAGAAGACTGATTGTGCCCGGCCTATAGCTCATGAGAAGAGAGAGACGAGAGGTGATGCTGACTGGAAGCAGGACACGTATTTCATAGTAGAGAAGGAAGGAAGTATAGAGATGAGATAAGGTGATCAAGAAGGAGCACGCGTCTCCGCCTCTAGCTAACCTTCTGGTGCTACATGCATATATGATCGGCTCGTCCGCTTTAATTTATTATATCAATTTTGTGTGTGTGTGTATATATATATATATATATATATATATATTTTGTACATATGAATGATGAAATAAAAAGAGGTATTATATATTGATGTGGAAACGGACTGGTCTGAAAATGACTGAAGCTGACACCCTACCTGCCGCCACACTCTCCACTCACAATCAATCAAGCGTTCACTGCTTCAATTCTTCATTCATCTTATACTGCTGCATCGTACGTACGTGTCACGATCAAATACGTAAATTAATTATTTCTCTGTTTCAATCTGGGAATATTATTACCGAAAAAGCACAGAGCAGCAATTTTCAGGAATGCACGCAACATGTCACATGGGACGGGGAAACTCTCTTAGGTTTGATGTGCAGTTTCTTCTTCTTCTTCTTCTTCAGTGCAAGGAACAAGGCTGCTTTTCGCCGCTGTACGTGCGTTTTCAGATCTGTACGCCAGCATCAATCAAATCATGCTAATTAATTTGCTAGTGGTAGTATTTTGAGCTGTTATGTCGTTGAGATCAGTCACCTCAAAGGGCTCAAATTCACCCCAACCGCACTGCATGGTGCCGGACTTGTTGACTCTCGCTTACTGCCAGCCACTGACCATACTATTAGTAGTAGTACTTTGAGCTAGCAGAGTCGAAGCAGGAGTGCGTGGCTCGATCTTATATACACAGCTGGCAGTCTGGCACCAAGCAGCCACGTTGCTTAATTTTGGTTTCGAGTTCCTCCTCTGCTCTCGTAGCTCTCTGCTCTACCCGCCGCCGCCACCAGGAACAGGACAGGAAGAAAAAGAAGAAAAGAAGAAGAAGAGGAAAAGGAAAGAAGCAGCCATGGCGATCAAGTACTGCGACCAGCACAAAGACTGCGAGCGTCAGCGCATCTACCGTCGCTGCTGCGCGGCCCTGGTGGCCATCATCCTGCTGCTCCTGCTCATCGTGCTCATCGTGTGGCTGGTTCTGCGTCCGACCAAGCCCCGGTTCTACCTGAACGACCTGTCCGTGGTGTGCCTGAACGTGAGCTCGTCGTCGTACCTGACGGTGACGATGCAGGCGACGCTGGCCGGGCGCAACCCGAACGCGCGCGTGGGCATCTACTACGACCGCTCCGACGTGTTCGCTGAGTACCGCGGGCTGCAGATCACCGCCGCCACGGCGCTTCCCGTGGCGTACCAGGGCCATCTCGACGCCTCCGTCTGGTCGCCCTTCATCTCCGCCGCCAACGTGCCGCTGCCGCCCTACATCGCCGAGGCGCTCCGGCAGGACGAGACGGCCGGGTACCTGCTCGTCACCGTCCGCCTCGTCGCCTCCATCCGGTGGAAGGCCGGGGCGTTCATCACCAGCCACTACACCCTCAGGGTCAGGTGCCCGGCGCTGCTCACCGTCAACGGAGGACAGGGGAGCTACGGATCCAACTCCGGCGGGGGCCAGGGATACTTCAAGTTCAACCGAGCAGCATCATGCGTCGTCGACGTCTAATTATTAATACTAATGCAGCAGAAGTACTACTAGTACCCTCTTCTTATTATTGTCTTGTTGCCTTCTTGAATTGGTTCATCATCATCGAGCTTTTTCTTTTAGTTTCTTCCTGATAAGTTACATACTTCCCACTCCCCCCTAGCCGATCGATGTCAATGAATTGGGTACTGCTCTTCGTTAATTCCATCTTAATTAAGTAATTAGTCTTCTTTTCTTTCGTTTCAATTTCTTCTTTTCTGGAGACATGAAAGGAGTAAATCTAGCTTCTTCCTTTTCTTTAAGCACTGTTTCGGTGTCCACAGCACGCACCGGAAAGAGGTACCATGGTGCTGTTTTCGTTTCCTAATTTGTGTTGTTGGTTAATTAATTAATTTGAGTGGGTGGAAGTGGAACCAAGAAAACATCTACTACTGCTAGGTTCCAGCCAGGTTGTTTCATTCCCTTTCCTTGAGTGATTTATACCATGCTACTACATCTGTTTCTTTTATTATTTACATTTTTTAATATAAATTTATACTAAAAAGGGTCAACAGAATAAAAGCAGATGTAGTGTATACTCGTGGTCTCATGTGCATGCACCCGAATATTCAGAGAAGAAGAAGAATGTTCAGGTTGGGAGTACAGAGCAAAAGAATTCTTGTAAAGTTTCTAAAACTGTTTGTTTACAAACTTTGCAGAGAAGCGGATGGAAGCAGTTTAATTAAAAGGGTATTAATTAACCAAACGGGGTCTTAGTCAAGGTAGGTTCATTATTGTTCACCATCTGCTCTCTGCTAGCAATAAGTATTAAGTTAATCTGATGGTGTGAATTAGTTGATGTTTGTGTCATCCATGCCAGAGAAGTACTACTAGAAAGGATGGAGATAAAAGCAGCGTGTGCTTGCAGCTGGGACGTCGTTGTACCTGTAGTGAGACTATATTATTAAGTCACCTCTCTTCTCTATGGCGCCTACTGTATTCTTCATCACCTCTCCACAGTAGAGAGTACTACTCCGTACTCTGTTTACGGTCAATAGCGCACTGAGCTGAGGCCCATTTATATATACGGCCCAACCAACAAGATGTCTTTTCACCACTGAGCTGCGCGCCGAATAAGGAGCCATGCATGAGATCGGTAGGAGTGAACGAACAGTCCAGGTCTCCAGGATGGTTGAGTCTGCATGCTCCACTCCCACCGCTACCTCTCCCCGTCTTTCATGCCCATCTCTTCTTCTCTTCTCCTCCTCTCCCTCTGCTTATGCTCGCCTCTCCTCACTCTCCTTCTCTCCTCGATCTGCATCAACTCCTAGAGATCGATCGAGCCAACAAAGAAGAAGAAGAAGAAGAAGAAGAGAGCTAATTAATTTCCTTAAGATAAGATAAATAAGCAGGATTAATTAAAATGGCCTTTTTTGGTAATAAGAAGCCGCCGTCGTCGTGGTTGCCGTGCTGCCCTTGCCGGTGCGTGTTCTGCGGCCTGGTGAGCTGCGCCCTCAGCGTGCTGGCCTGCGTCCTCATCACCGCCGGCCTGGTGGCCCTCACCCTCTACCTGCTCTTCCGGCCGCACGCCGTCCGCGCCTCCGTCGACACCGCCGACCTGGCCACCTTCACGCTGGAGCCGCGCACCTGGATCCTCCGCTACAACCTCACGCTCGCCCTGACCCTCCGCAACCCCAACAGGCGCGTCGCCCTCAGCTACCACGACGTCCAGGCGCAGGCCTCCTACCAGGGCCAGCGCTTCGCTCACGACGACCGGCTCCCGGACTTCGTCCAGGACGCCGGCGGCGCCGCCGCCACCACGCTCAACCCGGCGTTCCTCGGCCAGATCCCGCTCGTCGGAGGAGTCGCCGCCGCCGGGTTCCGCAGGGAGGCCGCCGAGAACGCCACGTTCTCCATCGACGTCAAGCTCGCCGCGCGCATGAAGCTCAGGCTCTGGGTCATCAGCGTCCCCGGGTCCAGCCCCAAGATCGACTGCCCGCTCAAGATCAGACGAAGGAAACGCGATACAGGAGAGCTGCGACCGGGATCATTCTACCCGACTCAATGCAGGGTCTGGTACTGACTTAGTGACTTTTCTCTTCTCTTCTCTTCTCTTCTCTTCTCTTCTCTTCTCTGATCAAGAAGATGGAGTCACACAGCATAGATAGTTTCCAAACATAAGTGTTCTTTAATTATTTTCTTCCTTTTCGCTTATATCTCTGTATCGTCGTCTTCCACTATTAATAAATAATACTACTAGCTTGATGAGAAGCTTGCAAATTTTACTACTAGTACTAGCTGCTCAGTAGATATAGCGCTTGATGCTTTTGCGACAGTAGAAGATGTATGGTCTTGCAGCACTAATTAATAATAACATTTGGATGCTGAACGGAGATGACATTATATAGCCGCTGGCGGAGAGGAGGAAGACGCCGTCGAGATTACTGATGAGGTGTCGCTGATCAGCGAGACTAAGCAGGTCGACGAAGGCTCCGACGATGATGCCGTGGGTGTTGTCGCCGTTGGCTCGGAGGTACCACCCCAGCATCTCTTTCAGCCACCGCAGTCCTTGACGCGGCCGTGGCTTATCACCATCGCCTCCATAGACTCCCGGAAGTCCCGGTACAGGTTCTGCGACTCCAAACGCCGCCACCGAAAAGTCGTCCTTCTTTTTAATGGGATCGTCGTCCTCCAGGACGACTGGCGTAGTACTAGGTTTCCGCCTATAGACGATGCAGGAGGAGGAGAAGGACTCATCATCGGCCTCGAAGAAGAGGCGGTCAGAGCACAGCGCGCAAAAGATGGCAGCCTCATTAGGCTCCAAGGACAACGACGCTGTGGAGAAGCTGTCGTCGTCGATGGAGTTGTAGGCTGCCTGCTGCTGCCCCTTCCTGAATGGCTGGAACAAGGAGGACGACGAAGCTGAGGTGCAAGCTGCAGACAACACTTCCTTACTTCTGCCACGACCGCCGCCGCTGCTGACAGAGATGTGATGAGGCCACCAAGCTGCTGCTGCTGCTGCTGCTTCTTCTTCTTCTTCTTCTTCTTCTTCTTCTTCTTCTTCTTCTTCTTCTTCACCATGGCATGCAGCAGCTTGTGCTTGAGTGAGGAGAAGATACGATATACAAATTGATGTCAATCAGTGGGGAGAAGAAATGTAGAATGGAGGGGGCAAAGACAAGAGTAGAGTACTCTACAACCGTTAGTTGGAAAACAATGAAGGTGGTGCGGCTTTTATATATTTTGAGGAAGCTGTACAGAATATTACTCGATCAGTAAGCTTGTTCTACTGAACTGCTACAAATACTAGAGAGAGCATGCATATGGTCCTTTCTGTCCTTTCTTAATAATAGTAGTAATTCTTGTCTGTTTCTCATGGGGTTGAGCTGCATATACGTACTCTTCCTTTCTCAGGAATCATACACGTGGAGTGGAGTGGAGTGGACAGTAGAGTGGAGTGGAGTGGAGTGGAGTTGCAAATCATTAATGTATGCCGTCCATCCATCCAATTTGTCCAAAGACAAATACCAGCCGCCTTTCACATTCTTACGATCCAGGATTTCGTACTACCTCCGTTTTTTAATTATTGACACTTTCTATTACAAAATTTATACTAAAAAGCGTCAACAATTAAAAAACGAAGATAGTAATGGCTAGCTGAGGTAACTAATTAAGTTGGGAGTCGGTGGTGATATGATACACACCACCGCCGTTTGATGATGACAAATAATAATCACAACAGATGACTATATTATTAAGCAGAAAAGGTTAATTTATTACATTATTGATGAATACAGTAATGATTAAGTTAAGCCTCAGGGAACTTACATGCATGTCCGGATGCCAGGATAGAATACTTCCTTCCCGGCCTGCAAAAAGTAATCTGTAGATTCTTCTTCACCAGGAGCTTCAGCTGCGCATATGCAAATCCTCCTGCATGCTAATAAGTCTCAGAAATTCAATCTCTGATAAAGCAGCAGGTCGCATAACAACTCCATATGAATGAAAATTATAAAGGACGACAAGTTATTTCTCACTAGCAGAGCACTCTCACAATAACAAATTCACAACTCATATGATACGGACTAGCAGAGAGGATTTATTTTTTTTCTCCCTTCGGAAAATGAAGGCAAATTTTGAGTTCCAAGCTGTAATAAGATACTACAAGAGAAATTCATAACAATTTTTTTTTTTCCTTGTTGCAGGCGCAACAGCTCAACAGGCTACATGTCAAAGCAATAAAAACACTACAAAAACAGAATCTGGTATATTTGCATCGTGCAAACATACATCAGAAGGTGCCTACGCAGCCACCTCAGCTTTGGCCGTCTTGCCATCTTCTTCATCCTTTGCCGATTCCGCTGCTGCCCTGTTTGCCTGCTCTTTTTTCTGGGCCCTTATCAATGCACGCCTTGCGCGGGGACGCATCTCACACACTTGCCTTGGTGGCATCACAAAAGGCTCAAGAGGGCGATCATGAAATGGATGATCGCTTCCAGAAAATATCCTCAGCTTGCGATCTCTGTCCTGGAGGATCAAAATATATATATATAGATTAAATAGCAGAAATCATAATAAGCTCCTTGATTCTACCAGCATAAATCATAAGAACCAGAAGCACAATATTCTGATATGCACATGCATTATAATAGCGTCATGCAAAAAATATTTGTTCATCAATAGATGTAGTTCTGGTTTATACTCCCCATATTCCATGTCAGCTGGGGTTACAACATGACAGAACAATGTTTGACGAATCATTAAGTACATTAGCCAAGTTCAGGAATGCAACACTCAAACTTAATAACCCAGGAGTGACATTACGGAACAAAAGGGCAAATAAACTTCTCTCTAGCAGTCACTGGTTCAATAAATGGAAATGCATTTAGTTTATAAACAACAATCCCATGGTTGACGGAGAGATGAGAAATTATGATGACCACTTTGTTAATCAGTGCACTACAGTAATCACAACAACGTTGATAACAGCATGTAAAGCTCATTAACAGTATGCAACCTAAGAAACAAATCATCTCATGTCTAACCCTGGGTTGTGGTATAAAAGAGTAATAAAGTTTCACTTACATCACGCAGTCTATTGCGGGGAAGCATGCGCAGGACAGCTTTGCGAATCACTTCAGTCGGGTCTCTTTCCATCTGGTCCTTGAGCCTTCTTTCCTTCAGATGCCCAATATACCTGTTGGGGTCCAAACATATACCAAGAAGAAGTTAAAAAATAACTTTAAGAGCAATATGAAACATTTTACACAGGGACTGACTAACCCTGTATGCCAGTAGTAAATCTTATCAGTCATTTTCCTGCCAGTAACACTTATATCTTTTGCATTGAGCACAATGCACATGTCTCCGTTTTCCACATGTGGTGCATAGGTTGGTTTATCCTTGCCTTGAAGCACAACAGCTATTTGGGATGCCAACCTTCCAAGCACCTATCATAGGGAAAACAGCTTACCACATGGCTTGTCTATTATATGAGTTCATCCTTACAAATGAAACCATCAGAAGGAGGAATCCTACCTGGCCCTTTGCATCAAATACACGCCATCGCAACCCTTCTAAATCAATCATTCTGAGACCAGCAAGTGCTTTCTGCACATTTCGAAAAGTAAATGACTGTCATTATTGGCATCACTGGTAGTGTAGGTTTAGAAACAAGATTGGTTTGGTGCCCTACTTGCCAAAAATCATCCATTTATCATGTTGAAATAGAAGGGGAGAAAACATGGTACAGAACACACAATTGTTCATCCGATAGATATAGAAGATTTTCTTACCAGTTGCCACAACAACAAAGAAATAAAGAATCTGAATGGGCTACTTAATTTATGCAATCATACTGTCAGTGTATTACTAAACAGTTGTAAGAGTTCAGCAGCAGGGCGAGCACAAGTATAAATCGTCTAGTGGAGGAATACTTGAACCAACCCAACCAAATAGACGTAACATCAATGCCGCCATTTGACACAAATCTAGAATTTCGATAGTGCACCATAATACACGACAACTAGAACTTGCCGAGGCTGAGAGACGATAGCCAAAACCTAGGAGCTACAGCGATGAAATGGGAAATATGTATATACCAAAAAATGTTACTGCGCGTTCTTCTAACAGCAGCAGAAGACAAGGTTCCGTAAGCACAGAGAAGGCAACGAAGGATAAACTAATCGAGAGGGAGAGGCGGCAGCATGCTGTACAGTACCGATGGCCGAGTACAGGATCGAGGCGGACCGACCAAATATGGCGAAGTAGGGCAGCCGCCATACCTAAAAAATCTGGCCTAGAGCTAGAGAACCCCTACTACCCACTCTACTCCGAGAACTGCAACTCCTAGACTCAGCCAGACGGTGGCGGCGGGTTGCCGCGACTGCGAGTCTCGCCGCTGCTACTGGGTGCTACCTGGTCGCGTGCTGCTGGCTAGGCGGCGGCTGCTCCGGCATGTGATTTAGGGATCGGCGGACGGTGGAGGTCAGTGCGTTCGTGGATTTCAAATCTAACGATCACTATACAGAGAAAGGACCTCACCTTCAGATTTCCAGTGAAGGCTGGCGGCGTCGCAGCCATGACTAGAGGCCAGCGAACGGTGGCCGGCCGGAATCCGTAAAGGAGGAGGCGGCAACGGGAGGGAGGAGAGCAGTCGACGGCGTTGTTCTCGTTCAGTTCATTCTCTCTCTCTCCCTCTCTCTCTACTACTACTGCTGCTAGTAGTGAAAGTGAGATTTAAGGGCCCTAACGGGCTGCACTTATCGGTTGGGCCGCATATCCTTCGAATTGCGGGCTGTACTTTAAATTGCTGTGCTAAAAGAACTTTAAATTGCTACTCTATTTATCTCAATTTACTTGTGCTCAAAAAAAATCTCAATTTACTTGTTTATTTGGTTTCGAAATAAAAATTAAATTAGGTGCATAGAAATCAAGAAGAAGAGAGATGAAGATAGAAATATATTAGGAAAAGAAAAATATATATTAGAAAGCGAGATGAACAAGACAAATGTAAGATTGTAGATGAATAAATAAGAGTAAAGTGCATGACCAGTATTGAACCTTGTCAAGGCGTGTCACCTAGGTCTCTCAACTCTCAAAACGTGGATTTAACACTCAAAACTTATCGAGGTGTGTCATTTAGATCCCCAAACTTATTATGTGTTTTATCATAATCTATTTAGGACTCTAAACTTATCCCATTATATTATCTAGATCATCTAACTTGCTAACTAGTTTACTCATGATCCAAATAATATTAATTAGCAATAATATGTCTACCTAATGTCTCTATCATAATCATATCACTCTGAATCACTGTTAAGTGTATGAACTCATCATTTATATTAGGGACTCTTTGAAGCATCAATCAACAGCTACCTCCGCCCACTAGTCGTCGTGTGCCGCCCACGCCATGAAGCTATGTCCGTAGGTAATAGAGCACCGAACACATCCTCAACTCTCTGAGTCGGTAACCGCTGCTACCGCAGATGATAACCGTCTTTCACAACACGACGATTCGCCGCTGTGGCGCGTTCACTGCGCACTACCGTGCTCAGCTGTTACCCTCTATGCTTCGTTGGCGTTGAAACCCGACCGGATTTTAGTTGATTAAGAAAGAAGATTCCCCTTTACATTTTTAACATGGAAGTTAAGAAACATTAAAATTATTAAAATTAAACACTATAGCAAAATAGAAAAAACTTAATAATATAATTTTTTTCATTTTTATCTAGTGTTTAACTTTAATAATTTATGATTAAGAGAGATATATAGTTACGATACAGACATTAAATAGACATATTAATACTATTAAAATTATTTGGATCGTAAGTAAACTAATTAGTAAATTAGAGGGCCTAGATGACACGTTGAGACAAGTTTGAAAACCTAAATACATTATTATAAACTATATAACAAGTTTGGGGACCTATATGACACACCTTGACAAGTTTAGAGTGTCATATTCGTATTTTGAGAGTCTAAGGGACTCAGGTGACACACCTCGACAAGTTTAGGTACCTACTGTATATTTTACTAAATAAATAAATTGAGACAGAGGAAGTATTGTTGTTTATTTTATATCAATTTGCATCATAATTTTATTTAAAAACGATGAATGTTTAAAATTGATATCAATTTAAATACTGAGCTAGTAGTAATAGATTTGAAATTTTCCTCAGATCAGAGACGAGCGGCTAGAGGACATGGACAGCGCAGCAAATTCAATATTCAATTCAAATTCAGAGAAGAAAAAAAAACCTCATTAGTAATAAGCGGTGTAGTAGTAATAAATCAGGAGTACTGTTGGCAGGCAGGCTCGGCGGCGGCGACGACATCTGCATCTGCATCTCCGCCCCGCTCTGCTTCTGCTGATCCCTAGAGATGTCTCCCGCCGGCGAGGTGGTGGCCTCCGTCACCTCCGCCCTCGCCGTCCTCCTCGTCCTCCTCGCCTGCGTCGAGCTCGGCGACGCCGCCACGGCCGTCGGCGTCTACCGTCTCATCCAGTACGACCTCGCCGGCGCCCCGCTCGGCTCCCGCACCGCAGCCCTCAACCACCACGCCGCCGCGTTCCCGCTCCCCGCCGGTGCGGACCTCTCCCGCTCAGCGCTCGTCGTGCCACTCCTCGACCTGCCGCTCTCCTTCCTCCGAGGTACCGTCTCGTCCCCCTCTTGCCATCCGTTCCGGTTCCGGAAAGATAGATCTCTTCCAACCTGTTCAGCTCTCGCATTGCGTAGCCTTTTTATTGGATCGGCTGCTGCTTAGTAATAGCTTTTGGCTACTGTTAGTTACAAGTTGCTGTTAGTCTAGTGTCGGAGCCTGGATCACGACCAGGACCCCCTAGCTGTTGCTTCAGCTTTGCAGTGGCGATCTAAAACCCTTTTCATTGCTGCTTGTTAACCACACATCTGATTATGCACCCTTCGAGTTGGATTGCTCCAACACTGTCCAACTATGAATTATGCTTCAAGCACTAGTACAATTCATGTTGTGACTGCCACTATGCAATTCGGGTGGATTTCTACTGTCAGTCTTCCGTTGCTGAAAAAAAAAAAAACTTTGCAATGCCTACTCAGAGTACCTGGCAGAGAAGAAACATCTGGGAGGCTTGCTTGTTCTGCTTCCGACAAAGCTAGACAGCAAGGATGGTAACGATGACAAGGGGAAAGTAAAAAGTGCGCTTTCTGACCTGGAAAAATTGCTCATTCATGAAGAAGTTCCAGTAAGTCACAAGCTTATCTTTTTATGTAAGCAATGAAGCAAATAGCTGGATTTGACTCAGGCATTTGTCACGCTAGGGCATCTGTATGTTCTGTTACTAGTGTCTCAGTACGTGTACTACTACATAGCTCCAAATGATTCATCAAATGTTATTATATACTTCAATTTGAATAAATAATGGCTACACCACTGAATGATCCACAAATTTATCAAACTCAGAATTCTGATTAATTTTCTCAGTGCTATCTGGCATTTTTGTCATTTCAAGTTTCTGTACCATCAATGGCTTCTGTGTTCCTTTGTTGTGTAGTATTTTTACCATTATAACGGTTCTTTTTTCCTTACTTTGCTCATACTATATTTTTTTTCGCAAACATACGGTTACATGATCTCTTTTCTAAACTATGTGCATTACTTCATGCAGTATCCAGTGTACTTTGCTTTCCATGACGACAAGTTTGATAACCTGCTGGCAGATATCCATAAAATTACCTCTTCAGGTCAACCTGCATCTGCTACAACAGGAGGGTAATTACTCATTGTGACACATTAAGAGTTTTTTGCATTTGGAAGCTATAGAACCAAGTACCATGCATGGAAAGTTACAAAATGTCAGTCTCCTCTATGGTATTTTCTTTTAACTGTCTTTATATTAAATTGTAGTTACAAACTTGTCGTGTCCTCGGCGGAACCTAGAAAGGTTTCATCTCCAACCATTTCCAATATTCAGGTACTGTCTCTTTAAACATCACATCATTTAACTATCCAGTTAAGCATTTTCAAGTTGCTTTTTAACTGGAGTGCCTTGTAGATCATTTCTTTCGTGTTGAGAAGCAAAAAACGAACTTAGAGTTAACACGCTGGAAGTGATTTACAAATTGATTCTATGTATGCAATAAATATAGTTTTCTAATATACATATTCAGCTTTGTCTCTTTTTTTTTTCCTTTCAGGGTAGTCCCCTACCTTTTTTCTTTTTTGAAAAACAAAATTGAAAGAGCAATATGTACATGATACAAGTACTTTGGCTTCATATTTTTGAACTGCAGGGGTGGTTACCTGGATTGAAGGGAGAGGGTGAAACCGAACAGCTTCCAACTATTGCCATAGTTGCAAATTATGACACCTTTGGTGCTGCACCTGTATGTTTATCTAAGAAATAAATATTCTCACAATGTTGTTTACTTGTATTCTTCAAGATATCTTGCATAACATGTATTTTTTTTCAGGCACTTTCTGTGGGGAGCGACAGCAATGGAAGTGGAGTAGTTGCTCTTCTAGAGATTGCCAGACTCTTTTCACGCCTCTATTCAAATCCTGAGACCAGAGGCAAGTACAATCTTCTCTTTGGGTTAACATCTGGTGGACCTTACAATTATAATGGAACCAACAAGGTATGTGCCATCTGTGCCATTAATAAACCAAATCCTTGTGACATCTTGTTGAGGAACTTACAGCTGTATGCTTTTGAATTTTGATACAGTGGCTTAGAAGTTTCGACCAGCGTGTACGAGAGAGCATTGACTATGCAATTTGCTTGAACAGCATTGGTTCCTGGAGCAACAACCTCTGGATGCATGTATCAAAGCCTCCAGAAAATCCCTATATTAAGCAAATCTTTGAAGTATGTTGATCGTCTCTATTTAATTGGCTCGTTACCTCAGTCATCTCTTATAAATTTTGAATAGTCATTTGCATCTGTGAATATACTTTGCATATTACAGGATTTTTCGGATGTGTCTAAAGGATTGGGTGTTTCAGTTGGAATCAAGCACAAGAAGATTAATGTCTCAAACCCTAGAGTATGTATTTATTGATGTTTCCAATATTTCTATAGGCCTATACTCTTGCATCATTTTACTTTGAATCATGAATGAACATAAAAATATGCAATACACATCATGACAGATTTTGCAATAATTGATGATATTCCTACCAAATTCCATTTCAAAGACTATTGTATTCATACATTAATTTTGATTATCTCCATGGATGAACATAGCATCTACAATGCGCATCATGAAAATATTGCAACAGTTGACGACATTCCTTATGCGTTCCAATATATTTAGTAGTTCTACATAAATATTTGTACTTTTGACCCTGTTTTTTTTTAAAACTTCTTTTGACCCTGTTTTCAACCTATATTTCCCCAAGTTGTTCCAATGTTACTAAAATTTGACTCGGAAAATAAAAAAAGTTACTGAAAATTGATGATATAGGATTCTACATCTTGTTTTTGGATTTCCTTGTTGGACGGTTGATTATATTATCAGAACTCCTTGCTTAAATTATATGAAAGTCAAAACCGACCATCAAACTTACAGAAATTTGAAGGTGTGCAATAGAATGCTCCACAGCTCGTTTTTTGAATTTCTTTATTGGACAGTTCACTATAGTATCAGAACTCCTTGCTTGAATCATATGCAAGTCAAAACCTACCATCAAACTGACCTGCTTCTCATCGATTGATGAATGCAAACATTGCGTTGCCACAGCCCCCTCAAACTATCTTATATTGCTCTCACGTCATCATGCTGCAAACTTGTAGGTAGCATGGGAACACGAGCAATTTTCAAGGTTTAGAGTGACTGCACTAACTCTTTCAGAAATGTCTGCCCCTCCTGAATTTTTGGAAAGCACTGGTGGTCTTCATGACACTAGGTGAGTCAGATTTATCTTGTTCTTACACTTTCAGTGTAACAATTTCAATATTTTTTATTTGTATTTTTTTTCTCTGCAGAGAATCTGCCAACGTTGAGTCAGTAACCAAAACTGTCAGATTGGTTTCCGAGGGTCTTGCGGTAAGCTGAATCATTTGCTTCTGCTAGTTACTTGTTGGACAACTATACATTCTGTAGTGATTCGTATGTGACGAGTGGGCTTTTAGTTTTGATCTATGATAATATTTTAGTTTGATTAACACTCCTGCTTTAGGTAACTGTATGACAGGATATTTGGGTGATTTATTACAAAGCATGAAACTTATTTTGTTTTCATCCAATTTTCAGAGAATATATTCGGTTCACCTATGTTATAATGGTTATGTAATATATTGCCTTATAGCTGCTACTATGATGCTTATGATTGAAACTAAAATTGACCATGCCCCTCTTGATCTTTTACAGAGACACATTTATGGTTTGAAAGGAAAGAACATTAATGTTTTCGCAGAAAATAGCAGCTTAGCCATTAATCCTCACTATATCCAGTCTTGGTTGGATCTTTTATCTCGGACGCCACGGGTTGCTCCATTTCTTCAAAAAAATGATCCCTTCATAGCAGCACTAAAGAAGGCATGGATGTGTCTTGCACTCTTACCTATTATCAGTTGCCTATTATTTCATCTAGTTCTTCTGGTACATATTTTCTTGCAAACCATGACATTTGTATGCTGGTGCAGGAACTGTCTGAACACACTACTGATGTGCATGTTCAGAATGATATTCTCGATGGCATGTTCACTTTCTATGATGCAAACAAAGCCACTTTAAATGTATATCAGGTATGTAAAAGGCTGCAAGGTTCATGGTATCTGTTCATGCTATCACTGGCCAAATAGGTATTCAGATTTGAAGTTCATTGCTACCTGAATCACTGTTACCCCATTGAAACCATCTCAATTTATATTTCCTTGATTGATAATTCCAGGTTGCAAGTGTTGCTTTTGATCTACTGTTCCTCCTGGTGCTTGGTTCTTATCTTATTGTCCTCTTCAGTTTCTTAGTGATCACTACACGGGTATGAATCATTTCTTTCTTGTGAACAGAATCTAAAAGATTTGATTTCTGCAACTAAGAGCATATATTTTACTTGGACAGGGTCTTGACGATCTCATCAACATATTTCGACGACCCCCGTCGCGTAAAGTCAAGGGAGCATAGGCTAGTTTGTGTTTTTGTGTATTAGTATGGAGAAGGCAATGCCTTATTAGAAGAGCTAGACATGAGGATGGCGGAGGCAAAGTTAGTTTCCCACAGCACATAGACATGTAATTGCCAACTTCTACTGTTTTTTCTTCTCACCAGCCAATAGTGAATGGCTTCAAATTCCGCTGTGCAGAGCTCTTTCTGTTGCGAGAGGGATTCTGACTGTAATTTAGCCGTACTTATTCTTTTCATGATGGTTACAATTTTGGCTTCTATGGGTCTAGGGCATCCTTGCATAATATCCTTATGTTTTATGTAACGAATTATCATAGTATATTCCCAACTCTGCATTTTGCAGTGAAATGAATCTTCTCTAGGACTTTGAAATCTGTTTTGATTTGCTTCCATGCAACAATCTACTCCAATGCAAAATTCCATGATGTATGGAGAGCATTTCAAAAGCATTGATGTACAATTTGAAACTGTGAAAAGTCTTCTGGACCCTTGCAGTTTTGCAGTTGTTGCCAAGCAACTAAAGCCTGCTGCCACGCCAATATGGACGTAGATGACTCAAATTAACAAGTTAGGATCGCTTTTTTCCCTGGAAATTATAAGTGACAACATCATCAAAATTACTAATTTGCTAGGACTTTTCCTCAACTGCATAGCATCGGGTCTAATGCTAAAAACACAACTATTTTGTGGATAATTAAAAACACAACTATGAGGTCACCAGAAGAGATATCTAGTCACTCCTCATCTGTTGTGTCAAGAGCAGGTATTTGTCGGAAGCGTCCTCCATGCCTTCTTCCAGATGATACATTGGGCGATCTTACATCAATCCTCCTCTTCTTAGGCATCAAATATTCACCACTGATTGATTCAAAAAGCTCTCCCATATTCGACTTATTCGGCCTCCTTTTATCAGCCTCCTCTTTCAGAAAACTGAAATCAGAAGAGAAATGTTAGCATGCTCGGACTCACTGTTTTATAATTATGAAACAGATTTTCAGTCACTAGAGCAGGCAAGTGGCGCGACTAGAATCTGCACTTAAAAAAGAAGAAAAACAGAAAGAACACCTTTCCCGAATGACTTTAAATGCTTCCATAGTTGCATAGGGCAACCCTGTCTTCGGATCACGGTATCTGCAGAAATTAAACCTCACATAATGTATCCATTTACAATACAAAATATTGGAAGTATAACCAACTCTCAAAAGTCAAATCTCATCTTAATGATTTCATAGTGAGTGCACGCCTGTCTCTTTATTACATGTAGTCGAATGAAACATAAAAACGCTGAAATTCTGCAGTAAATATATGTGCAAATAAAGGTGCATAGAACTTACTTGGCAGGAAGCCCAGTCACGACACAAACAGATTTCTCTGGATCTGCAAAATAATGAGACAAGTTAATACAGCAATTGGAACTGCTAAACACATTACATAAACTGCTTGACAGAAAAGAACAAATGAAACAGCACCAAACAAAAACTGATACTTACAAGGAGCTGCCGTTGTACAAAGTTCAGAATCAAATGATGCTCCATTTATGAATTCCAGACGTGATTCCCCTAATATAATTGAGCACAATACTAATAATTAATATGATTATAAGGAAGGCGCTAAGTTCACAAAATCATATGCAAACAAGTGAGTGATGATAATCTGGTAAAGCAGTTACCATCTCTTGAGCAAAATCGAATAATAGGACCATCATAAGTATCCTTATGAACAATAGCCTTTTTCTTCACTTCTTCCTCTCTTGCAAGTACACGTTCTAGATTTCTCAAGTTCATGATCTCTGGAAACACAGAAAAAAGTAAGACAAAATAAATAAAAGGGTGTTGATGTACACCCAGACCACCCAGATTCAAGTCCTCTTCGACGCAAAATTGGGTGCCTATTTCTTCTTAATACAATGCCACCTAGTTCCTCCTAGGTTGGTCAAGTTTATTAAAATAAATAAACAGGAGGACCTGTTTCAGCTGTGAAAATGTCCAACTATATCTTTTTTGACACGGTGAAAAGGAAGCATAACATACCTGTTTCAGCTGCTTCCAAAAGCATCTCTTCTTGTGTCATTCGCTTTTCTTCTCCCTCCTTTTTCTTCTTAACAATTGGCTGAAACAGTTTAGAAGAGGAAAACAAGAAGAGTCAACATAAATCCTAAGCACAACAAGATTCTGCAGACCATGAGTACCATGCTACAATTGCAGCATATGTTACAAGCAAGAACCGGAAAGCTTGCTAATAGATACGTACTTTCGCTGTTGCTTCTTTTTCAGCACGAATCGCTTCTCTTTCAGCCTGTCTTACAATGACAGATGTTCTGGTTGATTTCCTGATTGTCTTCTCAGTCTCGAACTCATCGAGTGCATCTGCTTGTCTGGACGGACTTGGCTTATCAGTAGCATTTTCAGTTTTTGTGTCATCTTCTATTTTGGGGGTCACTTTCTTCTTCTTGGTGTTGACCTTTCTCATAGTCTTGCCGGGAAATACTAAGCGCTTTTTGATAGGTAATCTGCTCCAAAATTTAATTGGGACATTAACAAGCGCCTTTTTGGATAATCAGCATTCTAACATGGTTCTAACAACTAACATGAGTACCTCTCTTGTACTTCCTTTTCTGGATCTTCGTCAGGTTCAGATTCCTGTTGAAAATGCAGACAAGTCAGAATTAGCACTCAACAGCTCAGTTGGATCTTGTAATAACGAGTAGAAGAAACAGAGGGAAGAAGCATGAAAGCTAACACAAATAAGCCAACAGGGCGAATGGAAAAAAGGATCAGAAGGTAGTATCTCACATCTTCACTGAAATCACTGTCGAATTCGTCGCCGGCGTCCTGCTCTTCCTCGTAGTTGTCATCGTTGTCTTCCTGATAGAGAGAGATTGAAGGAATAATAAAGCAGGGGAATTTCACACATAAAGCATCATCACAAACTGAAAGTGCAGATCGATGAAGACAACCCTAAGCCTTAATATGCCTTTGTCATTTCTATGCATACATCCATATCTATACATCTAATAAAAATAAAGTCGTCAGAGAAAGGAAGACACTGCGTGTGGACTCCAACCTACATCTTTGAGGGCGTCCTGATTCCAGAAAGCCTCGTCCAGCTCAATCTCGTCCTCAAGGAGCTTTGTTATCCTGCACGGTTCGTTCCATTTATCAGAAGAGAATCCCATCTGGATGGGGAGGGCACAAGGACGAGGAAGAACATGCGATTCCAAGAGGTTGGACCAGGGAGGAAGGCAGCTGACCTCTTGCCTCTGGTGGTGCGGGAGGCGCGGTCGAGTAGGACGGGCTGCTCGTCGACGTCGACGTCCATGGCGGCGGCGGGGGCAGTAACGTGGAGGCAGGCCGGAGCGGCCGGGTCTCTCTCTCTCTCTCCAAGTTTGGGAATCGCGATTTGGAGCCGGAGGGGGGAAATTGAGAATCTCTAAAACATACTATTCCAGTTTTCTAAAACATATTTTAACTAATAATTTTGACTATTTGTATGTTAAAAAATAAAAAATATTAAATATTTTATTAAAATTTAATTTATTACTAATAGTTTTTATTCTTAATTTTAAATTTTATATATTTAAATTAATTTTTTAAATAAGACGAATTGTTAAAATCAAACAAGTAAAAAAGAACGACGAGAGTAAAAAACAAATTTGAGGATTAATCCAAAAACCACCCTTGTTTTTTGAGGTTTTTCTTTAGAGGACATTGTCTCTATGACACTTGGTTGATTTTGTCCGACTCACATCTTCATTTCATGATCTTTATTTAGAGCACACTCATGTGGTTTTAAGAAAAGGGACACCGAACAAAGAGATAAATGTTGGTGCTCCTCCAGCCAAAGAACATGAAATAAAGATGTATGTTGGATAAAATCGACTATCAGTGTCTGTTTGGTGACAAATTTCGATGTATCCTACACAAATGTGTCTAGTACTCTCTTCGTTCGTAAATAATTGACGTTAAATTTTTTATGAATTTTGATCATTTATTTTTATAACAAAATTGCTACACAACTAGTAATTCTGAATTTCTAGGATTTCAATTTCAACTAGTGAAATCTAGAATAAAACTTGTCTTGTGTGATTACTCTAGAGTTTGTACAAGTAGAATCCGAAAATTTATGCACTCACAAATCTTGTTGTACTCGCTATAGCTGAGGCTATCAAGTGAGTCTAATTTTTTTTCCACTTGAAAAGAAAAGAAAAGAAATCTGATGGCGGGCGATTTTTTTTAAAAAAAAGAAAAACAGATGTAAGGATAATAAACTGAGAATGGTTGGTGAGGAGTGATCAAGGTCGGCCACTCGCGAGCTGGTGGAAGCTAGAGTCCTGCCTCTCGCTGCTGGAACTGGAACACGTTGCCATGCCGGCACTGTTGCTGTTTTGACCAGAGAAGCAAGCTGCAGCCATGCGCGCGCTTTTGCAGCAGCCACGGCGGCCTTGCTGCCGTGGCTTGGGTCGCAGCAGGAACCCCTCCACCTCTTTGAGCTTCGTCTCCTGCGGCAAGAACAAGAAGAAGCACCGGACTGCTGCTTGTGCCGCCGCTGCCAGCGCCGGCGAGGTGCCTCGGGTGACGTTGTCGGACTCGGAGCTGGCGTCGCGAGGTTTCTCGGTGCGGCGCACGGCGGAGGGCCTCGACGTGGATGCCCTGAACGAGGTGTTCGCGCGCGTGGGGTTCCCGCGGCGTCAGGAGGAGCGCCTTCGCCGCGCGCTGGAGCACAGCCGCGTGGTGTGGCTGTCCCAGTCCCAGTCCCAGTCGTCGGCGGACAAGCCGGTGGCGTTCGCGCGCGCGGCGGGGGACGGTGTGTTCAACGCCGTGGTGTGGGACGTGGTGGTGGAGCCGTCGTGCCAGGGCCTGGGCCTCGGCCGCGCCGTCATGGAGCGCCTCGTCGAAGACCTCCGCCGCGACGGCGTCTCCAACATCGTGCTCTACGCAGAGCCGCGTGTCGTGGGGTTCTACCGCCTGCTCGACTTCGCCATGGACCCGGACGGAATCAGGGGAATGGCGTACTACCGAAAGGCCACCGCAAATTAATCCCTTTTTCTTGAATTACAGTATTATTTCCCTTTGATGTGATCAGAAACTAATAAAGATTATGCTCATGCAATTCGAGCAGAGTGTCACAGCTCGACTCAGTTGTCCTTCCTTGTTCATTCGTGCTCTGCTCCCAGACCCATACAGTACATATAGAGTGATGATGCATGCATCAACTGAAAACATACTTGTATATTGCACACTTGACTTGAATTCACACGAAGACTAAGCTACTACTGATGTAGTACTAGTAAAATATGATGAATTGTTACTACATGATGACCTGACAATTCAACCAGCTCTCATCTCGTTCACACAATCCAACAGAATCCAGAGAACAGAACAGAGTTCAATGATGAGGACGAATCTGCCTGCGTATGGCGGCGACTCCCATTAAGATGAGCACGAAGAAGACGAGGACGGCGAGGAAGGATGCGACGACAGCGCCGCTGGTTCGCTGACAGAAGCCGTGGAACTGCATGCAGATGGGCACCCAGTTGGCCCGCAGGTTCCCCCAGTGCGCCACGTACACGATCGCCGCCGCCGCCGCGCCGGCAGCCGTCAGCACAAGCATCACCACCAGGTCGCACACCAGCAGGAACAGCCTCACGCCGGCGAACGCGGGACGGAGGATGCCCACGGCGGAGAAGGGCAGGGACAGGACCAGGTACCCCGCAGCGATCGCGTTCGCCACCATGAAGAACCTGCATTCCATTTACAGTATCCACTAGATTAGCTTAGCTTAGCTGATGATCCCATTGACAAATACTGTTACTAGATAATTTTTCAGTAATAAAGTAATAATCAAGAGAAGAGAGGAGAAGAGAAGAGAAGCGAAGCAGTTAGTAGTTGATACGTGAATGCCGGGAAGTCGTCGAATCTGGCGTGGAACTGGAGGAACTGCGTGAACACGGACAGCCTCTCGTCGGCGGTGCCCGTCGAGATGGCCGCCGCCAGCGTCGGGCCCAAGGCGGCCACCCTGAGCACAAAGTCGATCAGTGCCAGGCAGCGACGGAAGCCATTGGCGCCGGATCGCAGCAGGAATGGCAGACCACCTCCTCCTCCGGTTTTGCGACTCGCGGGAGCGGTGGCGTAGGACGACTTGCCGTCCTCCATGTGGACCACGGTGGCGGGCTCGCCGGCGCTCATTTTGAATTGATTTGCTTGGTGGTGCTACTTAACTGAATTATGATGAGATGTTGCTCTGCATGGAACCGAATCAACAGATGATGATCGCAATATATACCGGTGAAACATAGGGAGCAGTTTGATGCCATGAACTTGTTTATTCTCCCCCATCATGAACTTAAACTTTCTTTCTTGTGATAATGGAACAAGTACTCTCCCTGTGATAACTGATAATGGTGGTGCTGGTGCTTGCCTGGTTTGATTTGCAGGAGTTGTTGCATGCTCACCCTGCTCTGCTGTTTGATTGCCTTCGTTCCAACTGCTTTGTCTTCGCAGCACCCATGAATCCACCGTGAAGCGCTTACTATTTGTTTATCACATCGATAAGAGCAGTTAGAGTTGACTGCAGGTTCATTTCAATTGTGCACTGCAACACCACCACACCAAAGGGGCAGTTTCAGAACTCAAAGCTTATTGTCTCTGCATATTGCATTCTGGATGAAGTAGTTCCTTTCCTTTCCCTATCTTCCTTGCAAAATATAAATAAATAACCCAATGATCCAGCGATTCTGGAGGATAATAGCACAACGGAAGATTGTTAGATGATTTAATTTTAGAACATAACGTCGTAAAGAAATATTTTAGGCCTTATGCTGTTATTATGGTCCAAAAACACTGGAGATAATGCTTCACAATAGTAGACCACAAGATTTGGATCATACATAGTACACAGCAATGATTCCTTTTATTTCAATAAAATAGAACACAAAAATCATTGCGCAAGTGGCACTAGATAACCAACTCATCATACAATGCCCGACAACAGCAAAAAGAAATACAACAAGTGATCCGATACGTCCACATAGCAAAGCGACAGCAAAAAAGATAAAACACTGCAAAGAGGACAGTCCCCACCTGTCTGTTGATCAGGTATGTGAAACACAATCTATATACTGTACATGCTCATCCAGTCTCTACATATCATTTCTCCTATCAGCAAAAAGAACGAACTCCCTCTCACTGAACAAGAACAATCAACTGCAAATCTTTTTGCTTAGAGCATCTTTTCTGCCTCTGGAACCTGATGAATCGGTCAACAGAACTTCATTCGAGGGGAAGACAAAGTTCTGAACAGATCTTCAACACACCGTGCATCAGTCCATGGTATCAGGCTCTGAAATGTGGTACATCGTTATGCCATTCATGATCTGCACGATGGTAGAGAAAGGCCCCCACAAAATGCTGCAATGATCAAGTAGAGCACCAGCACAATGGCCACTGTCAAAACAGCTCTGCAACAGAAGGCACCATAAGAACTACATTACAAGCTGCCTTAAGCCTTCTAGTTAAGCAATTCAACAAAAGTTCAATGTGATCAAAGAACCAACCCCAGCAGGTAACTGTTGCAACCTAGATTTACTGCTGAAGATAGAAATTGTAATGTCCTTTTCTTTTCTTTTCTTTCATTGGAGAAGTTTATAGATTAACAAAGAGAACATCCCAGTTAATACAGGTTTTCATTCTACCATTATGCTCAACACAAGCCTATATATACTTTATAGTTGTGCCAACATAATGGATAGAACTTTAGAATTCAGAATTTAGCTTGCAAGTCAGGACAGGGCTGTTCAAGTGCTCAATGTGGATAAAATTGTAGAATTTAGCCGATCAAAGCTTAAGTTGGCAAGCGCATGGCCGAGCAATTGTCATTCAAAATGCACAAACAAGCAAAAGGATCCCATTTAGTTGACTGCTCCTCGCCATCTCACCATTTACTTTGCAACTTTTTCTACAAAGCAATAACCAGGCATATGCTCTGCCATTTGTTGTCACGGAACACAAAGCAATAGATAGTGCAAGTGAAATTAGTTGTGCGCTTACAGAAGCTTGGCATTCTTCATCCAGAGGGCTCTTCGGAGCCTCTTGGACTGCTTGCGGAAGTGAAAGGCGCTGTCTTGCATGGTGGAGGTCTTGTCCACAAGGAGCGAGATGCGGTCACCTCTATCCAGGATTTTCTCGATGTTGTCGACCATGACAGTGTGAATCTGCAAGCAAGCAAAAGTGGTGTTGGATTGGAAGGAGCAACAGTATAAATAAATTATTTGGATGATTGATGCGAGGATGAAGAAGCAGGATGTGTACTTGCCTCGCTGACTTCTCCGCGGAGACGGTTGAGCGTGTCGGCGCTAGGATTACTAGAGAAGAACTCCATCTGCTGATGGAGGACCCTGGAGAACTCGTCGTTCATGGCGTAAGCGAGCGCGGACTGCGCGACCCTGCCGTAGTTCTTCATGAACCTCATCTGGATGTCCTCGAGGTAGAGAAAGGGGATCCTTCCTGCACGAAACAACAAAGTTAATTCCTCACTCATTTCCTCCCCTCGAGGCTCGAGGTCGAAGAAAGAAAGAAAGGGAATGAAGTTTACTTCCGAAGGTGTCGTTGGCCATGCAGAGGAAGGTGATTCCGGCGTCTGCGGGTCGGAGGACGTGGAAGATGTATCGGTCCTGCGCGAAGCAGAGGCGTGACTCCGCATCCGGCGGCAGCTTCTCGAGGATGCGTCGGGCCACGGCGCCGGCGTTGCCCGAGACGGCGGAGAACTCGGCCAGCACGACGGTGCCGCGCGCCACCAGCGCGTACACGATCGCCATGGAAACCGCCCTCAGTCAATTCTCAATTGATTGGTTTTTTGGGGGGGGGGGGGGGGGGGGGGGGATCGGATGGGCGAGTGAGATCTGATCTCCCCTTGGGGGAAGAAAAGGGAAGGGTGGGCCGTGGACTCGCTCTCCACTGCCTGCAGAATGGACTCACCTTCTAGTACTTTCTCTTTGTAATTTTTTTCATTCATTTTATTTTTTATTATGATGCAAAATTAAACACCAAGTGTTTTCATTTTCTCGTAGCTTTATTAGTAAAATTTAAAAGGTATCCAGCCATAAGAAGAGGTGAAAGGTATAAAGTGTATTTTTTTTATATGTGATATGAACACAACACCGACGTAAACACTTATAAACACATACAAGTACTTATCATTGTAAATACACGCACACACGCACCCCATGAACGTCGATGACTAAGCAGACTGTTCTTAAGATTTTTTTTTACCAGTATATAGTATGGAAAAAAGAAGTACAACCTCATCTCTGAGGTATCCTAATTATTAAAGTGAAGCTCCGCTTCTGCTCCCAATTTTTATACTCATCATCAGTATTCAGTAGTGTCACGAATTCTCTTCTATAATTAAGTTAATCAGCCTTGTTCTAGAAGTAAAAATTTATTTTTCGCAAGAGGGAACGGGAAAGAGGTTAGCCTCCCTTCCTCTGTGCGTGGAGCATCATGTCGTTCACTCTGGCGCGCACCTGCTTGTCTCTGCGCGCCATCTCCATGAACTCGTGGGTGGTGAATGGCGGTGGCAGGATGCAGGGCTCGTAGTCGGCCTGGTACCTCTCCCTGGACTGCATCATGAAATCGAACTCTCTGTTGTCCGGTCGTTCACGGGCAGGGCACGCGATGGTCTCGGGTCGGAGCTCGACGGCCTTGTCGGGCACGGTGGGCTTGTACCGGAGCAGCCTGGCGTACTCCGTGAGCAGGTGCAGCATGTAGTCGTAGACGTAGTCCATGGCGAGGTCGCGGCGCGCGAACCCGCTGCCTTCCCTTGCCATCCCCTGCGCCGCCGCCGGGTGCGCGTTGCCCCAGTCCACGGCGAACTTGATGGCCGGGCACATGCGTTTGGGGTCGATGGGCCAGTAGTGCTTCCCGGCGACGAGCCCGCGGGAGAAGAAGTCCTTGAAGGGCGTGGCCACCAGCAGCGTCGTCGAGTCGCACGCCAGGATGTACTTCTCGCTCACCGACCACGACCGGCCCTGCACGAAGATCTTGTACCGGTGCGTGCACTGCTTCGCCAGGTTGGAGTCCCTGAACCCGGCGTGGATGGCGGCGTCCCAGTCCTGTACGCGGACGTCGACGTTCCAGGTGTTTGGTGAAGAGGAGTCGTTGCAGCGGAGGAGATCTTGTCGCGCACGCGAGACCCAGGGGTTGCCCTTCCAGTACGCGTGGGGCTTCCTGTCCGTCCACGGCAGGCGGCGCGTCTCGTCGGCCATCTCCTCCAGCAGCGGCGCCCAGGGCCGGATGTTCAACTCGGGCCAGCCCCAGAACGACCAGTCCGGGAACACGATGTCCAGCGTGGAGTCGTCCTTGCAGTACCGGAACAGCGGCGGCGCCTCGGAACGGACAGGGAAGTCGGCTGCGCGGACCTCGGGCATGTCCTCGCAGTTGAACATGAGGTCCAGGTCGGGGACGCGCCCCGGGTAGCGCGCCAGAAGCTGCGCGATGCCCCACTGGGTGAAGGTGTCGCGCGTCTGGAACACGCGGTGGTACGTCTCCACGAACGCGCGCCCGCCCACCACCACCAGCCGGAACGCCGCGCGCGGCCGGCCGCTCTCCACCGCCTCGCGCGTGATCCCGGTCTCGCGCCACGGAGCCAGATCCGAGTGGATGAAACGGAAGTAATCGGGGCACCGAGGCGGGGGAGCTTCCGATGATTCCGAGGACGGTAACGGCGCCATCGACGGCGGTTCCTGTCCTTGTCCTCCATTGCTGCTGCTGCTGTTGCTGTTCCCGGTGCCGCAGCTGAAGGGGATGGAGACCAGCTGGTTGTTCGCTCCAGCAGCAGACTGAGAGCGGTCTCTGTCTCTGTATGGTCGTCCATTGCTGCTGTCGCCGCCGAGCAGGAACGACTGCATGCCACAAAAATCATTCACATCGCGTTATATGTAATCTGATCGATCCTTTTTTTTTTTTGCAAAAGATATTTAATCTTGTCTAAATTATAACATAAACGATATGATATTTATCATAATTGTTTGTAATATAAAACGAAAGAAAAGTCAACATGATGCCAATACGGTAATTAAATACAACAGTTAAGCAGGGACACTTGTCTAATTTGAATGAACACTAAAAAAGAAAAGAAAAAGAAAACCATGGTCTGAAAGAATAAGCCACTATATATGACAACAGCTTAATGGAAGGACCACATAGAGCTTTCCCATCATCTCGAGCATCTCGACCACCATGAAATGGAACGGAATGGAATTGGATGGAGCTGCTGCTACTAGCGTATCATGACCGGCGCCAACGTCGTCGTAGCCTATATATATATATATATATATATATATATATATATATATATATATATATATATATATATATATATATATATATATATATATATATATATAGATAGATATATATATATATATGCTTTTTTGAATTGTTCGGTTATTCGGTCACTGATGATGATTGAGAAATTAAGGATCCATATATCCATCCAAATATGTAGCAGTATACTTTATGGATGTCTCTATAGCAAAACGTGCTCCTACTTATCTGTTTCACTTCATTTGTCTCTGACGTCGTCACTGACACAAACAATACGTGGATTCCTCGCAAAAAGAAAAGAAAAAAGTAGAAAATACTCTATCAGATTGGTCCAGGTGCAAAAGCAAGAAGGCGCTCTCCATTCTTCTGATTGTTGATGGCGTTTCATTATATATATAAACTAGTAGGAAGTGTCGTCACAATTAAAGATAACAAATCAAAACAGCTCGGAAGTTACTTGCTAGCTTCCAAGTCAACTCATCAAGGTTTGAAAACAAAAAAGCAAGGTTGAATATTAGTACGCGTAGTGTGTGGTGGTGCGGCACATAGGTTTACCCCGTCATACAATCCCGATCAACTTTGTTTTCCTTACCCACTGGAAACGGGACACATGGAAAACTACTACTAGCTAGTACAGTATGTGGTACACAAGTTTCTCTTAGTAATAAAGTACTACGTATATGCGTGCGTTTTCAAATGTTGAATTCCCTTTATTCCTCTCTCGTTAATCTATTCTCTATGTTTATTTTTTTCCTTAATTAACCCTCCAATAATGGAAAAAGCAAGAGATGAGACAAAGAGAGAGCGAACAACGGAATATGAATCTTTTCCTTTTCGTGAAGGAAACATGCATGGAACCTCTGAATCTTCATAATTCGTATACTACTCCATATGATGAAAAAGCTGCTAGCTTATCTCGAACTGGGGAGATCGAGAAGCTACTAGCTAGGTTTCATTTCATTTCATTTCATTCAGGAATAATGATTAGGAGGGAGGAGAATTACACTATATGCTTTCACATGCTGTGTTAATTTTATAGTACATAATACGTACCGATGATGAGTATTCGAGGTGGGTCCTGCTCCACCAGGTGGTTGTGGTGGTGGCGGCGAGGAGCACGGCCAGGGCGACCAGACCGCCGATGACCAGCCTCGTCGCCGGCGGCACCAGTCCCCACCGCCATCTGCTGCTGCTGCTGCTGCTGCTTGACCTCCCTGCTGCTTCTTCAGCTCCTGATGATGGTTCCTTCACCTCCTTTATTTCATCAACAACATCACCATGATCCTCCTCCTCCTTGTCCTTGGGACGATGATCGACGTCATCTTCATGAGACAGCGGCACCTCCTCCTCCTCCTCGTCTTCGTGGTGCCGCCATGGCGCCGAGAAGAAGAACCATCCGCCGCCGCTCCTCCTCATCCGTTGATCTCTGGATCGGAAAGCTCTCTTCTCAGCGAGACCTTGGGTTGGGTCACTAGCTATATATACAGCAGCAACAGGCAACAGCAGCCCTTTTGCTTTTGCTGCTTCGTTGACCCAATTTAAAAGTAGTACATCAGTAATAAGCCAAGCAATGGAACATACTATGCGGATAGAAATCCAGAAGAAGACAAAAGCAGCTCATTATTAACATATATATATATATATATATATATATATCCCAAAATAAGTGTACCATAGTATTAACATATATAGATATATATCCAAACTGTACTTACTTGTACCAATAAATACAGTATTGACTGATTTATCCATATATGTCAATGCACAGAGGTGTACACATGAAGTACTACTAGTACCATTCTTTCTCTGCTATGTATTTCTTGCACCGGCTGATGAATGATGATCAAGGACCCGTATTGTGTTGACTGATAGTGGCAGGCATGCCTACCGATCGAGAGGCCTCCAATTCGGCCCTATTATTGGTTTGGGCTTACGAGTCATTATTGTCTTCTGAACTGTTAAAGAAAGAAGATGCTTGTTTAATGAAGTTTAACAAAAAAAAAATATGTTTGTTTGATGAAAAGATAAAAGCGTACTACTAGTACATACTCCCTCCATTCCATAAACATCCGCGTAGTTAGTCAAAACACAAAGACCAAAAAAAAGTTTAAGTCCATTTAATTTACATAGATAACACCACATATTCATTACTTATTTGTGTTCCTTTCCCATTAGTGCGTTTATAGAGACTGATTTAGTGGTCGACTCTTCCAATGCATGCATATATGAAAGTATTCCCGTTTTCTCATGTAATTTAACTCTTATTTTAAATGCTGCTATATTAATTACACCTAAATAATAGTAGACTATACGGATAAACTTGAAAATTATTTTTTCTCTTAATGTGTGGGTGTTTATGGGACCGAGGGAGTACTATGCATATGAGAATTGAAAATAGCTAGCTAGCTAGTTGGAGAGCCACACGATGGCCTTCCAATCACGAGCTGCCACACCACACGCACGCACAGAGGTTGCCATCGATCGGTGCTTCAATGCCCTGCAGTCAATTTCTTCCCCGTGAATCGTGATCGGATCGCGGTGGCTGCAGGAGCAACCGCGTCCTCTAACGCCCGCCCGCACATCGAGCGAGCGAGGTCTTCTTCTTCTTCAGCGCTCTTCTCTCTTCTCTCTTCTTCTCTCCCCTCGATCAGAATTCAGATCCTAGCTAGGTAGAGGTAGGTACTAGCTAGGTAGCTACTAATATATATGGACATGAACGGAGACAGCATCAAACCGGGTAAGCCCGCCGTGGACGGTCGCACGGTGGTGGTCCACGTCCTCGCGGTCGCCGCCGCCGTGCTGGTGGTGGTGTGGTGCGTCCACTTCCGCGGCGGCCTGGTGCTCCGCTCCAACGACAAGGCGCTCATCTTCAACCTCCACCCGGTGCTCATGGTCCTCGGCCCCATCGTGCTCGGCGGCGAGGCGATCATGTGCTACCGGTCCCTCCCCGTCGGCCGCGACACCAGGAAGAAGGCGCACCTGGGGCTGCACGCCGCGGGCCTCGTCGCCGCCGCCCTCGGCGTCTACGCCGTCTTCAAGTTCCACATGGAGAGCGGCATCCCAAACCTCTACTCCCTCCACTCCTGGCTCGGGGTCGCCGCCGTCTCGCTCTACGCCATCCAGTGGCTCGCCGGATTCCTCGCCTTCTTCTTCCCCGGCGCGCCGCAGCACGTCAGGCGCGCAGCCGTGCCGTGGCACGCGCTCCTCGGCCTCCTCGTATTCGTGCTCGCCGTCGCCACGGCGCAGCTCGGGTTCCTCGAGAAGCTCACCTTCCTGCAGGCCCCGCCCCTGCGGCTGCCCAAGTACGGTCCAGAGGCCATGCTCGTCAACTGCACCGCCGTCGTCGTGCTCCTCCTCGGCGTCTCAGTCGTGCTAGCCACAGTCACCATAGGCGCCACGAGGTACAACACAATTATGTGATCTCATTCACCTGGCACCGTCAGAGGCTCCCGCGCACGCACTGCACTTCACTGCACTGCACATGTATATACGCATATATAGTTATCTTATTAATTGAAATGTGTTGTAACATAGCCTTGCTTGTGTTTATTAGACTATATATAAGTAGTGTGTGTCCAATTAAGATGAATGTAAATGTACTATATATGGTTCAACTCTCTTTTTTCTTAAAATGCTTTTGTTTTCAAACGCTTGAAAGTTATAATTCATATATATATATATATATTTATTTAAAATTTCGAGACGTTATTTTTTATTTTTGGGTATATAAAACAAACCTACCTTGGCTTTGAGAGTGTGTAAACGCAAAAGCATTAAAAAAAGATAAGTACTAGTACTACTAGAGGAGTGAAGTAGTATCTTTTTAAGGAGGGCAAAACTGCAAAAGTGGAGGCAAAGGACAAGAAAAGAAACGCGACCAAATAATACTGTACTAGGTAATTCGAAAATCCCGTTCCGTTGCGGGGGCTCCGCCTCCGCGGCCGACTCCTCTTTCTTGCCTTCTTCTCCGGCTCCGGCGGGCGGCGGTGGTGATGGGGGTGAGGAATCTCTGGGACATCCTCGACTCGTGCAAGAAGAGGCTCCCGCTCCAACACCTTCAGTGAGCTTGAGATTTCCCTTGCTAGTTCTTGCTCCCGCCCAAACATTCATTCTATGAGATCCGCCGCCGCTGACCTCTTTCGATCCCTCTCCTCCCTGCCTGCCCTTCCAGGAACAAGAAGGTGTGCGTGGACCTGTCCTGCTGGATCGTGCAGCTCTGCAGCGCCAACCGCTCCCCAGCCTTCGTAAAGGACAAGGTTTACCTCAAGAACCTCTTCCACCGCATCCGCGCCCTCCTCGCACTCAACTGCAGCCTCATCTTCGTCACGGGTCCCCCCTCTTCCTCCAAATCCAAACATATATACTTTGTTAAAAGGCAATGGATGAATGGAGTGCATTCCAGACCGTGCCTGAAGACTTTTCATTCTTGCTCACTCCTCTTGTTTACTCTCAGATGGCGCAATACCTTCAGTCAAATTGGCTACATATAGGCGTCGCCTGGGATCAACTGCAGAGGTGGGTCGGGGTTGCTCGGTCTCCAGACTCCACACCAAATCTGTTTCCTGGACTCCGTTCCTCAATTCAGTTTTCCCCCTCCCCCCTTTTCAATTCACTCCAGGTCCAGGCTGCTCGAGAGGAGGCCAACTTACAGCCTTTGACTTCATTGCGTCGGAACAAGGGTTCAGAGTTCTCGCGCATGATTAAGGAGGCTAAGCGTCTCGGGATAGCACTGGGCATCCCTTGCTTGGATGGGTACTTCTCTCTGCTCCATTTATTTCCCATCAACTTAAATATCAGTTCATCTCGATATTGGAATCTGTTGGGCTTATTTAAGCCTTGATGTGCTCTTCAACAGACTGGAAGAAGCGGAAGCACAATGCGCACTGCTGAATTTAACCTCCTTGTGTGTAAGTACAACCACATTGTCATGATCCTAACAGAGTGAGAACGGCTCTTATGTGTTATTTATGATGTTTCAGGATGGCTGTTTTACGTCAGATTCAGATTCATTCCTTTTTGGTGCAAGGACAGTTTACAGAGATCTTTTCATAGGTACAACCGTTTGGTCAGGCTTATTGCACTTTGTGTCCCCCTTTCTGTGCCATGGAATGCAAACCATAGTCTTTTGCTTATGTCCTTTCTTAAATCAGGAGATGGCGGTTATGTCATTTGCTACGAAATGGAAGACATAGAGAAAAAACTTGGTTTTGGCAGGAATTCATTGGTATGTTGCATGATTTTTACTGCATGTGGTCAACCCTTTAGGATCTCCTTAAAATGATCGTCGCGATAAACCAGCCAAAATGTTATATTTCAGAGAAGTGGAGAAAAATAGTTGAATATTGTCCTTAGGTTGCCAGAAAGATCGTTTGGTCTTATTAGAGAGATTCAGAAACTTTTTTCTTAATGCACTTTGGAAATAAGTATCACCCATGTCTAATATATAATAGTACCTGAATTTCACAATGCACAAGCTGTTTGTTCCTATACAATCTTGCATATATTGCTTGGTTTTAGCTGGTACAAGATGCATAAACCCTGACCTGTTCATTTTTTGTTGGCTCCAATCTTACAGATTTCACTTGCGGTCCTTCTTGGCAGCGACTATTCTGATGGAGTTCATGGATTCGGGCCGGTATGTACCAAAAGGCATAGCATCTTCCATATTTGGACTTTTGACTCTGTAACAGTTGTTCTTTAGTATCATTATATAGTGATTCTCTTGCAACTTATCAAAAATGAAAAGGAAGCTTATCTTTGTTACAGGAAGCAGCATGTCGGCTTGTTAAGTCTGCAGGGGATGTTGTCATTCTTGATCAAATTTTGTCTAATGGGGTACAAGCTCGAAGAAAATGTAAAGGAAAAAATAGCAGCATTAATGAAGGAAAGGTGGATGGCCACCCAAAACCAAGCGCCTGTGGTAAGCAGTCTTTTGCAGCCTTCTCCAGCTATTCAGCAACATCATGCTTTCGCTGCAGAGCATGAGCATTGATAGTTTGTCATTCATGTACTATCTATTTTGATACAGAGGTTGGGATGAGCCAGGATTCTGGTGCTCAATTTCGTGATGTAATAAATGCATATCTGGAGCCAAAATGTCATTCCCCAGATTCAGAAGCTGTGCAGAGGTGAGGAACTTGTGGATAAATCCACTTCTTGATCTGTCTCTTTGTAGCTTCTGGTTCAGCTTTCAAAATTGGCTTGCATTTTCTTATGTTTTTGCATGACCTGGTGAATGAACCAAGCCGTCAAATTGGTGCTGCTAGGTTATGATTTGTTGATAGTGCATTTTCTGTCTCAGGGCATGCAGCCAGCATCCATTTCTTCGGTCACAGCTGCAACAGATATGTGAGGAATACTTTGAATGGAGTGCTGAGAAGACTGGTATCCTTGAAATTCTGAATTGTTATGCTTGTTTTGTTACCTTTTGTGGCATTCTGTACATACAAACCCTTTCTGACTTGATTTCTTGAAAATGCCGCAGATGAATATATCCTCCCTAAGATAGCTGAGAGAGAACTTCGAAAATTTTCAAATCTTCGCTCAACGTCTTCAGCCCTTGGAATGAAATCTTTACTGAGTGAGGTATTCTCTTGGCTTGCTGAGTGCAATTCTGAACTGGTCATTTTGTATCTCCTCAAGTCTTAAGTATCAAATTTGCAGATTCCAGTGCCATGCCCTGTATTGGCAATTGTAAAGCAGCGAAAAGTTCATGGAAGTGAACATTATGAGGTTTCCTGGAGAAACATAGATGGGTTGCAAGTTTCCGTTGTTCCCGGGGATCTCGTTAAAAGGTAATTATGTTTTTTTTTTTCTCATCCCATAGTTGCCAATGTAGGGAAAGGCTGCGTACAATAGACCCAAAGTGGTCGGACCCTTCTCCAGACCCTGCGCAAGTGGGAGCTACGTGCCCTGGGCTGCTCTTTTTTTTTTTAATCTGTGAGAAATGAATTTCACTCACTGGGCTCACATTTGAAATCATATAAGCATGCTGCATGCACACATATGTGCCCAGTGCAGATCGTTAATGTGTTGATCGTTTTCATTTTCCAACTATATTTGCTATAGAATCTTGAGACCGAAAACATGAGGATTGTAGTATTGATGTTCTACGAACTGTTCAGAGGGGAGAGGGAGGGGCATCACGTACATGATTGATTGTTAGCTGAGTTCCATGTTTCTTTTTGGCTTACCTGTCTGACTTTCCTTAATTGTACAACTGCAGTGCGTGCCCTGAAAAAATAACTGAATTTTTGGAAAAGAAGGATGAAAATAAGAAACAAAAGAGGAGAGATAGGCCAAAGAAATCAGTGCAAGCTGCAATAAAACATGTTGATGCGCAGCTCCAAGAACTGCTGCTTGGCATTGAGTCTGAAAGTGGTGCATTTCCATCTACAGCAAATGGGTCTCAGACAGGAGATATAGGCATAATGGCTCCAATAAAGGATATTGTTGATCTATCTTCTCCATCTCCACCCCTAAGAGCTTGTAAGATTGCGAGGTCCAGGAAGTTCAGTGCATTGGCCACATTAACCATGGATGAAGCTGATCTTCCGTGCCAAAATCTGGTACCTGGAAAACCTGGGCCACGAGACTGTGGTGCCGTTTTGTTGGACACACGATGTTTGACACAGGACAGTGGCTCGATTGATGTCACTTACGACTTTGCACTGGACATGGATTCAGAAAGAAGAGTCTTCCCTGACATAAGCAATGTTCCTGAGAAAGGCAGCACGCCCGTTGCTTCATGTTGCGAGCATGAAGCTGGATTGTTCAGACATGGAACCAGACTGGCTAGTGACCCTGACTGCCCATGGAGATGCGTGGTAGAAAATAATGCTGTATCAGAAGCTGCCATGATCGATTTGTCCTCTCCTTTGCCAGTTAGAAGTAGAAGTAATAACATTAAGCATGACACAGATTTAGTAATAGAGATCGGGGAATCTGATAGCGATCGGTCTCCTGAGCACAATAGGAAAGCGAGAGAGCTTAGGCTATTTCTAGACAGTATAAGACACGAGCTGAACTGAAAATTCAATGTCTTGTAATCTGATCGTTTTTATGAGTCTGTCTGTCTTTTACTTGCATCTTCGCTGATCTTGTTCCTCTGCTCCAGTTGATGTTTATCAAATTTCACTTGAATCGGCACGAGGTCATAAATAAAACCGAATATAAGTCGTTTATCTCATTAAGCAAATGAAAGTCTCCACCTTTTGATGAATTTAACCATCAATCAATTATTACAAATTTCCACTCCATCTAGAACAACATACTAGTACAAAGTAGCCAAGCCAAACATATATATACGTATCAGAAGATCATCATATGAGCCTGACCCGATGATCCATGCCCTGAGCATGAGCAGTCCGTGCGCAATCATGGCGCACAGGAATCCCAGCGCGGCGCTGGAGCCGACGAGCGACACGGCGGTGCAGAGCAGCATCACGAACGCCTCCGCCTTGGATGACATGTCCCTGGCGGCGATGGCCAGCTCGACGCCGGCGAAGAGCAGAAGCACGCCGAGCAGCCCCACGGGGAACTGGACGAGCACGCGCAGCATGGAGCCGCCCAGCGCCAGCCCCAGCATCAGCTTGAGCGCGCCCAGCGCTGCCACGCACCCGCCGCTGCGCCCGCCGAACTTGTACTGCCCCGCCAGCCCGCCGGCGCCGTGGCAGCACGGCATGACGCCGAACCAGCAGCCCACCAGGTTCATGGCGCCCATGGTCACCGACACCGAGGTCGGTGACGCCTCCTCCTTCTCCGGGAAGAGGTCGTGCGTGAGCTTGCACACGGCCACGACAGAGTTGAGCACGGAGAGCGGGATCTGAGGGACGGCGCCCTTGAGGAAGCCCTGCTTCCACGCCTCCCGCGAGATGTGCACCACGCGCATCCGCGACGGCCCTGCGCGCAGCTCCCGCACGCCAGCCGGGTGCCGCGCCACAGCGAACGCCACGCCCAGCACGAACACGATCACCGCCGAGGGAATCAAGCGGAGAATCTTCCTGATCCTTTCTCGACCTCGATTATCCTCCTCCTCCTGCTGGCTTCCTCCAGGGACAGGGAGGTCGTTGTCTCCGGCGCCGTTGACTAGTAGGATGAAGCAGATGGCCGCGATGGCCAGCAGGAGGCCGTCGAGACCAGTCCACGGCCGGGGGCCCATGGACTTTCCCTTGCCGAGGTCCTGCTCGTAGCGGATGTACTTGACGGCGGCCATGGCGAAGTTGAGCCCCTGTGCGAGCTGGATGCCGCGCACCACGGGCAGCGGGACGATCCAGTACACGATCCTCATCAGCCGCGTGACGCCGAGGAAGAGGACGAACCCCGCCGTGAGGATGCCGGCGGCCATGATCTCCGGGATGGCGAAGGAGGGGTCAGAGAGCGCGGCGGCGGCGATGGACTTCATGGGCTGGACGGGCATGGGCACGCCGTAGATGAGACCGGTGACGGCGTTGTAGATGCCGGTGAAGATGAGGGTGGTGCCAAGGTCGAGGTGGCGGGAGAGCGCCAGGGACAGCACGATGGGAATGTAGGTGCCAAGGTCGCCCATGGCGCCGTTCAGCTCCGACCACACAGACCGGAAGGCAAGGTTCTGGCGCGCGCGCCAAAGCAGGGACATCCTCCTCCTTGCCGGAGTCGGAGTCGGAGCCGGAGCTTCTGGATCCTGACCTTCTTGATCGGCGGCGTCGGCGGGCTTCACGGTGGTGGTGGCGGCCATTACTCACTCCTCTCTGCTCTCATTCTGTTTCGCATCTGATTCATGATCTTTATATACACTCACTTTGATTACCAGAGTTGACTCTGGTGCTGCTTTCATTAAAAATATTCTTTTGCTGCTGCGACGGAACGGCAAGCATATTTGATAAGAATATGATCCTTGTCTAGTCATTGGACTTTGATTAATGTACTCTTTATATATCAATATATATAGATTATGTACGCTTGCAGTAGTTTAGAGTACAAGAGATGAACAAACCAGACAAGGCAGGGCGTACTTGATGCAGATGTTTACTCTCCTGTCAGCGTCTTACAAGTACTAATTTTTTAGAAGATTTCAATCCACTTCGTTGTCACATTTCTTTTATTTCGAGTCAAAGTATACAGGGAATAGATTTCATAAAAAAAAAATCAACTTGGACAGTCATGCTGATTAGCTGCAGCATCTTGGACAGGCAGTGGCCCATGGGAATAACAAGGGGCAGACATCCACATCCTGTGTATGCTCCATAAATACATCAGCTAGATTATAATTATTTACGCTTTCTAGTAAGCATAGTATTTGTGAATGTGAATCAAATTCGTCCTCATAAAAGTGTGCACAAGGATTAGTAATTCGTAGAGTAGGTCTTTATAATAAGAAATCAAGCAAGAACATGGATGTGGGTAAGACCTTTTGTTCCTTGCTTCTCTCCTACATTGAGAAAGCGAGAATTTACTATTTAAGAGAGATCTTGGCGAACTACGCGGCCTATCTACTACAGTAGGTAGCGTCGTATGATCATAAAATTCTTATGGCACACAAGATAATTGGGTTTCCTGCCTTTGCAAGGGAGAAAATGAGACGACTCCGAATTTCCAATCCTTGTCCAAACACCACCAGCCTAGATTGACATAAACATAGGTAGCCCCTGAAGACGAGGCACCACACATCCCAAGGTACGGCACAAACAACATACATCTTTCAAAGAAGCAGACTGGCTATCTAGATTGAATCTTTTTCCACTCCTCCACAAACTTTGGAGAAGGAGACAAAAAGAAGCGCTGGCACAATACCTCATCCCACAAACTTTAGAAGAGAAAAAAAAGAAGCGCTGGCTCTTTTGAAACACAGGTATTTCATGTGAATCATATAGGACTTTCACATGAACCAGTTCAATTTCATAAGAAAGACATAGGATAGGATTCAGGAATTTTCCTTCAATTTCATAGGAAAATCACAAGGAACATCTTTGGCATGGCATGTAAAAGAAAGCTGTACAGGTTCATGTGTTCCAACCGGCAGAGAAGGTTATTACAAATCCAACTATAACAGCGACTAATACTGCAAGTAGAGCAGCTAAGATGTTTAAATTGCCACGTTGTATTCTTCTGGGACCATCCTTCTGAGTATCCACCGTGCTGTATCTGGCAGGTGCACGAGAAGAAGCACCGGGCACCATATCCCAAAAGGATTCAAGTTTGACAGAAACCTCTGCACTTTCTGGTTCTAATACTGAAGAGCTTTCTGCAGTTGTTTCCAGTGATATAATTTCCTTGCATCGCTCCATTGCATCCTGCGGAGAAAATGATATGTGCAACAAAAAGTTCAGATGGTACTCAAGTAAGCGATAAGAAAAACTGGCATTTGTGAGAGTGTGACATACTGCACATGTTCTACGGAAAATGAAATAATGTGAACAGGGGATGATATGTGTGTTTATTGTAATATAGCTATGAAAACTCATCAGTACCTCTGGTGTCTCCGACTGTTGCAAGTAATCACAAACATAGGTGTCCATCAACCAAGGTATTAGAACTCTTCTAGGGAACGAAAAACTAAAAGGTTCTCTGTTTCAAGGGGGGCAAAACATGAGAGGGATGCAATCAGCTGTAATAGACTTCTTGTTTTCTATTGTGAACAGAGAAAATCATGTTAAGTGTGATAAGACCCAATGTGCTTCACAGAAGTAATCAACAGATCAGACTTTGAAAAGGTAATAAAGAGATGGGTTAGTTTCATTCCTTCCAAAGTATATCAAGATTCATTAAATGATCTGTACCTCAACTCATGAAATTTAATTTGACTGGCCTTCTGAGATGATGGTTTCTTCAAGTCATTACTAGTAGAATCCTCCTCCTCCTCCTCCTCCTCCTCAAGGATGATATCAAGTCTGCTTCTTAGGCTTCTAGTGATGTCCACCTTAATAGGGACCAAAGAAAGTGTCAATAATTTTCTTTAAATCGATGATGAATAATCCAAGATCTCTGAGTGTTCAGCTAGATAGTATGATAGTTGAAAGTAGAAATCAAAATGCTTTTAGTGATTTAGTCATCATCACAATCCATATCACTCAAATAAATATATACTCCCTCCGTCCCTTTGATTAAGTCGTTTTGGCAAATGGCGTTGAAAACAAGGAGTCGTCTACACCTGGTACTATTGGCAGGTCCTGCAATCAATGTTGTCCTTCCTTTGCTTTGTTTATTCCATTTCTTCAGCCGAACAGAGGAGCAAGCCAACCACACATCGCCGCGTGCCATTTACTGCCATCCCACAGCTACTAGCAAATGGCTAGGAGCCTAAAACGACATCATCTCCGGGACAAATGTTTTAGGCCCAAACGACTAGATCACTGGGACGGAGGGAGTACTAAACAGATATATACATCAGAACAAAACAATTCACATATGAGTGCTAAGAATCTAATATGCCATGAGTTTCTTAAGATCCAAAGTTCATCAACAAAAGCCTATGTTACATTCGATCACCAATGCATGAACACACACTTTCCTGGCTCTTGGAATTCAATATTGAAGGTTTCAAATAAATACATATATGAAGGAAAAAAGATTAAATTGCCAGAAGCCACTGTAACATAATGAAGGCCCATCACGAAAAGCAATGATAGGCTCAATGATAACTGATATCCGATACCTTCAGATCAGAAATAGCTTCCAAAACAGATTCTTTCTGGCCTAAATATGCCAAGGAACTAACAGATCCAGCGAAGCGAATAAGCCCAGCAACGACCTCTAAACTGCATTCTTTTGTGCATAGAAACAATATTAGGCTCTCATAATTATATCCAGGAAAATGTATCATCAAAGAGGTCTATAGCTGAGGCACCTTCAACAGGCACAGCATTCTTGAATGGTACAAGAAAGTCAACTCTGTGTAGTCCTTCTGTACTTATGTTTACACCATCTGAAAACTGTGATTTAAAAAAATAAGAGATTTTGCGTGAAACAAACATGATTAGCAAGATGGTGTAACAGGAGCAGGATTTTTCTTCCGCCACTACCATAGATAGCATGACAGGAACAAAAAAAAAACAGCATATTTTCAATTATTCTAGTGCTGAATTAATGAACATGATCCAGTGGGCCTCAAAAAAAAAAACAAATGATCCAGTAGTTCTCAGAAGCTGGAGGTCATATAAGCATTTCTTGTGGATTCCAAATCTATCGTCCCCCACCTTTGCTTGGAAGTAAAAGACTGCTGGTGGTGGTGGTGCCATACACTATTAAGTGGGTTATATTAATATTATTTGTTCATGTGAAGTGAATCTGTTTCATCTTACTGTACATGGAACCAGGTCTATGAAAACTTATTGGAATTTAACCATGAAGTATTTTTTATGTGAATGAACACTCCCCAACTTTGAGGCATTTTGGGACTTCTCCAGTTGCAGTAAGGTCAAGAACTGTAACTTACCAGATCCCCATTGATTAAAGCTCTGGCACTCTGCACTTCCTCAGTGAGGTGGTCGATTGCCTTCGACATAACTTTCTTAAATGGCTCAGCTTGAACAACTGTCAATCTACACCAAAATGCATCATCAATAATAGTGAAACACAATACAGAAGAATATCTCATTGATACTGGCAGAATAGAAAGGTTCGATAGCTTGTTGGCAGTTCCGAGAAAGAGGTACCTTATCTCAAAATTGTATGTGCATTTGAAAGGTTGAAGAGATGCTAATAGTTTGCTGTATTTGAAATCACATGGTCGCAGACTTCCTGATGCAATATCACATATACGACAGGCCCATCTGCGGTGAGTTAAAATTCATGAGTTACATATCTGTAACAACTGATAGAGTACTTCCTTAGCAAATACAGTACGTAAAAATGAAGCAAATACTGTTCTTTGCATGTGAAAATTGGATGTCTGACTTTTCGTTTATATCAGAATACAGAAATGAGTATCAGGAAAAGGTCATGAAGTGATTAAGCACTTGTTTTGGGTAAGGCAAAGCAAAATGATGTACCTTCTTGGACTGTAAGAGATATGAATGAGCAGCCTCTCGCTCTCGCCAATGCTGCTGCCATAGCAAGCATGAGAAACCGCTCTAATAACCTGGAAAATGGGTAGGCGTGAAAATTACTGTAGATAGCACAAGGATGGAACAAACAGAAGAAGATAAATGAAACTAGCCTGGGATAAGACAGCGGGTGAAGTGGCCTTGAAGGAGGCCTCGGAAGCCCATACGTAAATACCGATAACACTCATTCCTCCGAGAAGCATCCTTGACACCTAATAAATCAGAGTAATCTTTGTTTTTGAAAAAAGAAAGTTTTTTTCTTAGGGCAGCACAGACTGGTAGTATAGAGAAGAACCTGGCGCGCGTGCTCGGCGATCCAGTCAACGTCGAACTCGAGAGACGCATCCTGCGATCCCTTTCCCTTGGCGGGCTTGGACTTGGGGGCGGCACGGAGTAGGGAGCAAGCTGGTGCGTCGGCATCAGTGGGTGGCGTGGGAAGGAGGGAGTAGACAAGGGCACGGTCGGAAGTGGCGCTGAGCTTGCCCACTACGAGCCCTACTTGAGTTTGCGGAGAGGAAGAGGAGAGCGTCTCCTCCAAGGCCTTGATCTGCGGCTCGTCGCCGACCACCGTCTTCACCATCTTCCTCCGCCCCTGCCTTCCGGCTTCTTCCCTGTCTCTTTCGGGGTCCTCCGGCGGATCGTGCCGTCGAAATCGGTGAGATTAGAGACGGCGGCGGCGGCAATCGATCATCGATGTGGAGAGGAGGAAGACGACTCTGTCGTTTCGTTGTCCGAAGTGGGCCTCCCGCAAGCAGGCCGGTTACATTACAAGCGTGCGGACGGGCTCGGATTAGAGAGAAGGCAGGCCAGGCCCCCAACCCAAACAAAGAGATCCCTGCTGACGTAAATTGCCGCTTCCGCCTTGCAAGAAAGACAACGAATCGGTCACAGGCTCACAGGTCCTTTTTCTTTTCTCCACGATAAACGGTCTAAAAATTCATGTTGTCATGTTCTCTAATAATAACAAACATTTTTAGAGGTTGTATTTTTTTTAGAAAAACTTTATTTCTCTTTGTTAAAATATACTTATTACTGTACGAGATAGTGCCTGTTCTAGAACAAAGACTAGAGTTAATTATAAAATCCAGCAAATTAAAATTAGGATTAGCCAAAGACTGAGGAGTAAACAAATGTCAGTCGAAACGGTACTGTTTAGACTGATTGGATCACAGACAAAGCAAATCCTAAATTAATTTTCGTGCTCCCTGAGTGGTGTGCAGTGTAGTACTAAATTCTGGCACTGTGGTTTGTCGTCTCTCGCTGCTTCAACGACTGATTAGCCACTCTTCTCAGTTCTCACAAAAAAAGAAGAGTGATTAGCAACTCTTCTCGGTTCTCACAAAAGAAGAAGAAGAAGAGTGATTAGCCACTGTCTGGCTGACACTGACAGTGAGGTGAACTCAGCACAGCAGCAGCAGCCCGCGAATACTAAACCGGTAATAAGGTCGGTCGGTCCCCTTCTCCCTCCCACCACCACCGACAGTAAAGCCACCCGCGAGCAGCAGAATGGCGTTGGGCGGAGGCCCCCTCGGCGCCATTATTGGTCGCTTCCCCTCCGCCGTCGCCGCCGGTGAAGAGGACCCCGGAAGAGACATCATTCGCCACGACCGCAAGTGCCGGGACATACCCTTCCTCGTCCTATTCGCCGCCTTCTGGGTCGCTATGATTGTAAACTCCAGCTTTGGATTCAACCAGGGCAACCCCCTCAGGTGAGGTGGATTCCCTGTCAATCTGCTCCAAGAGCATTCCCTTCCCTGTGCTGTTGCCTTTGTTGTTTAGTACTGTTCTAGCTCTACTCTGTGTAGATCTATCTCGGCTTTTTACCATCTGCCTTTATACTGTCTCCAAGAGCAGCAGCAGCAGCAGGGGAGGGAAATGCTGCCTCTCCTTGCTGCTACATATTTCCTAGTTTTCCGATGTACTAGAGTACAAACCTCTAATATTATGCTGCTGCCCTTTGCTGCAGTTTAGTTGCAACCAACGCCGATATTAAGTTGTACCATTCTGTTAATCTGGTCTTTGTTTTCAGTGCTGCCAGTTTGGTTACTGTTGGTTGACATTGATGTTCTTATTCACGTTATGGAGTCCTGACTGCAAGTATTTTTTTTTTCAACATGTTTTTCTCATCCGATGATAACTATTTATTGACCATGCAGGCTCACATACGGACTGGACTACAAAGGTAACGTATGTGGCAGTAGGCATGGTGATCCTGATTTGCGTGAGCTGGACGTTCGTTATTGGATGAATCCCAACCAGGTCTACCAAAGTGGCCTAAAAAGCAGTCAAATCAACTTACCGGATGCTAGAGCCATTTGCCTGATGGAATGCCCGCTTCCTGCAGAAGATGGTTTGAATTTTGTTTGTGATTATCCAGAAGGTGACATACGCCTCTCTGTCGATGATTGGATCGACAGGGACTATGATTACTTTGAGTATCTCACACCAGAGATGAGAAATAGTTCTCTTCAGTTGCAGGGTCCATGTTACCCTGTCATATTTCCAAGTGTTAACGGTGAGCTTGACGTGAAAATCAAACTCACTATAAATAGCTGCATCCACTTTTTCTGAGAAGGCGAGGCATCACAATAACCTTATCTCTTTCTCTACACTTCAGTCTACTGGAGCTGCCAGTTTATTGCTCGGCCATCCAACGTCTCATTGAAGCATTGGAAGCAGATGGGTGGTGTCAGCATTGATGAAAACATGCTGATAGACAAAACAATTCACAATGCAATAAACAGCAAGTCTGCTGTCTTGAAGGTTTATAATGTTCCACTCGTTTATTTTTTCAATGAAAATTAGCAACCAAAAAGATATCTGCTATCTCACATCTGTGTCGAGTGCCAATGATTAGATGCAAATCGTAATTTTCTTCTTTCTGGGATTTTGTTTTTTTAGTAAGTTACATGGCATGAGATATCCCTTAAACTCTCATCCAGATGAGGAGGTGGGCATATGCATTTGATTATTTATCATATTAAACTTATGTATTGGGTTAAATATGTGCGGATACACAAGCTGGCTTATCTGCATTATCAAAACTACAAGTTTATTATTTTCTCTGTGTGTGAAAAGTGACTTTTCCATCCACATTTTTGCAGAGATATGTTGCAGATATTCAAAAGTCCTGGCCTGTGTTAATAGTTTGTGGGGGTATGCTGCCTCTCATCCTATCAGTAATATGGTTACTGATGATTCGCTATTTTGTTGCTGGGATGCCATGGATAACGGTGATCGTTTTCAATGCCCTTGTAATATCTGTTACAATGTTCTTCTATATAAAAGGTAGGATGTTTCTAACTACGGAAACTTTATTTTAGGACCTACGTAGTTTTTTTTTTTCAAAAGAGGAATGCATGGCGGATTCTATTAGAGAAGCAGTAGCAGTTTACACACACTCAAAAGTGAATTCACATTTTATCCCTCTCCCTTCTCACTGAGGCAGAGGCAGCAGCTATACATATGGCAGCAATGACAGCCTTGTTTTTGGGCGCCAATAGAGGTAGTACATAAGCTTTGTGATACATTGGAAAACAAAGAGGCATGATCATATCCTGTGTTCCTATCTATTTCCCTCGTAAAAGATCACCCACTCCCAAATATTTCTTTTGAACAAAGCCAAAAAAAAAAAGAAAAAAAATCATCCACTGTCACAAACTAGCATAATATGATCTTTGTCGTTTAACACACATTGTCATAGACATGATGCCGATGCCATGACTAACTAATTTGTGTATCAGCTGGTTGGATCGGCCATGACCCGTTGACTGTTGTAATCGGTGAAAGTGACCCATACGCCAGCATAGGTGGACGGGTATGTTTTGTTCTTCATGTTGGTACCATTTTTTATTAGCATCCTGCTAAGGTGACTGTTGTCTCATCCTTTACCTTTTATCTTCAGGAGATAAATCACCTACATGTTGCTGCCATTTTGATGACAGCAATAATGATAATTGCTTTCTTGACGTCAATAGCCATTGCTCGGCGCATATTGCGAGCAACATCTGTCCTGAAGGTGTGTTTCTTGTTAAATACTTAAAGGCACAGGCTTAATGTTTGCACCTTTTTAGTTAGATTTTTCTTGTGTTCACGTGTATGATAACTGAGAGCACGACATGTTAATGCCAGATCTATTATGTTACATTTTCAAAAACTCATCTTGGTTAAACTGATTGTAGGTTGCTGCGAAGGTGACTGGTGAAGTCCAAGCACTAATTATTTTCCCGATTGTGCCATATTTCATCCTCGCTGTCTTCTACATGTTCTGGTTTTCAGCAACACTTCACCTTTTCAGTGCCGGACAGATTTTACAAAATGATTGCGATACAAATTGCTGTTCGTATGATCTCAAGCTGGACAAAGTAAATTGTGATAGCTGCTGTGGATACAGTATTCACTATACCCCGCATATTAGTGGTGCCATTCTGTTCCATCTCTTCGGCTGTTACTGGGCAACACAATTTTTCATCGCGGCCTCATCAACTGTAGTTGCTGGATCTGTTGCGTCGTACTACTGGGCACGTGGTGAAGTATCAGTAAGAACCTCATAAACTTAGCCCTGGTAAAGAATTTACATGTGTATGTAGCATGGATGTAAGTTACCGAGAATTTTGACTTTCATCACTTGAAGCAGTTTTTTTTTTCCCCACGATTAGAGGGTTATTTTGTTTTATTTTGTCTGATGTTTGATTATCACTGTGATGCAGCATGATATTCCTTTCCTTTCTGTGATGTCATCCCTGAAGCGCTTCTTGCGCTACAGTATTGGATCGGTGGCTCTAGGCTCACTGATTGTTTCTATCGTGGAGTGGATACGATTTGTACTTGAGTGGATTCGCCGTAGGTTGAAGTTTGTTGATTCGTCCCATGAAAGTTTCTATGGGAAGACAATGTCCTCCTCATCTCACTGCTGCTTAGGATGCATAGATTGGACAATCAAATCAGTGAACCGTAACGCTTATATAATGGTAAGCTTCAGCATCTTACAATTCAGCTCCTTCCTGACTAGCATATGATATGAGCTATGAAATTCCTATTTAACATACATTCTTAATACTGCAGATTGCCATTACAGGGAAAGGATTCTGCAAGGCTTCTGTTCTCGCAAGTGACTTAATAATGAATAACATATTGCGAATTGGAAAAGTTAATGTCATTGGGGATGTCATCCTCTTCCTTGGAAAGCTGTGTGTTAGCCTGTTCTCTGCAGTGTTTGCTTTCCTTATGTTGGACGAGCACAGGTACAGATCTGCCCACAACAAAATATCGTCTCCACTGTTCCCTGTGCTGGTATGTTCTTGAACCTCTGAGCATGAATTTGACACTTTGGAACTAACCACTGATGCCGTTTGGATGGGCAATCTGCAGTTATCATGGGCTCTGGGTTACATAGTCGCAAAGCTTTTCTTTGCGGTGGTGGAGATGTCGATCGACACAATAATCCTGTCATTCTGCCAGGATACGGAAGAGCATCAGGGGAACGCACAGTATGCGCCCCCTCTCCTGATGGAAACGCTGGAGGAGCAAAGCGAGCGGCAAAGGCTAACACTGGGGCCATGAAGATGAGTAGACTTATAGAGCTAAAACGACTGAAATGGGAGGTTCCCTGGCGTGTTGGTTACGTAGGTGACGCTGAACAGGTAATTGATAAACAAACAACCTGTCAATGGATTGGATAACATAGCATGTAAATCGACATGAAATGCCTGGTGATGTGTATGCACGAGACAAAACACAAGAACATTTGATTGATCTCCTATTGTAGATGCAACTAGCTGAGAAAGAAGATTAGTTATTCTCCCCTACTGGTACTAAATAATGATTGGTCACATCAGGCCAGGGGAATGTGATTGTGAAGCAGGCTGTTGCAGATGGGGTAGCTGCTGCAGGCACGGGAGCAGGTGGCGGCACACTTGTTATGAGCTGCCATGGTGCATTTCTTGGCGCACACCAGACGCTTCATGTGGCAGTCCTTGGTAGTGACGCACCCTTTCTCCTTGCCTCCCTGGCTGCTCTGTTTGTTGCCATTGCCATTGCTCGCTCCGGCTCCGGCCGGAGGTGAAGGTGGTGGCGGCGATGAGTTGGAGGAGGAACCGTTGTCGGTGTCCTCGATCTTCTGGCCGGTCGGCACCGCCTTGGCCTTCTTGTTCTCCTCGTCTGCATGGTAGGAGGCGCCGCTGCCCGCAGCGACAGCGAGGAGGAAGACGAGGAGCAGCAGCCAAGCCTCGGCCATGGTGCTGCTGGTCGACCGACGTGACTGTGCACTGCTGGCTGGTAGCACCATATATAAATAACGGAATGGAGGAGGATGCAAAGCGTGACGAAACTACTCTCTCCATCCAATTCCGGCAAGATCGATGTGGTTTGGTGGGAAACGGCAGGGACACTGCTCAGCTCCTTTCCAGCTCCACAGAGGAATTGTATTGGTGTTGATGGTTTATAAGGAATTTACTCATACGTAAATTCGTAATTAAAGTGGTTTTGGATAAACATTAAAAATATAAATCATGAATAACTTTAAAATCATTAAGTTTAGAAATATAAAAATATCAGTTTTACGGTACCTTGAAGCAATATGGATCGTCCATTTTTTTTTGATCTATCGAAGTATTTTAGGTTTAGTCAACATTTTATTCCTAAATTACTTTAGATTATGTTCTTTAATTTGTACAACGAGCAGAGACCTAGTTTAATAAAAAAAAATACATTACAATACACATCAGGACTTTTATAAAAGCATAAACATATCGGTCTTTAATAAATATTTTAATAAAGAAAATACAAGTCAAAGTTAAGCATTTAAGGACCTATCAGGACTTGAATTATCAAATCTTGTGATTAAGCCACGGGTCTGTGGTATGAAAACTCATGGCTGAATCACAAATCTGAAAAATGATGGCTACAGTTGATCACAATTAGTCTTAAAATTTATGGCTGCAACACAAATGCCCCTAACAAAATTTATGAGATTTTTATTATTTGTTTTAGGTGACAGTACATTGTGTTGGCGAGAAGGGGGGAAAAGAAAAACGAAAGGTAGAAGGCGGGAGAGGAGGGGCCAGGTTGGCGCCAATGGAATCTCTGGTCTCTGGCCTCTGGCTGTTTTCCCGCCAATTTGGTCGGGGCAGGCGACGGGGCGAAAGGAAAATTTGCTTCATTTGGCTGCCCCGCCATTCCAAAATTCCAATCTCTTCATTGCGCGCGCCGCCGCCTTATTTATCTTGAGAGATTCTTCACCATCCCGTAAACGCCGATCGAGTTGAGAGAGAGAGAGAGAGAGAGAGAGAGAGAGAGAGAGAGAGAGAGAGAGAGAGAGAGAGAGAGAGTAGCTATCACATCCCACTCCACCACCGCAACACGCCGCAGGTAGATCAGCTCCATCCATGGCCGGGGGCTCGTCGTCGGCCAAATCCGCCGCGCGCGGCCGGAAGCGCGTCGAGGCCACCGTCCTCAAGCGCTCCAGGGACGGCAGCGCCTTCACCAGATGGTTGGTTTCCTTCCTTCCATGCCTCGTCTCAAAAGTCTTACAGTATTTGATTCTGACGCCCAAGGTGTTCGTTATTTTGTCCTAACCAACGAATTAAATCCATCGCAGCGAGGCCTGCAACAAGGACGTCCCTGTCGTCCTCATCGACATGCACAGCTGTAGCCTCGACTCCAAGATCAGGATGACACTCGGTCGGTAACCAACCTGCTTCGCTTGCTTTTTTGTTTTTGTTTTTTTTTTTTTTGAAGTGGATCCCATTCATGGAGGCTGACTCACTCCTTGCCTTGTCGACGAGTACTGCCGCAGAGGCTGCGGTGGTGGAGAAGACCGTCGAGGTCAACAAGACCGAGCGCAAGAGGTCAGCCTCCTCGGCCGCCAGCAAGTCCGCCAAGCGAGCCAAGGAAGACCTTCCCAAGCGCAAGCGCTCTCCCACCGCCTTCTTCCTCTTTATGTACGCGTTTAATCCTGATTCTATTCTATTCCCAAGCACGCACAAGCACGAGTTTTTTTTTTCTCTTTTCTTTTTTGGATGAAAAAGCACGAGTTGGAGTAACCACCGCAATACTCCCTCCTGGACTGGATCACTGGATTGCAGGGAGGACTTCAGGAAGGAGTACAAAGCCGCCCATCCTGACAACAAGAGTGTCGCCTCGGTACGAAAAAGCCCTTCTCAGATATCCGGATGGACCTCTTGTGATGCATTTATCTCCATCTAATAGTATGCATTTATCTCCATCTCTAATAAGGTTGCAAAGGAAGGAGGGGAAAAGTGGAGGTCCATGACTGAGGAAGTCAGTAACTTCTCATGGCTCTTTTCCTTCAATAGTATGCCTTGGCTTCACAGTACAAAATAACCAACTGTTGTTTCTTGGTCTGCCACAGGAGAAGAAGCCTTACATTGACAAGGCTATTGAGCTCAAGGCTGAAGCTGACAATGGAGAGGGCAGTGGAGTACGTTCTCTCTCTTCCATGTCTCAACATTGTGCTGCAGTTTTTATCCTCGCTTTTAGTCCTCTAACTAATATATTTTCTGGGATTTCTGTCTGAATTCACTGTGATGCAGGAGAACAACGTTGATGTGGAGAAAGGTGAGGCAGCAGAAAACGAGCAGGAGGTGGATCATCCGGCAGCAAACGGGGATGATGGTGAGGAGGCCAGCGACCAGGAAGAGGAGAAGAACGAGTTGGATGATGACATATAATTGTCCACGTTCTGTAAATGACATTTTAGTCGTAAGATTGTGGCATGCCATGTACTACTACCCATGTTGAAGATTGGGTTTGCTCGCAGGCAATGATTGTTATTGAGTTTTATTCACTTAATTAGTTTATTTAAAAACCTAAATTGATGTGAAAAGGAGGGCAATCCACATATATTTCAATATTTTTCCTCACGTGCAGCCTTTCGTAAGTCGTAAACGTGGAGTTTTAGAGCGGAGGATTTAAATTGTTTCTATTAAGATTCGAACTCGAGATCTCTGATTTTGATATTATATTAAGTTTTATATATTTAATTAGTTTATCTAAAAAATTAAGCTGATGGGTAAAGGAGCGTAATCCACTTATAGTTCAACAATTGTAGCCTTGTAACCAAATATGGTCGCTGATGATTGGGTTTGCTTGCAGTCAGTGATTGCAGTCTTGTAACCTAATATCGTTATGGACCTATGGGTACATGAAACTCGTGAGCGTTATCGACCCAAGGCTTATGTTTGTCCTATCTTTTATAGAGCAGATTGTCAAATTCCTTCGTCTCCTTCAGTCCTTTGCACTCGTTATTACATATCAACATCGGATCGATGCTTGAATTTTGGTCTCAACATTGATCTTTTGCTTGTATAAAAGGCTGTAGCATCTTGTATCTGCTTCTCACGCACTGACTCGCTATCGAGCTTTGTAATAGTTAGATGACACATAACACATCTGAATAGTGGGATTCCTAATATCATAATGACCTCGACAATGTGGATAATCTTATGATATACAATTAACAGTAGTAAAAAGATTATTGTAACATTTCTTATTTTACCCAAGATAGCACCACTGATTATGCAATATCTTGTGTCTTTCTTAGCTACTCTTGGAAAAAAAAGAGGTATATTGGTTTCCATTAATTGTCTTAAAAATTGGGTTTTTCGTCTATAGAACGCTGAGAAAAAAAGTGGATTGGTCACACTATAACAGAAAATTAACTGTTTTATTTTTTTAATCAATGTACAAAATGCATTATGACTTGAAATTGGCGCAAGAGCACAACATTTTGTTGCCTACTTATATGTTTTTATGGATTTTTTGGTTTTTTTCCGTAACATTTCTTTAAAAATAAATATTATTTAAAAACCAAACTATTCACGCAATAAACTAAATTCATAAAACTCACCTGTACAAGGAATACAATGTTTTATCTTTATGCTAAATTTCAAAAGTATTTTATACATTGAGGTAAAAAGCTTTAAAGTAGCTCATTTTACTACTAGAGAGTGTTCTTGTCAAATATCAAAAGATGATGAATTTCTTTTTTTTGTTTCTTTTGAGATGGTCATCCCAAAGAACCGGTCAAAATGAACAAAACTGATCCAAGAAATGCCCCGGGGGGACCACTGAGGTGCTGCACTGCAGGCAGGTGGGTCCGGATGTCAGAGAGAGAGAGAAGGCAGATTACTTGCCGTCCCGTCCGCTCTCTTCTCTCTCCTGTCAGTCACGGCTCACGGTCACGGGGAAGGCAAGAGAGAGAGAGAGAGAGAGAGAGAGAGAGAGAGGTAGATGAGGAGGAGGAGCTCGTGAGTTGCGGACGACCACATCCATTCCCCTCCTCTTCTCCAGGAATCGTCAGGAAGGAATGGGAGCAGGCAACGGCGATGCCGGCAGCGGCGGCGGCCTCCCCCACCAGTATCACCAGTACCAGGCGCTCCTCGCCGCAGTGCAGAACCCCAACCAAACCCTCCACCCCTTCTCCCTCCCCTTCCCCTTCCCCTGCGGTCAGTCCCTCCTCTCTTCCTGTCTGCTGCATTCTCATTTCCGTTGTTCCTTGTTACTGGATTGTTTGCGCTAAGCTCACCGTAACTAACTCCCTCCAAGGTTGATCCTTTCGTCTGTTACTCTCTCAATATGTACGCGAATCTGAAAGGCCCATTATCTCCTTTACCATTTTTATATTTTTATTAGGGTCTAGCAATTGCTTACTACATTGCTCCTTCCCGTCCATCACTAGCGGTTTACTACTATATTTCCATTCTGTTCTGTGGTGTTAGTCGCTTTGGTGGTGCAGCGCAGATATTTTAGGTTGCCTGACCAAAGTGCTTAAATCTGCAGTTCTGAACTAGTATTTTTTTTTCCTGCTCACCCCCATGCAGGACCAGGAGCCGATGCATCGCCGCCCAATGCTGCCTACCACTCTCTGACTCCGAGAGGTTTCTCTGATTGGAGCACATCCAACAGCGCCTTTACCTCCCTTGCTGGACAGTCTGCCCCTGCCACCACCAATCCACCCTTCAATTACATCCACTCCCCGCCTCATGCTCAGTGGACCCATTACATGCTTAACAAGAATGCGGTTTGCTCTTATCCTGCACCAACCGAGGAGCATGCCCACACTTTGCACCGTACTCACAGCCAGGACAAGGAGTCAGGTACATCTCCAATATATGCAAAGTTAGTTTCTTCCCTTTATTACTAGGAGACAGATAATGTGGTCTTCCGATGTCAATGGAGAAATATGCCTGGTTTCTTTCAATTGTTTATGGCTCATAGCCATGAATATAGAGCTTTTTCTTAAGTTTGCTCTGTATAACACTGTTTGGTTCATCTGACTTCGAATCATATAAGTTGACAAGGCATAAATGTATCTGTAGTCAGACAATGCGTAATGCATATATTTGATTTCATCAAGGTATTAACTGATAAATTGAGCTTCCACATGTTTCTGTAAATACAGGACAATTTATCGTCTGTTGCACTAGTCTGTCTATCTGAATTCTTTCAATCCAGAAATCTGATATTCTTTCACAATGCCACCTCAACAATCTTATCCACATCCTATCTGAACAACAGGATCTGCAACAAACCTCGGGGTTGAGTCTTTCACTACAATGTCTTTAGGACCAAATATTTGTGCTCAAATGTTGCCCATGGAAGGATCTATATCTACCAAGGAAGCTGAGAATTCAGAGGTATAGATATGACCCTTCAGGCTACAACAAACCTTTTACGGTTTCACGACCTTGCCTGATCCTTATTTCTGATGTGATGCATGATACTCAGGATTTCCCTATAGTAGTTAGAAGCAGTGATGAGATGGACATTAGAAACACTCGTGAATTCCACCGTGAGACAGTTGAGACCCTTCCTGAGCCTAAGCAAGTCCATGAGACCTGCAACACTGTGAGTAACCTTCATCTAACACATTCTCATCCATTTCTTTTCTTTGTTGCATCTATTTTTTTTCCTGTTGTGTTGAATCTAAATTCGATAAGGAAAAGAAAAAAAAGTTCAATAAGGAAAAGAAAAATGGCTAAAGTATCAATGATGCTTTAGCTATACTTAAACAGCTGGCAAATGAAGCTTGCCAATCCACTAGTAGTTCAGGACTTCAGGCTTCAAGTAACCTATGATGGTGCATATACCAGAACGCTATAATACAATAAGTGGACAAATACTTCTCTCATAAGTAATGTTGTAGAACTAAAAAGTTATTTTCCTTCCCATGCATGTCTTTGAGAAGTTTACCTCTGGAGATTATCAAGTTATATTGCGCAAGGAGTTGACAAAGAGTGATGTTGCAAATGTTGGGAGGATTGTGCTCCCCAAGGTATATTCTACCACTTGAAATTATTCATTTCGGAGAAGTATGTTGCTGTGAACTATACTTTATTAACTCTAAATTTTCTTTAGAAGGATGCTGAGGCTAGTCTTCCACCATTGGTGCGAGGGGATCCTCTGATACTGCAGATGGATGACATGGTGCTTCCGATCACATGGAAATTTAAGTATAGGTACGCTCTCAGTCCTCCAATGACATCTTTCAAATGCAATATCTGGCACCCAAAAATAAAATAAATAAAGTGAAAGTGAAATTTGGTACTGAATGATGATGGCTTATGAAACGTCTTTCTTCTTGGGGAAAGCTTGAGAGCATTTATAAACTCCATGTCCTTGAATCTGAAGATTATGTTTAACAGATGCCTGAGTTCTAGGTTAGGGTTCATTACATTATTAGTAGGCATAGCATGTGAATTTAATTTTCTCAAATATTTGAATGCTTACTCTAGCGTCCTCATGCTATGTAATTTCAGATTCTGGCCGAACAACAAAAGCAGAATGTACATTCTGGAAGCTGCAGGTATATTTTAATAGAAATTTGGACATAGTTTAATATATTTTTGAGTATCAGAACATTCATGGATTGAATCATCCCATTTTGTGTCAGGAGAATTTGTTAAGACACATGGTCTTCAGGCAGGTGATGCCTTAATTATCTACAAAAACTCCGTACCTGGCAAATTTGTATGTCAAACTTTCCTCTTCCATTCATATAATCTTAATTATCATTTTTGGCATAGCTCATCAAAATACTAAACTTTTTTTATTGGTCAAAACATATTTTTTTGAAAGAAGATTGGTCAAACATATGGATCACACATCGTGCTTGTTCTGTAGCTCTTTTAACCAAATTGCCACTTTGATTAAATATTCTCAAAATTATGTTGCTATCATGTTTGATATCCCTGTTGTTTGCCTTTGTGTTGTACTAAAGATTATCCGTGGGGAGAAGGCCATTCAGCAGGCAACAAACTCCTAGACACATTTTGATATAGTTGCAACAGCATTGAAGGAGTTCTGCGAATATGAATTCACCATCTGAGACAACTTGTTGGCGCTATCAACCTTCATTTCTGGGTCACCATCAGACCATCTCATAGAAATGGGGTTTTAAAAACGGAGCAATTACGAGTCTACTTCTGATCCAAGAGGATGGAGAATGAAGGAAGAGAAATTTTGGGTAAAACATTGGAAAAGCTGCCAAAGAGATTCTTGCTGCCTACATCTGGGTTGAGAACAAATAGTTTATGCCTTTTTATTCAGTTGTGTTCTGTATTGCATTCTGAATAACATCTGCAGTGTTTGTATATATTTTGGATCTATAAGATGAAGTGCCCTGAATCTTGTGCAGATTGTACCATTCTGGTGTAGTTTTTCAATTTTTTTTTTTAAAAACTGAGGGCATGTGCACAACTGGCAGGACAGATGCCATGTAGCTGTGTTGAAGTTGGAGTCATGACTATTGCAAGGCGATGTCGCCAAAAAAAAAAAAAAGAAAAACTATTGCTAGGCACATGTATATCATGCACGTAGCATTAGCACTGTGTGCAAGTACGGAACCACATGCTTAAATAAACATAAAAAGTGAATCCGTTGGGGCTCATCAGCAGCGTAGATGTTATGGAAGAAATTGAATGCATATTGTTAAAAATTATTCACATTCCCTTACAAATTAGACAGGCACACTTTTTTAAAAAAACTTGAAGAACCATGAATTGTGTGTTTATTTTGAATTCCAACTTTTAATTTACGAAGCACAATACATGCAGAAAAAAACAGTTATTGTTTACAGTCCATGTTGCACGGATATTCCAGGTCTATAACTTAACCACAAATAAATCCTTATTTCCAACCCGAAAGAATAACGAAACGATCTCATTCTTAACCCCAGCTGGCAGCAAAACTACAATATCAATTGTAGCCTATACAGGGCAAAGCATGTTTACTACAATGTACTATAGAATGAACTACCCAATTGTACACATAAGCCTCACTGCCAACTGCCACAGCAAATATTGCTCTTTTGTCTATACAAAAACACCTGCAGAATCGCCCTGCATGATCTGTAATATCCCTCGCATAAAAAGACAAAAACACCATCCCAGGTATGGTATTCTACTGCTAAGTCTAAAACTCAACTCAATTCACATTGGTATCAGGTCAGGTTAGATTATCGACTGTCTCTATAAGGGGTCATATCATACCCACGCTCTTCTGTCCTCAACGAACTACAGCCGGACTCTGGTTAGAGGGAACATCCTATTATGCACTGCTACATTTTAACAGTCAGCAAATAAAGCGGAACTCTGTTTCTAAACAGCACAAAGCCACCTAATCTAGGTGCACCGAGACAGGAAGAACTCATAATCTGGATGGTGGTTCACAGACTTCCCAGTTGTATTCGGGATTACAGCTCTTGCCATGGCCAATGCACCCATCTTTAGAGTCCTCAACCTCTCTTTCAGAAGTTCAGCACGACTGGGTTCTGAGGCATCGCCACGTCGTGACTGCTTGAAATCTGGGCATCTCAGGTGAAACCACTGCTCTCCCTATAAAAAAGAGGTGCTAAATCAAGTAAAGTTGAGGATTAAAAAAGTTAAGCTACAGGACAGACCTTAAACTAGAATTTATTTACTGCAATACGTCCTGTCTAGTTCATTTATAGTGTCCAGCAGCAAATGAAGTTCAGTTTAGTGTCTCACAGCAATATCACGTTCAAAAAGTGCCCCACAGGAAATTTTACTAGTGGAAATATTGTGTTTCTAGCACTTCAAGCACAGGTAATGGCATGACAGATACATCCAAATTTTTCAACACAATCCTCTTATGTAATTGCTCCCTTTCATCCAACATCAGTTTAGAACATCTAAACTACATCCACACCAAATCTCCTAATAAATAGCAGTTATTGCAGCTGTTAATACTGTATTTAACTACAACCTATCCCCTTCATATGAGTTCAGGGTCAAAAGCACAATAAATAGATGCAAGGATCTGATATCTGATGAGTGAGCAAAGCAATCCAGAAACTACACATCAGTAAGGAATAGGGATAGAAATTTTCCATGCAACTTTTGATTCAGTTGCGTCATCATTATTTTATTTTATTTTCAGTTGAATTTCGAGCTATACAGAGGACACATTCGATGATCCAACATTTTTCTGCTTTGATGAGGGAAAAGAGCATATCAACTGTACCTTGTCGTTGTAGCTCTGAAGACCAACAACAGGTGAAACTATGATGTTACACTGACAAGCCATATCAGGGGGGCATTTTTGTGAAACCAACTTGCCAAGTGAATGGTATGTCAAAAATGCTGCACGGAATTTCCCACGAGGTACACGATAAACAGGATACCAGGCAACACAGTACCTAGAAATGAAAGAGAGATAATAACAAGAGCCAAATAAAAAATCAATTATTTAACATCGATGAGATTATAGATAGAGGTATTGGGTAACAAAGCGTAAGAATCAGCAACAAACCAGGAAGCTGGATGAAGATCACACAGTTTCACATTTTGCAGCTTTTCAGGGTCCCCAAGAATTCTGTGGTCAGAATCATTTGCATTGCTAACAAGATCCTTAATCCTACATTAGATTTCAAAAAGGTATATCCATATTACTACAGAAAAGGAGGCAAACAACTCAGAGATATAAAAAGGAATAGAATTTCCATTGTTACTGTAGCATAAAAGATATATTCTTCGTAACAGAACTACTAAAGTTCCTTTCATCACAACAATTGTAAAATATTACTTATTTTTGAAGATAGTATAATTGAAGCCTTCCAGTTTTGAAACAATAAACGCATTTGAGGCAGAAGTGAAACCAACATATTCTTATCAATTTTGAACTGCCAGGATCGGAAACAAGGAGAAAGTGGAACTAGGAGATCTATAAATATCTCTACGCAAAAAACTGTGCAAAAGACAACTTACTTTTCAAACAATGGAGGTCGGAAAGAAGGCTGCTCTGTTTCAAAGTACTCAAATATGCGCTCTCCATGATCTTCAAGAAACAAAGATGATTCTGACAAGCATGTATTACTTTCCGCATATGGTTTATGCAACTTTGCATGCACAGGATGAGAGCTTGCAGTATTTGAAGCTTCAAAAAATTCTTTCCCTTGTAAACTAAAACTGTGATTCGTATTCTTGCTAGACCAACCAAACAATTGAATGGCAGATAGGTAAGGTACAAAGTATGCAAGGAACTCAGAGCTGTTACCGCTTGATGATTTAGAGCTGAAAGTGCTCTCAACTCTTACTTCCAATCCATAACATCCTGGTTCTTGGTACCACTCCCATATTCTTCTTAGAGAAACATTAGAGATGTCATGCTGACAAAGTGAGTTTCTAACTTCTTGGTCCCCTGAACAATTGCTGCTTCTCATGCAAGGTACATGACTGACGATAGGAGTTGCAGAATGTATAAATGATTCAAGATCAGTAATAGGATAACCAGCAGTGAAGTAAACATCTGCAGCAACCTGCATTTTATAGGCATCATTAACAACCTTCACCATCTCAGCTAGATGCATTCCAGAGTCCAAGAACTCTTGGCAGCTATGGTTCCCTTCAATGGAAGATGGAACTATTGACTTAGAGCCTGCAACATTTGAGTATAGATAGTTTTTGTTATTAGGAAGCTTGTCACATATAGCATGACGTTTTGAAATTAATTAAATAGCAAACTGATGCTAATGATCTGAAGAAGTCATACAAGTTGATGGTAGTCCAGAAATGGTGTCGGTGTCGTTGGCATCAGTGACTGGAATTGAATCTGGCAGTTGCAGCCCACTTTTCTGTGCAAGACGAGCTCCTATAGTATGAACTGCTGGTTTACCAGATTCTGAAATACCACTACCATTTGAAGACTTTAGAATGATCGGTTCAGGACAAGAATCTGATTTCATCTCACAAGGGCGTGATTCTCTTCTGCGAACAGCACCAGGTATCTTTATATTTGAATAAGCATGGTGCACTTTACTAAAACTGCTAGCTGAATTCCCACAGTTGTTTTCTTTCTGATGGGTAAATCGGTTGGGATGTGCTCCTAACTTGGAATCTTTCAGTGACCCTCCATTTTGAGTCTCTGTCCAAACATTTCCTGGCTTACATGTCAAACTCTTGGTGAGATGTCGTAATGCAATGCGCTGAGTCTGTATGCTGCCAATATAATTTTGTCTGTGGGACCAATCTTTAGTGTTGGGTTCCCTAGCCATCTGCATAGAAGTGTGATCAGTGTATTTTTCATTTTGACCACGTGTAACACTGGAACCACACTCTCCAGAGCTCTTCCACAGAGACATTTTCTTCTCTTTTCTGGCTCTCTTTCTAGATATTACAAGATGGAAATCACTGTCACTGCTTGTGTCACTGCACATATGGACTGCTTGAAATACATTGCACTGGCTAACACCATTTTCGGAACAAATGCTACTACCATAGTCAGACTTTTCTAGCCAATTGTCATCAACTCCACTATTGGAGCTGCAATATTCTGTTGTTTCACATGAATCAGGTTCGGATTTATCTCTGAAGATTAACAATGTGTTGGTATCATGGCTACAGTTCATGCTATCAGCAGCATAACAAGTTTCTTGAGATGAACCCGTAAATACTGAATCTGCAGCATATTGTCCAAACAATCCAGGGCATGCAATTTTTGATCTGGAGGGTTCAATCTCATCACAGTATGATGCACTCGAAACTGAAGCACATGAGCAGCATTGGTACTCATTATCATTTTCACTCTCAGGAGCCTCTTCAGAAGCTTCTTTAACAGAAGAACTGGGAGAAAAATTTTCATCAAAGAGTATGTCACCAACACGCTTAGGCGAAAGTGTCAAATCTTCACAATCCCCTACCTCAATTGGGGGGTCAATACCATTGCTCTTATCTTCAGATCTACCATTCCTTCTACAATGTTGCTTCTGCTTCCTGCTTTTCTTTTTGCTCTTCCTTCTTGCACTGTGTCTTGCATTCGAACTAGGCTTTGTAAAGCTGTTGACTAAGAAATCTGAATTTGGTGTACTGTTAGATGTGGCAGATTTCTCTTCCAGTAGCCTTGATGAATTATCTGGCCATCTTCTGTGAGATTCATCCGGAAGATAGCGAATGAATAAAATTGGTGGCGTGGGTGGTGATGAGGACGATGGGCCAAGGCCCTCTTCAGGTTCAGATGAGGGATGAGTATTGCCATTTTCCGCGAGTGAGGGTGATTGGAAATCATAATAGAAATTGACAGGCACAACTGTTAGAAAAATGCACCTGACAAAGAAGCAAACACACAATCACAAATATATTTTAATAATTAGCAAAGGGAAAGATCTAGCAAATTGGCAGAGATGTAATATTAGATAAAAAAATTTTGGCAATTGGGTGGTATGCCATGTATATTAAATTTCCAGCTGTTGCTTCTCTAATTTAACTTGTGAATGATAAATAAAGGGAGGAAGAAGATAGAATAATCAAACCGATGAATAAGAAGGAAACTCATGCATTACTCAGGCACCATCGACATGCATAAATAGGTTCGGTTAGAAAAACGGGAAAACAACTGTAAACCTCTGCTGCTGCTGCTGTCTTGATTCCAGGAGAGCCACTTGCCGCTCCTGGAAAATGGTAGGAAGGGAGAAAGGCATTATAAAGTGTACACTTACACCGGCAAAAGATGTTATTCTCAGGCAAGAGGAGAGTAGGCAGGTGTTCGGGACATACAAACTGAGCATTGACAGGGTTCTTCCTCTCTGATAATTTCCCAAACAGGCGACGAGGCTTCCTATTTACAGCACCTTCAGAAGTTCCAGTTAGCATTTTGCATAAATCCTGCAGGAAATGGCACGTGAAATGAAGAAAAGGAAAAGGTCGTCCACAACACCAGAGAAGTCAAGAATAAAAAGAAAAACCATGAGATGGATGAGAATTTCAGGATGTTTAGGCATCAGGCGTGAGACGGTTAACAGAACAGCACAAGGGATGCTCTTTGACTTGCAATAACAACAGCACAAGGACGATTGGACTTCCCCACTATACTTAAACCCTAAATGAGTTAGGGAATGGAATATAATAGAAAAAAAAACTTCCCCTAGTTGGACTGAGGAACTCGAGCAGATATTGAAAAACAACAACCCCCGGGACCATGACTGTGGTGGAAGAAGAATTCCATGGCATCATCCAGGTCCGCTCAGTATTCAGAGGCGGACCAATCAATAGGGCGAGGTAGGGCGGCCGCCATACCTAACGCCAACAAGGAGGGAGGAGGATTCGAGTGTTGGGGACGAGAGGTCAGCTCTCACCTTCCGTCGAAGCTGGACGAGGAGGGCAAACGCAAGCCAAGGTGCCAAGTTGTGCCCCGTTCTGGCGGCGCGTGCCCGCCCAGTAAATCGGGGAGGAGGACGGCGGCGACAGGAGGGGGAAGGAGACGACGAGCCAAGGCATTCAGATGCGCTGGACTAGAGTTGGAAACTTGATTCAGATATATTTCCTTCTTTTTTTAACTTAGCGGAGACAGATTATCAATAATTTTTTCCGTGAGTTTTTGTTGACTTATTTATAAAAGGGATCTGCTCCCCTCAATTAACTGAGATCTTACAAATTGATCGGACACTTAAATTTAAATTAAAATTTAGGGAGGTTTGGATTTGAAAGATCGAAATTACCTCATGCCCATGATCTGAAGAGTTCTGACAATGACAGGAGCCAGAGAATTTAACATAATAGCGATCGAAGAATTTAACGTGACAACGATGGGAGAAATTAGTGTGATAACGGTGGAAGAAATTAATATGGTGGCGGCCGTCCAAAGTTTATCAAATGGTTAAACCAGTGACTAGGAGAGAAGTAAAAGCTGAGTGACCTGAAGGGGAGACAAACCTTTATAAATTTTTATAATCAAATCAAAAATATTTTATCACTAGACATAAACTTAGTTGAATTTTATACAAACATCTTTGTATAGAAAAAACATTCTAATAGACTGCGATATCGGTATATGCAAGTTTATAAAGAACAGCGATTAATTTTGGATGGGAAGACCATCCTATCATCTTCAAACAAAATGTTGCTCATAAAAGAAAATAAATCTTGCAAATGTATCTTATACATTGCGATAAAAAGATTCATAATTGCAAGATAGGTTCTTATGGCTCTTCTTTAAGCTAGGCGTTAAGGGAACCTTGGATCAGTTATAGAGGTTTCAATCCATGGCTCGCATCTTATGGTAGAGATTTGAACCCATCAGGTAGGTCTTACCTGTTTAGAGAAATAGGTGGTTAGCACTAATCTATGTTATTAACAACTAATATTAAAACAAAGAGTTCACATGTCACTTTAAGTGATTAATTGGAACACTTGGCCACACTGAATAGGTCAGAATGCCTAATTTTATAATCCATATCAGTCGATAGTCGATAGTATTTTCTCATGTTATAATGTCTTAAAAGTGAAAACTATGTTTTCTTATTGTCCTATAATCAATATCTATTTTTATGGTATCCCATCGTCAAAACCGACTGTAAAAAAAGAGAAAAGTTTAAATTGATTCTATATAAGAAATCTACATGTGTTCATATACTTAACTTTGTGTACATATTCTAATTACCACTATTTATCAAATTTATTTTACATTACCTATAAACTACATCTTTATTATCAATAAATCATTCTAGAATGTTCTTTACTTCATGTAATATATATTTTGCTAAAAGTACTGTACTTATAAGATATTTCAAAGATGTTTCATAGCTATATATTAATGATGAAATGAATAATAGTTTATATCTTATAGATGTTGGTTAGACAAAAATATATATTCTGTATTTTAGTCTCTAAACTTGTTCACAAATAATATTATTTTTTATGATGACTCAAAATGATTATTTAACGAAGTTACATTGACAATACAACCAATAATCAACACGTGGAAAATGAAACACAATATGTAAGATAATTATTTCACAAACTTAGTGGTATGAGTATCATCGAATGAGTCCATAAGATCATAAATACTAAATTCAACATGTTGAAAATGAAACACAATATGTATGATAATTATTTCACAAACTTAGTGGTATGAGTATCATCGAATGAGTCCATAAGATCATAAATACTAAATTTTATATTAAAATGTTAGTATAATTAGTTACAAATAAATAATGATTACTAGATTTTATATATATATTTTTATATTTATCACAATTACAACTAGCTGAATTCCATGCACGTTGTTACAGGATTCCAAAACGTAGTTATAACGGAGAACTCAAAAAAATTATTTTGGATATAGTAATTTGGTATAGATAATGGAATATAAACTTACTGGAGAAAATGTTGTAGTGTGTGCAATAAAAAATGGAAACAATGTTGGTATTGTCACAAAACAGTCAAAAAATTCACAAATTCACCATATTAAGTATACCACTTTTGAAGACCTATCATCATAAAGAAAAACATTGGACATGGATTTCAAGGGAAATTCAAGAACATGATCGACCTCCCTATTCATGTATATAAAAATAATATTGAAATGTCATGAAATATGTAAACGCTCAATAGCAATGGACTATTAGTGTATACCATGAAAGTAACTGGGTTTAGTTAGGCCTAATTTTTGTATATTGCATCAAAGATGCTTGGAAAATCTTGCTAGCAAATTGCACAAAATTATTCTCTCTCTCCTTCTCTCACCCTCACACACATAGATATAGCTCTTATTTAGAAATTGAGGAGGGACTTATGGTTGGTTCAAATCAATTATTTGTCAATCTCTCTCTCTCTGTCTAGAGTGTGTGCGTGAAAGAGAAAGAACACTGTTGATTTAGAAATTTAGGAGGGGCTGCTGGCTGGCATACGAATGAAAAAGAAATAATGATGGTAGAATTTGTCGAGTGTCCATGGTAGTCACCAGTGTTGTAAGTAGTATATATAACATGGGTGCATAAGTAGAGTATTCAAGAGTAAGAGGAAATCAACTAATACAAATAACCGAATAGGGATGTCAATGAGGTAACGCCTGGGTGGTGGACAAATGGGCGTCATCAATGGTAATAATTGGAAAACAAATCTGGCATCTGTTTCTTAATAATGAACACACAAACTGATGCTAAATGTTGATCTGGGACTGCAAAATACCACGTAATCTTCATTTGGAAAATTAGTGGGAGTTAATTGATCAATAATTGCTGCTGGTGGATAATATAAGTGGGAGAAGAATTAGCAGTCAGTTTTTTAATTTACGCACAGTAACAGCTGAGTGATATGAGTTAAGCTGAGTCCAAATTAGCTAAGGTGGTGATTAATACATGTAAGATGAGAAAGGAAACAACAAAACGAAATGCCTAGGATCTAGTGACTACTCAGGATCGAATGGTCGAAATAATAGTGATGACATAGCTTCACCAGGTTGTAGAGAAATACCTTAATGGGTTGTGTCTATTATAGAAGTATAAATATATATGTAGGTTCACTATTACTCAGTAACTAGTATTTATAAGACAATATAGAAAACAAAAATTATGTATAAGTAATAATACAGAAATAAGGAAAGAATGATTACAAAATACAGTGCAAGCAAACTAAAGCAATGCGGATAATGAATGAATGAACCTCACATTGAAACAAATTTAAATCCAATATATTTTCCTACATAATCTAGTTTTTACTTAGAGATTTTGTCCTTGGTTTTGGAAGCTTCCAAGAAGGACGAAAGCGAAAGGAATCTGAGAGAGCAAAATCGTATTCGGGATATGAAATGAAAACACCTTACCTTCCCCCCCTATGGAATCGATCGATCTCATGCGCGATCAGCCTGCTCTAACCTTGTCGATCTTATCTCATCTGATTCATGGCTCAATCAACAACCCAACTCGGTGATGGATCAAAATTGATCGAAAGATAGGAGGAAGGCGAAGAGATGCTTGCCTGCTTGCCTTCGCCTCCTCTCTTGTTCGCCTCCTTTCCTAGCCTTGCGTATTTTTTTTAAAGGTAGATAGGTGATACGATGGATAGTTAATTAGTTGATTAATTAAGACTTATCCGTCTATTTACACAGCAACGAACTAGCGCCAAAGGGTAGGTGACAGAAATTTTGAATTTACATAATTATTGAGTCATCATTGCATCTTTTTCGACATATTTCTTTTATTTTTTCTCCCTTTACTTCATTTCATAAATTTCATCTAGTTCCAAGCTTCCCTTTGAACATTTTCACGAAATTACGTCAATTATCACTCAAAGAAACATACCTCTATTCCCTTGCATAAACAACTCGCTATGGATTTATTGGAGCAAGACGAAGAAAGATAGGATGACACAGATTCAACAGTCAATTTTGGACACTAAAAATGTTAAAATGACTGCCAGTAGCATAATATATAAGGTTTCATGAAGATAGATAAGAGAAAGATGTGGACGACGTCAAACAACAAAATTCATGACACCATTTCCATATTTCTGTATCCATCCATACATGCCTGCTCCGGTCAATGACTGTCACAGGGCCACCCATCTCAATTCATCACAAATCACCATTTCAACAGTCATTAACCTTCACAGGATATTCCCAAACGAGCAGGCAAAACGCACACCATTGGAACATAATCATACCAACTCTATCATTGCTTCAGATGAACAGAGAGCAAGCTAGAGGAGCACAATGTACATGGAGTCACCAACCTATTCCTTGCATTCAAATTTTCTTGCAATTACCCAAATGAGATCATGAATCCATTAACCATCCCTAGCTTGTGCCAAGGGACTACAACACATTACACTATTGTCTGTACATATCTCTATACAATTCTACATTTTACCTATTCATCAAATGAAGCATTTAACTTGCGCAAAAGCTCCCCTCAAGTCCATAATCATAACCATCCCCATTTGAGAAACATTGTTCATACCTGTCAGATGACAAATATATTAGTCAAACAAGATAGCCTTTAGACAATATGAAGCCATGCATCTTATTCACTTTATGAAAATTTTAACAGAAGTAGCACTCTTCTCATCTTAGAGGGGTCAATATCCTGTGGTTGTGAATTACATATGCAAACCACAATAGATGCAGCAAACTTTTCATCGTCATATTCATGAGCTAAAACTTAAGCTATTTTGCAGCTCATATGCCCTGAAACTAAAATACTATTTTATATCAGATATGCCTATAAGAACAAGATTAAAAGAGATATAATGTTAAGAAACATCATAATAGTTATGCATTTACATGTTAAAATTACACCAATACCCATCATGTGCCAATTACTAGTGACATCCATTCAGGCAGGATTTTTTGCCCTCAAAAAGAAAATGTTCCTAGGACCAATATTCTGAAAAGTGGCTGGTGCCTGCTACAAAAGAAATATTTGCAACAAGTCTAACAAACTAGAGTTTTTAGATACAATCATACTAAACAAACCCAGTGACCACCACTAATATATACCATACTAAAACAAACATATTTAAAAGAAATTGCAAAAGTTACCCTAACTTGGCTAGCAGCACAATTTTTTCCTAGGACCAAAATTCTGAAAAGTGACTGGTGCCTGCTACAAAAGAAATTTTTGCAAAAAGTCTAACAAACTAGAGTTTTTAGATACAATCATACTAAACAAACCCAGTGACCACCACCAATATATACCAAACTAAAACAAACATATTTAAAAGAAACTGCAAAAATTACCCTAACTTGGCTAGCAGCACAATTCTTGTTTAAACAGCAATAAACAACATTTATCATTCATTCCCTCCATTCTTAAATATTTGTCGTTAGGACAAGAAATTTGGTTCAAAAATCAACTAATGTTGTCATAACAACAAAAAAAATTAAACTGGAAGCAGTAAGTGTAAGTAGGTGACTGAGGCTTTCCTTATGTGGTTAGATGTGAATATTTAACAGCATTTGAAGTAGTGTTGCTAAACAAGCAATATGCTCCAAGTAAAGGAGTCAGACACCATCAACGAAATATAATGGTGTAAATAAGATGCCAATATTTTTACTACCAGGATTTTTGCTTATTATGAAAGCGCTTATATGCAAGATACAACAAAAAATAGTTTGCAGTTCTGACTTCTGAGCCATCTCCATAAGAATGGCTACAAAATAGTTGTTGGCTAGCCAAGCCTATCACAACCCCCCTCCTCCTTTATCCGGGCTTGGGACCGGCTATGTCCGAAAACATAGGCGCTGGAAACAATAACAAAAGAACTGAGAACATTTATGCCATGTGAAGCATTCGCTTACACTAAGATAGATTAGTCTGCTGGGTGCTGTCAAGACTAATTACATTGTAAAAATGTCCACTCCGAATACTACGGCAGATCTCATCTTCACACCCCGCCACCCTGGGCAAGTGTATCTTCATGATAAAACAGACTAGCAGAAGCACAACTTGTGTCTCGAATTCAAATGGCCTCCAGGTTCCTGTATTTCCCAAAACTCAACCTATAAAAAAGCAACAAACCGAGGAAGGTCAGATCACATGTGATGTGAGAGTTAATACATGAAGATATCTGGAATCTGAAGATAACTAAGCAGGAAATACAAAAGAACAGAAGAGTACTGCATGAAAGGAGCTTAATATACAACTTCATCCAGAAGGCCTCCAGCAATTAATTGTGCGAATATCAGACCGGGCTGGTAGCATCTGAGGAACATGGCCTGTTAAAAAAGAAACAGAAATGACTCAAAATGTCCAAGGAGATTCAAAGTTTCCCCTGAAATTTTATAAGATTCTTTGGCGAGATCTCATTGAGCATTCAAGCTCAAGGGGCCTACTTCTCACTGAATCTTATAAATGAACATCCCTTTATGAGTCAATTAACTCTTTAAGAAGCCAAAAAAAAAAACCTGATGGTGGTGCTCCAGATGGTAAATGGTTTAGCGAAGGATGTTGATGACCTATAGGATTCAGTGATGGCCTATCAATATTAGATCTTGAATATCCTACAGAAGTTTGTTATTACTATCAGTCTGAATGCTGGTGCAAAACAATTTAAATACCTACAGAACATACCATCCTGCATGTATGACCCTTCTGAGCAAGAAAATGCTCTGCCACCTGCTAACCAATTTTTGTGCTGGTCATCTGGACTGAAGTTTCCAGAAGTCATTCGCCAAGGTTCGTCAGATTGATAAAGGCTTTGATTATTTGGAAAGGACTGCACAACATAAGGTGGCACAGCTTGTTGTCCCATGGGATTCACATGTGCAACATGAGTGCTGGAATGAACTGGTGGAGTTTGTGCAGATGGAAAGGCACTAAAGTTGCCTTGCTGAAAAGGTACACCAGAAGACCGAAACTGGTAATTACTGTTAGAAGCTTGTGGTGCCATAAATACGTTACTGTTTCCATACTCTGCCGGCATTGGGGGTACAAAATTAACTGTAGCTTGACCATTGATTGCCCCACTGGGAACGAAGTTTGCTGTATTTACAACAGCTGGAATCTGTGCATTTCCTGTTATCTGGTTTTGTTGGTTACCCTGCAAAACATGTCCTTATTATCTAACCAAACACATCAGGATATGCATGTAAGTTAAAAGGAGAAGTAATTACATTGGGGGCCCTGAAGTGCTCTGGCACTGGAGGCTGATATCCCAATGATGAAGGTGACGAAGGAATAGGCGGTGGAATAGAAGGAAGAGGTGGCATCTGGGTTGGCAGAGGTGGTGGAGCAGGATGAGGTGGTGGTCCAGGTGGCAGAGGTGGAGGTGGTGGCGGCGGCGGTGAAGCTGGTGAAAGTGGGGGTGGTGGCGGTGGTGTAGGAGGTGGTGGTGAAGGAGGCAAAGGAGGTGGAGGAGGTGGTGAATCCGACGGAAGTGGTGGGGGTCCCTCAGATGGAAGAGGAAGCTCATTCTCATCAACCAACGCTTGCTCCAAACCTGATTCTTTCTTAGAGTCATGCCCGATGAGGACAGCTCCAACAGTCTGCTCTTTGTTTGTTAGCAGTTCCAAAGCATTTTCTGGAGCAGCATCAGTAGCAGTCTCCGGTACAATCATAACAGATGTTGAAACAATAGTATCTTCATTTTCTTGTATACCACAACTTCCAACTGGCCGCAAAATAAAAGGTGACGACCCATTATTTTGCAGGAAATCTTCATTGCTGAAAAAAAAATAGCAATATGCGTCAAAAATGTCATTGATGAGCTCAACAAAAAGCATAGTACCAAAAAAAAAATCCACCAAATGTACCAGGGAACAAATATTTCGACCAAAAAAAAAGCAAGATTGTTACCATTGCGAGGGTTACTTCATCTCTCTGAAGCATGTATAATGCTCAGCATATTTACAGATTCATAATAGATCAACAAGCTTTGTAATGTCAACAACAGGACCCTGTGATATTCTATAACATAATAAAGATATTGCTAGTACAGCTTAGCATGATTAAGTCATGTGACATTAGTACATTATTACCATATCACACTCTGCATTCCACAATACTCTTTCATTGAACAAGATAGACAACACGTTGGACATCACATAAAGGTGTGCCATAAATCGCCAATATGTGCCAGACACCATAAATATCAAGGATTTAAGCGACATAAACATGGTTCAAGGATTTATAAGTGATATCCAAAAAAAGAGTAAAACTCGTTAGAAAAAATAGAATAGAGATATCCATCAACTTACTTACAACTCAAACTAGAGAAACAAATTTAGTAAACTAAGATACATAACCAGTAAATGGAATATCAGGTTGTCCAATACCTTCCATACTCATCAACAAGCATGTCATCCATCTCCCTAATAGGATCATCTACAGAGCGCTCAGCACGGGATGGTCTCTTCAACACAAAACTTGTACTAGTATCATCACTTGGCACCTCAATGTCACTTATGTATCTTTGGAGTGTGTCTTCTGGCATAATCTTTCTCTCAAGCCACAATCTTAAAACCTAGAAAGCCAAGTGGGAGAAACGTTATTGATTGTTTACAAAATATAAAAGAAGAGCCAGCTGTAGTGTTGATACTTTGAGACACTGGCGCCGATTTTCACGAGCACTGGCTCCAGGGGGAGCAGCAGCACCCAAAATACGAGGTAATGCAGCTTGGACAGTGGGAACATATGAAGCCCCAGCAATGCCTGAAGATTTTAGAATTCAGAATAAAAAAAGTAAATTTGGGGCAAGCTAGCATCGAAAACAGGATTTATGTAAAAAAAAAAAAACCAACCTCACCTTTATGAGAATGAGAAAATTGTGTTATGGAGTCTACAAGAAAAAGGAGGTCAATCCTACGATGCAAATTAGGCTCACTCTCCAATTTCTGTATGAGAAGCTCCACAATCTGGATGGCAAGAAAATTAATAAGGATACTTAACTAAAGATTTAACAGTTCTGCAGACGTCCAAGATCACAGAGAGAAAGGGAGGGAGAGGGAGCGAGCAAGGGAGATAGAGAACCTCTCCAGCAATGCCATATTTGGAGCATTCAATCGCATGACGTGTTGCACGTCCTATACTATCCTTTGTCCTTGATAGCGTCTCTATCATACCCTCCAAAGCATCACGAGCAATTGCTGCATCTGTACCACCAGTCGGAGAACCACTGGCCTGCATAGGCTTGGGACTTTTTCCTTGTTCATGGTCAAGCTCCATTGGATCTTTCAGGACAATTCGCTGACTGGGGCTCTCTGGAAGAGCAAGTCTTGATGTGGATGGAATGCGTAAAACAGGACTAAGGCTTAGTCCAGGCAAACCATATGGTGTGGAGATAAGACCACCATTATCAACCAAAGGCTCATCATTTTTTCCATGAGAAGACGCAATAAGATTCCTCCTCGCTTGGGCAGCTGCAATAAGATGCTTCATTGACTTGACAGAGTCAGCGTTAGATTCAGAGGAAGCTGCTGATATATCAACAAAATTTGATCTGCATAAGAAAAAAAACAAGCTATCAGCATTGTGTAGCTAAATCTGTTTAACTACGAAATTTTGAGCACTGGACATAAACTTGGTTGGTTCAAACTCAACTTACTTTTCCTCTTTCAAGTGGTCCCACTTCCCAGTTTGCTCAGCTAACAAAGTGGCATTCACCTTTTTCTCAACAGCACTGGCTATCTGTGACCCAGGCTTAGGTTTAAATTTACTGTGTTCTGATTTTAATAACACAGCATTCTTTTCTGAAGCAGCTTGGGGTCGAGAATGGGAGTTCCCAGTTGTTTGGTGAGGTAGTTTAAAAGAAGCACTTTGGACTTTCTTTGCTTCAGAAGATGTCGGCATTTTTATGTGTCCAGAGGATTTGCGATCTGCCAGGTTAACTTTGCTACATGGACCAGAAGTATCAATCACGCCTGTAATTGATCTTCTCCCGCCAATCTGTTGCCTAGCTTGCATTTTATCTTGATTCAGTGGAGAATCAACTGGCTCATGCTTCACAGGTGACATCCCACCAACACTTCTAGGCTTCTCTTCCCTTGCACCACCAGAAGGTTTAACAGAAGAATTGCATGCTTGAGATGAAAATTTCCCCTGAGCCCCTGACTTATTCGCGGGGATTACATGTGTGGAGAAAGATTTGGCAGAAGTTCTATGAAGTGGTGTCCGCTGTCCTTCATCCTCCTCGTCATCATCAAAGCGACACGCTCTTCTCTTGGGTTTTGCCGATTGCCTATCAGAAACATCCACCATACTGAAGCCCTTTTTAGCAGAATCAGCAACAGTTGACTGAGTTGCAGACCCAGATAATGGTTTTGATCCCTCAGAAAGAAGCCTTGATACAGGTGATAGAACACTACCTGATCTGTGAACCTTATCATCACTGGTGCCAGTCTTTGGAACGGTGTTGCTTTCTGTTTGTCTAGCAGTAGATCTCTCATGTTTCAGAGCATTATGCTTTTCGTTATTAACAATTAACTTTGTCTCACTCTTGGTTTCTTCCTTAACTGTTTTACTGGACCTGTCCATAAGTCTTGGCCTCTTTGCCGGAGGTGTATCAGTACAACGGTCCAGCTTGCGCTGCCTACTTCCAGGCAGAGGCTTCTTGTTATAAGATCCGGCAGATGATTTTCCAGTAGGTTGCTTGTCGGGCTTGCCACGCAACACTTTGTCGTGATCCTTTTTGTCTGAATCAGTGGACAATGACTGTCTCATCGCGATTTTTGATTTCTTAAAACCTCTGCTCTGTTTGTCAGTGCTCATGTCTAATATATCAGATGAAGCATCGGGATCAATCCATTCAGTAGAACCAATGGAATCAGAAAGCTTATTTCCTTTTCTTTCTGCATTCTTTAACTGCTTGTTGGCTTTGGATTTCTTAGGTACTTCAAGGGCACAAACTACCTCCAAGGTGGTGTCCAAACCAAAACTGTCTGGTGGGCAGCAACCTTTTTCAACCTTTTGCTCTTCAGCCTGCATTTTTGCATGCACAGATGGCGCAGAGTGTTCCTGTTCATGGTGCATGTCAAGAGCAGACTTGGACGCTTCAGACTTCCTTATGTTGGGAAGATTAGGATCCTTTCGGAATGGTTTTTTCTTTTGCAAAACAGCTAAAGAAGGACCACCTGTTTCATGATCAATGCCTTTCCTGTCCTCACTCTCAGTATCTGAGTTTTCGATAGGGCTATCAATTTCCATCTGTCCCAGCCCTGGAGTCTCACCATCATCAGGCAACTTCACAAGATGTTCTGAAGGTTTTCCATTCCGATCAAGCAAAGAGCTGTTTCCTGCTTCAGATGATTTTGGCAGCTCGTCATAGGCCTTGCAGATCTGCTCAACAGCCTCATTGAATGACGATGCATATTTTTTTGGCAATTTAATGCTTGGAGCTCGATCTAACAGCTCATTCTTTGCCTTTTCAGTGAATTCCTGAAGATCTGGTAGAGCTACAAAAGCACTGCATGATGATAGAAAAGAAAAGACATACATTAGATAGCAGAAGCAACAATCTAGCACCAAAATACATAGGAAACGATGAGAGGATATATCAACAATTAAAAACATATGCCTTAGGTTGCGATTAATCAATCTACTGAATCAATCATCCAACAGTATCAAAATTAACAGATGGTATCTACAAATTATTTATCAAAATAACCATTTAAAAGAATTGCAAGGCAAGGAAATGTACAAGGGAGTGAAGACCATTCTTACTGTTGATATTTATTCAAAATAAAGGCTTAAGGAGCTGGCTGGAGTATCTTAACATGGCCTGATTTAACCAAAACAGAAGGCTTAACGAGACACTGAGGATATCAAGGAAGCCGTTATTTTCATATAAAAAAATTGCTTCAACTCTTACATAATAACCTAATAAAAGGAAATCATGCCCTCTGGAGTAACCAGGAACAAAGACATAAGCCCCACCTGAGCAGAACTGAACTAGTCAGGGGAAAGTAAACATGGGGTTGGCTAGGTAAATCTCGATATCTCTTGAGATGCAAATAAATCAGAAACCAAATCATTTTACCTAGGAACGAATGAATGAGCCTAGTTGGTACTCAGAACTACAGGCACCACTTATCTAGTTCATACCTCTGTAAATTTCGGGACTATGGCAAGTAAGCAATAAATTGCAGGCATATAAAACTCTAGGAAGGGAGTGGGGCTATGACAAAAATTGTGTGAACTGCATGATGTAAGCTAGACGACAGAACAGCAGAGCTGCATTATGAATGTGATTCGTCACATGACTATAGGTGTTACAAATAGCACATCCACACAGAACAAGAATCCCAGCACCCCCAGGAAGGATTATGGCATGCCTAGTGACATGAAGAAGAGGAAAAAAGCAATATTGCTGGATACACGAGCAGTATTGGATTTTTGGCAGTAAGTAGCACAGATGAAGGAATGGAGGCAGGAAATGAGACAGGGTGACTTACATCTCTTTGGTTCCGTAGAAGTAGACGAAGAACTTGCGCGGCACAGGAGTTTGTTTCCACTCCTCGGGCCTGCTGACCTGCGGAGAGGGGATGAACCCTACATAAATAGGAAGGAGAGGGAGGGAGCCGACCCTAGATAGATACCAGAGAGCTAGCTAGCAATGGAGCGAGGTAGTACCTTGGCAGGCCAGGGTGGGTATCCCTTGACCCTGGCAAGGACGAGGTCCCCGACCTGCGGCTCCCTGGTCCACTTGCGCCCCGCCTTGGCGCCGCGCCTACCGCCAGGAGGCATTGGCGGCGGCGGCGGCGGCGGCCCCCAGCTTGGAACCCTAACCCTAGAAGCCGGCGCGCCACTTGTCTCTTCTCTGGAAGGTAGGGAGCTGAGAGGATTGGCCTCAAGGGTCGGAGGCGCCGGTGGTTCCTTGCTTGCTTGGTTGCGATCTCCTCGTCTGCCTCTCTCTCTCTCTCTCTCTCTCTCTCTCTCTCCCTCTCCCTCTCTCTCTCGCTCTCTCTCTCTCTCTCTCTCTCTCTGGAAGGGAGAAAGGGAAGGGAAGCACAGTTCCTCACCGCGAGCTAGGCCGCCTCCCTCGTTTCTTGGTTGGGGGATTGGCAGATTGGATCCCTTCCCTTAGATGATTTTCTTCCGCTGCTGCGCCTGCCGATTCCTCTCTCTTTCGCCTGTCTTCCTCCTCCTCCGGCACAGATGATGTTGATGAAATTCAGGACAATGAGGAAATAAAAGATTTCGAGGGGGTAAAATGCAATGCTGATAGAAGATGTCAGTCGGTACTGTCGTGTGGACCTCTTTTCTTCTCTTCTCATGGTTCCATGTGGGATTGCCACGTCATCCACGTCCCACCCTACTATGGCACTGTGGTATTTGGATAGCTGAAAATGAATGCACTGCTAGTTGAACAACCATCATCCCTGATCAAGCGACTCTTATGCCTTCCAGCGTTGGTACCCACTGCGTCCCCTCTTCTGTCTGCGATCACCTCGCCACACTGACTACACACTCTTGAGCCGTCGTCACTGCTAAATTATCCAATCATGTTCTCCACCGCTATCTCCGCTCGCCGTACTTCGTCAGCAATGGCTACTTACGAAATGTCAATCATAGTGGATAACCTACAAAAATATTAACTATAGAGATAGCCTAACAATAGTTAGATAGATTTAAGGTTTATAACCCTCGATTTATAACTTTGACATTTTAATTATCTTACTTAAAAAGTTATGATCAATATTATCATAATTATTTGTGGAGGGACGAGGAAGTATCAAAATTAGTTGTACTCTTCCATAGGCCCGCGAAATCGGTCAGCCCGCGAACGGCCTGAACTGAACGCTCTGAGCCCAGTGCATAACCTACTGTTTCCTTCCTCCCTCTCCTCCTCTCCGGCTCTCCGCGGTGCAGCCAGGGAAGCGGAGGCTCCCGACAGCGGCCAGCGCCTCCCCCTCCAGGTAAGAGCCGAGCTCTCCTCCCTAATCTTCTTCCAGAGAATCTTCCTCCTTCCCTGCGCGAGGGCTGGAAGGTAATCCTGGATGATAAGAAGATTAAGTCTCTCTGCTGGCTTTAGGTAGGGCGGTTACCCTACCTCGCCCTATGGTTCGGTCCGCCTCTGGATAGATGGCTTCCTCCGCTGAGTCACGGCAAGCAAAACCATCCGTGTCACCCAAGCTCTCAATTTTTGGGACAAAAGCTGGATTCGTCATACCCAAAAATAAGCTAGCCGGTTCACTCGTTATCCGTGGCAGCACCACCAAGAATGAAACACCAACTTTATCTAAGGAAGAACATGACAAGCATATTCAAAGAAAGACGAAGTGGGCTCCTGACCTCGCCTTGGACCCTGCCGTTTGCAAAGGCAGAGCTTTGGCCTACCAGGTATGGTACAATTCATTACTGAGGTCTCCTCTATCGCCTCAACATGTTTACACTTCTCCTTTGCTGTTGTCTGGTATCCACTGGAGTTTCTTTTTGGCAAAATTGCAAGAACCCTCCCACAACTCATCAAGAGTTGCAGAAACCCTATTGTAACTTGAAGAGTAGCACTTCACACCCCACAAGTGTAATATGATTGCAGATTGGCTCCTAAGAAGGTTTAAGTACCCACAGAGGCTCCATAACACAGCCCTGCGGTTGACTGAGATTATCTAGTCCGTTACTATCTTATCTTTCTTCTAATTCATCGCTCGTCGCCATTTCACATCAGCAGCACTTGCAGCACAAGCTACCATGCAACACTTTCGCCCCACCACCAATGGTCTCTCGTCCCCTCGTGCCGTATCCATCCTCGCCTCTACATCCCCATCACGCCGCAAGGTGCCACAAGTCCATGACATAGGTTTTTCAGGTGTGCGGCCGCTAGCTAGCTTTGCAAGACGGTGCGCCTCCCAGCAAGAACCCCCGTAGAAGCCAATCTGCAATCATATTACACTTGTGGGGTGTGAAGTGCTACTTTTCCAGTTATAAGAGGGTTTTTGTGAGTCTGAATGAGTTGTGGGAGGATTTTTTGCAATTTCGCCTTTCTTTTTAGGTACAAGACTTTTTTTCTGCGAAATGAACATAGTACAGACGCAAACACTCACATACACGCACGAGTACTCACCCCTATGAACACACGCACGTACACCCTACCCCTATGAGCGCCAACGAAAGACTGAGCCGACTGTTCTTGAGATTCTACAAAGTCCCCACAGACACCTTGCTGTCGACAGAAACGTCGCTTGCCACTGAACGAATAATTAGCCGTAAATGCAACACCTGTGTCAAATCTAGGATTTAAACCCAGGTGGGTTGGTTCCACCACAAGGAGCCTAACCATCTGAGCTAAGCTCAGTTTGCAGATACTAGACATTTTCTTCTTCTAGTATCTAGGAGTTACCACATGTCACTAGTTGTGTGCTCAGTTATTCCTGAAAATTCGTTTTAGATTATTTTCCTTCATTGCCTGTAATCTGCGTATTTCAAATTAAGAGAGGTTTCATATGATTTTTTAACTGCTGAAGAAAAAAAAAATTAATAGAAAGGAAACATGTTGAGAAGCACATTTTTTAGTTGCACGCAATTCCACACTACTGCATGACCCCAGGCAACATTTCTTTGAGGGTTACACCCAATAACTATCAGCTGCATTTTCCCTGTCCATTGTTTTGTGGTCGGGCTGAAATGCCCTTTTTCCTTTCTATCTTCTCATATAGGATACTTGAACTGCCAGTAACATTAATTCATATTAGTGCCTGAGCAGGTTCGATTGGACCAAATTACGAAGCAGCTGAAATCTGGAGCTATGGAGATGGACAAAATTGAAGGTCCATTGTCTACTGCAAAGGGGTCAAATACTGATGGTGTTTATGATTTCAAAGAGAATGAGGTATTTCTAATCTGAATACCATGACTAGTTTTGCACCTCCTGCTAACAATGTTGAGATTATGGTCTGATGTTGGGTCTATGGTCTGCTGCAAAAACATTTGAATCGAGGCCTGTACGTATCAAATTGTGTGCTTGATGATAGGCTATGCTTGTGCTTGTGTTTTTCAAAAAAATATAGGATCTCATTTGGTAAGCATTTTTTTCCTTTTTTTTCTTTTTTGCTGCAGGGAAAGGTTCAGAATTTGCAACTTGAAAGGCAAGAAATTATTGGTCAGAGAATATCTCTTTTTCCTTATATATTTCCTTGTTCATGTTTTTTTGCTATTGCTAAGTTATAATTTACTATATCCCTATGTTTTTGCATCTTGTTGCTGATGGGACCATTAGGGACTGCTCTATGAAGTTACATCTTGCTTAGTAGTGCATCTAATTGCCTATTTGGTCTCTATTTGTTAGGTTCCTAGAGCATCTCCAACCAATCTCTAAAATTTTACTCCCAAAATGCTGGTTTAGGAAGTATGTAAATAATTATTGGAGTAAATAAAACTCCAACAATTCCCAATATAGGTTCTTGGTCCAGCTCATGTAGTGAAATTGTTTTAGTTTTTGGAAGCTCCGATTTGGTTTCCAAATGTAGGAAGTGAGAGGGCTTGTTTAGCAACTTTCTATGTTTAGGAAACCTAATATAGATCACGGTTGGAGGGTTGTTTTTTAATTACTTCCTAAATTTTAGTTTAGGAACTTAATTTAGAGAGTGGTTTGGAGTTGCTCCTGGTTATTTGTCCAACAAAACATCTGTACTCAGTCTCGAATCAAGTATGCAGTATTAACTTGAGTACATATTATCTTTAGGTGAGATACTTGGTTTGAATCCTGATTATAAGGCTCCTGATGACTACACGCCAATACTGAAAGAGACAAATATCCCTCTTCCGGTATGAACATGCAATACTGCTTATGCTTATTGTTGGGTTTGACCTTTCACATTAGTTTGTTGCTTATTTGCAAGAAGTTGGTCATATTTTTGTAAGACACAAATCATATATAGCATATAGTTAGTACCACACGAATCCAAAAAAGAATGCCTTGTCTCATTGTCCCTCACGCGCTCTGCTGAGTGCTGATGGAGGCCTGTTCTGCTGCTCGACTGGAGGAGCGGTGGGTGGTGAAAGTGGAGGATCCTCGGCTACTAACTGCCCGCCTTCCTGTTTACCTTCTTGCTCGCACGCCGCTGCTGCCTGCCCCGCGCTCCGCCGCAGCTCCTCCGCACGGCTCGATGCGCAGCCACCGCTCCGCGCGCGGCCACAGCTAGATCCGCACGTGCTCTCGCCTGCGCCTTGCTAGGTTACGCTGCCATGTCTGATGGTCCGTGAATGGTGAAAAGGGCACTCTGGTCTTTTCTCCTTTTCAGTTTCTTTTTCTTAACAAAATTAAATAGGACATGGCATAACGGATGTTAAAAGGAGGGGCAAACGGAAAGTTCATTAAAAAAAACAGGGGCGACAATACAAAGTTTAAAAAACAGGGGTAAAATCATAATTAGACTGCGAAATAGGGGCAATGGTGCAGTTATGCCTTTCTTTTTATACTCTTTAGTATGTTGATCTACATGAATTATTAACTTACTCATCTAAAAGGAAGAATTATCAACTTACACCTATATGAGGTTACGTCAGTCTTCCAATGCCATCTGCTAGAATGTTGTATCATTGCTTGAATTGTCTCAGAGACCAATTATTGTTTGTCATGCTGCAATAATATAGAAAAGGTTTGATGAATACCTGTACTGGTTTAGAGTATTGATCTTCTTGTATTGGTTATTTCAGATTAAAGCACATCCAGGGCATAGTGTTATTGGAGTTCTCATAGGTCCGGAGAGCAATACCCAGAAGCGACTACTGGAAGTATGACCTACTCCCTCCCTCCAAAATTACTTGTTTCTACATTTATTCCAAATTACTTGTCATTCTCGCTTCCCGATACAACTTTCCCTCTTCCCAATACATCTCTATTTCTATCTCTCTCCTTCTAGTTTTCCATGTACAATACCTTTTCCACCCCACCTTGATTCCTGTGCCCAACTCTGGAACTGCAACTAAATTGGGACGGAGGGAGTACTTAGGGATATCTTTTATTTGCTGGAACTTTCGTGGAAGCAGTATGCCTGTTTTAGACTTTGACCTCATGTATGTATGTGTCAGGAAACTGGAGCTACAATCAGAGTTTATGGGACTAAGAAAATCGATGGAGAAAAGGTAAATCTGTTTTCATGCTCCTGCCCCATTTTACACTCATTTTCTTGGGTGTAACTTTTTCTTTGTGCGTATGTAGTAGATTTCTGGCAAGTACCATGGTTTCTCACAAGCATTCAAAATGTGGTGTTTGATTACAGTAAATGTTGTTTTCCTACTTCCATGGTAGAGTCCCTAGGAATGCACTTGCAACCTCTTCCTTTTTACAAACTGAGAAGATATCCTATGATCTGCCTATCCATCTTTCTGCTGTTCTGACTGCCTGATGTTTTATGAACACCGCTTTCCCTACTAAAACAGCACCAGAATGAATTGCTTTGGTGAAATGAGCTGCTGAAATCATGTCATAATGTTATAATGCTCAGGACTGACAAGACATAACTTTCTATATACCATCCCAAATCTTTGTGAGTATGCCATTTTCTTGGCTTAATTGACGGAGTATTAATTAGTATGATCCTGATTTATAAAGTTGGTACCTCTAAAAGATATCATACACCTATGTAACAATCTAACTAATTTTCTTAAGAAATACTTTGTTACCTTCTTCGACAGGTAATGCTTTAGTTTCCAAATACTATGATCTATAAATGTTATGACTTCCAATCAGGCACAAAGTTCCATCGTTATCAACACTCGTATTTTTCACATCTACAGTACATAATCTATTTCTGTGTTCTGCAAGTTCACCATGCTACACAAGTGAGGTATAATCAAACTTTTTTTTATGCACAGAGTGAGATTTGTCATCGGGACATAAATGAGGCTGAAGCTGCTTATGAAGATCTACATGTCAATGTCTCAGCTGACTCATATGATAAAGTAGATTCTGCAGTTGTGTTGATTGATCTGCTCCTGGCTCCTATCTCCGTAAGTTTGGCAACTGTCTTTTATCTCTTTTGCAACAACTGCAGCAACTTTTATCCCCCAAGCAACTAGCAGGAAAGTTGAAAGAAAGAAAGATAATGAGCGTTTTCGAGAAAGAAAGAAAGATAATGAAAGCATAAACCATAACAATAGGCAACTGTCTTTTCTACCTAAAAAATCTATTTTGATATCAACTAACCATGAAATCCTGTTGCTCTTATTCAGGTAAATTCAGCAGCTACTTCAACAACTTCTATGGCCTCTTCTGCAGTTACTTCTGATGCTGTAAATCCAGCTGACGTGCAGCTAGTCCAGGGTACCACTTCACAGCCAGCTTTAGTTCACTACCAATCACATAATGACCCTTGGCTCTCCACTCCACAAACCAATGTTGCATCACTTCCTTCCACCATTCCTGTTTCAAGTTCATTACCTAACAATTCGTTCCAACCTGCTGTTAGTTCCTTCAGTATTCCTCCATATACAGGTCAACCTCCTCACATGAATACCATGCCAAGAAATCCACTCCCTGTTCCTGGACCTCTGCCATCAATACCAAACATTCAACAGCCTCGACCTCAGTTTCAAGCCAACCCCTCAGTTGGACCTCCTTTTGGTCAACCACCTGAAATTGGCCCACAATTGACACCATCTTCCTTGCCACCACCAGTTAGGCCCCTTCAAGCACCCCATGCATCTGGTGGATGGCCATCTTTGTCTCCTGTGGCATCACAATCTCAGAGGCCTCCACAAGCTTCAACATCTTTTATGCAAGTGAGACCCATTTCTGTGCCTCAACTTGAAGCATCACCGCAGGCGCGGGGTCCCATTGCAATAGTGCCTCCATCAAATACTCCCACCCGCTACCACAGTCAGCATCCACAAGTAACAAACTTCAACCCTTATTGTCGCCCAGTTCCACCTCAAGGTCCTTCGTCGCAAGTACTGCCATTTCCTGCTGGGGCATCAGCACAGTCACCTTACCCGCTTCCCATGCAAGTGCATCCTACGATGTCGATTCAGGAGACAGTGAGAGGCCCATCTCCAGCTTTCTCTCAAGTTGGATCAATGCCTGATATGGTACCTTCACTGATTGGATCTTCCTGCCCACCTGCCTCAGCTCCTACCAACGCAAGCTGTAGTCAGGCATCAGGAGCCATTTGGAGACCTCCACGTCCTGCTACTGGTGATTTTACATTTCGGCCTGTTGTATCACCTTTGCCTACTCCAGAATTGCCAGCATTAGGGAACCAAGTGGGAATACATGGCAGCAAAACTCCTCATGCTCCATTCTTCCGTCCTGGCAGTCAAGGTTTCCAGAGGCCTCTTGATATCAGGCTCATGGGTCGGCCCTGGATGCATGGTCCACCTCCACATCTGGCTGGAGCATTCCCCAGGAATCATTTACCTGCGGGATTCCATCCAGCTGCTCAACCAGGTGGACAGATAGTTTCTCCTCCGGTGCCAGCACCATCAGATCTGTCCAATTTTGTTCCTTCCCGACCGTTTCATTGGGTGCCACGGCCACAACAGAATCCTTTTGTGAATACAAACAGGCAAGGTGCGAATCCAATCTATGATCCTTTTGCACGAAAAGGAACTTCAGGAGACAAGAAAACAGAGTCAGACGCTGAGTATGAGGATCTCATGGCATCAGTTGGCATGAAATGAGAAAGTCCAAGTCTCTGTTTCCTTTGGAACGTAATTTGAATTTCAACTAGAAACCTGGTGTGGCATTGCCGTGCATGTGTGTTATATTATCTGGAGTAAACCATGTTTCTTACTCTCTGTAAACCATTATATGCTGTGCCATATATAAGTAAAGGCATGTTCCGAAAGATGTCTGTATTCGTCTGAGAAATCTATATTACGCTTTCAGATAATACATGTACAATCCATTATTATATGACCTCCATTTCAAGTTCTTTATCAAGGAGCTTTCAGTATTTAAGCAACCACATCAAGATGATTGGTGAAATATATTTATGGCTATAAACTTGAGACGCCACAACATTAAGAACAAAATGAACCAATTGGTGGCGACCAAGATCATTTGAATTGGCTAAAAAAATGAAAGGAAATGTCAAATACATATGTCAGACAATAAGAAATTTGACCCGTACAACAATAACAACACCAATAAGTCTTGTGGTTACGAATGACTCCTGCGTAGCAGCACGTTACGAGAACATACTTGGATGGGTTCGCGGCAGTTCTCTAGTTGCAGTGGATATTGCAAGAAGTAGATGAAAAATGTTGCAGAGGTTGCAGAACTATGGTGACAATGGGTTAACTTTGAACTCCCTAATTTTTTTAAAAAAGGTTGGAGTCGGCTACTGATCTCGTGCTATCCATATAAGTGAATTTTTTTTTTTAACTGATTGAGGTTACATGTGACGTGGAAGTCACTTTGTTTTTTGAGTAAAACTTGTATATACCGATACATCATGCCTGCACATTGTTTATGGGAGAGTACCAGCCACACTGCCGTTGATAGCATATCAGTCGTTAGAAGGTGCATTGCTGAGCTATTGCAAGGCAAAAAGCTGACAGTGATACCATGATGACAGATTTCATATAGGTTGTATTTGCATGGATAGTTTTTTTTTTCAAGTCTTCTTATTTACAGGAATTTGGATTTTAGTATCCAGAGTTATAATAGCAACAGTATAACTTTATTGTGTACACCATGATCAAGCATAGAGCGCTTAAGCCATACCCCATCGGCCCATCCCATCAAGAACTGGAACTGAAAATTATATCTAAAGTTACGTAACACGAAAATTCATAGTTTTCTTTTTTGTTGGGCCCTCAGAATTCACGTTTCTATTAATTATTAAATCGAAAAGGTTTTGAAAAAAGAAAAACAAACCTGTATACGGTAGAAAAAATAGGAGCAGTCGATGACAACCTTTTTACCTCGCTTGCAGGCATGCCGAATTTAAGCCACAACTTGGCAAAGTCATTCCAAACTTGCCCTCCTCAACTTGATAACTGAATAATGTTATAGCATCATCCCCCACCCATGACTGCACGTCTCCTGCTCCACTTGCTCAACCCATCCCATATACCTTTTCCATTAGCTAGGCCATGATAAAACTATACTATGTAATTAACCATCAGTCGCCGGTTACACATAAGATCAAGCAGTCCTTGGCTATATATATAACGTCATTGCCACAAGCAGTGCCTGAATACAAAGCAGCTCACAACACCTTCCACCACAAATGCGAACTGCTAGCTCTCAGTTCATCTTCAAATTGAAGGAAGGATAAATCAATAGAAGATGGATCCGAAAGTTACTGTTTCTCTCGCTCTGTCCCTCGTAGGTGGTTTAAGCACCTCCCTCGGTACAGACAATTCACAAACCCCCCCCCCCCCCCCCCCCCCCCCCCCCCCCCCCCCCCCCCGCGGAGTAGTTCTGCTAGTTTGTTCATTGTACTAAATATAATTAAGTTGCTCGAATCAGAAACTTACTGGAGGTTTTAGTTACTTTCTCCAATCATGATTTTACCAAGATTTGAACTTGAAATACTACAAACTATTTAGGCAGGGTGTACATGTAAATATCTATAAATAGCCACATACAGAGAGTATACACTGAAAAAATTATGCTGTTGATAGAGTAGGATTAACTTCTGTTGAAACTAAGAATTGACGATAAAAACTGATTACTTCGGCTTGCATCTAAGAATAACTCACCGGGAGTTCATAGATTCCTAGTATACCAATAACGGGGAATCTTTTTAGCATAGTTTTCCTTTCCAAGAGTAAATTTTACAAAATGACGATATGCATATAGTAATAATGTACAATAGAACTACGAATCTTCTTAGGTTTCATGTACAATATCACCGAGCTCTGTAAACTTCTTAGGCTCATTAAATGGGCCCACTCAATCCTCTTGTAACTTCAAGCTCTAGTTCCCTTTGTAACTGTATCTGAAGTAGTAGTCCTAAAATTACAACTAGCTAGGATTAAAACAAATAAGGAGTTGGCCATAGAATATACAATGAACCTAAAACACTCTCAAAACATCTTTTCAAATGCCTACATTTATGGACGGAGGAAATACACTAATTGGATTGCTTTTCATCCGAAATTCAGTTTATAAGGTATCTGACTGCTGAAAAGTATAAATCTGACTTGCTAGTAAATACGCTTGTAACTATAATCCAACTAATTTGTAAGCACACATACACGACCTACTAGTAAGTGATTTAACCAACTTGTAAGCCCATGAAACTACTTGCTATAAGGATAAAAAAAATGGTAGGTGTAGGTGTCCAATTCATCCAATGGATAAAATGGCCATATAACTAAACTAACATAACCTGAACTGAATAGGCAATGCTGGAGTTTTGTACTGATAAAATCTAGGGCCCTTGCCAAATATCAGATGCAAAATGTTATACGCAACTGCAATTTTTCTTACCATGCGTAATAATACCTGTCTACTGTTCATCAGGTGCATTGTTGGCTATATTAAATACCGCGCCAAGCAACAAAACACTTGGGATCCTACAGGTTAATGCTATAACTTCTTACAAATAAAAGACCAAAGAGTTAGGTTCCAAGAACAATAAAATTTTCATTTTTTTTTTCACAGAATTCAACATGGTTAAAAAGTATTTTACCATTTTCTTAGGGATTTGCTACTGGACTAATGCTCAGCATGTCTTTCTTTGACTTGGCCTATGATGCTGTCAATGCGATTGGTTTTCTAAAAGGAAACCTATGGGTAAAAAAAGCATGTTGTTCTGCTGAGCATTCTGCAGCATTTTCTTTCCCTTTTGACTTGTAGATCACAGTTCTTCGCAGGAGCACTTCTATTTTCAACAATTGCCGACGTATTCCCTGAGCCAGATTGCAGTTTGATAGATGAAACTGACAAACATGTAACTTACTGAAACCTAGTTCAGTAGTCATTTAACAACATTTTAATAGGAGGCCTAACATGGGATTCCCCTGTTTTTTTAATCTTGGAAACAAGACTGGTAAAAACATACCAGGAAAGGAGCTTATGATGAGACATCGCCGAAGAGTTATCTTTAGTGTGGTTGTCACAGCAATTGGTAAGCCATCCACATGTCTAACATACTTTTGGTAGCTTTTTATATAGAAGATTTTAGGTAAAACTCTTTGTGTACTTATATATTATTTTTTTATGTGGCAAATTATGAATGCTATCGATATTCACAGATTTATGTGCGTCTTTTAAGTGGCTCATGTGAAACAATGTAACAACACCTTATAATAATGACATTGACATGTAACCATTTTTATCAAAAACGCAAGATAATTACGCTTCATTATATTACGAAGAAAACAGGACAAGAACCTGGTACACCAAACCCCACAAACCTACTAGTTACATTAATTTATATACGTGCCTTTTATAAACCGTTAAGGACCTAACTCAACCCACACCTAATCACCCGGTGGAGGGGCAGTCAAGACTCAGGAGGATAAGCCTCACACACCTGCTATCATAACGTACTTTTTTGAGTAATCACAGGCAGATCCAAATTTTTTTAAGTAAAAGATCCACATTTCTGGCTTCAAACCAAAACATGTAGGCATGGCGTAAATTTATATGCTACAGAACACAAATATCTTGCTTGTTTAATGAAAAATGCATTATAAAAACTTTTTTAGTACTAGTAGGTAACGTACCAAACCCAAGTATAATCTAGCAAATGATATCACTTAGTTTTTTCCCTGAAACAATAGGATCGGAACATCTAACCTTCTAACTTCTTTGTTGATGAACGTTCCATCCAAAGTAATTACATTATTATTATACTTTAATTTTGCGGGTGGCGGGTGTGTGTACCTTGCCTATGCATATGCAGCCTTATGTAAGTTGCAAATGCTGCGAATGAATTTTCAGGACCAGCTAAATGAAAGTAAAATGGTAAGATAGTTTCTTTTTAGATGCCTCCGAGTGGATGCTCAAATTTGTTGAGTCATAAGTGAGTGATTTGCCAACTAATTCACTCGTCTAATGAAAAATGTATAACATCCGGATTTTAAAACAAAATGCATACCTAAATAAATGTTGCCGAGGGGGAAAATGAATAGTCCCTCCATCCATTTATCTGAAGCCTCTAACAAAAAAAAAGATTTCCAAAAATCTAACACCTCTACATTAAAGTTGAATGGATGGGAGAGAAAAGGGTGTGGAGGTGCATGCATGAAGGGGAGAGAGAGGAAGAGTGGGCGTGCATGCAGGATTGGCTCGAGGAGATACGTGATTAACTTTTTTAAATTAATTTCTTTAATCTTTTTCCTTGATCATTGTGACAGACCCTTAGGTGCTTCAGATAAATGGATGTGGAGTACTATAGTATACACTTAATGTACCATCTCTTTCCTGCAAATTTGTTTGGTTCTAATAATTGCATTCACACACGCACACACACAAATCAACAGTTGCTGGTGTGAGTCTACAAAACTTCCCAGTGGGTACTGCTGCATTTCTTGGAACAACAAAGGTAAACATTAAATATTTTCCATGTCAGGTAACTTGACCTTTATAGCCCTGTGCTCAATGTATTGAATTTTTCATTAAGATTGAAATATAGTTTCAATAAGCAGAAATACTTTCTGCAATAACATGTTGTGTAATTGAATAAATTATTTGTGTATACTGTATACTCATTTATCTACTATTTGTAATTTGATGACAAATGGTTAGTAAAAAAATAAGCCAATGTTCATACTAGTCTTTTCTGATGACTATACATATTTATACAAATGTTTTTTATAACTTGTATATCATGTTGGTCAAACTGATCAGATTCTAATCCATCACAGACAGTTCTTTCAGTAAGCAACATTAATATTAGGTAATGTGTAAACATAATTCATTTTTGTATATTAGTCTTGTCAAACTCCACTTGGCAGTGCTGGTATCTATAAGCATACAACTTTTCTACATTGACTAGTGGTATCTAAGCTATACATCTAAGTAGTCTTATCTATTTCAGGGCATTCGTGTCGGCCTCAATTTGGCTCTTGCTATAGCTCTACACTACATTCCAGAGGTAATTGACTTTACACAATACAAGGCTTTTTGTATGAAATTGGTAATTGTAACTGATCACATATTCTGAAGTCTTTCATATTTCTTTGGTGGGGATCAGCAAGATGACTGAAAATGAATGCGGATTTGCTACTCCGGTGGATAGCTGACCCAGTGACGTGGTCTAATATTAGCCCTCGGATGGCTGAGATTTAGCCACGTCATAATCCAGTGATGATCCGAGGGCTGATAATAGGCCGCATAAGTGGGTGGGTAGCTACACCCCAGAGTAGCCATTTAATTCATATAGATGTTGATATTTTACTGTAGTGAGTCAGTGACTTCTCACGACTAGTTAAATACACTTTTTTCACTATGTTTACTTCACAATACAAATCAGAAGAACTAATGTATCTTGATATTTTATTACTGTAATCCCCAGGGAATCTCAGTAGCACTCCCAGCATATTTTGCCACTTGCAGGTACTATTTATATTTTCCCTTGACAATCTGACTTATTTACAAGGGACAATACTCTACACCGAAGCGTGAGTGCGTGGAAATTTGATTAGTACCACTAATGGTTCATGTCTATGGTGCAGTAAATGGCAAGCTTTCAAGCTGGCAACACTATCTGGGTTTGCAGAACCACTAGGGGTAATCATTGTTGGTAAGTTGGCTATTTCATGCTATTCTATTATAAATAATTTTGTCATGACACTGATGAAAACAATCACAACAACTAAGTCCTTTAGTCCCAAACAAATTAGGGTAGGCGATATCTGATGATAACAATATCTGAACTAATTTTACCATGGTTCAGTCCACTGTAGAGGTAATGCTTCAGAATAATATATGATGTATAACAATATAAGCTGAAGAAGAAAAAATATCAAGAAATGTCATTACCCTAAACCCTAAATGCCATTATGAAGAACATAATTAAAACACAAAAGGGTATAACAAAAGAAGGTGATAGTCCATTAAGGTATTATATATCAATGGTTAGTGCCTTAGTGGTTACTATATCAATTCAAATATACTATCAAGGAGTTGACTTTTGGCTTTTGTATATTATGGGTCACAAAAGTAAAAGCTCTAAACAAATTCAATGTTTAGTTACTACAAGAGGACTTGGCATTATATATGAGTCTTTTTACGGTAGACCAAATCTGCTATAGGAAGGTTAATTTCTGGACCATTAATTTCTATAGGAAGGTTTGTTGTGTTATGCTTGGCAACTAAACTCAGGACATGACAATTATGCTTGTTGAGTTATTCCTGGCATCTGAATTTAGACATGACCATTATGCTTGAGTTATTTTTGGCAGCTAAATATCTCTTCCTAATTAATACTAACAATAATGAGAAACTAACTATTACACCTTCAGGTGTAATACTTCGTCCTATGCCTCGAGATCTACGGTCCACCATAAAATTTGGGTCTACCATAAAATTTACCTGATATATTTAGTATTATCATTATTTAAACATAATGGTTCCAACAATTAAAAATTTACAAAAGAAAAACATGTAATGCTATTTTAGAAAAATACGAGCCTAGTACATCATTATTTTACCTCAATGCAATACATGTGAAAACTAATTTTTTGCAGCATACATATTCCCAAGCAACTTGAATCCTGAAATATTGGAAGGTCTACTTGCATTAGGTAACTACAGAATTCAAAAGTCTATGGCTGTGATCGGCTGCCCTTTTTGGGCTGCAGCTGCAGTTTTTTAAACCTTCCAGCTGCAGCAGCACAGCTGCAAAAACAGGCAGCCGATCACAGCCAACAGTTCCAGAAATTTTCACCTAACTCCTATTCCTTCTTTGTACAGTGGGAGGAGTGATGGCTTTTCTCACATTGTATGAAATGCTACCATTAGCATTTGAATATGCTGGACGCAAAGATGCTGTCAAAGCAGTCTTTGTTGGCATGGCTTTTATGTCCATGAGGTATTGAAATACAACAAGTAGTAACATGACACTGCAGTTTGGTGAGTATTTGTTAGCAAGATTTTTATATCTAAATTGTATTTTACTTGCATTTTCAGCTTGTATTTCCTTGATATTAGCCTCCCAAAGGAGATGCGTGCTTAACATTTTAGCCCAAAACCAGTGTACAGTATGGTAAAGAGAATTTCATCATGGGTGTTGCAACAAGGTATCTTATCATTCTGTCATACTTCTATCACTATTTGTTAAATGTGTGCATATGCTCGTCCTTCTCATCCGATGGTTGGCTGGAGGCTCTTCAGGTGTCAAATTTAATCTGTTATGCTGCTGCTACAATGGGTCTGCTGAAAAAAGCATGGGAACTGCAATGAGTGGAAACTGTTGATGGATTTAAGCATAGCTGTAGTGGTAGTTCTGCTGGAGACTGCTGATATCGGTGTATTCACCTGCTGTTGAAACGTAATGACATGCCAATTGCTGTTGCAGTAGGGTCTTTTCTGCAATCCAGACCTTGGTTGATATGCACACATCTAAAACATCAAATGGAAATGGGACTTAGTGAGTATAGATATTTGTGGATAGCAGACATCATGCTACAGAGTGCATACACTAACGAGCACACACAGATAGTATAATGTGGAGTGAAAACTCAGCTAAAAGAAACACATTCGAGAACATTAAAATCAGATATTTCCAAACAAGTGCACTCATCAGGTTTCTTGCCTCGTATCCTATTCCATTATAAACAACAATGAAAAGTCTATTGGATTTCTATGGCACAACTTTAAGGAATTCATTGCCGGTTTCAACGCTTTTCACAAGGTATAAAGTACTCTCATCACCTCCTCCCACTGCTCCAAGGGAGCTTCTCTTTGATGTAGTTCCAAAGAATTTGTTAAAACTGTTGTGCCAGCAAAATAAAAGCCAACAAGCCTCCGCATCCCCTCACAAAAAAAAAAGCCTCCGCATCGGCGTGGTGACCCTCCCACACAAAGCCATCGAAGGTGGAGACTCACCCCTTGCATGCTCATCGGCGGTGTAGCCGTGCATGGCGTAGGCTGTTGCGGCAACACATCAGTGGCGGCATCTTTCCTGATGTAGTACGAAGGAGGAAGGCGACTGGGAAGGAAAATATATGGGCCATGATTTCCTTGTTGCTTGTTGGGCCTATACAAACGAGCTGTTGATAGATCACCATTGGATGGCACATCGAGAGCGCACGTCGATCTGACGTTCTCCTAGTTTTATACCAGAAGTCTCCACTACCACTCCTCTCTTGGGAGAATTAGAACCTTGTCATCCAAGGGGCGGCATCCAACCATTACCATTAGCAAAAGTTGCATCCAACTTGTATATACACATGGATTGTCTTAATTTCACATGTGTATAGAAGAATGTTTCAAAACTGAAAACACGACATATAAAAATGAGAGCTAAACAGAGAAAAGATCCTCAAGAAAGTAGCACAGGATTATATATGCACAGGATGACAAGAAATCTTGAAGGAATTTACTTGAAAATTTTGCCAAATTGTGTAGCCAGCTCCACACTAGCAAAATAATTGTCATTACTAATAGAGGAACTTCAGGAAATATCTATATTTGTCCTTTTTCCATTTCCTCACATAAACTGTAACATCCTTGACACAAATCTAGCATAAACAATTACTCCTAAAGATTCCAACAAGGCTTAGAACTCAGAAATCTGTAGAGGAAACATACAGTTATGGGACCATGCCACGATGAGAGTCAATAATACCTTATCATTTCCAACTATCTCCAGACCAGAAGTCTTGGCAAGAACTTGTAATCAAAATAATGTACCTGAAAACAATTGCAGAATGAACATCCAACTTTCTAATATTTCCAATTCCAGAAATACATAATCAATCTCCATTGTGCTTGAAATATGGTGCTAAGTTTACCCTGTAGTATTCAATTTCAATCTAGCAGCTAACCCTGCAAACTCACTGATGTCTGACTTTATCTCCTTCACAAATGCTGGTGTGTCTGAGACCAATGCCATCAGAGGTGCACCCTTGATATTGCTAATCTGTAGGGCCCTCAATACAAAGAACTGCAGCTTTCGTACTCGGACTGGCCTACAGTAATGGTAGGAGTTAATCTTCAACTGTTCAAAACATATAACGTAGAAGAGACAGTTTTCTAACTATCGCCTCATTACTGATTAGCCCTTTAGCTCGCCTGATATGTTTTACAACACTAAGTGCTGCAAACAGATTGTCTGCATGATCCATGTGGTAGACATTCTGAAACTGGAAGATATTCAGTAAATATTGAAATTGATTATTACCGATTCAAACTAAAGTTTGAAGATTATACTACAGAAATAAAAGGAATACGCGAAGCTATCTGAGGTTACATTAACAATTTCGGCTACAAAGAAGCATTTTTAGGGAGTAGGCAGGTGAAATTGCATGATGTCAATATTCTACTATACTGCACTTTCCTTTTTTAACTGATGGTGCAACAATTTACACAAGCATCCAGAAATAGTGTGCCATACCTATTTGCCATCACGCGGATGCACAAAACAATATCAGGATTCACACCCTTCAAAGGCCAGTCAATTGCTTCTTGGACTTTGCATACAATGAGTCTGGCAACCCCAAAAAGAGCCGATGCAGCAGCCTTCATTCTAGGATGAACATGGAATAAGTACCACCATTCAGCACGCTCTTAAAACTGCATCCCAACTGCATCTGTTGTGCCATTCAAATCTGGAATTGGGAATAAGTAGCACCATTCAGCATGCTTTTTACATGTAGCTTTTGTATAAAACTAATGACCCAAGAAAAGAAAGTAAACCAACTGCACTAGTGTGTAAGAAACTGAACAAACAAGAAAGATAAATGCACTACAGCAAATGATTAGTTACACAAGAAATGCACACCAACATAAATGACTGGTTAGTGGTGACCTAAGGCTTTAAGAAAGAAAAACATTACAGAACTTGTTCTCTAAACCCTAAGCCTTGTGTAAGTGCAAGATGTGACAGATATCTTCATCATCAAGTGCACCTCTGGAATAAATCTGCACCGCTTCTTATAATAATATATGCAGGTCATGCCAAGAGACATACTGTAAAACATAAAACTTATTCTAGGCTTGCAATCAAGCCACCAACAAAGCACTTCATGGCCTCATCCAAGTATGCACCAGAGGACGGGCAGATGAGAGCCAGGTAACACAATAAAAAACCAGATGCTACATCTCAGAAGCAGCACATAGCAAAATGCCATCAATGATTCTCCTGAGACATCAAATGATTCAACACCTAGGTTTAATAATCTAAATCCAAACTTTCAAATATTAACATGTGAAATGAAACCTACATATCAAATCTGTGCTCTCACCTTTGCAATCCAAACAAATCACTTGACGGCCTCAAGTCTGGCCGTCCAGGCGATGCACCAGAGGACGGGCAGATGGGAGGGGTGCGTCGACCGTCGAGGATGAGGGGCGGACGAGAGGAGCACCAGGGAGGGGAAAGAGGGGGCCGTCTGAGAGAGGACCAGGGAGGAGGAGGAGGTGGCCGGCTAAGAGAGAAGACCAGGGAGGAGGAGGACGAGGAGGAGCGGTCGCCGGCGATGGAGCCGCCGTGCCCCTGAGAAGGGTGATCCGGCGTAGGCGTGGGGGATGGTGAGGGACTGGGGGTGGCGGAGGGCCGTCGTGGGCCGTTTCGAGCGGCGGCAGTAGGCCCACCGTGTTCACACGTGCCGCAAAAACAGGCGGAAGGCGAACAGACGGAATGAATCACGGAAAGGCGAACAGGCGTCCTCCTCGTCTCCTCATTATCGTCTCCCCTCTCCCGAGTCCCGTCCCGACCTTCCAAGTTTCAACCGTTCTCCATTCTTCACCTCGCCTCCTCTCTTACCCTCGCTCCTCCTCTCTCATCGCTCGTGGGAACTACTGGTGTGCCCATCATCTCGCTGGGAACTGAGGTGTGGCATGCAGGGCTTCTGCCGCGTGCTCTCTCGAGTGTGTCCTTTCAAGGATGGGCTCGGGTCTCATCCTCGGATTAAGCCCACCATCAGCATGGCCAAGGCTCTGATCTGGGGTTCATCGACGTCAACTGTCTTCGTGGACGTACAGAGAGCAGAGCCTCGGCGGCTTCACGTGAACCGCGGTGCAGCCGTGCAAGAAGGGAGGTCACAACGAACCGCGGCTAGGGAGCGCTGCACAGTGTGAAGGTCCGCAAGAATGTCCGTAAGGACATTCTTCTAAGAACACTGTGAGTATTCTCTAATGGATTGGATTTTTCAGCATTTTATTGAGAAGTGGGTTTGTGGGAAGGATGAGAAATCTGGATCACTGGCATTAAAACAGATTCAAATTTATTATGTTCAGAAATTGATCGAATATTTGGTTAATGTATCACTGTCTTGCTCTAGATGAGATATATTCTGGAATGGTGAAAGCGTTAAATGCCTGCTGTTATTAGTCAATATCATTGTCACCATAATTCTCTTATACATTGACATTCCATTGTTTTCCTAAATACTAGTATAGTATTATACTATACTATCTGTTTATAGTGCATAGCTCAATGGTTTGGTGATGTGTAGTTGACGAGGAGATTAAGATAGGGTACGCCTATAGGTGTTCCTCATCAATAGGAAATATAGGCATTAAATTTTACAATTCTATGAAGTAAAGGTGAATGATACCTTGCTCGAGTTTTTTATCTTCTGGATTTTATTTGTTGTGCCATAATATACTTGCTGTTGATATCCAAAATAGTTGGTTTATCTTTACAGCAATTAGTTCCTCATAAGTGTGTTGGCTTAGTTATGCAATTGTTTCTAGTAGTCTTGCAATATCTTGTTCATTATATAGTGTATTATGTTCTTGATTCTCAATGAACCGGCTTGACAATATTGAGTGTAAGCACACAAATTTGGATGGATAAATCAAAACTTCTATGGCATTCACCACAGTTGCCTATCAAAGCAATAATCGTCTTAACATGTGTTCACTAGTTACTAAAACATTAACTAGATGCCTAGTTTAGTTCCTTTTTTGGGTTACGTTGTTCAGGAGGTAACTAGGTAGCCAGAGCAACAAGGATTTAGGGTTTAGGGTTTAGGGTTTTAGGGCTTAGGGGGTTTAGGGTTTTGGGTTTTGGGTTTTGGGTTTTGGGTTTTGGGTTTTAGGGTTTAGGTTTAGGGTTTTTTTAGGGTTTTTAGGGTTTAGGGTTTAGGGTTTAGGGTTTAGGGTTTTTTTAGGGTTTAGGGTTTAGGGGTTTTAGGGTTTAGGGTTTTAGGGTTTAGGGTTTTAGGGTTTTTAGGGTTTTTTTTTAGGGTTTAGGTTTAGGGTTTTAGGGTTTAGGGTTTAGGGTTTTTAGGGTTTAGGGTTTAGGGGTTTTAGGGTTTAGGGTTTAGGGGTTTAGGGTTTAGGGTTTTTAGGGTTT